>CM077674.1:380724749-381974749 GCA_039707655.1 Elymus sibiricus | reverse complement strand
TCATTTTTGGGCACTTTTTTATTGCACGGATAATTCAGAAAACAGGGTAATCATGGCATTTTATTGCATTTAACTAAAAATAACAGAAAAAAAAGTGAGTGCAGAAGGTTGTGCTTACTAAATTCATCGACCACTTGCCTCTAAAAAAGAATCCATTAATAAGGTTGATCAAGTCTTATTAACAAACCATTTCCGAGTAACATGAAACCGAAGAACTTTCTTAAAACACTAGGTTATCTCAACGGGGATGTGTACCTCCCCAATAATAAGATTTTCATATTTCTTTTTGACAGTAGGAAGAGGGAGTTGAAAACTTCCAATAGTACTTGTCGGAGTCTTTTCAATAACATGAATACCATTTACTTGAAATTATTTCTTCGGAATGTGCACCGTATGTTCATTACCATTGATATGAAAAGTGACCTTGCTTTTGTTGCAATCAATAACAGCCCCTGCAGTATTCAAAAAGGGTCTACCAAGGATAATCGACATGTTGTCATCCTCGGGCATATCAAGTATAACAAAGTCTGTTAGGATAGTAACGTTTGCAACTACAACGGGCACATCCTCACAAACACCGATAGGTATGGTAGTTGATTTGTCAGCCATTTGCAATGATATTTCAGTGGGAGTGAGTTTATTCAAATCAAGTCTTTTATATAAAGAGAAGGGCATAACACTAACACCGGCTTCTAAATCACACAAAGCAGTTCTGACATAATTTCTTTTAATGGAGCATGGTATAGTTGGTATTCCTGGATCTCCTAGTTTCTTAGGTACTCCATCCTTAAAAGAATAATTTGCAAGCATGGTAGAAATTTCGGGCTCAGATATCTTTCTTTTATTTGTGACAATGTCTTTCATATATTTAGCATAAGGGGCCATCCTTAAAATATCAGTCAAACGAGTACGCAAAAAGACTGGCCTAAGCATTTCAGCAAAGCGTTCAAATTCTTCCTCATCCTTATTCTTAGATGGTTTAGGAGGAAACGGCATGGGTTTTTGAACCCATGGTTCTCTTTCTTTACCTTGTTTTCTAGAAACGAAGTCTCTTTTATCATAACGTTTGTTCTTAGGAGGTGGGTTATCACGATCAACAACAGGTTCTATTTCAACATCATTATCAAGTTCTTTATCATTATCTGGTTGGGCATCCATATGAGCATCATCATTATTATTATCATCAGGTGAATGTTCATTACCAGATTGTGTCTCAGCATCGGAAATAGAAACATCATTACTATCCTCCAAGGGTTTTTCTACCTCAGGTTCACTAGAAGTATGCAAAGTCCTATCATTTTTCTTTTTCTTTTTCTTTTTAGATGGACTAGGTGCATCAACATTAATTCTTTGAGAGTCTTGTTCAATTCTTTTAGGGTGGTCTTCAGGATAGAGTGGCTCCTGAGTCATTCTACCTCCTCTAGTCATTACTCTAACAGCATGATCATTCATATTGTTATTCATTTCACTGAGCAATTCACTTTGAGATTTAGCAACTTGTTCTAACTGGGTTTGAACCATAGATGCATATTTACCTACACCTTTGACATCATTTGCAATTCTAAATACCAAGTCACTCAAGCGATCAATCATGTAGGCATTTCGTTTCAATTGTTTCATAACATTTGCATTGAAATGATCTTGCTTAATAATATAATTGTCAAATTCGTACAAACATTGACTAGGAGGTTTGTTATAGGGAATATCACCTTCATCAAACTTTATAAGAGAATTTACCTCTACTACCCGTGGCGGTGTGTCAAGACCATGTATTTATTCAATAGGTGGCAAATTCTTAACATCTTCAGCTTTAATACCTTTTTCTTTCATACATTTCTTTGCTTCTTGCATATCTTCAGGATTGAGAAATAAAATACCCCTCTTCTTCGGAGTGGGTTTAAGCGGTGGTTCAGGAAGTGTCCAATCATTATCGTTCTTCAATATATTATTCAATAGTTCCTCAGCTTGTTCAATAGTTCGTTCCCTGAAAACACAACTAGCACAACTATGTAGGTAGTCCCTAGAAGCATCAGTTAGTCCATTATAGAAGATATCAAGTATTTCATTCTTCTTAAGAGGATGATCAAGCAAAACATTAAGTAATTGGAGAAGCCTCCCCCAAGCTTGAGGGAGATTCTCTTCTTCAATTTGCACAAATTTAAATATTTCCTGTAAAGCAGCTTGTTTCTTATGAGCAGGAAAATATTTTTCAGAGAAGTAATAAATCATATCCTGAGGACTACGCACACAACCAGGAGCAAGAGTATTATACCATTCCTTAGCATCACCCTTTAATGAGAAAGGAAACAACTTAAGGATATAGCAATAATGAACTTTTTCCTCATGAGCGAATAGGGTGGCTATATCATTTAATTTAGTAAGATGTGCCACAACGGTTTCAGTTTCATAGCCATGGAAAAGATCAGATTCAACCAAAGTAATTAACTCAGGATCGACAGAGAATTCATAATCCTTATCAGTAACAAATATGGGAGAGGTAGCAAACTTAGGATCATAATTCATTCTCCCCCTCATAGATTTTTCTTTCATTTTAGCAAGCAATTTTATAACTTCATGTCTATCATTACAAGCAAGGATGGCTCTAGCCGTCTCCCTATCAAAGCAATGTTCATGAGGTGATTCAACTCTAGTAGGAGAGCTAGGCATAATAGGTGAATCATAATTTTCAAGAGTTTCAACATTTTCAGTTTCTTTAGCTTTAGCAATTTGTTCATCAAGAAATTCACCAAGTGGCACGGCATTATCAAGCATATTACTAGCATCATCATAAGTATCATTCATAGCAGAAGCAGTATCATCAATAACTTGCGACATATCAGAATGCATAACAGGTGGTGGTGTCACAAGTCTACTCAAAACAGAAGGTGAATCAAGTGCGGAGCTAGATGGCAGTTCCTTACCTCCCCTCATTTTAGAGGGAACGATCTTGGTCTTAGCGTCTTTCAGATTCTTCATAGTGATCAACAGATATAAATCCCAAGTGACTCAGCCAATAGAGCTATGCTCCCCGGCAACGGCGCCAGAAAAAGGTCTTGATAACCCACAAGTATAGGGGATCACAACAGTTTTCGAGAGTAGAGTATTCAACCCAAATTTATTGATTCGACACAAGGGGAGCCAAAGAATATTTGCAAGTATTAGCAGTTGAGTTATCAATTCAACCACACCTGAAGACTAAATATCTGCAACAAGTGATCAGTAGCACAGTAGTATGGTAGTTTGATAGCAGTAGCAATAATAGTAACAGTAATAGTAACAGTAGCAGCAGTAGTAGTAGCAATTGTGACAGTAGTAGCAACAGTAGTAACTTAGCAAAGAACAATATGTGAAAAACTCGTAGGCATTGGATCGGTGATTATGTTGGATAACATTCACCATGTAACAGTCATAACCTAGGGCGACACAGAACTAGCTCCAATTCATCAATGTAATGTAGGCATGTATTCCGTATATAGTCATACGTGTTGGCGATAAGAACTTGC
Source organism: Elymus sibiricus (assembly GCA_039707655.1). NCBI lineage: Eukaryota > Viridiplantae > Streptophyta > Magnoliopsida > Poales > Poaceae > Elymus > Elymus sibiricus. The sequence continues at coordinate 381,971,246 of CM077674.1, read as the reverse complement.
ATGACATCTTTTGTCCTACCCTCCCGTGGCAGTGGGGTCCATAAGGAAACTAAGTGATATTAAGGCCTCCTTTTAATAGAGAACCGGAACAAAGCATTAACACATAATGAATACATGAACTCCTCAAACTACGGTAATCACCGGAAAGAATCCCAATTAATGTCACATTGGGGTATGCGGATCATAACACGTAGCAGATCGTAAGATCGGATCAAGAACACGAATATATTCATGAAAACATAAAGGGTTCAGATCTGAAATCATGGCACTCGGGCCCTAGTGACAAGCATTAAGCATAGCAAAGTCATAGCAACATCAATCTCAGAACATAGTCGATACTAGGGATCAAGCCCTAACAAAACTAACTCGATTACATGATAAATCTCATCCAACTCATCACCGTCCAACAAGCCTATGAAGGAATTACTCACTCCCGGCGGTGACCATCATGAAATTGGTGATGGAGGATAGTTGATGATGACGATGACGGAAGATCCCCCTCTCCGGAGCCCCAAACGGACTCCAGATCTGGCCTCCCGATGAAGAACAGGAGGTGGCGGCGGCTCCGTATCGTAAAACATGATGAAACTTTTTCTCCTATTTTTTCTCTGGAATTGTGAATTTACAGGCCTGGGATTAGGGTCAGCGGAGCCACGTGGGCCCCACAAGCCACCAGGGCGCGCCAGGGGGGGTGGTGCGCCCTGGTGCCTCGTGGGCAGCAGGTGGCCCCCCTCCAGTGGATCTTGGCTCCAGTATTTTTTATTTAATCCATAAAAAATCTCCAAAAAGTTTCGTCCAATTCCAAGAACTTTTATTTCTGCACAAAAAACAACACCATGGTAATTCTGCTGAAAACAGCGTCAGTCCGGGTTAGTTTTATTCAAATCATGCAAATTAGAGTCCAAAACAAGAGCAAAAGTGTTTGTAAAAGTAGATACGATGGAGCGTATCATGCGGCCCACAATGCATCATCCAATCCCCAAGAAAAGGAGTTTAGCTATATTCACTTTATAACAAAAGAAACAATGAGACGTAGAAGGCAGTACTGAAATGAGATGGAGACGGGAGCATACTATGACAGGGTGGGAGTGTGGAGGACTTTCAGTAGCAAATCATGCATAACATGTTCGATGGACAATGGGGAAACAAGGACGAAGACCGTAACAATGACTTGTCACCATTGTGAACAGCCACGATCGCAACGACTCGGCTTGTTAATCCACGAGTTTGAGTTGATTTGAGCCAAGTCACAAACTACTCGCTTAGCTCGCGAGCTCCAAATTTTAACTCCAACCATAGTTGGTACAATACCCACCATCTCTCTCTCTCTCTCTCTCTCTCTCTACCACGCAAAGCATCGAACAAATAAAGAAATAAGGATTCAAATACAACAATAATAAACCAAAAAAGGAAAGAATTTCCGATCAACAACATATAATTCACCGGCTTGAGTAATACCCTACTAATTAGTGTGTGTTTGGTTCGTTGGCGTATTTCTAAGTGGACTGAGGATATCCATGTTTTCAAGCCATACCACTTTGTTTGGTGAGAGATAGTGTGGACGCGACCAACCACTAAAAGAGTATCCTCCCGATATAGTACTCCCTCCATTAATTCCTAAATATAATCCTTTTTAGAGATTTCAATACGGACTACATACGGAGCAAAATGAGTGAATCTACACTCTAAAATGCGTCTATATACATCCGTATGTAGTTCGTATTGAAATCTCTAAAAAGGCATATATTTAGAAATGGAGGGAATAGTTGGTAAGACCCGCTCAATTTTTCCAAATGAGGGTGAACTACACTTTAGTTTTAGCTCGTCTTGGTCAGTTTTGGTGTAAGGAAGAAAAGCCCAGAATCTAGTAGACCAATCTCCTAGAGTATAGGAGACTACCATTCAAAAATGCATTGCCCATTAGTGTAAAGCGACATTAATTACATAATAGTCCAAAACAATGCAATACCCATTAGTGGAAAACACACTATACATTAGTGCAAAATGTATAATAGAGAAAAAGTTGTCAAAACATATCCAACAAGATCTAGTCTTGAAGATTAATTTGGACGCTTCGTGTAAGAGAACCACATTTTAGAAATTTCGAGATTGGGTTTTACAAGTCTACAGTCATCGTTAATACTAACATGTACCTCCTTCCAATCCATAAGTCTAGTGTGAGAAGTCGCTAGGGAAAATAAATAAATAAAAGAGCGCAAAAAGGGAATAGCGTTCACACTAGGTCTAGCTAGTACATTAATAATACACTTTACACCAGGCCAGTAAAAAAGATTAGTATTTTTCCCATATACTTTTCATAAAAAAGAGCCCAAAATGGCCTCTCAATTTCATTAAATGTTTAGAAATAGTTCACAACATGCCAAGATCAACTACCTGGCCTTCCAGAAACAAGCACAAGTTATGCGAAATACAAACAATCACAACAAGAAACAAAAAAAAAGGAAGGAAAGAGGTTCACTACTGTTTGTTGCAACAAGAGAGGTAACATGAAGTCTCTTTGGTTCAAAGCAATTCCATAGAAATTTTGGAGGGTTTCATTTCTTAGAAGTTTTTCATGTGGAGTTTGTTTGGTTTGTAGGATTAGAAACCATCGGAACTATCCATATGGTCTCTTTGCATGCAATTCTAAAGATTTTTTTTATTGTTTTTGTGATAACTATGCCATGCACCTAATGTTGTAAAAATTCCTACATGTTTTTGTGGTGCAACCAAACAATTTTTATTACAAATTCTCATATTTTCTATTCCTATATAGGATTCAACATGTCATGTCATTCTAATCCTGTAATTTTCCAGTTCTTGTGTTTATAGAATCATTCGAACCAAATATGCCTGAAGTATTTTTTTTAGACGTCGACCACTTCTTCTCCCAGTGAAACAATCGACCAAAAGAAAAATAGATATCGCCAACCATGTGAATGTGGATATCTCCAGCATATCCACCTTTTCCCTTAAATGAAATGCACCTTAAGCTACTTATAAGTATACTTTTAAGTAGGTTTTAGAGATGGTTTAGGAAAAAAATAGTACTTTTGTTCAACAAGAAGAAGAAGAAGAAGAAGGAACATCAATACTTGTAAGAATCGGTCCACAGTTTTTGGCTGGTACATCTAATACATATACCCATGAATTGTCATGGGAGCGCCTAAGTGAAAGGGTTAATTATGCAGGATTAGGAAAAGTTTGTTTTGATTGAACATCAACGGCGGAGCTATGTTGGTTGGTTGGGCGGGGGGGGGGGGGGGGGGGGGGGGGACTGGTTGAACCAACTTGTGAAGGATTTTTTTGTGAGGGCTTAGATGAAATCTTTGCGAGGGACATCAAAATACCACTCATAATTCATATAAGCCATTGGATATGTCCGATCAAATTAAGAGAACCAATTGTTTTGTTGTAAACCATCCTGCACTCAAGATATTATATATATGACTTCGGTGAAAACATGCATTAATGGCGTTGTCATCCCATGCATTTCTGGAAAACACCATTGGACAAAATTATTCATTTCTAGGCGCTGACACTGAGGGCGAGAACAATGGAATGATGATTGGAGGTTGGCTTCAACTCGTACTCATCATTATGGTCCTGCTGCCATTGTCATTGCTATCCTCATGAGCGTGGCATGATGTCTTTAGCACCATGAAGCCACCAATGTTGCACTGGAACACCACACAATTGCCCTTGTTAAGTTCTTGTGTCTCTCGAAGTCTTTCTACTGAGGAAGTGGCCGTGGCTACACAATTGTGCTTCCTCATCTCCTTCACCGTTGTATAAGATCTACATTTTGGCGAGATTCATGTATGATTATATGCGATGTTACTAGCCTAGTTGAGGATGCTCAGCTTGTATTGTGGTTGCAACTGATTTTTTTTGTATCTTTCCATGTGGCGCATTTGGAGATAGAAGGTGATGTAGTAGGAGTAGGGTTATGTCGTCCTGCTCGTTGTGGTGGTAATTAACGCCACACTAGTGCCCACCGATGGAGATAAGAACGGGGTCGATCATTTGGAAGTGGAACCATCTAGATCTGCGAGTAGGCCTTCATGTGGAGCCGGTGGAACCTGCTTGCCACCTTGCTGACGATACGAGAACTGACCAAAGTTGACCAGGGCCGGTTGAGTAAATTAGTGACTGCTAGGTGATTTTAAATACACCACTATCATTTATTTATACTAAAATTATAAGTCGTGATACAACGAAGTAAAAGAGTTTATTATTTATTTATACTAAACATTTTTACTTCATTGTATCATGACTTATAATTTTTGACATATTTAACTACTATGTAAACTCTGCCGTTCAAAATAAATACTACTAAACTTCGTTGCATCTAAAATAAATATTTTTATTATATAATTTTAAAATTGGTCATTCAAAATACACACTAGTAGAAAAAGGGCCTTTAGTCCCGGTTCCAGAGGGCCTTTAGTCCCGGTTCCGGAACCGGGACTAAAGGGTCGGGACTAAAGCCCAAAACCTTTAGTCCCGGTTCGCTTACGAACCGGGACCAAAGGGGCTCCACGTGGCCGCTGCGGGAAGCCCAGGCAGGAGGACCTTTAGTCCCGGTTGGTAACACCAACCGGGACCAAAATGGATCCACGTGGCCGCTGCGGGGAGCCCAGGCAGGAGAACCTTTAGTCCCGGTTGGTCACACCAACCGGGACCAAAGGTCATCCACGCGTGAGCATCTGGCAGCAGCTGGCGTTTTTTTTTTTTGAAGGGGGGGGGGGGTTGGGGTGTTTTGGAGGGTTAATTTAGGGGTTTCATATTGTGTTAGCTAGCTAATAGGGAGAAGTGTCCTCTCTTTCTCCGTGCTCGGTCGACGGTAGCTACTATACATATAGAGATAACTCGATGCTAGCTAATAAGAAAATGAAGGAAACCATTAATTACACAAGATCGTCATGCTGAACATATATAGAGAGAAGTGACATCTCTTTCTCCGTGCTTGGTCGAACAACAAGTTTTCGTATATCTATCCGACGGTACTACATATATACAATATAACATCTTTTACAATCCCTAACATCATCTACCTAAGATCCAATCACAAATCCGCATGGTATTCCCCGTCTTTAGGTATGACGTGGTCAAGAAAGAATCCCGCCAATTCCTCTTGAATTGCTCGTATGCGATCATGTGGTAGGAGTTCATCCCGCATCTGCCAGATCTAATTTAAAGAAGGGGGTCAATACATGCATATATATGAATAAAACTCAACACAATTGATGGTAATATATAAAATAAAATTGTGAATATTATTTACGTACTTCAAATTGTTTGTCAGAGAAGCCCCGCTCAGAGGTCGAGTGGCGAATGAACTCGCATACGTAGTATGCACATAAAACAGTCCCTTCTTTCTGGTACAAGCACTTTACGAGAATAGAGTTCAATCAAACTGATAAGCAAGCATGGTAATGATATATTGATGAAAATTTGAATCAATTAGAGATGCGCGGAACTAGCTAGTACTACTTACTTTGGGGTGCGTAAATCGCAACTCTTTGTTTAGACCGGGAACCTTTCGGGTGAACTTCTTCTAAACCCTGCCAGGCAAAGAAAATGATTACTTGATATCAGGAAATTAACAAAAGTTGCATGCCGATATGGTCCCGGTATTGACTGAACTTACTTCTTGAGCATTGCAGTCATGTCCGCATAATTCTCGGGATCTTTACGTCTCGAGTCTAAGACAGTTACTAATGCCCCGTCAAGCTTAATGGATAGCAGAATAAAGTGGAAACTGCGCACGCATATATAACTCATCAATTACATTACTTAACCTCGAGTAAGCGAAACTGAGTATACAGAGAAGACAGCAATACTCACTTGAAGTTGTAAGGAAAGAGTATTTCCCTTTTGTTTTGATGTATAAGGAACGACTGTAGCAAGTTCTCCTCGGTCTCTTTGATTGAGTTTTGTACCGTCCATTCATTTACGGCATCTGGGCTAATGAACCCAACGTCGAAGATTCCTACTTTTTTGCATTCGAAGATCTTCAATCTGCATAATATAGTGAGGATAATTATATATACATGCAATGAACGAGCTGAGCTAGAGACTTAACTATAGAAGTAATACTTACAGACAGTAGGAAGTCATGAGTTGTTTGTCGAGGGCCAGTTGATTGTATAACTGAAATAACTGCACAAATTCAATAGGCATCATGGGAAGTCCAATGAATTCATGCTCTGGTTTCACTGCCATATACATAGTGTCTCTCCCAGACTCCCTGCAGGTTTTCATGTACCACTCATGCAATTTGTACATCATCGTTGTTAGAGGAGGATGATCAGGTTTGACGAGAGGCTTCCCGTGCACGTATTTATATTCTTCTTTTGTTACCTCAGCCGTTTGAAAAATTATATCATCCCCCAAGTAATCACCAGGATTGGTACCAGGCACCATCCCTGGATGATTAGCGACGATATCGCTAGACACCTTGAGCGGGGGGCACGATTTCTTCTCCTGTTCGCCGAGCTGGGGAATTGTTTTCCCACTTCTTCGTTCTGCTAACCTTGCATCACTGGAAGTACTTCCCGACCGCCGCGCTTCTTCATATGTCTTTTTAAGAATGCGGACATAGTTGGAATCCGGCGGAGGCGGTGGTGGTCGCTTCAGGGCATCGATAGTGCGCTTCACTTTCACCGGATCTAGCTTCTCCTTCGGAGGTGGAGTTTTCTTTGCAAAATGGTCCCTCACTTGGGCACGACATATGTCCTCGTTTTCCTGCTCGGTCCTCTCATATGGTAACTTTTCCACAGGCTTGAGAGATGGACCGTATCTGAATTGCCTCCCGCCTCTGCTTGTACTGCTAGCCGCCGGAGCGGCGGCGTCTCTCTTCCGTCGTTGCTGACGAGGCGGAGAAGGAGGCGGAGTGCTCCGACGCGCTGGAGTAGGCGAAGGAGGAGGCGGAGTGCCCTCACGCGTCGGAGGAGCCGGAGAAGGAGGCGGAGTGCCCTGATCACTCTCTGGAGGAGGAGGAGGAGGAGGAGGCGGAGTGCCCTGACTCGCCGGAGGAGGAGGAGGAGGCGGAGGCGTCCAGTTTGGAAGCTTGATGTACTCCTTCTGCCATAGACATGTACTCCTCAGAGCACGAACCAGCTGATTCTCCCCTTCACCTGTAGAGTGGTAAAGCTCGAGCTCCTCAAATCCCTCCATTACTTCATCCACCATCACAACAGCATAGCCATGTGGAATCGGAAGGCAGTGAAAAGTTCCGTTGGGTTGAGGAGGTGCAACAGAGCCGAGAGCCGCCTTGAAAGTGAGGTTATGGCATTTCGTCATAAGCTCGCAATTTTGAGCCTCCGTGATAGTATCCACGGGGTAGATAGGCTCCGTGAACTCAGTCTGAACGGGCTCCGTGGAAGCCACGCTGCTTCTCCGCTGAGATGGCGGGGTAGCTTCTGGGGTAGCTTCGTGCCGCTGAGATAGTTGGCCGGCAGCTCGCTGGCTCTCAGCTTCCTCTAGCTTTTGTAGTCTTGCACTCATCTTCTGCATGTCGCTCAGCTCCGCTTTCCTCTTTCTCTCCCGGCTTCTGTAACCGCCTGCGTCGGGAAACCCAAACTTCCACGGAACGGAGCCTGGTGTGCCTCGTGTTCGTCCAGGGTGCTCAGCATTCCCTAGGGCCTCAGTCAGCTCGTCCTTCTCTCTGTCGGGAATGAACGTCCCTTCCTGCGCTGCGGTGATATACTTCTGAAGCTTCGTGACGGGTATTGCAAGTTGCTCGTCCGTCCAACGGCACTTCCCTGTTTCAGGGTCCAAAGTTCCCCCAACCCCGAAGAACCAAGTCCTTGAACGGTCTGGCCAGTTCAATGTCTCTGGTTCGACCCCTTTAGCAATCAGGTCATTCTCAGCTTTGTCCCACAACGGCCGGGCTTTGAGGTAGCCACCTGACCCCGTGTGATGGTGATACTGCTTCTTTGCAGCGTTGTTCTTGTTTGTCTCTGACATTTTCTTACTCTTGTCTGATGTCTTGTAGGCCACAAATGCGGGCCAGTGATCTCTTATCTTCTCAAATCGGCCAATGAATTCTGGAGTCTCACCTTTGTCGACAAACTTTGATTTCAACTCCTTCTTCCACCTCCTGAATAGATCTGCCATCTTCTTAAGAGCACACGCCTTGACCAGTGGCTCTATAACGGGCTTATTCGGATCCTCCTCTGGCGGTAGGGTGAAATTTGCAGTCAGCAAGGTCCAAAGATCATCTTTCTGTCTATCGGTGACATAATCACCTTCAGGGGCGTCGTCCTTAGGCTTATTCCATTGCTTGATGCTGATCAGGATGTTGTCCCTAACAATAGCTCCGCACTGAGCAGAATATGCGTCCTTGGTCCGCTTGGGTTCAATCGGTAGGCCATCGTCTGCGAGTGCTGTGATCGTGAACCTTTCATCCTTGCGCAACCTCTTCTTCGGGCCTCGTCTCGTTACCGAAGTTTGGCTCGATCCGGAGGGCTATAAAAGAAGAAAGAAGAGTTAATATATGTACATACCAAAACAATTAATGCATCAATTAGCTAGTCAGCACCTCCGGAGCCATCATGATCATGTCACCGGAGCCATCATGATCATGTCCTTCCTCCTCCATTGTTCCATCGGTGTCATTGAGAAACGACAAGACAGCATCACCTCCGGCGAGGATTATCTCCCCCCACAACTGTTCTTGTTCCAAGTCTCTTTGATCCATAGTTTCTGCAAATATAGAAGAATATATATATAGATGAGATCAGAAAAAAATTGGATCAACTTGTGCACATCCATAATGGGGGTATTCTTGATAAATCTATGTTACCGGAGTTATCTATGTTACCGGAGGGGGTAGACGACAACGACGCTCACCCCTCATGTCATGTCCGACGTCCCTCCTCATGTCGAAGTTATCGGGGAGGGGGTAGACGACAACGACGCTCACCCCTCATGTCCGACGTCCCCCCTCATGTCGAAGTTATCGGGGAGGGGGTACAGGTGGCCTCGAGAGTTGGTCGGGCGAGCGGACCAGGAGTAAGTAACTTTTAACTCATTTTAACTCATTTTGAATATATGAACATTTTAACTTTTACGGGTAGGGGCGGGAGGGGGTTGATCGACGTCTCCCCCCCTCATGTCGAAGTTACCGGAGTTTTCTATATGAACAAAAAAAATCCACATGACATGTCCGACGAGCGGACCGCCTCTCTCTCATGCATGTCCGACGTCCCCCCTCATGAAAAAAACTTTCTATAAAAAAAAAGCATACATCTATGAACAAAAAAAATTCTATGAACAAAAATAAAATTGTATCAATGCATATATAAAAACTTTCTATGGATCATCATTGCTCATATATCAATGCATATATAAAAACTTTCTATGGATCATCATTGCTCATATATAAAAACTTTCTATAAACAAAAAAAAACACACATCTATGAACAAAAAAAATCTATGAACAAAAATAAAATTGTATCAATGCATATATAAAAACTTTCTATGGATCATCCATCCATACATACATACTTCATATACATACATACATACAGCATCCATACATACATACATACATACTGCATATACATACAAAAAAAAGGCAGATCCGGCCGGGGCGGCGGTGGCGGCGGCGGCGCGGCAAGCAGAGCAGGGGCACGGCGCGGCAAGCAGAGCAGTGGCGGCGGCGCGGGGGAAGGGGGGGCTCACTGGGGGCGGCGTCGGGGCAGGGGCAGGGGGCACGGCGGGCGGCGTCGGGGCAGCAGGGGCGCGGGGAGCTGCGCTGGCGTCGGGGCAGAGGGCGTCGAGGGCGTCGGGGCAGCGGGGGCTCGGCGGCGATGGCGACGAGGAGCAGCCTGACGGCGTCGACGGGGCAGAGGGCGGCGAGGGCGTCGACGGCGAGCTCGGGCAGCCTGGCGGCGTCGATGTGCTCGGCGTCGTCGGGGGAAACTGGCAAATTTTCCCAACTCCCGCTTATATAGGGAGACCTTTGGTCCCGGTTGGTGCCACCAACCGGGACCAATGCCCACCTTTAGTCCCGGTTGGTGCCACCAACTGGGACCAAAGGTCTCTTTTCGTCAGCCCAAAGGGCGGGAAGCAGAGACCTTTGGTCCCGGTTGGTGGAACCAACCGGGACCAAAGGTGGGCATTGGTCCCGGTTGGTGCCACGAACCGGGACCAAAGGGCTCTACGGCGTCGGGGCGTGGAAGTTTAGTCCCACCTCGCTAGTTGACTAGCGCCCGCACTGGTTTATAAGCGCGGCTGTGGCCACCGTTTCGAGCTCCTCTCTAAAGCAGGCCTACGGGCCTAAACGAACTCTCTCTGCCGTGGGCCTACTGGGCCTTCTGCAGGCCTGCATCCTGGCCCAACTAGCGGGTTTCTAGTCGTATGCAGGCCGTGGTGGCCCAGTAGCCGGCATTTTTTTTTCTTTATTTATTTTCTTTTATTTTTTTTGCTTTATTTATTTTCTTTTGTTTTTTTTTGCTTTATTTATTTTCTTTTGTTTCTACTTACAACTAAATACTTAGAGTTTTGAGTGATTCTTTTTGCTATTAATGTTTTGAACAAAAAATACTTTGATAACTTTAGTTGCATAAATTTTATATAATTTTAGTTTCATAAATACTAGAGGTTTATAAAATATTTTTAGTTGATTCCTTTTGCTATTAGAGTTTTATAAAATCTTTTTAGTTGATTCTTTTTGGTATTGAAGAATATTATAGTTTTATTTTAGTTGATCATAACAGAATTTTTTAATTGATTATTTTTAGTTCATTATTTTCGCTATTAGAGTTTCATAAAGGTTTTCTAGTTCATTCTTTTTGCTATTAGTTCATTCTTTGAGCTAAATGACCCTAAAATTGAAAAGCACTTCAAATGAACTCTGAAAAGGTTGAAAGTTGGCATGGTATCATCATTTCATCCACATAGCATGTGCTAAAAAGTTGAGAGGGTTACGGCAAAAACTGGATGCACTTCGTGTACAAAATGGACAATCTCTTTCGAAGTATAAGGGTTTCGGACGAAAACTCATCTGTTACAAAGGGATTTCATTTAATTTCTTCACATGTAACTGCAATGATATAGTTGTGGAGAGAAAGTCTTCAGTTTTTCTTCGCTTGTGTCCTTTGCTTATTGCGCCGTAACCATGGATAATCTTCATCGTTTAACAGGGTGCTTGGGTCAGCCTTGACTTTGAAGGGAGGAATTTCATGAAACTTTTCATAATCTTCAGACATGTCTGTCTTGCCCTCCAATCCCACGATGTCTCTTTTTCCTGAAAGAACTATGTGGCGCTATGGCTCATCGTATGATGTATTCGCTTCCTTATCTTTTCTTTTTCTCGGTTTGGTAGACATGTCCTTCACATAGAAAACCTGCGCCACATCATTGGCTAGGACGAATGGTTCGTCTGTGTACCCAAGATTGTTGAGATCCACTGTTGTCATTCCGTACTGTGGGTCTACCTGTACCCCGCCTCCTGACAGATTGACCCATTTGCACTAAAACAAAGGGACCTTGAAATCATGTCCATAGTCAAGTTCCCATATGTCCACTATGTAACCATAATATGTGTCCTTTCCCCTCTTGGTTGCTGCATCAAAGCGGACACCGCTGTTTTGGTTGGTGCTCTTTTGATCTTGGGCGATCGTGTAAAATGTATTCCCATTTATCTCGTACCCTTTGTAAGTCAATACAGTCGAAGATGGTCCCCTGGCCAACGAGTACAGCTCATCAGAAACAGTGTTGTCACCCATGAGACGTGTTTGCAACCAACTGCCGAAAGTCCTGATGTGTTCATATGTAATCCAGTCGTCACACTGCTCCGGGTGTTTGGAGCGCAGAATATTCTTGTGTTCATCGACATACGGGGTCACCAAGGTAGAATTCTGTAGAACTGTGTAGTGTGCTTGAGACCAAGAATGCCCGTCCCTACATATTATTGAGTCCGCTCCTAGCGTGCCTTTTCCAGTCAGTCTCCCCTCATACCGCGATTGAGGGAGACCAATCTTCTTAAGGTCAGGAATGAAGTCAACACAAAACCCAATGACATCCTCTGTTTGATGGCCCATGGAGATGCTTGCTTCTGGCCTAGCGCGGTTACGAACATATTTCTTTAAGACTCCCATGAACCTCTCAAAGGGGAACATATTGTGTAGAAATACAGGGCCCAGAACGACAATCTCGTCGACTAGATGAACTAGGACGTGCGTCATGATATTGAAGAAAGATGGTAGGAACACCAGCTCGAAACTAACAAGACATTGCACCAAATCACTCCTTAACCTTGACAGGATTTATGGATCGATCACCTTCTGAGAGATTGCATTGAGGAATGCACATAGCTTCACAATGGCTAATCGAACGTTTTCCGGTAGAAGCCCCCTCAATGCAACCGGAAGCAGTTGCGTCATAATCACGTGGCAGTCATGAGACTTTAGGTTCTGGAACTTTTTCTCTGCCATATTTATTATTCCCTTTATATTCGACGAGAAGCCAGACGGGACCTTCATACTGAGCAGGCATTCAAAGAAGATTTCCTTCTCTTCTTTGGTAAGAGCGTAGCTGGCAGGACCTTCATACTGCTTTGGATGCATGCCGTCTTTTTCATGCACACGTTGCTGTTCCTCCCGTGCCTCCGGTGTATCTTTTGTCTTCCCATACACTCCCAAGAAGCCTAGCAGGTTCACGCAAAGATTCTTCGTCACGTGCATCACGTCGATTGCAGAGCGGACCTCTAGGTCTTTCCAATAGGGTAGGTCCCAAAATATAGATTTCTTCTTCCACATGGGTGCGCGTCCCGCATCGTCAGTCGGAACAGATAGTCCGCCAGGACCCTTTCCAAAGATTACTTGTAAATCATTGACCATATCAAGTATGTGATCACCAGTATGGAGGGCGGGCTTCTTCCGGTGATCTGCCTCACCTTTGAAATGCTTTCCTTTCTTTCGACATTGATGGTTGGTCGGAAGAAATCGACGATGCCCCAGGTACACATTCTTCCTGCATTTGTCCAAATATATACTGTCGGTGTCATCTAAACAGTGTGTGCATGCGTTGTATCCCTTGTTTGTCTGTCCTAAAAGGTTACTGAGAGCAGGCCAATCGTTGATGGTTACAAACAGCAACGCATGTAGGTCAAATTCCTCCTGTTTGTGCTCATCCCACACACGTACACCTTCTCCATTCCACAGCTGTAGAAGTTCTTCAACTAATGGCCTTAGGTACACATCAATGTCATTGCCGGGTTGCTTAGGGCCTTGGATGAGCACTGGCATCATAATGAACTTCCGCTTCATGCACAATCAAGGAGGAAGGTTATAGATACATAGAGTCACGGGCCAGGTGCTATGATTGCTGCTCTGCTCCCCAAAAGGATTAATGCCATCTGCACTTAAACCAAACCATACGTTCCTTGCGTCACCTGCAAAGTCCCCCCACCTTCTCTCGATTTTTCTCCACTGCGACCCGTCAGCGGGTGCTCTCAACTTCCCGTCTTTCTTACGGTCTTCTTTGTGCCATCGCATCAACTTGGCATGCTCTTTGTTTCTGAACAGACGTTTCAGCCGTGGTATTATAGGAGCATACCACATCACCTTGGCAGGAACCCTCTTCCTGGGGCGCTCGCCCTCAACATCACCAGGGTCATCTCGTCTGATCTTATACCGCAATGCACCGCATACTGGGCATGCGCTCAAATCCTCGTACTCACCGCGGTAGAGGATGCAGTCATTAGGGCATGCATGTATCTTCTGCACCTCCAATCCTAGAGGGCATAGAACCTTCTTTGCTTCGTACGTATTGCCGGGCAATTCGTTATCCTTTGGAAGCTTCTTCTTCATTATTTTCAGCAGCGAACTAAATCCCTTGTCAGATACACCATTGTCTGCCTTCCATTGCAGCAATTCCAGTGTGGTACCGAGCTTTCTGTTGTCATCTTCGCAATTTGGGTACAACCCTTTTTTGTGATCCTCTAACATGCGATCGAACTTCAACTTCTCCCTTTCACTTTCGCATTCTCTCTGTGCATCAACAATGACCCGGCGAAGATCATCATCGGGCACATCGTCTGGTTCCTCTTGATCTTCAGCTTCCCCCATTGCAGCATCACCGTATTCAGGGGGCGGGTAGTTGTCATCATCCTCTTCTTCTTCGTTGTCTTCCATCATAACCCCTCTTTCTCCGTGCTTGGTCCAAACATTATAGTGTGGCATAAAACCCTTCTCAAGCAGGTGGAAGTGAAGGGTTTTAGAGTTGGAGAAAGCCTTCGTATTCTCACAGACAGTACATGGACAATGCATAAAACCATTCTGCTTGTTTGCCTCAGCCGCTTCAAGAAAATTATGCAGGCCCTTAATATACTCGGAGGTGCGTCGGTCACCGTACATCCATTGCCGGTTCATCTGCGTGCGTTATATAGTTCTTATTATTGAACAACATATAACTCTCTAGAGCATCTAATTAAAACACACAAGTAAGAACTTTTTTCTTTTAGAAAGAAGATAAGAAGAAGAGGCTAACCACGGTGTTGGCGGCGCCGAGATGGGCGCGGGCGATCGACGGCGGTGAGGACGGGGACGGGACAGGACGGACCGCCAAACCTAGACAAATCTTGAGGAAAATGGAGCTTGGACAAGGAGCTTCGAGAGGAGAAAGCTTAAGTGTGGCTCGGGCATTTCATCGAACACCTCATGTGCATAGGAGGTGAGCTAGAGCACCACAAAAGCTCTCCCACGGCCGGGCAAAAAAACAGAGCAATGCATTGCTCTGCTCGCGGGCGGGGGCTATATATAGGCCAACCATTGGTCCCGGTTCCATCCACAAACCGGGACCAATGGTTGTGGGCCAGGAGCGAGGCGCATTGGTCCCGGTTCGTGGCTGGAACCGGGACAAAAGGGGTCACCTTTAGTCCCGGTTCCAGCCACAAACCGGGACCAATGGTTGTGGGCCAGGAGCGAGGCGCATTGGTCCCGGTTCGTGTCTAGAACCGGGACAAAAGGGGTCAGACGAACCGGGACCAATGGCCCACGAGGTCCGGCCGGCGCCCTGGCCTCACGAAACGGGACCGATGCCCCCATGGGTCCCGGTTCGTGAGTGAACCGGGACTAATGGGCTTCTCAGGGGTGGACCGATGCCCTGTTTTGTACTAGTGACACAGTTCAACTAAATTTATAGCGTCGACTGAGCGGAGCTCAGATAGTAGGTTCCTTGTGGTGAAACTGGTGATCAAATTTTACTGGATTTATTTTAGGATTTTCAGCGATGTTTTTAGGCTTTGCAATGATGTTCGTTCAGTGGGAGGAGACATTCACGTATACCACGAGGCGCGTACAGTGCCTTCGTTAATATTAAGATGTTGTGTCGCCTCAGTATCGCGGAAGTGCTCATGTGCGTAAGGTGTGCGTGCGTGCGTTCATAGAATTTAGTGTATGTGCGTGTATGTGAACATCTGTGATTGTACTTTGTTAAAAAACTAATTTTATACAGACTAATAAGGAGTATTAGTTGTTTCATTTAGGGGGCATTGCCTCTCCTTTTAGTTCCATGATGAAAATCTTTTAGATCAGAGTAAATGGGAAAGGAACAAATACATAAACTTTAACAAAAAAAATTACGACTAATGTGGACTGCAAATATTTATTATTGTCTGTGTCTATATCGTTGCGAAGAGTTATAATTTATGTTTGCGATGGAAAGAGAAGTTGATCGAGGTTTCTAAAATACATGTTTGCCTATTTATGTGCAAGTGTACGTACAAAAATACAAAATTCTAGAATCTGAAAAATATCCAAGAATGATTTGTCAAATTGTGTCATCACTTGTTTACGCTTCTTCAATGTTAGGGTTAGCAAAAATATGTCTTACTTCGAACTTGAATTATCCATTCAGCTCAAATTATCATCATTCGACCCGACTAGCATCAAATATTTCTAGTTTTTATGCCTACACATCAGTGGTTGAGATTAAAACATACTCCTTCAGGGTAGTTTAGTCATCTTAATAGGGAAAAAAAATCTAATCTTAATATTAAGGGTAGTTGCAATTTTCGAAACCGGCCGTGGTGCTCAAGCAAGCCATGAACTCCAATGCCTATGATTTGGCGCCACTGGTTGTTCTGTCTAGTGACATCAGGTTCAAACTTAGGATCCTCTTCATTGAGGCCCATGTGGTGTATGTGCCGAAACATTGTAACGGACCAGCGCATGTGCTGGCTTCCATGGGTGCAGGTTTAGCTGATGGCGAGTATTGCGAGTGGTTCACTAGCTACCCTGATGATGTAATCTGTGCTGTGACCGGTGACCAAGCCACGTCGTAATGGAATATGAGTGTTTCGTTTTATTTAAAGGAAACTCATCTGCAGATCTAATCCTTGTCAAAACACAAACCAAACCACTTTACTAATTCATAAGCACTAGTTGCTTCCTGCTTGTAGTCTAAACATGGAAGTGCTAAAATAATCTTCATTCTAATCATGTAAGTATTCAACATCCGTTCGCCCGGGTCTAAAATTAGACTACGACTTGGCCACCAATAAGGCATATAATGTACATATTATTTTTTTTTGAAATTCACTTCCCCACTTTATTAAACTAGATTAGGAAGTTCATCTGATATACAATGCTTAGAATACAATCCGGGGGAGCTAAGTCCCACGAAACCGATGCTCTATTACATAAACCAAATCGAGCTAGCTCATGGGCCCCTTTATTCGCAGTTCTCCGGACCCAAGTAACCTTAAACTCACCCAAATTCCTGGCCATAGTCTTGACCTCTTCCACCATAATTCCCACTGATGACAAATTCCGTTCTTGGTCATTCAACATTCTGGCAACAGCAAGGCAATCAGTCTCTAAATGCAGCTTCGGTACATCCCGCTGCAACGCCAGAAGCACCGCTCGCTTGCACGCCAGCAGCTCCGTCACCTCCGTCGTCGATGTATCTGGGAAGAAGACTGCGTCTGCCCCTCTGAACGCGCCATCTTCATCTCTGAAAACGACGCCCCCCCCACCACCCAGCCCCGACCGAGCCGTTGCACCATCGACGTTGGCTTTGAGCATGCCGGCCTCCGGTGGTTCCCATATTGCATGCTGGAGCGATCTCATCGAAACCTCCGGAGTTCCACGAACCCGCTTCCACTCCTCCATGAGCGTCACCACCCTTCTCGCCACCAGACCCGCCTCTTCGATTCTCTTTCCATCCCGCGCGTCATTCCTCGCCAGCCAGAGTGCATATAGCCCCTGAATCATCGTGGTCTTCTCTTCTTCCTTAGCTTCCGACAGCCATTGTAGCATCCACGACGCAAGCGAGCTCTGAGTGCACAACGATCTAGGTGGGATCGCCACCCTCGCACCCAATACCGAGCCCAACTCCTTCCAGAAGCACATTGAATGATAACAGTCCCAAAATCTGTGGTACATTGTCTCTTCTCTCCCACAAGCCGGACAGAACACACCAGGCTTAATCCGTCGGCGGAGTAGTTCTGAACCTACCGCGAGGCCGTTTTTGATCAATCGCCACACATGGATCAGTGCCTTACCTGGCGCATTTGTTCCCCACAGCGCCAGCCACCCTCGATGGGTTGCCGCCGATGACGACGAGCTAGGCTGTCCTGCTCTCGCCCTCTTCTTCTCCATGCACAGATGATAGGCAGACTTCACTGAAAATTTCCCGCTCTTTGTAAAATTCCATGCCAAAACATCTTCTGTGCCCTGTCCACCAACACAAATTTGCATAATATCACTCAAGTCATCATCTGAAAATATAGTTTCCAGTTTGGTCCGATCCCACCCTGTAGCTTCTTCATTGAGTAGATCGCTCACATGCGTTATCCCCGGCACATAAACCTGGCCTAGTGGCCTTAGGCTGCCCTTACGCGGAATCCAACTATCGTGATGGATGCGGATGCTAGATCCATCACCCACTCGCCATATGAGCCCTTCCAACAGCAAATCACGGCCATGCCGAATACTTCGGAAGGTGTAGGATGCACCACTCGGACATGTTACATTGAGAATGGTTCCATGCTCAAAATATCTGGCCTTGAGGACGCGTGCACACAGAGAGGAGGGGACTTGCATAATTCTCCACGCTTGCTTTGCCAATAACTCCTTGTTGAAGGCCTCCATATCCCGAAAACCCATCCCTCCATCCTGTTTACTTGCACACATTTTCTTCCATGCAATCCAATGTACCTTTTTCTCACCATTTGCTTCACCCCACCAAAAGTTAGAGGAGATAGATGTCAGGATCCCGCACAATTTCTTGGTGAGCTGGAAGCAACTCATGGTGAAAGTTGGGGTAGACTGGATCCCAGATTTGACCAAAACCTCGCGTGCCTTCTTAGAGAGCCCTTGCACCTTCCATCCAGTGACCTTACCCTTTGCACTTTCCCGGGCATATTTAAAAGTTCCCTCCTTGGACCTTCCCACAGCCGTAGGCAGCCCCAAGTACTTCTCGCTCAGAGCTTCAGAATTAATTCCGATGACTGCCTTAAGTTGTGCCTTGTTCTCCTCTGTGCTACCCTTCCCGAAGAAGATAGAGGATTTTTGTATATTAACTTTCTGTCCTGAGGCCATCTCATAAGCATGCAAAATTGTTTTGAGGGTGAGGAGGTTGCTTTCGGATCCTTCAAGAAACACAATGCTATCGTCCGCAAAGAGGAGATGGGTAACCATGGGGCCAGTGCTCCTAAAAGATACCCCCCTAATATCACCTGAACTCTGTGCATTTTTTAGCAATGCCGAGAAGCCCTCCACACAGAACAAGAACAAGTAAGGCGACAAAGGGTCACCTTGTCGAAGCCCCCTAGTAGGCAGAAATGTATGTGAGATCCCTCCATTGAGCTTCACCGTAAACCTCGCCGACGTCACACATCTCATGATCATTTCAATCCATGCTGCATCAAAACCGAATCTCTCCATCATCCTTTCCAGAAAAATCCACTCGACCCTATCATATGCTTTCATCATGTCCAACTTGACCGCACATAGAGGCTTCCTCCTATTCCTCATTCTGATAGCATGGACACACTCGTATGCCACCAGAACATTATCCGTGATGAGCCTCCCCGGTACAAATGCACTTTGCTCCTCTGAGATCAACACCGGGAGAATCACTTTTAGCCTGTTAGCAAGAACCTTCGTTGCAATTTTGTACAACACATTACATAGACTGATCGGTCTGAATTGAGACATCAACTCCGGTGAGTTGACTTTAGGAATCATCACGATAACCGTATCATTAAAACATTCCAGTGCCGCCACTCCGTACAAAAAATCCTTTACCGCCTTGCACACATCCTCCTTTACTAACGACCAGTGTCGTTGGTAGAACATTGTCGGGAAACCATCCGGCCCCGGGGCCTTCGTTGGGCCCATCTGAAATAGAGTTGTCTCAATTTCAACATCAGAGATCATGGCTGTGAGTTTTGCATTCATCTCCTCCGAGACGATCATGTCAATGTGTTGCAACAGAAGATCCGCTGCATTTGAGCCCTCGGAACTGAAAAGAGTGGCATAGTAACTCGCAGCCAAAGCACGCATCTCCTCATCAGAAGAACAGTGGGTACCATCCTCCCGCATTAGCGCCTTCACCGTATTCTTCCTCTTCCTATGAGATGCACGGTTCTGGAAATACTTGGTGTTCTGATCGCCCCACTACAACCAATCGATTCTGGAGCGTTGTTTGTAGTATATCTCCTCCTTCTCATATAGATCATGCAACTGGCTCTCAATGTCCTTGACTTCCTGGAAGTAACCGGTATGTAGAGACCGCTCTTTAGCATCCCGCAGCTGCGTTTTCAGTTTGGAAATCTGTCTACGTAAAGAGCCAAAGACCTCTCGACTCCATCTATGCATGGCCTTGGAGAATGCGCCTAGTTTGCTGCTCATGTTCGCCGTCGCCCCCTGCTGCTGATTGGTCTCCTCCCATGCACGTAAGATCATATCCTCATAATCCTCATGCCTTGTCCAAGCCTCTTCGAATCTGAACCCCCCCTGCTTCTTGGTCCTGACCGCATCCAGTGATGCGGCAGCCCTGATGACAAGTGCCACGTGGTCGGACTCCTCGGTAAGAACATGCTCAACCGCCGTCTCCGGGAAAAATTGCAGGAACTCATCATTGCATGTAGCCCGGTCTAGACAAACTTGAATATTGCCCTCCTGATCTTGCTTGTTATCCCACGTAAATGGGTAACCTGTGAAGCCCAAGTCTGCCAAGCCACAGTCACCAAGGCACTCCCGGAAACCCTCCATTTGATTGAAGCTTCTCGGGTTGCCCCCTCGCTGCTCTGTCTGAAAAAGGATCTCATTAAAGTCACCTGCACAAAGCCAAGGTAAGTTATCTTGTCTCTTCAAATAATGGAGGGCGTCCCAGGTTTTCATCCGGTGCTCCGTACGAGGTTACCCGTAGATTTCAGTGAACCTAAAGGTTTTCTCCTCAAAGGAAATTTCCGCATCGATGTAGTATTGGCACCACGGCCTAACCGTGACACGCACATGATCCCTCCATAACAAGGCTAGACCTCCACTCCTTCCCTCACAGTCCACTGCAATACCATTGCGGAAGCCCAAACTCCATTTAACTTTTTCCAATTCTCTCACCTTCTTTTTTGTCTCGCTCAAGAACACCACCGCTGGGTTGTACGACCTTATCAGGTCCCTCAGTTCGCCAACCGTCGGGTCCAACCCCAGTCCCCGACAGTTCCAGGCTAGGAAATTCATTGCTCCCGGCGGCCCCGGCTTCCGAGGTCCGCCGATGTAGCACCATGATCACCGATACGCTCGAGAACTGACGACACTTTCTGCCGTTTTTCTCCAGAGAGTGCCTCGCCTCCCTCCTTCCGAGACCCGTCCCCTACTGGCACCCGCATTTGCCTCGATGGCCGCTTCTTCTCTCTGGGGACATACCGTTGGTGGCTCTCTCGCTGTCGAGATGCCCCTTCATCTCTCCTGGGCTTACGAACATAGTACCCCGGCCTGCGTTGCTGCCCCCTAGGCGATCGCTCCCCCCGGCCGTGCTGCCTGTCTCTGTACTCTTGGCTCTTCCTAGGGGAGATGATGCCCTCTCTCACTTTTTGGTGCAATTCATTCCGCAGCTCCTTCTCTCTTCTTTCCTCCAAGTTCTGGAGTAGATCCTTCTCTTCAGCTCCTTCCGCACCAGTGTGCGTTTTATGCGGGCTGAGAACCTCCTCTTGTTCCTTCCCTTTCTGCTTCGACCTACCAGTGTAGGAGTCAGCCGAGGGAGTATAATCTCTATATAGGGATCTGCGAGTTGGGAGGTCTCTCACATGCCCTTGCCCCTTCGGGCCATTAACACACCTCCGCTGGACATTGAGCTCTCCCTGCTGAAACTCTTACTCAAGGCTCCCTGCCACTGTTTCTTCTCATGGTGGCTCGATGAGGACCTACCCGGAAAGGCACGTAGCCATTCTCCCCATTGCGACAACGGATCCACCGGGGGATCGCAGTTTCCATCCACATGCACTAGTCTTCCACAGTCAAAACAAAAGTGGGGAACTCTCTCATAAGCAAAATCAAACCATGTTTTCTCCTCATCTTCGGGCTTCTTCTTCAAATAGAAACCACGAACTAGTGGTTCATGCAGACCAATCCTAGCCCGTACCCTGAGCTGAGTCCCCCTTGCTAGGCCATCTTCTCCAACATCTACTTTCACCACAGTACCCAGCCAGTTCCCAAGGGCCTCACCAAATGCCTTCGTTCTTTTGTCCAAGGGCAGATCATCAATCCTCACCCAGACCTCGATTGAATCAAATACCATCTCGGACGGCCTGGTTTCACCATCATAGTCTTTCAGCACCACCACATTGAAATCGAACTGCCACGGGCCATTATGAAGAGCATGCTTCCAATCTCCCTCGCTGCCGAACCTGGTCATGAAAATATTGCCCCCTAACTCCTTGAATTGGGCTTCTCTGTGGAGACCCTAGGCTCGCTGCATAGCTCTCTCGAACGCGTGCTTATTCAGAGGGCGCGGGGAGAAGGCCTTCCCAACGACCGCCCACTTCATCTCCAGTTTTTTCCTTGGCCCGGGATCGTCAAACACAAAGCCGGCCGCCTCCTTCTCAGTCAGCGCCAGGCCCCCCATCTTTGCCGACAGGGACGCAGCTTCCTCCGTGGACTTACCATCAGCCGGAGACTCCAAGGATCTCCCGCCCGCCTTGTCGCCCTGTCCCGCCGTCGTCTTCGGGGCTGTCTTCACCGGAGTCGCCGCCACGGGAGGAGTCCTCCCTCCCCTACTCGAGGAAGACGCCATGGGCTCCCCGTCGAGTAGGACAAAACCAAACGCAAAAGCCAGCCGAGACCGCAGCGCCGTCGCCGCACCCCCACTGCCCTGAGATCACCACCACCCTACGTTCAAAACCCTAACCCTAGGCGCCGCCTTGCGATCGCCTCTCGGTCGCCCCTTAGAGAGAGAACGTGGTGGACCCGCTCGATTGAACATCTTATATAATGTACATATATTCATCGTTGATACAACATCACATCTTGTGTCCCGCGGCATGGTATTAATTAGGCTATGGATCGGGATACGAGGTTATTGGATACTCACCGGCAACGCGAGGCTATGGATAGGAGACAAGGTTAATAGATTTTTCGATAAAGGGCACTTTTATTATCTCAAAATGTAGCATCAAGTAGATACAAAGCATTATGAGCAACACCCAGCCTCTGCATAACTAGGATGCACACAGCCAAACACCTAAAGTCTGACAAAAAAGAAAGGAAAAAACCGACAAATCGGCGACAGTAGAGTCATATAGACCGACACTATGCCTATGTCGAAAGGGGTGGTGGACCGATCCGGAGATTATGCTGCCACCCATGTTGGGTAAAAACCTTCGTAGCCACCTGCTCCAACCGCGTACACACTGCTTTGAACATCGGTTGGTACTCCGCTCGTTGTAGCATAGACCACGCATGAAGCGGGTGCGTACAACGAAAAATAACCTGCAAAGGAGAAGCACTTTTGTCATTGAAAACCAAATCATTTCTACATAGCCAATGCGACCATAGTAAGGCATACGCTCCCACCCTTATTAGTGTTTTGAACCTATTTGGAATACCGTCCAACCAATGACCAAATATATTGGCGACACTTATAGGCGGATACAAATTTGACGCTATTTGGATGACTGACCACGTAGAACGTGCAAAATTGCATTGGAAAAAGAGGTGTTTGATTGTCTCTTCATGAGTACAAAACAACACTTCTTACTCCCTGGCCAGTTGCGCCGTGCGAGGTTGTCTTTGGTTAGAACAACTCCCCTACGAAAATACCACATGAAGATTTTAACTTTTAGTGAAATCTTTGACATCCAGATTTTCTTATTATTACTCACAGGTACCTCAGAGTGCGTGAGCGCATGATACATAGAGTCTACTGTGAAAGACCCCGATGTAGTAAGCTTCCAGCGAAACACATCCCGACCTTGTGTCAAATTGATCAAATCCAGACGGGATAGAAGATTATGCCATGATGTAAGTCGGGGGCCAATCAAATCACGCCTAAACGAAATATTGGGCGGGGATGAACTGAGCACCCGCGCAATAGTTTTATTCTTATCGCGAGCAATATTGTACATGGCTGGATATTGTTCTCGGAGACTATCATTGCCTAGCCAGATGTCTTACCAGAAACGAATCTCCGACCCGTCCCTTAACGCGAAAGACCCAAAGCGAAAGGAGATGTTTCTTTGCCGCCATTAGGCCAGCCCAAAAGTGACAAGGTTAATAGATACTCGTACATGAAAATGAAATAAGGTGGTATCTAATCTAGGTTAATTAGTTCCTAAGATAATTAAATCAAGGATGCCAGTTGATCTCTCGTCGATCAGGCGGCGGCGGAGAATGCGAGTTGTGGTACAAGAGGAGAGACCGGCCGGCGGCGTACGAGGAGGAGACCACGTAAGGGGCTGCAGGACGATCCGGGGCTGCTGGCAAGGAAGCAATGGGGAGGAAATCGCGGCGAGGAACAGGTGGGGTCGAGGAGAGATCGTGGGTCGCTTTTTTTTTCTTTTGGATCGTGGTTTCGCTGGAAACTGAACGGGCCACTTGGAACTAAAGGTTGAGTGGGACGAAAGGACGAAACTACCCTTTGCTCGCACTAAGCTGGTTGTTTATAACACCTCTAATCAGAGCCATTGATATGCTTCAATTTTCGTGCAAAAAACTTCCCGGAAAGCATAGAAGCAGACCTCGTGGTACAACACACAGGTTGTGCAAAATTACATTCGATTAGATCCAGGCCATAACCTAATCTCTACCTAATAATAATAATAATAATAATAATAATAATAATAATAATAATAAAGCATTGATCGCTTCTGATCGTACGTCAAAATCAACGTAAAAACGTTTCGCTAACGCTACCTAAAACATTTAGTTGTTGCTGCCCGTACGTAAAGATTCCTGGCTTATGGGCCACGCTATGACCGCACTAAAACATACGGACAATCTGAGCCCAACTAAGTCGGCCCATGCAGTCGCGGCCCACAAAAGCAAAAGCGGTAAAAGGCCGGATAAAAAATATTAACCAGTGCAGGAAATCGAACTCACAACCTCCCTGCCGTGTAATTATAGTGCTACCAACTGAGCCAGCTGAGTGTTTTGAATAATCCCACCTCGCCTGTTTATATCCAATTCTCCTAATTTATATAGGATTTCAACCGAGGTTACAACGTGCAGCGAGAGAAATAAGGAAGTAAAAGGATTTGAGAAGGAATTGAGACGGGGCATAATAAGGAAAGCATTCCAGCCAAAGCAAAGGATTTGAGAAGAAAATTGGTGCAGCGAGACAAATAAGGAAGGAAAAGGAATTGAGACGGGGGATAATAAGGAAAGCAGTCCACGCCGGACGTGACATGGGAAGTATAAGGAAGCTAATAAGGAAAGGAATTCCCCGGGGGGGATCCAGGCCTGCAAATATGGGAGAGAGATATAGCTTGGAGCATGCCAAGAAGGACAAGCAGAGGAGAGGTTCGTTCGCACCACTGGCCTGCACACCCGACAACGATGCAGCCCTCAGCCTCCCTCGCCGGTGCCACCAGCACCGACCTAACCCGAGTCGCCGTGCGCTGCCTGTGATTGATCGTCTAGCCTGCGAGCCATGTCCTCCGTCAACTGCCACGTCCTCCGATGCTTCTGTCTGCCAGCAACATCTCCCTCATATCCTCGCCGGACAAGCACCGGCCACCGGGTCATGGCAGAGATCGATCAGGCTTGCCGGCTGCCGCTTCTACGGCTTCTTTCCAGGTCTCCACTATACGTGCTAGCTAGCATCAGTTAAGCTTCAAACATGGCGGTTAGCTAGGTAGCTTGCTTTTCCATCGCTTCACGGTTTACTTATGGCATTGCTTCATTCTTAGGACAAGTGCGCCGCTGATTTAGAACGACGTGGCATACCTTTCGGAATATAACTAAGTTAGGTTTGCCAATTTCTTTTACATCATAAACCATGGAATATTGTTGCTAGAGAAGGTGATGTCGTGAGGCTGGAGTTTGTCTTCCTCCCACTGGAAGAGAAGGCGATGCTTTATTCCAAAGAGCCATCCAAAAAAATGAGGCTTTCCACAAGCTTCAATGTCCGCAAGGGGACAGTGCGCAAATGAGACTACGTGCGCCTTCGTTGTCACCCTTTCTTGGTCTATACAATATCTTTCTCTACCTATATTATTTCTCCCCAATTATTTGCTACAATAGCTTGGAGCATGCCAAGAAGGACAAGCAGAGGAGAGGTTCGTTCGCACCACTGGCCTGCACACCCGACAACGATGCAGCCCTCAGCCTCCCTCGCCGGTGCCACCAGCACCGACCTAACCCGAGTCGCCGTGCGCTGCCTGTGATTGATCGTCTAGCCTGCGAGCCATGTCCTCCGTCAACTGCCACGTCCTCCGATGCTTCTGTCTGCCAGCAACATCTCCCTCATATCCTCGCCGGACAAGCACCGGCCACCGGGTCATGGCAGAGATCGATCAGGCTTGCCGGCTGCCGCTTCTACGGCTTCTTTCCAGGTCTCCACTATACGTGCTAGCTAGCATCAGTTAAGCTTCAAACATGGCGGTTAGCTAGGTAGCTTGCTTTTCCATCGCTTCACGGTTTACTTATGGCATTGCTTCATTCTTAGGACAAGTGCGCCGCTGATTTAGAACGACGTGGCATACCTTTCGGAATATAACTAAGTTAGGTTTGCCAATTTCTTTTACATCATAAACCATGGAATATTGTTGCTAGAGAAGGTGATGTCGTGAGGCTGGAGTTTGTCTTCCTCCCACTGGAAGAGAAGGCGATGCTTTATTCCAAAGAGCCATCCAAAAAAATGAGGCTTTCCACAAGCTTCAATGTCCGCAAGGGGACAGTGCGCAAATGGGACTACGTGCGCCTTCGTTGTCACCCTTTCTTGGTCTATACAATATCTTTCTCTACCTATATTATTTCTCCCCAATTATTTGCCTATCATTGGAATTGTCCTCAAAGTTGATAAAATTTACCCCATGCAAGAAACAAAAATAATGATCTGTTTGCACCTTCAATCAATAATGTGGACCAAAGTGTCTGGTCTGAACCAAAGTGCCTCTTTCTACATGCTCAAAAAATGACAATTCAAAACATTATCTGACCGTGTCGTAAAGAAAACATGACCGACCATGATCTAGAAGCCTCCAAACCAGATTAAGCTGGCCAAATTGGAACTGGAAAAATGATGCAAAAGAAAGTAGGCGCCATAAGGGGAACTCAGATCCAAGCTGTATTTTGGGGCCACGGAATAAATCAAACAGTGATCCAACTCTTGTTATTCAAGGTGCCCATTTAGAAATTTCTTAACTCTGTAGCAAATAGCTCCTAATCTAAGTGTTTTGCTTCGTCGTCATTCATCATCAGTCATCACGTGCCGTCGGAAAGTTCACGGCGGTGCGGACTGGGCCAACAATTGGTATCTAGAGCAAGCTTGATATTTCAAACTAACCAAATGCTTCATTTATGTTTTTTGTATGTTTAGGCCAGGGGCATTTTTTTCCCGTTGCAACGCACGGGCATGTTTGCTAGTAATACTAAAGCACGGAGTGCTTCTGCCCGTATACCCGTCGTCGGCGATTTTGCAGAAAAGCCCCTCAGTTTATATGAAATCAACCCGCAGTCCCTTTTTAAGTGGCTAAACTGAGGTAATGTTTTGTTTTTGCAGAAAAGCCCCTATATTTTAGTATATTCAACCCGTGGTCCTTATGTTTCGTTTTTTTGCAGCGGCGGCCATGGCAGGGAGTGGAGGCGGCGCCGCGCTCGGTGCGGCTGCAGGGAG
The DNA here is from genome assembly GCA_039707655.1 of Elymus sibiricus. Lineage (NCBI taxonomy): Eukaryota > Viridiplantae > Streptophyta > Magnoliopsida > Poales > Poaceae > Elymus > Elymus sibiricus. The sequence continues at coordinate 381,943,949 of CM077674.1, read as the reverse complement.
GCGGGAGCCGCGCGCGGAGACGAAGGAGGAGAAAATGGGAGGCGTGGAGGAGAGGCAGACGAGCGGGAAGGGCTGGGGCGTCCCCCACGACACAGAGGACCCCGCTGGCGGCCTTGCAGGGGCTCACGGTGGCACGGTCGGCGAGGACCTGCCAGATCTCGCCGGATCCGGTGGGAAATGGAGCGCAGGCGGCGGATCTGGAAGGAAGACCGCCGGATCTTGGAGCACGAAGGCTGGCGGGCGCGGCATGGCATCGGGTACCTGTGAGAGAAGAGAGAGATGAGCGGGAGAGAAAAGGAAGGATGGGAGGAAGGATATTGGAGGCCGGAGGGAGAGAGAAGGGAGCGGTGAGATGCGGCGGTGGTCCTGCTGCTGGTGCTGCTCGCCGGTGGCTCGCCAGCCAGTCTGGTGCCATATTATGCAATGGATCCTGACACCCCTATTTCATCTGCATTTGCTCAATATGGAATGCAATGGGCAGCGTAAGTGCCAGCAGCCCTTTGAGCCACATGACATGGCTGTTAAGACGATTATAATCGCACATTGTATTTATTTCAGTTATGAGCATTATTCCATCGTACTTATCTCTGTGAAAATGCAGGTATGTCATTTTCAGTGGGGTTGTTCTTGCTCTCATAGCATCTCTGATTGGCGCTATTCTCCCTCAGGTACATAAGAACTGAGAAATTAGAGCATCAGTATATGCCATCGCCATTTCAGTCACCTTCTCCCGGCACCTGATATGTAGGTTGACTAGGAAATGAAACAAGTGAAACTTCTTAATGCCAGGGTCTTGCAATGAAGTCATAAATAGTTCTATTTAGGTTAGACTATTATTGTATTTCTACTGAGAAACAAAATATTTTGCAAATTACAGCGGGAACCAGAACTGATTAGCTTATTCTATTTCTTGTCTTTCCTCAGCCAGGAATTGTCATGGCTATGGCAAGAGATGGACTGCTTCCCCCAATATTCTCAGCTGTTGTTCAACGGACTCAAGTCGCAACATTGAGCACAAGTCAGACTGGGATATGTGATGCTATCCTTGCTTTTTTTCATGGATGTGTCACAATTGGCAGGGATGGTAATATGTTACTGGCCATGTAAAATGGTAGCATTGCCATGTGGAGAGCTACTCCAGGTAATAATTGTTTTCTTGATCTGTTTATTCAGGTAAGCATGGGCACACTATTGGCATTTACAATGGTTGTGATTTCTCTTTTAATAGTAAGATATGCTCCTCCAAATGATATGCCAATGGGAGGCGCTGATCCATCCTCACTTGAATCACTATCTTTACACACTGGGCATTCAGAGGCAGACGAGGGAATTTTGGAGGGTCCTTTTGGCAATGGTAATGAAAATAATTATCATTTCTGTACATGTTTCAAAACACTATCACCTGTTCATTTGATTCGAATTAGCAGCAGCAACAAGGCGAAACCCAAAAATCATTGGCGTTTAAATGGCTTCTTCACCCAACTGAATGTTCTATACATGCCAAATTTAGGTTCAGTTTGTGGTTGCTGAACACCTGAACTGTACCGTGTTGAACTTATTTTATAATCTACTATAGAAAATAGACATTTAAGTAGGGAAAGTTCGTTAGCCAAATGGTAAATAGAGAAAAGCTAGCTGGGAAATTCGGATTATCACAATCTACTGCAATGCCAAACACAGCCTTAGCCATCATGCATTCTATCTGCTTTTCTCAGCTTGCATCCACTACTGAAATTAGCTGCTAGCTGAAACTGACTCCCCTGCAGTATTGTTTACTTTTACGTCATAATCCTCATGCATAAATTTCCTTGCAAGATATGTTACCTGTCAAGCATACATAGTTCATCACTTTCAAGCTACATCGTGTTACACCCCCTAGCTTTCCTTTCACGATTACTGATAGGATATGTGCCAGTATTCTTTTAATATATGTTCTCTTCCTTTATGCAATCAGTTGATGAAGCACCTACTGCCAGTGAGATCACCAATATGGTAAGGCGACAAAAAGCTAAAAGATGCATAGTGATGGTTTGCTTTGGGGTCATCATCTTTGTGCCAGCGGTTTCTTTCTCCTCTTTGCCATTGTAAGTAATAATTCGTACAATGCCACAGAATTGCGGCCTCCCGCATCCCGTGGTGACGCCAAGGCCCAAGTCAGTCTTGCGATTGCTGACCTGTTGCCTCTTTCTTTCCCACGTAGAACATCATTTTTCGTCGGTCTTGCAGATGCATCCATGTGTTGCTTTTTCAATCTTGGAAATTAGAGATTTTGATTGATACGTAATATTGGAATTTGTTGCTATGCCATGAACCTATGTAGCTTTACTAGCTTTCTGGGTATTACCTGTAGTTGGCGGGATTTTTTCTGAATAGTATTCAGTAAAGATTAATTTATCCATATATTATTGGCATAAAATTGGTGCCCAGTCTTGTGTCAGACCTCCTGCAATAGAAAACACTGCCCCAAATCCAAAATTCTTTGGCGGAGTTAGAGCAAATCCCGTACATCAGAGTCTTAAGTATTTTATTTTCTGACCAAGTTATGATTTTTACTGCAAAATTGAATTATGAATGCTTAATCTGAGCTATTTCTTAGTCAGTTTGATCTAGGTTTCTATCAATTATTAGCTGTCTTTTGAATTTCCTTTTGCGGGGATTTGTATTCCGAGTTATGTTGAGGTGAATGCAGCTGCTGGTTATTCTTTAACCACATGTCAATTGCAGGAGTGCGACAAACCATACCTAGAATGATGGGTTATGGCTAGAGTTCATACCTATTGGGGAATAAGCCTGAAAAGTAATCAACCACTCTTTCCACGGTGGAATTCGGGTATGCCTGCTCCTCTATTTATTTTACTATTGTTAGACTGGTTCATCCTGGTCTGACATGTTAATGAAGGTGTTGTTTCATTCCTCATACTATCTAGATACCTTTCAATTGATTAGTTCTCCTTTTGGATTACTCCATATTAATTCCCTACGTATATCTTTATTATGTTCCTCAAGACTTTGGAGTAAGACAATTATTTTGTTGATATTAGCTGCAAGGGAACATGGTACCCTACAACGCAGGAAGGCTACTGAAAAACAGTTCTAAATCTAATCAAGTCTAAGCTTCTCTGTTGTCTGTACTGCAGCCGTGATGATCGGAAACTTAGGACCACACTGTAGTCAAGAAAAAGGAATGATCTTGGTAAGCTACACTCTTTCGATCTCAATCTTACCTTTTTTATTAGTTTTGTTAGTGCTTCCATTACTTTCTATTAAAATATGCTTAATGGGCTAGAGGCTGTACCTTTTCAGAAAGTTACAGTGTGTGGTATGTTTGCTGAACTTGTGATGACAGTTCTTCAGGCAGGACCTTCGTCCCTAGATTTTAACTTTAAACATCATTATATTTTGGAAAAATGATGTGTTTACTGAATTGCCGTTATTTAATTTTTCAAGTTATGCCATTCATAATATTGCATTGTAGATAGACAAAAAGATATAGGTATTAATTTTTGTAGCTCTAGCATAAATGTTTATCACCACAGTGACATCTCTTGTTCAATTTAGATAAGAAAAAAAAGACAAGTATTGAACAGAGAGTAGAAAGGATAAGAGCATTGTAGTTCAGCGTGGTTCATGCCAAAGACTGTGACACATGTAATTTCTTATGATAGTGCAAATTCATTGATGATGCAGGGGAAGTAACACAAGTTCTGCTAGAATTTCTTTCAGATAATATGGATAGAGGTGAGTTTTGCATAATCCGTCTCAGTAACAAGCTTGCATTGAGTAATTCTTTTCAAAAAGCTTACCATGCACAACTACAGGATACTTGCAGTTCTCAGTGGCAATTGACAGCTACAATATTCAATGGGAGACGTAGCATATAATTGCCTTGAGTACAACGATACATGATTTTCTAGCAACAAAATGTTCATGATTGGCGCATAATGTGTGCTCTGTGCGAATTTTAATTATTTATATTAATATTTCTGGTTATCACTACAGGAGTTGCAATGGAGTTGATGAGGGAACTCTGCAATGCAAACTGTGCTAAGTGGTAACTGCTCCAGATTTTATCCACAGTAAATGGTCCACTGCTATTGGCAGGTGCCTTCCTACACTCTCCTGACCCAGATTTGGCATGTTTTTCATTTTCTACTATCACCGTGTAGTTGCACAAAAATGAATACTACTTGGAAATACGTAAGAGCATTGCTCAAAATTCACAGATAGACACAACTTTGAATCAACGATTTTATTTAAACAATGAAACAATGTTTTTTGACTGAAAATCTGTAGTATATTTTGATTATGGGGACACAACTGAAATGTATACACCAAGAAAACATAATTATCTTCAGTTGAATTTTAATTCATGTTTTGGAAATCAAAACCATATGAAATTTCACGAGTTTTGGCTAGAATGATTAATGCTATGCCGCTGCTGATGCCAAAGGTTGTGGCACTCTTTTAATGATGATAGTGCAAATTGATTGATGATGCAGCATTGCCGCGCAAGTAGTACAAGTTCATCATGTCCATTGCCCATCCATAATTTTTTTTACCATTGTTTCTCCCGTTGCAATGCACGGGCACATAGTAGGAGGAATATGTGTGGGTTGGTGGGTGCTGGACGGCCGTCCCATGGAGGATGTGGACAAGCTGCATGTGCTGCACAACACGACCTCATGTCAAGTCGACAAGCCGATGCCCATCATCGGACATGCTCTTCTCCTAGACGCCATTGGGAAGAAGCCCGTCTCTTTTGATCCATTTGCGCCCGTCACTAATGCACGTGGAGTCGGACTGAGAGTTTCTCAGGGGTGTGACACAAACTACTCGATTGTAAACTAATTTTCGTTCAAATCAATGTAGCAAAGCTTGTGTGTTTCAGAAATTTCCTTTTAAATTTTTTAAAGTATGCTAATGCTTAATTTTATCGTTTACGTAGATTACAGCACAGCAGTTTACCTATTTTTTATTTTCTGCATGTCATGAGAATGTTGCGGCTAATAGGTTTAAAATTGTCAATTTAGCTTCCCCTCAAATTATTTTTTGTTATTTTAGCAATCATTCATTGCAATTATAGAATAAACAAAAGAAGTATAAGCAGCGACATATGCCAACATGGATGGACCTGTGTGGATGGCGCACTTGAGTCATTTTTATTTTAGGATGTGCTTTTTTTTCTCCCGTTGCAACGCACGGGCCTTTTTGCTAGTATGTGCCTATACGGTGATCACTGTGTAGGGATAAGGCCTAACTGCTCATATAATCTCAATTATTTTATAAGATAATAAATGTTTGGACCAATAAAAACCCTTTACTACAAGTTTTTAAGGGTGGGTGTGTATGGAAGCAAATGTCTCGAGTGTGTGTTGATAAAAGATGAAGAAGAATCATTGATCAATTTCTTCTTTTCTCGCTCTTGCTTCTGTATATAAGGCCATGGCCTTGTCCATGACCTTGGCATCCGATAAAAGCCGCGTTCTTTTCTTACTGCAAGGATGAGTAGACACGTACTCTTTGAACGATGATGAATTCCCACCGATCTCTCCGAACTTCTCGTGGATCTTTGGGGCAATGCGTGGATCGAAACCAGCGGAAGCGAGCAACAGGATTCCAATGTGATCTGCCTCTATCTCCATCCTACGTACATAGCATATATAGGCAACATGTATTGATCATGCATGAAGAATAAATTTTACTCGGAAAAATACTAGTTCTAAATCAGCATTAATGATATGATGTGTGTGAAATTAATACTTTCGTGAGAAAGGCAGCCTGAGGAGGTATTCGGTCAGCTTATCAATCAGCTTTGGCGCATCGATAAAGATCTCGAGGAAAACCGCGAGCATCAAAATCCACATGTTCTTGGTGAGCCCCTCTGCGGTGTGCCTTGCAACGGCGTGCGCAACCTACAGACAGAATTAAAGAAGATGCAACAGGCAGCCAAAGTTACAAGAGAATTAATCCACCGGCCGCGGGCACGGTACAAAGAAACCACCAAAGGATAGATCATACCTACGTACGTACCTCATGCCCTAGCACCGCGGCGATCTCAGCGTCGGTGTTGAACTTGTCGAGCAGCCCGGTGTAGACTATGATCTTGCCACCAGGCGCGCACATGGCGTTCACCTTCTTATTGTCGACCACGATCACCTCCCACTTGAACCCGTCGAGATGCTTGATCATCGGCTGCGGTGCTCCCCGCCGAGCCTTTTTCTTCGGGCTCGGCACCGCGTCGCCGACCCATGTTTCTCCGTCAAGGAGCTTATCATCAAGGAGCTTATCGTTGTCGTGGACGGCGAGGCTGCGTCTGGCGGCGAGGATGATCTCCGTGGCGATGCCGTTGACGCGGACGAAGTCGGGGTGGGACGATGGGAGGACCTTGTCGCCCAGTTTCTTCTTCATGCCGGTGAAGATCCAGTCGCCGAATCTGAGCTCTCCCGAGTGCGTGAGGACGATGAATGCGGTTGGTGTAGGGCACGGTCTCGAAGGTGCCGTAGCAGATCGTGCCCACCACGCCGCCGACGATGACGACCCCCGCGAAACGTATTTGGGATTTCATGTGGGAGGGACTTCTTGTTCGCCCGGAGGAGGAGTAGTACCGTGGGCGTGGGACCGCTGGCGCATGCGGTGACGGCGGTGATCGACGGACGAGAGAGTCACGGCGGAAGAGGCGACCAAGGCCGGGTGATTGCAGGACCTCGTGAGATCGCCGGACTGGCGACACGTGGTAGCAGCGCCGGGCGGTCGGCGGTGGCGGAACAGTCGTTCGGACGGCGGGCTTGGACCGGAGCAGCCCTGACAGAGCGGGGCGCAGATTCCTGATCAAGGCGCTCATGTTCTCTGAGTTAGATTGGTGGATCTTTTCGGGGGGCCGCCGCGCGGCTCTCCCCGGGATGCCCTCTTCGGGGGACGCCGTTCTTGATCCGTGTCGTAATATCGTCTACGTCGTGGCGTGCTCGTCAGGTTGCCATGATTTATTAGGGTTGCGCCATACCTGTAGCCATGTCGGTCTCGGTCAAGTCTGCGATCGAGGGAGATTAAGAGCGTGTTCGGATTCTCACCACTCCTCAACTCCGCTCCCAGATGAGCTGACGCAACGCTAGAACTCTGCAGAGTTGAAAACGAGGAGTGGAGCAGGCTACAGTGCAATTGTGGGGAGCGACTATTTCGAGAATCTCAGATCTTAAAAATCGATAAGATTTACTCACTCCGTTTTTATTTACTCCGCATATTAGCTTTGACTGAACTCAAACTTTATAAAGTTTGACCAAGTTTGTAGAAAACAATATGAACATTTACAGTAACAAAATTATATATGTGAAAATATAAGTAATGATGAATCCAATGACATTGATTTGATGGAGTATATTTTTCTACAAACTTGTTGAAAGTACATAAAGTTTGACTTTAGACAAACCTAATATGCGGAGTAAATAAAAATGGAGGGAGTACAATGGAACTGCCACCGCCAAGTGGAAAACGGTTCAAGTGGCCACGCACTTGCTCGTTTCTGTTTCGGCTCCAAATCTCCAGCCAGGTCCACGGGCCGCTGGCACCACCAGTGCCTCCCCGTCCAGCTCCTCGTGGATCGGGAGCAGAGCTGGCTGCCGAACAGGTTTTTCTAGTGCTATCTTTTACAAGGAGCAGCATATTTCAGGTGGAGGAGCTGGAGTTGAGGATTCGGAGGAGCTGGACCAGTTCCAAACACGCTCTAAGTGGTTACGTTTTCTCGCATAGGAAGGAGTCTCCTCCGATTCTAGCTAGTACCAGAGGGGTCAACATTTTTCAACCAACAATCAGAAATTCCGGTGATTTCGGTCGGCGTCAAAATATTCGTAGCCTTGGAATTTTGAGCCAAAGTTAAACTAATTTCAACCCAAATTCAAATTCAATCAAAACCCATTTAAATTAAGTTAATTTCAATAGAGGAAATTCCCCCCAAAAAAAAATCTCTGAAATTTCAAAAGTTCGGTGAGGTCCAATTTTTTCTCACTGGATTTCTTTTTGCGAGAATTCTTACTAGATTTTTCAACCGTCACTATGGGAAAAATGTTCTACGCCGAGTGCTCGGCGGTTCCCCGAGTTCTTTTCCGCGGGCACTCAGTAAATAAGTATTTGCTTAATTGCCGAGTGCTTCCCAAAATAAACACGGCAAGAGTAAGACACTTGGCAACTACCAACTGTTGCCAAGTACGTCACCAAATACACTCAGCAATGGACTGACTCTCGGCAAAGTACGTGAAAAGATGTAACAACCCTACTTAATGGTAATGTACCCTATATATACCTCAAAGACCCAAAGTCTTTTCTAGCGGAGCATGTACCGGGTAAACCTCTGCCTTTCATTAGCTTCAAGATCCATGCATTTTAGACTCATATGCTTGGGGTATTATGTGTATTTGCTCTGCCTTTTTACGTGGTATAGAAAATTAATGTCACATAAGAGGAGGGTCCCATCACCTTTTGTGCCAGAGAGAAGGACGTAATGTGCATATGGATGACTCTGCCATTCTCCATCTCTCTCCCGTGGAAAATACTAGCATTAATTTTCTTTGTGTTTTTATATGTTCGTATCTTGTAAACCAGAATTTGGTTTTTGAAAAAAAAATGTATTTGGAATCTTGATGTCAAGATCTTTCAAACAAGATTAATATTGGATATTTTTAAACTGGCTTAAATTTTTCTGTTTCAAAAAATCTATTGGAATTGAAATTGGTGTAACAATTTTTAACTATTTATTCCATTGAAATTGAAGAATTCCATATATCACATTATGTCATACATTTCAATAACATAGTTACGAGATGCATTTTAATTACCAAATCACTTTGTTGCCGGATGCATTTCAATACCGGATCACACTGTTATGAGATGCATTTCAATACCGTACGCGTCACTACCATATCACTTTGTTAGCTTATAAATTTCAATACCAATTGCATTTCAAATTCCAGACCAGTTTCAGTACCGCGTCCATTTCAACTAATGTGAGACTGAAATATGAAATTGAAATGCAATTGGTATATATAATGTGAGACTGAAACATGAAATTGAAATTGAAATTACTAGACCATGTCCATTTCAATTTCCGGACTAGTTTCAGTACTGCATCCATTTCAATTAATGTGAGGACGAAATATGAAATTGAAATGCAACTGTGTATATAATGTGGGACTGAAATATGAAATTGAAATTGAAATTTCTAGACCACGTCCATTTCAATTTCCAAACCAATTTCAGTACACATCCATTTCATCTCCCACATATTTTAATTAATGTGTGGCTGAAATATGAAAATGAATTTTCACCTCACAACGATCAATGTGAAACTGAAATGGTGAAAACTAACGAGTTTGAAATTTATCCAAATTTGATGTTGTTTTAAAGATCACGTTGCCAGGAATTCAAATATATAAAAATTTGAAAATGGAATTTCGGTTTAGAAGATATGAATGATTTTAAATATCACTTAGAAATAAAAGTGTTGTTTTGTTTATGGGAGAGAAAGGATATAAAACATGCATGCACCGTCCTTCTCTGCGCTCTCTCTTTCTCTTTCCTGACAAGATGACAAAAAAGCTGACATGCGGCAGTGTATTCTGTTGTATTGCTTCCTTTAGCACATAAAACTCATATACATGCAGATATCCCCAAAAAGTGTTGAAGGATGGATGCTGGCCCGGTACATACATGCTCCGCTAGAAAATGCAATTTTTTTCTTCAACTTACCCTCCCTCCTCAAGCATTTGAAGCACACCCCCATCCTCTCTGCCGCAACCTCACGGCACATCGAAGGGCCAGCGGCCTGCTGGCCACAGTGGTGGAGCCACATGGCCTTCATGAAGGCCGAGGGTTTCTCCAGGGCTTCACCTAGTAGACTCTTTGCCATCGGGTTTCCTCGTACCCGGCGGCTGATCTGGCACCGGGAGGCGAGAGGAACCCCGGGTCTACGTCTCCTTTACAGTTTAATTTTCTTCAATGTTAGCTTTGTGAGTCGGTGACGGCGTCTTCGGTGGAGAATTTGGCTCCATCCAGGTGTCGCTGTCATTGCCAGTGCGGCTGACAACGGGGAGCCTGCGGCATTTTGTTCCCACAGATCGTCAGATATAGATCTGGCAGTTTATCCTCTGCGCCGGTCTTGGCAGTATAGTGACAACAATGGTAGTGCCAATTTTTATCGTGTTTCCTATTTGTTGCTCGCAAAATTCTTTTATTTCAAGCATTATAGTGGCCAATCAACAGTTCGAAAGTCTGCCTTGCAAGGGATACGTCCCCCATCACGACACGTTCGGATATTATTAATTTTTGCGAAAGTTCGAAGATTATTTCATCATTTATTGGAATGGACGACTCAAGCGGCTCTTCAAAACCAGCTCCTCGGGGCGGCGAGGTTAGAGTTTCTCGTCTTGCGTACGCAACGGCGATATTTGGTGTCAGGTTCTTCAGATCGATTCAAGGATTCAACAACGACGACTGCGGCTCCGGGGCGCTGGTCCTTAGGGGCACGTACACGAAGACTTCCCGGCTGTCATCGACAAGATCAAGCTGGCTCCGGTATGTGAGCGGCGGCAGCGGCGCGTCGGCGGCTGCAATGGTCGTTCGGCTGTTCATGGACCTCGATGTAATTTTTATTATGTTTGGGGTGTTTTGTACTTCCGGTGAATCTTTATAATAGATCTGATCCTTTTCGGAAAAAAAAACATGCAGATTTGGTCTTCTTCAATTGTTTCTCGCGAGTCTCGGAGGAATATGACGTCTTTTTTTTTGACGCGAGGAATATGAAGTCCTGGAGAAATACGAATTTGTTTCACAAGTCGAGTCGAGGGCACAGCCCAACCGCGCACCTTTTCCCTGCCCTCGTCTCGCCTGCCAAGGAAATCTCCAAGCCCCAAATATATATACTAAAAAAAATCTCCAAGCCCTAGTACCTTCCCTGACATGGCGCCCGGCAGCAACGACCGACCACAGCACTCCTCCCCTCCACCTCCGCCTCCCATGCCGCCCGGCCGCCGCCGCGACGACCAACCAGAGCGCTCCTCCCCTCCCGTCCTCTCCGACCTCAGCGGCGATCCGTATGCGACTTTTCTCTGCAGTGCTGTCTTTTGTCCGTGTATATCATGTCTTCTCCTGTTTTATTGTATGAAATCAAACTTAATCTGATAGGGTTCACGACTCTGACTCCAAACGCCCCGAGGAAGATCAACAAAACCCTGGACCATCCCCAGCGCAATACACTGGGGAGGATCAACAAACGCTCACTCCAAACCCTGGACCCTCCCCAGCCGATGATCTGCTGAACAAAGCTTTTGTTGCCCACAAGCTGCAGCCGGCTCAAAGGTATGCACTTTTTATCCGACCTATTTGTGCCAGTGCCGCTGAAATCATGACACGGTGTGAATGAAAAAAAAAACCACAAGGTAATAGTTTGCTGCAAATAATCCACAATTAGCAATGTAACGCCAACTTATAGATCATAAAAAAAGAGCAGACATTATAGACCAAAGTAGATTCTTGATCCATCAGTGGATATGGGTTTCTAATCTAATAAAACTATGCATAGCTACTACCTACCATCGTTCATCAGTGGACATGGGTGTAGATAAGATTATTTGTATCTCTATAGGTCGCTTGTCCTTTCTTCTTTCTTTACTCTCTTTAAACCAGACCAGACTGTTTTTTGTGCATGACAATGCCCCTCTATTTTATTTCAGGTCTAAGGAGGTTCTAGACAGTACAACACTGGAGGAATTGTCTGTCACTAACACTTCTTCTTCCTCTCTGCCACATTCACAGTCGTATGAACCTCTCTCTCTCGATTCTTTGTTGAAATCATCAGTTATTTCCCTGTGATCTTTTGCATGGGGAGGGAGGGACTATTGATAGTTGGCACTTGGGTTCGTGCGTGTCCATCCATCCAATGGCATGTTTCAATTTGGGTTTCACCTCTATAGTTTCAAATTGGTCAACTACTTGGATTGGAGCGGGTGAAGTAATTTTGCAATGCATGAATTAGCTAGCAGTTTGTTCGTGTCCCACTTTATTTCATATTTCTCATCTTAGGCGAAATCAAACTTTTTGTGTTCCACTTCAGGTGTGAGGTGCCAGATATCTTGGAATTGGAGCTCAACACTACCACTCCCTTGTTGCCATCATCATGCGTTTCTTCATTGACGCCTACTGGTCTACTTGTTAAATATTTTGTCAGAATTGATAAGGGGGGATTTTTTCATATATATCCCGATCGCGGTGGACCATTTCAGAGTTTACAGGAAGCTCTACAAGCTATTGACTCGTACCATGCTGTTGGGCGAAAAAACTTGTAAAGCCAATCAACTTTCTTAAATTTCTATTTCTGTGCGTCTGTGTGTGTTCTCGCTTAGATAATGAGGCTACATTAATTTTAAAGTTTTGGGGATTTCTTAAAGTTAAGGGAATATTTTCTTTTACTGTTGTAGAAAAGTTGAAATAGTAATCAGGTCTGAAATTTAGAAGATATATATGGATGCTATGCTATAGGTATATTTATTTTTTCCTCACTCTTAACTTGTACAATTGGATAGCTAATAAATAGCCTGCCCACACCCACATGATAAAGATGGCGATAGCTAGAACGATAAATGTTTTTAGCCACAGTTATTTTGGGATCTAGAAACAAAAAATTGATATTATTTTTCACACAAAAAATGCGTTGAGAACTTAGTCTTATAAGCATGTAGGCACTTCAGTTTTGTTTTGCCTTTTGTTGCCTATTACTACCATGAGTTGTGTCATTAGCAGTGCTCTATATGTAAACTAGGTGCATGGATGGACTTTCATCTCATGAGAGGTCTGTGCGGTATGCTTTACACTGGCCTCATGATGGCACAAGGAGAAATTCTGCAGAAGCCTTTGCCGCCATGACGACCCGTCGCCCTGGCCGGGAAGTTATTAAAGCTCTACTGGACAAGTACAACGAGGACAATGGTCGTTTGGGGGTATGCTCTCTCCCTCCCCCACCCTCTCTTGACTTTCTTGTTTTCATGATTCGAATGCCATCATATTCATGACCATACTCCGTACTCAATTTTAGGATCTTGCATATGAACTTGAAGAAATAGTGAGATATAAACCATGTTTTGACGGGAAAGGCTGCGCTTATAGGTCATATTCACATTTGAATATGACCATGAAGACTAAAGGAGCCGATGATCCTCGCAATAAACTATATTTTGCTGAGGTCACCTGTATGAGGGACGAACATGAAGGGTACCTGCTCACCTGTATATGCCCAGTTGAACCTGATGACAATGGTATTCTATACTTACTTTATTATTTGCTTTGAGTTTTACAGTTTTCATTCCTCAAATTTGTTGATGCACTCCTTTTAAAGGTGAATGCCTTGTCTGTGGAGATGAAATGAAGCACCCCATTGATGCTGAATACAAACATGGTCGCCCCAGCTTACGCTTTAGATGTTGTTCTTATGCTGATGCAGATGCCTTATATGATGAGGTATGATAATTTACTAGCCTACAAAGCTCAACTTTTTTTTTATGTTTATAATTGAGTACCGTGAGCACCGCGTAATATTTTCTGAGCTTCTTAGCATGTTTCTCTTTTATTCAGTGAGTGTTGGATTAATTATCTTTTGACGGCAAATTTCTAACAGCAATTGTGGAGCTAGCAAGATACCTAGATTATTTTGTTTCTTACAAAAGTGATTAAATCCTTGATTCATTAAATGAGACCATACAACCATTTGTGGAGCTAGCAAGATACCTAGAAATAGAATGGCGATCCTTTAGTATCAACTAACTTTATAAGTATCTAATCCCGTCAAAACATGGTTTATAGCAACTAAGTTTGTAACAACAACAGCACGCCATCACGATAGAGCAACTCAGTTTTAAGCAAGCTAGCAAGATACCTAGTATCAAGAAAAATTTGCAGCTTGTTCTTATAGTATACAAAATCATTTCTAACAGCAATCAAACATGTTAGGCTCATTTAAAGGCTATGATGAAAGCATGATGTTATTTTCAATTTTGCACGGTTGAATTCCTTGATAGAATAGCTTGTCCATTTGATGGTGACAGTGACACTTTAAAGTTTTGTTGCTGATCGTTAATTTATATCTCCTCCCCATTTTGCAGATAGTTAGAGTGCGTGATGAGGCTTGGCTGAAAGAGGAGGAAGCTAGGGTGAGACGCTTGTTCAAGGAATCACATGAGGCTATCGAGGCGGAAAGAACGCAAAAAGGGTATGGTCATGGAAAGAGCGCTAAGTATGTAATACCTGCTAAACGGAAATGAGTTGCTTCTCAATCCATGGTTACTGTTGATGCTCAACACACCCCTTAATTAGAAGACATGATTTGTCATGCTTTTGCCGGCACGTCCGACCACTGAATGGAACCATTCAAGCCCCGCACTGCGCTGCTCGCATTGGCTCCAGACCCCTTCTGGTGCATACGACTCAGCACGACGATGAGCTTCAGTACCCTGCTTCACCGAGGCTATCCGTCTATAGTGTTCGTTGCAAGAGCAGCTTCGTTCGTGCAGGAAAAAATATTTTCCGTCTATATACGCAGCAGGCAGCACAAACATTTTCTGTCTCTAAAAGCAGGCTGGTTCTCACCAGATGGGATCCAAGGCATGCTCGTTTCCCAGTGGAGACGAACTAGTACTTCTCCAACGCCCCCCTTTAATCCATGGAGGCTCGGTTTAGTTTGTTAGCTCCGGCTCCATGCCTGACCAGATTTGAATTCTCCAGCGGCCACACCTCTCTTTGCGGTAAAGCCCCGCCGGGCAGCACCGGCATGATCCAGGGGCAGTTCCTCCTGCAGTTAATTTCTGTTACTGTAGCAATGGACTTATGTTTGCTATGTCAGTTAACTTCTTTTTAGCAGTTTGTCAACTTCTGTTTACTGTAGGATACTATACTGCCATACATGCTTTGTAAGGAAAAGATGGCAAAAAAGTCCCAACCGCATACGACCATGCCCAACACCATGTGTTCAAACTTTACACCTAACACTACCGGTGTTGCCACTCTCCATTGGTGTCATGGGGTGGTGGTTCCAGTACGCAGCCACCAATCCTTGTCACGTAATTCGTGAGAAAAAGACACAATTTTTTGTACTTCCCCGCCCACATGAAACAACAAGAGGTAGAAGGGAGTGCCAAGAGGAGAGGGACTGACCGTGTGGTAACAGTAGGGGCATGGAGGAGTAGCAGTACCTGATAATTCATTAACCTCTTTGATGGCCAATACTGCAACGAGAGGATGATCCCCCCAGATGGCCGCAGCATGGTCACCGGTGTGAACAGAAATCATCAAAGTTTCATCTAGATGAGAATTGCCGTCGTTGTCATTTGATATCCCCATCAAATAGAATTAATAGTTTTTATGGATTTGTTAATTCTCATCTAGATGAGAATTTACAAAGTTTCATCATTAAACTCCAGGTTTTCTTTCAGTGGGAGGCGATGTTCGATAGCTAGGCACATGTGCTCATAGGGGTGGGTGTGCGCGTGTTTATAAGGTTGAGTGTATGCATATGTTTGTGAGCGTCTATGTACGAACATGTTTGTGAGCGTCTATGTCTGTACTGTCACTAGTAGAAAACAGGGCTTTCGTTCTAGCCGGATCGGAGCAATAGTCCCGGTCGCGTTACGAACCGGGACTAATGTGAGCATTAGTCCCGGTTCGAGCGGCTAGGACGCCGGACGGGGCTCGGCAGGCATCAGTCCCGGTTCGAATGGGACCTTTAGTCCCAGTTGCAGACACCAACCGGGACTAAAGGGGTTGCGGCAGGCGCGATACCCTTTAGTCCCGGTTGGTGTCTCGAACCGGGACTAAAGGTCTGTCTTCAGTCCCGGTTTTAGACCCCAACCGGGACTAAAAATTTGCCTATATATATCCTCGCCCCTGCCCGCCCTCTCCTCTGTTTTTTCCTCATAGAAGGTGGGAGGTGTGTGCTAGTTTGTTTTTCCTTCCTATGCACAAGAGGTGCTCGATGAAATGACTGAGAGCATGATGCCAGTTGAGTTCACACAAAACAAACATGATATGAGGTGCCCGAGCCACACTTAAGCTTTCTCCTCTTTCTTTCCTCCTCGATCGAGGTTAGCAACTTTATGTTTTCATCTGTCATTGATACAATGCATGTGTCGATGTACACTAACCGGGACTAATCGGGACTAAAGGTTTCCTGCATATATGTCATCGTGCCCGAGCCACACAATCCATTCTTCTCCTCTGTTCTTCCTCCAAGCTTGACCTCCAAGCTCCATTTTCCCCAAGATTTGTCTAGATTTGGCGGTGCACCAACTATCCAAGTGTACTAAAAGGTTAGCAACTTCATCCTTTCATCTCTCATTGCTAGTTTAGCTCATTTCATGCTCTAGAAGTAGAGTGATTTGTGGGTTTTAGTGGAGGAGTGTATGTGGGAGTTTATTTGATTTAGATGCAATTTGAGCTCAAATTAACTTCTTAGTTTACACATGTGTAGGTGTGGTACTGTTAATTAGGTATCTCAATTTTGTGGTTAGTGATACTATTAGTGAGTTAGTGTGTTAGCTAGTGTTACTATTAGCTAGTGTGTGTTAGTGTGTGCTAGGGTGTGTCTTAGTGGTATAGTATTAGTGTGTGTGTTAGTGTGTGCTCAAATTAACTTCTTAGTTTGCATATGTGTAGGTGTGGTTTAGGGTGCCGTCCCGTCCCCGTCCCTGTCCTCACCGCCGTCGATCGCCCGCGCCGATCTCGTCGCCGGCACCACCATGGTGAGCCTCTTGTTCTTAATTTTTTTTTAAATTTTTTTTCTTACTTGTATGATTTAGATAGTTACTTGTATAATTTTCTTACTTGTATTATTGTTTGTTATTATATAGTGCCATGGTTTTGATATCCGCCCCCGTCGGCTCTCGTCCGGTCTATGATTCGGATGTGGTATATTATCTTTTATAACTATTTGTTTCATTTAGTGTTTATGACAATTATGCCGAGCAACTTGATATAGATATTTTTATCTAGGAGGTATGTGAACCGGAAATTCCAACCGACCCTCTTGTCTAGAGCTTAAATTTAGTTGAAAAAGAAAACAATTATTTGAAAGAAAAATTAAAAAGAATTGAAGAAGAGAAGATGAAATTGGAGTTGCACGTTGCCGGTGTCGTCGATCTACACAAGATCCAGATGGATGCAATGCGTTTGAAGATTAGAAAGATTAGAAAATATGCCATTGATAAAGAGGTTTGGTATCATTACGCTGTTGGATCAATTGTTACCTTAGTTGCGATTTTGATCGCATTTGTTGTTGCATTTAAATGTTTTACATAGTTGTATGTTAGTTTCTATGTATGTTTTAGATGCTCTAGATAGTTGTATGTTGTTTTATGAGAACTATGTATGAACTTTATGTATTTATTTTTGCAATAATAACATTTGATCACTACTGTACTTTAGTTTTAATGTGATGAACTTGTATTAATTTGGTCATTTCTCTATTCATGATGTTCTGTAATGGTTTTTGATATACTTAATTATATAATGTAGATGAACCGGCAATGGATGTACGGTGACCGACGCACTGCCGAGTACATTACGGGCTTGCATAATTTTATCGGTGTGGCTCAGGCAAACAGTCTGAATGGTTTTATGTGTTGTCCATGTGTTGTCTGTCAGAATAAGAAGGATTACTCTTTCTCAAAAATCCTTCACACCCACCTGCTTCAGTCCGGTTTCATGCCCAACTATAATTGTTGGACCAAGCACGGAGAAAGAGGGGTTATGATGGAAGACAATGAAGAAGAAGGGGATGATGACAACTATCGTATGTTCCCTGAATACGGTGATACTGCAACGGGGGAAGCTGAAGATCAAGAGGCACCAGATGTGCTCGCTGATGATCTTCGCCGGGCCATTGTTAATGCACAGAGAGAATGCGAAAGTGAAAAGGAGAAGTTGAAGTTGGAGCGGATGTTAGAGGATCACAAAAAATTGTTGTATCCAAATTGCGAAGATGACAACACAAAGCTCGGTACCACACTGGAATTGCTGCAATGAAAGGCAGAGAATGGTTTATCTGACAAGGGATTTGAGAAGTTACTGAAAATAATGAAAAAGAAGCTTCCAAAGGATAACAAATTGCCTGACAGTACGTACGAAGCAAAGAAGGTTCTCTGCCCTCTAGGATTAGAGGTGCAGAAGATACATGCTTGCCCTAATGACTGCATCCTCTACCGCGGTGAGGAGTACGAGAATTTGAATGCATGCCCGGTATGCGGTGCATTGCGGTATAAGATCAGACGAGATGACCCTGGTGATGTTGAGAGCGAGCGCCCCAGGAAGAGGGTTCCTGCCAAGGTGATGTGGTATGCTCCTATAATACCACGGTTGAAACGTCTGTTCAGAAACAAAGAGCATGCCAAGTTGTTGTGATGGCACAAAGAAGACCGTAAGAAAGGCGCGATGTTGAGAGTACCCGCTGATGGGTCGCCGTGGAGAAAAATCGAGAGAGAGTGGCCGGAGTTTGTAGATGATGCAAGGAACTTATGGTTTGGTATAAGTACATATGTCATGAATCCTTTTGGGGAGCAGAGGAGCAGTCATAGCACCTGGCCTGTGACTCTATGTATCTATAAGCTTCCTCCTTGGTTGTGCATGAAGCGGAAGTTCATTATGATGCTAGTGCTCATCCAAGGCCCTAAGCAACCCGGCAATGACATTGATGTGTACCTAAGGCCATTAGTTGAAGAACTTTTACAGTTATGGGATATAAAAGGTGTACGTGTGTGGGATGAGCACAAACAGGAGGAATTTGACCTATGAGCATTGCCGTTTGTAACCATCAATGATTGGCCTGCTCTTAGTAACCTTTCAGGACAGACAAACAAGGGATACCACGCATGCACGCACTGTTTAGATGATACCGAAAGTATATATTTGGATAAATGTAAGAAGAATGTGTACCTGGGACATCGTCGATTTCTTCCGATCAAGCATCTCTTAAGAAAGAAAGGCAAGCATTTCAAAGGTGAGGCAGATCACCGGAATAAGCCTCGCCACCTTACTGGTGATGATATACTTGATATGGTCAAGGATTTAAAAGTAATCTTTGGAAAGGGTCCTGGCGGACAATCTGTTCCGAATGACGCTGACGGACACGCACCCATGTGGAAGAAGAAATATATATTTTGGGACCTACCCTATTGGAAAGACCTAGAGGTCCGCTCTGCAATCGACGTGATGCACGTGATGAAGAATCTTTGCGTGAACCTGCTAGGCTTCTTGGGCGTGTATGGGAAGACAAAAGATACACCGGAGGCACGGGAGGACCAGCAACGTATGAACGAAAAAGATGGCATGCATCCAAAGCAGTATTAAGGTCCTGCCAGCTACGCTCTTACCAAAGCAGAGAAGGAAATCTTTTTTGAATGCCTGAGCAGTATCAAGGTCCCGTCTGGCTTCTCGTCGAATATAAAGAGAATAATAAATATGGCAGAGAAAAAAATTCCAAAACCTAAAGTCTCATGACTGCCACGTGATTATGACGCAATTGCTTCCGGTTGCATTGAGGGGGCTTCTACCCGAAAATGTTCGATTAGCCATTGTGAAGCTATGTGCATTCCTCAATGCAATTTCTCAGAAGGTAATCGATCCAGAAATCCTACCAAGGTTACAAAATGATTTGGTCCAATGTCTTGTCAGTTTCGAGTTGGTGTTCCCACCATCCTTCTTCAATATTATGACGCACGTCCTAGTTCACCTAGTTGAAGAGATTGCCATTATGGGTCCTGTATTTCTACACAATTTGTTCCCCTTTGAGAGGTTCATGGGAATCTTAAAGAAATATGTTCATAACCGTGCTAGGCCAGAAGGAAGCATCTCCAAGGGCCATAAAACAGAGGAGGTTATTGAGTTTTGTGTTGACTTTATTCCTGACCTTAAGCCGATTGGTGTTCCTCAATCGCGACATGAGGGGAAACTAAGTGGAAAAGGCACGCTAGGAAAGAATTCAGTAATTTGTAGGGACGGGCATTCTTTCACTCAAGCACACTACGCAGTTCTACAAAGTTCTACCTTGGTGGCCCCGTATATCAAGGAACACAAGAATATTGTACGCTCCCAACACCCGGGGCAGTCTGACGACTGGATTACACGTGCACACATGGCGACTTTCGGTGGTTGGTTGCAAACACATCTCACGAATAACACCACTGTTGGAGATCAGTTGTACTTGTTGGCCAGGACACCATCTTCGACTCTATTGACTTTCCAAGGGTACGAGATAAATGGGAATACATTTTACACGATCGCCCAAGATAAAAAGAGCACCAACCAAAACAGTGGTGTCCGCTTTGATGCAACAAACACCAATAGGGAAAAGGACACATATTATGGTTACATAGAGGATATATGGGAACTTGACTATGGACCTTCTTTTAAGGTCCCTTTGTTTCGGTGCAAATGGGTCAATCTGACAGGAGGCGGGGTAAAGGTAGACCCGCAGTACGGAATGACAACAGTGGATCTCAACAATCTTGGGTACACAGACGAACCATTCGTCCTAGCCAATGATGTGGCGCAGGTTTTCTATGTGAAGGACATGTCTACCAAACCGAGAATAAGAAAAGAGAAGGAAGCGAATACATCATACGATGAGCCAAAGCGCCACATAGTTCTTTCAGGGAAAAGAAACATCGTGGGAGTGGAGGACAAGATAGACATGTCAGAAGATTATGAAAAGTTTGATGAAATTCCTACCTTCACAGTGAAGACTGACCCAAGCATCCTGTTAAATGATGAAGATTCTCCATGGTTACGGCGCAATCATAAGCAAGGGACACACGCGAAGAAAAAGTTTTATACCCCAAGATCCCACTCTAGGATGTGACCGGCTTCACCATCATCACTTTCTCTCTAGTGAGTTTCCGGACTTATAGCTGGAAAGTCCCACTTCGGACAAACCGGAGGGAATCTTTGTAAGAGTTAGGGTATATATGTGTTTTGGCATTTGAAACATGATTTTTGAATAATTATTTATTAAGTTATGATGTTTCAATTATTCCTATCCTTTTAGTATTTTAATTATACAGAGGAGTTAATCAATGCAATTATGTCCAAACAAAATATGAATGTCTTCTGAGCATTCCAGATAAGACGCTTGAGGTTGACAGGCATAGGCCATACAGCCTCACCAGTTGTAGCGATTTCAGTCCCAAGTTTTGCAAGATTCCACCCCTAGCTATCACCGGTCATGCCCCCCGTTTTGACCGCATTTTGAAATCGGCATAAACAATTCAAAAAAAATCAAAAAACAGTCACGTATTTTTCTGATTTGTAATTATTTCACTATGTATTTTGCAAGGTTGATCATACGCGGTTAGTCCCGGTTGGTGGCTCCATATAAAATAACAAGGGTAATATAGACATGGCTTAAACGTCTTGACATAGATGAATACCGCAGAAGCATCGGAGATGATAAGAGAGAAACGTTGTATGACATAAAGTTGGAGCTACTGTGTGGTTTCTCTGATCGGAGGACCCCTTATGCCGAGCCAAGTCCAGATGAGGAGTTCTGGTTGCTTTCTGGTGAAACTGAGGACAACATATCAGATGGTAGGATTGTTCAAGTAACTGTTCCCCATATACAAGATAACCGAATAATTTGCACCTTTGTCACTCTCTGATGAAAATCTATATAATCAAACATTGCATTCATATAAGCATTCACTCTAGCAAGCATTCTAGCAATCAAAATACAATCAATGAATAAAGCAATAAAGAAAACAATAAGAAAGCAAAACAAAACTTCAAGGAAATCCAAATAAAAACTCCTAAGGGAACTGTAGGACTTAACTACAAATAACAAAAATAGTTTTTGTCCTAAATTAAACTTAGCAGCAAAGAAAAATACTAAACTAATAACTTAACAGAAAAGAAAATATAACATTATTAGATTAACAAAAAGTATTTTATAATATTCTTCAATAGCCAAAAGAATCAACTAAAAAGCTTTTATAAAACTCTAGTTATGATCAAAATAATATTAACTTAGAATTAAATAAAAAAATGCAACTAATAATACAAATTGTTTCTGATCTAAAGTAAAGTTAATAGAAAGTAAAATTTATCCAACTAAAAATTTCATAAAGTATTTTTTGTTAAAAACTTTAATAGCAAAAATAATGAAATCAAAACTAGGCATGTATGCTACTGTTTTTGAATCTGTTTAAAACAAAACTAAAATAATTTTATAAATTAAATTCCTTTAAACCACTGGACAATCAATTTCTATAAGCGGTTAGTCCCGGTTGGTGGCTCTAACCGGGACTAAAGGCCTAACCTTCGCGCCCTTTCGGCCGCGGCCAAAAATAGCTTTAGTCCCGGTTGGTGGCTCCAACCGGGACTAATGGCCCTAAACACCCTTTAGTCCCGGTTGGTGGCTCCAACCGGGACTAAAGGCCTCGCGGTATTTAACCGCCCCCTTCTCCCACCCCCAATCTTCCTCCATTTTCACGCGAAACAGATCGCCGCCGCCAGGAGAACTCGCTCTCGCGACCGCGCCGCCCTCGCCGCCGTCGTCCCCTCCATCCTCCATCGTCGCCGCAGTCGGGGTCTAGTCCTACACGTCCAGGTCACCGCCATCGTCTTGCGCATGCTCCGCTCTGCGCCGTGCGCCTGCTATCTGCTCTGCGCCGCCATCGAACGCTGCGCGCGTGCCGTCGCCCTCAACGGTCTGCAACGCCGCCGACCAGAGAAGCGCAGAGGTATGGCTCAACTTCCTCGCTCCCCCCTCTACCCCTCCATTCCCCCTCCTTGAGCAGGTCCGGCTTCCATCGGCGGTGCTCTTCATGTGTTTGTTATAATGTCTGCCTTGGGTAAATTTGAGTAGTGTTTTTGTTTGTAGTGTTTCTGCCTAGGGTAAATTGGAGTAGTGTTATTTCTATTTTAGAAGTAAAGTTTTGATTTAAATAGTGGCTTAGTGAGTTAAATGTTGTTATTGTTAAGATTGAGGGAGGCGATATTTATTTGAAAAAAGTTAATCACTTAGATGTGTATAAAATGTTTTAGATGTATACAAAAATGTACAATGTGTATGAATAAAAATTAAAGAAATCTGATGCAAACAATGAAATAAAGGCGAGCCTGAGCAACGTCTCACAATGAATGAGAAATAGACCTGATTTGTTTTCATAGGAATTTGTTCTCGGCGACGATGCCCGGCCCGCATCCTCGTCGTCGACTCGGCGGCGACAACCAGTTTGAGAGGCGCCATGTCCGGGACTGGGCTCCGCCGGGCTGGCACTGGGAGGTGCTACCTTTCGGGGCGCGCAGCTTGGTGAGGAATCGGGGTCTCGTCATCGACCCGGAGCTTCTTTGGTGGCAGTCGCGTGGGCCACTATCGGTGCAGAGGGAGCCAGCCCCCGAGGAGGTGGTACGTCGCCGTGTCAGGGAGGAAGACGAGCACGTCCGTCGCTACCTGGTTGCGCTGGACGTCAGGTTCTCCAATACCTGGCAGTTTATTCAGGGATCTCACCCGAGCTATGATCCTGTGATGGTTCCTTCTTTTTGGGTGTTCACCGTCCGTGGCTCAGGAACCGCGAGTCGACGTCCAGTTTGATTGGGCGAGATGTATTAGTGATATTATGTGATATTATTGTTGCATTAACTGGATTATTCGAGATGTATTAGTGATATTATATGATAATATTATTGTTGCAATTGGATTATTCGAGATGTATTAGTGATATTATGTGCATTTTTTTTAATAATGTGATTTTTTTAATCGAGATGCAAATAGACATGGAAATGTGAATTTGTTTTAATAATTTGTTTATAGCATTGAAATAACTTGCAAGTCTTTGCAGAAACTATGGAACACGACAGAGACGAAGAACAAGAAGACGTGTTGGGGGAAATAATCCACGACGGAGAAGATATCACCTCACAGTTTCTGAACGGCTCCGGTGAGGGAATGGAGGGAGAAGATGGCGGCTCTGGTGATGGAATGGAGGGAGAAGATGACGGCTCGGGTGTTGGAACCTTAATTATTACAAAGTCCAGCGAGGTATATTAATTAAGCCTCTGCTGACTAGATGCATTAATTAATTTGTATATACATATATTAATGCTTCTTTCTTCTTTTAGCCCTCCGGATCGAGCCAATCTTCTATAAAGAAACGAGGCCCGAAAAAAAGGTTGGGCGATAATGAAAGGTTCAAGATCAGAGAAGTCGCTGAAGATGGCAAACCGACTGGTCCCGCGCAGAACGAAAAGCATTTGTAAGTCAGTGCGGAGTTATTGTTAGGGACAGCATCCCGATCACCATTCGAGAATGGAATAAGCCAAAGGCGGATGGAGTTACTTATGTCGACGATAGATCCAAAGAAATGCTTTGGAATACGCTCATGACAAATTTCACCCTACCGCCAGAGGTGGATCCAAATAACAAAGTTATAGAGCGAAAAGTCAAGGCGTGGACTCTTAAGAAGATGGCCGCACAATTCTGCAACTGGAAGAAAAGATTGCACCAAGACTATGTCCTGAAAAACAAGACTCCAACATTCACCGGAGCATATGAGAAGATAAAAGATCACTGGGACGCATTTGTGGAGTACAAGATATCGGATGAAGCTAAGAAAAGGTCAAAAATAAATAAGCAAAATGCTGCAAAGAAGGAATATCACCATGTTATGGGGTCAGGTGGCTACAAGGTTGCCAGGCCTAAGTGGGAGAAAACTGAGAACGACCTGATTGATAAAGGGATCGTTCCAGAGACATTGGAGTGGGCCGAACGGGAAAAGACTTGGTTCTACCTGCATGGGGGAAAGTTGGACCCAGAAACAGGGAAGTGTATTTTTACAAAAGATCAACTTGCAACACCCCTCAAAGCCCTTAAAGCTTCAATGAAGGACGTGCAGGACGGGAAGTTCAATCCCGACAGAGAGAACGACGAGCTGACACGCGCCCTCGGGAATGCTGAACACAGTGGACGAACACGAGGCACATCAGGCTCCGTTTCGTGGAAGATTGGGTTTCCCGACTGCAGTGACACTTATAGAAGCCGAGGGAGAAAAAGGAAATAGCATGCAGACCGGCTGCAGCAGATAGAAGAAAAATTAGCGTGGCAGCAGAAGCAAATAGAGGCACTTACCAGCCAGCAAGCTACCGGCCCATCTTAGTGGCACGAAGATCCTGCATTCGATACTGCCGTCCCACCATGTCAGCGGAAAAGCAGCGTGGCTTCCACGGAGCTCGTTCGGCCCATAGATGATATCACGGCTCCTCGGTAACCCGTGGATGATATCACGCAGATGGAAAATTGTGAGCTACATGTGAAATGCATGAACATATCCGTGAAGGTGGCGGTCGGCTTTGCCTTACTTCCTGTACGTAATGGAACTTACCATTGCTCTCCGATTCCAGATGGCTATGATGTTGTCGGGGTGGATGAAGTTATCAAGGGATTTAGCATACAGATACCAGCAAGGGAAGCCTCTCGTCAGACCTGAGGAGGTCCGGCTTATACCAACACAAATGCGAAGATTGCATGAGTGGTACATGGAAGCCTCAAAGGAAGGGAGCAACTGGCTCATGGTGGGAATTAGAGATGAGCATTACTTTAGTGGAAACGACGAGATAAACATTGAATTTGATGAATTATTTCAGTTATACAATCAAGACGCCATTGACAAATCTATCGTCAGTTGTTATTGTCTGTAAATATTATTTCTGTAATTAAGTCTCTAGCTCAGCTCGTTCATTGCATGTATAATTATCCTCACTATATTATGCAGAATGAAGATTCTCGAATGCAAAACAGGACAAATCTATGACATTGGGTTCATTAATCCAAATAACATACATGAATATACGGTAAAAAACAACACCAAGGACACAGAGGATAACTTGCTAAGGGCGTTAATTAAACAACAAACCAGAAGGGAAATACTATTTCCTTACAACTTCAAGTGAGTGTTACTGTCTTGTACACATTCTGTTTCGCTTACTCGATGTTAAGTGTAATTGATGAGTTATGCGTGCACAGGTTCCACTTTATTTTGCTAATCATTCAGGTTGATGAAGGAGTAGTACTTGTCATGGACTCGAAACGTAAAGACCCTAAGATGTGGGCGGACCTGAGTGAAATGCTCCAGAGGTAATTTCAATCATTATCGCACTATATCGGCAACTTTCGTTCATTTCCTGATATCAAGTAATTAATAACTCCTTTATTCATTTTCTTTGCCGGGAAGGGTTTGGAAACGGTTCATCAAGAAGGTTAGGGGTGAATGGAAAGAGGAGCTGCAATTTCGACAACTCAATGTAAGTAGTACTAGCTAGGTCCGCGCATCTCTTTGATTCTAGTTTCAATACCATTATCATGCTTAATTATTATTTTGATTGAACTCTATTCTCGTAAAGTGCTTGAGGCAGGAAGACAGGAATAATTTATGTGGATACTACATTTGCGAGTTCATTCACCAGACGACCTGTGAGAAGGGCAGAATTTTAGAACAACTTCGAGTACGTAAACAATATTCACAATTTTATTTTATTACCATCAATTGTGTTGAGTTTCATTCATATATATTGACCCCCTTCTTTAAATTAGATTGAATGGATGCGGGACGATCTCCTACCAAAGGATCGCTTACGAGCAATTCAAGAGGAATTGGCGGAATTCTTACTTGAAGAGGTCATATCTAAAACCGGAGAATACCATCGGGAATTAGAAGGGAATTTTGGTAATTAGATATTTGGGATCGTAAGAGATATTATATTGTATATATGCATGAACGTGTACTATATGTAGTAGCGTCGAATATATATACGAAAACTTGTTGTTCGGCCAAGCACGGAGAAAGAGGTCACTTCTCTATATTCATGACGATGTTGTGTAATGGTTCCTTCATCGCTATATGTAGTAGCGTCGAGTTGAATGGAAAACATAAAATAAAAATGAAAACCCTAAATGAAAAAGAATTGAATGGTAAACACAAAAAAAAGGGAAACACAAAATGAAACCCCTAAACCCTCCAAAACCCTAAACCCCTCCAAAACCCTCCAAAACCCTAAACCCCAGCGCTTGGCAGCGCCTGACGCGTGGCGGCCTTTAGTCCCGGTTGGTGTTACCAACCGGGACTAAAGGTCCTCCTGCCTGAGCGCTCCACATCGGCCACGTGGAGCCCCTTTAGTCCTGGTTCGTAACACAACCGGGGCTAAAAAGGGGGGCCTTTAGTCCCGATTTCTTAGTCCCAGTTGCCCAACCGGGACTAAAGGCTCTTACGAACCGGGACTAATGTCCCTTTTTCTACTAGTGTGTGTTTATAAAAAAAAATCTCATCTAACTCCCACACCATTTGATTTATCAAAAAAAAAAATCAAAAAAAAATCCGCACCAATCTTCACGTAAAATCATATAATGTAAGAGTTAGATGAGACTTTAGTTAACTCTCATCTAGAGTAGATGAGAACTCCAGACCCTACTACCTCCATACGGGTTTATTAGTCCCCTTCGTATTTTAGGTCATATTTTGACCATGACTTTAACTAATAAAATACTCCCTCTGTTTCTAAATATAAGTCTTTCTAGAGATTTTAATATGGACTACATACGGATGTATATAGATATATTTTAGAGTGTAGATTCACTCATTTTGCTCCGTATGTAGTCTATATTGAAATCTCTAAAAGGTCTTATATTTAGGAACAGAGGGAGTATAAGTTATATGTAGCAAAATTAATATCATTGGAAATTGTATTCTAATACGAATCCAATAATATAATCATTTATGACATGCATTATTTTTTAGTAAAATATATGATCAAATTTTGATCCAAATATGATAGGGACTAATAAACCTGGACGGAGGTAGTATTTTTTATACTAAGCTGCCCTACACCCCGCAGGAAGCGTCATACTCCCGAATCTACGCTCTAAAATATGTACATATACATCCGAATGTAGTACGCACTACTAGGAAAAGGGCTATAGATGAAATGGATACTAATGGCGCACCTAACATGTGGTGCGCCACTACTATATACCAGTGGCGCACCATGTGCAGGTGCGCCATTAGTGTGGAAGACACTAATGGCGCACCAGGCACATGGTGCGCCACTAGTAACAATTTTTTTTTCCAAACATACTAATGGCGCATCCATGCACAGTGCGCCATTACTAGTTCTAACTAGTAATGGCGCACCAGACACACAGTGCGCCACTACTATAGTTTTTTTTTTCTTTTTTTTGCAAAACTACTAATGGCGCACCGTGGCATAGTGCGCCATTACTAGTTTAAACTAGTAATGGCGCACTATGCCACGGTGCGCCATTAGTATATATGTATATATATTTTTTTTTTGCAGAACTACTAATGGCGCACCACCAGCAGGTGCGCCATTAGTAACCTGGGACCAACAAGATATTTTGGACAGCCACCTACCCACTCACTTTCCCCACTTCATTCTCTCCACCTCCTCCTCCAAACTTGTCTCGGCTGCCTCCTCCTTGTCACCTCATTTCCACCATAGATTCATCCAAATTAAGTGGTTAAATTACCTTTTTTTGATAGGTAAGTAAGGGGGGAAGCTATGTTTATGTTGTTCTCCCTCCAACAACGTGCACATGCACTTTTTATGGCCTAGCTAGATCTATGTATGTTCGTGGTGTTGCATATATTTGTGGTGTCGCATATATGTTTGTGTTTGCAGGTACCGGTATTTGAAATGCGATAGTTGCCAATATTTTGCCGGAATGTTGATTCATTTCCGTTTCGGCTAGAATTTTGGCACTATGCATTCTTTTTGGTCCTATTTTTAGGGAAAGTCATGCCAAATTTTTTCTTGGTTCTAAAATATCGTTTTGCTCTACCCCGCAGGCGACCATGGTCCGCACGATGACCGAAGGCATCGTGAATAGGTTTTTGAGCTCCGCGAAGGCCGAGATGCTTCAAAAGAACGAGACGGAGATAAGATGTCCGTGTCGAAGATGCAAGATGAAGAGCCTTATTGCGGACCCGGATTCCGGGCAGGTGCGGGACCACCTGCTCTTGCGTGGTTTCATGGATGGCTATCGGTGGCAAGGTGATGAAGATGACTACGAAGTCGTCCATGGGGGCCGGGCAAGAAATGAGGAAGGGCAGCAAGACAACCACCGCGGCTCGGGCGGGCGAGAAGACGAAGAATCTCCAGGACATGATCACGACGGTGATGCTGTACACAGTCATCATGTAGAAGATGCAGGACATGATGATGAGGAAGATGCCGGAGCAGACGAAGGGCATGATCATGAAGATGAAGATGCCGGCGGAGCAGACGACGATGGACCATCGATGGGCTGGGTGCAGGACCCTCATATTCAAGAGCTGCTTCTCAAGCAGACGGATAACGCAAGAGCTGCCGCCCGAGAGAAAGCCAAGCTAGATCAACTGGAGATAGACGCGGTTACTCCATTGTATGAAGGATGCAGGCCCGAGGATACCCGCCTGAAAGTAACGCTCATGGCTCTGGAGATGAAGGTAAAACACAAAATGACCGACGCATGCTTCGACGAGAACATGTCATTCTGGCACGAACGTCTTCCCAAGGGGAACAAGTGCCCGGCCAGTTTCGAGGAGGCGAAGAAAATCGTGTGTCCTCTGGATTTACCGCACGTGAAATACCATGTGTGCATGAACAATTGCATCATTTATCGGGACGAGCACGCGGAGTCTACCATATGTCCGGTGTGCGGCGTCACTCGATACAAGAAGAGGAAGAAAGCTCCTCGAAAAGTGGTGTGGTACTTTCCGATCACTCCTCGTCTGCAGCGGTATTTCGCGGACCCTAAGGTAGCAAAGCTCCTGCGTTGGCACGCGGATAGGGAGGAGAAGAAGCGAGGAGAAGATGACGCAAATGATCCGGAGATAAATAAAAAAGACAAGATGCTGAGTCACCCTAAGGATGCGAGCCAGTGGCAAGCGTTGAACTTCCAAGACCCAGAATTTGGGAACGATCCAAGGAACATCGTGCTGGGCACGAGCACCGATGGAGTCAATCCGTTTGGCAGCCAGAGAAGCACACATAGCACCTGGCCTGTGTTTGTGTGGATGTACAACCTTCCCCCCTGGTTGTGCATGAAGAGGAAGTACATTCACATGAGTATGCTAATCGTGGAGGATATCATCCAACTCGGGCCCACGTTCCTGCACAGCATGATGCCGTTCGAAAGGATGAATGGTGTCGTCAAAGGATACGTTCGCAACATGTCACGTCCAGAGGGAAGCATAGCCAGGGGCTTTCTAACCGAAGAGTGCATCTCCTACTGCACGAATTATCTAGGCATCGAGAACCCCGTTGGTCTGCCCGTCAACAGGCACCTCGGCAGGCTCGCTGGATGGGGTCACGGTGAGGGTCGCCGCGAAATGCATGTCGACTTCGAGGGTCGACTCGCCGACTTTGAAAGAGCAAACCTAGTCGCGCTACAACACATAGACGTGGTCGATCCTTGGGTGGTAGAGCACAAAACCTTTATTGAGAAGACGTACAATGACCGAGGCCAACAGAGGACGGACGGAGATATAATCAAAGAGCACAACTCATGTTTCACGCGTTGGTTCAAGCAGAAGCTTCTGTCGTACCCTTTACATGAGGATTCTTCCGCGGAAGAACAACTCATATTCGCCTTGTCACAGGGCGCCGAGCACAACCTGATGACCTATGAGGCGTATGATATCAACGGCTACACATTCTACACCGAGGACAAGGACATGAAGAGCGATGGTTATCAGAACTCCGGGGTAACGATGGAATCCTACACCGGTAACGACAAGGACAGATACTACGGAAGGATCGAGGAGATCTGGGAGCTGAGCTACGCTGGAGAGAAGGTCCCGATGTTCCGTGTCAGATGGGCCAAGAGCGTCCTAAAAGAAGACCGGTATTTCACCACCATGGTTATACCCGAAGCCAAATCCAAGACCGCGGGCGCAAACGTCACCGCGAAATATGAGCCATGGGTACTGGCTTCCCAAGTGGACCAATGCTTCTTCATTACCGACCCGTCAAAGCCCAGTCGTGTTGTTGTGAGGAGAGGCAAAAGGAAGATCATCGGAATGGATGGAGTCGCCAATGAGCAAGACTTCGACAAGTACGGCGACCCGAAGATGGAACATGACGACGACGATGAAGTAGCAGCATACACCACAAGAAGAAGCAGGACCACCCTACCTAAAGGACGTCCGTTCCACAGAAGAACTCCATTTGCGAAAAAGAAGGGCAAGAACATTGTGAAAAAGATAGCTAGCTAGCTAAGATCGATTGTATTTAAATTGTAGCCTTCATTTCTCGATTGTATTTCATGGGCACTTTTTGAACTCATGAATATTTTTAAATTTCATGGGCACTTTTTGAATTCATGAATAGTTTTTGAACTCAATAATATTTTTAAAAATTTATAAATTATTACTGTTTTTATAAAAATTTATTACTGTTTTTATAAAAATTTATGAAAATCATTTATAAAAATTTATTACTATTTTTGAACTCAATAATATTTTAAAAAAACTATTAGTAGGTCTAGCTAGGTGGAAAATCAGCAGGGGAGGGAGGGGGGTAGATATTAGATGGTTTGCTTTACTTTCACTGGTTTCTCATCTTCTCATCTCTTGTTAATAGCTGCGGACATTAGATATTACTGTTTTTATAAAAAAATATTACTGTTTTTATAAAAAAATATTACTGTTATGATTTAAACAAGTTTGAACATATTTAAACACAAATAAATATCAAACAGCATTTTAAATGCATAAAAACAAAAATTGGGGAGCCTGGGAATCGAACCCAGGACCTCCTGGTGTGTGTGCTGCGTGCTGACCAGTCGGGCTAGTGGGCGTGTTCTGATGGAGATAGGGTTAGGTGGAATATAACCTGACCAGTCGGGCTAGTAATTAAAACAAAATTCTAATGGCGCACCAGAGAGAGGTGCGCCATTAGAATCGTCGTACTTATGGCGCACTAGGGGGAGGTGCGCCATTAGAACCCTCCCCCCACTCCACCTATTCCCCTCGCACTGTGGCCTCCCTCCCTACCTCGCCAGATCCCCCACTCGACCCCAACCGTACGCCGCCGCCCCCTTGCTCCGCCCCCTCCGTCCGCCGCGCCTGCACGCCGTCGGCGACGCCGCCGCCGCTGTGGTCTTGCGCTGCCCCCGACGCCGCCGCCCCGACCCCCGCGGGACTCCACCCCCGCCGCCCCCGCGCCCCCCGAACGGGATCGGCCGAGCGCGCGCCGCCCGCTCCTCTCCTCTCCTCCTCCCTCCGACGAGCGAGGGCCTCCTCCGGCCCCTGCAGCAGCCGGCGAGCGCGGCCCCGACGCACCCACCCCGCCTGCCCCTGCCGTCCTCCGCCACCGGCCCCTGCTCTCCTTCGACCGCGGTGAGCGAGGACCCGGACGAGCTCGGACCCCGACCCCGACCCCTTCGCCGACCCCGACCCCGACCCCTCCGGCGACCAGGTACCTCTCCTCCTTCCTCCTTCCTCCCTCTCTCCACCATTCCCCAGGAGCTCGCGGCGCACTAACAGTAGCATCAACCATTGGTTGGCGGGATCATTTGAGATTGCAATTTCTCAAGAGCAGAGCATTTCTCCAGAACTTTTTGCAATGCATCATCAGTCAACTTAATGCACCTTCTGTAGTCCTTTTTGCAATGCATAAATGTGGTACTGGCCAAAATGTAAGAAAATGGCCATAATGTAAGAAAATGTTCTGTTAGGTACAGTTAGCATCATGTCAAAAAATTCAGTTAGGTACAGTTAGCTACTGTCAAAAAATTCAGTTAGGTTCAGTTAGCTACTGTCAAAAAATTCAGTTAGGTACAGTTGTACATTGATGAGCAAATTCAGTTGTTCTGCATTTTGTGATGTAAAAGAAGGAGGAGGACAACGAGTTGATATACTTAGATTCTAATAACTTGACATGAGTGCATTCGAATATATTCCATACTTAGATTCTGAAATGACCCATTGGCGACTTCATTAAGCGGGGATAATGATTTTGCAGGTACCCCGAGAGGCCCTTGAGTTTGCCGGAATGTCGATTAACTTCCGTTCCGGCAAATTCGGGTACTCCATATGTCCTATTTTCAGCAAAGGTCATGCTGAAATTTTCCGTGAATTTTAGCATGACTTTGCTAAAAATCGGACATATGGGGTACTTGCTACTAATGCATGGGCCGGGGTATCTTAGTACTTAATTAAGTAGGATCAACTGCCCCGCCATTCTTGCTGCATTAAACCATAGGTGGCAATAGAGCCAAGTGATTAGGCCCAACTTAGAATTCTCCTTCCCAGCTTAGGTTTTAGGGTGCCTCGGTGTCGATAAGAACCTAAATGATGAAAGCTTAGGCTTTTAGGGTGCCTCGGCGTCGACAAACCCTAAATGATAAAAGCTTAGCTTTTAGGATGCCTCGGTGTCGACAAACCCTAAATGACGAGACCATGATCTTGTTCCTTGACAATAACCAACTTTTTGACCAAACTTTTTTCCTATTTAGAGCGAAACATGGCCCACAACGATGAGGCCGGCGGTTCGGGCGGCAAGCAATTCTGGGAGCTGTCCCAGGAGATGGAGGAACAACCTCACCGCTATGAGGACGCCGCGGAAGACACCGATCCTGACTACACAACCCCTAGTGGCGTCGGGGATGACACCACTGATGGTGCCGCCGAGGATGCCAGCACTGATGATGGCAGCGCACGCACAGATGGCAGCCAACCGAAGAGGCAACGGAAGGACCGGCGCCCGAACGTGCTCCGCACCGTCAAGGAGGAATTTACTCAAGTGGACTCCGACGGGCATCCAACGGAGCCCAAACAAATAGTCAAGGGGTACTCGGTTCAGCTCGGGTGCATTCTCCGGAGCACCGTCTCGATCAACACCGAGAACCTAAGGCATAAGGACCGAGGGAATTTGCGCAACCTCCTCTTCACGAAGCTGCACGAACGATACAAGTTCCCTGCTGAATTTGAAAACACACGCCTCTCAGGGAATAAAGTGAACAGTGCCGCCCTCACGAAGATGAGCACGGCCCTGTCTACTTGGAGAAGCGCGGTGAAGAGAATGATTGACAAAGGTGATAGTTATGAGAAGATCAAGGCGAAAAATCCTTCGATCAGCGAAGATGACTACGAGGAGTTCAAGATCAAGTGCCAGAGCAGCGCAAGCTCCGAATCAAGTCAGTGGGGGAAAGAAATGCGGGAGTTGAACTTAGGGGAACACAAACTCGGTCCCGGCGGTTACAGAGTGGCGGAGCCTATATGGGACAAGGAGGACGCGGAGCGTGCCGAGCAAGGCCTACCGCCCCGCTTCGAGAAATACCGTGACAAGCAGACCAGGAACTATGTCAGGGCCCGGTACAAGGAGGACCCGGAAACAAAGGAGCTTACCACGGATCCGAAGACCAGGGCGCTTGAGCTTGTTCTGGCGCAGGAGACTGAAAGCAGTAGCGCGGGGTCGTCTCAGAGCACCCCTTGGGACAGCACTCTAAATAGGGCGTTGAACGTAATGAAAAACAAGGATAAGCTCAGTAAGCCGTCGTCAGCTGGTCGTGTGGCCGGCAAAGGCTTGTCCACAAAATGGTCGTCATACTATAACGATGGTGGGCGAAAGGAGAGAAAGACCAGCTCGGAAAGCCAGTCGCGCGAGGTTCAAGAACTCAAGGCACAAGTGGCGCGGATTCCGGAGATTGTCCAAGAGCAAGTGCAACAACAATTGGGATCGACGCTCACCGGCATTATGCCTACCTTGATTCATGGGCTGACGACGTGGATTGCGGGCGGCCAACAGGGGCCGCCCCCGATTCCTAGCTTCACGGCCAGCAACTCGCACAACGCGCAGGCGGCGCCATTGGTGTCTCCGGCGGAGCCGGTATTGGTGTCTCCGACGCCGGCACGGGCATTGGAGCTTAATGCACCTGGGTGTACGCCGGCCGGCACCTCGGCAGCAAGCGGCCCCTCCGTCAATTGCACGCCCGCCGTTGGCGGTGCCTCGACATTAGCCGAGCTCGACGCCATCATCACGGTAACTAATTAAGCCTCTCGGCCGAGGACTTCATCTCCTTGCCTTTGACTGGGCATCCCTGACGCCCTACATGTTTTCGCAGGGCGCCGCCGACGTTCCGTGCACTCTCCTGCACTTCGTGAACAACGAGTTGGTTGATGTCGCCAAGGGCAAAATCGTTCAACCGGGCAACCCCGTGTTCCACGGTAATCCGATGCCACCCACCGTGTATAGGGTTCAACTGGTTCGGGTGTTGCCAGGCTGCGACGAGTTGTTACCTCCGATTCGACCCGCCGGGGCCGACGAAGATGATGTGATGACCCTCAGCGCCTGCCTAAGCTGGCCCCTGCTTTGGCCGAAGAGCCAGATTCGTTTGGGGGCGGGGGACACCACCCCAAAGACAACACCGCCAGTCGTGCCGGCGCCAAGCCATGGCAAGACCGCCGCAACGCTACCGCCGTTAGCTGATCCGGAGATGCATATGGCACAGGAGCCGCACGACGACGACAACGGTACGTTTTCCAACATCGATCAGTACATCAACGAGCATGGGTACGGTGACGATATATTCGAGCCTCCTACTTCTCAAGAACCCAACCCTGCAAGAGACGATCGCGATCTAGCTGGTATCGCGGAGAAACCCAATTCCAACAGGCGTCGTCTGGCGTTCAGTTCTCAGGAGACGCCTCCAGCTGCCGCCTTCACCGAGACTCAAACAGCCGATGTGCGAAATATTATCAGCCCAAACACACTCAAGAAGGTGGTCTCTGAGGAGAACGCGATCCCAGTACAGGAGAAGAAGCAGAAGAAGGGACGGAAAAGAAAATCTAACAAGGGTGCGAGCCAGCCGGCACCGAGTACGATCCGTGCTCAGGATGGGCCACCGATACCTAAGGATATCGAGAGGAGGGTGCATGTGGCGGGTAGGCCGATGCTACCGGGTAATATGCTCAAAGCTGCAACCGGTTCTATGCGCAGTCTTCATGACTGTGTTCTTTATATGGAGAAGCGGCGTCTCTCCGAGAAAGATGTGGCATACCCGGTTTTCGTGGCCAAGGTGCCAGAGGGCAGGGGCTTTGTTGATAGCACCATCGGGCGTATGATCATCCTGCGGTTTGATGACATCTTCGCTATGTTTAACCTTTATCCGCTGCACTACACCTTCATTCGGCTCTTTTCGCTGAGTATGGAGATGCGGATCATTAGAGACCAGACCCCGGACATCGTGATAGTCGACCCCTTCTACATGCGTGCCAAGAACTTGTGCAACGCTGGGGACCGGCAAATCGCGAGTTCATACCTCGAAGGCGTCATTCTGGCGAACCCAGATAAGGATAACTTCCTCATGACTTATTTTTCCGAGTAAGTCATCAACTCACCGCCCCGTAACATATGATGGGTCTTTTTTTTTTCTAACATTCCGTGTTTTGTGCAGTGACACACATTGCACACTCATCCTCTTCAGCCCGAAACATTCCATGGCCACGTATTTTGACTCGGAGCGTGAGTCGAAGAAAGACTACACAAATATAAAGAAAGTCCTCGATGATGCTCTCCCCGGCTACGCCAAATCTGGAGGCACCTTCAAGAGGGCAATGCGTAGGTACGGCAAGCACGTGTTCACCCACGTAACGACGTTCCCCTGCGTCAAGCAGCCGACTGGCAGTCAGAAGGATGCCTACTACGCCCTCCATCACATGCGGGCGATCGTACGGAACCATAATCACCTAATGCTACCAAACAATCTCAAAGAATGGGCCGCACGCTTGTCGGAAATCCAGGACGAGGACATCAGACTAGAATTCTTTCGCATCCAGTCGGAGTTGGCCGAAATCATCTCTGAAGATGTCCTTCGTACCTCGGGGCAGTTCTACCTCAAAGAACAACCGTCCAACAGTGTTATAGAAACAATCCTAAAAATGCAGGCTGACGACTACCGCACATTCATGACCATGTCGGTAGACGGCGGCTTCATCCACGCTCCGGTCGCTAAGTCGAGTCGTCCAAAGTATTGATGGTATGTAGTTCAAATATCGATATCGATTAGTTTGGACAGTCGTTCAACTTATATTTAATTGATGCTATTTATTAGTAGGACCATGAATCGCGCTATTAATGTGTTGCTTTTCTCTTTCGATCCTTTTGTTGCATATTTATATATTGCTTATGTATTGTCTGTTGTTTGGCTTGTGCATAGAGATGCCGTCGTATGTCGTGTACAAGGGTAAGGTTCCCGGAGTCTACGACGACTGGGAGGAGTGTCGGAGACAGGTTCACCGTTTCAGCGGTAACAGTTACAAAGGGTACACCACTAGGGCGGAGGCGGAATCTAGATACGCCCGCTATCTAGCGGGAGAGAGGAGGGAGCGTTGGAGGAACCGGATGAAGACCAGTTTTCATCGCGATGATGCTCATCGTGATGACCACATATGTGATGATAGTTTAGATGATCGATATCGACTTGTAATGTGAAGACAAACTTGCTACTCGCGGTCTCGAGACTTATTGTAATGTTTTATCTTTGTTCGGTCTTTTGAATTCGGAGACTAATATGATGAATTGTATTCAGAGACTAATCTTCTATTGTATTCGATGAATCTGCTGTTGCTGTGTGGTGCTGTCTATATTCTGTCCAATAATACATTTTGTAACCTGTGCAAAAATCAAAAAAGTAAAAAAAATAAAAAACCTAATATTCATACTAATGGCGCACCACGCCACGGTGCGCCATTAGAATGCCAAAGGATACTAATGGCGCACCACCCCACGGTGCGCCATTAGAATGCCAAATATACTAATGGCGCACCACCCCACGGTGTGCCATTAGTATGCCAAAGCACCTGGGTAAATATGGCCCCTGGGAGGCATACTAATGGCGCACCATGGGATATACTAATGGCGCACCTACGGTGCGCCATAAGTATAACAGATACTAATGGCGCAGGTGCGCCATTAGTAAAAAATACTAGTGGCGTGGTACTAGTGGCGCACCAGTACTGCGCCATTAGTAGGCAAAACTGGTGCGCCACTAGTAGGCCTTTTCCTAGTAGTGACGTATTGAAATCTCTAAAAGGGCTTATATTTAGAAATGGAGGAAGTATATGCGACTGGGTGATGAGCCATGCATCAATGTAGTCGTTATTCTAAGTGTCTCTGGACTCTGGGCCAAGCACCACTTGAGAATTTCTTGTCATCCGTTCGACTACACTCTTAACATCAGCGGTGAGAGCCATGGGAGTGATTATTTAAACCCATACTTGTCGGCGTCTGTCACCGTTAATCTCGTGTCTCATTGTTCATTGCGAAAGGAGTTTTACAAAAATAAGGCGAGCAAATTCTTTTTCAGATGGAAAAAAAATGACATGCATATTTCTTGGACTTCAATTCATCAATTAACAATTGAGTGGATTTTGAGGAAAAAACCACATATTATTGATCTTGGACAGTGCATCAAAATGGTGAAGACAACAACAATAGAATTTTTAGAAAAAAAAGATTTATGGGTCCAAAAATTTAATAACTCTGTGAAAACCCCACTACTTCAAAGAGTTCCATCAACTCGGCATGGTTTATTGCCTGCACCCGACCACGAAATCATGGCCATCGACCCAAAGTAAGAAACAATCAATTGAAATCGACATTCTGTTCTTTTCAAAAGAAAAACTATAAAAGGAATCGACCGTGTCTTGATAAAAAAATGATGAAGAATCATTCAATTTATTGTTTTCTTGCTCTTGCTTCTCTATATAATGCCATCGCCTTCTCCATGACCTTGGGTTCAGATAAGAGCCGCGATCTTTTCTCGCTGGAAGGATGGGTATGTTTGTACTGTTTCAATTCCGATGTGCTCCCACTGATCTTTCCTAGCTTCTCGTAGAAGCTAGGAGCTACTCGTGGATCGAAGCCAGCAGCAGCGAGCAGCAGGATTCCAATGTGATCTGCCTCTATCTCCATCCTACATACATAGGCAACATATATATCAATTTGTTATGAAGAATACGAGGAAATAATTCTAAATCAACATGAACGATGTGGAATATATATACTTTCGTGAGAAGGGCAAAGTGAGGAGGTATTTGGTCAGGTCATCGACCATCTTAGTCTCCATAGGGTCTATCCTCAGTGAAGCCTGCAGTATGGCAATCCACATGTTCTTGGTGACCGTCTCAGCAATGTGCCTTGCAATAACGTGGCCAATCTACAAAAGCAAAATTGCAACAACCACGTCAGCTAGAAATCACGCGACCGTAACAACACAACAAAACTTGCCTGCGTACCTCATGCCCTAGCACCGTGGCGATCTCAGCATCAGTGTTGAAGTGATTGAGCAACCCAGTGAAGACTACGATCTTGCCACCAGGCAAGCACATTGCGTTCACTAGCTTATCGTCGACGACGATCACCTCCCACTTGAGCTCGTCGAGATGCTTCGTCATCGGCTGGGCTCCCCGAGCCTTCCTCGCCTTCTTCTTCTCCGCTGCATTTTTTTTTTTTTTTAAATGGAGGCGTGCCCCCGGCCTCTGCATCATGACGATGCATGCAGCCATCTTATTAAAGAGTCTCGAAGTAGCACAAAGTCATAAAGAATTACAGCTCTCAAGTGGAGCGAAAAATGAACAGAAAAGTACATGCTCAAAATCACAACCGGTATGACAATGTAAAGGACAAGCTCCCTAGACTCCTATCCTGTTATGCGATCGCCATCCGAACCGGTTGAATATAACCCGTGCTACCATCTCCCACTGGCTGCACCCAGTAACCAAAGGCTCCCTGGAGTCCATAGGAGTGAGTAAGGACCACGTACGGATCCATGCGGTAGCTCAGAAGATGACCTGCAAGAAAGTTAAAGTATGTTGTCTATTAAAAATCATATCATTCCTGCAATTCCATATAGCCCATAGGAGCGCACATATTCCAATCCGAATACGAGCCGCAGTAATATGCTCAACCCCAGCTAACCACGTTCCAAACAACGATTCAATGTCAACTGGAGGAGTAATGTGGCTATATGGATCGTTCTCCAAAGCAATTTGGCGAGTGGGCACTCTATGAATAAGTGTTGTATTGTTTCATCATGATCACAAAAACAACAACGTGAACTACCTACCCACCGCCTCTTTATTAAGTTATCTTTGGTGAGGATCACTTGCTTGTGGACGAACCACATAAAGATTTTAATACACAAGGGAACCTTAACCTTCCAAATATGTAACGATCTCGAGATTGGGCCAGAATTAATCAGATCCATGTGGAAAGATTTCACTGTAAACACCCCATTTCTAGCTAACTTCCAGCGCGTCGAATCAGGTTGGTCGGATAATTGAACATCTATCAATCTCCGGACCAAGTGCATCCAGGCAGTCCATCGCTCACCAACTAACGCACGTCTGAACTGAATATTCAAGGGAATCGATTGAAATACTGTGCCTACGTAATCCTCCTTACGTTACACGATGTTATATAGTGTGGGATATTGTATGGCTAGGGGCGTCTCTCCTAACCACGTATCTTCCCAAAATCTTGTTGACATCCCATTGCCAACCAAGAATTTGACCCTACGAAAGAACAAGTCTTTCGTTCGCATGAGTCCCTTCCAGAATGGCGAGTCAGTTGGTCTCACGGTGACCTGGACGAGCGTTTTGGACTGTAAATACTTATTGCGTAGTATTTGTGCCCACATACCTTCCGGCTCTGTCTCTAACCTGTAGAGCCATTTACTCATAAGACATTTATTCTTGATTTCCAAGTTCTCAATACCAAGACCTCCTTGGTCCTTGGATCGGCATAGAATATCCCATCGTGCGAGACGGTATTTCTTCTTGGCCGCATCTGACTGCCAGAAGAACCGAGATCTAAAGAAATCAAGTCTCTTCCGCACCCCTTTCGGTACTTCGAAGAAAGATAACAGGAACATCGGCATACTAGTAAGTACTGAGTTAATCAACACTAGCCGACCTCCATATGACATTAGCTTGCTCTTCCAGCAACTAAGTTTTTTTTCAATTCGATCTTCGATGCACTTCCATTCTTTATTAGATAACTTACGGTGATGAATCGGTATGTCCAAATAACTAAAAGGAAAAGCACCTAATTCACACCCAAACAATTGTCTATATGTGTCTTGCTCTTCTTTGGCCTTACCAAAGCAGAACAACTCGCTCTTGTGAAAGTTTATTTTTAAACCAGACAATTGTTCGAAGAGACATAATATGAGTTTCATATTTTGCGCTTTTGCAATGTCATGTTCCATGAACAGGATAGTATCGTCAGCGTACTGTAAAATGGAGACTCCCCCATCAACCAGATGAGGGACTAGCCCCTCCACTTGACCGTTTTGCTTGGCCCTGCCTATAAGAATGGTCAACATATCGGCCACTATATTAAATAGGAGAGGAGACATTGAATCCCCTTGTCTCAATCCCTTGTGTGTCGGAAAGTAGTGACCGATATCATTGTTAACCTTGATTCCGACACTACCCTTCTGGACTTGAGAACCCACTTGGTTCCGCCAAGCCTCACTAAATCCTTTCATGCGCATTGCCTGCTGAAGGATAGGCCATTTAACTTTATCATATGACTTCTCAAAATCCACTTTGAAGATAACCCCATCTAGCTTCTTCGTATGAATTTCATGCAGCGTTTCATGCAGGACGACAACCCCTTCAAGAATGTGTCTCCCAGGCATGAAAGCTGTCTGGCTCGGTTGCACCACCGAATGAGCAATCTGTGTCAATCTATTGGTGCCCACTTTCGTGAAGATTTTGAAACTCACGTTAAGAAGACATATTGGCCTGAATTGCTCGATCCGAACTGCCTCTTCTTTCTTTGGCAACAACGTAATCGTGCCAAAGTTAAGATGGAACAGTTCTAAATCACCGTTAAAAAAGTCATGAAACATAGGCATAAGATCATCCTTAATAATATGCCAACATTTCCTATAGAATTCCGCAGGAAACCCATCTAGTCCCGGTGCTTTATTCGGTTTCATTTGTGAAATTGCATCCAGAACCTCTTTCTCAGTAAACGGTGCAGATAGAATATCATTCTCCTATGCCCGAAGCTGAGGGATATCTCCAATAACAGATTCATTAAGGGACACCGTGCTTGCTTCCGGAGGCCCAAAAAGTTGTTTATAATAATTAGAGATATACGCTTTCAGATTCTCATGCCCCACAATTGTCCCTTCATCCTGTTCAAGCTGAATTATTTTCTTCTTCCTATGTTTACCATTCGCAATCATATGAAAGAATTGTGTATTGTCATCCCCTTGGACAACCTTAAGCACCTTAGCACGCAACGCCCACTTGAGCTCCTCTTCTCTAAGAAGAGCTCGTAAGCGTTGCTCAGCTTCGGATTTCGAGCTCTGCTCAGCTACCGTAAGAAGGTTCACTTCAGCTTTTAAATCTAGAGCATCTATTAATTGGGTGAGTCGCTCTTTTTCTTGTCTGTATATCCCACTCTCGTTTCTGGCCCAACCTCGTAAAAACTGTCTCAGATGTCTAATTTTATTTTGCCATCTCTCAATACTCGATCGTCCACTAACAGGCTTTGCCCATTCGCGTGCGATGATCTCCATGAAGTTTTCTTTCTCGAACCAGCCTAGTTCGAAAGAGAAAGCGTTCTTGTTCGCAATATGTGTAGCCTCTCCCGAGTCTACTGGTAATGGTGTGTGGTCTGAGATCGCCCTCTACATCGCATGTACCGACACTAATGGGTACTTCTGTTCCCATTCCACACTAGCGAGCACCCTATCCAACTTCTCATATGTTGGAGTGGGCAATGTATTGGCCCATGTATATTGTCTACCTGTGAGCTCAATTTCTCTCAAACTAAGACTCTCAATAATCATGTTAAACATCATAGACCAACGTCCATCAAAGTTGTCATTGTTCTTTTCATCTCTCCTTCAAATTATGTTAAAATCCCCTCCGACTAGGATTGGAAGAGTCTCGTCCCCACAAATCCGCACCAAGTCTGCTAAAAAATCTGGTTTAAGTTCGGGTTGTGCTGCCCCATATACAGCTACGAGAGACCATCGGAAACCATCCAATTTCAATCTCACCCGAAACTTGACCACAAAATCCCCCCGAACCACATTAATTACCTCAAGCGTTTCGCACCGAACCCCTAGCAATATCCCACCGGATCTTCCTCTAGGAGGTAAGCAGTGCCAATCAAAATCAATTCCTCCGGATAAAGTTCCAAGGAACTATGAGGTGAAATTATCCCGCCCTGTTTCTAGTAGAGCAATGAAATCTAATTTTTGCTCTATCGTTGTCTCTGCCAGGAACCTTCTTTTAGCCAAGTCAGCTAGACCTCTGCTATTCCAAAAGATTGCTTTCATAGATCATCGTGGAATTTTTTCTTAAGCTTAACCCTAGCACTTCTACGAACCGCCGAAGTAGGATATACTTTCCGTTTCCAGGGTCTCTTGGGCTTCTCCCCATCTCCCTTCTGGAATGTATGACCGGCAGAACTCGAGACAGTACCCTCCATCATTAGAGGCTCTAGAATGTCCGCAGTCTCCGACCCCTCCTCACCTTCGGCCTCCGCATTAGGCAAGAGATTATTACAAATGTTTTCAAGATCTGCCATTCCTAAATTTTTCATGTCATCGTCATTCATTGGTCTGACTGATGCGAGATTCCGAATTATTTCAGAAGCCCTCTCCGCTTCTAAATCTAAAAGATCATTTAGCGATTTCGGAACCTCTTTCTCATTCGAACCCAAAGATATACCTAAGTCGTTTGCCTTATCGATAATTTCATGATCGGTGGAATGCAAAATTGAACAACTCTTATCGAAAGACATACCTGTAGTTGCCTCGACATCTCGAAGCTTGGCCGCCCTCATGGCGCGCCCTAACTGCAGGTCATCCGCATCTGGTTGTCCCTGGATCCGGATGCTGACACGCCTGCCAGCCGTCACCGGATCCATGATCCCACCAAAAGCGATAAGCTCCTCCGTAGTACTCTCCCGAGGTGTCTGCTCCCCGCTCCCACACCCATCCCTCGTTGCCGGTGATGTTGGGTAAGGCGCGGTCGAGCGGGAACCGCCAACAGTAGCAACGGGAGAGCGAGACCGTGGAGCCACCTGCTCTACAGTCCCACTCCCCGCCAACCTGACATCGCGGCGTGGACTCGTCACTGGAGAAGATGAGCTGCGGGCCTCCTCCCCGTGCCCCAGTCCGTGCCGCCCAGTGCTGTCCCGCGGAGAGAGGACGCCGCGGGCCTCCTGCCCTTGCCCCTTCCCAAGGTGTCTCGGGACCGCCGCAGGTGAGCTGGTGGTGCGGGCCTCCTGCCCACTACCCCCCTCACACGCGCCCAGCGAACCGATGGCCACCGTACCAACAGTCGGGGAGGCCCTCGGAGCGCTCCTCCCTGCTCCGCCCGGGGTGGTGGTAGAAGGTGAAGCAGGTGGAGAACAGGAACGGGCCTCCTGGTCGTCCGTCCCTCCGATCACCACCGCCTCAAGTCTCGGCGAAACCTTCAGCCCGGAGTCCGCCCTCTGAGATGAAGGTACCGTCGGCGACACACAGTCAGGGAGCATCACCGGCGGTAGCTCAAGTTCCGCAGGATCGTCCACCTCAACTCGGTTGCTCCATAACCGACTAGGCGCAGACCGCGCTCCAAAAGAACCAAACCGAAGTGTATTCATCGGAGTCGTGGAAGATGACGTCTCCTTGGCAGACTTATCCGCCTTATCCGACTGCGAATTCGGCCCCTTAGCCGGCTCCCGTGGTGTGCTCTCAGGCCCCTTGTCCTGATTCCCGGGTGTTCCATCCCCCTCAGTCGTATCCATATCCTGATGCTC
Source organism: Elymus sibiricus (assembly GCA_039707655.1). Taxonomy (NCBI): domain Eukaryota; kingdom Viridiplantae; phylum Streptophyta; class Magnoliopsida; order Poales; family Poaceae; genus Elymus; species Elymus sibiricus. Next base: position 381,899,105 of record CM077674.1, on the reverse strand, counting down.
ATCCCCCTCCTGAGGTATCGGTGTATCCTCAATCTCAATCTCTAGCACGTATGTGACCCCGGCATGCGTCCACTTGACCACATCCGGCACGAACTCAAGACTGACTACACTAACCAGTAACCTCGCAGCTCCATGTGCTCGAGTGAAAGGCATGTCTACCTGTTCCGTCTTACCAATGAGTGATCCCAAGCTCCAGGCTACCAAAAAGTGATTAAGCGGTTTGGGTGGTGCACCATAGAACCGCACCCAGACCTTCTCTAAAGGTGTACCCTCGGGCTCTTTCTGCTTCCACTCGTCAAAAGCCATGATAATGTTAGTATTCGGTACTCTGCACATGCCAAACTTAAGGATATGCAACTGATCCTCTTTAGTGGGGAAATCAACCTTGTAAGTCTGGTTCTCCAACTTGTCAAGATTCCACTGATAGTTGCCCGGTACCAACACTCTCAACTGCCTCACAATCTGAGTCTCTGTCATGGACCCATTGGTAACCTTAACCACTACTGGAAAAGAGCTCTCCACCACATGAGTCAGAGGTGTCACATCAGGTGACTCAAAAAACATTAACTCCTGACAGCATACTCCGTATATATTAACCCCTGGCTTAGGACCTGAAAGGAGCGGGCATTCACCGGACACATGCTGCGATCTGAGGCAGTAATCACAAAGCTCATTAGTACACTCTGCGACAAAGTGTCCCGGCTCGCCACATCTATAGCAAGGCAGCGTCTTCTTCTTCATAGCCCACTTCGAAAGCTTTTCACCGTCCGGTTTGTCCGAACCCTTGTCAGCCCCACCATCACCTGTCTTAGCAGCCCCAGAATTGGCTACCGGAATGTTAACCGCTGCCAGAGCCCGGACTGTGTCTATAGCCACCTCGGGTAAAGCAGGTGAAGCCGCCGCCGACGTTGCTGTCATATCCATCATCGCCACTTGGGGTGTCTGCGTCATCTCGACAGTCGGCGGTGGTGGAGGTGGGCGCGGTGGAGGTGGGCGCCTCCCTCCCCCTCTCCCGCCGCTGAAACGATGCCCACCCCGGAACCGGTCATTGGGGCCAGCGACACCTTCCACAAAATTTCCGGGCAGTCACTGGAACCTGCGTCCCGGTTCGCCGCCATTGTACCCATTGAATCCTCGGCCGCCACCAGAAGACGACCCACGGTGCTGTCCCTCGCCATAAACATCGTAGCCATCGTCACCCCACTACCCGTACCGGTTGTAGCGGTGACCCTCTCTGCCATTGCCGCCGTGTCCAGCCCATCCCGGACCGGCATCGCGGCCACGTCCGACTGCTTGCGCTTTGGCCGCCGGCGGCGGGGTAGGCTCCTCCTGCTGCCGCACGTTAGCCCGTCTGGTAGCAGTTCTCGCCGGTGGCCCCAAAGCGGGCGGCCCCGTAGCGGACGGTGGCCCCTGCCTAGGTGGCGGACCACCGCGCCCAGCCCCCGCAGCGGGCGGCGGCCCCTGCCTAACAGGTGGCGGACCACCACGGCCTGCCATCACGCCGGCGCCGCAGGTAATTCTGACGGCTCTCCCAGCTCCTAGCGATGGAAACCCAGGAGGCCGAAAAACCCTAGAAGCACGATGCGACGACTCGGGGACCGGCGATTCATGCAGAGACGTAGGGACGCGAGCGAGCACATGCGTGGCTTGGGCCTCCCCCTGGGCCTCATACCCAGTGTCCGGAGAGCCTACGACCAACGCCGTGTCCGACTCGTTTTCGCGGCCCAACAGCGAATTCAAGCGTGCCCGTCTGGCCGCTCGAATTTCACTGGCCGCCCTCGCCACCGGTGGCGGCTGCGGCGGCAGCCCCGACGGCCGGCCTTTATTCCCTTTCCTCTTCTTAGTAACTAGCGTCCATGCCTCCGGAATGAAATCGGACAAGGTAATCGGTGCACGGGTTACCTTCGGGATCGGCCCAATCCAGGGTTTCACGATCGGCTTCGGCTTCTTCTGAACCTTGGACCGTCGATCGGGTTCAGATGATAACTCCGGCGGCTTCGCCGTCACCATATACTCCGAAGCCTAGGGCTCATCCCTCGGGGCATGCACGATCTCGATATCCTCATCGTCATCGCTCTCCACGAGGACCCAGAATCGTCCTCCCGGTCTTCCTTGTTTGGGCGTCGTCGTCAGATCGATGAGATCCATCGCCTCCGGGACCTGCTCAACCTGCACGCAACGACCAACAACCACATCGTAAACATCAATCATGAAACGAAACCCTACCTCGATCTGGGCGTCGTTCTGTAGGTAGTCGCCAGCCAGGATGTCGTTCTCCATGTCCAACAATGCCATCCATCGCGACGCTGGAGTGAAACGAAGACGTCCCACGATCTAGCCGCCGGAGTCCCTCACGTCGGTAAAATGGACTTCCCACTGCCCCGATCTTGACCCCTCCATCCTCTGGATCTCGCCATCAGCGGCATCGCCGCGATCTGCGCCTAGCGGCCTCGCCTGCCCCTTCTTTCCTCCCGGCGGCGCCGCCGCAGAAAAACGTGGTGGCGAGGAGCGGACCGCCGGCGGCGGCAAGGCTGCATGTACGTCCGGCGAGGCGTGGGTCACCGGCGGCGTTGGGGATGCATGCGCGTCGGGCGGACGTGGGTTCTCCGCTGCATGGGAGCTACATATTGCTTGGCCAAGAAGCTTATCATCGCCATCGCTGGCAAGGCTGCGGCGGGCCGCGTCGATTATCTGGGTGGCGATGCCGGTGACCCGGACGGTATCCGGGTGGGATGGGGGGAAGACTTTCTTGCCCAGCTGCTTCTTCAGGCTGGCGAACTGCGACTCGCCGAGGTTGCGCTCATCCTCGGACGAGACGATGACCAAGTGGCGGCGGTTGGTGTAGGGCACGGTCTCGATGGTGCCGTATCGGATCGTGATGACCACCCCACTGACGATCAAGACCACCGTGATGGCTGTTCTGACGACCTCGACGGCAGAACTTTTTCGGCTGTAGGAGTAGTACCGCGGGATCGCTAGCTGTGACGGCGGTGGTCGACGGACGAGGACAGGGTTGGGGCGGAAGAGTGCGCCTCGACCAGATGATTGCAGGACCTCATGAGATCGCCGCGTGGACGGCACGTGGTAGTAGCGGAGAGCGGTCGGCGGCGGCCGTGGAACAGTCGTTTGGATGGCGGGCTTGTGCCAGAGTAGCCTGGATAGTGCGGGGCGCAGATTTCTGATGAAGCTACTCATGGTTAGATTGGTGGATCTTTTGGGGGGCCGCCGCCGCTCGCCGGGATGCTCTTTGGGGACGGGCGCTCTTCGTCCATATCGTATTGTTGTCTACGTCGTTGCGTGCTCGAGAAGTTGCCATGGATTATTAGGGTTGCGCCATATCTGTAGCCATCCGTATGTGTAGGGCCACGATTCCAGTACCAGAGGGACCAAGGTTCCAACCAAATCTCTGAAATTCCCGTGCTTTTTGGGGCACGTTAAGATATTCCTAGCCTCCAAATTTTCAGCCAGCTTTAAGCGCAATTCCAAGCAAAAATTCAAACAGTCCAAATTCATTTAAATAAAGTGTATTCCAATCAATCGAATTCCAAAATATTTTTTGAAATCTCCGAAATTTTGAAAATTTTGGCGAGGTCCAAAAAATTAATTTGTTACTGGATTATTTAACCAAATCTCTGAAATTCCGGAGCTTTGGGTGCAAGTCAAGATATTCGCAGCCTCGAAATCTCGAGCCAGTTTTAACACAATTCTTCCTCTCAAACAAAGTTTTAACACAATTCCAAGAAAAAAGTTGGAACTAGTCAAAATTCATTTAAGTGAATTCTGATAGATTGAAATCCAAAAGATTTTTTAAAATCTCTTTCGGTGAGGCCGAAAATTTGCTGTTACTGAACTTTTCAACCTTGGCAGAGTCCGTTCTTTTGCGTGGTTTTGGCAGAGTATGTTGTCTACGAGTCTTCGTTGGAACCAAACCAACCTCGATTTTTTTGCTGGGTAAAGATATCTAAGCCGCTTTTAGAGTGTCGTTTTAGTGCAGCGGTCACAAATATACGGTTCAATCTGCGGTCCACATCACCGGCCATGGGGCTCAGACGCCCATTCAATTTTATTTTGAGTGGTTTACGCTTTGCACCACATATATGGAGGTTTTGATTTTGATTTTTTGTGAGTCACATATATGGAGGTCTACTAGTGCTTAGTACGACTTGGGTTAAGAGGTGAAATTACAACGCAAGGATCAAGAATTAACTTTTCGACCAAAACATCAACCAAAAGTACATAAATGCTTGATGTAGGTTTTGAACGCATAACATATAAGTTTCCAGCTTCAATAATAACCATCTAATTAGTGTGCATTTTACTTCGGTGGCTATCCCTAGATGGTTGGGGATATACATATTTTCGAGCAATACCGGCTTTGTTTGTTTTGATGGATGTTAGTTGAGGGAAACCAATTAAAAAACATTATCCTAATATATTCTGGTTGGCAAGAACTACAAAATTTTACCAAGTAACAACTTTTGATGAAGCCAGTTTGACTTTCTGTTGTATCTTTCCTTTGCTTGGCAACTTATACTTCAATAATAACCATCTAATTATTTGATTGCTAAAATCACCTTTTGGTTTGCATGTAGAAATGGTTATCTTTTTATCTCGAATGAAATATATTGTTTGCAGGGAACTAAAATTAAACATATGAAGGGGTAATCTCACCACCTTATGACAAGAGAGTGAATTACAGAAACCATCGGCATTGAACGCTAGGGGTTGCAGGAAACACGACTTTACAGTTTTGTGCCAAGAGCCACTAATTCTCACCCCAATCTTTTGCAAAAAAAAACATTGGTTGGCAGCTTTGGCCCATTTGATGACGATTATGACATGTGGGGCCCACAAAAACTGACGTGGCGTAACTGGTCATGGGGACGACGTTAGACAGGGGATTTGTAATCAGCCCCTGTAATTTTACAGGGACACCCTCATCAAAAACCAAAAACCAAATTTGTAATTGATGGAACAGCAAGATGGTTTTGGCCATCATCGTGCTCATGCAGGTGATTGAAGAGCAAGAAGGGGGTGGATCATGCCGGATCCGGTGCCTGGCGAGGGCGAGGTGGCGATCAGGTTCACTCGCTGGCAAGGTCAACGGGCGGCGGCAACTTGTTCCCCGATCAGATCCTACGGGATTCGGTGCGGGTTAACACGAGGAGTATCGATAGGCACTGTAGGGTAACGCAGCAGAAAACAAAAAAATTCCGGCCTACGCACCAGCCCAGGACCACTATGGAGACTGCATACAAGGTTTCATCTTTTCGTTACCGACTCGTAGCGCAGCGGAAGTAGAGTCGATGACGATCGGCGGTGCAAATCCCCGCAGCTAGGATTTACAACCTCCCAACCGCGGGGATGTACTCCCTCGTCAGCTCACCGGACGGATCTCCGGGAAGCCCTTTCAGAGGCCTCGGGACAGTCCCTCGGATAGTCCGACCGGACGGATCCTCGGACAGCCCTCCGGGAGGCCTCTGGACAGTCCCTCGGATAGTCCCACCGGACGGATCCTCGGACAGCCCTCCGGGAGGCCTCTAGACAGTCCATCGGATATTCCCACCGGACGGATCCTCGGACAGCCCTTCGGGAGGCCTCTGGACAGTCCCTCGGATAGTCCCACCGGACGGATCCTCGGACAGCCATTCGGACAGCCCTTCGGGAGGCACTCTCGAACAGCCCCTCGGGCAAAAGGATCGAACCTACGACCTCTATACGGGGTTGCACACATACGGTGTCATCTATCCGGCAGGGCTTTGCCGTCCAGAACTAGTTCCCACCGGAACCCAGACAGCCTTTCGGCTCTACGAAACTATTTCGCGGGGAGGGAGAGAAGAAGGCCAGATCATGCATGGCTTGTGTATGTTGAGAAAGAGTGTGTCTTTAGGCAGCCCCCTCCACCCCTCTTTATAGGCCAAGCCCAAGGGTGGCTTCTCCAAGGAGCCAAGGGGAAAAATACCAAAAGGCCCTCAAGGTGGCTTCTCCAAGAAGCCACTTTCACTATTCACGGAAACATTTTTCCGCGACCGTTAAATCCGAAAATATTTCCGTGTGTCTTAGAATAATTTCAGTACCCACAAAAATGATTTTGGACGCGTTCCGAAACAATTCCGGATTAGTGATTTTCATCTGCGAAAAGCAACCAAACCGGTTTCGGCAACTCTGGAACATTTCCGGTTTTTATCCCGGAAAAATCCCAGAAGTTTCCAGAACAATTTTGGCACCCTCCAAGAATTTCCAGACGTGTGCTGAAACCAATTTGACTCAATGGTATACCCTGAAACAACTTTTCAGTTTTACCGAAACTATTCTGGTGTTCTCTCTCCGGAACTTTTCCGCTGTCTCCGAAACTTTTTCGGTGACTTTTTCTCAGACTCCCTGTCTAGTATTCAGCAAATAGATGACCCTTAAGCGTGTGACCCTATAGGTTCGGTGAAGTATAGACATGACCCGGAACACTTTCCGATCAATGATCAACATCGGAGCCATGGACACCCATATTGACCCCTATACCCACACGAATGAATATTCGAGTGAACCTCCAGTTGCCGTGTGCTATTCCTGTTGCTTCACGATATGTTACAAACACCCGAGGTGAGATTTTCTGCATCCCCGTGGATCAACAACTTGTCCACTATGCCAGTTACCTCGTTACCGGTTTTGTTCTCTTTTCTCGTTTCCGCGTTCCGGCATCCCAGTGATCAAATCACAATGTGTCTGGCAGACGATGATGGATACCGTAACACCGAGAGGGCCCGAGAATATCTCTCCATCGTCGGAGGAGCAAATCCCAATCTTGAGCTATCAAGTTACTTGACATATTTTCCCATGAACCCGTAAGCCACCGTAATAGCCACCCAGTTACGGATGACGTTTAACAAACCCCAAAGTTCATGAATCAAGCATGAAGAAACTCGATACTCTCATGGTCTAAGGAATTATGCAAACATTAACTTTCTCTGTGTTATTAACCATTAACTTGTGACGAATGTATCTCATAGCATAACATCAATTCGGGTCGATTAAACACAAGTGTTCTCCTAACATTGTGCCCTCAAAGTTGCCGGCATATCCATGCCCATGATCAGGAAAACAGAACCATCATGCAACACTTGAGCTAGTCTTAGAGGCCAGACTAGGAATACATTTTACCGTCTATTATTCCACACGTGCATATGAGTCTTCCTCCGAGCCTCGTGGTTATTGCAGACTCGAGAACCATAGAAGTTATAGCATGTAATATAAACTTAACTACAAACATGAAGATAAATAATAACATTTATTATTGCCTCTAGGGCATATCTCCTACAGACTCCCACTTGCACTAGAGTCAATAATCTAGTCAATGCTGATGCACTTTACACCTATGGCATACCGGTGTAATACATGCTTCGCTTGTGGTATATTCTGATGTCCAATGGATCTGACAACTTCAGTTCCGTGTGTATCTCTGCATATCCTCGTGTTTTCACGCTTTCACAAAATTCATTTTTTGTGTGGACTTGGCTTCGTATATATGTGAATCACTGGTCAAACCTTGATTCCTCAGACTGAGCTATGGAGCAACTATCTTCAATAGTTTTCAATTGACCAAAGCCGTCTTGGAACCATACTAAGTTCATGAACGAACTGTATGATTCAACATCTTCTATGTCGCTTTGAAAGCGGCAACATACTTAGCCTTTGTTATAGAATTTGCCACAGTAACCTGTTTGGAACGATTTCCAAACACCGTGCCACCATATCGTGTATTACACAAAACCCTTAACTTAAATCGAAAATCGCATGGAGTATTGATGAAGACTGTATCGATGCAATTACTTACAACGAGCACTTCATAATATCTGCTTGCGAGGAAACATGTCATCAGTGCTACTTTAGTACTCAATGACATTTTTCACTGTTGTCCCATGATCAGTACTTGATCACTTTGGTATCTATACTCGCAACAGCTTGGGAGTATCGGACATATCTGGTTGTTTTACATACCATGGAATACATGATTAATCCAAATACAAAGGTGTGTGGAAAATCCAACATGTATTTTGCTCATCAGTGTTTTGGGACACCGAGTCTTGCAAAACTCTTTCCATGTGACTCCGTCAAGAATCACTCCTTGGCGCTCTTATGCTAAATTGTTTTAGCATCTTGTCAATATGTATTTTTGGCTTAGCCTATTAGGCAATTCTATCTCGTATATAAATATGCCTAATATCAAGGCTATTTAGCCCACGCACTTCATCGAAAAACTATTTTCAATGAAGTCCTAATTCGTGTCAAGAAATTTCCAATCAACAATGTGTCAAGCACACAAGGTTTTTAGAAATATTATTATGCTCCCACTTACTTTCTTGTAACCACAAGCATCTTCGTTATCCATTGATGAAATCAAACTCTTTTGACTATTTCATCAAAAACGAAGATTCCAACTCCATTTTGCTCTCTTCTGTCCATTGCTGGAACTCTGAAGTTTGCATACTTACTAGCATCCTCTGGATTGACAAAATACCTTGGACTGTACCACATGCAAGTCCTGGGTTGCATTTCCATCACATGGAAACCCTTTTGGCATCCATGTATCATATCTCAAGATTGAAATATGTATTAATTGCTAGTTTAACCCGATCTGACTTTAAGCATCGCTATGGCGAGACAACCTCATCGTAGTCAACTCCTTGAACTTGTTATTTTAACAAATCGAGCTTTATGGATAAAACATTTTATCCACATCAGTTTATAGTTCCATTAATGTTCGTTAGACTCTAAGTCTTCCGAAGGGTTTATCAAGATATAATCTTGAATCATTTGTATGGAAACTATTTCGGATTATATTGGCATTTAGCCAATTCCGGAGTCAAGGCCCATCAACGCTTCCTTGTGTATCGTAGGTATACTGTTGTCTAACAACAATATCTCGCTTGCGCACCTGAGAGGTTTGCACGAGTTTTGCCTACGTGGTTCAGTTGCAAGTTCGACAGAAGTCCATACATCTCATGTAGAGGCTTCCGTATCATTCGCAGTAGGAAACTTTGGAATTACTTCCAAGGTTTCTTCCCAATTTCATTAAATGTTTAGAAATAGTTCACAACTCATCAGACATTCGTTAAACTTGTAACTCAAATATTTCTTTCCGCAATCAAATTGCAGAAACATAATTTTCTTGTTACAATAATTTCTATTTCATATTGAAAACCTTATGAATGATTTCAAAAGATCCAGACTTACGTCTCATCAAGTAAATATCCATATATCTACTTGAGTCATTTCTGAAGATAGATAAATCAACTGCTAGCAACAACATTTATCGGACTACATACATCAAAATGTATGATCACCAATAAGTTCGTTGCTCGTTCCTTATGGCCTGTGAACGGTATTTCAGTCACTTCACTTTTCGAAGGAAAGTTGCAAGTATCAGATGATTCATAATCAAATGACTTCAAAATCCATCATTATGAAATTTCTCCATGCGGGTTTCTCCAATGTGACCAAATGCAGTGCCACACATGTGTGGTATTCTCTTAGTCTTGCGACATTTAGCATCAGTGTTATGGATGTATCATATTACCATCAATATTCATAACATACATCCCATCCCTGATGGAAGTATGGCCCTTATGTTATTCATGACACTGAACAACAATTGTTCTTTTATGAACAACCCTTTTGCAACAAACATTATGCAATGGGCTAGACACTACTGGAATCTGGCATTTTGCCATCTGTCCCCTCTTTGCCGTCCGCTTTGGTAAAGCAGACGGCAAAGAACCAGCTGATGGCAAAGAGGGTCTTTGCTGTCAGCTGTCTCTTTGCCGTCTGTCAGCTGACGGCAAAGAGGCCATTGGCAGACGGCAAAGAGCCTGGTGGGCCCCCCGTGGCATGGCGTTGGCTAGGGCACCTTCTTTGCTGTCTGCCACCTCTTTGTCGTCTGCTAGCAGACGACAAAGAAGGGCTAGGCAGATGGCAAAGAGGTGAGGGTGGGGCCCACAGGGTCACGGCGCTGGCTAGCTACGGCAAAGAGTTCTTTGCCGTCTGCCAGCAGACGGCAAAGAGGGGGTTACCTTAACGGCTGTGAGCCCGCCCGAAACCCCCACTCCCGCGCGCCTCTATCTCTCTCTCCCATCCGCCGCCGCCGCCCCGTCGCCGCCCCCTCCCTGCCACCCCGCCCCGTCGCCGCCCCTCCCTGCCACCTCGCCCCGTCGTCGTCCCTCCCTGCCGCCCCGTCGCCGCCCCCTCCCTGCTGCCCCTCCCTGCCGCCCCGTCGCCACCCGTCCCTGTCGCCCTGCCGCCCCCGAAGCCCGGCCTGGCCGCCCCCGCTGCACGGCCGCCCCGGCGGCCCAGACCCCCTTGCCCCCCCCCTCTGGTGAGCTCCCCCCTCCTACCCCTCTATTTTGTTTTGTTTTTTTTAAGTTTTTTTTTCTGTTTTTGCAGTAAGAAAATTAGATGTTTAGGTAAATAGATGTTTAGATGTTTAGTTAAATAGAAAAAAAGGAAAAGAAGAAAAAATAATAATAATAATAATAAGAAGAAGAAGAAGAAGAAGAAGAAGAAGAAGAAGAAGAAAAAGAAGAGGAGGAGGAGGAGAAGAAAAAAGAAGAAGAAGAAGAAGAAAAAAGGAGGAGAGGATGAGAAGAAGAAGAGGAAAAAGGAAAGGAAGAAGAAGAAGAGGAGGAGGAGGAGAAGAAAAAAGAAGAAGAAGAAGAAGAAGAAGAAGAAGAAGAAGAAAAAAAGAGGAGAGGAGGGGAAGAAGAAGAGGAAGAAGAAGAAGAAGAAGAAGAAGAAGAAGAAGAAGAAGAAGAGAAGAAGAAGAAGAAGAAGAAGAAGAAGAAGAAGAAAAGGAAGAAATGGAAGAAGAGGAAGAAGAAGAAAAGGAAAAAGAGAAAAAAAAAAAAGACCCCGACACCACGACACCCCGACACCCCGACCCGACTGCACGACACCCCGACACGAGCTGGGAGCTGTACTTGGCTGCCCCGGCCCCGCCACAGGAGAGGATCGACGGTGTCTTGTGCCGCACGAGGGCCGAGATGGTGATCCAGACGTTTTGGGTAATTTCTCCTTTACAGAATTAAAAATCAACAGTACCGAGTTATTGTACTAATCAGTGTTGTCTTGTTTGATTGCAGACCTTCTACAGGTGTCTTGAGGGAGAGGAGGAGGCCGCGGCTATGGTTATCGAAGCCGAGTGCAGGCGCCTACTTCAGAACTTACAGCACGAGGCTCGGGTGCAGGCTGTTCGAGACTACTACGCCTCGACTGGTATTAAGAGGTCCAAGACGAAGTGCCGCGGCAAGTTTCTGAGTAAGGAGAAGTACATGAAGGTAAATACCTATTCTTAAGGCCTTGTACTTAGTTTCCTTGATTTGATTCATAGGCGTAGCGCTGAAATTTCTCTTGACTAACTTAGGTGCCCCCGAGATGGTGTGCGGATTGGATGGACTATTGGGAGGCGTTGGTGGATGAGTGGTGCTCTCCCCAATGGCTAGCCATCCACAACAATGCCAAGGAGCGGCGTGCCAAAATGGTTGGTGTGCCACACCATCAAGGGAGCGCCAACCTATATGAGTTCGGGAATAACTGGGTATGTGGTTTGCTTCATGATTCATTCAATTTCATTCTTCATGCTAGCTTGAGCCCTTAACTAATACTTTGTTCCTCTCTTTTAGGCGCGACACAACAAGACGGAGGTGCCAGAGGTGTTCGACCTCTATGCCATGGCCCATACTGCAAAGTACAAGAAGGCCAAGGCATTCTCTGAGTCTGACCTTGATCATCCAGAGAGCTTCACCAACATCTCCTCCCACAACAAGCTCGTGAGGTACAGAGACAAGGGGAAGTCGAGGAAAGGGGAGGACTTTAACCCGAGCCGGCAACCTCTTGATCCAGAGCTGGTGATGATATCTGGTGGCGGGAGGCCCCATCGCTCGATAGCCATTGGGGATGGACTGATACGTTGTCCTAGCACTCTCCCAGAGATCAAGAAGCGCCAGACGAGCTCCGATCCTGAGATAAGGCCTCGTCCACGGCCAATGGAGCTCCAAATCGAGGTTAGTTATACGGACTCAGATACCTTTCCTCCATTACATTGTGTGTGCGGCCGTTGATGATTACAATGCTAACGAGGAGTGGTGTTGCAGGCTGCTCTTGAGAAAGAGAGAGCGAAGACCCAGGAGCTTCTGGCGGAGGCAAAGAGGCAGGCGGCGGAGAGGGAGAGGGAGTTGGAGGAGAGGACTGCTACGCTGTTGGAGGAGGAGAGGAACCGGAACGACGCGTCTAACCGGGCCTTATACGAGCTCTTCGTGGTAAGTTTCTTCTGCATATTAGCCAAATCATGCACGTAATGTTCGTTTCATTACTAACTAATATGACTAACTCGTGAAAACCAAATGTGCAGACCATGTACCAGAGCAATGGTCAGACCCCTCCGCCGATGCCAGTCATTGCTCCGGCGGGCACGGTGAGTTTCATTTGAATGGTCATTAGTTACTAGTCTTCACATTTGAGTTGCATCATGCTAACTAGACATTGCAAATGATCTTTGGTGCAGCGTAACTCCCGACAAGCATCGACCGATCCTTCTGCGTCTGCCACTGGCGCGACCGGTCCTTCACCTCCGTGATGACGGTACGTTTTCCCTAGTGTTTTGCTTAACAAATGCATACTTAGCTTAAGAAATGACTTATTTAGCTCCAAAATGTCATATAGTTAGCTTATTTTCCTCAAAAATTACATAATAACCTTACTTAGCTCCAAAATGACCTATTTTACCTAGGCTAGCTCAATAATGACCTATACTTAGCTTAATTAGTTCATTTATGACATAATTAGCTTACTTAGGTCAAAAATGGCATAATAACCTTGGTTTAGCTCCAAAATGTCATATACTTAGCTTATTTTCCTCGAAAATGACATAATAACCTTACTTAGCTCCAAAATGACCTATTTTACCTAGCATAGCTCTCAAATGACCTACACTTAGCATTTTTTCCTCCAAAATGACTTAATATGCTTAGTTAGCTCAAAAATGGCATAACTACCTAGGCTAGCTCAAAAATGACTTATACTTAGCTTAGCTAGTTCATTTATGACATAATTAGCTTACTTAGGTCAAAAATGGCATAATAACCTTGGTTTAGCTCCAAAATGTCATATACTTAGCTTATTTTCCTCGAAAATGACATAATAACCTTACTTAGCTCCAAAATGACCTATTTTACCTAGGTTAGCTCTCAAATGACCTATACTTAGCTTAGCTAGTTCATTTATGACATAATTAGCTTACTTAGGTAAAAAAATGGCATAATAACCTTGGTTTAGCTCCAAAATGTCATATACTTAGCTTATTTTCCTCGAAAATGATATAATAACCTTACTTAGCTCCAAAATGACCTATTTTACCTAGGATAGCTCTAAAATGACCTATACTTAGCATTTTTTCCTCCAAAATAACTTAATATGCTTAGTTAGCTAAAAAATGGCATAACTACCTAAGATAGCTCAATAATGACCTATACTTAGCTTAGCTAGTTCATTTATGACATAATTAGCTTACTTAGGTAAAAAATGGCATAATAACCTTGGTTTAGCTCCAAAATGACCTATTTACCTAGGTTAGCTCTAAAATGACCTACACTTAGCATTTTTTCCTCCAAAATGACTTAATATGCTTAGTTAGCTCAAAAATGGCATAATTACATAGGTTAGCTCAATAATGACATATACTTAGCTTATTTAGTTCATTTATGACATACTTAGCATACTTAGGTCAAAAATGGCATAATAACCTTGGTTACCTCCAAAATGTCATATACTTAGCTTATTTTCCTCGAAAATGACATAATAACCTTACTTAGCTCCAAAATGACCTATTTACCTAGGTTAGCTCTAAAATGACACAAGTAAGCAATAAGAAGAAGAAAAAGAAGAGGAGTTCTTCTTCTTCTTCTTCTTCTTCTAGTCTTCTTCTTCTTCTTCTAGTCTTCTTCTTCTAACTTTCTTCTTTCCCATTTTGCAGATTTGCTTCAGATCACGGAAGCTTGCGTTGATGGAGTCTACTCTTCTCCTTGTCCTTCCTTTTTGTTTTGATTTTGTAGGATGAACAATGTGAAACTTGCTACCTATATATGTATGTATGGATGAAACCATTGTATATGGACTTTTTGCTTAATTGTTGGATATGTTGGCTATATATATGTTGGATATGGACTTTTGATTTGGTATATATATGTGTTGGATGATCATATCCATATGGCAGGGATATGTATGCTTGTTGAAAGTATTTTCAAATGAATATATATATATATATCTGTGAAATTGATTGAATTTAAGAAAAAACAGAATTAACAGGGGCAATACAGGCACTTTGCCGTCTGCCAGCAGACGGCAAAGAGCTTTGCCGTCCGCCAGCAGACGGCAAAGCTGCCACGTGGCAGCTACCTGTGCAACCTGGGGGGCACCTGGGCTGGCCTATTTGGGCAGTTTGCCGTCTGCCAGCAGACGGCAAAGGCTGGTGTGCTTTGTCATCTGCTGGCAGACGACAAAGGGCATGCATTGGCCCCAGCTGACGCCTGACGTCAGCTAGCAGACGGCAAAGAACTTTGCGCCTTTGCCGTCTACTGGCATACGTAAAAGTATGCCATTAGCCACCTAACGGGCCTAACCCTATCCCTCTGCCGTCCAAGGCAGTTGCCGTCTGCTTGCTTAAAATGGCTGATGGCAAACTTCTTTGCCGTCTGCTTTATTTAAGCAGACGGCAAAGCAGCCCTCTGCCGTAGTTCATTCAGCCGGATGTGGGGCCGTCTGCTGGCTGACGGCAAAGTGCTTTGCCGTCCGCCAGACGCTCCTTTGCCGTCTGCCATGGCAGACGGCAAAGTGCTTGATTCCTGTAGTGAGAGTGTGTAAAACTCTAAAATGAATTATGAAAGTAAATACAGAGGTAATATATTATTATCAATATTCATAACATACATCTCATTCATAATGAATGTATGGCCCTTATGTTATTCATAACATTGAACATCAAAAGTTCTCTTATGAACAACCTTCTTGCAAGATACCTTATGCAATGGGCTAGATTGTGTAAAACTCTAAATGAATTATGAAAATAAATACATAGGTAATACACCGATGGAAGGTATCGTAACATTTACTATGTTCCCAGCATGTATCTGAACCTCACTCCGGCCAGTCTTTTAGGCCGTAGTAGTTCTTGCATCGAGTTGCAACAGAATGCAATCGAGCGGGTATCTCTGTGATCAACTCACAATACCCAAGAATCAGTGATTAACATGTTTAATCATAATTCCCAAGAACTATTTCTTTGACCAGCCTTTTATACATCAATAGCTTGTATGACTTTCATACATGAGCTGGATATTCCAGTCTTCTCTCTTTTTGCCTTTATACTTCTAACAGTTTTACTTCCAATAATTCTCCTACTCTCAGAAGAAGCACCAACTTGAAGAGTGGCGTCAGCCCCGGACTTCCTAGGTGTGTAAGTCACACTAACACCCTTCGGACATTTCCTTTCTCTTAAGTTGTTGTTTTATTCACCATCATTATATGACAGGCGTTCTACTGGATCCCTCTGTTATTAGTCAAATGCATAGTAAACATTTTACTAATAGTTTGCAAAAAAACATTGCTTTGGATATCACATATCTTTTAGCCTTTGTTTGTGTTTGAAAATGATTTTCAGTTCCATGAATATCACATAGCTATCCCAAACTTTGAAGTTCGGGTCTCATGGAAGCAAACATATTGCACTTGACCGTAACGGAATTCTAGCTTTTGGATCGAAGGACGAGAGTCACATAATCCATAGCATTAGCGGGAGAATACCAAAAGCATGCGATAGGACAAAGTCCTTCTCGGCACTTTTGAGGACAGTCCTCACATTACGTTACTAACCGTAAAGTTTTAACCAGATATTTAACAGCTTATTCAATTTTAACAGGGAAGGTGGAAACGCGAGCCATAGTTCTACAACTGTTTTGCAAATAACACTTAGACAGTGTTCATAATTAATTGCACTGAGAATTAAACAAGTTAATTCTACAGTGCACTCCCACTCAAATCAATATCTCTCATAATTGATTGTGAGTGATTCAAGATCCGCATTTCAATTCGACGCCATTGACGGGTTCATCACTGATGACTTGAATTTCAATCGGTAGGCCAACTTGCCGATCACATCTCTATGTGACTCTTGTTCATCTTTCGATGGGCGTGTTCCGAGCTCAGGACTCTCCTGCCTGAACGTCAAAGACAACCAAGTGATCTTGCTGCGAGGTCTGACCTCACCCGCCTCATTCCTCTCGATTCGTTCGTGCTCATGTGTACATGGCGCACCCCGAAAAGATACGAATTTCAGACGGTGCTACACTTGGGTGAACACTAACTACTTTGATATTTTAAGTGAGAGATCACCCTAATAAAAGCGACTACCGCACAATCAAGAAGGGTGCATCATAAGGGATAAACATCTCAGGCAATTCATAATAGCATGATATGGTATAGCCCTTTCTGACGGAGAAGTCTTTTATTTCTTCGTCTTCGGCACGTCGGTGTTCACCTTTGCGAAGATTGCCACCACCTTGTCGATGCACCAGATGACATTGCTATCTCTATAGCTAATAAATATAGTGCATTACAGAAGGTTGACACGCAGGTCATTAAAGTGACAATCATATGGCTCCAGCCATCATGCCGAATCATGACACGCAGGTCATGTTAATTTACATTATATAGTCCTCTCATACAAAATCAAATTGAATATGATGAAGACTATACCACATCTTATGCACATCTCATGCACATCCTACAAAACCAAGTTAGACGCCTCTAATCGGTTTATGCAAAATTTTATTTTACATGGCTTCTAAGGTTTCGAAACAAACCGAAGCTACGTACGTCCATCATAAAGTATGATTATTCAAGTCGCTAGATTAACTTTGCGGGGTGTATGAAACACGAGATAATAAAATCTTGAGCCCCATACTGAACTTCGTCATACGCATGACCCCCGTGCAGATCATATCTGCATTGCCCTTTCGTCTGTGAAATTTCATCTTTCTCTCTAACTATGGGGGAATTCAATGAACTGTTAGCACTTCGTTGATCAATCAGGATCGCGGATTGCCAGAACTTTGAAATTCCACCATGCAGTTATCAAGATCAGAAATATGCAAATTCCAGGGAAGCAACAAGAACATCGGGTAACAGATTTCATCTGCTACCCGCACAAATAATTATCAGCAGTAGAACTCATCTACTACAAATTATATTGTGCAACACCCATACATTTCTATGTATTCTAGATCATAACCTGCATCTACGCATAGCACGGCTCATGATGCCACTATAGGGTAACGCAGCAGAAAACAAAAAATTTCCGACCTACGCACCCGCCCAGGACCACTATGGAGACTGCATACAAGGTTTGATCTTTTCGTTACCGACTCGTACCGCAGTGGAAGTAGAGTCGATGACGATCGGCGGTGCAGATCCCCACAGCTAGGATTTACAACCTCCCAACCGCGAGGATGTACTACCTCGTCAGCTGACCGGACGGATCTCCTGGCAGCCCTTCGGGAGGCCTCAGGACAGTCCCTCGGATAGTCCCACCGGATGGATCCTCGGACAGCCCTCCGGGAGGCCTCTGGACAGTCCCTCGGATAGTCCCACCGGACGGATCCTCGGACAGCCCTCCGGGAGGCCTCTGGACAGTCCCTCGGATAGTCCCACCGGACGGATCCTCGGACAGCCCTTCGGGAGGCCTCTGGACAGTCCCTCGGATAGTCCCACCGGACGGATGCTCGGACAGCCATTCGGACAGCCCTTCGGGAGGCACTCTCGAACAGCCCCTCGGGCAAAAGGATCGAACCTACGACCTCTCTACGGGGTTGCACACATACGGTGTCATCTATCCGGAAGGGCTTTGCCGTCCAGAACTAGTTCCCACCGGAACCCAGACAGCCTTTCGGCTCTACGAAACTATTTCGCGGGGAGGGAGAGAAGAAGGCCAGATCATGCATGGCTTGTGTATGTTGAGAAAGAGTGTGTCTTTAGGCAGCCCCCTCCACCCCTATTTATAGGCCAAGCCCAAGGGTGGCTTCTCCAAGAAGCCAAGGGGGAAAATACCAAAAGGCCCTCAAGGTGGCTTCTTCAAGAAGACACCCAAAAAGCACTTTCACTATTCACGGAAACATTTTTCCGCGACCGTTAAATCCGAAAATATTTCCGTGGGTCTTAGAATAATTTCAGTACCCACAAAAATGATTTTGGACGCGTTCCAAAACAATTCCGGATTAGTGATTTTCATCTGCGAAAAGCAACCAAACCGGTTCCGGCAGCTCCGGAACATTTCCGGTTTTTATCCCGGAAAAATCCCAGAAGTTTCCAGAACAATTCTGGCACCCTCCAAGAATTTCCGGACGTGTGCCGAAACCAATTTGACTCAACGGTATACCCTGAAACAACTTTTTAGTTTTACCGAAACTATTCCGGTGTTCTCTCTCCGGAACTTTTCCGCTGTCTCCGAAACTTTTCCGGTGACTTTCTCTCAGACTCCCTGTCTAGTATTCAGCAGATAGATGACCCTTAAGCGTGTGACCCTATAGGTTCGGTGAAGTATAGACATGACCCGGAACTCTTTCCGATCAATGATCAACATCGGAGCCGTGGACACCCATATTGACCCCTATACCCACATGAATGAATATTCGAGTGAACCTCCAGTTGCCGTGTGCTATTCCTGTTGCTTCGCGATATGTTACAAACACCCGAGGTGAGATTTTCTGCATCACCGTGGATCAACAACTTGTCCACTATGCCAGTTGCCTCGTTACCTGTTTTGTTCTCTTTTCTCGTTTCCGCGTTCTGGCATCCCAGTGATCAAATCACAATGTGTCTGGCCAGACGATGGTGGATACCGTAACACCGAGAGGGCCCGAGAATATCTCTCCATCGTCGGAGGAGCAAATCCCAATCTTGAGCTATCAAGTTACTTGACATACTTTCCCATGAACCCGTAAGCCGCCGTAATAGCCACCCAGTTACGGATGACGTTTATCAAACCCCAAAGTTCATGAAGAAACTCGATACTCTCATGGTCTAAGCAATTATGCAAACATTAACTTTCTCTGAGTTATTAACCATTAACTTGTGACGAATGTATCTCATAGCATAACATGAATTCGGGTCGATTCAACACAAGTGTTCTCCTAACATTGTGCCCTCAAAGTTGCCGGCATATCCATGCCCATGATCAGGAAAACAGAACCATCATGCAACACTTGAGCTAGTCTTAGAGGCCAGACTAGGAATACATTTTACCGTCTATTATTCCACACGTGCATATGAGTCTTCCTCCGAGCCTCGTGGTTATTGCAGACTCGAGAACCATACCAGTTATAGCACGGAATATAAACTTAACTACAAACATGAAGATAAATAATAACATTTATTATTGCCTCTAGGGCATATCTCCTACAGGCAGTGCTCTCGGCGCGAAGGGGACTGGGTTGGCGGCACCGGCTCTTGGATACAGTCAATGACGATGGGGTGGCAGCACGACGGTGGGACCTCGACACTGTCCATGGCGACGACACCTGTGGGAGAAGAGAGGGAGCTCTGGGAGGGAAGAGAAGAGATGGGATATGAAGGAGCAGAGGAGGAGGTCGGTGGAATGGTGGCGCGGGGTTGCCTCGCAGTAATGCATGTCGCCCCGCTGCCCAGAACAGCAGCTCGTGCACCGGTATGGAAGCAACAACTACCATGGGAGGTGGCCGAGGCGTTCTTACAAGATCCAGTGTCGGGCGGGAGTGGTGGAGGCCAATGTGGCCGGATCCGGCTTCGCGCACGACAGTGGCGGCCCGCGCTGGCAGCGCGTGGGCAGGCTTGCTGGCGGCGGAGGCAGTGTTGTGGCTGGCCTACGCGCGGGGGGAGGGTTATTTTGTAGGAATATTTTTCGAATGAGTGGAAGGCGTTTTGGGGGGGTGGGGGGACGTCTCATGGAGTCTATTGCGAACCGTTATGCCATGTCAACAAAAGCGAGATGCACACGTCATAATCATTATCAAATGGGCCAAAGCCGTCAACCTGTGTTCTTTGCACACAAAAATAGGCGCATAATTAGTGGCTTTTGGTACAAAACTGTAAACACGTGTTTCCTGCAATCCTAGCCTTCAATGTCGATGATTTTCGCAATTCACTCTATGACAAGGAGGTATCATAACAACCTATCCGCCCCTAGGGAAATGCCTTTGGTTCCTGGGTGTATATATACCTGATATGAGATTTTTTAATAATTTCGTAAAATGTAAAAAAAAAAACCTTATAAACTATTTTTGGAATAAACTTGACTTTCTTTTGCAATAGTAATAAATTTTTCGCGAAAGAAAAATCCACGTTGACTTCTAGGCAGAATTTGTTTTTTGCTATATACAAGGTATAATATTCACCCCTATTTGACCTTAACCTTTTGTTGCCCTGAAGTCAACGGGGTTTTTCTTTTGTGAAATGTTTTTATGAGTACAATAGAAGGTCAAGCTTATTTCAAAAATATTTTCTGAATTTTTCAAAATTTTATTTAAATACTACATTTTTCATACAGGGTGTATATACACCCACGAACTAAATGTTCCTATCATCCGCCCATATCCTTATAACCACACACAAAATTGACTCTTCCCAACTACGTCTCGTGCCTCCCAATCAAATAATGAACAAAGAAAATGGATATCCCATTGCCCTCAAATCAAGTGCGCCCTAAGCTATTGTAGGTTTTAGAAAGACGGAATTGCTATTTCACATCTAGATGTGAAATAGTTACCCACATCTAAGTCTTCCACCACACGATCAAATTGTTTTAAGATTCACACTAAATGTTATTTTTTTCTGTTGCTCCCGCTACCTTGTTTTGTCTCCACGGTGGTTTGTTTGTAGGTTGTCCATGAGCCTTCATTTTTTTGTCTGTGTATGTTGGTTACATAGGCAGTGTTTTTGCCTGTGTGTATTTGTGGGCTGCGTTTTTTCTTTTCTTTTTTTGTTTGCATATGCTTGTTGTCATATGGGCTCGTTTGTGTGGGCTGCGATGTTCCTTTTCGTTTTGTTTTTGTTTTTGTTTTTCCTGTTTTTCTATTTATTCGTTTTCAATTCATTAACTTTTTAAATTCAGAATTTTTTGTCGGTGTCTATTTTTTTGCGAAAATGTATGTGTCAGTTGTATATCCATCATTAAACATGATCGACACGATTTGGGGCTGAACCTTTTTTTTCCTAGCTGTAAGTCCACATCTCGCAACTGGTCCTGAAAAAAAATCGTCGCAGTTGCACGTCCACCATCAACATGCAATTGAGCTCGATCTGGTGCCAGATCTTTTTATTGCCTTTAGTTGCAAAATCATCCTCAACTTACAACTGTGTCTGATCTTTTTTTGTCCTACTTGCTAGTCCATCCCTGACTTGTAACTGGGTCTGACATTTTTTTGCCTCAGTTGCAAGTCCACCATTGACTCGCAACTAGGCTTGATCTGGGTCGTACCCTTTTTTTGCCTTTAGTTTCAAAGTCACTCTCAACTTGCAACTGGGTCTGGCCCTTTTTTGTCCCAGTTGCAAGTCCATTCTCAACTGGCAACGGGGCCCGGATTTTTTTTCTCCCAGTTGCAAGTCCACCATAGACTCGCAACTGGGCTCGGCCTTTTTTTTTCTACATCAGTTGCAAGTCCATCCTCGTCTCGCAACTGGGTCCACCCTTTTTTTTGCTTTAGTTGCAAGTCCACCTTAGACACTGGGTTCGAATTTCTTTTTGTCCCAGTTGCAAGTCCACCATCGACTCACAACTAGGCTTGAATCTTTTTTTTTGCCTTAGTTGCAAATTCATCCTCGACTACTCAGCCCTGACTTGTTTTTTCTATCCCAGTTACAAGTCCACCCTCGACTTGCAACTGGGCCTGACCTTTTATTTTGCCTCAGTTGCAAGTCCTTCATCGACTCGCAACTCGGCTCGATCTAGGCCAACCTTTTTTTTGCCTTAGTTGCAAAGTCACTTTTAACTTGCAACTGGGTGGACCATTTTTTTGTCCCGGTTCCTAGTCCACTCTCAACTCGTAATTCATCCCAAAGTATTTTTGTCCCGATTGCAAATCCATCATCGACTTGTAACTAGGATCAATCTGTGCCTGACACTTTTTAGCCTTAGTTGTAAGTCCACTATTGACTCACAATTAGGCTTGATTTGGATTGGGCCCTTTTTTGCCTTAGTTGCAAAGTCACTCTCAACTTGCAACTAGGTCTGACCCTTTTTTGTCCCAGTTTCAAGTCCACCCTCAACTCGCAATGGGGCTCGAAGTTTTTTTGTCCCAGTTGCAAGTCCATCATAGACTCTCAACTGGGCTCGACCTTTTTTTTCTACATCAGTTGCAACTCCATCCTTGACTCGCAACTGGGTCCACCCTTCTTTGCCTCAGCTGCAAGTCCACTTTCTACTCGCAATTGGGTCCGCATCCTTTTTTGTCCCAGTTGCAAGTCCACCATCGATTTGCAACTAGGCTCGAATCCTTTTTTTTGGCCTTAGTTCCAAAGTCATCCTGAACTTGCAACTAGACCCTGGCCTGTTTTTTCTATCCCAGTTGCAAGTCCACCCTCGACTTGCAACTGGGTCTGACCCTTCATTTTGCCTCAGTTGCAAGTCCATCACCGACTGGCAACTGGGCTTGCAACTGGGTCTGATCCTTTTTTTTGCCTTAGTTGCCAAGTTACTTTCAACTTGCAACTGGCTGGACCATTTTTTTTGTCTCGATTGCAAGTCCATCCTCAACTCGCAACTGTAATCGTTGTCACCAACTGCAATTGCACACCTTCAACGCTACTGCAAATGGGGAATGGTAGGGTACAGGGTTGTGAAATTGAGGTTTGTTGGAGGACAGTTGCATGTCTGATATTAGACCCGCAACTATAAGTGCTACCCTAACTACAACTGTTTGTCTTCACCGTGAATGCAACTTTTTTAAGAAGAGGAAGGCAAATTTTGTGTTGTAATACAAACCAACGCGGGTGCATGCTCATGCCTCAAAGCAATGGATCAGCGCAACCGTGAACGAAAAAGATGGTTCGTGCTCATGTGTGTGAGGTGCTCCTCTTGTTGTCTAATAAAAGAGGTGCTACTTATAGGCACGACCCATCGTTAGCTAAGCACCCAGCCTTGATTGAAGCCGCACACTGGTTAGTAGGCGTTGTATCATGTGTGCAGTGCAGGGGGTGGCGATCGAAGAGTGGAGCTTCCTCTTTCCTGTTTCTTTCCCGGTCAGCCACATCGACTTTTGCTTCGCAACGACCAGTGTACTGTGTGGCCTGCCTCAAGGAGAAAGGAAGAAAGAGAAAAAAAAAGCGACCGGGCGGCCAGTGTATCGTACGGCACGTGTGTGTGCGTACTATTTTATGCACGTCTAAATGCGTGCGAAAAGAAAAGATTTTCCCAAAAAAAAATAAGGACAAACAAAAAGGGGCCACAAATAGTGCTGATGTCATACTTAGATGTCAGGTATTATCTCACGTCTAGATGAAATATAGTCAGACCCTTAGAAAAACCCAAATGATAAGTGTCACACGGGTGGCACGAAGCACTCCGGCCCTGACGTTTTCTATAACTAAAGTTGCCATCCGAAAAGAAAAAACAAATCCAAAAAATAAACTGAAACTTGCCATCCAAAAAGAAAGTTGCCATTCTCGCGTCACTAAACTTGCCATAAAAAACGTTTGGAGTTGCCATGTGTTCGTGCCACACGTGTGACACTTATCAGGGTCCTAGAAAAAAGAGCAACAAATTTCAGGTGTCCATCTGAATATATACCCATGGATTATGGCGGGACCGCCCTGAAAGGGGTGATCCCCTAAAAAAAAGTCGTACAAAGCGCTGAGTTTGTTGCAATGGAAGGGATGAGCCACCCGTAGACGTAACCAGCTGGAAAAAAAACACCAACTCATCTTCAGTAATACTAATGAACTGACTAGATGACTTTGCCCTCTCCACTATATGCAATGAAAGTATAAGTTGCTCTAACCCTCCAAAAGTAGCAGAGAGCACAAGCATTTTCTACAATCTAGAACTTAACAAGAAGAAAAAGTATAATAGGAAGTAATTATGGGTGTGGTTTGATTGAACATCGTCCGTATAAATCAGTAAACCGGAGTTAGTACCTAACTCAAGCTACAGATGCTTTGCAGAGTTGAAATTTGCTGGTGCTGCGTTAGTGCGTTATGTACGTTACGTTAATGTGAGAACTCCAGCATTAATCAAACCGATCACTGAATCTTGATATAGGAGTAGTACTAGTAGGAGAAAAAATAATTTATAATCGTAATCCAAGAGAGACAAAAATTATTCATTGAAAGAGAGACAAATTTATTCATTGAAAGGGTATCTTTTTTATGCATGAGGGACATAAAAATGCACTCCTTAATCCTTATTCTCAAAAAAAAAAAAACTAGCAACCAATCGACCGGCCCGATCAAAGAGAAATAGATTTTCTTTTTATTGTACGTGGCCCTCCACTGCACCCTATGCATGCATGCATCGATGGCGTCGACGTCATCCCATGCGTTTCTGGGCCAAACACCACTGGGCGAATTCCATGTCATTCGGGCGACGACGGCGGCGAGAGCCATGGAAGTGTTGATGGGAGGTTGGCTTCAACCCGTACTCATCATCGTCGTCATCCTCGTCCGTGGTCTCGTGGCTGACCTCGCGAGCGAGGCATGAGGTATTCAGCTCCGTGAAGCCACCGACGTCACACCGGAACACCACGCAGTTGTCCCTGATCAGGTCCTCACGCCTCTCCAGATCTTCTCGACGGATGAAGTGCTCGTGGCCGCATAACTGCGGTTCCTCGCTGCTGTCGCAGCCGCGGCTCTTGAAGATTCCCGTCTTGGCGGGGAGCCCGTAGGCGACGTCGCCGGCCTTGTCGAGGATGCTCAGCCTGTACTGAGCTTGCAGCAGCTGCTTCTTGTAGTTCAGGCGGTGCAGCTGGATGTAGAGGGAGATGTGGTCGGAGTTGGCCGAGCTGTCGCGGCCGTTGGGGTAGTACTTGACAGTCCACTCGCGCCCGCCGATGGAGAAAGAAGGGGAGTCGATGCACTGGCCGCTGGGAACCATCTTGGTTTGCAAGTAGGCCTCCACGCGGAGCAGGTGGAACCCGCCCGCCGCCTTGGCGACGATGCGGGAGGCAGATCGTGAGAGCCGGGCAATGCCGGCTCCAGAGGCGGCCGACAGCAACGAGGCGGTCGTCATAGGGATGGAGGTGATTGATACCAAAGCAAGATGGTGAGAATGAGATGGATGTGGTCGAGTGTTGGTGTATATTTATATAGTATATATATACACCTATTTCTTGGGGTCCAAGTAATATATTAGTTAGCTGCGACGTACCATTTCTTGGGCTCCAACTAATCTCTCCCTAATAATAAAGCAGCTACCGCTTCTGTCGTACGTCGCCGGCGTTTTTGCAAAAAAGCCCCTGCGTTTAATCGAATTCAACCCGCAGTCCTTCGGTAAGTGGAAAAAACGTTTCGTCTTTTTTATAAAAAAAACTGGGCAGATTCACTCCGGCGCATCTCGTCGCCAGCGTCCGCCCCTCCTCATCCTCCCCCCTGCGCGGCAGCGTCCGCCCCTCCTCCTCCTCCTCCTCATCCCCCCCCCCCCCCCCCCCCCCGCCGCTTCTCCTACTCCCCTCGCCGCGCGGATCCGGTGGCTGTGGGGTCTCTGGCGCGCTGGAGCGGCTTGACTTCGAGCGGGCTCTGCTTTGAGCGGGGTCAACGGCCGGTGAGAGCGCGGCGGACTGAACGTCGGCGAAGGTGGTGGGCTCGCGGATCCGGCGGCTGCTCGCGATTCGTCACCTTCGGCACCTCCCCGGATTGGATCCGGCGGCTGCTCGCGATTCGTCACCGACGGCACCTCCCCGGATTGTATCCGGCGGCTGCTCGCGAGTCGCGACCCACGTGATCTACTCGCTACTGCCTGGCCGCGCCATGTATGTGGAGAAGGGCACCGGTGCTGGAGCCAAGCTGCTGCTGCTCTCCTTTCTTTCTCAGCTCGATGCTCCCCACCCGCCGCCAAGTTGTTTGATGGCGCCCCTCCCAAAATCCACATGGTTGTGCTGCATCTTCTTGTGGCAGGTTAATTCGAGTTAGCAACTTACAGTATTCTCTTTAATTCTATGTGCAGCCCTACCATGTTCTCTGAATTTCTGTGCGCAGCCCATCTGTTGCTGAAACTTTTCTTACTATCTTCATGTGCTTCCATGTTCGGTGAAATTGTTGTATTTGACATTCATAGTATCTTGTGCAGTCAGTATTTGATGTATACCCTTGATTTTCGAAGTGACGCTTGATGATAAAAATAGATAGGACCAATCTTGCCACCTCCTGATATGGAGTGGCTGAAGGTGGATCTTGATGGATCTTTTTACGAGCATATGTACGCATGCTGTTGGATGGTCCAATTTTGCTATTGGTGATTGCTGCAGGAACACACAGGTAGCTTATCTTAGCACAGTTGATTAATTTTGCTTGATCAGCTAAAGCTCACGCTCTGTCTGCAACATGCCGTTCATTAATTCGGAAGGACAACCTTATATTAGGAAAATTAATGATCTATATTTTGATCTGCACTTTGTGGATTACTTTTTTCTTTCTTTGACAACTTGATTTCTTGATGTTTCAGGTCAGCCAGTGGCCAGCGATTTTTAGATTCTTGCTATGCCCTGGCCTAAGGGTGTTCACCTACCTGTGTTGTGCTCAGGACGATACACAAATGCAGGATTGGTCTTTGTATTTCCTTTTTCTTTTTCTTGGTATGCATATCTCTGAATATTGTGAGCCGTGATTTACATGCTACCGTGTGTGCCATTGTGCCCGTATAATGATTCTTATTATTTTCTCGAACGGGTATAGTGATTCTTACCGAGCCACCACTGCTACGCAATTTTCTTATCAAAATTGATGCAAGAAATAACAAACTAATACAGGGAAAGGAGTACAATTTTTTACACAATAATCTATATATGCCCTGCAGTACTCGTGAGCCTGCAGATAGGTAGAGATTGATAAATTGTGTAGCTTCACGTTCCTGTTTTTTCCATTGAAATTTTGGATTTGGAAGCTAATCATGGATTGTTTCAATTTCTTGCAATATATTACCAAATGCGATGAAGGTAAAGATGTTGCCACTGATGATGACGACACTGGGTGAGATATTTCATGGTTGCATTCTTGTGTTAGTAACTTCCTGTAGCATACTCCATGAAATATTTGGTAAGATGACATATTCCATGAAAACAGTCGGTGAACTGAAGATCTGGGCGCAGGGTAGAATTCTTGGTTGATTCTAGAATTTCTTCGTTGATTAGTTGGATCAACAGCTTTTATGAAGTTCAAGGTGTCTTTTAGCGGACTATGCCATATTTGTCTTATCTCTATACTAACAATATTTCTGCATCATCAACTGATAGAAATCATTTGGGACCAGTGATATCTTCCCCGCGCTGGGTGCTTCCCTATTATGAACAACTATAGAGACATTGGATTCCACAAGGTGGCAGGCTTGTGTCATTGTTGTTGATATCATCATGCATTATCATGAAATTTTTATTCCTTGATCAAATGTGGGGATCATATTTCAGATAGGTGCAGAGGTCGCAGTTGCTAAGTTTGTCAAATGGCATATGTTCCCTTGGAAGGCACGGCTTGTTTGATAGATGTACTGCACTCCTTGAAGTCAAGTGTGAGTAGCCTTGCTTCAAGAGTCTAGGTGATTTCGGTTCTTTTAATGTAAAAATCTTATGATGGGGCCTGATACAACAAAGTGTAATCATGTACGTTGGTGACTCAGGAAATCCAAAAAAAGCACCTGGTCTTGCAGGTTCATGGCATAACTTGAAGAAAAGTTCCTTTTTTTACTGCTCAAGCATGTAGATGATACATTGTTGGCAACTGGATCAATAACCATGTCATTAGTAAGAAAAAAAGCTGTAGATCCATAGACTAATACTCCTATATTGGTTTGGTTTCTTATGTATTTATTACCCCTTCACACATATAACTTGTGTCTCTTGCTTCTTAAGATTATTGCCTGGTATGGTGTCCAATAAATTCAGAGATTGCATCTGCAGTGGTCTGTAGCTACAAAGATGATAATTTAGAAAAAAATAGATGAGGACTATTCATTGAGAAGCATAATAATGTTTTTATTTCTTCTTCATGACAATCAAGGTCAAACGAATATCTTCATGTTTATCAGAATAAATTGAATTGATGGACAGTGCCACTCCATTAATAACTAGAGCTAGCGGCTTGTTCACCTAGATGGTTACATTTTCTTCTTAGAATAATATACAATGCAGGAATTAGTCTGTGCATTAGAATTGTAATCGTTAGTGACAAATTACCTCATAAAGTGTTAGATTATTATCTAACAATCGTATATCAACCAGCCGCGAGATGGTCAAAATCTTCACGCACTCGACACTCATTGTATTGATTTTTTTAACAATACTCATTGTAATAAGTGGTCAATACATAGTTTGGTTACCCCGTTGCAACGCACGGGCCCTTTTGCTAGTCTATTAAATGGAATCAGATCAGAAATCATATCATGGTGGCTGGACAGCGGGACGAAAGTATTAAAACGAAATATATAGTTTTCTTCCTTTCATTTTCAGATCCTTCTTTTCTCTCATTTAGTAATACTCCTATATACTTTACTTCTTTTATACTGTATATGTTGGTATACAAGCACCAGAGCAATATTTGGTTTTCCTTTTTTCTTTGAGTTGGAGTGCAATATGTGTTCGCATGTCTAGCTTTTTTTTGGGGGAAACACATGTAACTTTATTCACACACACACACAAACACACACTGCTTTGGATCCATAATCCAAAAAATTACAATGTAATTCTTCTACTAAGAATTACAATGAATTCTCTTGGATACATCTTCTCTGTAGTATCAATCTTTGCAAGACCCAAACCTACCAAGACTTCAATAAAGAAACTAAAGATGGACCGGGGCAGCAGCGATATTGACATGTCTAGCTTTTTTTTCGGGAAACACATGTAACTTTATTCATACTGGCAGCCATTATTCATACTCGTAACTTTATTCATACTCGCAACCATTACACACACATACACACTGCTTTGGATCCATAATCCAGAAAATTACAATGTAATTCTTCCAACTAAGAATTACAATGAATTATCTTGGATACATCTTCTCCGTAGTATCAATCTTTGCAAGACTAAAACCTACCAAGACTTCAATAAAGAAACTAAAGATGGACTGGGGCAGCGATATTGCCACTCGTTCACCAGCACAAACTTGATTTTGCCGATAAAGGTTTCCGAAAACCCCTTGAGTTGCCAATCCGAATAGATGGGAAGCCATGAGTGATGAACGTACTTGGGACGGGGATTATTCCTTAGAAGTGCAGTGTGTGGTGTCATACATGAGATCATAGAGTACTCTAGTAGTTTTCATTTATGCACTTTTGCTCATGAGTTTAGGATCTCGAATTTTGAAGCTCACAATCTAGCGAAGCATGTATTGAAACTGGGGATCGGTCGCCATGTTTGGTTAGGCCACCCCGGTGAACTTCAGTTCGTCCCCGTAAACATTGTGACGGTTCGATCAAGCTTCGTATGATTGTCTCAAAAAAAAAAACACTGATGTTGCTGCTTTGGCGGCGACCTGTAGGCTCCACTGGTCGAGTAACACAAAGGCTACTTCTCCATGGTAGAGCGCACGCGGCCTTCGCTGCATCTGCTCCAGCAAAGATCACACTTACGTCTGTAGTATTGACGTAAGTCCCGGAATCATTCTTGGTGTCTATAGTATCGACATGAGTTTCATAACCATAATCTTGAGAGCGAACTTTTTCTTCACGGAGCATGACAATTTTTTTAGCCGACGCTTGAAGAACTGGATCCTCCTTGTCCACGAGTTCGCACATCAACATCATGTCACCTTCATCGCTTTGCTGTGCCATGAGCGCCTTCTCCTTCAGGGGATTCACCGTCGGAGTCGGCAGCTTCCCAGAGCTCATTGGCCTCGAGCGCCCACTCCATCATGGTCGCCCACACCACGAAGTTTCCACGGTCGAATCGCAGATACTCCGATCTGGCCAGAGCAACAATTACTTTAGCCACACTGGAGTACTCCGCCAGCTGCTTGGTCTTGTCCTTCTCGTCGTCCGACATGATCTCCTGTTACTAGAAGATCAACCTTGCTCTAGATACCAATTGTTGGCCCAGTCCAAGCTGCTGAGTACTTTTTGGTGACAGACGACGGACGGTGACAAAGCAAAGCGGACAGTCTTGGTTCCTGTATAGCTGCACAGAGCCAGACTCGGGATTAACTCCAATAGTAAAGGTTTATGGTCCACCATACCTACATGCTCCAACACATCTGAGATGTAATTTTCTTAAGAGACAATAAGACCATTGGAATTCTGTTTCACCTCCATGCCAAGAAAATAATGGAGAGACCCTAAATACTTGAGAGCAAAGTCCTGAAGCAGATCCTTGAGCAATGCAAAAACAGCCTGGTTTGAGGAACTAGTGACAATAGTATCACCAACATAGATAAGCATAAATATTATGAAGCCGTTTTTGCAAAGAAGAAGGAGGTGTCAACCTTGGAGGGAATAAATCCAAGACCTTGCAATTTGAAGCATAACCAAGAGTACAACGCACATGGTGCTTGCATTAACCAATATAGAGCTTCATCAAGCTTACACACATATCATGGATGAGTTTTCAAATCTAGGAGGTTGTCTCATAAAGATCTCTTATTCCGAAACACCATAAAGAAACACATTGTGCACATGTAGTTGTCTCATAGTACAATTCCATGACACGTCAATAGGCAAAACAATGTAAATAGTTGCACCTTTGACAACGTGGCTAAAATTATCTTCATAGTCAATACCATACCGCTATTGAAAACATTTAGCTACAAGACATGCTTTGTAACGATCAACAATGTCATTTCATTGCTCGATTGCCGAGGAACAAGGTACCATGTCTAATTGTGCAACAGTGCAGATTACTCTGCATCCATATCATAGGATCCCCAAGTGCTTCATGCGAATTTCCAGGCTCTCATGTATTGCAAAAATCTTCTTTATCTAAATAGCTAGCCCCCACTAACTATTTCTCTCAACATGCAAGCATGCCACATCATCGCACAACATGCATGAGAAAAGGGCCACCCCCACTATCATATGTCTTTTTTTTGTGAAAATAACTTTCGATCTATTCATCAACTATTAAGGTAGTACAAAGAACACCAGAAGTAAAAAATACATCTTAGTCCGTAGACCACCTAGCGACGACTACTAGCACTGGAGCGAACAGAAGGTGCGCCACCGTCTTCGCCCCTCCCTCATCGGAGCCGGGCAAACCTTGTTGTAGTAGACTGCCGGGAAGTCGTCATGCTAAGGCCCCATAGGACCAGCGCACCAGAACAGCATCCGCGCCAATGAAGAGAAGCGTAGATCAGAAGGATCCAACCTGTAGACACACGAACACAGACGAACGAAGACAAGATCCACGTGGATCCACCGAAGACAAACGCCAACCGAATCCCGCGAGATCCGGCGAAGACAAGCCTCCACACGCCCTCCGACGATGATAAAAACACCACCGGGACGGGGACAAGGCGGGGAGAACCTTATTCCATCTGCAGAGAGCCGCCGCCGCCTCGCCTCTCTGAGCAGGACACAAACCCTAACAAAACTCAAAAAAGTATGAAAAAATGGAGCCCTCCCGCTAGCAAGGGCCGGGATCCACCACGCCTCCATGGCCGTAAGACCACAGAAGACGAGGTAGACCGGCGGCGGCACCGGCGGGAGGCACGAGAAACCCTAGCCAAGGGGTCTCTTTCTTCCCATGGAAGAAAGAAAACGCGTACTACCATATGTCTCTCAACATGCAAGCATGCCACTTCATCATGAAACATGCATGGAAAAAAGACGCATCTCAACATGCAAACATACATGAAATTTTTCATTCTATTATGTTATTTATTTAATAAACATTTTACAACTATATAGTAATCAAACATAATAAACTATATGTATTTTCAGTTTTAGCTTTTTATATTATTACTTCAAATATTCATGTTTCATACAACAAATCACATTGAAATATATTGCAAAATATTCCGCAACAACGTGCGGGATATCATCTAGTTACCCCAACAAATACAACCATCCTTATATTATCTTGGGAGAAAATAATAAGACTTTGTGAGCGAGTGCGTGAATCCATAGGGGCATTCACCTACCAAATCTTACACCGAAGGTGTTGTAGATCCCGAGGAAGCAGGAGAATCCCTTCCGAAGTCCGTGCTATCATCATTTTCTATAGAATCTTCATCCTGCACAATATTGGACATGCGATTTTCTGAAAAGATGGTAGCAGCAGGCCTATGGTAATTATTCAGATCATTCCCATTACTAGTAGGGGAGAATTATGAAGGAATGGTGGAAGGAGAAGAATCTTTTCACGAAGTTGGGCATCAGCGAAGGTGGAGAAAGAAAATACCGACTTGTCAAAAACAATATCATGAGATATATAGCCTCCACCGGTAGAAATGACGAGACACTTGTGTATCTTATGGAGACTGCACCTAGCCCGTGCGACGTTGCTACTCCCCGCCCTTGCGACCTCTTTCTCCCCAAGTCACTTTGTTGGAGATTCTGATTCCAAAAAAAGATGTCTGCAATAGACATATGTTCATTATTCAGATCATCCCATGACCAGGAGAGGAGGAGAATTACAAAGGAATGGTGGAAGGAAAAGAATCTCCGCATGAAGTTGGGCATCATTGATAAGCCACAAGTATAGGGGATCAGTTGTAGCCTTTCTCGATAAATAAGAGTGTCGAACTCAACGAGGAGCTAAAGGTAGAATCAATATTCCATTCAAGTTCTATCGACCACCGATACAACTCTACGCACACTTAACGTTTGATTTACCTAGAACAAGTATGAAACTAAAACTACTTTGTAGGTGTAATGCTAGAACTACTTCGCACGAATAAAACTAGGAGTACTTAGTGAGAATAACACTACGAATAATTTGCAAGATAATAAAAGTTAGTTGTTTAGTAGAGAGCTTTTTGTAACACAAGAGAAGGATTTGTCCCTAGGCAATCGATAACTAGACCGGTAATCATTATTGTAATTTTATATGAGGGAGAGGCATGAGCTAACATACTTTCCGTACTTGGATCATATGCACTTATGATTGGAACTCTAGCAAGCATCCGCAACTACCAAAGATCATTAAGCTAAAACCCAACCATAGCATTAAACAACAAGTCCTCTTTACTTCCATACGCAACAACCCCCTCACTCGAGTGTAAACTTCTCTCACTCTAGCCGCCCACTATAAGATAATTATGAACGTATTGCAAGCCCTACAGCGGAAATCCCTCACGCTTGCGCGACACGGAGGGCACCATAGGACAGCACCAAAATAAAACATACAACTCAAACCAATCACGATCATCAATCAACCGATAGGACAAAAAGAATCTACTCAAACCTCATAGGATGGGAACACATCATTGGATAATAATATGTAGCATTAAGAACCATGTTTAAGTAGAGATTACAGCGGGTAGAAGAGGTTTTACACCACTGCATAGAGGGGGAGAGAGTTGGTGCTGACGGCGGCGAAGTTGTTGGTGTAGATCGCCGTCACGATGATTGCCCTGGCGGCGTTCCGTCGCCACCGGGAGAGAGGGGGAGAGAGCCCCCCTCCTTCTTCTTCCTTGGCCTCCCCCCTAGATGGGAGGAGAGTTCCCCCTCTGGTCCGTGGCCGCCATGGCTCCCGGAGGGGAGGAGCCCCTCCGAGATTCGATCTCTCTCTCTGTTCTCTTCTGTTTCGCGTTCCTGTTTTCTCGCCTTTTACCGTTTCTTATATTCCTGGAGATCCGTAACTCCGATTGGGCTGAAATTTTGAAGGGATTTTCTACGGGATATTATCTTTCTTGCGGCGAAAGAAGGGCACCAACCGCCCTACAGGGGCGCCACAAGCCTGCTGGGCGCGGCCAGGGTAGGTGCCCGCGCCCTCTGAGATTGTGGCCCCCTCGGGCATCGTCTCGCGTTGATTCTTTTTCCCAAAAATCACATTTATTCCAAAATAAATCTCCGTAAATTTTTATCGCGTTTGGACTTCGTTTGATATGGATTTTCTGCGAAACAAAAAACATGCAACAAACAGGAACTGACACTGGACACTGGATCAATATGTTAGTCCAAGCAATCATATAAAAAGTTGCCAAAATTATGTGAAAATTGTAGGATAATGGCATGAAACAATAAAAAATTATAGGTACGACAGCGACGTATTAACATCCCCAAGCTTAATTCCTGCTCGTCTTCGAGTAGGTAAATAATAAAAAAGATAATTTTTGATGTGGAATGCTACCTAGCACAATCTTGATCATGTAATCTAATCATGGCATGAATATTAAAATACGAGTGATTCAAAGCAATAGTCTATAATTTGATATAAAGACATCAATACTCAGGCATATCAACAAACAATTATGTCTTTCAAAATAAAAATGGTAAAGAACGCTATCCCTACAAAATCATATAGTCCTGTCATGCTTCATCTTCTTAACACAAAGTATTTATCATGCACTACCCCGATGACAAGCCGAGAAATTGGTTCATACTTTTTAACGCACTTCAGCTTTTTCAACCCCTACGCAATACATGAGCGCAAGCCATGGATATAGCACTATAGATGGAATAGAATATAATGATAGAGATCAATAAGGGGAAGTCAAAAAGGAAGAAAGTCTCGCATCGACGCGGCTAATCAACGGGGTATGGAGATGCCCATCAATTGATATCAATGCGAGGAGGAGGGATTGCCACGCAACGGATGCACTAAGAGCTATAAGTGTATGAAAGCTCAAATTGAAAACTTAGTGGGTGTGTATCCAACTTGCTTGCTCATGAAGACCTCAGGCATTTGAGAAAGCCCATCATCGGAATAAACAAGCCAAGTTCTATAATGAAAAATTTCCACTAATATATGAAAGTGACAACTCATAAGACTCTCTATATGAAGAACATGGTGCTACTCTGAAGCACAAGTGTGGTAAAAGGATAGTAACATTGCCCCTTCTCTCTTTTTCTCTCATTTTTTTTTTGTTTTTTTTTGTTTTTTTGGTGGGCTTTTTTTGGCATCTTTTTTTTTCTTTTTTTTCGTCCGGAGTGTCATCCTGACTTGTGGGGGAATTATAGTCTCCATCATCCTTTCCTCGCTGGGACAATGCTCTAATAATGATGATCATCACACTTTTATTTAATTACAACTCGATATTACAACTCGATAAAAACTATACAAGATGACTCTAAATGAATGCCTCTGGCAGTGTATCAGGATGTGCAATGATCTAGCATAGCAAAGATATAAAAAAACGGACAAGCCATGAAAATATCATGCTAGCTATCTTACGATCATGCAAAGCAATATGACAATGAATGCTCAAGTCATGTATATAATGATGATGGAAGTTGTATGCCAATATATCTCGGAATGGCTATGGAAATGCCATAATAGGTAGGTATGGTGGTTGTTTTGATGAAGATATAAGGAGGCTTATGTATGATAGAGTGTATCATATCACGGGATTTGGATGCAACGGCGAAGTTTGCACCGACTCTCGAGGTGAGAAAGGGCAATGCACGGTACCGAAGAGGCTAGCAAATTGCGGAAAGATGAGAGTGCGTATAATCCATGGACTCACATTAGTCATAAAGAATTCATATACTTATTGCGAAAGTTTATTAGCCCTCGAAGCAAAGTACTACTACGCATGCCCCTAGGAGGATAGATTGGTAGGAAAAGACCATCGCTCGTCCCCGACCGCCACTCATAAGGTAGACAATCAATAATAAATCATGCTCCAACTTCTTAGCATAACGATAGATCATACGTGCATGCTTCGGGAATCACAAACCTTAACACCAATATTCTTACTAAACCACAATTATTCACTAGTACCTCCCGCATATTACCATCTTAATATCACAAAACTATTGTAAGGAATTAAACTTATCATATTCAGTGATCTACAAGTTTTATGTAGGATTTTATGACCAACCATGTGAATAACCAATTCCTGTTGACTCTCTAAATAGATATAAGTGAAGCATGAGAGTTTAATTCTTTCTACAAAAGACTTACCCACGCTCTAATAAATATAAGTGAAGCAAACGAGCATTCTACAAATAACGGTTTTCTATATGTAGAGAAACAGGCATCGAAACTTCAAATGATATAAGTGAAGCACATGAAGCATTCCATAAAGCCATACTCAAAAGATATAAGTGAAGTGCAAAGAACATTCTATAAATCAACCAAGAACTATCTCATACCAGCAAGGTGCATTATTAAAAAGAAAAAGAAAAAGCAAACGACCCTCCAAAAATTTACGCATATCATGTGAACAAAACAAAAGCCGAGACATACCGATAATTGCTGAAGAAAGATGGGATGCCTTTCGGGGCATCCCCAAGCTTAGACGCTTGAGTCTCCTTGAATATTTATTTGGGGTGCCTTGGGCATCCCCAAGCTTGAACTCTTGTCTCTTCTTATTCTTCTCATATCGATACCTTCTCAATCTTCGAACACTTCATACACACAAAACTTAACCGAACTTTTTATTAGAAGTGTTAGTACATATAACATCAAATCCCATCATCTCCTGTTGTAACATTATTGTATAATTATAATCAAATATTACCCACTGTATGCTATCACAATTCTATGGCTCCCAAGTCAATGGGGCTCAACAAGATTTCAAACATACGCACATAAACAAACTATAACAGCAATCTGTGAAAACAAGACAGTCTCTAAAGATGCAAATGAAACATATACTTATGTAACTCAAAAAATTCTGAAAAAATAGGACAAAATAAAAAAATTTCATAGCAGTACTGTATAAAAATTTCAGAATTTTTGCACGTTCCAGTAAAATATAGAAATTCAAACACTACATCAAAAGTTTCTGTTTTGTCACAGCACACACCAAACAAGCAATTTAAGCATCCTAAAGGTAAATCTTGGCATATTATTTTTATAATACAATGGATTTGTACAAGGGGATAATTATTTTTGTTGAAAAGTTTCTGTAAACAAGATTCACAAAGTTTCCATGGGCATGAACAAAGTTCAAGGCTAGCTCCCACTTCAACGGTGCTTGTCTTTCTCACTTTCACTTTTCTTTTTGATAAAGTTTTAGGTTCCCCTCTATATTTTTTTGTTTTTAAATTTTTTTAAAAGCACACAACAGAATAAAATGACTCTCTAAAAGTTTCGGGTTGTCTCCCAGGCAGTGCTTTCTTTAAAGCCATTAAGCTAGGCATATAGTGCTCAAGTAATTGATCCACCCGGATCCCAAGGTATATCAAAGACAATTTTAATTAACAATGATTTGTAATTTAGTAGTGAACACAAAGCAACATATATCGTGCAATAACGAAGTCTAACTCTCTTCCTATGCGTCGGCATGTCATAGAAGAATAATTCATGCACACATAATAAAGGCCGATACATAACATAAGTAGTTTCTTGCAATTTTATTGTATTGGAAACATGGAGAGGTGGAGATGTAGTTCCTCTCTCATAATAATTGCAAGTAGGAGCAGCAAGCACATGCATATTATATTCATCAAAATAATCATGTGTAATAGTAAAACACAACCCATCAATATAATTCTTAATAAGCGCAAACTTCTCTGATATAGTGTAGTTGGGAGAATTCAAAAAGATAATAGGACTATCATGTGTGGGTGCAATAACAACACTTTCATTCTTAACATAAGGAACTATAGCAAGTTCATCTCCATAAACATCATTCAAATTGGCATCATGGCCACAAGCATAGCAAGCATCAATTTCATCAAAAAGGGATATTTCAAACGAATCAAAGGTATCATAGCATTCATCCTTCGGTAAGCACGAAGGAAAATTAAACAATGTATGAGTTGAAGAGTTACTCTCATTAGAAGGTGGGCACGGGTAGCTAATCCGCTCTTTCTCCTTTTGTTCTTTGCTCTCCTCCTCATCATTTTCATCTAATGAGCTCACAATTTCAGCAATTTTTTCTTCCATAGGTTCCTGCAAAATATTAGTCTCTTCTTAGACAGCGGAGACTTTCTCAACAAATTCATCAATATAGGCATTGTATTCATAATTCTCATAGAAATATTTAAGTATATCATAATTTTCAGATCTGTAAAGAGCATCATCATAATCTTCAAATTTTTCAAACAAAGATTCAATTTCATAAGCACCCTTAAAAGCAACAAATTTTTCAATCTGTTCCACATCATAGTAATCATATATACCATTAGCATAAGAAGATAAGATTTCATTATCATTAAATTCACATTAAAAGGGGTGGTGCGGAGCCTCCATCTTACAGCAACAAGTATAATCACACCTCAAGTACAAATTCCAAGCATACCAACACAACATTTTAATTTGATCCCATAAGTGTATCCCTTTTTGAGACAAGCGATAATCCCTAAAGTATTCTCGTTGATCCAAAGTATCTCCCATTATCAAGTTAAATGAAAATTTATCAGGATTATCAAAGTAGTATTTAATGCTTTCCACGTAACCAACATCGAGGGTTTTAGGAGGTTCCCCATCTCCATGAGTAGCAAGTACAATTAATTTTTTTGGTGTTTCGTGTTCCATATTCATAACTAAAGATATAAAACAACTTAGAACAGAAAATAAAATCTACTTAGTGATAAATCAAACAAGCACACACGAGAATATCAACCCCACGCTATTGCTCCCTGGCAACGGCGCCAGAAAAAGGTCTTGATAACCCACAAGTATAGGGGATCAGTTGTAGCCTTTCTTGATAAATAAGAGGATCGAACCCAACGAGGAGCTAAAGGTAGAATCAATATTCCCTTCAAGTTCTATCGACCACCGATACAACTCTACGCACACTTAACGTTTGTTTTACCTAGAACAAGTATGAAACTAGAAGTACTTTGTAAGTGTAATGCTAGAACTACTTTGCACGAATAAAACTAGGTGTACTTAGTGATAATAAAACTACGATTAATTTGCAAGATAATAAAAGTTAGTTGTTTAGTAGAAAGCTTTTTGTAACACAAGAGAAGGATTTGTCTTTAGGCAATCAATAACTAGACCGTTAATCATTATTGCAATTTTATATGAGGAAGAGGCATGAGCAAACATACTTTTCGTACTTGGATCATATGCACTTATGATTGGAACTCTAGTAAGCATCGTAACTACCAAAGATCATTAAGGTAAAACCCAGCCATAGCATTAAACAACAAGTCCTCTTTAATTCCATACACAACAACCTCCTTACTCGGATGTAAGGTTCTGTCACTCTAGCCGCCCACTATAAGAGAATTATAAACGTATTGCAAGCCCTACAGCGGGAATCCCTCACGCTTGCGCGACACGAAGGGCATCATAGGACAGCACCAAAATAAAACATACAACTCAAACCAATCACGATCATCAATCCATCCATAGGACAAAAAGAATCTACTCAAACATCATAGGATGGCAACACACCATTGGATAATAATATGTAGCATTAAGCACCATGTTTAAGTAGAGATTACAGCGGGGAGAAGAGTTTTTACACCGCTACATAGAGGGGGAGAGAGTTGGTGTTGACGGTGGCGAACTTGTTGGTGTAGATCGCCGTCACAATGATTGCCCCGGCGGCGTTCCGGTGCCACCGGGAGAGAGGGGGAGAGAGCCCCCCTCCTTCTTCTTCTTCCTTGGCGTCCCCCATAGATGGGAGGAGAGTTCCCCCTCTGGTCCATGGCCGCCATGGCTCCCGGAGGGGAGGAGCCCCTCCGAGATTGGATCTCTCACTCTATTCTCTTCTGTTTCACGTTCCTGTTTTCTGGCCTTTCACCGTTTCTTATATTGCTGAAGATCCGTAACTCCGATTGAGCTGAAATTTTGAGGGGATTTTCTACGGGATATTATCTTTCTTGCGGTGAAAGAAGGGCGCCAACCGCCTTACAGGGGCGCCACAAGACTGCTGGGCGCGGCCAGGGTAGGGGCCCACGCCCTCTGAGCTTGTGGGCCCCTCGGGCATCGTCTCGCATTGATTCTTTTTCCCAAAAATCACATATATTCCAAAATAAATCTTTATAAATTTTTATGGCGTTTGGACTTCGTTTGATATGGATTTTTTGCGAAGCAAAAAACATGCAACAAACAGGAACTGGCAGTAGGCACTTGATCAATATATTAGTCCAAGAAATCATATAAAAAGTTGCCAAAAGTATGTGAAAATTGTAGGATAATGGCGTGAAACAATCAAAAATTATAGATACAGCGGAGACGTATCAACCATCATTGGAATGAAGAGTGGAGAAAGGAAATACCGATTTGTCAAAAATGACATAACGAGAAATATAGACTCTACCAGTGGAAATCTCGAGACACTTGTACCCCTTATGGATATTACACTGGCCCACGCCACGTTGCTACTCCCCGCTTCTGTGGCCTCCTTCTCCCATCTTGCTTCTTCCTCTTCTGCTTCTGGCACATGATGTCGCCCCATCTGACTCCTTCCCACCATCGCCGTAACCTCCGTAATCTTGTCACATACCGATAGTCATGCATGCGGACCCGCGGCCTTGTCGACGATCTCACCACATGGCCACCAACACGGACCAGTGGTGGTCATGCATGTGGACTCATTAGTACATCGCAAGTGATCTCACCATGCGTACAGTGCCACGGTGTAGTGGTGGTTGTGTGCGCGGACCCTGTGACCTTGTATGTGCAGCCCCTGGAGTAGGGATCTTCATCGTGAAGCTAAAGTGTACAACCTCTTAAGAGTTGAACCTACACTACTGGAATCGACGCGTACGCCGAGTGCCAGAAACACTCGGCAAAAGCCCAAATCCCCTCGGCAAAGCCTTTGCCGAGAGTTGCTCTCGGCAAAGGCCACCCGGCGTACACCTCTCAGGCAAATAGAAATTTGCCGAGAGCCGACCATCGGACACTCGGCAAAGAGTTTGTCGAGCGCCATACAGCTCCTCTCGGTAAAATAAAGTAACTTCACGGCTGCTGGTTCCGTCTTCTCTTTACCGAGAGGCGCTCTTGGCAAAACTGCCACAGCCAAGTTCCAGCAGCTCCCAGCCCCTGTCACTTTGCCGAGAGCGGCTCTCGGTAAAGTTTCGTTCCCAGTTTTGATTCTCAGATTCAGCAGCTTTTCGCTCGGTTCACTGCAGCAAAAACAGATATACCATACACTAACTTGCATGGGAAGTCACAAAGGTTAACAACAAACTCAATAGATTAGTTGGAGCCCAAGAAATGGTGCGTACCAGCTAGTTAGTAAATTAATTGAATCCCAAGAAATTGATGGCATTTAGATGGTATATTTTCATGACTTATTTATAGGATTTTCTTGGGTCATGGCTCAGTATGTTTAAGTCGGAAGAAAGGAAGCAAAGAAATTGGTATATAATGAATCAAATGAATTATTAGTCCATATATTGGAGCCCAAGAAATATGAAGAATTTTTTACCATCTTCATACTATATATACACCAACAGTCCAGAACATGCATCTCATTCTCACCAATCACCATCTTGCTCTGGCCTTTCTTTCTACCATCTATGACGCTGCTGTCCGCCGGTGCCGGCGTTGGCCCGCTCACTCGATCTGCATCCCGCGTCTTTGGCCAGGCGGCGAGCGGGTTCCACCTGCTCCGCGTGGAGGGCTACTCACAAACCAAGAAGGTAGCCTGCGGCCAGGGCATCTACGCCGATCGTTTCTCCGTCGGCGGGTGCAGGTGGCGCCTCAAGTACTATCCCAACGGCCGCGACACCTCGACCAACTCAGACTACATCTCCCTCTACCTCCAGCTAAACCACCACTACGACGAGTATCATCTGCAGGCCCAGTACAAGCTGAGCATCCTCGACCATGCCGGCAGCATCGCCTACGGGCTTCCAGCCAAGACTAGCATCTTCAAGATCGGTGGCGACGAGGAGGACGGCGATGAGGAGCACTTGTGCGGCCACGAGCACTTCATTCGTAGGGAAGACCTGGAGAGGCGTGAGGATCTGATCAAGGACGACTGCTTGGTGTTCTGGTGTGACGTTGGCGGCTTCACAAAGCTGGAGGCCTTATCCCTCGACAGCAATGATGACAGCGACGACGATGACGTGGAGTTCATCCAGTCCATTTTAGACCAGAAAAGCATGGCGTGACGACGCCATTGATGCATGCATATCAGGTAACAAGGCGGCTAGAATAAAAACTAGTATTTCTCTTTCATTGGACGTATCCAATCCTTATTGGAATAAGGAGTGGCATTTTTATATCCCCGAGAAAAAAGATGTCATTGAAATGAATAAAATTGTCTCTCTTTCAATATAATTCTTCTCCCTTTGATCTATTAAAAGGGCAAAAGATTTGTCTCGTACATTAAATAAGGATTTTTACAAGTCCACATGCCCTAAGAAAACAACTAAGAAACGAAAGCCTGCTCTCGCAGCATAATATTTTCAGCGTTTTGCCCCCGGGGTGCCCCAATTACTAGCCTCATCTCTGAGTGTTGATGACGGGTGGGGGCTTAAATTATTTGATGTCCGAAAAAAAATTAGACCAGTGTTGAGAACAAATAATTTAATCGTAATCAAAGAGAGAGAAATCATACTGAAAGAGAGACCAATTTATTCATTCAAAGGACATCTTTTTTGTTAGGGCATAAGCCACGGTGGGCGCGGCCAGTGCGCGTATGTGCGCGAGCTGATCGTATCGGGCGCCGGTCAGTAGCCACGTCGGGTCCGTGGCAGGGTGCGTGCGTGTGTCCGCGTGTGTGTGCGCGCGGGTGTGTGTTAGTTGGCGAAGTGTGCGGGGGTGTGACTGCGTCGGGCGCTGGACCCGAACGCGTCGGGCGCGCGAGCCGTGGAGTGCGCGACGTGGCGAGTGCGTGAGTGGGGTGCGTCGGGAGCGCAGCGTGGGGCATCAGCGCACGTATAAACCCCCTCCCTCCCGTGTGTTGTAGCCAGTGGGTCGAGTTCGTGCTCGATGAAGAAATTGCTGTATGTGCGCCGGAAATCACCGTGTCACTGTCTCCCTGTTCTCCTTCTTCCCCCTCTTGTTCGGGCGAGAGGGCAGCAAGAGAGTGAGAGAGCTACCTGAGAGAGAGAGAGAGCTAGGGCTAGACACCAACATTTTTTATGAGGGACATAGAAATGCAACTCCTCAATCCTTATTTAATTCCTAGCTAGCAACCAATCGACAGGTCCGATCAAAGAGAAAATGCACCACCTGCACAGGTAATAAGCCACATATATGCATGCATCAATGGCGACGACGTACGTACGTCATCCCATGCGCTTCTGGGCCAAACACCACTGGACGAATTCCTTGTCATCCGGGATCAGATGACGAGGGCGATTATCATAATGCTCTCTTGGCTTCAACACGTACCCGTCTTCGTCGTCCGTAGCCGCGCCGTCATCGTGGCTGTCGTGGCGAGTAAGGGTAAGTGTATTCAGCTCCATGAAGCCGCCGACATCGCACCAGAACACCACGCAGTTGTCCTTGAGCAGGTCCCCGCGCATCTCCAGGTCTTTCCCACGGATGAAGTGCTCGTGGCCACACAACTTGGCTTCATCGTCGCCGTTGAAGACGCCCGTCTTGGCGGGTAGCCCGTAGGCGAGGTTGCCGGCCTGTTCGAGGATGCTCATCGTGTACTGTGCTTGCAACCGACGATAATCGTGCTGCAGCTCGAGGTAGAGGGAGATGTAGTCGGCGTTGGTGGAGCTGTCGCAGCCGTTGGGGTAGTACTTGATGCCCCACTGGCGCCCGCCGATGCTGAAGGGGGCGGAGTCGAGGCTCTGGCCGCTAGGAATCACCTTGGTTTGCGAGTAAGCCTCAACGCGGAGCAGGTGGAACCCGGTCGCCGCCTTGCTGACGATGCGGGAGGCAGATCTCAAGATCCGGCCAGCACTGCCGGCGGCGGAAAGCAAGGTCGTCATAGCGCGTGTCACACGATCGATCGAGCCTAATATGAGAGTTCAGAGCAAGATGGCGAGATAGATGTTTGGTGAGTGTTGTTGGGTGTGTGTGTATATATATATATATATATTTATTTATTTTTGCAGGGAGTTGCTGTATATATATAGTAGTATACGCTACGAACGAAATGGCAAAAATATCTTTATATAAGAAAAAAGATGGCATAAATATTTCTTGGGCTCTAATTTATCGATTAATAAGTGAGTGGATTCAATCATATATTCGATTCCAGTTTTTTTGCTTTCCTGCGGGTCAAAGTGGTTGGGAATGGACAAAAAAAGAGCATATATCGTGATCAAAATATACCATCTATCAATTTCTTGGGATCAAATCAATATGGAACTAATTAGATGTGGTACGTACCATTTCTTGGGCTCCAACTAATCATACTATTCGTTCTAAAAAAACTAATCATACTATTCTTGCTAGGGCGATTGGACTTTATATTGATACTGGCTAAATATCTGTGCATTGCTACGACAAAGGAGAAAAAGAGAAGCGCAAAATCAAGTTACCACACTGCTAATATCAAGTCAATGGAGTTGATATCGACCACACCTGCCGAGATTGGCTATAAGCTCTACCTCTCACAACTCAATCATGCCAAGCAATCCTCCCATTGTCTCTCCTTTATGTCACCTGAATTAATGATGGTCACAATCCAACA
The DNA here is from genome assembly GCA_039707655.1 of Elymus sibiricus. Classification (NCBI taxonomy): domain Eukaryota; kingdom Viridiplantae; phylum Streptophyta; class Magnoliopsida; order Poales; family Poaceae; genus Elymus; species Elymus sibiricus. Next base: position 381,854,282 of record CM077674.1, on the reverse strand, counting down.
CGTCTCCTAACTTGCGTGCTATGAACAACAAACTAATCACATAGGTTTTTTCTAGTTGCACAAAGGTATTTTCTAAAGGTACGATTTCACGGAAGCATGTAATTGCATGAAGAAGAAATGACATTGTATTTCTCCACTTTACTCCCTTCTTGCCTCATGCATGTAATGAGCACAACATGCTTGCAATTCTAGGGACAAAAGTCGATGTCCACCCCTAGTTTCATGGTCTAACGTACAAATGGAAAAGGTGTAATCGTTTTGCTCACTCTGTCGAATCCTCGAATGAATTGCTCTTAACCTTCAATCACGCATGGCAGTGGCTCCCTTGGCGACCTTATCTGGGGAGGCGGGACATGCTGCTAGAGGCCATGTTGACGGCCTCTTTAATGACATCTGGCCAGTAGCTGGACCTCTCCTCCATGGCGGCTGTGCTCAGAATAGGGGAAGGAGAAGCGGTGGACGGCTCACCTCTTCACCGGTGTACAGAGGGAGCGGGTGAAGGCGCTCAGTGCTCGGACCTCGAACTAAGACCCACCCACTTAGCATGGGAACCCACCCAGCTGTGAACCCCTCTACGGAACACAGCAACATGGCTAAAGTCAAAATCGCGACCCAAATCCAAAATCAGATTCCCTCAATTGATTGAGAGAGCTCCAACCCCTAGGGAGCTTAGTGAATTTAAGGATATCTGTAAACCTAAGCTGAGTTTGTATGTAACTCAAACTACAGATGCTTTGTAGAATTGAAATTGACTTGCCCTGCATCTTGTTAGATGTGAGGAATCTTGTGACTTGAGCAAAGAAATTGTGGCATGAACTACATGAAATTTGAAAGGAGAACAAACAGATTAATCATAATCCAAGATTGCTACTGATACCATCATAATGGGTTGTAGAACATTCAGATGCAAAGAGGTGGTAAAAGATGTTCACAAATGAAAATCGTGGAGTAAATTCCTGGAAATTCAAGTTGAAACACGATCTTCTCGTCAAGCACATAATTAAAGCAAATAATTTAGAGTGTCTTGACCAATGGATTGCACCCTGGTCCAATCTGATAGGGAAAGTTGTAGCGGAGGTCCAATCTGATCATTCTGATACTAGGCTTCTTCTTTTGTTTATAGCCATGTTAGAGAAAACACGAGTTGGATGGTTTTTTGCATTTTCTTTTCTTTTTGTCTGTGCATAACTCCTTTGTTTTATTTAAAAAAAGAAATCATAGTGAAATAGAGAGAAATGTATTCGTTGAAACTACATTTTTTCATAAAGGACATAAAAAATCACACGAATTATTCTTAGCAGATTATTAGATACTCGATAAAAGAGAAATAGTAGTACTAGTTTTTATTGTATGCCGCGGTGCACTTCTGTGGTAGGCCATGCATGCATCAACGGCATCGCCATGCTATTCGTTTCTGGGCCAAACACCACTGTACGAATTCCATGTCATCCGGGCACCGACGCTGAGGGCGACGGTGACGTTCCACGAGGCTTCTTGGCTTCAAGCCGTACTCGTCGTCGTCCGTAGGTTCGTCATCGTTGGCCTCGCTAGCGAGGCATGCGGTATTGAGCAGCGTGAACCAGCGGACGTCGCACCGGAACGCCACGCAGTTGTCCTTGATCAGGTCCTCGCGCCTCTCCAGGTCTTCCCTACGGATGAAGTGCTCGTGGCCGCAAACGTGCGCTCCACCTCCGCCGCATTTGAAGACGTCCGTCTTGGAGGGGAGCCCGTATGCGACGTTGCCGGCCTGGTCGAGAATGCTCAGCTTGTACTCCGCTTGCAGCTGAGAATCGCCGAAGCCTCGCAGCTGGAGGTAGAGGGAGATGTAGTCGGAGTTGGTAGAGGCGTCGCGGCCATTGGGGTAGTACTTGACGGTCCACCTTCGCTCGCCAATCCGGAAGCTATCGGAGTCGATGCTCTCGCCGCTGGGAAGCGTCTTGGTTTGCGAGTAGGCCTCCACGCGGAGCAGGTGGAACCCGCTCGCTGCCTTGCCAAAGATGCAGGAGGCAGATCGCCAGATCCGGCCAGCGCCGGCTGCGGAGAGCAACGTCGTCATAGCGCGTCACACGATCAATCAAATATGGCGAGATAGATGTTCTTGAGTGTTGTTGTATATATAGAAGCACACGCTATACGGAAGAGATGGGCAAATATTTTTTTAAGAAAAAAATGGTATAAACATTTCTTGGGCTCTAATTTAACGATTAAAAAGTGAGTGGATTCAATCATATATACGATTCCTTTCTTTCATTTCCTGAGATTCAAAGTGATTGATAATTAATTAGCTCCTATGTACCATTTCCCAACTAATATATTGCAAAATTACTTCACGTACGTACTACTGAATCTCTTCTGATGTTGATTTTTTATTTACATGGAACTCTCTATCCATTACTTAAACATAAGCAGCGATATCACTAGCAACCAAGTCTTGTGCGAAGGTAGGAGCGCTTCCCGGCCAGACGGCTTGGGGATCAGTGTCCATCTTCGAGCCCCAGGGCATCTGCAACCTTGTTATAAAGTCTTGGGCAATAAACTCCTTGGAACAAAAGAATTGAAGAGCTAAAAAAGACTTTAATGTCCCTAAACAAGACTCCATTTCGGTGCTAGATCGTAGTCCTCCGATTTTGATGTTGGTTTGATGATACAATGGACTGGCAATGTTGCATCAAGTTGCAAACGATGTCTATCCTTTCTCGTACCGGATCATACAACTTTTGCCGTACGTGAAGCAACATTAAGATTTATTTTTAGAAACACCGATTACAACTTAGACATACATGCATGCACAAACGCTCATACAACACATAGAGAATACTGGTGTTAAGCCACCACGGCTGCCACACTGTCGATGGTCACATTACCCCCCACCCCCCAATTGAAAGAATAATGTCTGGCAATAAGACACAAAAACATCAAACCTGCATTAATGCTCAATCGATGAACGTGCAGTTGTGCACAGCCGACAGTCGTGCAACTGCAGTTGTTCATGACCCTTGGACGTGCAATGCAGTTGCATGTCGGTTTAAGCGTGGCCGGTGGATGTGCAACTATAGATCCATGTCGACATTTGAGAGGTCAACTGTAGTTGTGCGGTGTGTGGAAAGGACAAAAATGGAAATGAAAAAATCAGTTGATGAAACGAAAAAAAAGAAACAAAAAGAAAATTGCTCAATATGTCCACAAGTACACTTGCAGTAATGTTGACAAAAATTGTAAAGATAAAGACTAACAAAACAAAATTCTGGCTAGACATGTCAACAGATATTGCTCCAGTGATCGTACCAAAAAAGAAGAATCAATTTATAGTGTCTGAAGGAGAGATAAGAAGAATCTGAATAATTAAAGGAAGAAAATACATTTCTTTTTAATACTTTTGTCCTTCTTTCAACGATGATTTGATTTGAGATCTGATTTCATTCAGTAGATTAGTTGAAGCCCAAGTAATGGTACGTAGCAGAAAATTACTGTTTGAATTGGATCCCAAGAAATTGATAGATGTCATTCTGTATATGATGATATATTTTGGCAACGATATATACTGCAGAAGGCAGCTTATTTACAGAATTCCTGTCAGTATTTATAACTCGCGGGAAAGGAAAGAAAGAAGCCGTGTATGTATGACTGAATCCACTATCAATCCATAAATTGTAGCCCAAGAAATATACATACTATTTTTCTTTCTTAAAAAGTATCTTTTGCCAACTTTCCGCATATATGCTACACCATGAATATCCATTATCTCACCATCCTGCTGCACTGGTCTTGTACAATTTCTACTACGTGTGTAGCGTAGCCATCATCATATCGAGATCGAGATCGGCATGACGATGGTGTCGTTGCTCTCCCGATCTGCCTCCCGGATCGTCTGCAAGGTGGCAAGCGGGTTCCACCTGCTCCGCGTGGTGGGCTACTCGCAAACCAAGACGGTTCCCGAAGGCCAGTGCCTCAGGTCCACTCCCTTCGCCATCGGCGAGACAGAAACCTACAAGATAGGTTGGTGCGTCAAGTACTACCCCAACGGCCACGACAGCTCCACCAACTCCGACTACATCTCTCTCTACCTCGAGCTGTTGAATAAGCCTCACCTGCAAGTGCAGTACAAGCTGAGCATCCTGGACCAGGCCGGCAACGTCGCGTACGGCTCCCCGCCGAGATGGGCGTCTTCGGGTACAAGAGCGGCCGCGGCGGCTGCGGCTCCGAGCACTTCATCCATAGGGAAGACCTAGAGAGGCGCGAGGACCTGCTCAAGGACGACTGCGTGGAGTTCCGCTGCGACGTCGGTAGCTTCATGGAGCTGCAGACCGAATACCTCGCCTACGAGGACAGCAACGATGACAATGGCGCGACGGACGATGACGACGAGTACGGGTTAAAGCCAAGAAATGCATCGGATCGTCGCCCTCGTCGTCGCCTCCCGGATGATACGGAATTCGTCCAGTGGTGTTTGGCCCAGAAACGCATGGGATGACGCTGCCGCCGGTGGTGTTTTTCAAGTGCAGGGCCGCTTACCATGAAAAAACAATTATTGGTCTTTGATCGGGTATTCAATGTTTGCTAAGAACAAGGAGTGACATTTTGATTCCCCTCATAAAAAAAATGTAAAATGTCATTTCAACGAATAAATTTGTATCTTTCTGCATGATTATCTCTCTTTTGGATGATGATTACTTCGTTTGTTCTCCTAACACTGTTAAATGTCGTAGATTGCGGTTTGAGTCTCGTTTCATTGGCTTGGATCAATCCCTCCCTCAGTTCCATATATAATCCTCTTATCCGATTTAATCGCGAACTCAAGCACACGGCCAAGGCCTTGCAAATGCTGGAGTGCCAAGTCGCTTGGGAGTTGGGAATGCCCAGGTAATCTGCTCGTTAGGGCCTGTTCTGAAGTCATCCAGCTCCAGGCTTCACAAACTTCACGAATGAAATTGTGCCGAACGTTTGGACTCCGAGAAGCTGAATTCTCGAAGCTAGGCCCGATGGCAGTGCAAAAACGTGGAGCTGGAAGGTGGAGTTTGCCCAAATTACGCCGGTATGCCACCACCAAACTGAAAGCTGAAGCTGGTTTTCTGGAGTTTTGAGAAGCTGGAGAGCCTCCGAACACGCCCTTAGTATTCGCCGCAGTGCCATACGACACGATCTTAATTGGGAGTTTCTTTGTCTTTTTCGATAAAAGAACACTTTTATTAATTTAAAATGTAGAATCAAGAGAATACAAAGCATAATAAGCATATACCTGACCTCTACATGAACAGTCAACAATAACGCATGCATACAAAATAAATAAATCACCTGTTATAGTAAAGTTAGAAGACCAAACTAGCCCAAGGCGATTAGGATGGAGGGCATATCCGCACATTGTGTGGCCACCCATGTGTGGTAAAAACATCCATTACCACTTGCTCCAAGCGTGTACAGACCACCAACGTAAATAGCAGTTGGTGTTCCGATCAATGTAGAGAAGACCACGACCAGAATCAGTGTGTACACTAGTAAATAACCTGCATAGGAGATAAAACTTGGCAAAATAGGCACAAGCGGGGACTTGAGATGACAGATATTTGTCCAGTTTGTGGCTTGGGTACGGAAGATAATTTTCATCTGCTTTGTTTATGCCCGAGGTCCATGGAGTTGTGGTGTGCCATGTCCGAAGTTTGGTCTTTGCCAATGATCAAGGAAGTTCGTCATACTGGGAATGAATGGCTTCTTCAGATTTTGGAACACCTCTCTGGTTTGGAACGGAGCATGCTCCTTATGACACGTTGTGGAGGAGTTGGTACATTCGCAATGCGATCGTGCATGACAAGAAACCGCCACCTCTGGAGGTCTCGAAACGATTCCTTTGTAGCTATCTGGAGTCCCTGGTTGCCATAAAGCAGGAGCCATTTGCAGATCCATGCAAGGGAAAAACAGTTTTGGACTTGGATGTGTCTACCAGACCGCATGAAATACCAAACGCTGTGCCTCTTCCTCGCTGGAACCCTCCCCCGGCAGGTTGGCTAAAGCTGAACTCAGATGGATCTTTTGTGCCAGATGGATCTGGTATGGTTTTGCGTGATGATGCGGATTCAAATATATTTTTCTGCATGCAGAGTTCTCTACTACTGCAGGGACTGTCTAGGAAGCTAAATTGGGTGCATGTATGGAGGGCCTTTCTCAGGCCTTGATGAGAAGCAATCTTCCGGTGATGATGGAATTGGATTCACTACAAGCTGTTACAATGATTCAGTCTGGCAACAGTGACAGATCGATTTATTCTTCTTTGGTTAAGGATATAAATTAAGCTGCTCCTAAACCTTCGTAGAACTAGTATTACTAATGTTAGACGCTCTCAAAATAAGGTTAGCAATTATTTAGCTATTTTTGCTCACACGGATGGCAGAACCATGACTTGGTTAGGGTCTGGACCTCCAGCTGCGATTGAGCTGAACAATGTCGATTGTAATTCTCCTGTGATTGAGTAATACAAGTGTTTTACCCGCAAAAAAAAAGAATCTTGCGCTAGTGTCTTCAACATTTTTACAGGATTGTATATTGCTCATTTTGGACTGTTTATTGAAGCTTTCCTTAGTGTGTGTTGCATTATTTTCTCTAGTGTGTACGTTATTCTTTTCAAGAATGTGTGTACCGCATTTTTTTTACTGTTCTCAACTGGGGAGAAAAGCAGCCCAACTACATGTGGGACTGGCTAAATGTGTCAACAGATAATACTCAGGTGATCGTACCAACAAAAAGATGGAAAATCGATGCTAAAAAAACAATAGGATGGAAATTACATTATATTGTGTTTCTGAGTGAGAAAAAGAAGAAAGTGAAAAATGGAATGAATAAAAAAAATAACATTTTTATATTTGTTGTCTTGCTCTCACCGATGATATGATTTCTGATCAGATTCCATACAATAGATTAAATGGAGCCAAAGAAATGGAAATTTCACCTCAAGAAATTGATAAATGGTATTGTGTTTTTTATAGATGGGTGACGATATATTGTGCAGACGGCAGATTAAATTAGATGGTATATAATCTCTTTGACTCGCAGGAAAGAAAAGAAAGCAATTCATCTATGTAATTACTCTCTATTATAAATCCACATAATTATTAATCGATGAATTGGAGCCCAAGAAATCATGTTTGACCATCTTATTTGTCTGTGTATACTGTACTATATATACACCCAACAGTCAAGAACACCCATCTCATTCTCACCATCTTTGCTCTGGTCTTTCTGCGTACCCACCAATCACCAGCTCGATCACGCTATGATGACCACCGCGTCGCTGCTGTCCGCCGCTGGCAGCATTGGCCGGCTCTCGCGCTCTGCCTCCCGTGTCTTCGGCAAGCCGGCGGGCAGGTTCCATCTTCTCCGTGTTGAGTCCTACTCGCAAACCAAGACGCTTCCCATCGGCTAGAGCATCACCTCCACCCCTTTCTCCATCGACAAGTACAAATGGGGGTTCCATCTTCTCCGTGTTGAGGCCTACTCGCAAACCATCACGCTCGGCTATGTCTCTTATGTTATGTCGTCTATAAACATTCCCGGAAGAATGGGAATTTGAAAGCCAAGGATCTGGTGACGCTCTTTATGTTCAATGTGTCTATCACATAGTTACCTGATTCACGATACGTTCGGTTCGCGGTTTGAATTCGCTACATTCTACGAATCAGGTTCGATAGGGGGTATACATCTCCGGTTTGCGAATCAGAGATCCAGTTCGTGAACTTGCTATCTGCGGTTTGAAATAGCTTACAGTTCGCATTCAAAAATAGCCATCGAAGTTCCTAGATAGATATAATAAATAAAAATAGGGATAATATGTTGGTTGGTCCAACCCAAACAGACCCACTAGGCCACAACCTGCTGCTCCTCTGCTGCTTCCGATAACCTCCTTCTAAATGTAATCCAACGCCGCCGCCTCGTGCGCTTTAGCATAACTTCGTTCCTCGTTCCTTCTCCTGCTGAACCTCCACATGTGCATCCGTGGGAAGAGGAGGGGATATTATTCCACGACAACGACGGGCCGGCTGCCAGCTCCACGCCACCATCCGTCACGTTGCACAACGTATGAATTCTGGCCTCCACTCGCCGCTCACCAGCCACCACCTCTAGCCACTGAATCCATTTTTCTGGTTCGACTAGAGTTCGATGAATTGGGCAGCGAATTGAGATCTAACCGAGCGAATTTGGACTCCGATCTGATTCGTTCGATCTAGATCTGAGTTCGAGGCCTTTCCGAGGGAATCGGGTAACTATGGTATGTCTGTCATAAGATGCGGGGCCATGTGGAAGTAACAAATACTGAAGATGAAGGCTATAGCTGGAGAATTTGAAGCTAGTAGAAAACGGGTCTCAAGACCACCGCAAATGAAGATTGTAAAGACAAAAATGCTAACAAAAAAATTGGGTACCAAGTAAGTCAGTTTGTTATTTTATAACTTAATTAGATACATGATTATGATAAGATATGATGGCGGTGTTGTCGATTCCAGTGCTGAATATTCTTCTGCCTACAATAGATTGGTTTTAAGAATCATGTGAGTCAAAGAGCACAACTACGGGAATATTTTTGCGCGAGAATTAATAGTTTCGGCAAAAGTACCACATTGAACTTTGTGGTTCTACACATACCACCACCATATGAACGTGATATTGTAAGTCTCCATGATATTTCGTGTGTGATGTCCAGCGTATTGTCCATGCACTAGCCACCAATGCTATCGAAACTATAAGTGGACGGTGATCATCTTCATTTTTAGCATCTTTGTTACGAAAAGAAATCATTCTCTTCAGCATCAACACTCTCTTTTCCATCAGCAGCAACTTCAATTGTTTTACTTCTAATTACATTTGGCTTATCGTCAAATCGCTCTTTGCTTTTTCAATCAATTTTTCCATCATTTCAGCCATTGAAAATGTCTTGATTAGGCTGATATTAGTAGGAGGTTTCACTTTCCAATTGCGTCCACCATTATTATTATTTTTCTGTTCAATTGCGTCCACCATTAACATTTTGAAACTCAGTGGCTCCAGTGTTGGTAGAAAACTGGAAATTTCTACTAGGCATTCCAAAAAGAACCAGCTCCACTATCTTTAACTGTGTGTGGCATATTTGATTGTTTTTGCAGAGGATTGTGTAAAGTGCATTACACACGTGTAAAGCTGCAGTACACAAATAGTCCAAAATGTACATTACATATAGGCGTAAAATGTTGTGGACATTAGTTCAAAATGAAATAAACATAAGTGTAAAATGCGATGGAGAATATTCATAGAGATATATCCAACAAAGTTCTAGTTTTGAAGATTAATTTGGACCCTTTATCTGAGAGTTGGGACTTTTAAAATATTCAAAACTGGGCGACAAGGCTGCAAGATATCTGAGGCACTCAAAAAGTTGGAAAAAAAGACTTGTGCCTTGAAATGGCCTTCATTTTTTTCAAGGATGTCAAGAAATAGACTTGTGGAATTTTAAATAGACTTGTGCCTTGAATTGGTCATACAAAGCCATGAAAAAAATTAAGGCCAATTCAAGGATCTCGAGAAATAATGTTGTCTAACACAGCGCCTTTTATAAATGGTTGGACAACCTTCAAATGACTCCAACTTTTGCAAGCACGTGGGCATGACCATGCTAGCCATCCATGTCAGGTTTGAACGATTTCCGACACCGTATGCACGTTGCGTCACGTCCGGCCATTTATCAGTCTTTTTTCACCGATAAAACTCCAGAAATGCAAAATTTGTCAAAAACCCAAACAACATGACATGATGCATCGAATTGGTGATACAAGTCCATAAAAAAAATTGGGGCCATTTGACAAATGTCAAAAAAATTGGAGCCATTTCAAGGATGTCGAAAAAGTTCACGGCTAAAAAATTCACAAATTTCAGAAAAGTTTGCCGGTTTCAAAAAAATTTAACAATTTTAAAACAAGTTCATGAAATTTGAAAAACAGTTCACAAAATATGAAAAAAGTTCACAAATTTTGAAAAAAAAACAAGCTAAAAGTTCCTGCATTTGAAAAAAGTTCACGGCTAAAAAATTCACGAACTTGGAAAAAAGTTTGCGGATCAGAAAAAAGTTCATAGATTTGGAAAAATGTTCATGAAAATTAGACAAAGTGCACAAAATTTGAAAAAGTTCAGCAATTTGAAAACAAGTTCATGAATTTTTTTTAAAATGTTAATGAAATTTGAAAAAAAATCACGAATTTGAAAAACCTCACAAGCTAAAAGTTCATGCTTTTCAAAAAAAATCGTGGCTAATAAATTCACGAATATGAAAAAAGTTAGCAGGTTGAAAAAGTTCATGGATTTGGAAAAAAGTTCATGAGAATTGAAAAAAGTCCACGAAATTAGGAAAAAGTACACAAAATTTGAAAAAAGTTCGAGAATTTGAAAAAAAAACCATAAACTAAAATAGCATGCATTCAAAGAAAGGTCATGGCTAAAAAATTCACGAATATGGAAAAAAGTTCATGGATTTGAAATAAGTTCACGAATTTGGAAAATTCCATGAAAATTGGAAAAAGTTCACCAAACAGTTTGTGAATTAAGAAAAGAAAAGAAAAAAGAAAGAGAAAACAAAAAAACCTGAAGAAAAATCGGCCAGACCGAAAAAAAAAACTAGACTGAGAATGTGTAGCTTTTTTTATCGTTTTATATTTACCACAGAAAAAGCAAAAAAAAAAGGAAGGAAGTGGACATAGCTAGTAAGTTGTACCAGTTGGTTAGGTCCGCTTGAACTAAACCTACACGGAGGCAGTTCGAGTCCCACTGCCCGCTCGAGTTTTTTGAAATTTAAAAGAACGAAAAAAAGTAAGGGGGTGTGCGCCGGGCGAAAATGGGCCAGTCCAGCTGGGCGGCCTGTGCGACGCTAGTCCCCCCGGGAATGTACGCCATATACGTTTCGGCGGACGACCCACCATACGTACGAAAGTGGGTACGATATGTCGAAGGTCCATATTGCCCTTTGTACGCTTAGTGATGGGGGTTGTACCGAAGCGGGACTCTTGCTGATTTGTGCCAACCCACGGTGAGTTAAGTTGACGGGTGATGGGGGCCTCGACCACCAGCGGCTTGGACGCTATAGAGAAGATCAGTGGCAGATTCGATCGAGCGACCCCCTACAACAACAGTCGGTAACATCTCTCATCTGTCAAATATGGTGGACACTCTCTCGGGTAGTGGTATATATGGTGGACACTCTCTCACGGTTATTTCGATTTTCGGTGATGGTCGAGCTGGGCCAGTCCATCGTGCATGACAAAGGTATATCACAGGACGAATTGGCCCAGATCGACCACCATCGTCAAAAGTCAATTTTCTTCCTCCAAGAACAACTCTCATCGACACTCTCTCACGTATATATGGTGGACACTCTCCCTGGTTGTGGTATATATATGGTGGACACTCTCTCACGGATATTTTCGACTTTTGGTGATGGTCAAGCTGGGCTAGTCCATCTTGCGTGACAAATGTATATCACAGGACAAACTAGCCCAGATTGACCGCCATCGTCAAAAGTCGATTTTCTTCCTCCAAGAACAACTCTTATCGATTGTTGGTGATGGTCGCTCTTCCTCTGCTCCTCCTGCTATAGAAAGATCACAGAGGAGGAGCAGAGGAAGCGCGACCCCCTATGTCAACAGTCGGTACCATTCCTCTGAAAACATCTCTTATCTGTCAAATATGATCGACAATCGCTCAACAAAAAAACTAATACATACAAACTACTATCAAAATCAATACATAAAAACTAGTACAAAAACTACTACATACAAACTACTACGAAAAATACTACATAAAAACTTCTACACAAACTATTATATGAAAACTAATAAATAAAAATTACTACATAAACTATTATATGAAAACTAATAAATAAAAACTACTACATATATCCATCTAGCATTCAACCGGACACCCATATAGCATTCATCCATAACACTCATATAGCATTCATCCATAACACCCATCTAGCATACATATATCCATGTAGCATTCAACCGGACACGTTCATCTAGCATTCAACCATACATATATATCCATCTAGCATTCATATAGCACTCATACATATAGTATTCATCCATGCATTCATTAGAGGGGAAAGCTCACCAAGTGGGGGAGGGGCGCCGGCCGATGCGAGATGGGGGGGGGGCGCCGGTGGGTGGGGAGGCGGCGTAGGTGTGGTGGGCGCCGGCGTGGTGGAGGTGCGGCGTCGGGGTGGAGGGCGCCGGCGTGGTGGAGGTGCGGCGTCAGGTGGGGGGCGCCGGCGTGGTGGAGGTGCAGCGGCGGGGTGGGGGGGCGCCGGCGTGGTGGAGGGAGGGCGCCGGGGTGGGGGGCGCCGGTGGGGTGGAGGGAGGGCGCCGGGGTGGGAGGGGGGCGGTGTGGAGAAAGGTATTGAAAGCAGCGCGCGGAATAAACTTAAGTGTCCCGCCGACCTTTCCCGAGTGCCTATCGGTGCACACTCGGTAAAGGACGTAAACGAGATCTAGGGTTTAACTTTTACCGAGAGTCCTCTCGGCAAAAGTCCTAAACGAGATCTAGGGTTTACCGTTTACCGACGGGGCTCTGGGTAAAGGCCCTAAACTAGATCTAGGGTTTACCTTTTACCGAGAGCTACTCTCGGAAAACCCACTTGTGCCGAGTGCTACTCTCGGCAAAATTAGTAGTTTGCATCATTTCATCTAACCGTGCATTGTAAAGGATTTTCCATGCCGCTTCTGGGCATGATTTCATGTGGCGCGTTGCAGATCTGCAATTTCCGGCGATGAAACCCTAGCAGAGCAATAAATTTCTTGAATTTTGCACGCGGGTCCGAAAAATGCGGGGGCGTGGCATGTGTCATGCAATGGCCTTCTTTGAGAGCACGAGAAGTTTCGAGGCCAACGGAGTAACAGGACCCGCCTTCCTGCACAAACCGGACACGTTCCCTCTCGATACCCAGAGACTAGCTCGGAGATGGTGCGGTTTACAAGCGGGCTCAGGGGAGGCTTATTCGAAACGCGTCCAAACTTTTACCACACCCTACCGGGGCTGTGTGATGACACCGTGCCAACTCTCGAGGAATTCCGGCATCGTACGATTTTTCGAGGAGATGACACCGAAGTGACCTCCTGCGGTTTTGGTGTTGCGTGAATATTACTGAACACCCGGAGGGTGATAAAATCATGAATTTTTTACACGGTGCAGACACATGTGATATAGGATGTGTGGTAATTTTTCAAATTTTTATGAGATGCAGAAGTATGTGCAAAACTCCACCGCTACAGATTGTTCTCCGCATGTCTACGAGTGTGGTCGGGGGCCTTCGGGGGTAGCTATGTCACCAAATCTTGCGCTGGGCCCTCATACATGTCTGGAATTGTGGTGGCAGGTGCAAACACCCCGCACGCCGCTCCGGAGTGTGACCCCCTTCATGGACGGCGCTGCCGCCGGCACTTGGAGGGGGGAAAACGGCCATGTCGGGTTGACACGGAGGGAATATTGTGGTGGGTTTGGCCCAGACCTTGTTCTGAAGTGTTCCTATGGGCTGGCCTATCAGAATCAGGTGAAAACGTCCATTGGTCAAAGCCCGTCCGGCGAAAGTGAAAGGCGTAGATCTCCGGCGAAAGTCAAAGGCGTAGATCTCTGGATGAGACGGAAGACTAAAAAAAATTGAATTAATAAAAATTGCCGGCATCCATCATTAGGAAGATGACCTACCAAAGTGAATCTTCTCTGCCCGGAACAGGTGAAGATTCAAAGTGATAGTCCATCTTCTTAACAAGAGTGTAATGAAGACCGACGCTTACTGCATCTGGACTATCCGACTATTTAAACAGGTGTTGCTGCCTGTCCCTGAGCGAGGTGGGACTAAAGTTTGGTTAATCTTTGCCGAGTGTCACTCTCGGTAAAGATATGCTGCCGAGTGTCACTCTCGGCAAAGATGTTTAACCGTGGACGTGCCGTCACTCGCCGCCGGATGTGCCACATGGCAAAACTTTGCCGTGCGGCGGCTACATGGCTCTCGGCAAATAGTTGATTTGCCGAGTGTTTCCCTTTTGGCCGAGAAGTACTCTCGGCAAAATATCCTATTTGCCGAGATACTGCTTTTGCCGAGAGTGGCTCTCGGCGTATTTTACTTTGCCGAGTGTCCGCGCTTTGGTTCTCGGCGAAAAGCCTGGCACCCGGCGTATATGAAAATTCCAGTAGTGCTATTCGAATAGCACGTCTTCACTCATGTACATGGTACGAGTTGGTCACACTATGCGGTCTGGGTCATATAAGTGTTGGCTGTTGTAAGGTCAAACGGTGATAACAGTACCCCGCAAAAAAAAAAGGTGATAACAGTAGACATATGAGACATGTTTACTCTGTTGGCACTAAGTGCAGGTAGTCATCGGCATACCTGAGTTCTTGTGGGCATGCACCAGTAGTCTGGAAAAACAGGATCCGCCCCCATGTCGCTCCTGCAGGAACGACTCAAGCAGCGAAAACCATAGACTATGCCGGCCCTCCCTCCCACTTCCCCTCTCCCTCTCGTCGCAGCCAGAGGTGGCCGTCGGCTCGCCATGGAGCCGCCGGCGAGGTGGCAGCGAGCAAATAGTCGCCCCGTCCTCTCGTGGGGGATTCTGTAATCGTGGCGGCAGCCTCGGGTGGTGGCACGTCCCCGGCGATGAGATGCATTCTATGGACGGCGGCTTGACACAGAGGGTATCGTTGTGCAGTGGAGGCAGGCCATCACATGTAGCATCTGTGATCGCAAAAAATTGGTGGCGACAACACATGATTCACTTCGAGGGTGGTGCTACTCGTGTACCCGGTCTCGAGCTCCGGGGTGAAAACTTAGGTCTAACCAGAGTTGGTTATACCTGGAAATGTCGAGGGTATTGCATCATTACCTTGTTGAATACATTGTTCGGTTAACAGAAAACACAGGAGGTGATATAGTTTTGCAACAGCTTGCAAAATGGGTATATGAGAAGACCTTCATGTTTAAATCAAAGTTGGATATGTTTTGACTTTTGACCACCAATTTCTCAACTACATTTTACATTAGTGTCTGAAACATTTTTACACAGGAGTGTGTATTGCTTATTTTGGACCGCTGTTTATTCGGGCTCTACCTTAATGTGCGTTGCATTATTTTCACTAGTGTGAACTGCATTCTTTTGATTAATGTGTACTACGATTTTTTACGGTTCTCCTCCTGGTGAAAATCAGCCCAATAATATGTGGGACTGGTGGTCGTCATACCTCTCGACAAGGAGTTTTGTTGAAAGCTATATGGCAGAGCTAGAGGTTTTGAAGCTAACAGAAGACGAATACGGTTGGTACAGAGAGTGCACCGGCTACTGCTTGGATATATACCTCCGTTGCGAGTTGGGTTAAGATCAATGTTGAGGCTGCCACTGGCAAAACTGATTCTAAGTGTGTGGTCGCGGTGGAGCAGCGACGGTGTGTTCCTAGGTGCATCTACTATCAATTTTGACAGGAGCTGTGATTTGGAGACATTAGAGAATTTGGCGTGCAGTGAAGCGCTCTCCCGGCCAGTGACTTGCTGCTGCGAAGGGGTGAGGATCGCATGTGACTGTCTTTGAGCCGTGTCTTCAATCTACGAAGGTACAGGGTGCTGTTATGCACAAATTGTACATGAAATGTCAGCTTTGCCGAAGAGAGTTTGATCAGGTTGATTTCTGCCATGAGAAAAGGAGCACGAACAAGGAGGGTCATCGGCTTGCTAGAAGTTCGAGTTGTGATGAAGTTGGTCGCCGCCTGTGGCTGAAAAATCCACCAGAGCGTGTTTGTATTCCAAATATTGTTGGAATTCTGAATAAAGGGATTATTTTCTCAAAAAAAGTAAGGACATTATATAGTATTTCCAAATGAGAGAAAGAGGGATGTGAAAATTTAAAATAATAAAATACATTTCTTTTCGGAAACGATAACGGCCGAACGTGCCACGTTCGGTGCTCTCGTCCCGAACACCTTTTATACCGTCAGTTGGAAAGCACGCATCTAAAAGCAACCGAGTATGCCACGTCAGCTTTTAGCAGCGTTCGGGATAGGGTCGACCCGACCCGAACAAACCAGCGAACTACTCCAACCTCCCGAGTCTCGACCTGGATCTTCCCCACCCTTCTCCACTCTCTGTCCTCATCTCTCATCCACTTCAAGATGGAGAGCAGCGCGTCTCGGCGAGCTCGCAGGTGAGCTCCACAGCGGCGGCGCAAGGCTCCAGTGAGGGAGAGAGACAGAGAGAGAGGAATGGAGGGAGGAGGAGGAGAAGAGGCGTGGCGCAAGGCTGCGGTGGCCGGCCGGCCGGCGACCGGCGGGACGCAGGAGTACATCAGCAGCAGGCATCATCGCCTCCCCAAGCTCTGCTTCTTCTCCACCTCTACCTTGCCCGCAACGATGGCGCCGCCAGGAACGACGCGCTCCCCTCGTCCCCATCGTCCTCGTCTAGATCCAGTGGCGGGGTGCTGAAGCGATTCACCGGCGGTGGGGGCGGCGGAGCTCGACCGGGAGGTGGACGAGGTCATGCGTCTCGCGGCCAATCTGCTCGTCGCCGGGGACGTTGCCGTCTTCATGCGCTGCGCCATCAGGGAGCTGTTCTCGGGGGAGGCGGAGGGAGCTGAGGCAGAGGCCACGAAGGAAGGCGGAGGTCGACAATGAGCCGCCACGCCTCACCGTCGGCATGAAGCGGAGGTTAACTAGGAGGCGGAGGGCAACGAGGAGGTGGACGGGGGACCATGCGCGTCGTGCTCACCTACAGCGCCGGCGTCGAGACTGAGTCACCACCGGCGACGCCTACAGCCTCCACTCGCGTCAAGCCTCCTTCCTCACCACCAGGGTCGCCGGCGCCGAGAATGAGTCATCCGGCAGCGGCAAGGCACAACCTGAACCACCTCTCCCGCAGCGACATCAGGTTAGCTAGCTAGTCCACTGCGCTAGTACATTTGTCTTTTTTTCAGTAGTTGATCGTTTCAGTACTTTTGTGCTTTTTCCTAGCTAGATTGATTAGTCAGCTTGTTGTTTGATCCCCATGGATACGATCCAGCAGGTCTGTAGGGCCGAAAATGCAGTCAAGGGGTGATTTTGCAGCCATGGCAATTTTTGTAGTGGATTTTGCCATGAGAATGCATTGGACAGTGGCTGGCGAAAATGCAGTGGACAGGGGACAGTGTATATAGGCCTGTTTATAGATAACATGAAAATTAGTCGAAAATGTTTTGTAGTTTTTGGTCCATGGCAATTTTAATTCAAAAAAAGATCTATATCATGGCATTTTTGACCCTACAGCATGCTTGCATCACATAAGTATCCATAAATCATTACATCGAAATGAATACAATTTCTTACATTTTTTGAAACATGGTTTCATGATCATGACATATTTTGCCATGGGCAAGTCATTATTAATTAAGAGATAATTTGCCATGGCAAATTATCATCAATTGACATGGCAAACTTACACTCTCTTGATACCTATCATCTTTCTTTTTAGTAAATAGTTGCCATGGCAATTTTTGATATGGCTCGAGGTGCCGTCGCGGGAAGAGAGATGGAGCGCCGCCTACTCGCCCGCGCTAACGCGGCTGGCTTCGGGGCCGCCTCTCTACTCATGGCCCTCGCGCGCCGCGGCGAGCACCAGGCCGCCGCGCTCCGGGTGAACGCAGCCACCGACGAGCACATTACCGAAGGTATATCGCCATAGTTTCCCCTCTGCCACCACCCGCCATCCCCCACAACGTCGGAGTACTTCCATCTGCTCGCCTCCATTTCCCCTTTCCCCTGTTTTCTGTCTCAAACGCAAATCATTCGTGTAGTTGATACTTGCAAAGTTCATGGCAATTTTCATCTCTGCCCTTGTTCATAAACAGTAGCAAATTTATATTGTATAAGGCTCTATACACCAAAATTCATGTGATTTGCCGTGGCACCTTTTTATTTAAAAACATGGCAATTTTTCCATGGCAACATAAGATTTTCATAAACATGGCAAAGTTTATAGATGTTCAAAAACATGGCAAACTTGCCATGTCAACTTAATATGTTAAAAAACATGGCAAATTAAGATGTTCAAAAAATATGGCAAACTAATATGTTCAAAAACATGGCAAACTTGCCATGGCAAAATTTACTTATACATACAAGTTAAATTATTTATTTTAGTCTATCATGGCAAATTAAACTTACTGTTCTATTTTGCCATGGCAAATTCACCTTCATTGACATGGCAAATTTAGCTATATTGCCATGTCAAATTTTACCTTTTATTGCCATCGCAATTTTTACGTTTTCTTTATACTATTTTATTGCAATGGCAAATTTAGTTTTATTGCCATGGCAAAATTATCTATATTGACATGGCAAATTTTGTTTTGATGCCATGGCAAAATTATCTATACTGGCATGGCAAATTTAGTTTTCATACATGTCAAAATTTTACTTGGTCCATCATGGCAAAGTTTTATAGATGTTTAAAAACATGGCAAACTTGCCATGTCAACTTAATATGTTCAAAAACATTACAAACTTGCCATGGCAAATTAAGATGTTCAAAAAACATGGCAAATTAATATGTTCAACAACATGGCAAACTTGCCATGGCAAACTTAAGATCTTCAAAGACATGACAAACTTCTTTTAATTAAGTTGTTCAAAAACATGGCAACGTTCCTTAATTAAGATGTTCAAAAACATGGCAAACTTGCCATGGCAACTTATGATGTTCAAAAACACGGCAACCTAAGATTGTTCAAAAACATGGCAAACTTGCCATGGCAACTAAAATCAGTATTTTTTATAGATGTATTTTCTGCCATGGCGACTAAAAGCATTTTTTTGCCATGGTTCGTTGTGTCTTTTTTGCCATGTCCATCTGAAGAATGTTTTGCCATGACAATTACAAATTAGTTCGAGAACACGGCAAGTTTTGATCTTTCAAATTTTTTTTGCCCATGGCAAAAAGTTTTTGATCCTTTGTAATCTGTTTTGCCACGGTGATTACATGTACGATATCACTACAACTTAAGATGTTTTCTCCATTTTTCAAATTTTTCTATGTGTCTACAGAAACATTTTTTCGCCATATCTTTTTTTCATATGTTACCATGATGGCAACTTTCGTAGTGTAAAGTTCATATATTTTGTCATCTTGTATCCATATATATATATATATATATATATATATATATATATATATATATATATATATATATGTAAACTTCATGGCAACTTTTTCGTAGTGTAAACTTCGTAGTGGTGGAGACTTAAGATTATTTATTTTAGTCAAATTATTTATTTTAGTCTATCATGGAAAATTAAACTTACTTTTCTATTTTTCCATGGCAATTTCACCTTCATTGACATGGCAAATTTAGCTATATTGCCATGTCAAATTTTACCTTTTATTGCCATGGCAATTTTTATGTTTTCTTTATACTTTTTTATTGCAATAGCAAATTTAGTTTTATTTCCATGGCAAAATTATTTATACTGGCATGGCAAATTTTGTTTTATTGCCATGACAAAATTATCTATACTGGTACGGCAAGTTTAGTTTTCATACATGTCAAAATTTTACTTGGTCCATCATGGCAAATTATTGTTTTTCTTTTGTCATGCCAAATTTAACTTGCGTGGACTACGAACATTTTTTTAATTATTAACCTTGGCAAAGTTGTTGTCATTTTTTTCGTGGCACAGCAAAAAGTGAGCATTTTATTTGTCACAACAAAAAATGGCAATTTTACCTTTACTGACATGTCAAATTTACCTACTAGGCACTAGCAAATTCTTTTTTACCTCTTGTTTTGCTACGATTTTTTTTACTTTTAAATTTTCCATGGGAATTTTTGCTCTTTTTTGCCATGGCAAAATTATTAATATTGCCATGGCAATTTATAACATTTACATACATGTCAACATAATCGTTAATGGCAATTTTAATCAACATCTTTTTCCACCACCATGTATGTACATATGAAAATTGCCATGACGTTTTCTTTTGGATCATTGCAAAAAAACAAAATCTTTTCTACCCATGGCAATTTCTGCTTTTTAGAGTTGATGGCATTTTTTCATAGCACAGCAAAAAACTGGGCTTTTACTTGTCACAGGAAAAAAAACAAAATCTGGGCTTTGCTACTGAACTTTTTTTCTTTTTTCATTTTTACAGGGGAAAAGGCCTGTAGGGCCGATGGGGAGGGTGTTCGGGCTGTAGTTGTTGTCGTATCGAACGTAATTGTTCGTTCTGGGGATGCTGTCGTCCCGAACCTTTCGTTCGGTCTGGGAGGTCCCCAGACCGAACGTCAGGTAGATATCTACGTCCTTTCTTTTTAATATTTGTCGGGCTCTCAACCAATGATATCATTTGAAATCTGATTCCTTTCAATAGATTAGTTGGAGCCTTTCTTTCTACCATCTATGACGTTGCTGTCCGCCGGTGCCGGCGTTGGCCCGCTCACTCGATCTGCATCCCGCGTCTTTGGCCAGGCGGCGAGCGGGTTCCACCTGCTCCGCGTGGAGGGCTACTCACAAACCAAGAAGGTAGCCTGCGGCCAGGGCATCTACGCCGATCGTTTCTCCGTCGGCGGGTGCAGGTGGCGCCTCAAGTACTATCCCAATGGCCGCGACACCTCGACCAACTCAGACTACATCTCCCTCTACCTCTAGCTAAACCACCACTACGACGAGTATCATCTGCAGGCCCAGTACAAGCTGAGCATCCTCGACCATGCCGGCAGCATCGCCTACGGGCTTCCAGCCAAGACTAGCATCTTCAAGATCGGTGGCGACGAGGAGGACGGCGATGAGGAGCACTTGTGCGGCCACGAGCACTTCATTCGTAGGGAAGACCTGGAGAGGCGTGAGGACCTGATCAAGGACGACTGCTTGGTGTTCCGGTGTGACGTTGGCGGCTTCACAAAGCTGGAGGCCTTATCCCTCGACAGCAATGATGACAGCGACGACGATGACGTGGAGTTCATCCAGTCCATTTTAGACCAGAAAAGCATGGCGTGACGACGCCATTGATGCATGCATATCAGGTAACAAGGCGGCTAGAATAAAAACTAGTATTTCTCTTTCATTGGACGTATCCAATCCTTATTGGAATAAGGAGTGGCATTTTTATATCCCCCGAGAAAAAAAGATGTCATTGAAATGAATAAAATTGTCTCTCTTTCAATATAATTCTTCTCCCTTTGATCTATTAAAAGGGCAAAAGATTTGTCTCGTACATTAAATAAGGAGTTTTACAAGTCCACATGCCCTAAGAAAACAACTAAGAAACGAAAGCCTGCTCTCCCAGCATAATATTTTCAGCGTTTTGCCCCCGGGGTGCCCCAATTACTAGTCTCATCTCTGAGTGTTGATGACGGGTGGGGGCTTAAATTATTTGATGTCCCTAAAAAAAATTGTTATCATTTCAATGAATAAATTGTCTCTCTTTCAATATGATTTTTCTCTGTTGTATTATGCTTAAATCGTTCATTGTCCTAGCTAGTATTAAGATCACAAGGCTTGATTATGATCTTTGGTACTTCAAGTAACAATTTCTTTGCTCGAGAAAAAGAAAATCTAATGTCTGCACAAACGAATTTACCCGGCAGATAATATGCCATTATGTTTTGTTTCACCAACAATATTTGATGTTCTAGGCAGCATGTTCCCAATTTCATATACAGTCACTATGAACAGACCTTATACAAACCTAAACTTCATTCAATAAACATGAATGGACAAAATACATATGTTTCTAGATACATACATAAAACAAACATATATGAGGACATTGTGCCACCCAAGGAAAAGTACATATGTTATAGGGAAATTGTGCCACAGAAGTACATACAGTGGCTTATGTGCCAAAAAAAAAACCCCACCAAAATGAGTAGAGTAGCTTTCCAATGTCTCCAGGTCCAACAACCTAACAAGGCGTACTACATATAGATTATTAATACGTCTCAAACGTATCTATTATTTTTTAGGTAATCATGCTATATTCACATCATTTATAACATATTAATCTAGTGCCAAGGGCTAGTTCCTATTTTCTAGTGTTTTATGGCTTTTTAGGTGAAATTTTATGGAGCCGAAAAAATCTGAAAACATTACAATTTAGACCAAAAGACTCCGATAGCCAGAAGATGGGAGCCAGGGGCCACACCAGGTGCCCATGTGTAGCCAGAAGAAAACATTACAATAATAAATGTTATTGTTTATCTCCATGTTCGTAATTATGTTTATGTTCCATGCTATAACTGCTATGGTTCTCGAGTCTACAATAACCACGAGGCTCGGAGGAAGACTCATATGCACGTGTGGAATAATAAACGGAAAAATGTATTCCTAGTCTGGCCTATAAGACTAGCTCAAGTGTTGCATGATGGTTCTGTTTTTCTGATCATGGGCATGACTATGCCGTCAATTTTGAGGGCACGATGTTAGGAGAACACTTGTGTTGAATCAACCCGAATTGATGTTATGCTATGAGATACATTCGTCACAAGTTAATGGTTAATAACACAGAGAAAGTTTACGTTTGCATAATTTCTTAGACCATGAGAGTATCGAGTTTCTTCATGCTTGATTCATGAACTTTGGGGTTTGTTAAACGTCATCCGTAACTGGGTCGCTATTACGGCGGCTTACGGGTTCATGGGAAAGTATGACAAGGGCCTTCATAGCTCAAGATTGGGATTTGCTCCTCCGACGATGGAGAGATATCTCTGGGCCCTCTCGGTGTTACGGTATCCATCATCGTCTGGCCAGATACAATGTGATTTGATCACGGGGATGCCGGAACATGGAAACGAGAAAAGAGAACAAAACCGGTAATGAGGTAACTGGCATTGTGGACAAGTGTTGATCCACGAGGATGCCGATGATTCTCACCTCGGGTATTTGTAACATATCGCGAAGCAACAGGAATAGCACACGGCAACTGGAGGTTGACTCGAATATTTATTCGTGTGGGTATAGGGGTCAATATGGGTGTCCACGGCTCTGATGTTGATCATTGATCGGAAAGTGTTCCGGGTCATGTCTATACTTCACCGAACCTATAGGGTCACATGCTTAAGGGTCATCTATCTGCTGAATACTAGACAGGGAGTCTGAGAGAAAGTCGCCGGAAAAGTTTCGGAGACAACGGAAACGTTCCGGAGAGAGCACCGGAATAGTATCGGTAAAACTGAAAAGTTGTTTCAGGGTATACCATTAAGTCAAATTGGTTTCGGCACACGCCTGGAAATTTTTGGAGGGTGCCAGAATTATTCTGGAAACTTCTGGGATTTTTCCGGGATAAAAACCGGAAATGTTCCGGAGCTGCCGGAACCGGTTTGGTTGCTTTTCGCAGATGAAAATCACTAATCCGGAATTGTTTCGGAACGCGTCCAAAATCATTTTAGTGGGTACTGTAATTATTCTAAGACCCACAGAAATATTTTCGGATTTAACGGTCGCGGAAAAATGTTTCCGTGATTAGTGAAAGTGCTTTTTGGGTGGCTTCTTGGAGAAGCCACCTTGAGGGCCTTTTGGTATTTTTCCCCTTGGCTTCTTGGAGAAGCCACCCTTGGGCTTGGCCTATAAATAGGGGTGGAGGGGGCTGCCTAAAGACACACACTTTCTCAACATACACAAGCCATGCATGATCTGGCCTTCTCTCTCCCTCCCCGCGAAATAGTTTCGTAGAGCCGAAAGGCTGTCTGGGTTCCAGTGGGAAATAGTTCTGGATGACGAAGCCCTGCCGGATAGATGACACCGTATGTATGCCGCACTGTAGAGAGGTCGTAGGTTCGATCTTTTTGCCCGAGGGGCTGTTCGAGAGTGCCTCCCGAAGGGCTGTCCCAGTGATCGTCCGAGTTTTAAGGGTCCTCCCGAAGGGCTGTCCGTGACACCGTCCGAGGGACTGTCCGACGAGCAGACTAGGGAGAACATCCTCGCGGTTGGGAGGTTGTAAATCCTAGCTGCGGGGATCTGCACCAACGAGCAGACTCTACTTCCGCTGCGCTACGAGTCAGTAACGATCGGATCGAAACCTTGTATGTAGTCTTCATAGTGGTCCTGGGCTGGTGCGTAGGTCGGAAATTTTTGTTTTCTGCTGCATTCCCCTACAGTGGCATCATGAGCCGTGCTATGCATAGATGCAGGTTACGATCTATAATACATAGAGATGTATGGGTGTTGCACAATATAATTTGTAGTAGATGAGTTCTACTGCGGATAATTATTTGTGCGTGTAGCAGATGAAATCTGTTACCCGATGTTCTTGTTGCTTCCCTGGAATTTGCATATTTTTGATCTTGATAACAGCATGGTGGAGTTTCAAAGTTCTGACAATCCGCAATCCTGATTGATCAACGAAGTGCTAACAGTTTTTTGAATTCCACCATAGTTAGAGAGAAAAATGAAATTTCGCAGACAAAAGGCCAATGCAGATATGATCTGCACGGGGGTCATGCGTATGACGAAGTTCAGTATGGGGCTCGAGATTTTATTATCTCGTGTTTCATACACCCCGTAAAGTTAATCTAGCTACTTGAATAATCATACTTGATGATGAACGTTGGTAGCTTCGGTTTGTTTCGAAACCTTAGAAGCCACGTAAAATAAAATTTTGTATGAACCGATTAGAGGCGTCTAACTTGGTTTTGCAGAATGACATAAGATGTGCATGTGATGTGGTATAGCGGTTCTCATATTAATTCAATTATGTATGAGGTGACTATACAATGTAAATTAACATGACCTGCGTGTCATGATTCGGCATGATGGCTGAAGCCATATGATTGTCACTTTAATGACCTGCGTGTCAACCTTATGTAATGCACTTATTTTATTAGCTATAGAGATAGCAATATTATCTGGTGCATCGACAAGGTGGTGGCAATCTTCGCAAAGGTGAACACCGATGCGAATGCCGAAGACGAAGAAATTAAAGACTTCTCCATCAGAAAGGGCTATACCATATCATGCTATTATGAATTGCCTGAGATGTTTATCCCTTATGATGCACCCTTTTGATTGCGCGGTAGTCGCTTTTATTAGGGTGATCTCTCACTTAAAATATCAAGTAGTTAGTGTTCTCCCAAGTGTAGCACCGTCACAGCATCTTTCCTTTCGGGGTGCGCCATGTCTACATGGGTACGAACGATTGTACGGGTGTAAGGCGGGTGAGGTCAGACCTCGCAGCGAGATCACTTGTTTGTCTTGACGTTCTAGCTTGATCGTCCTGAGCTCGGAACACGCCCATCGAAAGATGAACAAGAATCACATAGAGTTGTGATTGGCAAGTTGGCCTACCGATTAAAATTCTCGTCATCAGTGATGTCCACATCAATGGTGTTGAATTGAAATGCGGGTCTTGTATCACTCACAATCAATTATAAGAGATATTGATTTGAGTGAGAGCGCACTGTAGAATTGACTTGTTTAATTCTCTGTGCAATTAATTATGAACTTTGTTTAAGTGAAATTTGCATAATAGTTGTAGAATAATGGCTCGCGTTTTCACCTTCCCTATTAAAATTGAATAGCTGTTATATATCTTGTTAAAACTTTACGATTGGTAACGTAATAGGAGGATTGTCCTCAAGAGTGCCGAGAAGGATTTTGTCATATCGCATGTTTTCGGTATCCTCCCGCTAATGCTATGGATGATGTGACTCTCGTCCTTCGATCCAAAAGCTAGAATTCCGTTACGGTCAAGTGCAATATGTTTGCTTCCATGAGACCCGAACTTCAAAAGTTTGGGATAGCTATGTGATATTCATGGAACTGAAAATTAGTTTCAGATACAAACAAAGGCTAAAAGATATGAGATATGCAAAGAAATGTTTGTTTGCAAACTATTAGTAAAAGTGTTTACTATGCATTTGACTAATACGAGAGGGATCCAGAAGAACGCCTATCATATGATGAAGGTGCAGAAAATAACAACTTAAAGAGAAAGGAAATGTCCAAAGGGTGTTAGTGTGACTTACACACCTAGGAAGTTCGGGGCTAACGCCACTTTTAAGTTGAGTGCTTCTTCTGAGAGTAGGAGAAATACTGAAAGTTAAACTGTTAGAAGTATAAAGGCAAAAAGAGAGAAGACTGGAATGTTCAGCTCATGTATGAAAGTCATACAAGCTATTGATGTATAGAAGGCTGGTCAAAGAAATAGTTCTTGGGAATTGTGATTAAATTGTTAGTCACTAATTCTTGGGTATTGTGAGTTGATCACAAAGATACCCGCTCGATTGCATTCTGCTGCGACTCGATGCAAGAACTACTACGGCCTAAAAGACTTGCCGGAGTGAGGTTTAGATATGCGCTGGGAACATAGTAAAAGTTGCTATACTCGGTACATTTCCTATGTATTTATTTTCATAATTTATTTTAGATTTTTTATACACTCTACCCCATTGCATAAAGTATCTTGCAAGAAGGTTGTTCATAAGAGAACTTTTGATGTTCGGTGTTATGAATAAGATAAGGGCCATACTTCCATCATGGATGGGATGTATGTTATGAATATTGATAATAATATATTACCTCCGTATTTACTTTCATAATTCATTTTAGAGTTTTACACACTCTAGCCCATTGCATAATGTTTGTTGCAAAAGGGTTGTTCATAAAAGAACAATTGTTGTTCAGTGTTATGAATAACATAAGGGCCATACTTCCATCATGAATGGGATGTATGTTATGAATATTGATGGTAATATGATACATCCATAACACTGACGCTAAATATCGCAAGACTAAGGGAATACCACACATGTGTGGCATTGCATTTGGTCACATTGGAGAAACCCGCATGGAGAAATTCCATAATGATGGATTTTGAAGTCGTTTGATTATGAATCATCTGACACTTGCAACTTTCCTCCGAAAAGTGAAGTGACTGAAATACCGTTCACAGGCCATAAGGAACAAGCAACGAACTTATTGGTGATCATACATTTTGATGTATGTAGTCCGATAAATGTTGTTGCTAGCAATGGATTTATCTATCTTCAGAAATGACTCAAGTATATATATGGATATTTACTTGATGAGACGTAAGTCTGGATCTTTTGAAATCATTCATAAGGTTTTCAAAAATGAAGTAGAAATTATTGTAACAAGAAAATTATGTTTCTGCAAATTAGATTGCTGAAAGGAATATTTGAATTACAAGTTTAGCGAATGTCTGATGAGTTGTGAAAAGAGTTTCATATCTTACACCTCATGGAGCACCACTGTGAGTGGAATATCTGTTTCAGATCTGTAAAGAGCATCATCATAATCTTCAAATTTTTCAAACAAAGATTCAATTTCATAAGCACCCTTAAAAGCAACAAATTTTTCAATCTGTTCCACATCATAGTAATCATATATACCAT
Organism: Elymus sibiricus; assembly: GCA_039707655.1. Taxonomy (NCBI): domain Eukaryota; kingdom Viridiplantae; phylum Streptophyta; class Magnoliopsida; order Poales; family Poaceae; genus Elymus; species Elymus sibiricus. Next base: position 381,826,917 of record CM077674.1, on the reverse strand, counting down.
TAGCATAAGAAGATAAGATTTCATTATCATTAAATTCACATTAAAAGGGGTGGTGCGGAGCCTCCATCTTACAGCAACAAGTATAATCACACCTCAAGTACAAATTCCAAGCATACCAACACAACATTTTAATTTGATCCCATAAGTGTATCCCTTTTTGAGACAAGCGATAATCCCTAAAGTATTCTCGTTGATCCAAAGTATCTCCCATTATCAAGTTAAATGAAAATTTATCAGGATTATCAAAGTAGTATTTAATGCTTTCCACGTAACCAACATCGAGGGTTTTAGGAGGTTCCCCATCTCCATGAGTAGCAAGTACAATTAATTTTTTTGGTGTTTCGTGTTCCATATTCATAACTAAAGATATAAAACAACTTAGAACAGAAAATAAAATCTACTTAGTGATAAATCAAACAAGCACACACGAGAATATCAACCCCACGCTATTGCTCCCTGGCAACGGCGCCAGAAAAAGGTCTTGATAACCCACAAGTATAGGGGATCAGTTGTAGCCTTTCTTGATAAATAAGAGGATCGAACCCAACGAGGAGCTAAAGGTAGAATCAATATTCCCTTCAAGTTCTATCGACCACCGATACAACTCTACGCACACTTAACGTTTGTTTTACCTAGAACAAGTATGAAACTAGAAGTACTTTGTAAGTGTAATGCTAGAACTACTTTGCACGAATAAAACTAGGTGTACTTAGTGATAATAAAACTACGATTAATTTGCAAGATAATAAAAGTTAGTTGTTTAGTAGAAAGCTTTTTGTAACACAAGAGAAGGATTTGTCTTTAGGCAATCAATAACTAGACCGTTAATCATTATTGCAATTTTATATGAGGAAGAGGCATGAGCAAACATACTTTTCGTACTTGGATCATATGCACTTATGATTGGAACTCTAGTAAGCATCGTAACTACCAAAGATCATTAAGGTAAAACCCAGCCATAGCATTAAACAACAAGTCCTCTTTAATTCCATACGCAACAACCTCCTTACTCGGATGTAAGGTTCTGTCACTCTAGCCGCCCACTATAAGAGAATTATAAACGTATTGCAAGCCCTACAGCGGGAATCCCTCACGCTTGCGCGACACGAAGGGCATCATAGGACAGCACCAAAATAAAACATACAACTCAAACCAATCACGATCATCAATCCATCCATAGGACAAAAAGAATCTACTCAAACATCATAGGATGGCAACACACCATTGGATAATAATATGTAGCATTAAGCACCATGTTTAAGTAGAGATTACAGCGGGGAGAAGAGGTTTTACACCGCTACATAGAGGGGGAGAGAGTTGGTGTTGACGGTGGCGAACTTGTTGGTGTAGATCGCCGTCACAATGATTGCCCCGGCGGCGTTCCGGTGCCACCGGGAGAGAGGGGGAGAGAGCCCCCCTCCTTCTTCTTCTTCCTTGGCGTCCCCCATAGATGGGAGGAGAGTTCCCCCTCTGGTCCATGGCCGCCATGGCTCCCGGAGGGGAGGAGCCCCTCCGAGATTGGATCTCTCACTCTATTCTCTTCTGTTTCACGTTCCTGTTTTCTGGCCTTTCACCGTTTCTTATATTGCTGAAGATCCGTAACTCCGATTGAGCTGAAATTTTGAGGGGATTTTCTACGGGATATTATCTTTCTTGCGGTGAAAGAAGGGCGCCAACCGCCTTACAGGGGCGCCACAAGACTGCTGGGCGCGGCCAGGGTAGGGGCCCACGCCCTCTGAGCTTGTGGGCCCCTCGGGCATCGTCTCGCATTGATTCTTTTTCCCAAAAATCACATATATTCCAAAATAAATCTTTATAAATTTTTATGGCGTTTGGACTTCGTTTGATATGGATTTTTTGCGAAGCAAAAAACATGCAACAAACAGGAACTGGCAGTAGGCACTTGATCAATATATTAGTCCAAGAAATCATATAAAAAGTTGCCAAAAGTATGTGAAAATTGTAGGATAATGGCGTGAAACAATCAAAAATTATAGATACAGCGGAGACGTATCAACCATCATTGGAATGAAGAGTGGAGAAAGGAAATACCGATTTGTCAAAAATGACATAACGAGAAATATAGACTCTACCAGTGGAAATCTCGAGACACTTGTACCCCTTATGGATATTACACTGGCCCACGCCACGTTGCTACTCCCCGCTTCTGTGGCCTCCTTCTCCCATCTTGCTTCTTCCTCTTCTGCTTCTGGCACATGATGTCGCCCCATCTGACTCCTTCCCACCATCGCCGTAACCTCCGTAATCTTGTCACATACCGATAGTCATGCATGCGGACCCGCGGCCTTGTCGACGATCTCACCACATGGCCACCAACACGGACCAGTGGTGGTCATGCATGTGGACTCATTAGTACATCGCAAGTGATCTCACCATGCGTACAGTGCCACGGTGTAGTGGTGGTTGTGTGCGCGGACCCTGTGACCTTGTATGTGCAGCCCCTGGAGTAGGGATCTTCATCGTGAAGCTAAAGTGTACAACCTCTTAAGAGTTGAACCTACACTACTGGAATCGACGCGTACGCCGAGTGCCAGAAACACTCGGCAAAAGCCCAAATCCCCTCGGCAAAGCCTTTGCCGAGAGTTGCTCTCGGCAAAGGCCACCCGGCGTACACCTCTCAGGCAAATAGAAATTTGCCGAGAGCCGACCATCGGACACTCGGCAAAGAGTTTGTCGAGCGCCATACAGCTCCTCTCGGTAAAATAAAGTAACTTCACGGCTGCTGGTTCCGTCTGCTCTTTACCGAGAGGCGCTCTTGGCAAAACTGCCACAGCCAAGTTCCAGCAGCTCCCAGCCCCTGTCACTTTGCCGAGAGCGGCTCTCGGTAAAGTTTCGTTCCCAGTTTTGATTCTCAGATTCAGCAGCTTTTCGCTCGGTTCACTGCAGCAAAAACAGATATACCATACACTAACTTGCATGGGAAGTCACAAAGGTTAACAACAAACTCAATAGATTAGTTGGAGCCCAAGAAATGGTGCGTACCAGCTAGTTAGTAAATTAATTGAATCCCAAGAAATTGATGGCATTTAGATGGTATATTTTCATGACTTATTTATAGGATTTTCTTGGGTCATGGCTCAGTATGTTTAAGTCGGAAGAAAGGAAGCAAAGAAATTGGTATATAATGAATCAAATGAATTATTAGTCCATATATTGGAGCCCAAGAAATATGAAGAATTTTTTACCATCTTCATACTATATATACACCAACAGTCCAGAACATGCATCTCATTCTCACCAATCACCATCTTGCTCTGGCCTTTCTTTCTACCATCTATGACGCTGCTGTCCGCCGGTGCCGGCGTTGGCCCGCTCACTCGATCTGCATCCCGCGTCTTTGGCCAGGCGGCGAGCGGGTTCCACCTGCTCCGCGTGGAGGGCTACTCACAAACCAAGAAGGTAGCCTGCGGCCAGGGCATCTACGCCGATCGTTTCTCCGTCGGCGGGTGCAGGTGGCGCCTCAAGTACTATCCCAACGGCCGCGACACCTCGACCAACTCAGACTACATCTCCCTCTACCTCCAGCTAAACCACCACTACGACGAGTATCATCTGCAGGCCCAGTACAAGCTGAGCATCCTCGACCATGCCGGCAGCATCGCCTACGGGCTTCCAGCCAAGACTAGCATCTTCAAGATCGGTGGCGACGAGGAGGACGGCGATGAGGAGCACTTGTGCGGCCACGAGCACTTCATTCGTAGGGAAGACCTGGAGAGGCGTGAGGATCTGATCAAGGACGACTGCTTGGTGTTCTGGTGTGACGTTGGCGGCTTCACAAAGCTGGAGGCCTTATCCCTCGACAGCAATGATGACAGCGACGACGATGACGTGGAGTTCATCCAGTCCATTTTAGACCAGAAAAGCATGGCGTGACGACGCCATTGATGCATGCATATCAGGTAACAAGGCGGCTAGAATAAAAACTAGTATTTCTCTTTCATTGGACGTATCCAATCCTTATTGGAATAAGGAGTGGCATTTTTATATCCCCGAGAAAAAAGATGTCATTGAAATGAATAAAATTGTCTCTCTTTCAATATAATTCTTCTCCCTTTGATCTATTAAAAGGGCAAAAGATTTGTCTCGTACATTAAATAAGGATTTTTACAAGTCCACATGCCCTAAGAAAACAACTAAGAAACGAAAGCCTGCTCTCGCAGCATAATATTTTCAGCGTTTTGCCCCCGGGGTGCCCCAATTACTAGCCTCATCTCTGAGTGTTGATGACGGGTGGGGGCTTAAATTATTTGATGTCCGAAAAAAAATTAGACCAGTGTTGAGAACAAATAATTTAATCGTAATCAAAGAGAGAGAAATCATACTGAAAGAGAGACCAATTTATTCATTCAAAGGACATCTTTTTTGTTAGGGCATAAGCCACGGTGGGCGCGGCCAGTGCGCGTATGTGCGCGAGCTGATCGTATCGGGCGCCGGTCAGTAGCCACGTCGGGTCCGTGGCAGGGTGCGTGCGTGTGTCCGCGTGTGTGTGTGCGCGCGGGTGTGTGTTAGTTGGCGAAGTGTGCGGGGGTGTGACTGCGTCGGGCGCTGGACCCGAACGCGTCGGGCGCGCGAGCCGTGGAGTGCGCGACGTGGCGAGTGCGTGAGTGGGGTGCGTCGGGAGCGCAGCGTGGGGCATCAGCGCACGTATAAACCCCCTCCCTCCCGTGTGTTGTAGCCAGTGGGTCGAGTTCGTGCTCGATGAAGAAATTGCTGTATGTGCGCCGGAAATCACCGTGTCACTGTCTCCCTGTTCTCCTTCTTCCCCCTCTTGTTCGGGCGAGAGGGCAGCAAGAGAGTGAGAGAGCTACCTGAGAGAGAGAGAGAGCTAGGGCTAGACACCAACATTTTTTATGAGGGACATAGAAATGCAACTCCTCAATCCTTATTTAATTCCTAGCTAGCAACCAATCGACAGGTCCGATCAAAGAGAAAATGCACCACCTGCACAGGTAATAAGCCACATATATGCATGCATCAATGGCGACGACGTACGTACGTCATCCCATGCGCTTCTGGGCCAAACACCACTGGACGAATTCCTTGTCATCCGGGATCAGATGACGAGGGCGATTATCATAATGCTCTCTTGGCTTCAACACGTACCCGTCTTCGTCGTCCGTAGCCGCGCCGTCATCGTGGCTGTCGTGGCGAGTAAGGGTAAGTGTATTCAGCTCCATGAAGCCGCCGACATCGCACCAGAACACCACGCAGTTGTCCTTGAGCAGGTCCCCGCGCATCTCCAGGTCTTTCCCACGGATGAAGTGCTCGTGGCCACACAACTTGGCTTCATCGTCGCCGTTGAAGACGCCCGTCTTGGCGGGTAGCCCGTAGGCGAGGTTGCCGGCCTGTTCGAGGATGCTCATCGTGTACTGTGCTTGCAACCGACGATAATCGTGCTGCAGCTCGAGGTAGAGGGAGATGTAGTCGGCGTTGGTGGAGCTGTCGCAGCCGTTGGGGTAGTACTTGATGCCCCACTGGCGCCCGCCGATGCTGAAGGGGGCGGAGTCGAGGCTCTGGCCGCTAGGAATCACCTTGGTTTGCGAGTAAGCCTCAACGCGGAGCAGGTGGAACCCGGTCGCCGCCTTGCTGACGATGCGGGAGGCAGATCTCAAGATCCGGCCAGCACTGCCGGCGGCGGAAAGCAAGGTCGTCATAGCGCGTGTCACACGATCGATCGAGCCTAATATGAGAGTTCAGAGCAAGATGGCGAGATAGATGTTTGGTGAGTGTTGTTGGGTGTGTGTATATATATATATATATATATTTATTTATTTTTGCAGGGAGTTGCTGTATATATATAGTAGTATACGCTACGAACGAAATGGCAAAAATATCTTTATATAAGAAAAAAGATGGCATAAATATTTCTTGGGCTCTAATTTATCGATTAATAAGTGAGTGGATTCAATCATATATTCGATTCCAGTTTTTTTGCTTTCCTGCGGGTCAAAGTGGTTGGGAATGGACAAAAAAAGAGCATATATCGTGATCAAAATATACCATCTATCAATTTCTTGGGATCAAATCAATATGGAACTAATTAGATGTGGTACGTACCATTTCTTGGGCTCCAACTAATCATACTATTCGTTCTAAAAAAACTAATCATACTATTCTTGCTAGGGCGATTGGACTTTATATTGATACTGGCTAAATATCTGTGCATTGCTACGACAAAGGAGAAAAAGAGAAGCGCAAAATCAAGTTACCACACTGCTAATATCAAGTCAATGGAGTTGATATCGACCACACCTGCCGAGATTGGCTATAAGCTCTACCTCTCACAACTCAATCATGCCAAGCAATCCTCCCATTGTCTCTCCTTTATGTCACCTGAATTAATGATGGTCACAATCCAACACGTCTCCTAACTTGCGTGCTATGAACAACAAACTAATCACATAGGTTTTTTCTAGTTGCACAAAGGTATTTTCTAAAGGTACGATTTCACGGAAGCATGTAATTGCATGAAGAAGAAATGACATTGTATTTCTCCACTTTACTCCCTTCTTGCCTCATGCATGTAATGAGCACAACATGCTTGCAATTCTAGGGACAAAAGTCGATGTCCACCCCTAGTTTCATGGTCTAACGTACAAATGGAAAAGGTGTAATCGTTTTGCTCACTCTGTCGAATCCTCGAATGAATTGCTCTTAACCTTCAATCACGCATGGCAGTGGCTCCCTTGGCGACCTTATCTGGGGAGGCGGGACATGCTGCTAGAGGCCATGTTGACGGCCTCTTTAATGACATCTGGCCAGTAGCTGGACCTCTCCTCCATGGCGGCTGTGCTCAGAATAGGGGAAGGAGAAGCGGTGGACGGCTCACCTCTTCACCGGTGTACAGAGGGAGCGGGTGAAGGCGCTCAGTGCTCGGACCTCGAACTAAGACCCACCCACTTAGCATGGGAACCCACCCAGCTGTGAACCCCTCTACGGAACACAGCAACATGGCTAAAGTCAAAATCGCGACCCAAATCCAAAATCAGATTCCCTCAATTGATTGAGAGAGCTCCAACCCCTAGGGAGCTTAGTGAATTTAAGGATATCTGTAAACCTAAGCTGAGTTTGTATGTAACTCAAACTACAGATGCTTTGTAGAATTGAAATTGACTTGCCCTGCATCTTGTTAGATGTGAGGAATCTTGTGACTTGAGCAAAGAAATTGTGGCATGAACTACATGAAATTTGAAAGGAGAACAAACAGATTAATCATAATCCAAGATTGCTACTGATACCATCATAATGGGTTGTAGAACATTCAGATGCAAAGAGGTGGTAAAAGATGTTCACAAATGAAAATCGTGGAGTAAATTCCTGGAAATTCAAGTTGAAACACGATCTTCTCGTCAAGCACATAATTAAAGCAAATAATTTAGAGTGTCTTGACCAATGGATTGCACCCTGGTCCAATCTGATAGGGAAAGTTGTAGCGGAGGTCCAATCTGATCATTCTGATACTAGGCTTCTTCTTTTGTTTATAGCCATGTTAGAGAAAACACGAGTTGGATGGTTTTTTGCATTTTCTTTTCTTTTTGTCTGTGCATAACTCCTTTGTTTTATTTAAAAAAAGAAATCATAGTGAAATAGAGAGAAATGTATTCGTTGAAACTACATTTTTTCATAAAGGACATAAAAAATCACACGAATTATTCTTAGCAGATTATTAGATACTCGATAAAAGAGAAATAGTAGTACTAGTTTTTATTGTATGCCGCGGTGCACTTCTGTGGTAGGCCATGCATGCATCAACGGCATCGCCATGCTATTCGTTTCTGGGCCAAACACCACTGTACGAATTCCATGTCATCCGGGCACCGACGCTGAGGGCGACGGTGACGTTCCACGAGGCTTCTTGGCTTCAAGCCGTACTCGTCGTCGTCCGTAGGTTCGTCATCGTTGGCCTCGCTAGCGAGGCATGCGGTATTGAGCAGCGTGAACCAGCGGACGTCGCACCGGAACGCCACGCAGTTGTCCTTGATCAGGTCCTCGCGCCTCTCCAGGTCTTCCCTACGGATGAAGTGCTCGTGGCCGCAAACGTGCGCTCCACCTCCGCCGCATTTGAAGACGTCCGTCTTGGAGGGGAGCCCGTATGCGACGTTGCCGGCCTGGTCGAGAATGCTCAGCTTGTACTCCGCTTGCAGCTGAGAATCGCCGAAGCCTCGCAGCTGGAGGTAGAGGGAGATGTAGTCGGAGTTGGTAGAGGCGTCGCGGCCATTGGGGTAGTACTTGACGGTCCACCTTCGCTCGCCAATCCGGAAGCTATCGGAGTCGATGCTCTCGCCGCTGGGAAGCGTCTTGGTTTGCGAGTAGGCCTCCACGCGGAGCAGGTGGAACCCGCTCGCTGCCTTGCCAAAGATGCAGGAGGCAGATCGCCAGATCCGGCCAGCGCCGGCTGCGGAGAGCAACGTCGTCATAGCGCGTCACACGATCAATCAAATATGGCGAGATAGATGTTCTTGAGTGTTGTTGTATATATAGAAGCACACGTTATACGGAAGAGATGGGCAAATATTTTTTTAAGAAAAAAATTGTATAAACATTTCTTGGGCTCTAATTTAACGATTAAAAAGTGAGTGGATTCAATCATATATACGATTCCTTTCTTTCATTTCCTGAGATTCAAAGTGATTGATAATTAATTAGCTCCTATGTACCATTTCCCAACTAATATATTGCAAAATTACTTCACGTACGTACTACTGAATCTCTTCTGATGTTGATTTTTTATTTACATGGAACTCTCTATCCATTACTTAAACATAAGCAGCGATATCACTAGCAACCAAGTCTTGTGCGAAGGTAGGAGCGCTTCCCGGCCAGACGGCTTGGGGATCAGTGTCCATCTTCGAGCCCCAGGGCATCTGCAACCTTGTTATAAAGTCTTGGGCAATAAACTCCTTGGAACAAAAGAATTGAAGAGCTAAAAAAGACTTTAATGTCCCTAAACAAGACTCCATTTCGGTGCTAGATCGTAGTCCTCCGATTTTGATGTTGGTTTGATGATACAATGGACTGGCAATGTTGCATCAAGTTGCAAACGATGTCTATCCTTTCTCGTACCGGATCATACAACTTTTGCCGTACGTGAAGCAACATTAAGATTTATTTTTAGAAACACCGATTACAACTTAGACATACATGCATGCACAAACGCTCATACAACACATAGAGAATACTGGTGTTAAGCCACCACGGCTGCCACACTGTCGATGGTCACATTACCCCCCACCCCCCAATTGAAAGAATAATGTCTGGCAATAAGACACAAAAACATCAAACCTGCATTAATGCTCAATCGATGAACGTGCAGTTGTGCACAGCCGACAGTCGTGCAACTGCAGTTGTTCATGACCCTTGGACGTGCAATGCAGTTGCATGTCGGTTTAAGCGTGGCCGGTGGATGTGCAACTATAGATCCATGTCGACATTTGAGAGGTCAACTGTAGTTGTGCGGTGTGTGGAAAGGACAAAAATGGAAATGAAAAAATCAGTTGATGAAACGAAAAAAAAGAAACAAAAAGAAAATTGCTCAATATGTCCACAAGTACACTTGCAGTAATGTTGACAAAAATTGTAAAGATAAAGACTAACAAAACAAAATTCTGGCTAGACATGTCAACAGATATTGCTCCAGTGATCGTACCAAAAAAGAAGAATCAATTTATAGTGTCTGAAGGAGAGATAAGAAGAATCTGAATAATTAAAGGAAGAAAATACATTTCTTTTTAATACTTTTGTCCTTCTTTCAACGATGATTTGATTTGAGATCTGATTTCATTCAGTAGATTAGTTGAAGCCCAAGTAATGGTACGTAGCAGAAAATTACTGTTTGAATTGGATCCCAAGAAATTGATAGATGTCATTCTGTATATGATGATATATTTTGGCAACGATATATACTGCAGAAGGCAGCTTATTTACAGAATTCCTGTCAGTATTTATAACTCGCGGGAAAGGAAAGAAAGAAGCCGTGTATGTATGACTGAATCCACTATCAATCCATAAATTGTAGCCCAAGAAATATACATACTATTTTTCTTTCTTAAAAAGTATCTTTTGCCAACTTTCCGCATATATGCTACACCATGAATATCCATTATCTCACCATCCTGCTGCACTGGTCTTGTACAATTTCTACTACGTGTGTAGCGTAGCCATCATCATATCGAGATCGAGATCGGCATGACGATGGTGTCGTTGCTCTCCCGATCTGCCTCCCGGATCGTCTGCAAGGTGGCAAGCGGGTTCCACCTGCTCCGCGTGGTGGGCTACTCGCAAACCAAGACGGTTCCCGAAGGCCAGTGCCTCAGGTCCACTCCCTTCGCCATCGGCGAGACAGAAACCTACAAGATAGGTTGGTGCGTCAAGTACTACCCCAACGGCCACGACAGCTCCACCAACTCCGACTACATCTCTCTCTACCTCGAGCTGTTGAATAAGCCTCACCTGCAAGTGCAGTACAAGCTGAGCATCCTGGACCAGGCCGGCAACGTCGCGTACGGCTCCCCGCCGAGATGGGCGTCTTCGGGTACAAGAGCGGCCGCGGCGGCTGCGTCTCCGAGCACTTCATCCATAGGGAAGACCTAGAGAGGCGCGAGGACCTGCTCAAGGACGACTGCGTGGAGTTCCGCTGCGACGTCGGTAGCTTCATGGAGCTGCAGACCGAATACCTCGCCTACGAGGACAGCAACGATGACAATGGCGCGACGGACGATGACGACGAGTACGGGTTAAAGCCAAGAAATGCATCGGATCGTCGCCCTCGTCGTCGCCTCCCGGATGATACGGAATTCGTCCAGTGGTGTTTGGCCCAGAAACGCATGGGATGACGCTGCCGCCGGTGGTGTTTTTCAAGTGCAGGGCCGCTTACCATGAAAAAACAATTATTGGTCTTTGATCGGGTATTCAATGTTTGCTAAGAACAAGGAGTGACATTTTGATTCCCCTCATAAAAAAAATGTAAAATGTCATTTCAACGAATAAATTTGTATCTTTCTGCATGATTATCTCTCTTTTGGATGATGATTACTTCGTTTGTTCTCCTAACACTGTTAAATGTCGTAGATTGCGGTTTGAGTCTCGTTTCATTGGCTTGGATCAATCCCTCCCTCAGTTCCATATATAATCCTCTTATCCGATTTAATCGCGAACTCAAGCACACGGCCAAGGCCTTGCAAATGCTGGAGTGCCAAGTCGCTTGGGAGTTGGGAATGCCCAGGTAATCTGCTCGTTAGGGCCTGTTCTGAAGTCATCCAGCTCCAGGCTTCACAAACTTCACGAATGAAATTGTGCCGAACGTTTGGACTCCGAGAAGCTGAATTCTCGAAGCTAGGCCCGATGGCAGTGCAAAAACGTGGAGCTGGAAGGTGGAGTTTGCCCAAATTACGCCGGTATGCCACCACCAAACTGAAAGCTGAAGCTGGTTTTCTGGAGTTTTGAGAAGCTGGAGAGCCTCCGAACACGCCCTTAGTATTCGCCGCAGTGCCATACGACACGATCTTAATTGGGAGTTTCTTTGTCTTTTTCGATAAAAGAACACTTTTATTAATTTAAAATGTAGAATCAAGAGAATACAAAGCATAATAAGCATATACCTGACCTCTACATGAACAGTCAACAATAACGCATGCATACAAAATAAATAAATCACCTGTTATAGTAAAGTTAGAAGACCAAACTAGCCCAAGGCGATTAGGATGGAGGGCATATCCGCACATTGTGTGGCCACCCATGTGTGGTAAAAACATCCATTACCACTTGCTCCAAGCGTGTACAGACCACCAACGTAAATAGCAGTTGGTGTTCCGATCAATGTAGAGAAGACCACGACCAGAATCAGTGTGTACACTAGTAAATAACCTGCATAGGAGATAAAACTTGGCAAAATAGGCACAAGCGGGGACTTGAGATGACAGATATTTGTCCAGTTTGTGGCTTGGGTACGGAAGATAATTTTCATCTGCTTTGTTTATGCCCGAGGTCCATGGAGTTGTGGTGTGCCATGTCCGAAGTTTGGTCTTTGCCAATGATCAAGGAAGTTCGTCATACTGGGAATGAATGGCTTCTTCAGATTTTGGAACACCTCTCTGGTTTGGAACGGAGCATGCTCCTTATGACACGTTGTGGAGGAGTTGGTACATTCGCAATGCGATCGTGCATGACAAGAAACCGCCACCTCTGGAGGTCTCGAAACGATTCCTTTGTAGCTATCTGGAGTCCCTGGTTGCCATAAAGCAGGAGCCATTTGCAGATCCATGCAAGGGAAAAACAGTTTTGGACTTGGATGTGTCTACCAGACCGCATGAAATACCAAACGCTGTGCCTCTTCCTCGCTGGAACCCTCCCCCGGCAGGTTGGCTAAAGCTGAACTCAGATGGATCTTTTGTGCCAGATGGATCTGGTATGGTTTTGCGTGATGATGCGGATTCAAATATATTTTTCTGCATGCAGAGTTCTCTACTACTGCAGGGACTGTCTAGGAAGCTAAATTGGGTGCATGTATGGAGGGCCTTTCTCAGGCCTTGATGAGAAGCAATCTTCCGGTGATGATGGAATTGGATTCACTACAAGCTGTTACAATGATTCAGTCTGGCAACAGTGACAGATCGATTTATTCTTCTTTGGTTAAGGATATAAATTAAGCTGCTCCTAAACCTTCGTAGAACTAGTATTACTAATGTTAGACGCTCTCAAAATAAGGTTAGCAATTATTTAGCTATTTTTGCTCACACGGATGGCAGAACCATGACTTGGTTAGGGTCTGGACCTCCAGCTGCGATTGAGCTGAACAATGTCGATTGTAATTCTCCTGTGATTGAGTAATACAAGTGTTTTACCCGCAAAAAAAAAGAATCTTGCGCTAGTGTCTTCAACATTTTTACAGGATTGTATATTGCTCATTTTGGACTGTTTATTGAAGCTTTCCTTAGTGTGTGTTGCATTATTTTCTCTAGTGTGTACGTTATTCTTTTCAAGAATGTGTGTACCGCATTTTTTTTACTGTTCTCAACTGGGGAGAAAAGCAGCCCAACTACATGTGGGACTGGCTAAATGTGTCAACAGATAATACTCAGGTGATCGTACCAACAAAAAGATGGAAAATCGATGCTAAAAAAACAATAGGATGGAAATTACATTATATTGTGTTTCTGAGTGAGAAAAAGAAGAAAGTGAAAAATGGAATGAATAAAAAAAATAACATTTTTATATTTGTTGTCTTGCTCTCACCGATGATATGATTTCTGATCAGATTCCATACAATAGATTAAATGGAGCCAAAGAAATGGAAATTTCACCTCAAGAAATTGATAAATGGTATTGTGTTTTTTATAGATGGGTGACGATATATTGTGCAGACGGCAGATTAAATTAGATGGTATATAATCTCTTTGACTCGCAGGAAAGAAAAGAAAGCAATTCATCTATGTAATTACTCTCTATTATAAATCCACATAATTATTAATCGATGAATTGGAGCCCAAGAAATCATGTTTGACCATCTTATTTGTCTGTGTATACTGTACTATATATACACCCAACAGTCAAGAACACCCATCTCATTCTCACCATCTTTGCTCTGGTCTTTCTGCGTACCCACCAATCACCAGCTCGATCACGCTATGACGACCACCGCGTCGCTGCTGTCCGCCGCTGGCAGCATTGGCCGGCTCTCGCGCTCTGCCTCCCGTGTCTTCGGCAAGCCGGCGGGCAGGTTCCATCTTCTCCGTGTTGAGTCCTACTCGCAAACCAAGACGCTTCCCATCGGCTAGAGCATCACCTCCACCCCTTTCTCCATCGACAAGTACAAATGGGGGTTCCATCTTCTCCGTGTTGAGGCCTACTCGCAAACCATCACGCTCGGCTATGTCTCTTATGTTATGTCGTCTATAAACATTCCCGGAAGAATGGGAATTTGAAAGCCAAGGATCTGGTGACGCTCTTTATGTTCAATGTGTCTATCACATAGTTACCTGATTCACGATACGTTCGGTTCGCGGTTTGAATTCGCTACATTCTACGAATCAGGTTCGATAGGGGGTATACATCTCCGGTTTGCGAATCAGAGATCCAGTTCGTGAACTTGCTATCTGCGGTTTGAAATAGCTTACAGTTCGCATTCAAAAATAGCCATCGAAGTTCCTAGATAGATATAATAAATAAAAATAGGGATAATATGTTGGTTGGTCCAACCCAAACAGACCCACTAGGCCACAACCTGCTGCTCCTCTGCTGCTTCCGATAACCTCCTTCTAAATGTAATCCAACGCCGCCGCCTCGTGCGCTTTAGCATAACTTCGTTCCTCGTTCCTTCTCCTGCTGAACCTCCACATGTGCATCCGTGGGAAGAGGAGGGGATATTATTCCACGACAACGACGGGCCGGCTGCCAGCTCCACGCCACCATCCGTCACGTTGCACAACGTATGAATTCTGGCCTCCACTCGCCGCTCACCAGCCACCACCTCTAGCCACTGAATCCATTTTTCTGGTTCGACTAGAGTTCGATGAATTGGGCAGCGAATTGAGATCTAACCGAGCGAATTTGGACTCCAATCTGATTCGTTCGATCTAGATCTGAGTTCGAGGCCTTTCCGAGGGAATCGGGTAACTATGGTATGTCTGTCATAAGATGCGGGGCCATGTGGAAGTAACAAATACTGAAGATGAAGGCTATAGCTGGAGAATTTGAAGCTAGTAGAAAACGGGTCTCAAGACCACCGCAAATGAAGATTGTAAAGACAAAAATGCTAACAAAAAAATTGGGTACCAAGTAAGTCAGTTTGTTATTTTATAACTTAATTAGATACATGATTATGATAAGATATGATGGCGGTGTTGTCGATTCCAGTGCTGAATATTCTTCTGCCTACAATAGATTGGTTTTAAGAATCATGTGAGTCAAAGAGCACAACTACGGGAATATTTTTGCGCGAGAATTAATAGTTTCGGCAAAAGTACCACATTGAACTTTGTGGTTCTACACATACCACCACCATATGAACGTGATATTGTAAGTCTCCATGATATTTCGTGTGTGATGTCCAGCGTATTGTCCATGCACTAGCCACCAATGCTATCGAAACTATAAGTGGACGGTGATCATCTTCATTTTTAGCATCTTTGTTACGAAAAGAAATCATTCTCTTCAGCATCAACACTCTCTTTTCCATCAGCAGCAACTTCAATTGTTTTACTTCTAATTACATTTGGCTTATCGTCAAATCGCTCTTTGCTTTTTCAATCAATTTTTCCATCATTTCAGCCATTGAAAATGTCTTGATTAGGCTGATATTAGTAGGAGGTTTCACTTTCCAATTGCGTCCACCATTATTATTATTTTTCTGTTCAATTGCGTCCACCATTAACATTTTGAAACTCAGTGGCTCCAGTGTTGGTAGAAAACTGGAAATTTCTACTAGGCATTCCAAAAAGAACCAGCTCCACTATCTTTAACTGTGTGTGGCATATTTGATTGTTTTTGCAGAGGATTGTGTAAAGTGCATTACACACGTGTAAAGCTGCAGTACACAAATAGTCCAAAATGTACATTACATATAGGCGTAAAATGTTGTGGACATTAGTTCAAAATGAAATAAACATAAGTGTAAAATGCGATGGAGAATATTCATAGAGATATATCCAACAAAGTTCTAGTTTTGAAGATTAATTTGGACCCTTTATCTGAGAGTTGGGACTTTTAAAATATTCAAAACTGGGCGACAAGGCTGCAAGATATCTGAGGCACTCAAAAAGTTGGAAAAAAAGACTTGTGCCTTGAAATGGCCTTCATTTTTTTCAAGGATGTCAAGAAATAGACTTGTGGAATTTTAAATAGACTTGTGCCTTGAATTGGTCATACAAAGCCATGAAAAAAATTAAGGCCAATTCAAGGATCTCGAGAAATAATGTTGTCTAACACAGCGCCTTTTATAAATGGTTGGACAACCTTCAAATGACTCCAACTTTTGCAAGCACGTGGGCATGACCATGCTAGCCATCCATGTCAGGTTTGAACGATTTCCGACACCGTATGCACGTTGCGTCACGTCCGGCCATTTATCAGTCTTTTTTCACCGATAAAACTCCAGAAATGCAAAATTTGTCAAAAACCCAAACAACATGACATGATGCATCGAATTGGTGATACAAGTCCATAAAAAAAATTGGGGCCATTTGACAAATGTCAAAAAAATTGGAGCCATTTCAAGGATGTCGAAAAAGTTCACGGCTAAAAAATTCACAAATTTCAGAAAAGTTTGCCGGTTTCAAAAAAATTTAACAATTTTAAAACAAGTTCATGAAATTTGAAAAACAGTTCACAAAATATGAAAAAAGTTCACAAATTTTGAAAAAAAAACAAGCTAAAAGTTCCTGCATTTGAAAAAAGTTCACGGCTAAAAAATTCACGAACTTGGAAAAAAGTTTGCGGATCAGAAAAAAGTTCATAGATTTGGAAAAATGTTCATGAAAATTAGACAAAGTGCACAAAATTTGAAAAAGTTCAGCAATTTGAAAACAAGTTCATGAATTTTTTTTAAAATGTTAATGAAATTTGAAAAAAAAATCACGAATTTGAAAAACCTCACAAGCTAAAAGTTCATGCTTTTCAAAAAAAATCGTGGCTAATAAATTCACGAATATGAAAAAAGTTAGCAGGTTGAAAAAGTTCATGGATTTGGAAAAAAGTTCATGAGAATTGAAAAAAGTCCACGAAATTAGGAAAAAGTACACAAAATTTGAAAAAAGTTCGAGAATTTGAAAAAAAAACCATAAACTAAAATAGCATGCATTCAAAGAAAGGTCATGGCTAAAAAATTCACGAATATGGAAAAAAGTTCATGGATTTGAAATAAGTTCACGAATTTGGAAAATTCCATGAAAATTGGAAAAAGTTCACCAAACAGTTTGTGAATTAAGAAAAGAAAAGAAAAAAGAAAGAGAAAACAAAAAAACCTGAAGAAAAATCGGCCAGACCGAAAAAAAAAACTAGACTGAGAATGTGTAGCTTTTTTTATCGTTTTATATTTACCACAGAAAAAGCAAAAAAAAAAGGAAGGAAGTGGACATAGCTAGTAAGTTGTACCAGTTGGTTAGGTCCGCTTGAACTAAACCTACACGGAGGCAGTTCGAGTCCCACTGCCCGCTCGAGTTTTTTGAAATTTAAAAGAACGAAAAAAAGTAAGGGGGTGTGCGCCGGGCGAAAATGGGCCAGTCCAGCTGGGCGGCCTGTGCGACGCTAGTCCCCCCGGGAATGTACGCCATATACGTTTCGGCGGACGACCCACCATACGTACGAAAGTGGGTACGATATGTCGAAGGTCCATATTGCCCTTTGTACGCTTAGTGATGGGGGTTGTACCGAAGCGGGACTCTTGCTGATTTGTGCCAACCCACGGTGAGTTAAGTTGACGGGTGATGGGGGCCTCGACCACCAGCGGCTTGGACGCTATAGAGAAGATCAGTGGCAGATTCGATCGAGCGACCCCCTACAACAACAGTCGGTAACATCTCTCATCTGTCAAATATGGTGGACACTCTCTCGGGTAGTGGTATATATGGTGGACACTCTCTCACGGTTATTTCGATTTTCGGTGATGGTCGAGCTGGGCCAGTCCATCGTGCATGACAAAGGTATATCACAGGACGAATTGGCCCAGATCGACCACCATCGTCAAAAGTCAATTTTCTTCCTCCAAGAACAACTCTCATCGACACTCTCTCACGTATATATGGTGGACACTCTCCCTGGTTGTGGTATATATATGGTGGACACTCTCTCACGGATATTTTCGACTTTTGGTGATGGTCAAGCTGGGCTAGTCCATCTTGCGTGACAAATGTATATCACAGGACAAACTAGCCCAGATTGACCGCCATCGTCAAAAGTCGATTTTCTTTCTCCAAGAACAACTCTTATCGATTGTTGGTGATGGTCGCTCTTCCTCTGCTCCTCCTGCTATAGAAAGATCACAGAGGAGGAGCAGAGGAAGCGCGACCCCCTATGTCAACAGTCGGTACCATTCCTCTGAAAACATCTCTTATCTGTCAAATATGATCGACAATCGCTCAACATAAAAACTAATACATACAAACTACTATCAAAATCAATACATAAAAACTAGTACAAAAACTACTACATACAAACTACTACGAAAAATACTACATAAAAACTTCTACACAAACTATTATATGAAAACTAATAAATAAAAATTACTACATAAACTATTATATGAAAACTAATAAATAAAAACTACTACATATATCCATCTAGCATTCAACCGGACACCCATATAGCATTCATCCATAACACTCATATAGCATTCATCCATAACACCCATCTAGCATACATATATCCATGTAGCATTCAACCGGACACGTTCATCTAGCATTCAACCATACATATATATCCATCTAGCATTCATATAGCACTCATACATATAGTATTCATCCATGCATTCATTAGAGGGGAAAGCTCACCAAGTGGGGGAGGGGCGCCGGCCGATGCGAGATGGGGGGGGGGGGGGGGGCGCCGGTGGGTGGGGAGGCGGCGTAGGTGTGGTGGGCGCCGGCGTGGTGGAGGTGCGGCGTCGGGGTGGAGGGCGCCGGCGTGGTGGAGGTGCGGCGTCAGGTGGGGGGCGCCGGCGTGGTGGAGGTGCAGCGGCGGGGTGGGGGGGCGCCGGCGTGGTGGAGGGAGGGCGCCGGGGTGGGGGGCGCCGGTGGGGTGGAGGGAGGGCGCCGGGGTGGGAGGGGGGCGGTGTGGAGAAAGGTATTGAAAGCAGCGCGCGGAATAAACTTAAGTGTCCCGCCGACCTTTCCCGAGTGCCTATCGGTGCACACTCGGTAAAGGACGTAAACGAGATCTAGGGTTTAACTTTTACCGAGAGTCCTCTCGGCAAAAGTCCTAAACGAGATCTAGGGTTTACCGTTTACCGACGGGGCTCTGGGTAAAGGCCCTAAACTAGATCTAGGGTTTACCTTTTACCGAGAGCTACTCTCGGAAAACCCACTTGTGCCGAGTGCTACTCTCGGCAAAATTAGTAGTTTGCATCATTTCATCTAACCGTGCATTGTAAAGGATTTTCCATGCCGCTTCTGGGCATGATTTCATGTGGCGCGTTGCAGATCTGCAATTTCCGGCGATGAAACCCTAGCAGAGCAATAAATTTCTTGAATTTTGCACGCGGGTCCGAAAAATGCGGGGGCGTGGCATGTGTCATGCAATGGCCTTCTTTGAGAGCACGAGAAGTTTCGAGGCCAACGGAGTAACAGGACCCGCCTTCCTGCACAAACCGGACACGTTCCCTCTCGATACCCAGAGACTAGCTCGGAGATGGTGCGGTTTACAAGCGGGCTCAGGGGAGGCTTATTCGAAACGCGTCCAAACTTTTACCACACCCTACCGGGGCTGTGTGATGACACCGTGCCAACTCTCGAGGAATTCCGGCATCGTACGATTTTTCGAGGAGATGACACCGAAGTGACCTCCTGCGGTTTTGGTGTTGCGTGAATATTACTGAACACCCGGAGGGTGATAAAATCATGAATTTTTTACACGGTGCAGACACATGTGATATAGGATGTGTGGTAATTTTTCAAATTTTTATGAGATGCAGAAGTATGTGCAAAACTCCACCGCTACAGATTGTTCTCCGCATGTCTACGAGTGTGGTCGGGGGCCTTCGGGGGTAGCTATGTCACCAAATCTTGCGCTGGGCCCTCATACATGTCTGGAATTGTGGTGGCAGGTGCAAACACCCCGCACGCCGCTCCGGAGTGTGACCCCCTTCATGGACGGCGCTGCCGCCGGCACTTGGAGGGGGGAAAACGGCCATGTCGGGTTGACACGGAGGGAATATTGTGGTGGGTTTGGCCCAGACCTTGTTCTGAAGTGTTCCTATGGGCTGGCCTATCAGAATCAGGTGAAAACGTCCATTGGTCAAAGCCCGTCCGGCGAAAGTGAAAGGCGTAGATCTCCGGCGAAAGTCAAAGGCGTAGATCTCTGGATGAGACGGAAGACTAAAAAAAATTGAATTAATAAAAATTGCCGGCATCCATCATTAGGAAGATGACCTACCAAAGTGAATCTTCTCTGCCCGGAACAGGTGAAGATTCAAAGTGATAGTCCATCTTCTTAACAAGAGTGTAATGAAGACCGACGCTTACTGCATCTGGACTATCCGACTATTTAAACAGGTGTTGCTGCCTGTCCCTGAGCGAGGTGGGACTAAAGTTTGGTTAATCTTTGCCGAGTGTCACTCTCGGTAAAGATATGCTGCCGAGTGTCACTCTCGGCAAAGATGTTTAACCGTGGCCGTGCCGTCACTCGCCGCCGGATGTGCCACATGGCAAAACTTTGCCGTGCGGCGGCTACATGGCTCTCGGCAAATAGTTGATTTGCCGAGTGTTTCCCTTTTGGCCGAGAAGTACTCTCGGCAAAATATCCTATTTGCCGAGATACTGCTTTTGCCGAGAGTGGCTCTCGGCGTATTTTACTTTGCCGAGTGTCCGCGCTTTGGTTCTCGGCGAAAAGCCTGGCACCCGGCGTATATGAAAATTCCAGTAGTGCTATTCGAATAGCACGTCTTCACTCATGTACATGGTACGAGTTGGTCACACTATGCGGTCTGGGTCATATAAGTGTTGGCTGTTGTAAGGTCAAACGGTGATAACAGTACCCCGCAAAAAAAAAAGGTGATAACAGTAGACATATGAGACATGTTTACTCTGTTGGCACTAAGTGCAGGTAGTCATCGGCATACCTGAGTTCTTGTGGGCATGCACCAGTAGTCTGGAAAAACAGGATCCGCCCCCATGTCGCTCCTGCAGGAACGACTCAAGCAGCGAAAACCATAGACTATGCCGGCCCTCCCTCCCACTTCCCCTCTCCCTCTCGTCGCAGCCAGAGGTGGCCGTCGGCTCGCCATGGAGCCGCCGGCGAGGTGGCAGCGAGCAAATAGTCGCCCCGTCCTCTCGTGGGGGATTCTGTAATCGTGGCGGCAGCCTCGGGTGGTGGCACGTCCCCGGCGATGAGATGCATTCTATGGACGGCGGCTTGACACAGAGGGTATCGTTGTGCAGTGGAGGCAGGCCATCACATGTAGCATCTGTGATCGCAAAAAATTGGTGGCGACAACACATGATTCACTTCGAGGGTGGTGCTACTCGTGTACCCGGTCTCGAGCTCCGGGGTGAAAACTTAGGTCTAACCAGAGTTGGTTATACCTGGAAATGTCGAGGGTATTGCATCATTACCTTGTTGAATACATTGTTCGGTTAACAGAAAACACAGGAGGTGATATAGTTTTGCAACAGCTTGCAAAATGGGTATATGAGAAGACCTTCATGTTTAAATCAAAGTTGGATATGTTTTGACTTTTGACCACCAATTTCTCAACTACATTTTACATTAGTGTCTGAAACATTTTTACACAGGAGTGTGTATTGCTTATTTTGGACCGCTGTTTATTCGGGCTCTACCTTAATGTGCGTTGCATTATTTTCACTAGTGTGAACTGCATTCTTTTGATTAATGTGTACTACGATTTTTTACGGTTCTCCTCCTGGTGAAAATCAGCCCAATAATATGTGGGACTGGTGGTCGTCATACCTCTCGACAAGGAGTTTTGTTGAAAGCTATATGGCAGAGCTAGAGGTTTTGAAGCTAACAGAAGACGAATACGGTTGGTACAGAGAGTGCACCGGCTACTGCTTGGATATATACCTCCGTTGTGAGTTGGGTTAATATCAATGTTGAGGCTGCCACTGGCAAAACTGATTCTAAGTGTGTGGTCGCGGTGGAGCAGCGACGGTGTGTTCCTAGGTGCATCTACTATCAATTTTGACAGGAGCTGTGATTTGGAGACATTAGAGAATTTGGCGTGCAGTGAAGCGCTCTCCCGGCCAGTGACTTGCTGCTGCGAAGGGGTGAGGATCGCATGTGACTGTCTTTGAGCCGTGTCTTCAATCTACGAAGGTACAGGGTGCTGTTATGCACAAATTGTACATGAAATGTCAGCTTTGCCGAAGAGAGTTTGATCAGGTTGATTTCTGCCATGAGAAAAGGAGCACGAACAAGGAGGGTCATCGGCTTGCTAGAAGTTCGAGTTGTGATGAAGTTGGTCGCCGCCTGTGGCTGAAAAATCCACCAGAGCGTGTTTGTATTCCAAATATTGTTGGAATTCTGAATAAAGGGATTATTTTCTCAAAAAAAGTAAGGACATTATATAGTATTTCCAAATGAGAGAAAGAGGGATGTGAAAATTTAAAATAATAAAATACATTTCTTTTCGGAAACGATAACGGCCGAACGTGCCACGTTCGGTGCTCTCGTCCCGAACACCTTTTATACCGTCAGTTGGAAAGCACGCATCTAAAAGCAACCGAGTATGCCACGTCAGCTTTTAGCAGCGTTCGGGATAGGGTCGACCCGACCCGAACAAACCAGCGAACTACTCCAACCTCCCGAGTCTCGACCTGGATCTTCCCCACCCTTCTCCACTCTCTGTCCTCATCTCTCATCCACTTCAAGATGGAGAGCAGCGCGTCTCGGCGAGCTCGCAGGTGAGCTCCACAGCGGCGGCGCAAGGCTCCAGTGAGGGAGAGAGACAGAGAGAGAGGAATGGAGGGAGGAGGAGGAGAAGAGGCGTGGCGCAAGGCTGCGGTGGCCGGCCGGCCGGCGACCGGCGGGACGCAGGAGTACATCAGCAGCAGGCATCATCGCCTCCCCAAGCTCTGCTTCTTCTCCACCTCTACCTTGCCCGCAACGATGGCGCCGCCAGGAACGACGCGCTCCCCTCGTCCCCATCGTCCTCGTCTAGATCCAGTGGCGGGGTGCTGAAGCGATTCACCGGCGGTGGGGGCGGCGGAGCTCGACCGGGAGGTGGACGAGGTCATGCGTCTCGCGGCCAATCTGCTCGTCGCCGGGGACGTTGCCGTCTTCATGCGCTGCGCCATCAGGGAGCTGTTCTCGGGGGAGGCGGAGGGAGCTGAGGCAGAGGCCACGAAGGAAGGCGGAGGTCGACAATGAGCCGCCACGCCTCACCGTCGGCATGAAGCGGAGGTTAACTAGGAGGCGGAGGGCAACGAGGAGGTGGACGGGGGACCATGCGCGTCGTGCTCACCTACAGCGCCGGCGTCGAGACTGAGTCACCACCGGCGACGCCTACAGCCTCCACTCGCGTCAAGCCTCCTTCCTCACCACCAGGGTCGCCGGCGCCGAGAATGAGTCATCCGGCAGCGGCAAGGCACAACCTGAACCACCTCTCCCGCAGCGACATCAGGTTAGCTAGCTAGTCCACTGCGCTAGTACATTTGTCTTTTTTTCAGTAGTTGATCGTTTCAGTACTTTTGTGCTTTTTCCTAGCTAGATTGATTAGTCAGCTTGTTGTTTGATCCCCATGGATACGATCCAGCAGGTCTGTAGGGCCGAAAATGCAGTCAAGGGGTGATTTTGCAGCCATGGCAATTTTTGTAGTGGATTTTGCCATGAGAATGCATTGGACAGTGGCTGGCGAAAATGCAGTGGACAGGGGACAGTGTATATAGGCCTGTTTATAGATAACATGAAAATTAGTCGAAAATGTTTTGTAGTTTTTGGTCCATGGCAATTTTAATTCAAAAAAAGATCTATATCATGGCATTTTTGACCCTACAGCATGCTTGCATTACATAAGTATCCATAAATCATTACATCGAAATGAATACAATTTCTTACATTTTTTGAAACATGGTTTCATGATCATGACATATTTTGCCATGGGCAAGTCATTATTAATTAAGAGATAATTTGCCATGGCAAATTATCATCAATTGACATGGCAAACTTACACTCTCTTGATACCTATCATCTTTCTTTTTAGTAAATAGTTGCCATGGCAATTTTTGATATGGCTCGAGGTGCCGTCGCGGGAAGAGAGATGGAGCGCCGCCTACTCGCCCGCGCTAACGCGGCTGGCTTCGGGGCCGCCTCTCTACTCATGGCCCTCGCGCGCCGCGGCGAGCACCAGGCCGCCGCGCTCCGGGTGAACGCAGCCACCGACGCGCACATTACCGAAGGTATATCGCCATAGTTTCCCCTCTGCCACCACCCGCCATCCCCCACAACGTCGGAGTACTTCCATCTGCTCGCCTCCATTTCCCCTTTCCCCTGTTTTCTGTCTCAAACGCAAATCATTCGTGTAGTTGATACTTGCAAAGTTCATGGCAATTTTCATCTCTGCCCTTGTTCATAAACAGTAGCAAATTTATATTGTATAAGGCTCTATACACCAAAATTCATGTGATTTGCCGTGGCACCTTTTTATTTAAAAACATGGCAATTTTTCCATGGCAACATAAGATTTTCATAAACATGGCAAAGTTTATAGATGTTCAAAAACATGGCAAACTTGCCATGTCAACTTAATATGTTAAAAAACATGGCAAATTAAGATGTTCAAAAAATATGGCAAACTAATATGTTCAAAAACATGGCAAACTTGCCATGGCAAAATTTACTTATACATACAAGTTAAATTATTTATTTTAGTCTATCATGGCAAATTAAACTTACTGTTCTATTTTGCCATGGCAAATTCACCTTCATTGACATGGCAAATTTAGCTATATTGCCATGTCAAATTTTACCTTTTATTGCCATCGCAATTTTTACGTTTTCTTTATACTATTTTATTGCAATGGCAAATTTAGTTTTATTGCCATGGCAAAATTATCTATATTGACATGGCAAATTTTGTTTTGATGCCATGGCAAAATTATCTATACTGGCATGGCAAATTTAGTTTTCATACATGTCAAAATTTTACTTGGTCCATCATGGCAAAGTTTTATAGATGTTTAAAAACATGGCAAACTTGCCATGTCAACTTAATATGTTCAAAAACATTACAAACTTGCCATGGCAAATTAAGATGTTCAAAAAACATGGCAAATTAATATGTTCAACAACATGGCAAACTTGCCATGGCAAACTTAAGATCTTCAAAGACATGACAAACTTCTTTTAATTAAGTTGTTCAAAAACATGGCAACGTTCCTTAATTAAGATGTTCAAAAACATGGCAAACTTGCCATGGCAACTTATGATGTTCAAAAACACGGCAACCTAAGATTGTTCAAAAACATGGCAAACTTGCCATGGCAACTAAAATCAGTATTTTTTATAGATGTATTTTCTGCCATGGCGACTAAAAGCATTTTTTGCCATGGTTCGTTGTGTCTTTTTTGCCATGTCCATCTGAAGAATGTTTTGCCATGACAATTACAAATTAGTTCGAGAACACGGCAAGTTTTGATCTTTCAAATTTTTTTTGCCCATGGCAAAAAGTTTTTGATCCTTTGTAATCTGTTTTGCCACGGTGATTACATGTACGATATCACTACAACTTAAGATGTTTTCTCCATTTTTCAAATTTTTCTATGTGTCTACAGAAACATTTTTTCGCCATATCTTTTTTTCATATGTTACCATGATGGCAACTTTCGTAGTGTAAAGTTCATATATTTTGTCATCTTGTATCCATATATATATATATATATATATATATATATATATATATATATATATGTAAACTTCATGGCAACTTTTTCGTAGTGTAAACTTCGTAGTGGTGGAGACTTAAGATTATTTATTTTAGTCAAATTATTTATTTTAGTCTATCATGGAAAATTAAACTTACTTTTCTATTTTTCCATGGCAATTTCACCTTCATTGACATGGCAAATTTAGCTATATTGCCATGTCAAATTTTACCTTTTATTGCCATGGCAATTTTTATGTTTTCTTTATACTTTTTTATTGCAATAGCAAATTTAGTTTTATTTCCATGGCAAAATTATTTATACTGGCATGGCAAATTTTGTTTTATTGCCATGACAAAATTATCTATACTGGTACGGCAAGTTTAGTTTTCATACATGTCAAAATTTTACTTGGTCCATCATGGCAAATTATTGTTTTTCTTTTGTCATGCCAAATTTAACTTGCGTGGACTACGAACATTTTTTTAATTATTAACCTTGGCAAAGTTGTTGTCATTTTTTTCGTGGCACAGCAAAAAGTGAGCATTTTATTTGTCACAACAAAAAATGGCAATTTTACCTTTACTGACATGTCAAATTTACCTACTAGGCACTAGCAAATTCTTTTTTACCTCTTGTTTTGCTACGATTTTTTTTACTTTTAAATTTTCCATGGGAATTTTTGCTCTTTTTTGCCATGGCAAAATTATTAATATTGCCATGGCAATTTATAACATTTACATACATGTCAACATAATCGTTAATGGCAATTTTAATCAACATCTTTTTCCACCACCATGTATGTACATATGAAAATTGCCATGACGTTTTCTTTTGGATCATTGCAAAAAAACAAAATCTTTTCTACCCATGGCAATTTCTGCTTTTTAGAGTTGATGGCATTTTTTCATAGCACAGCAAAAAACTGGGCTTTTACTTGTCACAGGAAAAAAAACAAAATCTGGGCTTTGCTACTGAACTTTTTTTCTTTTTTCATTTTTACAGGGGAAAAGGCCTGTAGGGCCGATGGGGAGGGTGTTCGGGCTGTAGTTGTTGTCGTATCGAACGTAATTGTTCGTTCTGGGGATGCTGTCGTCCCGAACCTTTCGTTCGGTCTGGGAGGTCCCCAGACCGAACGTCAGGTAGATATCTACGTCCTTTCTTTTTAATATTTGTCGGGCTCTCAACCAATGATATCATTTGAAATCTGATTCCTTTCAATAGATTAGTTGGAGCCTTTCTTTCTACCATCTATGACGTTGCTGTCCGCCGGTGCCGGCGTTGGCCCGCTCACTCGATCTGCATCCCGCGTCTTTGGCCAGGCGGCGAGCGGGTTCCACCTGCTCCGCGTGGAGGGCTACTCACAAACCAAGAAGGTAGCCTGCGGCCAGGGCATCTACGCCGATCGTTTCTCCGTCGGCGGGTGCAGGTGGCGCCTCAAGTACTATCCCAATGGCCGCGACACCTCGACCAACTCAGACTACATCTCCCTCTACCTCTAGCTAAACCACCACTACGACGAGTATCATCTGCAGGCCCAGTACAAGCTGAGCATCCTCGACCATGCCGGCAGCATCGCCTACGGGCTTCCAGCCAAGACTAGCATCTTCAAGATCGGTGGCGACGAGGAGGACGGCGATGAGGAGCACTTGTGCGGCCACGAGCACTTCATTCGTAGGGAAGACCTGGAGAGGCGTGAGGACCTGATCAAGGACGACTGCTTGGTGTTCCGGTGTGACGTTGGCGGCTTCACAAAGCTGGAGGCCTTATCCCTCGACAGCAATGATGACAGTGACGACGATGACGTGGAGTTCATCCAGTCCATTTTAGACCAGAAAAGCATGGCGTGACGACGCCATTGATGCATGCATATCAGGTAACAAGGCGGCTAGAATAAAAACTAGTATTTCTCTTTCATTGGACGTATCCAATCCTTATTGGAATAAGGAGTGGCATTTTTATATCCCCCGAGAAAAAAAGATGTCATTGAAATGAATAAAATTGTCTCTCTTTCAATATAATTCTTCTCCCTTTGATCTATTAAAAGGGCAAAAGATTTGTCTCGTACATTAAATAAGGAGTTTTACAAGTCCACATGCCCTAAGAAAACAACTAAGAAACGAAAGCCTGCTCTCCCAGCATAATATTTTCAGCGTTTTGCCCCCGGGGTGCCCCAATTACTAGTCTCATCTCTGAGTGTTGATGACGGGTGGGGGCTTAAATTATTTGATGTCCCTAAAAAAAATTGTTATCATTTCAATGAATAAATTGTCTCTCTTTCAATATGATTTTTCTCTGTTGTATTATGCTTAAATCGTTCATTGTCCTAGCTAGTATTAAGATCACAAGGCTTGATTATGATCTTTGGTACTTCAAGTAACAATTTCTTTGCTCGAGAAAAAGAAAATCTAATGTCTGCACAAACGAATTTACCCGGCAGATAATATGCCATTATGTTTTGTTTCACCAACAATATTTGATGTTCTAGGCAGCATGTTCCCAATTTCATATACAGTCACTATGAACAGACCTTATACAAACCTAAACTTCATTCAATAAACATGAACGGACAAAATACATATGTTTCTAGATACATACATAAAACAAACATATATGAGGACATTGTGCCACCCAAGGAAAAGTACATATGTTATAGGGAAATTGTGCCACAGAAGTACATACAGTGGCTTATGTGCCAAAAAAAAAACCCCACCAAAATGAGTAGAGTAGCTTTCCAATGTCTCCAGGTCCAACAACCTAACAAGGCGTACTACATATAGATTATTAATACGTCTCAAACGTATCTATTATTTTTTAGGTAATCATGCTATATTCACATCATTTATAACATATTAATCTAGTGCCAAGGGCTAGTTCCTATTTTCTAGTGTTTTATGGCTTTTTAGGTGAAATTTTATGGAGCCGAAAAAATCTGAAAACATTACAATTTAGACCAAAAGACTCCGATAGCCAGAAGATGGGAGCCAGGGGACACACCAGGTGCCCATGTGTAGCCAGAAGAAAACATTACAATAATAAATGTTATTGTTTATCTCCATGTTCGTAATTATGTTTATGTTCCATGCTATAACTGCTATGGTTCTCGAGTCTACAATAACCACGAGGCTCGGAGGAAGACTCATATGCACGTGTGGAATAATAAACGGAAAAATGTATTCCTAGTCTGGCCTATAAGACTAGCTCAAGTGTTGCATGATGGTTCTGTTTTTCTGATCATGGGCATGACTATGCCGTCAATTTTGAGGGCACGATGTTAGGAGAACACTTGTGTTGAATCAACCCGAATTGATGTTATGCTATGAGATACATTCGTCACAAGTTAATGGTTAATAACACAGAGAAAGTTTACGTTTGCATAATTTCTTAGACCATGAGAGTATCGAGTTTCTTCATGCTTGATTCATGAACTTTGGGGTTTGTTAAACGTCATCCGTAACTGGGTCGCTATTACGGCGGCTTACGGGTTCATGGGAAAGTATGACAAGGGCCTTCATAGCTCAAGATTGGGATTTGCTCCTCCGACGATGGAGAGATATCTCTGGGCCCTCTCGGTGTTACGGTATCCATCATCGTCTGGCCAGATACAATGTGATTTGATCACGGGGATGCCGGAACATGGAAACGAGAAAAGAGAACAAAACCGGTAATGAGGTAACTGGCATTGTGGACAAGTGTTGATCCACGAGGATGCCGATGATTCTCACCTCGGGTATTTGTAACATATCGCGAAGCAACAGGAATAGCACACGGCAACTGGAGGTTGACTCGAATATTTATTCGTGTGGGTATAGGGGTCAATATGGGTGTCCACGGCTCTGATGTTGATCATTGATCGGAAAGTGTTCCGGGTCATGTCTATACTTCACCGAACCTATAGGGTCACATGCTTAAGGGTCATCTATCTGCTGAATACTAGACAGGGAGTCTGAGAGAAAGTCGCCGGAAAAGTTTCGGAGACAACGGAAACGTTCCGGAGAGAGCACCGGAATAGTATCGGTAAAACTGAAAAGTTGTTTCAGGGTATACCATTAAGTCAAATTGGTTTCGGCACACGCCTGGAAATTTTTGGAGGGTGCCAGAATTATTCTGGAAACTTCTGGGATTTTTCCGGGATAAAAACCGGAAATGTTCCGGAGCTGCCGGAACCGGTTTGGTTGCTTTTCGCAGATGAAAATCACTAATCCGGAATTGTTTCGGAACGCGTCCAAAATCATTTTAGTGGGTACTGTAATTATTCTAAGACCCACAGAAATATTTTCGGATTTAACGGTCGCGGAAAAATGTTTCCGTGATTAGTGAAAGTGCTTTTTGGGTGGCTTCTTGGAGAAGCCACCTTGAGGGCCTTTTGGTATTTTTCCCCTTGGCTTCTTGGAGAAGCCACCCTTGGGCTTGGCCTATAAATAGGGGTGGAGGGGGCTGCCTAAAGACACACACTTTCTCAACATACACAAGCCATGCATGATCTGGCCTTCTCTCTCCCTCCCCGCGAAATAGTTTCGTAGAGCCGAAAGGCTGTCTGGGTTCCAGTGGGAAATAGTTCTGGATGACGAAGCCCTGCCGGATAGATGACACCGTATGTATGCCGCACTGTAGAGAGGTCGTAGGTTCGATCTTTTTGCCCGAGGGGCTGTTCGAGAGTGCCTCCCGAAGGGCTGTCCCAGTGATCGTCCGAGTTTTAAGGGTCCTCCCGAAGGGCTGTCCGTGACACCGTCCGAGGGACTGTCCGACGAGCAGACTAGGGAGAACATCCTCGCGGTTGGGAGGTTGTAAATCCTAGCTGCGGGGATCTGCACCAACGAGCAGACTCTACTTCCGCTGCGCTACGAGTCAGTAACGATCGGATCGAAACCTTGTATGTAGTCTTCATAGTGGTCCTGGGCTGGTGCGTAGGTCGGAAATTTTTGTTTTCTGCTGCATTCCCCTACAGTGGCATCATGAGCCGTGCTATGCATAGATGCAGGTTACGATCTATAATACATAGAGATGTATGGGTGTTGCACAATATAATTTGTAGTAGATGAGTTCTACTGCGGATAATTATTTGTGCGTGTAGCAGATGAAATCTGTTACCCGATGTTCTTGTTGCTTCCCTGGAATTTGCATATTTTTGATCTTGATAACAGCATGGTGGAGTTTCAAAGTTCTGACAATCCGCAATCCTGATTGATCAACGAAGTGCTAACAGTTTTTTGAATTCCACCATAGTTAGAGAGAAAAATGAAATTTCGCAGACAAAAGGCCAATGCAGATATGATCTGCACGGGGGTCATGCGTATGACGAAGTTCAGTATGGGGCTCGAGATTTTATTATCTCGTGTTTCATACACCCCGTAAAGTTAATCTAGCTACTTGAATAATCATACTTGATGATGAACGTTGGTAGCTTCGGTTTGTTTCGAAACCTTAGAAGCCACGTAAAATAAAATTTTGTATGAACCGATTAGAGGCGTCTAACTTGGTTTTGCAGAATGACATAAGATGTGCATGTGATGTGGTATAGCGGTTCTCATATTAATTCAATTATGTATGAGGTGACTATACAATGTAAATTAACATGACCTGCGTGTCATGATTCGGCATGATGGCTGAAGCCATATGATTGTCACTTTAATGACCTGCGTGTCAACCTTATGTAATGCACTTATTTTATTAGCTATAGAGATAGCAATATTATCTGGTGCATCGACAAGGTGGTGGCAATCTTCGCAAAGGTGAACACCGATGCGAATGCCGAAGACGAAGAAATTAAAGACTTCTCCATCAGAAAGGGCTATACCATATCATGCTATTATGAATTGCCTGAGATGTTTATCCCTTATGATGCACCCTTTTGATTGCGCGGTAGTCGCTTTTATTAGGGTGATCTCTCACTTAAAATATCAAGTAGTTAGTGTTCTCCCAAGTGTAGCACCGTCACAGCATCTTTCCTTTCGGGGTGCGCCATGTCTACATGGGTACGAACGATTGTACGGGTGTAAGGCGGGTGAGGTCAGACCTCGTAGCGAGATCACTTGTTTGTCTTGACGTTCTAGCTTGATCGTCCTGAGCTCGGAACACGCCCATCGAAAGATGAACAAGAATCACATAGAGTTGTGATTGGCAAGTTGGCCTACCGATTAAAATTCTCGTCATCAGTGATGTCCACATCAATGGTGTTGAATTGAAATGCGGGTCTTGTATCACTCACAATCAATTATAAGAGATATTGATTTGAGTGAGAGCGCACTGTAGAATTGACTTGTTTAATTCTCTGTGCAATTAATTATGAACTTTGTTTAAGTGAAATTTGCATAATAGTTGTAGAATAATGGCTCGCGTTTTCACCTTCCCTATTAAAATTGAATAGCTGTTATATATCTTGTTAAAACTTTACGATTGGTAACGTAATAGGAGGATTGTCCTCAAGAGTGCCGAGAAGGATTTTGTCATATCGCATGTTTTCGGTATCCTCCCGCTAATGCTATGGATGATGTGACTCTCGTCCTTCGATCCAAAAGCTAGAATTCCGTTACGGTCAAGTGCAATATGTTTGCTTCCATGAGACCCGAACTTCAAAAGTTTGGGATAGCTATGTGATATTCATGGAACTGAAAATTAGTTTCAGATACAAACAAAGGCTAAAAGATATGAGATATGCAAAGAAATGTTTGTTTGCAAACTATTAGTAAAAGTGTTTACTATGCATTTGACTAATACGAGAGGGATCCAGAAGAACGCCTATCATATGATGAAGGTGCAGAAAATAACAACTTAAAGAGAAAGGAAATGTCCAAAGGGTGTTAGTGTGACTTACACACCTAGGAAGTTCGGGGCTAACGCCACTTTTAAGTTGAGTGCTTCTTCTGAGAGTAGGAGAAATACTGAAAGTTAAACTGTTAGAAGTATAAAGGCAAAAAGAGAGAAGACTGGAATGTTCAGCTCATGTATGAAAGTCATACAAGCTATTGATGTATAGAAGGCTGGTCAAAGAAATAGTTCTTGGGAATTGTGATTAAATTGTTAGTCACTAATTCTTGGGTATTGTGAGTTGATCACAAAGATACCCGCTCGATTGCATTCTGCTGCGACTCGATGCAAGAACTACTACGGCCTAAAAGACTTGCCGGAGTGAGGTTTAGATATGCGCTGGGAACATAGTAAAAGTTGCTATACTCGGTACATTTCCTATGTATTTATTTTCATAATTTATTTTAGATTTTTTATACACTCTACCCCATTGCATAAAGTATCTTGCAAGAAGGTTGTTCATAAGAGAACTTTTGATGTTCGGTGTTATGAATAAGATAAGGGCCATACTTCCATCATGGATGGGATGTATGTTATGAATATTGATAATAATATATTACCTCCGTATTTACTTTCATAATTCATTTTAGAGTTTTACACACTCTAGCCCATTGCATAATGTTTGTTGCAAAAGGGTTGTTCATAAAAGAACAATTGTTGTTCAGTGTTATGAATAACATAAGGGCCATACTTCCATCATGAATGGGATGTATGTTATGAATATTGATGGTAATATGATACATCCATAACACTGACGCTAAATATCGCAAGACTAAGGGAATACCACACATGTGTGGCATTGCATTTGGTCACATTGGAGAAACCCGCATGGAGAAATTCCATAATGATGGATTTTGAAGTCGTTTGATTATGAATCATCTGACACTTGCAACTTTCCTCCGAAAAGTGAAGTGACTGAAATACCGTTCACAGGCCATAAGGAACAAGCAACGAACTTATTGGTGATCATACATTTTGATGTATGTAGTCCGATAAATGTTGTTGCTAGCAATGGATTTATCTATCTTCAGAAATGACTCAAGTATATATATGGATATTTACTTGATGAGACGTAAGTCTGGATCTTTTGAAATCATTCATAAGGTTTTCAAAAATGAAGTAGAAATTATTGTAACAAGAAAATTATGTTTCTGCAAATTAGATTGCTGAAAGGAATATTTGAATTACAAGTTTAGCGAATGTCTGATGAGTTGTGAAAAGAGTTTCATATCTTACACCTCATGGAGCACCACTGTGAGTGGAATATCCATGAAGATGTAATCAAACCATTTATGACATGGTAAGATCAAAGATGACATAAATCAATTTGCCATTATCCCTTTTAAAAGTAATGCTTTAGAGACTGCGACTTTTACACTGAAAAGAGCACCATCAGATCTGTTGAAATGACTCCATGGTATGGTACACCCAACCATGTTATGTCTTTTCTTAACATTTGGAATATGGGGCTTGTGTAAAATATTTACAAACCTATTCCAAATCAGACAAGTGCTACTTTGTAGGTTATCCCAAGTTATTGGGTATTCCCCCACCACTGTACCGAGGCAAAAAGTTTTGCCACAAAGAACGGTATGCTTTTGAAGAAAATGGTTCTTGCAAAAAGGTGAGTGGGAGGACAGTGCGACTCGACGAGATAACAATATCTTCGTCATCAGATCAAATGAAAGAAACCTTGGAAGTAATTTCAGAGTTTCCTACTGCGACTGATACGGAAGCCTCTACATGAGATGTATGGACTTCGGTCGAACTTGCAACTGAACCACGTAGGCAAAACTCGTGCAAACCTCTCAGGTGCGCAAGCGAGATATTGTTGTTAGACAATAGTATACCTACGATACACAAGGAAGCGTTGATGGGCCCTGACTCCGGAGTTGGCTAAATGCCAATATAATCCAAAATAGTTTCCATAAATGATTCAAGATTATATCTTAATAAACCCTTCGGAAGACTTAGAGTCTAACGAACATTAATGGAACTATAAACTGATGTGGATAAAATGTTTTATCCATAAAGCTCGACTTGTTGCAATAACAAATTCAAGGAGTTGACTACGATGAGATTGTCTCACCGTAGCGATGCTTAAAGTCAGATTGGGTTAAACTTGCAATTAATACATATTTCAATCTTGAGATATGATACATGGATGCCAAAAGGATTTCCATGTGATGGAAATGCAACCTAGGACTTGCATGTCATACATTCCGAAGTATTTTGTCAATCCAGAGGATGCTAATAAGTATGCAAACTTCAGAGTTCCAGCAATGGACAGAAGAGAGCAAAATGGAGTTGGAATCTTCGTTTTGATGAAATAGTCAAAAGAGTTTGATTTCATCAATGGATAACGAACATGCTTGTGTTTACAAGAAACTAAGTGGGAGGATAATAATATTTCTAAAAACCTTGTGTGCTTGACACATTGTTGATTCAAAATAATATAAATTTCTTGACACGAATTAGGACTTCATTGAAAATAATTTTTTGATGAAGTGCTTGGGCTAAATAGCCTTGATATTAGGCATATTTATCTACAAGATAGAATTGCCTAATAGGCTAAGCCAAAAATACATATTGACAAGATGCTAAAACAGTTTAGCATAAGAACGCCAAGGAGTGATACTTGCCGAAGTCACATGGAAAGAGTTTTGCAAGACTCGGTGTCCCAAAACACTGATGAGCAAAATACATGATGGAGATCCCACACACTGTTGTGTTTGGATTAATCATATATTTCATGGTATGTAAAACAATCAGATGTGTCTGATACTCCCAAGCTGTTGCGAGTATAGATACCAAAGTGATCAAAGTTCTGATCATGGGACAAACAGTGAAACATGTCATTAAGTACTAAAGTAGCACTGATGACCTGTTTTCTCGGAAGCAGAGATTATGAAGTGCTCGTTGTAAGTAATTACATCGATACAATTTTCATCAATGCTCCATGCGATTTTCGATTTAAGTTAAGAGTTTTGTGTAATACACAATATGGTGGCACGGTAGTTGGAAATTGTTCAAAACAAGTTACTGTGGCGATTTATATAACAAAGGCTAAGTATGTTGATGCTTTGGAAGCGACAAAGAAGATGTTGAATCATATAGTTCATTCATGAACTTAGTATGATTCCAAGATGGATTTGGTCAATGGGACACTATTGCAGATAGTTGCTCCATAGCTCAGTCTGAGGAATCAAGGTTTGACCTGTGATTCACATATATACAAAGTCAAGTCCATACAAAATATGAATTTTGTGAAAGCGTGAAAACGCGAGGAGATGCAAAGATACACACGGAACTGAAGTTGTCAGATCCGTTGGACATCAGGCTATACCACAAGCGAAGCATTTTTTACACCGATATGCCATAGGTGTAAAGTGCATTAACATTGACTAGATTATTGACTCTAGTGCAAGTGGGAGTCTGTAGGAGATATGCCCTAGAGGCAATAATAAATGTTATTTTTTATCTCCATGTTCATAATTATGTTTATGTTCCATGCTATAACTTCTATGGTTCTCGAGTCTACAATAACCACGAGGCTCGGAGGAAGACTCATATGCACGTGTGGAATAATAAACGAAAAAATGTATTCCTAGTCTGGCCTCTAAGACTAGCTCAAGTGTTGCATGATGGTTCTGTTTTTCTGATCATGGGCATGACTATGCCGACAATTTTGAGGGCACAATGTTAGGAGAACACTTGTGTTGAATCGTCCCGAATTGATGTTATGCTATGAGATACATTCGTCACAAGTTAATGGTTAATAACACAGAGAAAGTTTACGTTTGCATAATTCCTTAGACCATGAGAGTATCGAGTTTCTTCATGTTATATTCATGAACTTTGGGGTTTGTTAAACATCATCTGTAACTGGGTGGCTATTACGGCAGCTTACAGGTTCATGGGAAAGTATGACAAGGGACTTGATATCTCGAGATTGGGATTTGCTCCTCCGACGATGGAGAGATATCTCTAGGCCCTCTCGGTGTTACGGTATCCATCATTATCTGGCCAAACACAATGTGATTTGATCACGGGGATGCCGGAACATGGAAACGAGAAAAGAGAACAAAACCGGTAACGAGGTAAGTGGCATTGTGGACAAGTGTTGATCCACGGGGATGCCGATGATTCTCACCTCGGGTATTTGTAACATATCGCGAAGCAACAGGAATAGCACACGGCAACTGGAGGTTCACTCGAATATTTATTCGTGCGGGTATAGGGGTCAATATGGGTGTCCACGGCTCCGATGTTGATCATTGATCGGAAAGTGTTCCGGGTCATGTCTATACTTCACACGCTTAAGGGTCATCTATCTGCTGAATACTAGACAGGGAGTCTGAGAGAAAGTCACCGGAAAAGTTTCGGAGACAACGGAAACGTTCCGGAGAGAGCACCGGAATAGTTTCGGTAAAACTGAAAAGTTGGTTCAGGGTATACCATTAAGTCAAATTGATTTCGACACACGCCTATAAATTCTCGAGGAGAAGATTACTGAGACATGCTGGAACAGGGACAACATAATGTGCCTGATGCATCCTCCCAACCAACCAGCATATGTAGGATCGATTATCACAATTCACAACCATACCAGATATATAACTCTTACGCCATGCAGAACAAGATTAACAATTGAACATTTCAAAAGAAAATACTAATGAATGAGGATGCACACATCACTAATCCAGATTACTACCCTATGATCAAAGCAAAAGTCATCCCAGAAAAATGATTAAACACATAGTTGTAGCATGTCCAAAATCCCAGATAAGATGCATACCAACATTACCCCTAATGAAGCTAATTAAGATAGCCATGGTTCTCCCGAAATTAAACACAGATATTAGTAGCAGATTAAACTGGCCGAACTGAATTGATAAGGTTGCATAAACTAGAGAGCATAGATAAGCAAAGCGACTGATAGACTGATTCAAAATACTAAGTAGGGACATCAGGGAAATCTAGCAAATTGTGCCTGATCAATGCTTCCAGTCCTAGGTACGTGAAAAAACAGGGCATCCTTTGCCGGCGGCGGCGGCGGAAGATTCAGCCCCGGGGGTTGGTGGTGAGGGAAGAGGGAGGGGAAGGGGGGTGCTGCAAACCTGCCTATGGACTGGGTCACCGGCGTTGATGGCCGTCAACGGCAGATCCAGGGAGGAGGCGCTGCTGTGGGGAGCGCCTGCTCGACGGACAAGGCGATGCTGGGGGCGGTGGGGCGGCAGAGGAGAGTAGCAGGCGGCGGCGGCTGCGCGAGGGTCGACGGCGGCGGCTGCATGAGGGTCGGCGGCGGTGGCGGCACGAGCGACAGGAGGGACGGCGGCGGCGGCAGGATCGAGAGGAGGGTCGACGAAGGCTGTGCGAGGGGATTGACGAGGATGTGCAAGTGGATTGACCTGCTAATTTAATACTGTACCCTTTCTACACAAAAATAAACTTTTCAATGAATTTATCAGATCTAATGGTTAGGAAAGATCAGAGCTGGAGTTACATGAAATTACAATATGTAACTCGCCAATCACCGTAAAACAGCTCATATATATATATATATATATATATATATATATATATATATATATATATATATATAATATATATATATATATTATATATATATATATATATATATATTATTTTTATTTTTATTTTGCAAGGAGTTGCTGTATATATATAGTAGTATACGCTACGGACGAAATGGCAAAAATATCTTTATATAAGAAAAAAGATGGCATAAATATTTCTTGGCTCTAATTTATCGATTAATAAGTGAGTGGATTCAATCATATATTCGATTCCAGTTTTTTTGCTTTCCTGCGGGTCAAAGTGGTTGGGAATGGACAAAAAAAGAGCATATATCGTGATCAAAATATACCATCTATCAATTTCTTGGGATCAAATCAATATGGAACTAATTAGATGTGGTACGTACCATTTCTTGGGCTCCAACTAATCATACTATTCGTTCTAAAAAAACTAATCATACTATTCTTGCTAGGGCGATTGGACTTTATATTGATACTAGCTAAATATATGTGCATTGCTACGACAAAGGAGAAAAAGAGAAGCGCAAAATCAAGTTACCACACTGCTAATATCAAGTCAATGGAGTTGATATCGACCACACCTGCCGAGATAGGCTATAAGCTCTACCTCTCACAACTCAATCATGCCAAGCAATCCTCCCATTGTCTCTCCTTTATGTCACCTGAATTAATGATGGTCACAATCCAACACGTCTCCTAACTTGCGTGCTATGAACAACAAACTAATCACATAGGTTTTTTCTAGTTGCACAAAGGTATTTTCTAAAGGTACGATTTCACGGAAGCATGTAATTGCATGAAGAAGAAATGACATTGTATTTCTCCACTTTACTCCCTTCTTGCCTCATGCATGTAATGAGCACAACATGCTTGCAATTCTAGGGACAAAAGTCGATGTCCACCCCTAGTTTCATGGTCTAACGTACAAATGGAAAAGGTGTAATCGTTTTGCTCACTCTGTCGAATCCTCGAATGAATTGCTCTTAACCTTCAATCACGAATGGCAGTGGCTCCCTTGGCGACCTTATTTGGGGAGGCGGGACATGCTGCTAGAGGCCATGTTGACGGCCTCTTTAACGACATCTGGCCAGTAGCTGGACCTCTCCTCCATGGCGGCTGTGCTCAGAATAGGGGAAGGAGAAGCGGTGGACGGCTCACCTCTTCACCGGTGTACAGAGGGAGCGGGTGAAGGCGCTCAGTGCTCGGACCTCGAACTAAGACCCACCCACTTAGCATGGGAACCCACCCAGCTGTGAACCCCTCTACGGAACACAGCAACATGGCTAAAGTCAAAATCGCGACCCAAATCCAAAATCAGATTCCCTCAATTGATTGAGAGAGCTCCAACCCCTAGGGAGCTTAGTGAATTTAAGGATATCTGTAAACCTAAGCTGAGTTTGTATGTAACTCAAACTACAGATGCTTTGTAGAATTGAAATTGACTGGCCCTGCATCTTGTTAGATGTGAGGAATCTTGTGACTTGAGCAAAGAAATTGTGGCATGAACTACATGAAATTTGAAAGGAGAACAAACAGATTAATCATAATCCAAGATTGCTACTGATACCATCATAATGGGTTGTAGAACATTCAGATGCAAAGAGGTGGTAAAAGATGTTCACAAATGAAAATCGTGGAGTAAATTCCTGGAAATTCAAGTTGAAACACGATCTTCTCGTCAAGCACATAATTAAAGCAAATAATTTAGAGTGTCTTGACCAATGGATTGCACCCTGGTCCAATCTGATAGGGAAAGTTGTAGCGGAGGTCCAATCTGATCATTCTGATACTAGGCTTCTTCTTTTGTTTATAGCCATGTTAGAGAAAACACGAGTTGGATGGTTTTTTGCATTTTCTTTTCTTTTTGTCTGTGCATAACTCCTTTGTTTTATTTTAAAAAAGAAATCATAGTGAAATAGAGAGAAATGTATTCGTTGAAACTAAATTTTCTCATAAAGGACATAAAAAATCACACGAATTATTCTTAGCAGATTATTAGATACTTGATAAAAGAGAAATAGTAGTACTAGTTTTTATTGTATGCCGCGGTGCACTTCTGTGGTAGGCCATGCATGCATCAACGGCATCGCCATGCTATTCGTTTCTGGGCCAAACACCACTGTACGAATTCCATGTCATCCGGGCACCGACGCTGAGGGCGACGGTGACGTTCCACGAGGCTTCTTGGCTTCAAGCCGTACTCGTCGTCGTCCGTAGGTTCGTCATCGTTGGCCTCGCTAGCGAGGCATGCGGTATTGAGCAGCGTGAACCAGCGGACGTCGCACCGGAACGCCACGCAGTTGTCCTTGATCAGGTCCTCGCGCCTCTCCAGGTCTTCCCTACGGATGAAGTGCTCGTGGCCGCAAACGTGCGCTCCACCTCCGCCGCATTTGAAGACGTCCGTCTTGGAGGGGAGCCCGTATGCGACGTTGCCGGCCTGGTCGAGAATGCTCAGCTTGTACTCCGCTTGCAGCTGAGAATCGCCGAAGCCTCGCAGCTGGAGGTAGAGGGAGATGTAGTCGGAGTTGGTAGAGGCGTCGCGGCCATTGGGGTAGTACTTGACGGTCCACCTTCGCTCGCCAATCCGGAAGCTATCGGAGTCGATGCTCTCGCCGCTGGGAAGCGTCTTGGTTTGCGAGTAGGCCTCCACGCGGAGCAGGTGGAACCCGCTCGCTGCCTTGCCAAAGATGCAGGAGGCAGATCGCCAGATCCGGCCAGCGCCGGCTGCGGAGAGCAACGTCGTCATAGCGCGTCACACGATCAATCAAATATGGCGAGATAGATGTTCTTGAGTGTTGTTGTATATATAGAAGCACACGCTATACGGAAGAGATGGGCAAATATTTTTTTAAGAAAAAAATGGTATAAACATTTCTTGGGCTCTAATTTAACGATTAAAAAGTGAGTGGATTCAATCATATATACGATTCCTTTCTTTCATTTCCTGAGATTCAAAGTGATTGATAATTAATTAGCTCCTATGTACCATTTCCCAACTAATATATTGCAAAATTACTTCACGTACGTACTACTGAATCTCTTCTGATGTTGATTTTTTATTTACATGGAACTCTCTATCCATTACTTAAACATAAGCAGCGATATCACTAGCAACCAAGTCTTGTGCGAAGGTAGGAGCGCTTCCCGGCCAGACGGCTTGGGGATCAGTGTCCATCTTCGAGCCCCAGGGCATCTGCAACCTTGTTATAAAGTCTTGGGCAATAAACTCCTTGGAACAAAAGAATTGAAGAGCTAAAAAAGACTTTAATGTCCCTAAACAAGACTCCATTTCGGTGCTAGATCGTAGTCCTCCGATTTTGATGTTGGTTTGATGATACAATGGACTGGCAATGTTGCATCAAGTTGCAAACGATGTCTATCCTTTCTCGTACCGGATCATACAACTTTTGCCGTACGTGAAGCAACATTAAGATTTATTTTTAGAAACACCGATTACAACTTAGACATACATGCATGCACAAACGCTCATACAACACATAGAGAATACGGGTGTTAAGCCACCACGGCTGCCACACTGTCGATGGTCACATTACCCCCCACCCCCCAATTGAAAGAATAATGTCTGGCAATAAGACACAAAAACATCAAACCTGCATTAATGCTCAATCGATGAACGTGCAGTTGTGCACAGCCGACAGTCGTGCAACTGCAGTTGTTCATGACCCTTGGACGTGCAATGCAGTTGCATGTCGGTTTAAGCGTGGCCGGTGGATGTGCAACTATAGATCCATGTCGACATTTGAGAGGTCAACTGTAGTTGTGCGGTGTGTGGAAAGGACAAAAATGGAAATGAAAAAATCAGTTGATGAAACGAAAAAAAAGAAACAAAAAGAAAATTGCTCAATATGTCCACAAGTACACTTGCAGTAATGTTGACAAAAATTGTAAAGATAAAGACTAACAAAACAAAATTCTGGCTAGACATGTCAACAGATATTGCTCCAGTGATCGTACCAAAAAAGAAGAATCAATTTATAGTGTCTGAAGGAGAGATAAGAAGAATCTGAATAATTAAAGGAAGAAAATACATTTCTTTTTAATACTTTTGTCCTTCTTTCAACGATGATTTGATTTGAGATCTGATTTCATTCAGTAGATTAGTTGAAGCCCAAGTAATGGTACGTAGCAGAAAATTACTGTTTGAATTGGATCCCAAGAAATTGATAGATGTCATTCTGTATATGATGATATATTTTGGCAACGATATATACTGCAGAAGGCAGCTTATTTACAGAATTCCTGTCAGTATTTATAACTCGCGGGAAAGGAAAGAAAGAAGCCGTGTATGTATGACTGAATCCACTATCAATCCATAAATTGTAGCCCAAGAAATATACATACTATTTTTCTTTCTTAAAAAGTATTTTTTGCCAACTTTCCGCATATATGCTACACCAATTATATCCATTATCTCACCATCCTGCTGCACTGGTCTTGTATAATTTCTACTACGTGTGTAGCGTAGCCATCATCATATCGAGATCGAGATCGGCATGACGACGGTGTCGTTGCTCCGCGTGGTGGGCTACTCGCAAACCAAGACGGTTCCCGCCGGCCAGTGCCTCAGGTCCACTCCCTTCGCCATCGGCGAGACAGAAACCTACAAGATAGGTTGGTGCGTCAAGTACTACCCCAACGGCCACGACAGCTCCACCAACTCCGACTACATCTCTCTCTACCTCGAGCTGTTGAATAAGCCTCACCTACAAGTGCAGTACAAGCTGAGCATCCTGGACCAGGCCTACAAGTGCAGTACAAGAGCGGCCGCGGCGGCTGCGGCTCTGAGCACTTCATCCATAGGGAAGGCCTAGAGAGGCGCGAGGACCTGCTCAAGGACGACTGCGTGATGTTCCGCTGCGACGTCGGTAGCTTCACAGAGCTGCAGACCGAATACCTCGCCTACGAGGACCACTAGTGGAAAACAGGGCTTTAGTCCCAGTTGGCAACGGCCTTTAGTCCCGGGTCACCAACCGGGACAACGAAATTGGGACTAAAGGCCCCCACCCTTTAGTTCCGGTTGGCCACAACCCGGGACTAACGTCCCTCCACGTGGCCACGAGCGCGCGCTGGGGGCAGGAGGACCTTTAGTCGTCACCAACCGGGACTAAGGTTCTTCCACGTGGCCGCGAGCTAGCACCGGGGGCTGGAGGACCTTTAGTCCCGGTTGGTGACACCAACCGGGACTAAGAATTTTGTGTTAGGGTTTAGGGTTTTAGGGTTTAGGGTTTATGGTTTATTTTTCCTTTTCATTTTGTGTTTTCCATTCAATTCTTTTTCATTTCAAACATATTTTACGCTACTACATACTGTACACGTTATGCATATATAATATAATTACTCGTACGACCATACAAATATAATATAATTTCTCGTACGACCATATATATATATATATATATATATATATATATATATATATATATATATATATATATATATATACAATTTGGTATATACAATTTCTCCTACAATTTGGAGATCATTACATGCAGGCATTAGCGGCAATGGTATTCTCGGCTTTCAGATATGACCTCCGTAAGCAAAAATCCCGCAATTTCCTCTTGAATTGCTCGTATGCGGTTCTCTGGTAGGAGCTTCTCCCGCATCTCTTCCATCTTTAAAGAAGGAAATCAATATGAATATATTAGTTATGTGTATATATATTAGATCATCATAACAAATTTGTGAATAGTGTTTATGTACCTGAAGTTGTCTTACATCTCTGCGCCATTCGGTCGTCATGCGAAT
The DNA here is from genome assembly GCA_039707655.1 of Elymus sibiricus. Taxonomy (NCBI): domain Eukaryota; kingdom Viridiplantae; phylum Streptophyta; class Magnoliopsida; order Poales; family Poaceae; genus Elymus; species Elymus sibiricus. Next base: position 381,783,242 of record CM077674.1, on the reverse strand, counting down.
GTTCTCGCAAACGTAGTATGCACATAAATTAGTCCCTTGTTTCTGCCTCATGCACTTTGCGAGAATAGAATTCAATCAGATAATAATCAAGTATGATAATGGTATTGAAACTAGAATTAAAGAGATGTGTGGACCTAGCTAGTACTACTTAATTACCTTGGGCCGTTGCCAACGCAGCTCCGGTTTCCATTCACCGACAACATCATTGATGAACCGTTTCCAAACCCTGCCCGGCAAAGAAAATGAATAAAAGAGTTATTAATTACTTGATATCAAGAAATGAACAAAATAGGCCGATATAGTGCGATAATGATTGAAATTACCTGTCGAGCATCCAAACCACGCTGCTGTATTCTCGAGGGTCTTTACCCATTGAGTCCAGAGTTTCAACAGTTCCAGCGTCAACTTTAATGATTAGCAGGATCCAGTGGTACCTGCGCACACGTTTATATAAGTAGTCATTCATAACTCATCAACTACACTTAACATCGAGTAAGCAAAATAGAATTTGTAGTACAAGATAGTAACACTCACTTGAAGTTGTAAGGAAATAGTATTTCTGTTCTGGTATTTTGTGCCTTCATAAAACTTAGCAAGTTAGCCTCTGAGTCTTTGAGGTGGTCTTGTATCATTTTTTCATTAATGATATATGGGTCAATGAACCCAATGTCATAGAGCCATCTCTTTTGCATTCGAGAATCTTCATTCTGCATAATAGCGTACAAAAGAATATAGGGAGGATAATTACAGGCAATGAACGAGCTGAGCTAGAGACTTAAATTGCGGAAAGAAATCACTTACAGACAATAGCAACTGACGATATATTTGTCGAGTGAGTCTTGATTGTATAACCGAAAAATTTCTGGAAACACAATCCATAGCTCGTTTTCATAGAAGTAATGCTCTTCCTTGACTTTCACCATGAGCATCTCTCGCCCGTTCTTTACTTCTTTCATGTACCACTCATGCAATCCTTGCATTTGTGTTGATAGATGCGGGACCTGCTCAGGTCTGACCAGAGTTTTGCCGGGGACATATTGCCATGCTATATCAGCCACGGGGACTTCCTCGGTGCCTAGGAGTTGATCAACACTGATACCAATGTCTCTAGCAGCGTCGGTTACCTTATTGGTAATCACCTTGAGCGGGGGGGTCGATTGCATTGCCTGTTCTCCGAGCTGGGGAACTGTTTTCCCGCTTTTATTACTACTTCTACGTCTCGACTGCTGCATTTGTTCCTCATATGACTTCCTAATAGAGCGGTCATAGTCTGATGGCCTATTCTCCACATGTGCCGGGGGTCGCTCAAGAAAGTCCACAAAGTGCTTTACGGTTTTCGTAGGTATTATCTCCTTTGGCGGCGGGGGCGGTTTCGGTGCAAAATGGGACTTCACTTCGGAAACCACGACCGTTTTGGTTTCCTCATCATTCATATCGTAAGCTAACTTCTTTTTGGCAGGAGGCTCGTCGTTGGCTTTCTTCTTTGGTGCTTTCTTCCGCTTTTGGCCCTGTTGGGACATAGGGGGTGGAGTCGGCTGACGCGGCAGAGATTGATATGGACTCGCGCTGGGCTCCCTCTCGAGGTGGGGTGGACTTAGAGGTGTATTGCTACTCGGAGGAGTCGGTGGCCTTGGCGCCGAGTTTGGAAACACGATGGATTCCTTTCTCCATACAATGACACCATGTATGACTTCTCCCAGTGTCTGCTCCCCTTCACCTCCAGGAATGTCAAGCTCTAGTGAGTCATATCCCGGCAGAACTTCATCCACCCCGACACGAGCATAGCCAGCTGGAATCGGATTACCATGGATGGTTGCTTCAGGTGCATTCGGTAAAGCAACGCGCCGACCGCCACCTTCATGGATATGTTCTTCATTTTCTGGTGTAGCTCACAATTTGTCCTCTCTTTGATATCATCCATGGGGTAGCGAGCCAGCAGTGCATCATTGGCCCAGACCCCCGTGGAACCCACGCTGCTTTTCCGCATAGATGGGACGGTACTATCCAATGCTGGATCTGCTTGCTCCTGCCGCGGAGATGCCCTTTGCTGGCTAATTGTGTCCAGTTGCTCCTGCTGCTGCTTTAACATGCGTTCCAACTCCTCGTTCTTTGTTTCTATCTTCTAAAGCCGGTCTGCATCCTGCTTCTTTTTTCTCTGACGGCTTCTATAAGTGTCGTTCCACTCCGAAAACCCCTGAACCCACGGAACAACGCCTTTGCCTCGTGTTCGTCCTCCGTGTTCAGGATTCTTGAGGGCGTGTGTAAGCTCGTCGTTCTCTCTCTTGGGCTGGAACAACCCCTTTCGAGCATCTTCTATTGCTTGAAGTAAAGCGTCCGAGGCTGTTTTAAGATCTGCCTTTTCAATAATCTGCCCTGTCGCTGGGTCCAACTGTCCCCCATGCGCATAAAACCAATGCTTGGACCTCTGGGGCCAATCCGCTGTAGCTGGAATGACCCCTTCAGCAAGCATCTTGGCCTCAGCTGCTTCCCACTTAGGCACGGCTCTCTTGTAGCCACCTGTCCCCAGAACATGGTGATACTGTTTTTTCTCAGCATTTATCTTATTTTTTCTAGACCTTTCCAGAGCTTCATCCGATTCCTTGTACTCCACAAATGCGCCCCAGTGATCTTTTATCTTCTCTAGTGCTCCAGTGAATTCTGGAGTCTTCTTTTTTGCCTTGATGTACTCGCTGTATAATCTTTTCTTCCAGCTCTGGAATTGTGTGGCCATCTTCTTAAGAGCAAACTTCTTGACTTTCAACCGTTGGCCATCTGTGAGACCCTTTGGTAGGTTGAAATGTGACATGAGCGTATCCCAAAGCAAATTTTTTGATCTTTCGTCGACATAGCTAACTCCTTGATCTACCTTTGGCTTATTCCATTCTCGAATGGTGATCGGGATGTTGTCCCTAACAATAACTCCGCATTGATTTATAAATTTACGGGCATTCTGTTCAGGAGCAATCGGTTCGCCATCTTCTGCGACTTCATCGATGTTAAACTTTATGTCATCGCCCAACTCCTTGGCCCGGCCTCGTACCCTTCTAGGAGATTGGCTCGATCCGGAGGGCTAAAAGAAGAAAGATTTGTTAATATATATACAAATCAATTAATACATCTAATGATCACCAGAGGCTTAATATATATATACCTCGCTGGACTTTGTTAATTGTCTAACATTTTCTTCGCCATCATTGTTTGTTTGCCCTTCGTCTCTTGGTTCTTGCTCAAGTCCCTCACCGGAGTCGTTCAGAAATTGTGAGCCGTCATCTTGTTCATGCTCTTGGTTTTGGGAGGAGCGTATGATGTCGAATATGTCCTCTTCATGGTATCTGCCGCTATCGTCCATAGCTTAACTAATCCAGAAGAAAAATAAAATAATTTAGTATTTTACCTAAAGTTTTCTACACAAAAAGAATCACATTGAAATCTATTATCAAACTCTAAATATGAAGAAAACAAGATTTCCTACTAAACAAATAACAAGAAAATAATAAAATTATTTTTCTTAACAGCAATTAAAACTCCTCATGTTGACTAACAGAAACATAATATAATTTGGCAAAAGAATAACAAGAAAATAGAAACTAAAATAATTAAAACAAAGGAAAAAGGTATAAAACCAAAAGAGCTAAACAGAATCTGTTTTTGATTAAAACGCCTATTTACAATATCCTAAAAATTCCCAAATTGAACATACTGATAAAACACACTAATATTAAACAACAGGAAAAAGAATCACTCAAAAATTTATTTTTAGACTAAAGTTATTCACAAACTAGTGATTCACACAAATTTCAAAGAATTCAAATTTAAACTATTCAAATTTGAAAACTACTGGCACTAACAGAAAGTTTATAATTTTTGTGACCTAAAGCAAAAAAGATTCACTCAAAAACTGTAAATATTCTAAGAGTTATTCAAAATCTAAAACCACCGGCAAACAAGATGGAGAATTTTGTTACACTAAGAATATTTCAAATAATTCTTTTAAAATTCCACAAAAATTATGGGAGAGCCTATTGGTCTTATAAATCACTTTTATGCAAAAACCCATCATGGTCTTTTGAAAATTTTGAGCACAGCTTCCAATTTTCAAATCTGGTCCAAATTGAGCATTGAACTACAACCCTACTTTTTCTTACTCAAAAATTTCTGAACTTTTTACATCTTGTAGTCCTTCCAACCAAACCCTTAAGTCCAAAAGGACAGCTTCATTTTCATCTTGGAAACCCACCAAGCAGCCCCCTAGAGTTTTGGGTCAGAACTGAATTCTTGTAAAACTTGCACTAACAAGTTTTTCCTTTTATCAAACCAACTCCACCACCATCTTGCCCATCCAATGAGTCCTCACCCTGCCATTTTTCACACTCAACAAAATCTCCTAGGTCACCTTATCATTCTGTCGAACACCTTGAGTTCATGACAGAACTTTGCAACCTCTCAAGCTCTCATTGCCAACTAACTCCTTCGGCCAGACCAATGTGTCCATCAACTTTGTCGTACCCAGGAACGCCACCCTATCAACTTTCACTACCACCTAACCTCTGTAGATCCACCTGGCAATCTGTCGAACACCCTATCGGCGTGCCCAGAGTGTGTCCAGAGCACGCATATCGCATGCCAGGGCAAGAACCGCACCCGCACGTTCCCAGCACCGCCCTGGAATTCCCTTGCGTGTCTGAGACGCTGGGCACACGCACTAGACCAATCGGTCACCAGAGCTCGCCGGCGACAAGCTCGTGCGGCGGCGCACTTTCGGTCCTCGACGAATCAACGGCTACGGCGTGCGATAGACGCGGGGAAGAGGGGGATTCAAGGCGGGGGCTCACTGCGAGGTCGAGGCGATGCTCAGCGGGCTCGGGATGGGGGCCGGAGCGAGCGGGACGGCGTCGGCGATCTCCGGCGATGGCGGTGAAATCCGGCAGCCTGGCGGCGAGTGGTTCTGTTCCTTCTCCCGGGCGGTGGTTGGCACCGGGACACCAGTTATATACCCGCGACCTTTAGTCCCGGCTCCAGCCACGAACCGGGACTAAAGGCCAACCTTTTCGACGGCCAAAATTCCGCGCGGGAGCTGAAACCTTTAATCCCGGCTGGTGGTTGCAACCGGGACTAAAGGTGTCTTTCAATTAATTTTCATTTTGAAGAAATTATTTGATAGATTCAATTTTATAGATTGAAATTAATTCTTGTAAAATGCATAACAATTTGAAAACTAAACCAAATGAGTTGATTCAAATTTCTGTGGATTCATCTTGAAGATTTCTATCAACTAGTATCATTTTGACAGGAAGTTGCATAATTAGTTTTGCACTTATTAATTAAATACAGTAATTGAAGACATTATTTTAAACTTTAAAAATTCATATCTTCAGTTCTGTTAAACCAAATGAAGCAAATAACATGTCAAATTGTTTGTCATAACATAACCTACACATTCATATTTTGTTTGGACATAATTGCATTGATTAACTCCTCTGTATAATTAAAATACTAAAAGGACAGGAATAATTCCTAATTTTGAAAATTCATAACTTAATAAATAAGATGTCAAATTGTTACAAAGATTCCAGAGTGGGACTCTCCAGCTATAAGTCCAGAAACTCACTAGAGAGAAAGTGAGGACGGTGTTACACCCAAAACACATATATACCCTAACTCTTACAAAGATTCCCTCCGGTTTGTCCGAAGTGGGACTTTCCAGCTATAAGTCCAGAAACTCACTAGAGAGAAAGTGATGACGGTGAAGCCGGTCACATCCCAGAAAGGGATCTTGGGGTATAAAACTTTTTCTTCGCGTATGTCTCTTGCTTATGATTGCGCTGTAACCATGGAGAATCTTCATCATTTAACAGAATGCTTGGGTCAGTGTTCACTGTGAAGGGAGGAATTTCATCAAACTTATTATAATCTTCTGACATGTCTGTCTTGTCCTCCACTCCCACGATGTTTCTATTCCCTGAAAGAACTATGTGGCGCTTTGGCTCATCGTATGATGTATTCGCTTCCTTATCTTTTCTTTTTCTCGGTTTGGTAGACATGTCCTTCACATAGAAAACCTGAGCCACATCATTGGCTAGGACGAATGTTTCGTCCGTGTACCCAAGATTTTTGAGATCCACTGTTGTCATTCCGTATTGCGGGTCTACCTTTACCCCGCCTCCTGTCAGATTGACCCATTTGCACCGAAACAAAGGGACCTTAAAAGAAGGTCCATAGTCAAGTTCCCATATCTCCTCTATGTAACCATAATATGTGTCCTTTTTCCTATTGTTGTTTGTTGCATCAAAGCGGACTCCACTGTTTTGGTTGGTGCTCTTTTTTATCTTGGGCGATCGTGTAAAATGTATTCCCATTTATCTCGTACCCTTGGAAAGTCAATATAGTCGAAGATGGTGACTTGGCCAACAAGTACAGCTGATCTCCAACAGTGGTGTTATTGATGAGATGTGTTTGCAACCAACCGCCGAAAGTCGCCATGTGTGTACGTTTAATCTGTTGGAAATATGCCCTAGAGGCAATAATAAATTAGTTATTATCATATTTCCCCGTTCATGATAATAGTTTATTATTCATGCTAGAATTTTATTGACCGGAAACTAAATACATGTGTGGATAATAGACAAATACTATGTCCCTAGTATGCCTCTACTAGACTAGCTCGTTGATCAAAAGATGGTCAAGGTTTCCTGACCATGGATAGGAGTTGTCATTTGATAACGGGATCACATCATTAGGAGAATGATGTGATGGACATGACCCAACCGTTAGCATAGCAAATGATCGTTCAGTTTATTGCTATTGCTTTCACTATGTCAAATACACGTTCCTCTGACCATGAGATCATGCAACTCCCGGATACCGTAGGAATACTTTGGGTGTATCAAACGTCACAACGTTACTGGGTGATTATAAAGGTGCACTACAGGTATCTCCGAAAGTGTTTGTTGAGTTGGCATGGATCGAGATTGGGATTTGTCACTCCGACTATCGGAGAGGTATCTCTGGGCCCTCTCGGTAATACAGCATCACAGAAGCCTTGCAAACACCGTGACTAAAGAGTTAGTTGCAAGATGATGTATTACGGAACGAGTAAAGAGACTTGCCGGTAACGAGATTGAACTAGGTATTAGATACCGACGATCGAATCTCGGGCAAGTAACATACCGCCGGACAAAGGGAACAACGTATGTTGACATATGAGGTTCACCGATAAAGATCTTCGTGGAATATGTAGGAACTAATATGAGCATCCAGGTTCTGCTGTTGGTTATTGACCAGAGAGTCATCTCGGTCATGTCTACATCATTCCCGAACCCGTAGGGTCCGCACACTTAAGGTTCGATGACGATATAGTATTATATGAGTTATGTGATTGGTGACCGAATGTTGTTCGGAGTCCCGGATGAGATCATGGACATGGCGAGGAGTCTCGGAATGTCCAAGAGATAAAGATTCATATATTGGAAGGTGGTATTCGGACACCGGAAAGGTTCCGGAAGGTTCCGGATATTTTATCGGTGTACCGGGGGGTTACCGGAACCCCCCGGGGGGCCACATGGGCCACATGGGCCATGTAGGGGAGGAGCAACAACCCACAAGGGGCTGGTGCGCCCCCCCTAGGGGGCCAAACTGAATTGGGCTAGGGTTGGGGGCCGGCCCCCCTTCCTTCTCCCTCTCCCCCCTTCCAAGTAGGAATCCTACTTGGAGTAGGATTGGGGGGGGGGGGGCGCCGGCCAATGGGAGGAATCCCTAGTGGGATTCGGCCTCCCTATGGGGGCGCAGCCCCTTGGCTGCCTCCTCCCCCCACCCTCCTTTATATACGGAGGAGGGACACCCCTTGGAGACACACAATTGTCCCATAGCCGTGTGCGGTGCCCCGATCTCCGTTTTCCACCTCGGTCATATTTTCGGAGAGCTTAGGCAAAGCCCTGCCGGAATCACTTCACCATCACCGTCGCCACACCGTCGTGCTGACGGAACTCATCTACTACCTCGACGTCTTGCTGGATCAAGAAGGCGAGGAACGTCACCGAGCTGCACGTGTGTAGAACTCGGAGGTGCCGTACGTTCGGTACTCGATCGGTGGAGCTCGAAGGATTGTTCGACTACATCAACCGCGTTGTGAGACGCTTCCACTAAACGGTCTACAAGGGTACGTAGACACACTCTCCCCTCTCGTAGCGATGCATCTCCATGGATAGATCTTGCATGAGCGTAGGAAATTTTTGAAATTCATACTCCGTTCCCCAACATAATCCAGGAGTCAGACTGCTCCGGGTTCTTGGAGCGTACAATATCCATGTATTCCTCGATAGACGGAGCCACCAAGGTGGAATTTTGTAGAACTGTGTAGTGTGCTTGAGTGAAAGAATGCCCGTCCATACTTATTACTGCTTTCTTTTCTAGCGTGCCTTTTCCACCTAGTCTCCCCTCATGCCGCGATTGAGGAACGCCAATCGGCTTAAGGTCAGGAATAAAGTCAACACAAAACTCAATAACCTCCTCTGTTCCATAGCCCTTGGAGATGCTTCCTTCTAGCCTAGCATGGTTATGAACATATTTCTTTAAGACTCCCATGAACCTCTCAAAGGGGAACATATTGTGTAGAAATACAGGACCCAGAATGATAATCTCTTCGACTAGGTGAACTAGGACGTGCGTCATAATATTGAAGAAGGATGGTGGGAACACTAACTCGAAACTGACAAGACATTGGACCAAATCATTCTGTAACCTTGGTAGGATTTCTGGATCGATTACCTTCTGAGAAATTGCATTGAGGAATGCACATAGCTTCACAATGGCTAATCGAACATTTTCCGGTAGAAGGCCCCTCAATGCAACCGGAAGTAATTGCGTCATAATCACATGGCAGTCATGAGACTTTAGGTTTTGGAATTTTTTCTCTGCCATATTTATTATTCCCTTTATAATCGATGAGAAGACAGACGGGACCTTCATACTGCTCAGGCATTCAAAAAAGATTTCCTTCTCTTTTTGGTAAGAGCGTAGCTGGTATGACCACTACAAGAAATATGTCAACTTGTGACCTTCTGTCAGTGACCCTGGAAGAAATGGTCATAAATCTACGACCATTTGAGACCAATTGGTCGTAAGCTGTTTGGGGGGCTCCAAACCCTAAACCACAACGACCATTTTGGTCAGAGAGGTCGTAATTTTCTTACACGAAATGGTCGTAAAGCAGACAACACTGGTCCGCTGCCTTATTTCTAGCTGATCACGACCAATATAGATGGTCATAGCCTCGTAAATTGTGGTGCATTGCTATGACTAGGCGCCACCTCATCAGTTTTGCCTATGTGTCATGTCCATGTGTCAATTTTTGCCCTAAGTTGTGAAGCAGCCTACATTTCTGTCATTCCTAAAATTCCCAAAAATTTCTCATAAATTTTTTGGATCATATCGTCCTCAAATATGTCAAAAACCTTCCTTGCCTAGTTCAAAAATAATTCAGGAATATTCATTTTCCATTCTGTTCAGAACAGCACTTTGTGAAGGAAGTGCTATTTATATTTTCTTGATTGCCCTCAAATTTTTTGGGCACTCTTTCCTATCCAAATCATTGCCTCATGAAAAAATTCAGCTCCATTTGCCTAGTAAATCTTCCTCAGCATATTTCCAAAGTTTCTGTTCAGCTAGAAGCTTTGTGAAGGAAGTACTAGCTAGGCATATCATAATGAGTTGAATTTTTGCTACATCTTCTATATGCCCAAATGATATCTCTCCACAAAATTTGAGGCCCATCTAAAAATCCATGTGAGCTCACCATCCAATCTTTGTTTCTGGTAATATTTTCAGTTTGTGAAGCAACTATATTTTATATTGCTTTATAATTGCTATAAATTTGACCAGGGCATGAATCTTCCCATAGAACATCCCTCCACAAAATTTTAGCTCATTTAATTTAGCCAATTTCCCTCAATATTTCTCCCAATTTTTTGTGCAGTGGAGAGCATTGTGAATGAAGTACCATTTTTATTTATCCAAATTGTATGAAATTTTTACAGTGCCTTCATATGCCCAAATTATCATCCTCCTAGAAATTTCAGCTCAATCCAATCATCTATGTGAGCCCAGCTTCAATTTCTATTTTCTGTCCAGATTGCACATTGCAAAGCAAGTGCTATCTAGACCCCTCCTATTGCCCTCAAACTTTTTGGGCACTCTTCCATATCCAAATCATTGCCACATGCCAATATTCAGCTCCATTTTCCTAGTAAATATTCCTCAGCAAATTTCCAAAATTTCTATCCAGAGAGAAGCTTTGTGAAGGAAGTACTAGCTAGGCTTATTCAAATGATCTGAGATTTTTCCAAATCTTCCATATGCTCAAATCATCACTCTTCACAAAATTTGAGCTCTATCCAGCAATCCATGTTCGCTCATCATCCAATCTTTTATTCTGGTCATATTTTCAGTTTGTGAAGCAACTATATTTTATATTGCTTCATTATTGCTGAAACTTTACCAGGGCATGATCCTACCTATATAACTTCCCTCCTCCAAATTTGAGCTCATTTCATTTAGCAAATTTCTCTTAATAATTTTCCCAAGTTTCAGTCCAGACAAGAGCATTGTCAAGGAAGTACCACTTTGGCATGTCCAAATGGTATCAAATTTAAATAATTAAAAAGAACTAACTAGGAATAATTAAAAACAATAATTTAATGACTAAAACAACTATAAAAGCAAAACAGTACTGTTTTAGCTAAAAACCTAATTTAAATAAAACTAAAAATAACTCACTAAATGCTACTGGATAGGCAAATCAACAACAAAACAGTAGCAAAAAGAATCAATCAGTTTGGATCAAAATATTTTATAAAACTCGAAATATGGCGAAATTAGTGATTTGAACAAAATTCAGCAAATTCAAATTTAAATTACTCAAATTTGAAATACAAGTGCACCATCAGAAACTTCATAAAATTTTGAATCCATAGCAAAAAGAATCACTCAGTTTGGATCTATAAATTAAAAGATATTGAATTTCTAAAACAGAAACTATTCTGAATATTGAAACTGAAAAGAAAAAGGTTAAAACCCTACGGGTCGGCCCGTGGCCACGTGGCGAACAGCTACTGGCTACAGGCATGCACTGCGGAAACAAACGAGCGGACGACCGGCAATTAAGAGAAAATGATTCGGGCTAATAAGTGATCTAATCTAAGCCGATCGTGCGAGATCTAACGACCGGGGAGGACTGACGGCGCTTACAGAGAGAGACAGGGGTCTCCGGCGATGCTCCGGCGATGGTGGCGACGGTGGTTGACGAGGGAGGACGCTCTGAGGGCTCCCGGCGTCGGCGGAGTGGCTCAGGTGATGAAGACGAGTGCGGCGGAGAGGATGGTGGCCTCGGCGAGGGTGGGGATGCCCGGGGCGAGCGAGGCGAGCTCGGGGCGTCGGCGTCGGTCTCTGCCTCCGGCAAGGAATCGGGCGGGGTAGAGGCGTCGGGAGAGGGGGCGTAGGGGGGGGGAAACGAGCGAGGCCTCGAGTATTTATACCCGGGATGGCTTGGAGGGAAGGTTGGGGCATAGGGGAAAGGTGATCGGGGAGATCCCGTATCGCGGCGGTGGCGCTTCGGCGAGGAGGAATGGGATCACGGGAGGAGGAAGGCGAGCGCGCGATCCTCGCGGGCGGTCGGTGGGTCCTGCGTGTCGGCGAGTGAGGGAGAGGGGGATCGGATCGGCTAGCCGATCCGTTCGGGATTCGGTGTCGGTCGGCGCTGGACTGGGCCAGTAGGCCGGTGGGGTGAGGGAGAGAGAGAGAGAGAGGGAGAGAGAGTTGGGCCGCACCGGGGGGTTTTCCTTTTTATTAAACAATTTCCATTTTGAATTTTAAGAGAGAGAAAAGAAATGAAAAAGGAAAATAAATAATTATATGATATAGGCATATTATATACCAAAATTATCAGAAAAAAATAAATCCTAAAACATGGACTATTTTTCAAGTTAAAAGAAAATTCACACAAAATCTAATAATTCAAACAGTGCTACTGTTGCATTTATAATACAAATACAATTATTTTAAAATACCAAAAAAATTCAAATTTATTTTTCTCCATTTTAAAATGACACAATGCGAAGGTTTTCAATTTTTTTGATTTTTCTTTAATTTCTTATGCCCGTTTCAAAATGCGGTCAAAACGACGGGCATGACCGTTCGTAGTTAGGGGTTGAATCTTGCAAAACTTTTGGAGTTTCTCTGATTAAATAGATACTTATGTACCTAGAAATGATTTTTGGAAAAAATAAAGAGCAAACTATGAGGCAGCTGTAGTTCAAATTTGACCCGCTTCCTACTGAATCGGCAAAAATTTGTCTTTTTCACGAGAGGTGGATCAAAAGTTTTTGACACCCAACAATTTGGTCAATTGTACATTAAATATGGCCTAATATTTTTAACAATTGATTTCGTCCAATTTTGCAACAAATATTTGCTAGGTTTTTCACAAAAAAACTAATTTTGGGCACTCAACAAATGGAAAATGAATTTTTCGTGCAAAGAAAGTGAAAACTTCCTTAGGCAACATTGTTTGTCATTCCAATATATACCCTTGTGCACAATAAGAGATCATTTGAACAAACTATGCCATGAATGTTGCTATAACATTGGCCATTTGCCTTGAAAGTCATGGATCTTCATACATGATAGCTCGATTCTGATAACACTTTTTTAAGACATTTGCCGTAGTCCAAGTTTGTTATTTTTCCTGGAAACTAGGCCACATATAATGACACAATGCGAAGGTTTTCAATTTTTTTGATTTTTTTTGAATTTCTTATGCCCGTTTCAAAATGCGGTCAAAACGATGGGCATGACCGTTCGTATCTAGTGGTCGAGTCTTGAAAAACTTTTGGTGTTTCTCTGATTAAATAGATACTTGTGTACCTAAAAATGATTTTTAAAAAAAATAAATAGCAAACTATGAGGTAGCTGTAGTTCAAATTTGACCCGCTTCCTACTGAATCGGCGGAAATTTGTCTTTTTCACGAGAGGTGGATCAAAAGATTTTGACACCCAACCATTTGGTCAATTGTACATTAAATATGGCCTAATATTTTAAAAAATTGATTTGGTCCAATTTTGCAACAAATATATGGTAGGTCCTTCACAAAAAAACTCATTTTGGGCACTCGAAAAATGGAAAATGAATTTTTCGTCCAAAGAAAATGAAAACTTCCTTAAGCAACATTGTTTGTCATTTCAAGATGCAAACTTGTGCAAAATATGAGATCATTTGAACAAACTATGCCATGAATGTGGCCATGAGATTGATCATTTCGCTTGAAAGCCGTGAATCTTCACAAATGATACCTCATTTTTGAGAACATTTTTTTAAAATAATTGCCGTATTACAAGTTTATTATTTTTCCTGGTAACTTGGTCACATATAATGACACAATGTGAAGGTTTTCTAATTTTTTGATTTTTTTTGAATTTTTCATGCCCATTTCAAAATGCGGTCAAAACGGCGGGCATGACCGTTCCTAGCTAGTGGTTGAATCTTGGAAATTTTTTGGAGTTTATTTGATTAAATAGATACTTATGTACCTATATATGATTTTTGGAAAAAATAAAGAGCAAACTATGAGGCAGCTGTAGTTCAAATTTGACCCGTTTCCTGCTGAATCGGCGGAAATTTGTCTTTTTCACGATAGGTGGATCAAAGCTTTTGACACCCAACCATTTGGTAAATTGTACATTAAATATGTCCTAATATTTTATAAAATTGATTTGGTCCAATTTTGCAACAAATATATGGTAGGTCCTTCACAAAAAAACTCATTTTGGGCACTCGAAAAATAGAAAATAAATTTTTCGTCCAAAGAAAATGAAAACTTCCTTCAGGAACATTGTTTTTCATTCCAAGATGCACTCTTGTGCACAACACGAGATCATTTGAACAAACTATGCCATGAATGTGGCCATAAGATTGATCATTTGGCTTGAAAGCCATGAATCTTCACACATGATAGCTCATTTCTGAGAACACTTTTTTAAAATAATTGTCGTATTACAAGTTTATTATTTTTCCTGGTAACTTGGTCACATATAATGACACAATGCGAAGGTTTTCCAATTTTTTCAATTTTTCATGCCCATTTCAAAATGCGGTCAAAACGATGGGCATGACCGTTCGTATCTAGTGGTCGAATCTTGAAAAAAAATTGGTGTTTCTCTGATTAAATAGATACTTGTGTACCTAAAAATGATTTTTAAAAAAAATAAAGAGCAAACTATGAGGTAGCTGTAGTTCAAATTTGACCCGCTTCCTGCTGAATCGGCGGAAATTTGTCTTTTTCACGATAGGTGGATCAAAGCTTTTGACACCCAACCATTTGGTCAATTGTACATTAAATATGGCCTAATATTTTAGAAAATTGATTTGGTCCAATTTTGCAACAAATATATGGTAGGTCCTTCACAAAAAAACTCATTTTGGGCACTCGAAAAATAGAAAATAAATTTTTCGTCCAAAGAAAATGAAAACTTCCTTCAGCAACATTGTTTTTCATTCCAAGATGCACTCTTGTGCACAACACGAGATCATTTGAACAAACTATGCCATGAATGCGGCCATAAGATTGATCATTTGGCTTGAAAGCCATGAATCTTCACACATGGTAGCTCATTTCTGAGAACACTTTTTTAAAATAATTGTCGTATTACAAGTTTATTATTTTTCCTGGTAACTTGGTCACATATAATGACACAATGCGAAGGTTTTCCAATTTTTTTAATTTTTCATGCCCATTTCAAAATGCGGTCAAAACGGCGGGCATGACCGTTCCTAGCTAGTGGTTGAATCTTGGAAAACTTTTGGAGTTTCTCTGATTAAATAGATACTTTTGTACCTAGAAATGTTTTTTGGAAAAAATCATGAGCAAACTATGAGGCAGTTGTAGTTCAAACTTGACCCACTTCCTGCTGAATCGACGGAAATTTGTATTTTCCACGAGAGGTGGATCAAAGCTTTTGGCACGCAACCATTTCGTAAATTATACATTAAGTATGGCCTAATATTTTAGAAAATTGTTCTGGTCCAATTTTGCAACAAATATATGGTAGGTCCTTCACAAAAAACTCATTTTGGGCACTCAAAAAATGGAAAATAAAATTTCCGTCCAAAGAAAATGAAAACTTTCTTAGGCAACATTGTTTGCCATTCCAAGATGCACCCTTGTGCACAATATGAGATTATTTGAACAAACTATGACATGAATGTGGCCACAAGATTGATCATTTGGCTTGAAAGCCATGAATCCACACACATGATAACTCATTTCTGAGAACACTTTTTTAAAATAATTGTCGTATTACAAGTTTATTATTTTTCCTGCTGACTTGGTCACATATAATGACACAATGCAAAGGTTTTCCAATTTTTTTGATTTTTTTTGAATTTTTCATGCCCATTTCAAAATGCGGTCAAAACGGCGGGCATCACCGTTCCTAGATAGTGGTTGAATCTTGGAAAACTTTTGGTGTTTCTCTGATTAAATGGATACTTATGTACCTAGAAATGATTTTTGAAAAAAATAAAGAGCAAACTATGAGGCAGTTGTAGTTCAAATTTGACCCGCTTCCAACTGAATTGGCGGTAATTTGTCTTTTTCACGAGAGGTGGATCGAAAGCTTTTAACACCCAACCATTTGGTCAATTGCACATTAAATATGGCCTAATATTTTAGAAAATTGATTTGGTCCGATTTTGCAACAAATATTTTGTAGGTTCTTCATAAAAAAACTCATTTTGGGCACTCGAAAAATGGAAAATGTTTTTTTCACGAGAGGTGGATCAAAAGCTTTTGACATGCAACTATTTGGTCAATTTTCCATAAAATGTGGTCTAATATTTTTGAAAAATGGAGTGGTGCTATTTTGGAACAAATATTTGGTAGGTTCTTCACAAAAAAAAACCATTTTATGCACTCGGAAAATGGAAAAAGAATTTTTTGTGCAAAAAAAATTAAAGCTCGATTTGGCAACATTGTTTGCCATTCCAAGATGCACACTTATGCAAAATACGAGATCATTTTGACAAACTATGCCATTGTTTTGTTTTAAAAAAAATCAGAGATTTGGGTCCAAATTTTTGAGATTCAAGCGTGAGACAGCCGGCCAATGAGACGCGAGGAACCACCTTCACGCGGATCACCAAATTGGACGTATAGGAGCCATCCATCGCGCACCCATCCAACGGTGGAGCTTCTCCCGAGAAACCAAAAACCCTAACCCACCCACCCACCCTCCCCTCGATCCCCCAGATCCGATCGAGGCAACCCCCGCCGCCACCCCCACCCACCGACCGCTGACCCACCCTCTCGGCCTCTCCCCCTCCCCTCGATGCCCCAGATCTGATCAAGGCAACCCCCGCCGCCACCCCCACCCACCCACCGCTGATCCACCCTCGCGCTCGGTCGCGCCGCCCTCCTCCTTCTCTCTGCGCTCCATAGCCGGCACCGCAGCCTCGTCTCCACGGCCTCGTACCCTCCACGCTTGCTCCGCAGCGCCTCTGACGACCGCGCCCGGAGCGAGACGGCGCCGCCGTTCTGAGCACTTGACGCCACGCTCCGCCGCGGCTCCTTCACCGTCCGCCGCTCCTCCGGGCTCTGCACCTCGCCGACGTCCCCCTTCGTCACGACCTCTCATCCACGCTAGAGACAGCCACGTCCTCGACGGCCGCTGCTGGACTCTACCCCTCCAAGTTGCCCGGACGCGTCCCCAACTCTCCCTCCTCCCCGACAAGGCCGCTGCCGGATACCCTCTTCCCCGACAGCACCGCCCATCTTCCATCTTCTTCTCCCGTTTGTGCACAACAGGGACGGCTCAGATCTGACGTTTTTGGTGTCTTACTGGTTTTCAGGGCGGGGGTGTTGCAGTGGCCGCATGAACACGCTCAGGGAAATCATCGGCGCGGCGCTCAGGAGACGGGCAAGGTGGATGCTGCCCACCCAGATGGTCCGCAACATGGGGAAGTCCATCTCCGACCGTCCCAAGCACCCACAACGGCAGGTAGCATCTCCATATCCATCTCCCTCCACCTCTTCCTCGAAGTAGTAGCACAGCATCAGGTAGTAGTAGGACGGTCAATACATGTCTGCGGTAGCTTGTTCTGTAACTTGTTCTGTAACTTGTTCAAATGATAAGAGAGGTTCCCATACAGCATCAGGTAGTAGTAGCACAGCATCAGCATCAGGTAGTAGCTTGTTCTGTAACTTGTGTCTCAGATTGTTCAAATGATAAGAGAGGTTCCCATTGTGGTTACAACTGACAATGGTGTGATCCTAGATATAAAATATAAGGGATAGTCTGAACATTCGTCTAGAACTCTAAACTAGCTTGAACAAGCAATCGAGGGAGAAATGCTGGTTTCTTTTGTATGGCATACATGTTGAATGTCGTTAGATGATGATCTAACCATTTTTCTCATCACAAAGTATGCATGGGCAATATAATTTGCAGCATTAGTTTTAGTCTTTTTTAGACTTCTCTTGTATGAGTAAAATGCTATGAGTAAGAGTAATGCTATGAGTGAGTAAATTCAGATTTCCTTACTTGCTTTAGGCATAAGAATAAGCTGATAAGAACAGAATATTGATACTTTGCATTCTATGAGTAAAATGCTCTATTTTCTTTCGTCACCTTTCTTGTATGAATGAGTATCTCTGTTTAACTAGCTGGAGAATGAAAGCATTGTACTAGCTGAACTTGTGTTATCATTCTAAAGAACTTGTTCGTTTTTTGATTGGTTTGTTCATAATATATTGGCTCCAGATTTTTTGATTCTTCTCTTCTGATTCATGTAACAGGGCGACCGTGGAAGGCATGATGATAGTTCATATTGTCATTCTGTTAGTCCAGTCAGTGTAATGAAGGTCATGGCCTAGTCGAGTATGTCGCCCAGTGAGTCCTGCATATGTTTCATATGATTGGAGGAGGAGCCCAGTTTGCGCCGATTGTCACTGCATATGTCTAACAGTGATTCTACTTGTATTTGTATATGTGTTATTACACTAGTAGAACTTGTACCTGTGTCATATGATGACTGGAGCAGGATCCCCGTATACACTTGTGGAGCTTGTAACTTTGATTGTCACTGTATCTCTTTATATTATGTAAAAGATTGATTCTGGCTACTGTTATTTGAAGTATTACTTATGTTTTATGTCCGTGTTGATTTAAATATTGGTTATTTATTTACTGTCAAATTGAAATCAGAAGAAAAAGGCACTAACAAAAGGGGCCCACTTACTAGAACTTGACAACTGGGACCCATCTAACTAGAGGACTTTTTGAAAAAAGAAAAACAAAACTGTCTAGCCAAAAAGGCCACGGCCCAAAAATGAGAAGGCTTAATTGTTGGGCTTGGCCCATCTACCTGACCAAAATTAATATGAGAAAAAATAATACAAATAGGCTGAATTGTTGGGCTCGGCCCATGTAAAGCACTGAACTGGACTGGGCTGATTCTAATCAACGACCAATTGAATTGGTCATAATTTTGCCACGTCAGCTTGCCACGTCGGATCTGACGTGGTCTGGGCATGTTGCCAGTAACCAAAATAATTGGTCGTAGAACGAATGACCTTTTATATTAGTCGTTACATTCTACGACCATTTCACAAAAAAAGTCGTTAAGTTTCATTAAAGATGGCAAGCTTTTGACCAATTGTTTTTGGTCATAACAAGGTCGCAAATGAAAAACAATGACCATTCAACGACCAATATTGATGGTCGCAAGTTGCCATATTTCTTGTAGTGGACCTTGATACTGCTTTGGATGCATACCGTCTTTTTCGTTCATACGTTGCTCGTCCTCCCGTGCCTCCGGTGTATCTTTTGTCTTCCCATACATGCTCAAGAAGCCTAGCAGGTTCACGCAAAGATTCTTCATCACGTGCATCACATCGATTGCAGAGCAGACCTCTAGGACTTTCCAATAGGGTAGCTCCCAAAATATAGATTTCTTCTTCCACATGGGTGCGTGTCCGTTACCGTCATTCGGAACAGATTGTCCGCCAGGACCCTTTCCAAAGATTACTTTTAAATCCTTGACCATATCAAATATATCATCACTAGTACGGTGGCCAGGCTTCTTCCGGTGATCTGCCTTACCTTTGAAATGCTTGCCTTTCTTTCTTAAGAGATGCCTGATCGGAAGAAATCGACGATGTCCCGGGTACACATTCTTCTTACATTTATCTAAATATATACTTTCAGTCTCATCTAAACAGTGCGTGCATGCATTGTATCCCCTGTTTGTCTGTCCTGAAAGGTTACTAAGAGCTGGCCAATCATTGATGGTTACAAACAGCAACGCTCGTAGGTCAAATTCCTGATGTTTGTGCTCATCCCACACACGTACACTTTTTTTATCCCACAACTGTAAAAGTTCTTCAACTAATGGCCTTAGGTACACATCAAAGTTCCTTCTCCTACTCAACCTCCACATGTGCATCTGCGGGAAGAAGAGGCGATGTTGTTCCACGACAACGACGGGTCGGCCGCCTGCTCTCCGCCACCATCCGTCACGCTGCACACTAGAGAGAAAGTGATGATGGTGAAGCCGGTCACATCCCAGAGTGGGATCTTGGGGTATAAATTTTTTTCTTCGCGTATGTCTCTTGCTTATGATTGCGTCGTAACCATGTAGAATCTTCATCATTTAACAGGATGCTTGGGTCAGTGTTCACTGTGAAGGGAGGAATTTCATCAAACTTATTATAATCTTCTGACATGTCTGTCTTGTCCTCCACTCCCACGATGTTTCTATTCCCTGAAAGAACTATGTGGCGCTTTGGCTCATCGTATGATGTATTCGCTTCCTTATCTTTTCTTTTTCTCGGTTTGGTAGACATGTCCTTCACATAGAAAACCTGAGCCACATCATTGGCTAGGACGAATGGTTCGTCTATGTACCCAAGATTGTTGAGATCCACTATTGTCATTCCGTACTGCGGTTCTACCTTTACCCCGCCTCCTGTCAGATTGACCCATTTGCACCGAAACAAAGGGACCTTAAAAGAAGGTCCATAGTCAAGTTCCCATATCTCCTCTATGTAACCATAATATGTGTCCTTTTTCCTATTGTTGTTTGTTGCATCAAAGCGGACACCACTGTTTTGGTTGGTGCTCTTTTTATCTTGGGCGATCGTGTCAAATGTATTCCCATTTATCTCGTACCCTTGGAAAGTCAATATAGTCGAAGATGGTGACTTGGCCAACAAGTACAGCTGATCTCCAACAGTGGTGTTATTGATGAGATGTGTTTGCAACCAACCGCCGTAAGTCGCCATGTGTGTATGTTTAATCCAGGAGTCAGACTACTCCGGGTTCTTGGAGCGTACAATATCCATGTGTTCCTCGATATACGGAGCCACCAAGGTGGAATTTTGTAGAACTGTGTAGTGTGCTTGAGTGAAAGAATGCCCGTCCATACTTATTACTGCTTTCTTTTCTAGCATGCCTTTTCCACTCAGTCTTGCCTCATGCCGCGATTGAGGAACACCAATCGGCTTAAGGTCAGGAATAAAGTCAACACAAAACTCAATAACCTCCTCTGTTCCATAGCCCTTGGAGATGCTTCCTTTTGGCCTAGCACGGTTATGAACATATTTCTTTAAGACTCCCATGAACCTCTCAAAGGGGAACATATTGTGTAGAAATAGAGGACCCAGAATGATAATCTCTTCGACTAGGTGAACTAGGACATGCGTCATAATATTGAAGAAGGATGGTGGGAACACCAACACGAAACTGACAAGACATTGGACCAAATCATTCTGTAACCTTGGTAGGATTTCTGGATCGATTACCTTCTGAGAAATTGCATTGAGGAATGCACATAGCTTCACAATGGCTTATCGAACATTTTCCGGTAGAAGCACCCTCAATGCAACCAAAAGTAATTGCATCATAATCACGTGGCAGTCATGAGACTTTAGGTTTTGGAATTTTTTCTCTGCCATATTTATTATTCCCTTTATATTCGACGAGAAGACAGACGAGACCTTCATACTGCTCAGGCATTCAAAAAAGATATCCTTCTCTTCTTTGGTAAGAGCGTAGCTGGCAGGACCTTGATACTGCTTTGGATGCATACCGTCTTTTTCGTTCATACGTTGCTGGTCCTCCCGTGCCTCCGGTGTATGTTTTGTCTTCCCATACATGCCCAAGAAGCCTAGCGGGTTCACGGAAAGATTCTTCGTCACGTGCATCACGTCGATTGCAGAGCGAACCTCTAGGACTTTCCAATAGGGTAGCTCCCAAAATATAGATTTCTTCTTCCACATGGGTGTGTGTCCGTTAGCGTCATTCAGAACAGATTGTCCGCCAGGACCCTTTCCAAAGATTACTTTTAAATCCTTGATCATATCAAATATATCATCACCAGTACGGTGGCCAGGCTTCTTCCGGTGATCTGTCTCACCTTTGAAATGCTTGCCTTTCTTTCTTAAGAGATGCCTGATCGGAAGAAATCGACGATGTCCCGGGTACACATTCTTCTTACATTTATCCAAATATGTACTTTCAGTCTCATCTAAACAGTGCGTGCATGCATTGTATCCCTTGTTTGTCTGTCCTGAAAGGTTACTAAGAGCAGGCTAATCATTGATGGTTACAAACAGCAACGCTCGTAGGTCAAATTCCTGCTGTTTGTGCTCATCCCACACACGTACACCTTTTTTATCCCACAACTGTAAAAGTTCTTCAACTAATGGCCTTAGGTACACATCAAAGTTCCTTCTCCTACTCAACCTTCACTTTCGCAGTTTCTCTTTGCATCAACAATGACCCGACCAAGATCATCAGCGGGCTCATCTGATGCCTCTTCTTTAGCTTCCCCCATTATAGTACCATCGTATTCAGGGAACCTAGGATAGTTGTCATCACCCTCTTCTTCTTCATTGTCTTCCATTATAACCCCTCTTTCTCCGTGCTTGGTCCAACAGTTATAGCCGGACATGAAACCGGACTGAAGCAGGTGGCTGTGAAGGATTTTTGAGGTAGAGTAATCCTTAGTATTCTTACAGACACCACATGGACAACACATAAAACCATTCTGCTTGTTTGCCTCGGCCACATGCATAAAATTATGCAGGCCATTAATGAACTCGGGAGAGCGTCGGTCATCGTACATCCATTGCCGGCTCGTCTTCATTACACAACATCGAAGTGACCAAATTAATACAAGTTCATCACATTAAAACCAAAGTAGAGTAGTGACCAAATGTTATTACTGCAAAAATATATACATAAAGTTCATACATACTTCTTATAAAACAACATACAACTATCTAAAGCATTTAAATGCAACAACAAATGCGATCAAAATTGCAACTAAGGTAATAATTGATCCAACAGCATAATGATACCAAGGCTCTTTATTAATGGCATATTTTCAAATCTTTCTAATCTTCAAGCGCATTGCATGCATCTTGATCTTGTGATCATCGACGACATCGGCAACATACAACTCCAATTTCATTTTCTCGTCTTTAATTCTTTTCAATTTTTCTTTCAAATAATCGTTTTCTTTTTGAACTAAATTTAACTTCTCGACAAGAGGGTCGGTTGCAATTTCTGGTTCACATACCTCCTAAATAAAAATATCTATGTCAACTTGATGGGCATAATTGTCATAAACACGAAATGAAACAAATAGTTATAAAAGATAATATACCACATCCGAATCATAAACCGGACGAGGGCCGACGGGGACGGATATCAAAACCATGGCACTATATATAACAAACAATCATACATGTAAGAAAATTATACAAGTAACTATCTAAATCATACAAATAAGATTTTTTTTTTACAAAAGGGATAAGAACAAGAGGCTCACCAAGGTGGTGCCGGCGACGGGACGGCGCGGGCGATCGACGGCGGTGAGAACGGGGACGGGAAGGCACTAAGTAAACCACACCTACACATATGGAAACTAAGAAGTTAATTTGAGCTCAAATTGCATATAAATCAAATAAACTCCCACATAATTACTCCCAAACTAAAACCCACAAATCACTATACTTATAAATCATGAAACGAGCTAAACTAGCAATGAGAGATGAAAGGATGAAGTTGCTAACCTTTTAGAACTCTTGGATTGATGGGGTGCCTCCAATCTTGTCAAATCTTGGCAAAAATGGAGGATGAACTCGAGCTTGGGAAGAAAACAGAGAGGGGAGAAAGCTTGGACTCGGGCTGGACGAAGCAGCTTTATATAGGGAAGACTTTAGTTCCGGTTGGTGATACCAACCGGGACTAAAGGTCTATCTTTAGTCCGGGTGGGTGATACCAACCAGGACTAAAGGGGCTCGCAGGGGGCCCAGCCCGCAGCCCCTTTAGTCCCGGTTGGTATCATCAACCGGGACTAGAGGTCCCATTTGAACCGGGACTAATCCTGGCCGTGCCCCCGTCTGCTCCTAGCCGTTGGAACCGGGACTAATGCTCACATTAGTTCCGGGCCCAAACCCGGCCGGGACTAGTGCTCTGGATGAAAGGTCAGTTTTCTACTAGTGGACAGCAACGATGACAATGGCGCGACGGACAGTGACGACGAGTACGGGTTAAAGCCAAGAAATGCATCGGATCGTCGCCCTCGTCGTCGCCTCCCGGATGATACGGAATTCGTCCAGTGGTGTTTGGCCCAGAAACGCATGGGATGACGCCGTCGCCGGTGGTGTTTTTCAAGTGCAGGGCCGCTTGCCATGAAAAAACAATTATTGGTCTTTGATCGGGTATTCAATGTTTGCTAAGAACAAGGAGTGACATTTTGATTCCCCTCATAAAAAAATGTAAAATGTCATTTCAACGAATAAATTTGTATCTTTCTGCATGATTATCTCTCTTTTGGATGATGATTACTTCGTTTGTTCTCCTAACACTGTTAAATGTCGTAGATTGCGGTTTGAGTCTCGTTTCATCGGCTTGGATCAATCCCTCCCTCAGTTCCATATATAATCCTCTTATCCGATTTAATCGCGAACTCAAGCACACGGCCAAGGCCTTGCAAATGCTGGAGTGCCAAGTCGCTTGGGAGTTGGGAATGCCCAGGTAATCTGCTCGTTAGGGCCTGTTCTGAAGTCATCCAGCTCCAGGCTTCACAAACTTCACGAATGAAATTGTGCTAAACGTTTGGACTCCGAGAAGCTGAATTCTCGAAGCTAGGCCCGATGGAAGTGCAAAAACGTGGAGCTGGAAGGTGGAGTTTGCCCAAATTACGCCGGTATGCCACCACCAAACTGAAAGCTGAAGCTGGTTTTTTGGAGTTTTGAGAAGCTGGAGAGCCTCCGAACACGCCCTTAGTATTCGCCGCAGTGCCATGCGACACGATCTTAATTGGGAGTTTCTTTGTCTTTTTCGATAAAAGAACACTTTTATTAATTTAAAATGTAGAATCAAGAGAATACAAAGCATAATAAGCATATACCTGACGTCTACATGAACAGTCAACAATAACGCATGCATACAAAATAAATAAATCACCTGTTATAGTAAAGTTAGAAGACCAAACTAGCCCAAGGCGATTAGGATGGAGGGCATATCCGCACATTGTGTGGCCACCCATGTGTGGTAAAAACATCCATTACCACTTGCTCCAAGCGTGTACAGACCACCAACGTAAATAGCAGTTGGTGTTCCGATCAATGTAGAGAAGACCACGACCAGAATCAGTGTGTACACTAGTAAATAACCTGCATAGGAGATAAAACTTGGCAAAATAGGCACAGGCGGGGACTTGAGATGACAGATATTTGTCCAGTTTGTGGCTTGGGTACGGAAGATAATTTTCATCTGCTTTGTTTATGCCCGAGGTCCATGGAGTTGTGGTGTGCCATGTCCGAAGTTTGGTCTTTGCCAACGATCAAGGAAGTTCGTCATACTGGGAATGAATGGCTTCTTAAGATTTTGGAACACCTCTCTGGTTTGGAACGGAGCATGCTCCTTATGACGTTGTGGAGGAGTTGGTATATTCGCAATGCGATCGTGCATGACAAGAAACCGCCACCTCTGGAGGTCTCGAAACGATTCCTTTGTAGCTATCTGGAGTCCCTGGTTGCCATAAAGCAGGAGCCATTTGCAGATCCATGCAAGGGAAAAACAGTTTTGGACTTGGATGTGTCTACCAGACCGCATGAAATACCAAACGCTGTGCCTCTTCCTCGCTGGAACCCTCCCCCGGCAGGTTGGCTAAAGCTGAACTCAGATGGATCTTTTGCGCCAGATGGATCTGGTATGGTTTTGCGTGATGATGCGGATTCAAATATATTTTTCTGCATGCAGAGTTCTCTACTACTGCAGGGACTGTCTGGAAGCTAAATTGGGTGCATGTATGGAGGGCCTTTCTCAGGCCTTGATGAGAAGCAATCTTCCGGTGATGATGGAATTGGATTCACTACAAGCTGTTACAATGATTCAGTCTGGCAACAGTGACAGATCGATTTATTCTTCTTTGGTTAAGGATATAAATTAAGCTGCTCCTAAACCTTCGTAGAACTAGTATTACTAATGTTAGACGCTCTCAAAATAAGGTTAGCAATTGTTTAGCTATTTTTGCTCACACGGAAGGCAGAACCATGACTTGGTTAGGGTCTGGACTAGGGGTGGAAACGGATCGGATAGTGCTCTTACCACTTTCATTTTCATATTTTCAAAACGAATACGAATGCGAATACGGATGTTATCGGATACGAATGCGGATCAGATGTTACTCGAATACGGATACATATCGGATATTTACTCGATTCGGAACGGATACGAATAATAGGGACATATTGCTTAAGAAAATTAGTCGATAGCTATGTGACATGAAATAATAAACTTGCGACATACAATAAGTCAATGATAAATAGGTTTTTGAATAAATACTACTGTAATGCATAATAATTTCTAAGTTTAATCATACAAAGATTAAAATTTGACCACTTATTTGGCTTTTATGTTGGATAATTGGCATATTGGGGCTAGAATTTTGAAAATTACCTCCCATAATCTTATTCAGATACGGATATATCCACTTCCATATCCAAATTTGTGTCAAAATCTCATACCATATTTATTTTTTATTTTTTAAATAAATTCGGATACAGATAATTTCCATTTCCATTTTAGTTCGGATGCGGATGTTTCGGATACGAATAGGCATTTTCTCGAATACGAAAATCGGATATTTCGGATCATCCACTGCCAGTTTCCACCCCTAGTCTGGACCTCCAGCTGCGATTGAGCTGAACAATGTTGAATTGTAATTCTCCTGTGATTGAGTAATACAAGTGTTTTACCCGCAGAAAAAAGAATGTTACGCTAGTGTCTTCAACATTTTTACAGGATTGTATATTGCTCATTTTGGACTGTTTATTGAAGCTTTCCTTAGTGTGTGCTGCATTATTTTCTCTAGTGTGTACGTTATTCTTTTCAACAATGTGTGTACCGCATTTTTTTTACTGTTCTCAACTAGGGAAAAAAGCAGCCCAACTACATGTGGGACTGGCTAAACGTGTCAACAGATAATACTCAGGTGATCGTACCAACAAAAAGATGGAAAATTGATGCTAAAAAAACAATAGGATGGAAATTACATTATATTGTGTTTCTGAGTGAGAAAAAGAAGAAAGTGAAAAATGGAATGAATAAAAAAAATAACATTTTTATATTTGTTGTCTTGCTCTCACCGATGATATGATTTCTGATCAGATTCCATACAATAGATTAAATGGAGCCCAAGAAATGGAAATTTCACCTCAAGAAATTGATAAATGGTATTGTGTTTTTTATAGATGGGTGACGATATATTGTGGAGACGGCAGATTAAATTAGATGGTATATAATCTCTTTGACTCGCTGGAAAGAAAAGAAAGCAATTCATCTATGTAATTACTCTCTAATATAAATCCACATAATTATTAATCGATGAATTGGAGCCCAAGAAATCATGTTTGACCATCTTATTTGTCTGTGTATACTGTACTATATATACACCCAACAGTCAAGAACACCCATCTCATTCTCACCATCTTTGCTCTGGTCTTTCTGCGTACCCACCCATCACCAGCTCGATCACGCTATGACGACCACCGCGTCGCTGCTGTCCGCCGCTGGCAGCATTGGCCGGCTCTCACGCTCTGCCTCCCGTGTCTTCGGCAAGCCGGCGGGCAGGTTCCATCTTCTCCGTGTTGAGGCCTACTCGCAAACCAAGACGCTTCCCATCGGCCAGAGCATCACCTCCACTCCTTTCTCCATCGACAAGTACAAATGGGGGTTCCATCTTCTCCGTGTTGAGGCCTACTCGCAAACCATCACGCTCGGCTATGTCTCTTATGTTATGTCGTCTACAAACATTCCCGGAAGAATGGGAATTTGAAAGCCAAGGATCTGGTGATGCTCATTCTGTTCAATGTGTCTATCACATAGTTACCTGATTCACGATACGTTCGGTTCGCGGTTTGAATTCGCTACATTCTACGAATCGGGTTCGATAGGGGGTATACATCTCCGGTTCGCGAATCGGAGATCCAGTTCGTGAACTTGCTATCTTCGGTTTGAAATAGCTTACAGTTCGCATTCAAAAATAGCCATCGAAGTTCCTAGATAGATATAATAAATAAAAATAGGGATAATATGTTGGTTGGTCCAACCCAAACAGACCCACTAGGCCACAACCTGCTGCTCCTCTTCTGCTTCCGATAACCTCCTTCTAAATGTAATCCAGCGCCGCCGCCTCGTGCGCTTTAGCATAACTTCGTTCCTCGTTCCTTCTCCTGCTCAACCTCCACATGTGCATCCACGGGAAGAGGAGGGGATGTTATTCCACGACAACGACGGGCCAGCCGCCGGCTCTACGCCACCATCCGTCACGTTGCACACCTTATGAATTCTGGCCTCCACTCGCCGCTCACCAGCCACCACCTCTAGCCACTGAATCCATTTTTCTGGTTCGATTAGAGTTCGACGAATTGGGCAGCGAATTGAGATCTAACCGAGCGAATTTGGACTCTGATCTGATTCGTTCGATATAGATTTGAGTTCGAGGCCTTTCCAAGCGAATCGGGTAACTATGGTATGTCTGTCATGAGATGCGGGGCCATGTGGAAGTAACAAATACTGAAGATGAAGGCTATAGCTAGAGAATTAGAAGCTAGTAGAAAACGGGTCTCAAGACCACCGCAAATGAAGATTGTAAAGACAAAAATGCTAACAAAAAAATCAGGTACCAAGTAAGTCAGTTTGTTATTTTATAACTTAATTAGATACATGATTATGATAAGATATGATGGCGGTTCCAGTGCTGAATATTCTTCTGCCTACAATAGATTGGTTTTAAGAATCATGTGAGTGAAAGAGCACAACTACGGGAATATTTTTGCGCGAGAATTAATAGTTTCAGCAAAAGTACCACATTGAACTTTGTGGTTCTACACATACCACCACCATATGAACGTGATATTGTAAGTCTCCATGATATTTCGTGTGTGATGTCCAGCGTATTGTCCATGCACCAGCCACCAATGCTATCGAAACTATAAGTGGACGGTGATCATCTTCATTTTTAGCATCTTTGTTATGAAAAAAAAATCATTCTCTTCAACATCAACACTCTCTTTTCCATCAGCAGCAACTTCGATTGTTTTACTTCTAATTACATTTGGCTTATCGTCAAATCGCTCTTTGCTTTTTCAATCAATTTTTTCATCATTTCAGCCATTGAAAATGTCTTGATTAGGTTGATATTAGTAGGAGGTTTCACTTTCGAATTGCGTCCTCCATTATTATTATTTTGCTGTTCAATTGCATCCACCATTAACATTTTGAAACTCAGTGGCTCCAGTGTTGGTAGAAAACTGGAAATTTCTACTAGGCATTCCAAAAAGAACCAGCTCCACTATCTTTAACTGTGTGTGGCATATTTGATTGTTTTTGCAGAGGATTGTGTAAAGTGCATTACACACGTGTAAAGCTGCAGTACACAAATAGTCCAAAATGTACATTACATATAGGCATAAAATGTTGTGGACATTAGTTCAAAATGAAATAAACATAAGTCAAAAATGCGATGGAGAATATTCATAGTGATATATCCAACAAAGTTCTAGTTTTGAAGATTAATTTGGACCCTTTATCTGAGAGTTGGAACTTTTAAAATATTCAAAACTGGGCGACAAGGCTGCAAGATATCTGAGGCACTCAAAAAGTTGGAAAAAAAGACTTGTGCCTTGAAATGGCCTTCATTTTTTTCAAGCATGTCGAGAAATAGACTTGTGGAATTTTAAATAGACTTGTGCCTTGAATTGGTCATACAAAGCCATGAAAAAAATTAAGGCTAATTCATGGATCTCGAGAAATAATGTTGTCTAACACAACGCCTTTTATAAATGGTTGGACAACCTTCAAATGACTCCAACTTTTGCAAGCAGGTGGGCATGACCATGCTAGCCATCCATGTCAGATTTGAACGATTTCCGACACCGTATGCACGTTGCGTCACGTCCGGCCATTTATCGGTCTTTTTTCACCGATAAAACTCCAGAAATGCAAAATTTGTCAAAAACCCAAACAACATGACATGATGCATCGAATTGGTGATACAAGTCCATAAAAAAAATTGGGGCCATTTGACAAATGTCAAAAAAATTGGAGCCATTTCAAGGATGTCGAAAAAGTTCACGGCTAAAAAATTAACAAATTTCAGAAAAGTTTGCCGGTTTCAAAAAATTTCAACAATTTTAAAACAATTTCATGAAATTTGAAAAACAGTTCACAAAATAAGAAAAAAGTTCACAAATTTTGAAAAAAAATACAAGCTAAAAGTTCCTGCATTTGAAAAAAGTTCACGGCTAAAAAATTCACGAACATGGAAAAAAGTTTGCGGATCAGAAAAAAGTTCATAGATTTGGAAAAATGTTCATGAAAATTGGACAAAGTGCACAAAATTTGAAAAAGTTCAGCAATTTGAAAACAAGTTCATGAAATTTTTAAAAAATGTTAATGAAATTTGAAGAAAAAAATGACGAATTTGAAAAACCTCACAAGCTAAAAGTTCATGCATTTCAAAAAAAATCGTGGATAATAAATTCACGAATATGAAAAAGGTTCGCAGGTTGAAAAAGTTCATGGATTTGGAAAAAAGTTCATGAGAATTGAAAAAAGTTCACGAAATTAGGAAAAAGTACACAAAATTTGAAAAAAGTTCAAGAATTTGAAAAAAAAAATCATAAACTAAAATAGCATGCATTCAAAAAAAGGTCACGGCTAAAAAATTCACGAATAAGGAAAAAAGTTCATGGATTTGAAATAAGTTCATGAATTTGGAAAATTCCATCAAAATTGGAAAAAGTTCACCAAACAGTTTGTGAATTAAGAAAAGAAAAGAAAAAAGAAAGAGAAAACAAAAAAACCTGAAGAAAAATCGGTCAGACGGAAAAATAAAATAAAAAACTAGACTGAGAATGTGTAGCTTTTTTTATCGTTTTATATTTACCACAGAAAAAGCAAAAAAAAAAGGAAGGAAGTGGACATAGCTAGTAAGTTGTACCAGTTGGTTAGGTCCGCTTGAACTGAACCTACAAGGAGGGAGTTCGAGTCCCACTGCCCGCACGAGTTTTTTGAAATTTAAAAGAACGAAATAAAGTAAGTGGGACGAGCCCATGAAGGAGAGGGGGTGTGCGCCGGGCGGAAATGGGCCAGTCCAGCCGAGCGGCCTGTGCGACGCTAGTCCCCCCGGGAATGTACGCCATATACGTTTCGGCAGACGACCCGCCATACGTACGAAAGTGGGTACGATATGTCGAAGGTCCATATTGCCCTTTGTACGCTTAGTGATGGGGGTTGTACCGAAGCGGGACTCTTGCTAATTTGTGCCAACCCATGGTGAGTTAAGTTGACGGGTGATGGGGGGCTCGACCACCAGCGGCTTGGACGCTATAGAGAAGATCAGTGGCAGATTCGATCGAGCCGTTGCTGAGTCCGGTAGCATGACATGTTTATGGTGAAGGTTGGGCAGAATCCGACTTGAGTTGGGTTATTATGTGTTTGTGTGGTATGCATTTATGGTCCAATCCAACCAAACACATTAAAGGGGATCGTGTTATGGTGTAATTGAATAACGGGTAAAAGGCTGAACCCAACACGTTAGTGTGTATGAATAGAATGACTGTGCTTTTCTAACTATCATGGGGATGATGTTGTTCATTCTGATTATTCGCCCGGCTATGTCTCTTACGTTATGTCGTCTACAAACATTCCTTTGTTACTTGTAAAAGCCTTCTAATGTGAGGTGAAAAGTATGTTTTTTTCTAGGAAGAATGGGAATTTGAAAGCCAAGTATCTGGTGACGCTCATTATGTTCAATGTGTCTATCACATAGTTACCTGATTCATGATTCGTTCGGTTCGCGGTTTGAATTCGCTACATTCTACGAATCGGGTTCGACAAGGGGTATACACCTTCGGTTCGCGAATCGGAGATCCAGTTCGTGAACTTGCTATCTTCGGTTTGAAATAGCTTACACTTCGCATTCCAAAATAGCCATCGAAGTTCCTAGATAGATATAATAAATAAAAATAGGGATAATATGTTGGTTGGTCCAACCCAAACAGGCCCACTAGGCCACAACCTGCTGCTCCTCTGCTGCTTCCGATAACCTCCTTCTAAATGTAATCCAGCGCCGCCGCCTCGTGCACTTTAGCATAACTTCGTTCCTCGTTCCTTCTCCTACTCAACCTCCACATGTGCATCTGCGGGAAGAAGAGGGGATGTTGTTCCACGACAACGACGGGCCGGCCGCCTGCTCTCCGCCACCATCCGTCACGCTGCACACCGTGTGAATTCTGGCCTCCACTCGCCGCTCACCAGCCAGCACCTCTAGCCACTGAATCCATTTTTCTGGTTCGATTAGAGTTCGACGAATTGGGCAGCGAATTGAGATCGAACAGAGTGAATTCGGACTCTGATCTGATTCGTTCGATCTAGATCTGAGTTCGAGGCCTTTCCGAGCGAATCGGGTAACTATGGTATGTCTGTCATAAGATGCGGGGCCATATGGAAGTAACAAATACTGAAGATGAAGGCTATACCTGGAGAATTAGAAGCTAGTAGAAAACGGGTCTCAAGACCACCGCAAATGAAGATTGTAAAGACAAAAATGCTATCAAAAAAATTGGGTACCAAGTTAGTCAGTTTTTTGTTTTATAACTTAAGTAGATACATGATTATGATAAGATATGATGGCGGTGTTGTCGATTCCAGTGTTGAATAATCTTCTACCTACAATAGATTGGTTTTATGAATCATGCGAGTCAAAGAGCACAACTACGGGAATATTTTTGTAGCGAGAATTAATAGTTCCAGCAAAAGTACCACATTGAACTTTGTGGTTCTACACATACCACCACCATATGAACGTGATATTGTAAGTCGCCATGATATTTTGTGTGTGATGTCCAGCGTATTGTCCATGCACCAGCCAACAATGCTATCGAAACTATAAGTGGACGGTGATCATCTTTATTTTTAGCATCTTTGTTACAAAAAAAAATAACCATTCTCTTCAACATCAACACTCCCTTTTCCATCAGCAGCAACTTCGATTGTTTTACTTCTAATCTCCTTTAGCTTCGTCAAATCGCTCTTTGCTCTTTCAATCAATTTTTTCCTCATTTCAGCCATTGAAAATGTCCTTATTAGGCTGATATTAGTAGGAGGTCTCACCTTCCAATTGCGTCCACCAATATTATTACTTTGCTGTTCAATTGTGTCCACCATTAACATGTTGAAACTCAGTGGCTCCAGTGTTGGTAGAAAACTGGAAATTTCTACTAGGCATTCCAAAAAGAACCAGCTCCAGTATCTTTAACTGTATGTGGCATATTTGATTGTTTTTGCAGAGGATTGTGTAAAGTGCATTACACACATAGTCCAAAATGTACATTACATAAAGGCGTAAAATGTTTTCGACATTAGTACAAAATGAAATAAACATAAGTGTAAAATGCGATGGAGAATATTCATAGAGATATATCCAACAAAGTTCTAGTTTTGAAGATTAATTTGGACCCTTTATCTGATAGTTGGGACTTTTAAAATATTCAAAACTAGGTATGACAGGGCTGCAAGATGTCTGAGGCACTCAAAAAGTTGGAACAAAAGACTTGTGCCTTGAAATGGCCTTAATTTTTTTTCAAGGATGTCGAGAAATAGACTTGTGGAATTTTAAATAGACTTGTGCCTTGAATTGGTAATACAAAGCCTTGAAAAAAATTAAGGCCCATTCAAGGATGTCGAGAAATAATGTTCTCTAACACGGAGTCTTTTATAAAAGGTCGGACACCCTTCGTTGAACATGGTCAATTTTTGGACATCCTTCAAATGACCCCAACTTTTGCAAGCAGTGGGCATGACCATGCTAGCCATCCATGTCAGGTTTGAATGATTTCAGACATCGTATGCACGTTGCGTCACGTCCGGCCATTTATCGGTCTTTTCTCAACGATAAAACTCCAGAAAATGCAAATTTTGTCAAAAGCCCAAACAACATGACATGATGCATTGAATTGGTGATACAAGTCCATGAAAAAAATTGGGGCCATTTGACAAACGTCAAAAAAATTGGGGCCATTTCAAGGATGTCGAAAAAAAGTTCACGGCTAGAAAATTCACAAATTTTAAAAAAGTTTGCCGGTTTCAAAATATTTCAACAATTTTAAAACAAGTTCATGAAATTTGAAAAAAAGTTCACAAAATTTGAAATAAGTTCACAAATTTTGAAAAAAAAATACAAGCTAAAAGTTTATGCATTTGAAAAAAGTTCACGGCTAAAAAATTCACGAACTTGGAAAAAAGTTCATGGATTTGGAAAAAAAATGTTCATGAAAATTGGACAAAGTGCACGGAATTTGAAAACAAGTTCATCGAATTTTTATAAAATGTTAATCAAATTTGAAAAAAAATCATGAATTTGAAAAAACTCACAAGCTAAAAGTTGATGCATTTGAAAAAAATTCACGGCTAATAAATTCACGAATGTGAAAAAACTTCGCAGGTTGAAAAAGTTCACGGATTTGGAAAAAAGTTCATGAGAATTGAAAAAAGTTCACGAAATTTGGAAAAAGTTCAAGAATTTGAAAAAAAAAATCCTGAACTAAAATTGCATGCATTCAAAAAAAGGTCACGGCTAAAAAATTCACGAATATGGAAAAAAATTTATGGATTTGAAATAAGTGCTGAATTTGGAAAATTCCATGAAAATTGGAAAATTTTCACCAAAAAGTTTGTGAATTAAGAAAAGAAAAGAAAAAAAAGAAATAGAAAACAAAAAAACCTGAAGAAAACCGGCCAAACCGAAAAATAAAATAAAAAAAACAAACTGAGAATGCGTAGCTTTTTTTAATCGTTTTATATTTACCACATAAAAAGCAAAATAAAAAGGAAGGAAGTTGACATAGCTAGTAAGTTGTACCAGTTGGTTAGGTCCGCTTGAACTAAACCTAGACGGAGGGAGTTTGAGTCCCACTGCCCACACGAGTTTTTTGAAATTTAAGAACAAAAAAAGGTAAGTGGGCCGAGCCCATGAAGGAGAGGGGGTGTGCGCCGGGCGGAAATGGGCTAGCCCAGCCGGGCGCCCTGTGCGATGCTAGTCCTGCCCCCCCCCCCCCCCCTCCCGAATGTACGTCGTATACATTTCCGCGGGAGACCCACCATACGTACGAAAGTGGGTACGATATGTCAAAGGTCCATATTGCCCTTTGTACGTTTAGTGATGGGGGTTGTACCGAAGCAGGACTCTTGCTGATTTGTACCAACCCACGGTGAGTTAAGTTGACGTCATTGTGAGAATTAGGCATACCAAAGAATGAGTGTCAAATTCAGAGGTCGTGTGATGCAACTGCTTCAAGAATGATGGTGGGAATTTCACAATGACCTTCGTATTGCCCTTGTTGAGTATACGGACATTTCTTCCATTTCCGGCACATGCAATCCAGTGACCCGAGCATACCTGGAAACCATCTTGATTTTCCAAGTGCCATGGGCCTTGCTGTGTTTATGGGAGTTGGTTCTCTCAAGTACTCCGGTCCAAACACCTTCGCCATTGCAGTAGCAAATTTGACCATTGCTTCGAGGCATGTACTTTCAGACATCCGGAGGTACTCATCCCAAGAATCTGTGGTTCTGCCATGGGTAAGCATCCTCAATGCAGCCATGCACTTTTGATAGCTAGAGAACCCCAATGGCATCCTTCTTCAGGATTAAGTAATCATAGTAGACATGGACACCGTGGTAGCGGCGATCGAACACTTGTCACCGCATCTGAAACCAACATCGGAAATAGGGCTTGAATAGCGCATCAGGGCCAAAGTAATCGTTGACCAACATCACATGTCCCCGTGCCCTATTCCGATTGAACACTTTATGTCCCCTTATAGATCCTTGTAGTTGAGAACATGCTCCTCCGTATCCACCGTGTCCGCAAAAACCGTCTTCATCATCGCCGTTTCATCCTCATATTCCTCTTCCTCATATGACTCCATGAACTTGTTGTAGAATTATTCTTCATCCGATTCCATATCATGTTTGCTTCCAAGTAAACAACAAGAATGTCAAAAAATTGCAATGACATTTGGGAACACTTATCAGGCGTGATGTTCGCCATGTATTGTGTCGGCAGGGGTGGAGGATACCTGGGCTACAGTTAAAATCCGGGGTGGAACGAGGGCGTATTCCAAGGCAGGAAGGCGCCTTGGTGAAGCGGCGGAGCTTATCTCACCACCTTATAACAAGGAGGTATCCTAACAAGCTATCCGTACTCCTTTAACCAAACACAAAATTGGCTCTTCTCAACTACATATCATCCTTCCAATCAAGTAATGAAGAATATCCCCCAGGGTTGTTTCAATGGTGGGTGCTCGTGGGGCCCGTCGTCAACCTCAAGGGGAGAGGCAAATTATCAAAGAAGAAAGTAAAGTGGGAGCAAGCAAGCCCCGTCCAGTAAAGCCTGGGTTAAGATTTAATTTCCTGAATTATGGTGGGACCACCCTGAAATGGGAAATACGTAAAGCACAAAGCTCGTACGAAGGGCTGAGTTTGTTGCAATGTTGAAGGGATGGGCCGGTCGACGTAATAATAATAACGGAATGATCGTGTCGGTTCTAAATCCGGCATATCTCGTAGTAGGGGTCCTAAGCTAGGCGTCTTGGAGCGATGATAACACGGACACAGGATTTTACCCAGGTTCGGGCTCTCTCGAAGAGATAATACCCTACGTCCTGCTTTTGATTGTATTCATATAGGGTATAGTACAGAGTACATGTATCTACCACGAGATTGTTCTAATGAATCTTAGATCATCTATTGACTAGCCTGGCCTCGGTTTATATATGCACCGGAGGCCTAGGGTTTAGGAGAGTCCTCGTCTTGGGCGTCATAGGCTGCCCGAAGTGGCCCATTAGTGAACCGCCATGGGGGTCCTCGGCTCAACCCACCTGGTCGGGAGACGATGTGGTGAATACCCCTAGTCCAGGACACCATCAATAGCCCCCTGAACCGGTCTTCAAGTTGGGGACGTTCCTCGGTTCTTCAGAAATGTTCTTCGTCTTCGGTCGTCGGTCTTGAAAACTGGTTCAACAAATCTTCCCATCTCCGATCTTGAGGATCGCCGAGGTGTATCCGAAGAGTTCACACGTCGGGCATCCGAGGAGTTCGTACGTCGGGCGTCTGAGGAGCCCCTTTAAATTCTTGGCCTTTATCAGTGTGCCTTGTTACTTAACGCCACACCTCGGGTTCAAAGTTTTTCCCGTGCGGCGGTGTCTTCTTGCAACCGAGCTCGAACTCCGGACTGCATCCGAGGTGTCTTTTGCAGCCGAGCACCAACGCCGGTCTACATCCGAGGTGTCTTTTGCAGCCGAGCTCCAACGCCGGTCTGCATCCGAGGTACATTTTAGCAGCCGAGCTCCAACGCCGGTCTGTATCCGAGCTCCAGCGCCGGACTGCATCCGAGGAGGCATAGAGTACCTCGTCTTTGAAAAAGTTTGAAGGAGTTTAGCCGAGCTTAATGCCGGAAATACTCTCTATGGAGCCAGCCATTCGAATCCGAGCTTTATGCCGGACTGATCCCAGTAGCCCTCAAGGTGTGTGTCGGCCTAAAATCCGAGATGCACCTGAAGGATAACATAAAACCGCTGATCCCAGTAGCCCCTGAGACTCAGGTCGATTCGCGAAATCGGCCTAAGGATCACTTCCTAGCTCGGCAGCATACTTTAGGAATTAAAACGCGGTGTGCAGTTGCCCCCGAGACTCAGGTTGGGTGCAGCCGACCAACCTGAGGATCGTAATCTCCTCGGAAATTGTTTTGCACTTTTTTTTAAATTGTCTACATTGAATAGGCAATGCAGTAGCCCCCGAGACACTGGTCGGGTGGCAACACCAGATCAGGGGATCGATGTAACCCGTTAATGGCTTTTAAGTGAGAAGTGCGAAGCCCAGTAGCCCCCGAGCCTTAAGTTGGGCAAGGGTGGCCGAATTAAGGATTAATATCCGGGGGAAATTGACTTTAATCATAATTTATGTGTAATAATTCTACGTATCCAAGTACTTTATTATCATTAATGCTCGGATCCGCATTGTACAAAACTTTGTTGACCGACTATCGTCTTCAACCTCCTCGGCCTGTAGCTGAGGAGTGTTTGTCCTACTTTATAAAGCCTTTATAAGGGCAAAGATTTACGGCAAACAAGGCAATCCGGCCATATAGTTTTATAAATAAAGGCATGCGGAGAGATATGTTATATTACTATTTAACGTAAGAAACATCTTCTGGGAAAAATAGTTCCTTTAGAGGTTCCTTTTCGCAGGTTATCATGCTAACCATGATTATGTAACTTCACCTCCGATCTAAGTGGGAGAAAATAGTGAAGATTAATTCGGGGAAAATTCCCGAAGTATTTGGCTTTAAAAAACCGAGATTTTCACTTCCGTCGTTGCCGACCAATTATGTTCTTGAGATTGCTAGCTTTCGGCTTCACCCAGTCTGAGGTACTAACCCGGATAACCCGGTAGTATCAATCACAGAGGTGCTCCCTTTACCCCCTAGCAGAACAATTGGGAACGTAGGGGGTAAGCACATGAGCCAGGTAACACAGCTTGGTCAGATCTCAAGTCAAATTGATGCATATTGTGGCTTTATAATGAGTTATGGGAAGGCAGCGCTCGTATATTGAATACAAATGCTGAGAATACGTCGGACTCTCCAGGAGTCCCAAAGTAACCGCGCCGAGGTGCCTCAAGGAGCCCCTGGTACGGTTTATTGGACTCTTTTATATGTCCGAAGTGTTTTATACCAAAAACTCGAGGTTAGAATTGCACAGTTTTTTCAAAGACGGCTGAACTGCTTTTCTATTAGTGACCTCGGACATGCCAAACACTTGTATGAAAGCAAGCTGATCGGCCGATTGAATTTGCGCATGTTTGTGGTAGTCAGCTTTTAAGCTGTATTTTGCAGCTTTATGCTATATGTTATTTTGACTCCGTTGCGACTGTTTATAATTTGAAAGTGGCCCATCGTCGGCTTCCACCCCTTTGTAGAGGCTACGCAGAGTGTTTCCGCAATAACAAGACAACCCGTAGCCGACGTCTCGGTGCCCGGAGGCGGTTGTGTTAGCGGAAACGAGGCAATCAGATATGTAGGCTTTATAACTTTCACTTAGTCAAAGGAGCTTGACTGTGGGCGCAATTAACTAGCCCCCGGTGTTTGGAGTGTTCGGGCGTGCCGAGGTGCAGCTCGGCAGGGAAGTTGCCGAACTACGGGTCGGAAAAGATTTCCCGAACCAAATTATTATGCACGGCACCTCGGTCAAGAGGATGTCCCGCCTCCAGAAAGAAACATAAAAAATAGGTTAAAGGTTCCATAAGCTCGGAAAACCAAAAAATTTAGGAAAAACTTGACGTCCGAACTAAATCATGTTTTTTGGTGCCAATCCGAAAATTGGTCTTAAAATAAATTTTTCCTTCCGTCGTGCTTTAACATAACGCATCCGAACTCTAAACTTCAAGTAGGCAGCCTTCGGCTTTAACTTCCATATCCCGAAGGCGGAGTGCTTCTCAGAGGCCAATTTAGCGAACTGAACTCGATCGGCTTTAGAGAGAAACCAGGCTATCCGGCTATTGGCCATACACTCGAGTTGAAAAAGGAGTGTTAGAAAAAGACTTTGCAACGACCAATAAGAAAACACATTTATTATAAAACGACTCATATAAATTTAAGAGCCCCCAGTTAACATGGGTAAAAGGAGTGTTTTTAACAAACAGAGTTTTTGTCGAACACAAATATAATACTTGGTCGAACCGAACAAAAATTAAACATTTAAAAAAAATTGAGCATGAAAGTGACTTAGCTAGTTAATGTGCTCGGTGTTGATGACGTGGGCCGAGCTTGCAATGGGTCGAGGTCCAGCCCCCAAGCCAGTCCTGGGGTGGCCAAGCGAAGAGCTCGACTGATGAAGTGGCAGCACAAAACTGTCGATGTGCCAAGGCGAAGCCCCTGGTCCAGCCGAGAAGACAGAGTAAGTCGGCAGGGTGACGCCGGAGTAGGTCGATAAATCGATGGCGAAGCCCCCGGTCCGGCCGAGGTGTCCGAGCGAAGAGCTCGGCTTGATGAAGTGGTAGTACAACACTGTCGATATGTTGAGGCAAAGCCCCCGGTTCGGCCGAGCTGACGAAGCTGGTCGGTTGGTGACGCCGAAGTCCCCGGAGTAGTTTGATAAAGAGATGGCGAAGCCCCCGGTCTAGCCGAGGTGACGGAGCAGGTCGGTAAGGTGATGTTGCAGCCCTATGCCAGTCGAGGTGTCGAAACAGGTCGGCGTGGTGGACATCGGCTTGAAGAAGCAACGGCGCGGCGATGCCGACGCAGGTCGGAACTTGTGACGCGGTCAATGCCGGCTTGAGAAGTGACCGCGCGGCAATGCTGTCGTGCCCGACCCGTACAATCCGTAAGGTGACGATATTATCTTGACGATCATTAGGGAGAGCGGTGCCGAACTCTTGGTCGGCTCGCCGAGGTGATGATCCGAGGTGGTTGTCATCGGCTCGATGGAGCGACGGCGCAGTCGATGTTGGCGCAGGTCGATAGCCATGGAGCAACGTGGTCGGGCCGGTTTGACATCGGCGCAACGGTGAAGATCGCCTCGGAAAAGACTCAAAATTTGTGGGCACGTGTTTGAGAACAACACACAATACCCTAGAAAAGAAATTCCTTCAAAAAGGATGTCCAATATCCCGTTCATGAAGAAAGATGAATTCGGGTCGGATTCGTTTTCGCGTAGAAAACAGATCCGAAAATTGATGCACTCATCGGACGTTTCCCGGAGTTTGAACGGTCGGATCGAGCTGAAATTTTCAGGGATGGTAGATATAGGAATTACGCAGACGATCAACGGTTGGATCTTCCAAAGGATATCCGAGCTGGACGCTTGACTCCTCGCCCTAAACTCGTCCAGATTCACGTCCAGATTTGACAGGGCTCCGGTATATCGTAGATCGCCGGAGTTTCCTCCATCGGAATATGACGAAATTTTATGGGGCATTATATACTCAATTCCGAACAATTCCACCAAAGGATTCGTCAAAACAACGCTCGAAGAGGCGGTGACGGTGAACGCGAACCCGCTGTCCAGAAAAAACTGCATGATAGCGCGAGGGCAACGTTGACGTTGAGCCCGCGAGCACCATGGACGATTTTTCCATGATCCCGGATGAGATCGGAATTGATGATGATGAAGACATCCGTCCGATCTTGACGATCCGAAGAGAAGCCTAGTCCTCGGCCTAGCCGAGGTGACCAGTCGAGCCGGCGACGAAGATGCCGATGTTGATGATGTAGTTGTTGGGGAACGGAGCATGAATTTCAAAAATTTCCTACGCTCACGCAAGATCTATCCATGGAGATGCATCGCTACGAGAGGGGAGAGTGTGTCTACGTACCCTCATAGACCGTTTAGCGGAAGCGTCTCACAACGCGGTTGATGTAGTCGAACAATCCTTCGAGCTCCACCGATCGAGTACCGAACGTACGGCACCTCCGATTTCTACACACGTGTAGCTCGGTGACGTTCCAAGCCTTCTTGATCCAGCAAGACGTCGAGGTAGTAGATGAGTTCCGTCAGCACGACGGCGTGGCGACGGTGACGGTGAAGTGATTCCGGCAGGGCTTCGCCTAAGCTCTCCGAAAATATGACCGAGGTGGAAAACGGTGGAGGGGGGGCACCGCACACGGCTAAGGATCAATGATCTTGTGTGTTCTAGGGTGCCCCCTTGCCTCCGTATATAAAGGAGGAGAGGGGGAGGCCGGCCGGCCCCTGTAGGGCGCGCCAAGAGAGAGGAGTCCTACTAGGACTCCAAGTCCTAGTAGGATTCCACTTGGTGGAAGGGGGAAGAAGGAAGGAGAGGGAGAGAGAAAGGAAAGAGGGGGCTGCGCCCCCTCCCCTAGTCCAATTTGGTTTGGGCAAGGGGGGGCGTGCGCCTCCTCACGTGGCCTGCCTCTCTTTTTTCCGTATGGCCCAATAAGGCCCATTACTTCTCCCGGTGAATTCCCGTAACTTCCCGGTACTCCGAAAAATACCCGAATCACTCGGAACCTTTCCGATGTCCGAATATAGCCTTCCAATATATGAATCTTTACCTCTCGACCATTTTGAGACTCCTCGTCATGTCCGTGATCTCATCCGGGACTCCGAACAACATTCGGTCACCAATCACATAACTCATATAATACTATATCGTCATCGAACCTTAAGTGTGCGGACCCTACGGGTTCGGGAATGATGTAGACATGACCGAGACGACTCTCTGGTCAATAACCAACAACGGAACCTGGATGCTCATATTGGTTCCTACATATTCCACGAAGATCTTTATCGGTAAACCTCATATGTCAACATACGTTGTTCCCTTTGTCCGGCGGTATGTTACTTTCCCGAGATTCGATCGTCGGTATCCAATACCTAGTTCAATCTTGTTACCGGCAAGTCTCTTTACTCGTTCCGTAATACATCATCTTGCAACTAACTCTTTAGTCACGGTGCTTGCAAGGCTTCTGTGATGCTGTATTACCGAGAGGGCCCAGAGATACCTCTCCGATAGTCGGAGTGACAAATCCCAATCTCGATCCATGCCAACTCAACAAACACTTTCGGAGATACCTGTAGTGCACCTTTATAATCACCCAGTTACGTTGTGACGTTTGATACACCCAAAGTATTCCTACGGTATCCGGGAGTTGCATGATCTCATGGTCAGAGGAACGTGTATTTGACATAGTGAAAGCAATAGCAATAAACTGAACGATCATTTGCTATGCTAACGGTTGGGTCAAGTCCATCACATCATTCTCCTAATGATGTGATCCCATTATCAAATGACAACTCATGTCCATGGTCAGGAAATCTTGACCATCTTTTGATCAACGAGCTAGTCTAGTAGAGGCTTACTAGGGACTCAGTATTTGTCTATTATCCACACATGTATTAAGGTTCCGGTCAATACAATTCTAGCCTGAATAATAAACCATTATCATGAACGGAGAAATATGATAATAAACACTTTATTAATTGCCTCTAGGGCATATTTCCAACAGTCTCCCACTTGCACTAGAGTCAATAATCTAGTTTACATCTCCATGTAATTAACATCCAATCAGTTCTAGGGCTGATCATGTTTTGCTTGTGAGAGAGGTTTTAGTCAACGGGACTGCAATATTCAGATCCGTGTGTTCTTGGCAAATCTCTATGTCATATGTAGATGCTGCTACCACACTCTGCTTGGAGCTACTCCAAAAACGACTGTCCCACTTTATGTATCCGGTCTGAGACTCATAGTCTTCCGGATCGGTGTTTTAAAGCTTGCATCGACGTAACCCTTTACGACGAACTCTTTATCACCTCTATTCCCGA
This sequence comes from Elymus sibiricus, assembly GCA_039707655.1. Classification (NCBI taxonomy): domain Eukaryota; kingdom Viridiplantae; phylum Streptophyta; class Magnoliopsida; order Poales; family Poaceae; genus Elymus; species Elymus sibiricus. The sequence goes on along the minus strand of CM077674.1, from coordinate 381,740,277 downwards.
GAAATTCTTCCTTAGTCCTTTTCAGGTACTTCAGGATATTCTTGACCGCTGTCCAGTGATCTACTCCTGGATCACTTTGGTACCTTCCCACCAAGCTAATAGCGAGGTATACATCAGGTCTAGTACACAGCATGGCATGCAAAATAGAGCCTATGGCTGAGGCATAGGGGATGACACTCATCTTCTCTTTGTCTTCTGCCGTGGTTGGGCTTTGAGTCTTACTCAATCTTACACCTTGCAATACAGGCAAGAACCCTTTCTTTGACTGATCCATTTTGAACTTCTTCAAAATCTTGACAAGGTATGTGCTTCGTGAAAGTCCTATGAGGCGTCTCAATCTATCTCTATAGATTTTGATGCCTAACATGTAAAACAACCTTTACCTAGATTTTCAAGTCTTACTCCACTTCACACCAGGCAAGAACTCATTTCTTTGACTTGATCCTATTTTGAACTTCTTCAAAAAAACTCATCAAGATGTGTGAACTTTTATCAGGCGTTTTGATCAATCTCCATAGATCTCGATGCCCAATCTGTGGATAACTCAAAAACAGGTTTTTATTGAAAACCTCCTTTCAATTCTTTATGCTTTCCAGAAATTCTACATCATTTCCAATCAACAATATGTCATGCACATATACTATTAGAAATGCTATAGAGCTCCCACTCACTTTCTTGTAAATACAAGTTTCTCCATAAACTTGTATAAACCCAAACGCTTTGATCACTTCATCAAAGCGAGTATTCCAGCTCCGAGATGCTTGCACCAGTCCATAGATGGATCGCTGGAGCTTGCATATTTTGTTAGTGCCTTTTAGGATCGACAAAACCTTCCGGCTGTATCATATACAATTCTTCCTTAAGGAATCCGTAAAGGAATGCCGTTTTGACATCCATTTGCCAGATTTCATAATCATAAAACGCGGCAATTGCTAACATAATTCTGACAGACTTTAGCATCGCTACGAGTGAGAAAGTCTCATCGTAGTCAACTCCTTGAACTTGTCGATAACCTTTAGCAACAAGTCGTGCTTTATAGACGGTGACATTACCATCAGCGTCCGTCTTCTTCTTAAAGGTCCATTTATTTTCAATAGCTCGCCGTTCATCGGGCAAGTCTACCAAAGTCCACACTTTGTTCTCATACATGGATCCAATCTCGGATTTCATGGCCTCAAGCCATTTGTCGGAATCCGGGCTTGCCATCGCTTCTTCATAGTTCGAAGGTTCATCGTTGTCTAGCAACATGTCCTCCAAGACTGGATTTCCGTACCACTCTGGTGCGGAACGTGTCCTGGTTGACCTTTGAAGTTCTGTAGCAACTTGATCCGAAGCCTCATGATCATCATCATCAACTTCTTCTCTGGTCTGTGTTGGTGTCACGGAAATTTCTTTCTGTGGCGTACTACTATCCAGAGGAGGTACAATTACCTCATCAAGTTCTACTTTCCTCCCACTCACTTCTTTCGAGAGAAACTCCTTCTCTAAAAAGGATCCATTCTTTAGCAACGAACTTTGCCTTCGGATCTGTGGTAGAAGGTGTACCCAACGGTCTCTTTTGGGTATCCTATGAAGACGCACTTATCCGCTTTGGGTTCGAGCTTATCTGGCTGAAGCCTTTTGACATAAGCATCGCATTCCCAAACTTTCAGAAACGACATCTTAGGTTTCTTGCAAACCACAGTTCATACGGTGTCATCTCAACGGATTTAGACGGTGCCCTTGTTTAAAGTGAATGCAGCTGTCTCTAATGCATAACCCCAAAATGATAGTGGCAAATCGGTAAGAGACATCATAGAACGCACAATATCCAATAGAGTACGATTACGACGTTCGAACACACCAATACGCTGTGGTGTTCCATGTGGCGTGAGCTGTGAAACAATTCCACATTGTCTTAAGTGATTGCCAAACTCGTAACTCAAATATTCTCCTCCACGATCAGATCGTAAGAACTTTATTTTCTTGTTACGATGGTTCTCTACTTCACTCTGAAATTCTTTGAACTTTTCAAATGTTTCAGATTTATGGTTCATCAAGTAGACATAACCATATCTACTCAAATCATCAGTGAATGTGAGAACATAACGATATCCACCGCGCGCCTCAACACTCATCGGACCGCATACATCGGTATGTATTATTTCCAATAAGTTGGTTGCTCGTTCCATTGTTCCGGAGAACGGAGTTTTAGTCATCTTGCCAATAAGGCACGGTTCACATGTCTCAAATGATTCATAATCAAGAGATTCCAAAAACCCATCTGCATGGAGTTTCTTCATGTGTTTAACACTGATATGACCTAAGCGGCAGTGCCACAAATATGTGGTACTATCATTATCTTTTGGCTTTCGTGTTATGAACATATGTATTACTACGATCAAGATTCAATAAACCTTTCATTTTAAGTGCATGATCATCAATGATATTATCCAAATAAATAGAATAACAATTATTCTCTGAAATTGAATAACCGTCTTGCAATAAACACTATCAGATATAATGTTCATGCTTAACACAAGCACCAAATAACAATTATTTAGGTTCATCACTAATCCTGAAGGTAGAGAGAGCGTGGCGATGGTGATCACATCAACCTTGGAGACACTTCCAATGCACATCGTCACCTCGTTCTTAGCTAGCCCTCGTTTATTCCGAAGCTCCATGTTTCAAGTTGTAAGCAACTGAACAAGTATCAAATACCCAGGTGCTCCTACGAGTACTAGTAAGGTACATATCAATAACATGTATATCAAATATCTTTGTTGACATTGCCAGTCTTATTATCTGCCAGTTACTTTGGGGAAGTTCCGCTCCCTATGACATTTCCCTTTGCAATGGGAGCACTAAGTCTCGGGTTTGGTTCAGCCTTGGGTTTCTTCGCGTGAGCGGCAACTGTTTTACCGTTCTTCTTGAAGTTCCGTTTTCTTTCCCTTTCCCTTCTTGAAACTAGTGGTCTTATTAACCATCAACACTTGATGCTCCCTTTTTTGATTTCTACATCCGCAGATTGTAGCATCGCGAATAGCTTAAGGATCTTCTATCCTTTGCATGTTTATAGTTCATCATGAAGATCCAGTAGCTTAGTGATAGTGACTAGAGAACTCTATCAATCACCACTTTATTCGGAAGTCTAACTCCCACTTGATTCAAGTGTTTGGAGTACTCAGACATTCTGAGTACATGCTCACTAACGGAGCTGTTCTCCTCCATCTTGTAGCTATAGAACTTGTCGAAGGTGTCATACCTCTTGACCCGGGTGTGAGCTTGAAAAACAAATTTTCAGCTCTTGGAACATCTCATATGCTCCGTGTTGCTCAAAACATATTTGGAGCTCCGGTTCTAAGCCGTAAAGTATGGCGCACTGAACTATCGAGTAGTCATCTTTTCTTGTCTGCCAGACGTTCATAACGTCCTCAGACGAAGCCGTAGGGGTATTTCACTGAGCGATGCATTAAGGACATAAGCCTTTTGTGCAGCAGTGAGGACAATCCTCAGATCACGGACCTAGTCCGCATAGTTGCTTCCATCAACTTTCAACTTCGTTTTCTCTAGGAACATAATAAAAACAGGGGAACTACAGCGTGGTCTATTGATCTACAACATAAATTTGCTAAGACAAGTAAGACTATGTTCATGACAATTGAAGTTCAATTAATCAAATTACTTAAGAACTCCCACTTAGATTAACATCCCTCAAGTTGTCTAAGTGTAACATGATCCACATCAACTAAACCACGTCCGATCATCACGTGAGGTGGATTAGTTATCAATGGTGAACATCTTTCATGTTGATCATATCTACTATATGACTCATGTTCGACCTTTCGGTCTCTTGTGTTCAGAGGCCATGTCTGTACATGCTAGGCTCGTCAAGTTTAACCCAAGTATTCTGCGTGTGTAAAACTGGCTTACACCCGTTGTATGCGAACGAAAGAATCCATCACACCCGATCATCACGTGGTGCTTAGAAGCGTCGAACCTTCGCAACGGTGCATACTAGGGGAGAACACTTATCTTGAAATTTAGTGAAGGGATCATCTTATAATGCTACCGTCGTCCTAAGCAAAATAAGATGCATAAAAGGATTAACATCACATGCAATTCAATATATGTGACATGATATGGCCATCATCGTCTTGTGCTTTTGATCTCCATCAGCAAAGCACCGTCATGATCTCCATCGTCACCGGGTTGACACCTTGATCTCCATCGTAGCGTCGTGACACCTTGATCTCTATCGTAGCGTCGTGGTCGTCTCGCCGGCTATTGCTACTACTACTACTGCTAACTTATAGCGGTAAAGTAAAGCAATTACATAGCGTTGGCATTGCATACAATAAAGAGACAACCATAAGGCTCCTGCCGGTTGCCTGATAACTTACAAAACATGATCATCTCATACAACAACTTATATCACATCATGTCTTGGTCATATCACATCACCAGCATACCCTGCAAAAACAAGTTAGACGTCCTCTACTTTGCTGTTGCAAATTTTACGTGGCTGCTACGGGTTTGCAAGAACTGTTCTTACCTACGCAAAACCACAACGTGGTGTAGTGATTGCTTTTTGATCTTCTAAAAGAACCCTCTTCATTGAAACCGATTCAACTAAAGTGAGAGAGACAGACACCCGCCAGTCACCTTTATGCAACGAGTGCACGTAGCGGTGAAACCTGTCTCGCGTAAGCGTACGCGTAATGTCGGTCCGGGCCGCTTCATCTCACAATACCGCCGAATCAAGTAACAACTAGTAACGGCAAGCAATATGTATACACCCACGCCCACAACTCACTTGTGTTCTACTCGTGCAAATCACATCTACGCATAGACCTGGCTCGGATGCCACTGTTGGGGAACGGAGCATGAATTTCAAAAATTTCCTACGCTCACGCAAGATCTATCCATGGAGATGCATCGCTACGAGAGGGGAGAGTGTGTCTACGTACCCTCGTAGACCGTTTAGCGGAAGCGTCTCACAACGCGGTTGATGTAGTCGAACAATCCTTCGAGCTCCACCGATCGAGTACCGAACGTACGGCACCTCCGAGTTCTACACACGTGTAGCTCGGTGACGTTCCTCGCCTTCTTGATCCAGCAAGACGTCGAGGTAGTAGATGAGTTCCGTCAGCGCGACGGCGTGGCGACGGTGACGGTGAAGTGATTCTGGCAGGGCTTCGCCTAAGCTCTCCGAAAATATGACCGAGGTGGAAAACTGTGGAGGGGGGGCACCGCACACGGCTAAGGATCAATGATCTTGTGTGTTCTAGGGTGCCCCCTTGCCTCCGTATATAAAGGAGGAGAGGGGGAGGCCGGCCGGCCCCTGTAGGGCGCGCCAAGAGAGAGGAGTCCTACTAGGACTCCAAGTCCTAGTAGGATTCCACTTGGTGGAAGGGGGAAGAAGGAAGGAGAGGGAGAGAGGAAGGAAAGAGGGGGCTGCGCCCCCTCCCCTAGTCCAATTCGGTTTGGGCAAGGGGGGGCGCGCGCCTCCTCAAGTGGCCTGCCTCTCTTTTTCCCGTATGGCCCAATAAGGCCCATTACTTCTCCCGGTGAATTCCCGTAACTCCCCGGTACTCCGAAAAATACCCGAATCACTCGGAACCTTTCCGATGTCCGAATATAGCCTTCCAATATATGAATCTTTACCTCTCGACCATTTTGAGACTCCTCGTCATGTCCGTGATCTCATCCGGGACTCCGAACAACATTCGGTCACCAATCACATAACTCATATAATACTATATCGTCATCGAACCTTAAGTGTGCGGACCCTACGGGTTCGGGAATGATGTAGACATGACCGAGACGACTCTCTGGTCAATAACCAACAACGGAACCTAGATGCTCATATTGGTTCCTACATATTCCACGAATATCTTTATCGGTAAACCTCATATGTCAACATACGTTGTTCCCTTTGTCCGGCGGTATGTTACTTGCCCGAGATTCGATCGTCGGTATCCAATACCTAGTTCAATCTTGTTACCGGCAAGTCTCTTTACTCGTTCCGTAATACATCATCTTGCAACTAACTCTTTAGTCACGGTGCTTGCAAGGCTTCTGTGATGCTGTATTACCGAGAGGGCCCAGAGATACCTCTCCGATAGTCGGAGTGACAAATCCCAATCTCGATCCATGCCAACTCAACAAACACTTTCGGAGATACCTGTAGTGCACCTTTATAATCACCCAGTTACGTTGTGACGTTTGATACATCCAAAGTATTCCTACGGTATCCGGGAGTTGCATGATCTCATGGTCAGAGGAACGTGTATTTGACATAGTGAAAGCAATAGCAATAAACTGAACGGTCATTTGCTATGCTAACGGTTGGGTCAAGTCCATCACATCATTCTCCTAATGATGTGATCCCATTATCAAATGACAACTCATGTCCATGGTCAGGAAATCTTGACCATCTTTTGATCAACGAGCTAGTCTAGTAGAGGCTTACTAGGGACTCAGTATTTGTCTATTATCCACACATGTATTAAGTTTCCGGTCAATACAATTCTAGCATGAATAATAAACCATTATCATGAACGGAGAAATATGATAATAAACACTTTATTAATTGCCTCTAGGGCATATTTCCAACAGTAGTTCGGTTCCGACGCGTAGATCGCTTTGGAGCCGATCCGAATTCCCATCGCACCGCGGCGACTACCCAGCAGGCTCTCAATGAAAGCACCAATGTCGGTTCTAAATCCGGCATATCTCGTAGTAGGGGTCCTAAGCTAGGCGTCTTGGAGCGATGGTAACACGGACACATGATTTTACCCAGGTTCGGGCTCTCTCGAAGAGATAATACCCTACGTCCTGCTTTTGATTGTATTCATATAGGGTGTAGTACAGAGTACATGTATCTACCACGAGATTGTTCTAATGAATCTTAGATCATCTATTGACTAGCCTGGCCTCGGTTTATATATGCACCGGAGGCCTAGGGTTTAGGAGAGTCCTCGTCTTGGGCGCCAAGTCTTGTGAAATCTTCCTTGTATGCGTCATGGGCTGCCCGAAGTGGCCCATTAGTGAACCGTCATGGGAGTCCTCGGCTCAACCCACCTGGTCGGGAAACGATGTGGTGAGTACCCCCTAGTCCAGGACACCATCAGATCGACTAGAAGATTTTGTCCGCTCCTCAATGCAATGATAGTGTAAGTTGCTCTAAGTAGCAGAGGACCCAAACGTTTTGTATAGTCTAAGAAAAAAAATACCAATACTGTTGTGCCCATGCATATATGCAGTAACTATGAAGGGTATGGTTTGATTGAACATTGTACCTAACTCAAACTACAGATGCATGCTTTGCAGAGTTGGAATTGTCTGGTGCGGCGTCATGCACCTAAGACTTGCAGCATTAGGTTCTTTTTCTTTAGCAAAGAAATTGTGACTTGGAACAACAGATCTTAATCAAATCAAGGAATCTTGATAGGAGTACTAGCTAGGAGAACAAATAATTTAAGCAAAGAAAGGGGTTCCACGCGGAGAAGGGTCAAAAAAATAATGGCAAGGGTCACGAGTCTACCGGACCAAGCCTACATGACAACATGAGCATAGATAACTCAGTAAGTGGGGTCTGCAGCACATCGTACACCCAGCGCGTCCCTGATCCCGAATCCCCGTTCCACTCCCGTGCAGCCACGCCGGGCCGCACCGGAGTGCCCCCTACCGCCCGCCTCGAGCCCCCTCTCGCGCCTCTTCCTCCCTCTCTGCCGCCGCTGGGGACGTCGCCGGGCAAAGCCAGTGCAGCGTGGCGGCGGCAGATCCTCCGAGGCGCCGATCTGGAGGGCGGCGGCGGCGTCCGCGCCGGCTTCTCCAGCGACGGTGCTGCGGGGCGGCGGCGGCCGGTCAGTGGCCTGACGGGATCGCGGACAACGTGTGGCGGCACTGATGTGCGAACTCGATCTGGATCCTTGGGGCCAGGCGAGCCGCGCAGCTGTCCAAGCGCAACGCCGCGACCACGTGGACCTCCTGGGCGTGTGGCTGCACCCGCAGCATGAGGATGCCGGGGCAGCGGCCCCAGGCATGGCGGCATCCTTCTCCGTCAGAAGTGGGCGGCAAGTTGTGGTGGATCTCGGGATCCCACGTCTTGCGCTAATAATGGTGGTTTGGCCCTAGCGCTCTTCTTCCACCAAGTCGTCTTTCTGCCAAATGTTGTCCTCTTGGATCTGGCCGCTGACGAGTTCCGATCTTCCCCGTCGGAGATCTATACGGATTGGCGTATGTCGCCCCTGGATATCTAGATCGGAAAGACTCCGGTCGCGCGCGCTCATATTATCAGCCAGCACGGCCTCAAGAGGGCGCGACGCGAAGCTTCGATTTCTTATTGGTGTCATGGGACATGTCTAAGTCAAGATTTCCAAGACATTGATAGAGGTGGAGAAAGTCCTGGCGGCTGCGATTGGAGGTCTTGAAGCTTTGGTGCAAGGGTGTACTGGATGCGATGAAGACTGTGTGCCAGGTGTTTGGTGACTTGCAACAGCGGCCTCGGCAAGAGGGGGCGGCAACACTGGAGGACTGAATTTTTGGTGGTGCTCCTCGAGTACCGAGTCTCGATTTCCAGAGTGAAAACCCAAGGTCTAGCCTTTATTGGTTGTACCTGGCAATGGCCTTATTGAAGGCATTGTTTTTGGGTAAACTCGGACTTTCTCCATGGTGAAAACCTAAGATCTTCGATCGGGCAATGACAACACTTGTGCATTGTTTCCTTCTGGGAGGCGTTGCTTTTGGAGAACCTCTTTGTAATCCGGGTGCTGTATTCGGTGGCGGTTAGAGTGCTGCTGATGCTAGTGATTGATCATCGTGGCGGGGTCTTTTTTTTTTTTTTTTTTTTGGCTGTGTGTATCCTTGATGCCTTTGGACATCTTGTTGATACAGAGGCCGGGTGTAATTGGTATCTTGGCGATATTAATATATTCCCTTTGTCGAAAAAGATAACTCAGTAAACAACACTTCAAAGGTTCATATAGTTTTCCAACTTTGATCTACAGCAGCAACTGATGTGACCACGTGCATGTACCGATTGTTTCCAGGATTCTCTCGACAACCGGTCTCTCAACATAGGCTGTTTATTATTATATTTTTCCTTTTTTTCTCTTGGCTCGATGGGTGTAGGTGTTTGTAAATATTTTCTCGATTGTCCAAAAAGAAACGCGCACGACTTGATCACCACCGAATGCCTCTATAAAAAGTTATCATCACTGGCACACCTCCAGTGGGCAGTCGAACAAGGATGCTATGAATTACCGAAGAATCAAAAGAGATCATCACCGGCACACATCCAGCGGGCTGTCGAACAAGAATGCTGAGAATTACCGAAGAACCAAAAAGTTGTAATGCAATATCAATATGTACTCCCTTCATCTATGATGTACCGAATTATTTCATTCAATAAAGCTTTTCTTTATGAAAGATTTTAGCATCCATACCAATATGATTTTTGTACATACACCATAACATAAAAAATAAAGTGAACAAGAATAACCTTAAAAATTAATCAAGTAATTAATAGATAAATTTTAACATCATCATACACAGTGTATCACCAGGCGCGGCCGCGTGGGCATGGCTAGTTGTTCTTAACTCAAACTACAGATGCATGCTTTGGAGAGTTGGAATTGTCTGGTGCGGCGTCATGCACCTTAGATATGGAGCATTAGGTTCGTTTTCTTTAGCAAAGAAATTGTGACTTGGAACTACAGATCTTAATGAAATCAATGAATCTTGATAGGAGTACTAGCTAGGAGAACAATTAATTTGATCATAATTATACTGAAAAAGAGACAAATTTATTCATTCAAATCATGAGGGACATAGAAATAGTGCTTTTTATTGTAGGAGGCCCTCCACTAATTACACACTCTGCCAGGTAAGCCATATGCATGCATCAATGGCGCCGACGATAGGTACGTCATTCCATGCGCTTCTGGGCCAAACACCACTGGACGAATTCCTTGTCATCCGGGATCAGATGACGAGGGCGATTATCATAATACTCTCTTGGTTTCAACCCGAACTTGTCTTCGTCGTCGTCCGTAGCCGCGCCGTCATCGTCGCTGTCGTGGCTAGCGAGGGTAAGTGTGTTCAGCTCCGTGAAGCCGGCGACGTCGCACCGGAACACCACGCAGTTGTCCTTGAGCAGGTCCCCGCGCATCTCCAGGTCTTTCCGACGGATGAAGTGCTCGTGGCCGCACAACTTGGCTTCATCGTCGCCGTTGAAGACGCCCGTCTTGGCGGGTAGCCCGTGGGTGACGTTGCCGGCCTGGTCGAGGATGCTCATCGTGTACTGTGCTTGCAGCCGACGATAATCGTGCTGCAGCTCGAGGTAGAGGGAGATGTAGTCGGCGTTGGTGGAGCTGTCGCGGCCGTTGGGGTAGTACTTGATGGCCCACTGGCGCCCGCCGATGCTGAAGGGAGTGGATTCGAGGCTCTGGCCGCTGGGTAGCGTCTTGGATTGCGAGTAGGCCTCAACGCGGAGCAGGTGGAACCCGGTCGCCGCCTTGCTGACGATGCGGGAGGCAGATCTTGAGATCTGGCCAGCACCGCCAGCGGCGGAAAGCAAGGTCGTCATAGCGCGTGTCACACGATCGATCGAGATTAATATGAGAGTTCAGAGCAAGATGGCGAGATAGATGTTTGTTGAGTGTTGCTGTATATATATGTAGTAGTATACGCTACGGACGAAATGGCAAAAAATATCTTTTTTATAAGAAAAAAGAGGACATAAATATTTCTTGGGCTCTAATTTATCGATTAATAAGTGAGTGGATTCAATCATATATTTGATTCCAGTTTTTTTGCTTTCCTGCGGGTCAAAGTGGTTGGGAATGGACAAAAAAAGATCATATAATTAAGCTGCCGTCCACACTATATATCTCATAAATATACCATCTAGTATCAATTTCTTGGGATCCAATCAATATGGAATTAATTACATGTGCTACGTACCATTTCTTGGGCTCCAACTAATCATACTATTCGTTCTCAAAAAAAAAAAAAACTGATCATACTATTCTTGCTTGGGCGATCGGACTTTATATTGATATTTTTTTTTTTGCGAGAAAACTTTCGATCTATTCATCTTCAATCATGACAGTACAACGAACACCAGAAATAATAAAAATTACATCTAGATCCGTAGACTACCTAGCGACGACTAACTTTATATTGATACTAGTACTAGCTAAATATCTGTGCGCTGCTATGACAAAGGAGAAAAGGAGAAGCGCAAAATCAAGTTACCACAGTGCTAATATCAAGCCAATGTAGTCGATATCGGCCACACCTGGCTGGCCGTTGTGGATAGTATCTTATGTTTAGTATGATGCATATGATACTAGTGTATGATACTACCTACATAATGCATAGTATCATATATTAGTATCTTAGATGATATTATTTTTTGCTATGCAAGACACATAGTAGTACAATATTTATTATGATACGGTATCATGATATGATCCTTAATCCTCTTTTTCATTTAATTATATGTCATCTCATTAAAATTATCTAATTGACATGCATGATACTAGCTATGATACTTATTACGGGCAGCCTAAGCTCTACCTCTCACAACTCAATCTTGCCAAGCAATCCTTCCAAATGCTCTCCTTCATGTCACCTGAATTAATGATGGTCACAATCCAACACGTCTCCTACTTGCGTGCTACGAACAACAAACTAATCACAAAGGGTTTTTTTTAGTTGCAGAAAGGTATTTTCTAAAGGTACGATTTTATGAAAGCATGTAATTGCATGAAGAAGAAATGACATTGTATTTCTCCACTTTACTCCATTCCTTCCTCATGCATGTAATGAGCACAAAAGGAAAAGGTGTAATCATCACTTTGTCGAATCCTCGAATGAATTCCTCTTAACCTTCAATCACACATGGCAGTGGCTCCCTTGGTGACCTTAACTGGGGAGGCGGGGCATGCTACTAGTGGCCATGATGACGGCCTCTTTAACGACATCTGGCCGGTAGCTGGACCTCTCCTCCATGGTGGCTGCGCTCAGAATAGGGGAAGGTGAAGCGATGGACGGCTTGCCCCTTCACCGATGTACAGAGGGAGCAGGTGAAGGTGCTCAGCGCTCGGACCTTGGAGGATACACAAGACGACGACCCACCCACTTAATTAGCATGGGGACCCACTCAGCTGTGAACCCCTCTACGGAACACAGCGGCATGACTCAAGTCAAAATCGTGACCCAAATCAAAAATCAGGTACCCTCAATTGATTGAGAGAGCTCCAACCCCTAGGGAGCTTAGTGAATTTAAGGATATCTGTAAACCTAAGCTGAGTTTGTATGTAACTCAAACTACAGATGCTTTGTAGAGTTGAAATTGACTGGCACTGCATCATGTTAGATGTGAGGAATCTTGTAACTTGAGCAAAGAAACTGTGACATGAACTACATGAAATTTGGAAGGAGAACAAACAGATTAATCATAATCCAAGATTGCTACTGATACCATCATAATTGGTTGTAGAACACCCGGATGCAAAGAAATGGCAAGAGATGTTCACAAATGAAAATCGTGGAGTAAATTCCTGGAAATTCAAGTTGAAGCATGGTCTTCTTCTCGTCCAACACATAATTAAAGCAAATAATTTAGAGTGTCTTGACCAATGGATTGCATCCTTGGTCCAATCTGATACTAGGCTTCTTCTTTTGATTATAGCCATGTTAGAGAAAACAGGAGTTGGATGGTTTTTTCCATTTCCTTTTCTTTTTGTTTGTAGATAACTTTTAATTATTTTATTAATGGAAAATTATACCATAGAACAATTGTTCTACGGTCTCTGGGTAAAAAAAAAGTCATAGTGAAAGAGAGAGAAATTTATTCGTTGAAACTACATTTTTTTAAGAGGGACATAAAAAATCACACGACTTATTCTTAGCAGATTATTAGATACTCGGTAAAACAGAAATGGAAAAAGTCCAAAATAAACCTTGAACTTGTAGACAGAAGCTAAATCAAACCCTGAACATCGAATCCCTGAAATTAGCATACCGAACTCTCTGTTCCCGGTCTATTTTAAACCTTAAGTGCGTTCCCAAACAAGGATTGGCCACGTGGAAGCTCAAACCCGGGATCGTTGGCTTCGCCGGATGCTACTGGGCCGGCCCACCAGACGCGAAGCGTGTTTTTTTTTCCGTAACGCGTGACTTAAAAATACCAAAAAAGGAGAGACGGCTGGGAATCCTACTTGTGACCTGGCGTCCCTAAATGAGCCCTGCTAGCCATTCTAAAAGATGGGTGTTGGTGATAAAGTAGAAGCGCGGAAGTATTTAACCACATAACATAACGTTCAGATTTGGAAATCTTATGAAAAAAAAATTGAAACATTTTGCTGAAAGTTATCAACAATTTTGAACTATGAACATTTTATGGATATTTTGGAATTATGAACCTTTTTGAAAAACACCAGCAAATTTTGAAAACATGAACCATTTTTTAAATCTCCAAAGATTTTTTTTTTAAGTGCGAGCACTTTTTGAAAAAAAAACCCGAACAACTTTGAAACCTGAACAAAATTTTAAAGTGCGAACAAATTTTGAATTTTTTCCCCATTTTTAAAAAAGTAACAAAGTGTTCGCACTTTAAAATTTTGTTCAGGTTTCAAAAATTGTTACTGTTTTCAAAAAATTGTTCCTATTTTTCAAAAAGTGATCAAACATTAAAATATGTTTAGGGATTTAAAAAATGTTTCATGTTTTCAAAATTTATTTGTGTTTTTCAAAAATTGTTCGTAATTCCAATAATTGTTCACTTTTTTGCAAAAAATGTTTGGATTTAAAAAAAATTGCTTTAATAATATTTGTATTTCAAAATTGTTGACAATTTCAAGAAAATGTTTCCAAAATTTTCAAAAACAAATCAAATATCGATGTTCCGGTGTGTTGTTAAATAGTTTCGCGCTTCTCTTTAATAACCAAACGTCAGCAGTTAGAGTGGCTAGTGGCACGAGCTCAGAAGCATTAGGTCGCAAGTTTGAATCCCTGTGAGTCTATGTTTTTTTTGGGTACTTTTAGTTGTGCGTAATAATAAAAAAACATGCTTCATGCCTGGTGGGCTGGCCCAGTGGCGTCCGGCCGCAGCCTTAATTGCCTCGTCGACAATCCCCTTGAGAACACACTCAAGGTTTAAAACGAACCAGGATCAAATAGTTTGGTGTGCTGATTTCAAGGATTCGAAGTTCAGGGTTTGATTTAACTATCGTCTACAAGTTCAAGGTTTAGTTTGGACTTTTTCCAAACAGAAATAGTAGTACTAGTTTATTTTTTTACGTTAATAGTAGTACTAGTTTTTATTGTAAGCCGCGGTGCGCTTCTGTAGGTAAGCCATACATGCATCAACGGCATCGCCATGCTATGCGTTTCTGGGCCAAACACCACTGCACGAATTCCATGTCATCCGGGCGCCGACGCTGAGGGCGACGGTGACGTTCCACGAGGCTTCTTGGCTTCAAGCCGTACTCGTCGTCGTCCGTAGGTTCGTCGTCGTTGGCCTCGCTAGCGAGGCATGCGGTATTGAGCTCCGTGAACCAGCGGACGTCGCACCGGAACGCCACGCAGTTCTCCTTGATCAGGTCCTCGCGCCTCTCTAGGTCTTCCCTACGGATGAAGTGCTCGTGGCCGCACATGTGCGCTCCGCCTCCGCCGCAATTGAAGACGTCCGTCTTGGAGGGGAGCCCGTACGCGACGTTGCCGGCCTGGTCGAGAATGCTCAGCTTGTACTCCGCTTGCAGCTGAGAATCGCCGAAGCCTCGCAGCTGGAGGTAGAGGGAGATGTAGTCAGAGTTGGTAGAGGCATCGCGGCCGTTGGGGTAGTACTTGACGGTCCACCTTCGCTCGCCGATCCGGAAGTTATCGGAGTCGATGCTCTTGCCGCTGGGAAGCGTCTTGGTTTGTGAGTAGGCCTCCACGCGGAGCAGGTGGAACCCGCTCGCTGCCTTGCCGAAGATGCAGGAGGCAGATCGCCAGATCCTGGTCCGGCCAGCGCCGGCCACGGAGAGCAACATTGTCATACCGCGTCACACGATCGATCGAGCTGAATATGGGGAGATAGATGTTCTTCAGTGTTGGTGTATATATAGAAGCACACGCTATACGGAAGAGATGGTCAAATATTGTTTTAAGAAAAAAATGGTATAAACTTTTCTTGTGCTCTAATTTATCGATTAATAAGTGAGAGGATTCAATTATATATACGATTCCTTTCTTTCATTTCCTGTGACTAGTAAGCATGCACGTGCAATGCACGTATCTACCAATATGTACTAAATTACACATAATATAATACAAAAGAGACTACTGATCTCATATCAACCACAGCAGTTCACATCCAAACATGAAATAACTATCTTGAGAATCTGTTGTGAAGTGCATAATTCCTAATTCCTGGCATGTACAAATAATTTGAATTATCACGTGTCATGAATCAATGTGTCCTATCCTTTCTAATATATGTTGCCCCAACCATATAATCTCCTATCTAAATGCACACTTCAATATTTCAAAGTGGAACGATGTGTTGCATTGCAAAATATAGCCAAAATAAATGTGAACATTTATCATGGATAAGCCTGAATGTAAGCAACAGTAAGATTAAAAGGGCCAGGTCAAGGCTTTGTATTCAACTTCTTGCCGACTTGTTTGCCCATCTTTTGTAGAGGATCCGCAACAATTTTGGTACCCCGTGGATTATTCAAAAAGAGTCAGCAACCCACCATGCATCACCATGAGCTATTGACACCATGACCTGAACTGTGGGCATCATCTGCTGCAAGAACAAAAATATGGTTGCCTTTTCGTTGATATAGAAATCTGCTATATGTATATGGATTCTTCTCACAGCAACAGATGGTACACAAAAATCAACGCAACACATGTTCGTGTCCGTTGAGGTATCACAACAAATAGTGCTTCTATGTTCACCAAAATTATAAGCTGGATTGCATTTCACAATCCTGCTATGCTTGCAATATCCATTTAGCATTTTTCATTGCTAATTGTTGGTACCAAACTGCTCTTCTGAGAAGATGTTCCGCTACTGAAAACTAATAGATTCCAAATTAATGTCCCCTTTCACAAATGTATTTTTCGAGAGATGTTTAGATGTGAATGTGTAGCCATACCATGGACACTTTTGAAAGCAACATCCAGTTTGGTTGCCTTTGTACCTGAGCTATCAAAGATGAATAGAAGTATATATGCAAGCATTGCAAGTACGTCTCCCTTGACCAACTTAGATGACATCCTGTAAAGTATAAATATTTTAATTAGATAGTAGGCAAAGACAAAGCTTTGGAACAGAATAAATTTCGTTTTGAAGAAAATGGAACTGTACTGACAACACACTGAAGTTAGAGACACCTATAATGTGATTACAATTTTAACGCGATCAAGGGAGATCGCGGCGGATACTCCGTCATAGGCCAGGGCCATTACGGATAATCCCATTGACAGATTGTTGGAGTCGGCACATGAATATAGTCCGCAACGGTAGTTTTCTTTTATTCCATTTTTGGCAAGTTACATGTGTTCATAAGTATATATCATAGCAGGCTTCTTTTCGGAACCAACCAAGTGTAGAACTTCGACGGAAGGTAATGGAGCATCCAACCCCGTTAGACGATTGGGACAAACTTTGCTACTATCTAGTATAATCTATAACAATGAAAGAAATCTAAATGTTTCAGAACACAAATGATTTAAGATTGAAAAAACATCCCGTTGCAAATTTAAATACCCACAGGTCTTACATTTTGTAGAAGGTAGTATATTTATCAAAGCACCATGGTTAAAACTTGTTGGTTGTCAGTCCACATACCAAGTTTTGTTTGTTACAACATCGAGACTTGATAAATCTTCTTGCTTTCCTCCGCACATACATCAGACCATACTACCCATCAGGCATATTTCCAATTGTTGGAATAAATCCTAGATGAATAACCGCAGGCACGAAAATGATTTCATTTCGGATATAACCTGGACCTAGGAGGCCACGAAGACATAAGTAAATTACTCAGAAGAGTCTCCTAACCTGCAAGTTCCGTGAATCGGTGATGGCGTGCAGCCGTGGAACATGGTGCTTGTTGTCCTCTGCCATCATAGCGACGGAGTCTTGCATTCAGTCGTGTACGCAAGAGCCCAAACTGTCTATGGTAACTTAGGACACATCCCACGGCAGTCTGGACATGGCAGTCGGAGGAGAGGCAGCCAGGCTAAGGGATGGAAGTGACCGGCGGTAATTAGTGAAGTGAGATCATCCGTTTGGTTGTTGTCCCCTGCACCTCAGGTTCAGTATTTGCATGGATAAGTGATACTCATAAACTACTGTACAACACCATGGATGATAAAACTATTCAAAACTACTATACAACACCATGGTTGATAAAATTACCCTGTCATAGGTAGAATAGATCTATCATATATACTCCATACCGTATGAAATACATATACAAGATCTATTATATGTGAATGTCAATAGAAGATAAGCTACTTCCCTGTATATTCCACATCCTATGAATGGACAATAACAAAAAATCAAGCATAGTTAAAAAAATGGAAGTTCTTAAAACAGTATAAGCACATAATGATGGTACACCTCTTGATAAATTTAATACACATTGATCTAAACTAAAGGTCTGAATGAATGATGTGGTAAATCAGAACATGCAAGCATGGTGCCCAATACCAACTGGCAAGCCAACTTATAAGAACAAAATCTTGCTTACTGTACTGCAGATATTCAGATAAGCAAGTGCCTAGCCTTTTTGATTCATGAGTTGGTTGCACTATTTATCGGTATATACATGCAAAAGTGTGAATAGGGAGGACTTTTGCAATTGCAAAATGAACCTTGCATACAATCAACAAGCTTTTACCGTCAGTGGTAAATTTACAAATGTTGTTCCGGATTCTGAACGCTAGATAATGCCATCTTCCACCCATAATAAAAAGGTGAACTGTACTACCATGTACACAAGTTTCTAATTTGTTCGGGTGGTTTCCTCAAAGACGGAAAAAGGCTGGCACCATGGATACCGTATCCAGTTAGAGGGGGTAAAATCTCTGCTGGATCTCAGAACTTTCTTTACAGTCATCATTCTCAGGTGTCAGCAGTCATCCAGCAAAAAAGGAGCGATGGTAGTATCACTGTACAGATTGCAACCATCCATAGGAATGCTATTTGTACAAGTTCCCTGAATGCCACGTGCACGATGCGGTCAAGCATCTTTCTAATTGGCCTATCCATGGGTGTAGGGAACGACATATCCTTTCTGAGAAAAGATGGATTTGGACAAATCTGAAAACGAAGTGGATAAAAAATCACATGATACGGATGAGGTAAGTAAAATTCATAAGGAACAATTTCCCAACACCAAATTCAGGTTAAACGACACCATTAAATTTGACCTCTGAGTCAGAAACTTGGAGGTGCAACAGAAATCCGAATTGAGTGGAAAACAATTATTGCCTTATCAATTATGTCTTGCTCCTCCTCCCTCACGTACTCAGATCCGTGTACTTAGATTCAGATATGAGAAGGTGCAGAACAGCGTATATGGGAGAGAAAGAGTATAGATCATTGGAGAAAGAAAGAGATGTGCGTACATGCTGCATTCATCACCAAGCAGAGGCGGGGACCAGGTTCACTCGAGGACGGATGGGGTGGCGGTGTTGGGCGTCGCCGCCGCCGGCGTCGTTGTCAGGCGGCTTGGAGGACTTGACGGCGTAGGCGGCCTCGATTCTCTGGAATGCCGCCTCACTCGTCCGCGACGTCCCAGTAAATATCGCTGGCGGCTATGTGCGGCCACGTGCGTCGGCCGGCGCCCGAGCGGCGGGTGGTGACCTGCGCGTAAGGAGAGGCTGGCGGCGGCGGGGGAGGAAACAGATGCAGATCGGCGGCGATGTCGGAATAGAGGCAAGGCGAGCGCGGTGGCGGAGGAGGATCAGGCGGCGTCGCGTGTGGCGTGGGGTGGCTATCCTCTAGGTTGTAGGAGCGTCCGGCGGGCCTCTCGCGGGGTAGTTGTCTTGAGCGAGCACGAGCAAGGCAGCACACAAATTGAGGATTCGATTGCGATCCGTTTCCTTTTCTTATGCCCTTGTGTGATTGTAGGGATTACGGACGTGGGATTATCCTCTGCGGTGGAGTATGGTCAGTCAACTTAAATTACTAAGTGCACACCAAAGAACGGATTAGATTAAGGCTAACAGTTAGATTAACTTTAGTGGGCTTAATCATGTGGTGATAATGAATTCGTGTACGTTTTGTGGGGTGCATTTAGAGAAGATAATGTTTGCTCTTTTATAAGTAGTATAGATTCAAAGTGATTGAGAATTAATTAGCTCCTACGTACCATTTCCCAACAAATATATTGCAAAATTACTTTACGTACGTACTACTGAATCCCTTCCGATGTTGATTTTTTTACATGGAACTCTCTATCCATTACTTAAACATGCACAGTGATATCGCTAGCAACCAAGTCTCGTAGGAAGGTAGGAGCGCTGCCCGGCCATGCAGCTTGGGGATCAGTGTCCATCTTCGAGCCTAATGCCACCAGGGCATCCGCCACCTTGTTACAAAGTCTAGGGCAATAAACCCCTTGAAACAAGAAAAATGAAGACATGGAAAAGCCTTAATGTCCCTAAGCAAGACTCCATTCGGTGCAAGATCGTAGTCCTCCGATGTTGATGCTGGTATGATGATACAATGGACTTACAATGCTGCATCAAGCTGCAAACAACGATGTCTATCCTTTCTCGTACCGAATCGTACAACTTTTGCTGTACGTGAAGCAACATTAAGATTTATTTTTAGAAACACACGTGCGCAAACGCTCATACAACACCTGGTGAAGACTGGTGTTGTGGAGCTCCAAAATCAACAGTCACCACGCCCCCCCCCCCCCCCCCCCCCCCCCCAATTGAAAGAGGTAATGTCTGCCAATAAGACACGAAATCATCAAACCTGCATTAATGCTCGACCGAGACATGCAATGCAGTTGCATGTCAGTTTGCGTGTGGCCGGTGGATGTGCAACTATAGATCCACATGCCGACGTTTGAGTGTTCAACTATAGTCATGCAGCACGTGGAAAGGATAAAAATGGAAATTCCCAAAAAAATCAATTAAAGAAACAAAAAAAACAAAAATAAAATTATTATTCAATAAATCCACAAGTGCACTAGCAGTAATGTTGATAAAAAATGTAAATATAAAGATGCTAACCAAACAAAATTCTGGCTAGACATGTCAACAGGTATTGCCCCGGCGATCGTACCAGAAAAGAAGAACCAATTTATAGTACGTATCTGAAGGAGAGATAAGAAGAATCTGAAAAATGAAAGGAAGAAAATACATTTCTTTTTACTTGTGTCCTTGTTTCTACGATGATTTGATTTGAGATCTGATTCCATTCAATAGATTAGTTGGAGCCCAAGTAATGGTACACAGCAGCTAATTACGATTAGTAGTATTTTAATTGGATCTCAAGAAATTGATAGATGTCATTAAGTACATAGATGATACATTTTGGCGACAATATATATACTACAAACGGCAGCTTATTTACAGAAGAATTCCTGTCAGTATTTATAACTCGCAGGAAAGGAAAGTTTGTTAATCCATAAATTGAAGCCCAAGTAATGTACATACCATTTATTTTTCTTAAAAATTGTTTTTTACCAACTTTCCGTATATATAAACGGTACACCAACACTGAAGAATATCCATTATCTCACCATCCTGCTGCACTGGTCTTATATAATTTCTACTACGTGCGTAGCATAGCCATCATCATATCGAGATCGAGATCGGCATGACGACTGTGTCGTTGCTCTCCCGATCAGCCTCCCGGATCGTCTGCAAGGTGGCGAGCGGGTTCCACTTGCTCCGCGTGGTGGGCTACTCGCAAACCAAGACGGTTCCCGCCGGCCAGTGCCTCAGGCCCACTCCCTTCGTCATCGGCGAGACAGAAACCTACAAGATAGGTTGGTGCGTCAAGTACTACCCCAATGGCCGCGACAGCTCCAGCAACTCCGACTACATCTCCCTCTACCTCCAGCTGTTGTATAAGCCTCACCTGCAAGTGCAGTACAAGCTGAGCATCCTGGACCAGGCCGGCAACGTCGCGTACGGGCTCCCAGCTGAGATGGGCGTCTTCGGGTACGAGAGCGGCCGCGGCGGCTGCGGCTCCGAGCGCTTCATCCGCAGGGAAGACCTAGAGAGGCACGAGGACCTGCTCAAGGACGACTGTGTGGTGTTCCGCTGCGACGTCGGTAGCTTCACGGAGCTGGAGACCAAATACCTCGCCTACGAGGACAGCAACGATGACAACGGCGCGACGGACGATGACGACGAGTACGGGTTAAAGCCAAGAAATGCATCGGATCATCGCCCTCGTCGTCGCCTCCCGGATGACAAGGAATTCGTCCAATGGTGTTTGGCCCAGAAACGCATGGGTGACGCGCCGCCGGTGGTGTTTTCAAGTGCAGGGCCGCTTACCATAAAAAAAACAATTATTTTTCTTTGATCAGGTATCCAATGTTTGCTAAGAACAAGGAGTGACATTTTGATTCCCCTCATAAAAAAATGTAAAATGTCATTTCAACGAATAAATTTGTCTATTCTGTATGATTGTCTCTCTTTTGGATGATGATTACTTCGTTTGTTCTCCTAACACTGTTAAATGTCGTAGATTGCGGGTTGAGTCTCGTTTCATCGGCTTGGATCAATCCCGCCCTCAGTTCCATATATAATCCTCTTATCCGATTTAATCGCGAACTCAAGCACACGGCCAAGGCCTTGCAAATGTGCTGGAGTGCCAATTCGCTTGGGAGTGGGGAATGCCCAGGTAATCTGCTCCTTAGTATTCGCCCCGGTGCCATGCGACATGATCTTAACTGGGAGTTTCTTGGTCTTTTTCGATAAAAGGACACTTTTATTAATTTAAAATGTTGAATCAAGAGAATGCAAAGCATAATGAGCATATACCTGACCTCTACATGAACAGTCAACAATAACGCACGCATACAAAATAAATAAATCACCTGTCATAGTAAAGTTAGAACACCAAACTAGCCCAAGGCGATAAGGATGGAGGGCATATCCACATATTGTGTGGCCACCCATGTGTGTTAAACATCCATGACCACTTGCTCCAAGCGCGTACACACCACCAACGTAAATAGCAATTGGTGTTCCGATCAATGTAGAGAAGACCACGACCAGAATCAGTGTGTACACTAGTAAATAACATGCATAGGAGATGAAACTTGGCAAAATAGGCACAGGCGGGGACTTGATATGACAGATATTTGTCCAGTTTGTGGCTTGGGTACCGAAGATAATTTTCATCTGTTTTGTTTATGCCCGAGGGCCATCGACTTGTGGTGTGCAATGTCCGAAGTTTGGCCTTTGCCACTGATCAGGGAAGTTCGTCATACTGGGAATGAATGGCTTCTTCAGGTTTCGGAACACCTCTCTAGTTTGGAACGAAGCATGCTCCTTATGACGTTGTGGAGGAGTTGGTATATTCACAATGAGATCGTGCATGACAAGAAACCGCCACCTCTGGAGGTCTCGAAACGATTCCTTTGTAGCTATCTGGAGTCCCTGATTGCCATAAAGCAGGAGCCTTTTGCAGATCCATGCAAGGGAAAAACAGTTTTGGACTTGGATGTGTCTAGCTACCACACCACATGAAATACCAAACGATGTGGCTCTTCCTCGCTAGAACCCTCCCTCAGCTGGTTGGCTAAAGCTGAACTCAGATGGATCTTTTGCGTCAGATGGATCTGGTATGGTGTTGCATGATGACGCGGATTCAATTATTTTTTCTGCATGGAGAGTTCTCTACTACTGCATGGACTATCTGGAGCTGAATTGGGTGCATGTATGGAGGGCCTTTCTCAGGCCTTGATGAGAAGCAATCTTCCGGTGATGGTGGAATTGGATTCACTACAAGCTGTTAGAATGATTCAGTCTGGCGACAGTCACCGGTCGGTTTATTCTTCTTTGGTTATGGATATAAAGCTGCTTCTAAACCTTCGTAGAACTAGTATTACTCATGTTAGACGCTCTCAAAATAAGGTTAGCAATTGTTTAACTATTTTTGCTCATACGGAAGGCAGAACCATGACTTGGTTAGGGTCTGGACCTCCAGCTGCGATTGAGATGAACAATGTTGATTGTAATCCTCCAGTGATTGAATAATACAAGTGTTTTACCCGCAAAGAAAAAAAAAATAGAATCTTACGCTAGTGTCTTCAACATTTTTACAGGAATGTATATTGCTCATTGTGGACAATAGTTTATTGAAGCTTTCCATAATGTGTGTTGCATTACTTTGTCTAGTTTGTACGTCATTTTTTCAAGAATGTGTGTACCACATTTTTTACTGTTCTCGACTGGGAAAAAAAGCAGCCCAACTACATATGATCGTACCAACAAAAAGATGGAATTACATTATATTGGGTTTCGGAGTGAGAAAAAGAAGAAAGTGAAAAATGGAATGAATAAAAATATATTTCTTTTTAATATTTTTGTCCTGCTCTCTACCCATGATATGATTTCTGATCAGATTCCATACAATAGATTAAATGGAGCCCAAGAAATGGAAATTTCATCTCAAGAAATTGATAAATGGCATTGTGTTCTATAGATGGGTGACGATATATTGTGCAGACGGCAGATTAAATTAGATGGAATATGATCTCTTTGACTCGCAGGAAAGGAAAGAAAGCAATCGTATATATAATTGCTCTCTAATGTAAATCCACATAATTATTAATCGATGAATTGGAGCCCAAGAAATAATTTTTGACCATCTTGTTTGTCTGTGTATACTGTACTATATATACACCCAACAGTCAAGAACACCCATCTCATTCTCACCATCTTGCTCTGGTCTTTCTTCGTACCCATCCATCACCAGCTCGATCACGCTATGACGACCACCGCGTCGCTGCTGTCCGCCGCTGGCAGCATTGGCCGGGTCTCGCGCTCTGCCTCCCGCGTCGTCGGCAAGCCGGCAGGCAGGTTCCACCTTCTCCGCGTCGAGGCCTACTCGCAAACAAAGACGCTCCCCGCCGGCCAGAGCATGACCTCCACTCATTTCTCCATCGGCAAGTACAAGTGGTACTTCAAGTACTACCCCAACGGCCGCGACACCTCGACCAACTCAGACTACATCTCCCTCTACCTCCAGCTGCACGGGCAGCGTCAGCTGCAAGCACAGTACAAGAGGAGCATCCTCGACCAGGCCGGCAACTTTGCGTACGGGCAGGGGCGGGCCCAGGATTTGAGGAGTGTGTATTCAAAATTTTGAAGGCTAACAATTTGGTTTACGGGCTCAAATTGAGAGTACCGATTTTTATTAATAATGCTTGCATTCATAATTCACAAATATTCTCTGCATGTTAACATCGCAAATTGCAAACAATAGTAATATATTAGACTAACTTTAAGGGTGTAGCTAGGTCTGAGTTGACGGAGACTTTTTTAGATGAACAGGGAGGCTCTCCCCGGCTCCATTACAGGAATGAAACCATAGGCAAGTGTCGATACAACAGCTCACTTAGAGGAGCAGTTCAAAAGAAATAACGAAAACTAGAAGCAACTTAGCACGGGGGCACGCAGGCCCTAGTGGTGGAAGACAGGGACACATCTAAAAGGAGCAACTACATAACGGTATTTCAGATCACAGCCATCTCGCCGGACCTTCGGAACTTGAACGGCGGCGCCGCAGTGGATTGAGGGGACCAGCAAGCAGACAGAGTTGACACTGGGCTGCTTGTAGCATTCTTGTCCCTGGGATCTCTTTTTTTGACTGGAGATTGGAAGCTCCCTTCGTCCTCCGAGATTTGGAGCTTGCTCCAGTACCCAGCATCTCCATCTTTGGCAATCTCCTTCAGCGTCAGCCACTCGAGATTCTCAGCGGTTGCCGGCAGAAGGCTGTCAGAGCGTTCAGAAATTCCTCCAATCTCACTTTTCCATGCACAGGGGACAAGACCGCCCAGAATTTGAGGGTCCTGAGGATCAATCTCCAAACCTGAGTTACAGACGACCAAATGGTGTTATTAAAAATCATAGAGTTCCTATATTTCCATAAACACCACAGGACAGCTGAACTAACAGTATTTAAGTCAGAGTTCTTCTTATTTGATACCCAAAATCTAGCAACCGACTCAAAGTTAGACCCAATGGGGATCTTGAAGTGGTCACAAACAAAGGACCAAATATTCTGTGCTACTATACATTCAAAGAACAAGTGAGAATTTGTTTCATCTTCAGCACAGAAGACACAGTCAAGCGGTTTAATGATGTGTCTTTTCCTTAGGTTATCTCTAGTCATTAATTTGTTGCTAGCAAACAACCAGAGGAAGACATGAATTTTTGGGGGCACAGAAAGTTTCCACACAGCAGGGAGGTAAACTGGTTGCACCCCCCTGAAGTTAATTACATGATATAGCGAGCTAGAGGAGTAGACCACTTTGTTCTCTAGTTGCCAGATTAGAGAGTCAGGGTCACCACTGAGGGAGATGCTCCCAGCAATCTCCTCTGACTGGTACCATTGCTCCATGAGCTTGTTATCAAAATTCCTCCTAAAAGAGAGTTTGAGGGTCTCTCCATCCCACACATCACTAATACATTTTGACTGCTCATTACAAAGAATGTAAGGGTCCCAAAATTGAATAGCCAATGGTGAAGTACCAAACCAGGTGTCTTCCCAGAATCTAATCATATCCCCTTTGCCAACTTTCCATCTATAGCCAAACTTCACAGCTTGGATGATGGATTTCAGGCCTTTCCAGAATCTAGAAGTGTTTGGGTGGGGGTTAGGGGCAAACAGGTTAGGTTTCCCCAACATGTATTTATGATCTATAATATCTCTCCAAGGTTTCCCTTTCCCTTCTTGGTATCTTTTAACCCAAGATCCCAAAAGGCACAGATTCACATCTTGAAGGTTTGGTATCCCCAAACCACCAAACTCTTTTTTCATACACACCATTCTCCAATTAGCTAAGTGGAGTTTCCTATGTCCTTCAAAGTCATTCCATAAGCAGTTGGCCATCTGGGAATTGATCATATCTATGGCCCACTTAGGGAATTTGAAAAAGGAAAGCAGATAAATTGGGATGCTAGCTAAGCATGCCTGTATGAGTATTAGTCTACCTCTATAGGAGAGTAGTTTCCCTCTCCAGCCAGCAATCCTTTTCATTATCTTATCAATGAGGGGTTGTATGCCTTCTCTTCTAAGTTTATCATAGTGGAGGGGGACCCCTAGATATTTAATGGGGAAAGTACCTCTAGCGCAACCTAACATTCCCAAGAAGTCACTGAAATCTGCAGCATCTATGTTAATGGGAATAAGCTCACTTTTAATGTAGTTGATTCTCATCCCAGAAACTTTCTCAAAACAATTCAAGATCATTTTGAGATTCACAGCATGCTCAATATTCTTATCTAAAAATAAAATGGTATCATCAGCATACTGGAGACAGATGATGCCTCCAGGGCAGACCTCAGGGCAGAGCCCCTCAATCATCTGATGGTTAGCAGCTTTGATCAGCATTCTAGTAAGAGCATCAACTACCAGATTAAAAAGTAGAGGGGACATGGGGTCCCCCTGTCTAAGCCCTTTCCCAGTCAAGAAGAAATCACTCTCACAATTATTAAGTTTGACACCAACAGACCCCCCCATGGGTGATTTGTTGGATCCAGTGGAGCCACTTTCCTCCAAACCCTCTTAATCTAAGGAGTTCCTCAAGAAATTCAAGGTTGACCTTATCAAAGGCCTTTTCATAGTCTAACTTAAGGACCATTCCTTGCCTCTTGCTAGAGTGAATGGAGTGTAGCACTTCATGGGCAGTGACCACACTTTCAAGGATGTATCTGCCTTTCAGGAAAGCAGATTGATTACTGGCTATAAGTCTTTGCAGGATTTTAGCCAGTCTGTTTGTAAGCACTGTCGGTACCAAAACCGGCAGATATCGGGTAGGGGATCCGAACTATGGGTCAAGGAGTCGATGGTAAAAGGGAACGTAGAGACAGCGGTTTACCCAGGTTCGGGCCCTCTCGAGGAGGTAATACCTTACGTCCTGCTTGATTGTATTGATGTGATTGTATGAAGGTTACAGAGATGATCTACCTCGAGATCAGATGGGCTAAACCCTAGGTTGTGAATATGATCCTCTACGGACTAGGCCTTCTGGTTTCTATAGGCACCAGGAGGTCCTAGGGTTACACATGGTCGGTTACCATCAGGGGATAGACATGCAGGTTACGCCACTTATTCCTTGGAGGAGACGCCAAGTCTTCGGAGGTTTCCTTCTGATACCCGGGGTCGCCCACAATCCGGCCTTCCATCGACGAGTAGAGAGCGGCCTACCAGTCCGGCCCATGAGAGATAGGCCGGCGGCCCGAGTACCCCCTAGTCCAGGACACCCTCAGTAGCCCCCGAACTAGTCTTCGAAGCCGCGGTAGGTGCCGAACATCATTGGCTTTGTAGACCAGTTCTCCTTCTTCTGTGACGCCGGTAACAGGCCTGTATCCCTCCGAATTGTATTCTCAAACGTTGCCCGGTCGTATATGCGCCGAGCTATACCTCGGTAACGAAGTACAATAATAACTTAGCCCCGAAGGCTAGCTGGTTTGGTGCGAACAATGTCTTCATCTGACAACTTTTACGAAGGGTCACACCTTGACACGACCACGAGTTGGTTTATGAAAAAACTCGATTCGCGGTTCGAGGCAGTTTTCATTGGCACGTCCCATCGATATGGAGATCGTGTCCTGTTTTCAAGGGATATGATCAATAATCCGCCTCATCCCACGCGCGCATAATGGTACGGTTACATGGGGAAATGGCGAGGACTGCGGCGCAGTAAAGGGACCGTGGGTTTTACAGCCCATAAAAGGGGCACAGTCCTTGTTTTTGTCGCACGCTCTCATTCTCCCCTTTCGCCATTGCCTTCCCCGTCTCTTGAGCTCCAGCGCCCAGATCCGTTTTCCCATCCAAGAGCCCTTCCACCCACCCGCCCAATCCAGCAATGGCGGGTTCGGGATCCAAGGGCAAGTGGGAGGCCTCTAGCGTCACCAACAGTGCCATCTTGGAGTTGAAGAGTGCGGGCTACCTTCCAGCCAACGTCGCCCACCGTGCTCCGGAGGCGGGCCAGGCTATCCCCACGCCGCTGCCGGGCGAGAGGGTGGTGTTCGTGCCCCACTTCATCCGGGGTTTGGGTTTCCCCCTTCACCCCTTCGTCAGGGGCCTCATGTTCTTCTACGGACTCGACTTCCACGACCTCGCGCCGAACTCCTTCCTCCATATCTCGGCCTTCATCATCATCTGCGAGGCCTTTCTCCGGGTCCGGCCACACTTCGTCCTGTGGCTGAAGATCTTCAACGTCAAGCCGAAGATAGTAGATGGCCAGCAGGCGGACTGCGGGGGGGGGGGGGGGGGGCGATGGTTAGCAAGCTTCCGCGAGTGGAGTGGCCGGACGGTACCTTTATCGAGACCGTCAAGATCTGGCAAAAGGAATGGTTCTATATCACAGAGCTGAGGAGCGAAGACTGGGAGGCGATTCCGGCCTTCCGACCTGGACCCCCTACAAGGCTGGTCTCATGGACCAAGAAGGGCCTTGACTGGGGGTCGAATAAGGAGGTGGTGCTGCTGCAGAGCCGGATCTCCAAGATGATAGAGAAGGGCGTCGAGCTGGTCAACGTGATCCAGATTATGCTCGGCCGCCGGATCCTTCCATTCCAAGACAGGGCTTCCCCCATGTGGGCCTTCAAGCCCGAAGACCCGGTCACCGTGCGTAGCTTCTTCCGCACCTCCCACGCTCAACTATGGAAGGCGTTGTTCAAGCCGCAGAAGGAATGGCCGGCCGCGGAGGAGGACGTCGGCCTCGATGCCGCGAACCCCCCACGGGAGGTATGATTAGCAATGTTCTTGAATCCGAACTGTTCCCTTTTAATAAGGTACTTAGCTTTTTATTTCCTTATCCGCGGAAATGGCTGAAGAAGGCCCAGCGGATCGACAGTCCGGCGCCGCTGCCAGAGGGACCCAGGATGTCCCTGCTGACGGCCATGCTGGCCACGGAGCCATACGAGGTGCCGGAGAAGAAGGAGAAAAAGAAAGACCAGCAGAGGGAGGCCAGAGAGGGCCTCCGGTCCCAAGGACCCCCGAGTGCTAGATCCAGGGACACCAATGCTCCCTCCGTGCAGGAGGAGGAGAAGGAGCAAGGAGAGGACGGGGAGGAAGACGATTCCTCCCGAACAGGGAAAAGGGCGGCGTCTGAGGATGCCGAGGAGGAGCCGCCTCAGCCCGCTCCCAAAAGACCGTGCAAGGCCAAGGTAGCCTTGTCTGGCGATAGCTCGGCTTCTGCCGAGGACTCTGAGGCCTCCGAAGAGGTTCCTCAGAAAATTCCCAGGGCCAAGCCGCAGGCTCAAAGGTACACGCTCTAGCAACCGCTTGACCGTCTTTAGCCGAACTGGGTTTGATACTGACCATGTTCCCATTTGTAATTTTGCAGTCCGCTCTTCGGAGGGGGATTCTTCACCGGCGGCGCTAGCGGAGAGCGGCTCTGGATCCCGCGCCTCGCCTTCCCCAATCGTCAAGGAGGCCAAGGAGGTCCTGTCGAGGAGGACTCCTCCCGTGCCACATACAGGGGGAGGAGGCGATACTATCATGGCCGAGGTGAACGCCTCGGTCGCCGAAGACCAAGAGGGGAGGGCCCCTCTGGTGAACAAAGAGGAGCTCGGACGAGCCGAGCTTTCTTCGAAGACAACTCCGGAGACGTCAAGGCGTCCGGAGTCCGGCGCCCCAGACTTCGAGAGGGAAGGAACCGGAGCGCCACCACCACCCCCGCCCGCCCCAGAGCGGGCGTCGACCGGGTGGCCGGACGAGATGGAGGATGCTCTAACCAGCTCCTCTATCTCCGAAGAGCACCGTGTCCTCATGGGCGCGGTGTTGCAAAGTCTTCGGTCCGTAGATAACGGACTGAAGGAGGCCTTTAGTGGCCTTCTTACCGGCTTCAAGGTGAGCGAAGTAATGATTTCTCCTTAGAAAAATTCTTTTGTGTAAATGTATAGCCTCATACACAGTAGCCCCCGAGACTCTGATTGGTTTTGAACAAAGCTAGTCAGAGGATCAAAAATCAATATCTCGGGTATTAACCTGCGTATGATAATGCACAAGCATCATCTTCGGCCGCAGCCGCCAACGCCGAGGAGTTGGCCGAGCTGAATCGGAAGCTGAAAAGCTCCGAGGACGACCTGAGCCTGGTGAACAGGAGGTTCGATGATGCGCAAGGCAAGTCCAAGCTGTATTCAAGATTGCAACCGCTTTTGTTGTAAGCAGGGTTCAAGGTATCCTGACGGAGTTGACTGATTTTACTGCAGCTGCCACCGTGGAGGTCGAAAACCTCAAGACCGAGTTGAGGACGGCTCAGCTGGAGGCGGCGGCACAGAGGTCGGCAGCCGAACACGCGGCTGCCGAGCTAGCTGCGCTGAGAACTGTTAGTGAGAAGCACGAGGCCAGGGTGCTGGAGGTGCAGCAAGAGCTCGGGGATGCCGTCACAAGGTGTGAGGCCCTCGAGCAGAAGAATAAGGAGCAAGCCGCCGAGCTGACCTCATTAGCGGCGGTGGCTAAGGAAGCGCGAACAGAGGCGCGCGGCTACCAAGAAGAGCTCCGCCAAGTCAGGCTTATTGCGGACGGTAAGCCGTACTTGCTACAAAGTATATTTGGAGGTAACAGGTTCGCGTTGCTAACGCGAGTATGGCGTTCCCCAGGCGCCTTTGCGGACCTCCCGAAGAGTGCGGCGGACGCGGCTAGATTCTTCGCTGCTAATGAGGGTCGGGCCGAACAGAGGCTGTTCTGGGCGCAATTTCAGGCGCCCGAGCATCCTCCGCTCCTCAACAACCAAATGAAGCAGCTGATGGAGCTGCATTGGATGGCGGAGCCGATGATGAAGGACCTCTGCGTGAAGCTATGGCCGGCGGAACCGCTGCCGTGCAGCTACTTCGGTCTGGTGCAGAGGCTGTATGACGCCACTTCCCAGATCGACGCCTGGAAGCGCTCTGCATGCATCGAGGGGGCGCGGATGGCCTTCGGCAAAACAATGGTACATTGGCCGAAGATAAAGCCGGCCGAGATGGCCACCGGACCTCCGCCGCCAGGGAAGGAGCATAGGCGACCCGAGCAATACTTTCCCACCGTTATGGAGGGTGCTCGGGCGATAGAGGCCCAATGCTCAAAAGATGTAATCTATGAGTAGATTGAATTTCCTCGTAACCAAGGAGTTGAAACGTTTGCTTTATTGTAATGCAAGTTGGTTGGCTGGGGATATAATGCATGTTTTAGGTTAATTTTGACTCCTGTGCGGCCGTTTGTAATCTGAAAGTTACCAGTCGTCCGCTTCAGCATGGGGTGTTTTCTCGTAATACGTAAACCCTTAGCCGACGTCTCGGTGCCCGGAGGCGGTTGTATGTATGGAAAACCAGGCAATCAGACTATGCGGTTTTAGTGCTTTCACTTAGCCAGAGGAGCTTGACGGTGGGGGGCGGTGACGAGCCCCCAGTGTTTGTGATATTCGGACGAGCCGCGGTTGATCACATGGTTTCTGTAACAGAGAACCCTTCATGTAACACGGACGAACCTCCAACGATTGTAGGTTAACACCAGTCATCGGATCGCCGACCAGTTCTCGCTTATTGGGACAGTCAGTTTTCGGCTTTCTCCACTGAGGTACTTAACCAGGCTAGCTAGAAGTACAATCGCAGTGGTTCTCCCTTTACCCTCTTAGCCGAACAGTGCGGAACGTAAGAGGGTAAACACATGAGCCGGGCAACCCAACTATTGACCAAAGACGCAATTCGGAACTGATTCATATAATGCAATATCCGTGACGCCGAGCACATAAAATAAAGATAAGTGCCGGGATAAAGTTTTAAGGCAAGATCTATGTTCGAGCCCCCGGTCTATTAGCCGGTTTGAAATGGATGTATCGTGATAGTTTACTTCGGCTGAAAAAAGACGGAAAGGAATATGCAACATGAATGACTGCACGAGTATACCATAATAAAGTGGTCTTTATTTCCTTTGAATGTGTGACATCCAACCATACAATCCGTATTGCCGAAGTAACTTGAATAGATACTTTTAAATAAATGTATATATTGAGAGTAAAGGTTTACACAGGGCCTTCATGAGTGTTTTGACGTCCCTACTATGTCCTGCTACACGTCTGCGCCTTTGCTCTTCAAGAGGCTTCCGTGGAAGCGAAGCTGTCTGCCGTGTGTTCGGCGGAAGTAGTAACCTTTCGCGGACGAGCCCTTAAAAAAAGGGTTTGAGAAGTCGCCGTGGTATATCAGCTTGACGCTGATCATGCCCTAGATGGTGCCCGTCGTCGATGTTAATTCGAAGACATCAGTTTGGCCATTTGGCGGTCGAACCAAGTTCTTGGCCTTTGTTTTATGTGTCCCCACATCTGCCCATGGAATTTTGAGCGCGAAATTGTGTACTCGAGGTACGTATTTCGCGACTAGGTGGGCCGTGCTGTAGGGCGCGTATCCCTATTTGGGTGAGTATGGGAGGGTGCCGGGACCGAGGCTGCAGCTCGGGAGCGCTTGCGTGCGTCCAGTGTCTTGGCAGTGGACTGGGCCTGCGACGCCTCTTCGGCGGCTTGGACTTCGGCGGCTAGAGCCGCAGTGTGTTCCTCTGTTCGGAGCGAGCGCTCGGTATTACCGTTGATGGTAATAACGCCCCTTGGTCCTGGCATCTTGAGCTTCAGGTACGCATAGTGCGGGACGGCGTTAAAGCGAGCGAAGGCGGTCCGTCCGAGGAGTGCGTGATAACCACTACGGAAAGGGACAATATCGAAGATTAAGTCCTCGGCGCGGAAGTTATCGGGCGAGCCGAAGACTACTTCCAAAGTCACGGATCCCGAGCAGCGTGCCTCGACGCCTAGGATTATACCTTTAAAGGTGGTGTTGCTGGGCTTGATCCTTGGAGGGTCGATCCCCATCTTCCTCACTGTATCTGCGTAAAGCAGGTTAAGACTGCTACCTCCATCCATAAAGACCCTAGTGAGGTCAAATCCGTCCACGATGGTGTCGAGTACCAGAGCCGCCGTTCCTCCATGGCGTATACTGGTCGGATGGTCTCGACGGTCGAAAGTGATCGGGCAAGCCGACCACGGGTTGAATTTCGGGGCTACCGGCTCTAAGGCGTAGACATCCCGAAGCGCGCGTTTCTGCTCCTTTGGTATGTGCGTGACATAGATCATGTTCACGGTTTTGACCTCTGGAGGGAACTGTTTTTGGCCTCCATTGTTCGGCCCGCGAGGTTCGTCGTCGTCCTCGTTGCGGGGGCCCTTGCCCTGTTCTTCGGCTGTGGCTTTGCCGGCCTGCTTAATTACCCAACAGTTACGGTTGGTGTGGTTAGCTGGCTTGTCGGGGGTGCCGTGAATCTGGCAGGGCCTATCCAATATTCTATCCAGTGCGGACGGGGCATCTCGGTAACCTTTAGAGGGTTTTTTCCGCTGTCCCGATTTCGAGCCGCTGAATCCGGCGTTAACCGCTGTATCATCGGCTTCACCGCCGTTGTTTGAGTGCTGGTGCTTATTATTCCTATTGCACCGGGGTTTCCCATTTCCGTCCCGGGTCTCTGAAGTGTCGGGGTCTTCGGGGTTGTTGCTTCGACGAGCTAGCCAGCTATCCTCACCCGCGCAAAAGCGGGTCATTAGGGAGGTAAGGGCCGACATTGTTCTCGGTTTATCTTGGCCGAGCTGACGGGCGAGCCATTCGTCCCGAATACTGTGCTTGAATGCCGCAATTGCTTCGGCGTCCGGACAGTCGACGATCTGGTTCTTCTTGGTCAAGAACCGGTTCCAGAATTGCCGGGCTGACTCTCCGGGCTGTTGAATGACATGGCTCAGGTCATCGGCGTCCGGTGGCCGAACATAGGTGCCTTGAAAGTTAGCTCGGAATGCATCTTCGAGCTCTTCCCAGCTTCCGATGGAGTCTTCGGGTAGGCTGTTCAACCAATGCCTGGCCGGTCCCTTGAGTTTCAGCGGTAAGTACTTGATAGCCTGGAGATCATCTCCTCGAGCCATATGAATGTGGAGAAGAAAATCCTCAATCCACACAGCTGGGTCAGTTATCCCATCGTAGGATTCTATATTAACGGGTTTAAACCCCTCGGGGAACTGATGTTGCATCACCTCGTCAGTGAAACACATTGGGTGTGCGGCACCCCTGGCCCGGGCCACATCGCGCCATAGATCGGTTGTCATCCGGGCACGGTGCTGCTCCCGAGCTCTGTCGTTTCAATCGCGCCAGGCCTGGTATCCGTCCCGTCCAGCGGGTGCGTATCATGTGGATCCATAGATGGATCTCGACTGAATCGCTCGTGCGTTCAGGTCGTGGCGCAGATCGTATTGGTCATCCGGTTGAACCGGGTCTTTGCCTGCTCGGCGGGAGGGCGCGAGTGGGTATTCGGCTTCCCTGGCCGCCCTATCCCGTCCTCGAGGGGGCACGGGTGGGAGTTTGGCTTCTCCGGCCGCTCTATCCCGTCCTCGAGGGGGCGCGGGTGGGTAGTCGGCTTCTCCGGCCGCTCTATCTCGTCCTTCAGGGGGCACGGGTGGGAGCTCGGTTTCCACAGCCGGCCTATCTCGTCCTCGAGGGGGGCGGTCGGGCTGGTTTGCGTAGGTTCGTCTGGGAGGCATGGGCTCGAGGGCCTCATCCTCGAATTCTGGGAGTAGGCGCCGCCGTGGGTAACTCTTGTATTGGCCCTGACGTTGATCGTCGAGGCCTTCTTCGGCAGCTAAGACCATCGTCCATCTGTCGTTGAGCGTATCATGTTCGGCCTTTAGCTGTTGTTGTTTCATCTTCAAGCTTCGGGCAGTGGCGATGAGTTGACGCTTGAATTTTTCTTGTTCCAGGGGATCCTCAGGGACGATAAAGTCTTCGGGTACGAGGCTATCTTCCTCTTCGGATGGAGGGAGGTAATTGATGTCCTCGGAATCATCGAGGTCCTCAGGGTCACCCTGGTCCTCGTGCCCCTCTGGGGCGTCGGGTCGCTGCTCGGGCGTGTTATCGCCGAGCTCCCCCAAGTTGTCCGGAGTCTCGGTATCTCCGGTGCCGTTCGTGTCTGTGTGATTTTCCTTGCCCTTTCCCCGCCATCTAGCTCACCGTCGTCGGCGTCTGGGCGGTTCTTCGGTGGGATCGTCGCCGTCCTTCTTGGTTGTGTCACCGTCCTTCATGGGAGTGTCAACCATGTAAACGTCATAGGTGGAGGTGGCGGTCCACTTTCCGGTATTGGTAGTGGCAAGGAAGGTATCCGTGTAGGGCGGGACGTCAAAGTCCTCGTCCATGTCGTCAGCCTCCTCGGAGGCATAGTCCAGCATGTCGGTTAAATCTTCGACAGTGGCTACCAAGTGGGTGGTGGGTGGGACGCAAAATTCCCCGCGGCTGGCATCCTGTCCGACCTGCTCCTGGTCCGAGGACGGGCCATCCGCGATTTTTATCATCTGGATCCGGTCTAGCATCTCGCTTAAAATTGAGGGATCCACTGGATCTATGTTCGGGCAGCCGTTGGAGTTGGGCTCCGGCGCGCCGATAACGGGAGTGTTTTCGACCAAGGGTGACTCTTGGTTTTTCGGCTCCGGGGTCGGATCTAGACTCGAGGTCAGATCCGAACTGAGGCCTGCCCCGGGGACGGGGGCGGGGAAGTTATCCGAGGTGAAGGCCTCGGGATTGGCAGGTTCCTCGGGTACAGCCGAGAACCCAGTGAAGACCAGATCGCCTCGAGCATCGGCGACATACTCAAGGCCGCCGAACCTGATTTCCTGCTCGGGGGCGAAGCTGGCGACCTGGTTGAGGTGACCGGTCGGATCAGCGTGCAACACAATGCTGCCAAACGCGAAGAGCTGTCCGGGGACGAAGATGTCCCCGCTGTGGATTCCGTCGCTGAAGAGAAGAGCTGTCCGGGGACGGCGATGTCCCCGCTGCAGATTCCATTGACGAAGAGTTGTCCGGGGACGGCGAGCCATTGATCCTTGGCGACCCACGATGGAACTCTCAATGAAAGCACCAATGTCGGTACCAAAACCGGCAGATCTCGGGTAGGGGATCCGAACTATGGGTCAAGGAGTCGATGGTAACAGGGAACGTACAGACAGCAATTTACCCAGGTTCGGGCCCTCTCGAGGAGGTAATACCCTACGTCCTGCTTGATTGTATTGATGTGATTGTATGAAGGTTACAGAGATGATCTACCTCGAGATCAGATGGGCTAAACCCTAGGTTGTGAATATGATCCTCTACGGACTAGGCCTTCTGGTTTATATAGGCACCAGGAGGTCCTAGGGTTACACATGGTCGGTCACCATCAGGGGATAGACATGCAGGTTACGCCACTTATTCCTTGGAGGAGACGCCAAGTCTTCGGAGGTTTCCTTCTGATACACGGGGTCGCCCACAATCCGGCCTTCCATCGACGAGTAGAGAGCGGCCCACCAGTCCGGCCCATGAGAGATAGGCCGGCGGCCCGAGTACCCCCTAGTCCAGGACACCCTCAAGCACCTTGGTAAAAAAATTAAAACCACAGTTGAGTAGGCTGATAGGTCTAAATTTCTTCATGGAAGAGGCATCTACCTCTTTTGGGATCAAGGTTAGCATGGCAAAGTTCAATCTATGTATGGCCAGATCTCCCTTATGGAAGTCTGCAAACATGGCCATTAAATCTGTTTTGACCAAGGCCCAAAAATGTTGGTAGAAGAAAAAAGGTATTCCATCAGGGCCTGGTGCCCCATCAGAATAAGACCCAAAAACAGCTAGTTTAACCTCCTCCTCTGAGAATGGAGCCTCTAATATCTCATTCTCTTCAGCTCTAACTTTCTCCTCCTCTAAGAAGTCAGGGTTTAATTTGAAACCGTCCCTATCCTCTAGTTTGAAGAGGTCCTTATATAAATTACTAGCTATATCTAGCATCTCTTTATTATTAGTAACTAGACCATCAGGGCCATCCAGGGAGTGGATGGCAGTTTTCCTCCTCCTCTGATTGGCAACTGCATGGTGGTAAGCAGTGTTCCTATCTACTTCTTTAATATCCCTATCTCTAGATCTCTGCTTGGCCTTAATTTCCTCTTGCAGCCAGATTTTCTGCAGTTCATCATGGATGAATCTGAACCTGGAAAATTCAGCTTCTGACAGGGTAGTAGTTTCTGATCTAATATCTATATTATCATATTCTTCCAAGAGAATTTTTTTGTATCTCTTAAGATGTGCTTCTTCATTGGAGCTCCAGCCTTTAGTGACTCTCCTAAGTTTTCTAAGTTTCACCTGCCAATTTTCAATGGGGGATGAGGCAGAAGTGGGCTCATTACAAATTTTAGTCACTAGGTTGGAAAAGTCTTCTCTCAGAAGCCACCATTTTTCCATTTTATAGCTACTACTTCTAGGAGTTTGGCCCATCCCATATTCCCAAATAATGGGGGCATGGTCACTGCCACATCTGGGTAAAGCTTTACATGCAGCTAGGGGGAAATTTTATCCATCTCAGTATTACAAAATAACCTATCAATTATAGACATGATCAAATCAACCTGGTTATTACCCCAAGTGAATTTCCTACTGGAAAGTTTAATTTCTAGCAAGCTCCAGATTTCAATCCAGGCATTAAAGTTATCACTCCATTTGTGGTTAATAACACCATTACTTTTCTCTCTAGCACATCTTACCAGATTAAAATCTCCTCCTATCAAGGTAGGGAGAGGGTTTTCAATGAACAAGGAGTGTAGTTCAGAGATAAAAGCCTCTTTTCCTTCCTCATAAGGGGAACCATAAACAGTGATGATCCTGAAAGGAACCTCACTAGTTTTCATTTTCAACACACAGCTAACAGTGGAATCTGAACAAGACCAAGAAGTAACATCAAAGACATCATCATCCACCCCCATCAGTATGCCACCAGCAGTACCATGGGATGGCAGGTGGTGCCATGAGAATTGTCTACAACCCACTAGGGATTTAAGATATGAGTCAGAAAAGGTCTCCATTTTTGTCTCCTGAAAACCTAGGATGGAAGCATGTGTCTTATTGATGGTATCAGTAATCAGGGTTTTTCTCCCAGGGGCAGCTATCCCCCTAATGTTCCAAAATAAAGCATTCATACTACTAGCCTAGTCTTGGGGTGCTTGCCCCGCTTGTGTTTGCATACTAGATACCATAACTCCTTAGAGTTGACTTCTAGGGTATCTTCTTTTCCTAAATCAACATTATTATTAGTACCACACCTAACAGGAGTTGTGAAATCTGTATCAGAACCAACAGTTCTGTCAGAAATCAAAATATCAACCGCAGAGTTGTTCTCAAGACTGGCTATTTTGTCTTTAGAGACCTCTACATTACCTACATTAGCATTCCCATCTACATCTATATCTACATCTACACCAATTTTTGCTGCTACTGAAAGGAAAGATGAATTATTAAAAAGGGAGAAGGGGGTGTGTTTTATACTATGATCTTTGATAGTCTCCACATCCTGTGCTTCCTTGAACTGTTGTGCTTTCTGAAGGATTGTCCTTGTATCTCCAGCAACCCTAGCACTCATCCTGGGAGCTTGCACAAGGCCCCGTTTTCCTGTCTTGTCAATGGCCTTAGGTTGGATAGGAGGGAATTCAGCTTCATACTGCTGCTGGAAGGCAGCAGTTGTTTCATCTCCAGTGAGGTCAGGCAGCTGGGTGAGAGGCACCTCTAGGAGTTCATCCCACTCATCTTCTGTATTAA
The DNA here is from genome assembly GCA_039707655.1 of Elymus sibiricus. Taxonomy (NCBI): domain Eukaryota; kingdom Viridiplantae; phylum Streptophyta; class Magnoliopsida; order Poales; family Poaceae; genus Elymus; species Elymus sibiricus. The sequence continues at coordinate 381,701,466 of CM077674.1, read as the reverse complement.
CATCATCATCATCCCAATTTTCCATCTCTCTCAAGAGTCCAAAGACTTCAGTCATGTCTCCATCTTTAGACAAGAGGAGGTCCAGTGTCCTGTTACTGGCATTTTGCAGGGTTTCTGGCAATTGAGCCTTCAGCAAGTAGGGTGGTGTAGGGGGTTCAGTGGTATTCTGACAAAGACTTTGGGAGGTATTCTTGGGATTCCCACCCATTGAGGTTGTGCTAGAGCCATTCTCAAAGCCATTATTGGAGCTTTTGTGGGACCCAGTTTCACCACCTGTCCTGTTATCATTTTTGTCGGCATCCATAGAGACCTGGGTGTCAGCAGGGGGCGATCCCTGGCCACAACCTCATTTGCAGCACTGGGTGGTTCAACCTCTACCAGGATTCTGTACAGCTTCCCATGGATACCAAAAACTCTCTCTCTTGGGATCTTGTTATAGTCCTTGCAAGCAATCTTGACTCTAATCGTCTCATAAAAACTCTGGAAGTTGTGTTGCTAGTCAACATCCAGCAGCACCCCAAAAGTGGAAGTGATCTGGTCCAGGAGAGACCATTCACACCACTTAGGGTTAAGTTTCCTGAGTTTGAGCCATACTTCCTGTAGTTCATCTTCAGCAGTTACTTCACCTAGCCACACTTCCACCTTGACTATGGTGTTTTCTTTTGTCAGACCAAAACAGGGGTAGCCAGCTACTTGCTCAACGTCAATCTCAGGTGGGAATTTGACCAAGTAAGTCCATTCATCTAGAGCATTGATGGGCCATGGCCAGTTGGTCTTGTATATGTTTGCAAATTCCTTGGACAGCTCCTGCTTGGAGACTTCCCCAGCTTCCACAAAGACAATCCCCACATTCTTCAGCCAGCCTGTGTGTTGGGCATTCACATCTGGGGCATCCAGGTGGTAAAAACCCAAACCTGGGGCTGCACTTCCTACAAACTTTGCAGACGAGTGAGGTTTCTTCCTCACTGGACAGTCCTCCACCTTGTGGGTGATCATCTTGCAAATAAAGCAACACTAAGGCTTGCTACATTTATCCTTGTGGTGTCCAGGGTCTCCACAGTTGAAGCATGTCACACTGGCATAGGACATCAAACCTGGATTTGTGGCAAGACTCTTCGGACCTGCATCTTGTTTCTTCTTTTGCCGGGTCTTAACCTGATTCTTGACCTGCTGTTGGCCTCCACTCGCGCCCTCTCCCTGGCCGATGTTCTGCCCTCCCGACTGTCCTTGCATTGGCGGAGGGGGCCCATACCACTGCTGCAGCACGCCCCCCCCCCCACTGCTGTTGGGGGTAAGGACCTGGGAATTGCCCAGGGAAAGCCCACGGCGGCGGTGGCCCTTGGAAGCCGAAAACAAAGAACAGTTGCTGCGGTGGGGCGCCCATACCTTGATTCATCTGCGGCTGATCTTGAAGCCAGACACCTGAGTTCTCTCCCCTTCCCCCTTTGTTCCTGGTGCGGCCTCGCCCCCTTCCTCCCTCTGCCATATCTTCGGCTTCGGCGGCGGCGGCTTTGTTGGGGTGTGGGGGGGGGGGGGGGGAGAAGTGGAACCCTAAACCGATCTCTACCCGCGTCTCCTTTTATGCAGTCCCACAGCTGACTGTACCAGTCTTTAGCCTCGTCACCAGGATCATCTGGCCGGGTGGGTGGCAACCTGGCTGCAACGTCAGCGACTCTGTTTTGCAATCTGGGTGGCCTCTCTCTTCGAGCGAATCTGAAACCTCCAGAGATCTCCATGACTAGCAGCGCCTCGTCCATTCTGTCGCCCTGCTGTTGCAGCCCCGGTGAGCTCACCGGGGAGCGTGCGCCACGGACGCCGCCAGCGCGTTGCTCTTCGGAGGTTGGAGTCTCCAGAAGGCTTCCCACCTCACCCTTCTGTCCTGATTCCGGGAGTCCCTTGCAGCCAGTGCCCAGGCAATCACTTCGCACGGCTGCGTCGTCTTGCCCGGCGCCATCAGTGAGGACTCTCTGTGGCCGCGACCATGATCCTGACCACCAGCTTCTGCACCGTGTCTGAACCCCTCTGTGGCAGTCTCATCTTCGGTGCAATCGACTGCATGCGGTCTCTGATCAGCATTTCCTCCTCTCTCCGAATCAGGAAGGGAGCTTCCGCGCCAGCACTCATGGCCGTTGTGTTGAGAGGAGTAAATCGGAGTCATGCGTACAGTACGTGTGCCCTCCCAGTCTCTCTCAACTGAATAAATGCAGTATGCTGAGGCCTGACCCCCAAAGCCACAATGGACATGCGCAGCGCAGCCTTCGATCAGAGCCCCTTGCAGACTTGCGCACTCATTCCTCCATACCTCAGGCATCACCCTTGCTCCACTCAGAACAGTCCTTAATCTGTTGCTGGAGTTGGGGACAGGAATGGCCATGGATCGACATCCTCCGATTCCGATGGGGGGCGTAGGCGGCCTCCCGACGAGGCACTCCCATCTCGTGCAGCGTCTCGGATCCCCGCACCGCGCCTCCTGTTTTGCCCAATTGACGAAGGCCACTGGCGGCACGGTCGGATGCGGCATCCTTGATTTCTCCTCCCGGTGGCCCTCGAAGTAGATTCGGCGTGCGAGGTTCAGCAGTTCTCGATCTGCATGAGTTTTGCAGATCTCCACATGCCTCATCCGAATCCTTCTCGAACCTGCATCGGAGATCTCCTCTGCTTCTCTCTCCGCCGCCCTCCACTCCTGCACACACTGTATCCACGAGAAGGCGTCGTCGCGGATCCGCAGGGCCCGACCATCCAGCGCCGTGCTCTTGTCGCATGCAGCGTCCCCGGCGGCACCGATCCAATCGGCTGCAGCATCTCCGGGAACGACTGGTACACGAAGGGGAGGGGCATTCGCGGTACCGTCGAACCCGGAGGAGGCGGTGAGCAGGTGGATCTGGACCGGCACGGCATGGGAGCGGCAGGGGAACTCGGCGGTGGTGGCCGCGGTGGTGCCATTGGCGGTGGGTGGGGGAAGGTGGGTCGCGGGGGGAGGAGCGGGAGCGGGAGCGGTCATTCGGGTCAACCCGTGCGTGATTACGTTCCGTCCCACTGTGTGCGCGCGCACGTCGTTGACGGAGACTTAATCAATAAGTCAAGTGATATAAGTATGTAAGAAGAAAAAAGAAAAAAGAGAAAACTGAAAAGAAAAATTAGTACGAAGCATCGACTGGGACACGACGAAGTCTCTAAGACTTAGCAAAACTCTAACTTTAAATAGTTCTCAGTTTCTCTTGTCTAAATAATGCATGAATTCGTAGCAAAGTGCGAACAAATACAAAATTTCCATATGTTTAAATAAGAAGCCAAGTAGCCAAATTAACTTACTTGTGTTATACGTGAATGGGATGTGGAGGCCGACTAGCAACTAGAATGCGATCGACGTCGACAAAAATCCAGAACTGGATGTTGCCGCTACCCTGATCCGGAGCACCGAGGTAGGCAATTTGGGAGGGACGCGTGACCCCATGCTGGATGCAAGGTCTGCGCCGCGGCGCTGCCTACCAGCCCGTCGCCCCTGTGGTCTTGCGCCCGTGCCCTGGCTGGCTGCGCCGAGGACGATGTGCGTGTTAGCACTAATCTTGATATTTTGTATCTGCATTGTAGTTTGTTTTTATACTGCATGTAGCTTAGTTTCTTTAGGGAGTAGATCGTCTAGGGAAGCTTCAACGGAGGCGTGCGGAGAAGGCGAGATGCCAAGGTGCCGTGCGATACGGCGAGAATGGCGAGATGCCGATGGCGGCGTGAGGCTGCAGTGCTGTGCGAGGCAGCGTGGCCGTGTGATGCGGCAAGTGCGTGAGAGGTTGGAGCCTGATCAGCTGGACGAAGTAGTTAGACCTGAGAAAATCAAGTAGTTTGTTAGCCGGCTTGACTGGGTTGTGGCTGGCCGTTAGGAGGATGCTAGCCACGCGCTTGTCATGGGCGTGCATGTAGGTTATGCGTGTGTTAGTTGCATTGAGTTAGTGGGCGTGAGTCCGTGGGTTAGTGGCCGGTGCGGTCGCTGGGTGTGTGCGTGCGTGAGTCCTATATAAAAGATGTAAAACTTGTTGGTTGGGTTGAGCCAAGAGGGCTAGAAGAAAAGATGTAGCCATTGTATGCTCACCAGGGAAGTCTTTTTGGCAAAGCCATTGTGATCCTCTTCCCTGGTGCATGCGTGTGTGTGTGTACGAGTCTTCTCACCGTGTGTTCTCGTGCTCTTGAGAGAAGAGAGAGTTGCGAGAGGTAGAAGAAGAGCGGCGCTGCGAGGAGGCGGCGCCAACAATTGGTATCAGAGCCTTGTCGATCCACGGCGACGGCGCGGCGGACTTCATGTGAGGTGGAGGTTGACGGCGCAAGGTGAACGTCGGCGGCAGTGCGATGTCGCTGACGGCTTGTTGCGGTGCGAGGCCGCAAGATGATGATGATGTGGTGATCATCGTCGCGAAGGCGTCGGCCACGTCAAGAGGAAGCCGGTGCAAGTGGCAAGACGGCGTGGTGACCGACGCCAGAGGGTGTCATCCACGGCAAGATGGTCCATGGCGATTGGCGCTGCGACGGCGTGGTCCATGGCAAGTGGTAGCGATGCTGCGATGGCGTCGTCATATGGCTGCGGGTGATCCGTATTGAAGAATAAGATATCAAGATTAGGGGTGAATGTTAGCACTAATCTTGATATTTTGTATCTGCATTGTAGTTTGTTTTTATACTGCATGTAGCTTAGTTTCTTTAGGGAGTAGATCGTCTAGGGAAGCTTCAACGGAGGCGTGCGGAGAAGGCGAGATGCCAAGGTGCCGTGCGATACGGCGAGAATGGCGAGATGCCGATGGCGGCGTGAGGCTGCAGTGCTGTGCGAGGCAGCGTGGCCGTGTGATGCGGCAAGTGCGTGAGAGGTTGGAGCCTGATCAGCTGGACGAAGTAGTTAGACCTGAGAAAATCAAGTAGTTTGTTAGCCGGCTTGACTGGGTTGTGGCTGGCCGTTAGGAGGATGCTAGCCACGCGCTTGTCATGGGCGTGCATGTAGGTTATGCGTGTGTTAGTTGCATTGAGTTAGTGGGCGTGAGTCCGTGGGTTAGTGGCCGGTGCGGTCGCTGGGTGTGTGCGTGCGTGAGTCCTATATAAAAGATGTAAAACTTGTTGGTTGGGTTGAGCCAAGAGGGCTAGAAGAAAAGATGTAGCCATTGTATGCTCACCAGGGAAGTCTTTTTGGCAAAGCCATTGTGATCCTCTTCCCTGGTGCATGCGTGTGTGTGTGTGTACGAGTCTTCTCACCGTGTGTTCTCGTGCTCTTGAGAGAAGAGAGAGTTGCGAGAGGTAGAAGAAGAGCGGCGCTGCGAGGAGGCGGCGCCAACAGTGCGATCAGATTCAGAATTGGGGACTTGTGGAGGCGGCGTGCCGGTTGGTTTGCTCGATCAGTCTCGTGCGACCAGGAGGTATGCTACATCAGTTGTTTTATTTGGACCGGGAGCCTGGGAGAAGGAGTTAATACCTTATTGGGCTATTGGCCTATTGGGCTAGTCGTATGGGGAGGGAAGTGTTCCAGGACACTTGGACGTGGGCTGAATGCTTGGCAGGCTCGTAGTCGTCTCAGTTAGCTTATTTTTTCCATACATGCACGTAATATGCACTATATACCCCTAAAAAAAAACGTAATATGCACTATATATATGAATTCTTTCCACAAAATTAATGGGTATTCAACTGAATACCCATGAATTGAAGTGGGCCCGCCCCTGCGTACGGGCTACCCATCAAGACGGAGCTCTTCAAGAGATGTTGGCAATAAGCCATGCACGTGGCGGTGGCTACCGGCGTGAAGGCGACCAGGTCGAGTCTGTGGCGGGCATGGGCGTGCGTGCGTATGTATGTATGAGTCTAGGTCGAGTCCGCCGGTGTGTGGCCGCGGTCGTGTTCTGTCCGAGTCGAGCCGGATTGTGGCCAGTCTTGTAGTCGTATGGCGACGGAGTAGTATGCAGCAGGCGCAGCGAAGCCACCTAACGTCCAGGTCGTGCGGACGGGAAGGCCGGGCTCACGATCGGCTGACCGGATCGCCAGGAAGAGTCCGTGAGTACTACGTCTTTGGCTAACCACAAAAAGGGGCAGTGCGTTGAGTTTGTTAGCGTCGCGTGCGTCCCAGGCTGTTAGGCCTTGTACGATGCTAGATGCTTAGGAAGGTGCTTAGAAAAATAAACCGGGTTTTGTTGAAGCACCGGTGCCTATTTCTACAGGAGAGACGCCTAACAAAACGTCTACCCTGTACAAATAAGCACCGGTGCTTAAGAAAAAGCTGGTTTTTTTTCTCTAAGCACCTCTCCTAAGCACCTTGCATTGTACAAGGCCTTAGGCAGCGTGGTTAGTGCATGGGTGGAGTTAGTGGCCATCTGGTCGTGTGTGTGCGCCTCCTATATAACGCACTGTACTCATGTTTGTTTGGTTTGAGCCAAGTGAATACAGTGAAGGAAAAAGGCCTCGGCGTTCGTCGCCCGGCAAAATTCGTCTTCTCGTGTTCTTGTGATTGTTCGTCGATACTTGGTTCCAACAAGAGAGACGCCGCGGCTGACGAAGACGCCTACGGCTACGAGGAAGCTCAGTTATGCGGGCACGAGCACTTCATCCGCCGGGAAGACCTGGAGAGGCGCGAGGACCTGATCAAGGACGACTGCCTGGTGTTCCGATGCGGCGTCGGCGGTTTCACTTAGCTGGAGATCTCATGCCTCGCTCGCGAGAACAGCGACAGTGACGACGGTGTTAAGGATGATGACAAGTACGGGTTGAAGCCACAGTGTCATGGCTCCAGTAATATTGGACGCATGATACTGTGGCTTCAACATTTTTTGAAACGTGAATATTGTGTGAAATTCCCCGAACATTTTTGAATTTGCGAACAACTTTTGCAAAACCTGAACATTTTTTGAACTTTCGAACAAATTTTGAAAACAGTAACATATTTTGAAATTCCTTAACTTTTTTTTGAATTTGTGAAAACACTTTAAAAATGTGAAGATTTTTTGAAAATTGGAATTCAAAACTTTTCTGAATTCCCAAACATTGTTTAAAAAGTCTAATTTTATTGAAATTTTGAATATTTTTGAAAAATAAAGTAACAATTTTCAAATTCTAGACTTTGTAGAAATTTCTGAGAAAAATTCAAAACAAGAACATTTTTTGAAAAAATGAACAAATTTTGAAGTTGGGGGGCACTACGCGTCGGCCGGCGGATGTTTTAGAATTATCCGCCGCATCGAGCTCCGTTGGATGCGAGCGCTAATAGCTGTCAGATCTAACAAACCACGTCCCGCTGACCCCTCATAACTTCCTGAAACAACGGCTATGTTTCAGAAACAAAACCCCCTGGCCACCTATTCCGAACAGAGGTGCGCCCAGCGCGGCGCCACCCCAGCCACCGCAAAATCAGCCGTCGTCGGCGTGCTGCACAAGTAAATCCATCGCCTCTGTGCCCATGGCGCACCATATCGCACGGCAGATGCTTGGATCCGACGCAAATCGACCTCACCAAGGAGCCTTGTTTCGAGAACAGCCGCGGCAGTCGTTCTCAGCTCCGACCGCCGCCGGGGGGCTTCCGCCGCGAGCTGGAGCTTCATCCTGGTTCCCAAACCCTCCAGTGGTGTTTCCTGATGCTCCTTCGAGCAGATCGCATCAGGGGAGCTGGGTGAGTAACTTCCAATCTGCTCCTTGTGTCTCTGAAACATGGCATGTTTCTGAAAATCTGAAACCCTATGTGCAGAAACAAAGCTACGAAAAATATTTTGTTGTTTTCGTGTGTGTGGTAGAACAAGGAAACAAAAGCACACCCCCCCTTCCAATCTGCCCCTTGTGTCTTTGAAACATGGCCTGACTCTCTATATTTTTAGTTGCATTGTCCCATGTTTGTTACTTGCTGTTGATCAAACATATTTGACTCATGTGACAATGCCTCTGATATTCATTTGATTTGGGTGTGCTTGTGTGATAAAAACCACAGTGAGTGTAATATTTGACTAGTGCAGCTGATTTCATGCAGAAAAAAGCTACCTGTTAAAAATGACCCCTGAAACATGACATAAACTGTTGACTGAACTAATGTCTCTGTTTACCTGAATTTCTGAAACAATATAAGAACTGTTGATTCCATGGAGAGGAAAAATGATTGTTGCACAGCACCTCTTTGATTCCCTCTCTAAAAAAAGACATGCGGCTTGTTGCAGGAAGTTGGGACTGAAGGAGAACAGAGCTATGTCGAAGGCAACTTTTCTGTTGGTGGTGGTGAAGATTCAGAGGGTTTGCTGCATGCTGATGATGCAATGCAAGGTGATTCGGATGATGGAGTTGTTTCATCGCAACCGCTGCCTCCCTATGTTGGCATGGTGTTTGACACACTTGAGGATGCGCAAAAATTCTACAACGACTATGCCTTCAAGTTGGGGTTCGGGACACATATATCTTTTCATAAAACGGCAATTGTGGTGGCTATCGGAGCCCTCTCCCCGTCCAAATAAACATCACGGAAATCAGCTTTGCCCCTCTTCCCGAACTCTACCGGTCTGCTACCAGATGGGACATTGAATATCTTCTTAACCATGTCTCTTGAAAAGTAGATCTCCTTGTGGTCATTAATCCTGCAATTCACAAAAATTAAAAAAATCAGTAGATGTTGCGAGAAAAAAGAAAAAGGTGTTGTGCAACAGAGAGAAGAACTAAAAGAGATATTACATACTTGAGCACACGACTCTTAGTCTCAATCCTCATAACTATGAAATCGAGAAGCCCTTCAGGAGGAGGAACCAAAGGAGAGATGTATAGCAAATCCCCGAAGCTGGACTTGCTTATTACATCCCTCTTCTTCCCTATAATTCCATTGGCTATGTCGCTCAGCCGCTTTGCCGACCATCGAGTTTGGTAGATAGGCATGCTGTGAAAACAAAACAAAAATGAATACAGGATGCTATGAGCATGCATCTCTAGTGATCTGAAAAAGAAATGAAAAGGTACTGAAACTAGTGGAAAATTACAGACATGATGCAAATTTCAGGAAAAAATTAGCTAATTCAAGCAGGCCCAGCTAATTTCAGAAAAACGAAAGCTATCTACAGCATTCCACATAAAACCTAAAAATCCCTCTGCTGAAAACTACAGGAAATGCAACAAAAAAATATGAGCTATGAGCAAGTCCAGCTAATTCCTCTGCTGAAAAAGCTACAGCTAATTTTCACAAACTATTCCAACTATGAGCTGCAACAAAAATGAGCTAAGAACATCAGCAACACAAAAGGGGAGGATGAGCTACAGAAACTATGAGCTGCAAAAATTCAGAAATTAACACAAATGGAATCCTGCAACTTTAAGTTTCTCTGCATCACGCCATAAACTATGAGCTTCAGAAAAAAAATAACACAAGGGATCCTACGGAAACTATGAGCTCCAGAAATTCAGAAAACACACAATGAGATCCTGCAGCTTTAAAAAATTCCTCTGCATCACAACAAACACCAGTGCAGAAATTTCAGCAGCACAAACTGAAAAATCGAACCTGAAACTCAAGCAGCACATCAGCACATCCAATCCAGCTTCACATCAACAGCACTAACTCTCTACTACACAGACGATGCCCTACTACATCGGCGACATCCACACCCACACCGCAACCGCTCTGCTACAACGCCGCCGAACTACCTACACCGGCGACCACTCTCCAACGAAACCAGCCGCCTCCCTCCTTGTCGCGCCGTCGTCACCATCGCGGTGGATATGCCACCCCTATAAATCGAGCCGCCCCGGGAAGAACGGCCATGAATGCATACAAATCGCCCAGAAATGCGGGGGAAAGGGGGGTTCTCCGATCCATACCTGCTGGAGTCGACGCCGGCCACCGCCGAACCCGTCGCCGTCGCCACCGCGGTGGATATGCCCCGGTCGCCCAACGCCCTGCGCCGCCGCCCCCGCCGCCCTCCCAAATCCAGCCGCGTAGCCCTCCCAGAGACACGAGTCGATAGAGCTGGCCAGTTCCAAGAATGCTTGTCCTGAAACAATCGCTCTGTTTCAGAAACGCACGCGCGTGACGCGGAAGCGGGGACGCTCTCGACCGTCTGATCAACAAACGATCGGACGGACGCGGAGCCGGCGGACGCGCGCGCGTGATCGGTCGGCTGAAGGTGAGTTTTTCCCAATTTTGAAAAGTGCAAACATTTTTTAAAAATGTCTGAACAATTGTTGAAAAAACAACCTTGAAAAAATAAAAAGGAAACAAAAAGAAACAATAAAAAAGAGAAAAATGAAAAAAAAAACAGAAAAGAAAATAAAAAATAAACAGAAACAGAAAAAATGTTGGAAATATGCCCTAGAGGCAATTAATAAAGTGTTTATTATCATATTTCTCCGTTCATGATAATGGTTTATTATTCATGCAAGAATTGTATTGACCGGAAACTTAATACATGTGTGGATAATAGACAAATACTGAGTCCCTAGTAAGCCTCTACTAGACTAGCTCGTTGATCAAAAGATGGTCAAGATTTCCTGACCATGGACATGAGTTGTCATTTGATAACGGGATCACATGACTTGACCCAACCGTTAGCATAGCAAATGATCGTTCAGTTTATTGCTATTGCTTTCACTATGTCAAATACACGTTCCTCTGACCATGAGATCATGCAACTCCCGGATACCGTAGAAATACTTTGGGTGTATCAAACGTCACAACGTTACTGGGTGATTATAAAGGTGCACTACAGGTATCTCCGAAAGTGTTTGTTGAGTTGGCATGGATCGAGATTGGGATTTGTCACTCCGACTATCGGAGAGGTATCTCTGGGCCCTCTCGGTAATACAGCATCACAGAAGCCTTGCAAGCACCGTGACTAAAGAGTTAGTTGCAAGATGATGTATTACGGAACGAGTAAAGAGACTTGCCGGTAACGAGATTGAACTAGGTATTGGATACCGACGATCGAATCTCGGGCAAGTAACATACCGCCGGACAAAGGGAACAACGTATGTTGACATATGAGGTTCACCGATAAAGATCTTCGTGGAATATGTAGGAACCAATATGAGCATCCAGGTTCCGCTGTTGGTTATTGACCAGAGAGTCGTCTCGGTCATGTCTACATCATTCCCGAACCCATAGGGTCCGCACACTTAAGGTTCGATGACGATATAGTATTATATGAGTTATGTGATTGGAGACCGAATGTTGTTCGGAGTCCCGGATGAGATCACGGACATGACGAGGAGTCTCGAAATGGTCGAGAGGTAAAGATTCATATATTGGAAGGCTATATTCGGACATCGGAAAGGTTCCGAGTGATTCGGGTATTTTTCGGAGTACCGGGGAGTTACGGGAATTCACCGGGAGAAGTAATGGGCCTTATTGGGCCATACGGGAAAAAGAGAGGCAGGCCACGTGAGGAGGCGCTCGCCCCCCCCCTTGCCCAAACCGAATTGGACTAGGGGAGGGGGTGATGGGGATATGTACTTAGGGTAGGGTCATAGGCCTGACCTACATACCCCACCTAAGGACACTGCCCCGGAAAGCTTAAAGGCTACGAGTAAGTCTCCGACTGGAATCGCCATGACGCATGAGTCACTCGACAATATACACTCGGAGATGTCTTTCACTCGATGCTTACCCTTTCACTCGGAAGGACCAGAAGACAGTCGACCACAGAAGCCCAGAAGTCACTCCAGGGAGGCTAACGGGCGGGCATTCATCAAGACCTTTAATAGCATTTATTGTGTACGTTACCAGTAACGTTCACACCTTTTATGACCACGATTAAACCCCTTAATGCCAGATGTTATGAGGGGCAGCGCACTCTATATAAGCCACCCCTCCCCTCTGGCACAAGGGTTCGCAACCTTTTGTAACATAACACACATATTTCACTCGACAGAGTAGAGAGCTCCCCGGAGCACTGAGACGTAGGGCTGTTATCACTTCCGAGTGAGGCCTGAACTCATACATCTGTGTGTACATCCTCGCCGTAGCTAGGACTCTGCCCTCTCCATTCGTACCCCTACCTTCTACTGTCAGGCTTGTTCCCACGACAGTTGGCGCCCACCGTGGGGCAGGCGTCTAAGCGACTTCCGGCGAGGTTGCATATTTTCTCCTTCGTCATGTCTTCCGGCGGCGATTCGTTCCTGGGCCGCGAGATCCGTCTCGGAGCGCTCACCTTCATCGCCGACGATTCGGCATGGCTCCAGGAAGCGCCTTTGGACGTGGAGGCGCTCCCGATTCGCGGGGCGACGCACTTCTGTGCAAGCTCCTGCGGTGTTCTTCTCCTTCAGCCGTCGACCCCGTATGTGTCGGCCCTTCCTGCTGTTCGTCGTCGCAAGCGATCCGGTCGCTCGCGGTTACAGCGTTGGGTGAGGCATGCGGCGGCACGCCAGGTTTCGTCCCCGCAGATTGCAGCCATCGAGCCCGCCGAGTCACTTCACGGCGTGTTCGACTCGGTGTCGGACCGATCCGACATTCCTTCCGAGTGCGAGAGCTGCGACCCTGCGGCAGAAGTTTTTATGGCTGGCTCTCATCAGAGTCCGCCGCCTGGCTTCAACCACTCCAGGCGTGAGATTGGAGGAACGTCGAATGAACAGCAGCGCCGGGATGAGGATGTTCTCCATACTCCCATCGTCGGTACGACTGCTGAGGCCCAGGCCATGGAGGCTACACGCCTTCGGCTCAAAGAGATGCAGGAGGCACTCGACGAGCGTACTGGGCAGCGTCCACCACATCCCAATCGACAACAGCGACGGTTGTTCCCGAGTGGATCTCGAAATAACGTCGAGGTATTTCGTACTCCAGTTTTGAATGTTGCAGCGGCTGCTAGGATTGCAGAGTCTATTCAACCGTCACGATCAGAGGCTGGTAGAGGCCTGCAGCAGATCAAGACATTGCTTGAGGCAGCGCAGCAGCAAAACGCGGCTGTTTCTCAGTCGCAGAACAGGTTACACGGCAATTCTCCCAGGGCAGAAACAGTTCAATCGGCTCACAGTCCTGGGTCACCTTCGCGTCAGAGAGGCGGAGGATACCGTGAAGATCGGTACAGAGATCAGGGGCGAGATCAGTCTGCTCCCCGTTATCACCGCGATGACCGCCGTCGAGTGTTTTCTCCTCCGCGGAATGGTTCATATGTGTCCCGGCACAATGATGATAGGCGCCCGTTCGGCGATGAGCGGAACCCTGGGTTCGACGCAAGGGACATCCTTGCTCAAAGGCGGGTCGACAGAGGCAGAGCCCACAGAGATGGTTATAACGGAGACTATCCGAGTGGAAGCAGTGCTGTTGTTTCTGGGCCCGAGTGTTTTAGCAGAGCCATTCGCTCTGCAGAGATTCCCCCCAACTTCAGGTTGGCGACTAGAATTGGCAAGTTTTCGGGCGAGTCAAAGCCTGAAACTTGGTTGGATGATTACCGAGTGGCTGTACAGATTGGTGGAGGTAACGACAACATAGCCATGAAGCATCTGTCCTTGATGTTGGATGGTTCGGCCAGAGCTTGGTTGAATCGTTTGGCTCCCTCTAGCATCTATTGCTGGGAAGATTTGGCCCGAGTGTTTATCAGAACCTTTGAAGGCACTTGTAAACGTCCAGCTGGTTTGATTGATTTGCAGCACTGTGTCCAGAAGCCCAATGAAACCTTGCGAGATTACATTCAGCGCTGGTCCACCTTGCATCACACGGTGGAGAATGTTTCCGAACATCAAGCTGTTTGTGCCTTCAAGGCTGGGGTTAGATACAGAGAGCTCTATCTGAAGTTTGGTCGCACCGGTGATATTTCTCTGAGCAAGATGATGGAGATTGCCACTCGGTACGCCAATGGAGAAGAAGAAGACCGCCTCCGAAGCGGTAAAGCCAAAATAGTCGACAATAACGCAGGTGGGAATTCCAGTCGGAAACAGAAGCGCAAAGCGGATCCTCCTGCTCAGGCAGAAGCGGCCGCCGTGGCGGCACAAGGCAAGAGTTCAAGAAAGTCCAAGGCTAAGTTCACCCCAAAGAAGTCAAAGAATCAGTCGGGTACTGATGTTTTGGATTTACCGTGTGCAATCCACACGAGGAAAGATGAAGAGGGCAATTTAATATTGCCAAAGCATACCACTCGACAGTGCCGTTTGCTGATCCAGTCATTCAAAGAGAGTCAGTCGAGTGAGAAAGAAACTGAAGAAGAAAAAGAAGAGTTCCCTGATGTCAATGCCACCTTGTTGATTTTTGCTGATGTTGAGAGCAAGAGTCGACTGAAAGTTATCAACAGGGAGGTTAACATGGCAGCTCCCTCTACCCCAGCATATCTCAAGTGGTCTCAGACTGCTATCACTTTCGATCAGTCAGATCACCCTGCGCACATTGCTACCCCCGGGCGGCAAGCGCTGGTGGTGGACCCAGTTGTAGGGGACACTCGACTCTGTAAAGTTTTGATGGATGGCGGGAGCGGTCTGAACATCCTGTATGCAGATACCCTTAAGGCGATGGGCATTCCGATGTCCCGGCTCAGTGAAAGCAACATGCAATTTCATGGAGTAATCCCTGGGAAGAAGGCCCGTTCACTCGGCCAGATAGCGTTGGATGTGGTGTTTGGTGATGACAAGCATTTTCGCAAGGAAAAACTGACGTTTGAAGTGGTAGACTTCCAGAGTGCTTACCACGCCATCCTTGGTCGACCAGCTTATGCCCGTTTCATGGCCCGGCCATGTTACGTGTATCTCAAGTTGAAGATGCCTGGACCAAAGGGTGTGATCACAGTCACCGGCAACCGACAGAGGGCTGAGGAGTGCCTCCAGCAGGGCTCCAAGATCGCCGACCAGCAGATGGCTATGGTTGAGTTGGAAGAATACAAGAGAAATGCTTATCCCGCCGATCTGTTGCGTGCTAAGAAGCCCGCTTCTGAGTCAGCTTTTCAGTCGGCAGGAGATGTGAAGAAGGTGAACATTCACCCGACGGATCCAACTGCTGCCCCGACCAACATTTCAACAACACTCGACAGCAAATAGGAAGCCGAGCTCATCCAGTTCCTCCGTGAGAACTGGGACATCTTCGCATGGAAGCCCGCTGACATGCCTGGTGTACCCAGGGAACTGGCTGAGCACCGTTTGAGGGTTGAGCCGAAGGCCAAGCCTGTGAAGGAGCACTTGCGTCGGTCGGCAACAGAGAAGCGAAGAGCAATCGGCGAAGAGGTGGCTCGTCTCTTGACGGCTAAGTTTATACGTGAGATTTACCACTCCGAGTGGTTATCGAACGTCGTCATGGTCCCTAAGAAGGACAAGTCACTCCGCATGTGTATTGATTTCAAACATATCAATCGGGTCAGCCCGAAAGATCATTTCCCACTCCCCCGCATTGATCAGATTGTCGACTCAACTGCGGGATGTGAGCGTCTATCTTTTCTTGATGCTTATTCTGGTTACCATCAGATCCGTCTGTTTGGTCCGGATGAAATAAAGACAGCCTTCATCACCCCTTTCGGGTGTTTCTGCTATATCACCATGCCTTTTGGTTTGAAGAATGCTGGCGCTACTTTCATGCGCATGATTCAGAAGTGTTTGCTCGATCAGATTCCTCGGAACATTGAAGCGTATATGGATGATATCGTAGTCAAGTCTCGCAAAGGTTCCGACCTGTTGTCTGACTTGGCTGAAACATTCGCCAATTTGAGGAGATATGATATTAAGTTAAATCCGACTAAATGCACTTTCGGCGTTCCCGGTGGAAAATTACTTGGTTTTCTCGTTTCCGAAAAAGGAATCGACGTTAACCCTGAAAAGATCGGCGCCATCGTCCGAATGAAAAGCCCTGAGCGTGTGCACGATGTCCAGAAGCTTACAGGTTGCTTGGCAGCATTGAGTCGATTCATTTCTCGTCTCGGCGAAAAGGCACTGCCTTTATACCGACTAATGAAGAAGTCTGATACTTTTGAGTGGACTCCAGAAGCTGAAGCAGCGTTTGTCGAGCTCAAAGCCCTACTTACCACCCAGCCGGTGCTTGCTGCTCCGCGCAGCAAAGAGCCATTGTTATTGTACATCGCGGCCACTAATCAGGTCGTCAGTACAGTACTAACTGTCGAGCGGGAAGAGGAAGGCATGGCTTACAAAGTTCAACGCCCGGTCTACTATATTTCTGAAGTATTGACTCCGTCGAAGCAAAGATATCCACATTACCAGAAGCTCGTATATGGTATATATCTGACTGCAAAGAAGGTGGCACACTATTTTCAGGATCACTCAATTTCAGTCGTCAGTGATGCTCCGTTATCTGAAATTTTCAATAATCGAGATGCGACTGGTCGAGTGGCCAAATGGGCTATTGAACTCCTTTATCTTGATATCAAATTTGAAGCAAAGAAAGCAATCAAGTCTCAAGCGCTTGCTGATTTCCTCGCCGAGTGGATCGAGCAACAGCAGCCAATCCAACTTCACTCGGCGCACTGGACCATGTTCTTTGATGGTTCAAAGATGCTGAATGGATCTGGCGCCGGCGTCGTACTGGTATCCCCAAAAGGCGACAAACTCAGTTATGTCTTACAGATTCACTTTGATTCCTCCAATAATGAAGCTGAATATGAAGCACTTTTGTATGGATTGCGTATGGCCATTTCACTCGGCGTCCGGCGCCTGATGGTATATGGCGATTCTGATTTGGTGGTTAATCAAGTGATGAAAGAGTGGGATGTCAGGAGCCCCGCTATGACTGGATACTGCAATGCAGTAAGAAAACTTGAGAAGAAATTTGAAGGTTTGGAACTCCATCATATTCCCCGAGTGAAGAATCAAGCAGCTGATGAGTTGGCAAAGATTGGATCCACTCGGAAACCTGTCCCCAGTAATGTGTTTCTCGAGCACATTCATTCTCCTTCGGTGCAGGAAGATCCTTTCACTGAAGAGCCCCCGCAAGCGAAGAGCGCCTATGATCCGACTGAAGTTGATGTCCCAGCTGTCATTGATCTGGTCATGGAGATTTTGGTAATCACGCCCGACTGGACTGTACCATATATTGCGTACATTCTCAGAAGAGAACTCCCAGATGATGAAGATGAGGCTCGACAGATAGTCCGCAGATCCAAGGCTTTTACTGTAATCAATGGACAACTCTACAGAGAAAGTGTGACTGGCGTAGCTCAGCGGTGCATTTCTCCTGAAGAAGGTCGACTGATTCTGGAGGAGATTCACTCGGGAACTTGTGGCCATCATGCGTCCTCTAGGACGATCGTTGCCAAAGCTTACCGGGCTGGTTTCTTCTGGCCACGCGCCAATGAGATGGCTAAAGATATTGTCGATCACTGCGAAGGATGTCAGTTTTACTCGAACCTATCACACAAACCTGCGTCTGTCTTGAAGACCATTCCACTCGTCTGGCCGTTTGCTGTGTGGGGCTTGGATATGGTTGGACCCCTTAGAACAGGTCAGAGTGGGTTTACTCATTTACTGGTTGCAGTCGACAAGTTCACTAAGTGGATCGAAGCTAAGCCCATCAAGAAGCTGAACGCCCGCACTGCTATCAAATTCATAAAAGAGATAACGTTCCGGTATGGGGTCCCCCACAGTATCATTACAGACAATGGCTCTAACTTTGACTCGGAAGAGTTCAGGTACTTTTGCTCTTCTCAAGGCACTCGGGTGGATTACGCATCCGTTGCGCACCCCCAGTCAAATGGTCAAGCTGAGCGAGCGAACGGCCTTATCCTCCAAGGATTGAAACCTCGGCTCATGCGAGATCTTGATCATGCTGCCGGAGCTTGGGTCACTGAGTTACCATCTGTTCTGTGGGGCTTGAGGACAACCCCCAACCGGTCGACTGGACGCACTCCTTTCTTCCTTGTATATGGAGCTGAAGCCGTATTGCCGAGTGACGTCCTTCACAATTCTCCTCGAGTAGATCTTTACTCTGAAGACGAAGCTGAGCAAGCAAGACAAGACGGAGTGGATATCCTAGAAGAAGAGCGTGAGATGGCCCTGATCCGATCAACTGCATATCAACAAGACCTTCGCCGCTTCCATGCAAGACATGTCAAGAGCCGTTCGTTCCACGAAGGGGATTTGGTGCTCCGAGTGGATCAGCAGCGACCTCATAAGTTGGCCCCAGCTTGGGAAGGCCCATTCGTCATCATCAAGGTGCTTAACAACGGGGCGTACCATCTTTTCAACTTGAAGAAGAATATTGACGAGCCACGCGCCTGGAATGCGGACCTGCTTCGACGTTTTTATTCTTGATAACAGAGTTGCTTGGATGTAATAAGGGTACCCCAGACAATGTTATTTGTTAAATGAAGACTCCCGCAGTCTATTGTCGATTCCGATCGCACAGTTCTACATTCAAAAATTACTCCGAGTGAAGAGCGATCCTCTCTCTCGAGGGCTTAGCTGCGAATCCGTTTCGCCTAAGTTCAAAACTTTCCGAGTGTGTGACATTCAGTACACTCGGAGACATAGCTGCGAGCCAGTCCTCGCCTAAGTTCGAAAATTACTCCGAGTGAAGAGCGATCCTCTCTCTCGGGGGCTTAGCTGCGAATCCGTTTCGCCTAAGTTCAAAACTTTTCCGAGTGTATGACATTCAGTACACTCGGAGACTTAGCTGCGAGCCAGTCCTCGCCTAAGTTCGAAAATTACTCCGAGTGAAGAGCGATCCTCTCTCTCGGGGGCTTAGCTGCGAATCCGTTTCGCCTAAGTTCAAAACGTTTCCGAGTGTATGACATTCAGTACACTCGGAGACTTAGCTGTGAACCAGTCTTCGCCTAAGCCCTAAATTCTTTCGAGTGCTGAACACCCGTTCCATTCGAGAATTAAATAAATTTAGCCAAGCTAAATGTCGGAAAGCGAAATGCGTGTAAGACTAAAATCTCTGGCGTAGCAGAAACTTGTTCGCGCAAAGGGAAGTTCTCAGGCTTAAGGCCTGAACGAAGTTTACTCGGTTACACCAACACTCGGCATACCGAGGCAAATAAAGTTTTTACCATAAGCAAAGTACCAATTCAAGCTCCAGCAGGACTTGAAGGTTCAACGAAGGTATCCAGGTCGATTCCGTCGGCGATTCGAGTGGCAGCATCGATGAAAGTCTCCATGAAATCTTCAAATTTGAGTTTCTTCGTGTTGGTCACTCGGAGATCCTTCAGTTTGTCCTCTCTAGCTTCCTTGCAATGAACCCTGACGAGTGAAAGTGCCACATCAGCGCCACAGCGGGCAGCAGATTTCTTCCACGATTGCACTCGATCGGGAATCTCATTGAGCTGAGTCATCATTGACTCGAGGTCAGTCTCGAGAGGATCTTCAGGCCACAGTTCCTTGTCGACCTTCTCAAATGCAGCTCTCAACCGAGTGATGAATCCTTGGACGCTCTTAAGACGAGCTTCGAGACGAAACATATCCATGGCCACGGCGTCTCCGACGAGAGACTTTGTGGGGTCCAGATTGGGTTCAATTTCTTCAGTTTCTTTTTCGAAGTCTTGACAGTATTCTGCATGAAGAGGAAGTGAAAGGGTGATCATAATACCATTCTGGAAAAACCGAAGAAATTTATTCGACAGATGAGGGTTACCTTCGAGCATGCTGAACATTTTCTTCGCAAAGTCTCCCAGGTGTTTCTCCAGAGCGGTCTTACTCTTGGTCTGCACTTCGAGTTTTTTGATCCATTCGGATCATTCCTGCTTGAGCTTGGTGTTCTCCTCTTCCAGTTTACTGGCTGCTGCAAGTTTCTTCTCAGCAGCTGCAGTTTTCTCCTTCGCTTCCTTCTGAGCATCAGCAAGTGATTTGTCCTTGTCCTCGAGCGCCTTCTTCATGGTATCTAAAGAAATAGCATTGTTGAGGCGCACTCGGAGACGACGGTTTTCATCACGTACGTCTGTTCGAGTGGATTCACTCGGTTCAAAGGGTGGAAATCGAAAGTGATAATACTATTGATCAACAAAGATTACCTCCCAAAGTCTTCAGTTCGGTCTGGGCACGGTCCAGGTTGTTGTTCGTCAACTCCAGATCCAGCAGAAGTCGGTTCTTTTCCTTCTCCAGCTCGACGTACTTGGTCCCGAGCCCACAAGCTTTCTGAAATCAGCAAAGATAGTGGTTCAGTCGACATAACAATTTCTCTACTCCCGAGTGGAAAAGTTCAACTGCAGTCGACTAAAAGACGGCCCGCCGCCCCACCCCACAACCCTATGCAAGCGTCATATCATGGTTGATGGAAATGATGTCCATGAAACCTGCAGAATGGTTCTAAAGACTACTGCCCATCGTCAACGATCGACAGTAATCTCGGGGACTACACCCAGTGGGTGCACTCAGCGTGCCCCCACTGGAAACAACAACACTCGACCAGGTCTGGCCTGTCCGAGTATAAAAGAAAGAAGCAAGCAACCAAACATCGTCTCTATCAGACCACCGCCGAAGCAAGCACTCGACGGCGGTCTCGGGAACTACACCCAGTGGGTGCACTCAGCGTGCCCCCACTGGACCTACTTTTACTCGACAAGGTCTGCCCTGTTGAATGGAAACAATATTAAGACCCCCGCCGATGCCTTCGTCATTCGACAGCGGTCTCGGGGACTACACCCAGTGGGTGCACTCAGCGTGCCCCCACTGGACCAGAAAATACTTGGTCTACTGGCGAAGAAAAACACCCCAGTGGGTGTAAAATCAAGACGGACAGGAATTCAATCGGAAATGAACTTACAATACCACTTACTCGGACGTTGGCCTGAAGCGCTGAGCTGGCATCATAGGCTAACTTGCTAGCTTCATACGCCTCTTTTGTCCGCAGCATCATCTGCCCAGCCTGGATCATGGCCTCCTTGGCAGCTCCGGTTTGGTCCTCCGGGACGTGGTACAAAGGGTATGCAGGCGTCGAGTGGGCTGGTGTAGTCACTGGAGCAGTTGGAGGTGCTTGGGATTGTCCAATAAGCGTCGAAACCACCAGAATAGAAGTGGCCGGCGGAGCACTCGACAGTGGAGTTACAAGGGGTGGAGGCGTCGCCGCAGTCGTCCCACGGGGCGTCTGGACAGACGGTGGTCCACGAGTGCCCACGCGTGGGGCCTCTGGAAGCACAGCTTCATCCTCCGCTCCTCCCCGCGGCTCCTCATCATCTTCCAGTTCGATGACTTCGTCAGCTGCAGTCGGCAATTTTAATCAAGACACTCGCCAATTATTCTTCAACAAGCAGAGTAAAGTATGGAGTTGTCATACCTCGTTGGGAGGTGGCTGCATCAGGAGTGTCCACTCCCATATGGTCTCCATCATCCCGATGGGGCGACGTTACGGAGGTAGCAGCTCTGGCAAATAAATTTCACTCGGTCAAACATCAATATAAAGTTCTTCAACAGCAAAGTAAGGAAAATGAACGCTCACGTGGAGGCAACAGGCACGGCTATCTTGATTCGAGGCAGGGCCTTCCGAGGCTTTGGCACGTCTGGCTTGAGCTGTTTCGCAGCCTTTTCAGTCGACCCCGATGTCGCGACACGGTCACGTTTCGGGTTCCTTGTGCTTGACGCCACAGTTTTGCTCGGGGTGACCTCCAGGTCGTTCTGCTGCTTGGCCCGACGGTCGGTGCGCAAAAGGACCGGAGCCTCCACCTCGTCTTCATCCAGATCGTCGTCGCTGCTCTCACTGTCGTCAGCATAATCGCCGTCTACGCTGCCGTCGACGCTCCCTTCCTCTTCATCAGGATGTTCTCCATTGGGTACAGGCGAGTACATGTTCGTAAATTCCTGCGAGATTCAAGCTTCAAATTCAGTCGACCGAAGATTCAGTTACTCGGTAAAATATTAAAACAATCGACAAATATATAACTCACCAAGTTCTTTGGCGGGTTCAAAGCGGAGAAAGGCGGAATTCGTTTGGATCCTTCTGGGTTATCACAGGCTCCAGTGATGCTTCTGAGCCACTGAGAAACAGTCTGATCGGAAACTTCCTCAGGATGAGTCCGGGTGGTATCCTCAGGGCCCGAATAATGCCACATGGTGTGATCCCGAGCTTGGAGAGGCTGAATTCGTCGACTCAGAAACGTTTCAAGGAGGTCCAAACCAGTCACTCCACCGCGGATCAGTTCAGATATAGCATTCACTAAGATCCCTACCTGGATTTTCTCTACCTTTGTCACGTACAGCGGTTTGGGAGTAACAGGTCGATCCAGGGTGAAAGGAGGAAGTCCAGTCGACATATTTGGTGATGCAACATCTTTGCAATAAAACCAGGTCGACTGCCAACCTCGAACGGAGTCGGGAAAGGTCATAGAGGGGAACGCACTCCTACCTCTCTTCTGAATCCCTAAGCCACCACACAGTTGGATCACATTGGTTTTGCTATCTTTGGGATTGGCTTTCTTGACGGCTTGGGATCTGACAGAGAATATGTGCTTGAACAAACCCCAATGTGGGGGACAGCCCAGGAAACATTCGCACAAGGTTACGAAGCAGGAAAGATAGGCAATTGCATTAGGAGGAAGGTGGTGGAGTTGCGCTCCAAAATAGTTCAAGAAAGCACGGATGAACGGATGGGGAGGCATGGAAAAACCTCGCTCGATGTGGGTGAGAAGCAGAACTCGCTCGCCGTCGCGTGGCTCCGGCTCGACCTCCCCCTTCGGCAACCGCCAGGAATCGGCAGCTATCAACCCGTCGACGGCGAGTTTGTCCACATCTTCCGCCGTGACCGTCGATTGGAGGAAATCCCCCTGGATCCACCCCGGCGGCACCGTCGACCGGGCTCCCGACGGCTTCTTCGCCTTGGCACCTCCCTTCTTGGCGCGCTCGAGCTTCTCCATCTTGCCCTTCGTCATGGCGGCGGCGGTCAGCGAAGCAGAGCAGGGCGGAGGAAGAGGAGGAGAAGAGTGGATTTGGGGGAAGAGTACTGTACCAGCACCGGCGTCGTCGCCTCATATACCCGCTCGTGTGAGTCACTGACCTGCGGGCCCACAAGATCTCTGGACATCCCGAAATCAGAGGAGGAGCGATACGTGGCGATATGGGCGGCGCGATAATCGAGGCGTCGTTCCTGCACTTGCCTTAGCAGTTACGCCATCTCCGCTCCGCGCGCGCGCGCTCTTATCCAAATTTCAGAACCCGCGAGACTCAGACCCGGTGGAGCAAATTGTTTCGTCAGAAGATTCTTCAGATCACTCGAACCTGGCTTTGAGCCCAGTTTCATTCGGACCAGTTTTCAAAGTTCAGTTTTACTCGGACACACTCCAAGACAGAATTGATCAGGGCGGACGATTAAGGTTTCAATCGACGCAGATTTCTGGGAAGCATCAAAATACACTCGGGATTTTTGTGTCTCGTCTGAACCTGCATTGACACCTTTTACCCTCGAACCCCGATCCATTCGGGGGCTAATGATGGGGATATGTACTTAGGGTAGGGTCATAGGCCTGACCTACATACCCCACCTAAGGACACTGCCCCGGAAAGCTTAAAGGCTACGAGTAAGTCTCCGACTGGAATCGCCATGACGCATGAGTCACTCGACAATATACACTCGGAGATGTCTTTCACTCGACGCTTACCCTTTCACTCGGAAGGACCAGAAGACAGTCGACCACAGAAGCCCAGAAGTCACTCCAGGGAGGCTAACGGGCGGGCATTCATCAAGACCTTTAATAGCATTTATTGTGTACGTTACCAGTAACGTTCACACCTTTTATGACCACGATTAAACCCCTTAATGCCAGACGTTATGAGGGGAAGCGCACTCTATATAAGCCACCCCTCCCCTCTGGCACAAGGGTTCGCAACCTTTTGTAACATAACACACATATTTCACTCAACAGAGTAGAGAGCTCCCCGGAGCACTGAGACGTAGGGCTGTTATCACCTCCGAGTGAGGCCTGAACTCATACATCTGTGTGTACATCCTCGCCGTAGCTAGGACTCTGCCCTCTCCATTCGTACCCCTACCTTCTACTGTCAGGCTTGTTCCCACGACAGGGGGTGCAGCCCCCTCTTTCCTTTCTCTCTCCCTCTCCTTCCTTCTTCCCCCTTCCACCAAGTGGAATCCTACTAGGACTTGGAGTCCTAGTAGGACTCCTCTCTCTTGGCGCGCCCTACAGGGGCCGGCCGGCCTCCCCCTCTCCTCCTTTATATACGGAGGCAAGGGGGCACCCTAGAACACACAAGATCATTGATCCTTAGTCGTGTGCGGTGCCCCCCCTCCACCGTTTTCCACCTCGGTCATATTTTCGGAGAGCTTAGGCGAAGCCCTGCCGGAATCACTTCACCGTCACCGTCGCCACGCCGTCGTGCTGACGGAACTCATCTACTTCCTCGACGTCTTGCTGGATCAAGAAGGCGAGGATCGTCACCGAGCTGCACGTGTGTAGAACTCGGAGGTGCCGTACGTTCGGTACTCGATCGGTGGAGCTCGAAGGATTGTTCGACTACATCAACCGCGTTGTGAGACGCTTCCGCTAACGGTCTACGAGGGTACGTAGACACACTCTCCCCTCTCCTAGCGATGCATCTCCATGGATAGATCTTGCGTGAGCGTAGGAATTTTTTTGAAATTCATGCTCCGTTCCCCAACAAAAAGAACGCTAAGTCCGGCGCCCGACGCGAGCGATGCCGTCACCTAGTTGGCCGAGGCCTATGCGTCTTTGTACTTTTCTATTTTTTTGTTTTTCTTCTTTTCTTTAATATAATTAATTTTTGTTTGAAATATTGTTTGGAATACCAATAAAAGTTCTTGTTTTCAAATATTGTCTACCATTTTAGAAAAATTGTTGAACTTCAAAAAATGTTTCCGTTTTTTATTTTTATTCACAAATTAAGAAATGTTCGGGTTCAAAATTTTCATCAATTGTTGAAAACAAATTTTTTTTTTGAAAAACTGTTCAATTTTGAAAAAATTACTACATAATTTAAAATTCCACAAGTCTATTTTTGGACAACCTTGAAAAAAATATAATGCCATTTCAATGATGTCAAGAAATAATGTTCTTTAACACAAAGCCTTCTATAAATGGTCGGACACCCTTCGTTGAACATGGTCTATTTTTGGAAATACTTCAAATGACCCCAACTTTTGCAAGCAGGTGGGCATGACCATGCTAGCCATTCATGTCAGATTTGAACGATTTCCGACACCATATGCACATTGCGTCACGTCCGGCCATTTATCGATCTTTTTTCAGCAATAAAACTCCAAAAAATGCAAAATTTGTAAAGAAAAACTCTTACAACATGACATGATGCCTTGAATTGGTGATACAAGTCCATGAAAAAAATTGGGGCCATTTCAAATATGTCAAAAAAAAATTCATGGCTAATAATTTCAAAACATTTCAACAATTTTAAAACAAATTCATGAAGTTTGAAAAAAAAATCACAAAATTTCAAAAAAGTTCACAAATTTTGAAAACAATACAAGCTAAAAGTTCGTGCATTTCAAAAAAGTTCACGGCTAAAAAATTCTTGAACTTGGAAAAAAGTTTGCGGATCTGAAAAAAGTTCATGGATTTGGAAAAATGTTCATGAAAATTGGACAAAGTGCACGAAATTTGAAAAAATTTAGCAATTTGAAAACAAGTTCATGAAATTTTTAAAAAATGTTAATCAAACTGGAAAAAAATCGCAAATTCGAAAAAACTCACAAGCTAAAAGTTCATGCATTTGAAAAAAAAATCATGGCTAATAAATTCATCAATATGAAAAAAGTTCGCAGGTTGAAAAAGTTCACAGATTTGGAAAAAAAGTTCATGAGAAATGAAAAAAGTTCACGAAATTTGGAAAAAGTTCACAAAATATGTAAAATGTTCAAGATTTTGAAAAAAAAAAGTTCATGAACTAAAATTGCATGCATTCAAAAAAAGGTCGCGGCTAAAAAATTCACGAGAATGGAAAAAAAAATCATGGATTTGAAATAAGTTCACGAATTTGGAAAATTCCATGAAAATTGGAAAAAGTTTACCATAAAGATTGCGAATTAAGAAAAGAAAAGAAAAAAAAGAAAGAGAAAACAAAAAAACCTGAAGAAAAACCGGCCAAACCAACAAATAAAATAAAAAACCAGACTGAGAATGCGTAGCTTTTTTTATCGTTTTATATTTCCACAGAAAAAGCAAAAAAAAGGAAGGAAGTGGACATAGTAGTAAGTTGTACCAGTTGGTTAGGTCCGCTTGAACTAAACCTACACGGAGGGAGTTCGGGTCCCATTACCCGCACGAGTTTTTTGAAATTTAAAAGAACGAAAGAAAAGTAAGTGGGTCGAGCCCATGAAGGAGAGGGTGTGTGCGCCGGGCGGCCCGTGTGATGCTAGCCCCCCCCCCCCCCCCCCCCCCCCCGCGCGAATGTACGTCGTATACGTTTCAGCAGGCGACCCACCATACGTACGAAAGTGGGTACGATATGTTAAAGGTCCATATTGCCCTTTGTATGTTTAGTGATGGGGGTTGTACCGAAGCGGGACTCTTGCTGATTTGTACCAACCCACGGCGAGTTAAGTTGACGGGTGATGGGGGCCTTGACCACCAGCGGCTTGGGCACCATAGAGAAGATCGGCGGTAGATTCAATCGAGCCGTTGCTGAGTCCGGTAGCATGACATCTTTATGGTGAAGGTTGGGCAGAATCTGACTTGAGTTGGGTTATTATGTGTTTGTGTGGTATGCATTTATGGTCCAATCCAACCAAACACATTTAAGGGAATCATGTTACTGTGTAATTGAATAACGGGTAAAAGGCTGAACCCAACACGTTAGTGTGTATGAATAGAATGATTGTGCTTTTCTAACTATGATGGGGATGATGTTGTTCATTATGATTAGTCGCTCGGCTATGTCTCTTACATTATGTCATCTACAAATGTCTCTTACATTATGACATCTAAAAGCATTCCTTTTTTACTTGTAAAAGCCTTCTAATGTACGATGCAAAGTATGTATTTTTCTAGGAAGAATGGGAATTCGAAAGCCAAGGATCTGGTGACGCTCATTATGTTCAATGTGTCTATCACATAGTTACCTGATTCACGATTCGTTCGGTCCGCGGTTCAAATTCATGGTTTGAATTCGCTACAGTCTATGAATCGGGTTCGATAGGGGGTATACATCTCCGGTTCACGAATCGGAGATCCAGTTCGTGAACTTGCTATCTTCGGTTTGAAATAGCTTACAGTTCGCATTCAAAAATAGCCATCAAAGTTCCTAGATAGATATAATAAATAAAAATAGGGATACCAAACAGGCCCACTAGGCCACAACCTGCTGCTCCTCTGCTACTTCCGATAACCTCCTTCTAAATGTAATCCATCGCCGCCGCCTCGTGCGCTTTAGCATAACTTCGTTCCTCGTTCCTTCTCCTGCTCAACCTCCACATGTGCATCTGCGGGAAGAGGAGGGGATGTTGTTCGACGACAATGACGGGCCGACCGCCAGCTCTCCGGCACCATCCGTCACGCTGCACACCGTGTGAATTCTGGCCTCCACTCGCCACTCACCAGCCACAATCTCTAGCCACATAATCCATTTTTCTAGTTCGATTAGAGTTCGACGAATTGGGCAGCGAATTGAGATCGAACCGAGCGAATTCGGACTCCGATCTGATTCGTTCGATCTAGATCTGACTTCGAGGCCTTTCCGAGCGAATCAGGTAACTATGGTATGTCTGTCATAAGATGCGGGGCCATGTCGAAGTAACGAATACTAAAGATGAAGGCCATACCTGGAGAATTAGAAGTTAGTAGAAAACGGGTCACAAGACCACCGCAAATGAAGATTGTAAAGACAAAAACGCTAACAAAAAAATTGGGTGCCAAGTTAGTCAGTTTGTTTTTTTATAACTTAATTAGATACATGATTATGATAAGATATGATGGCGGTGTTGTTGATTCCGGTGCTGAATAATCTTCTGCCTACAATAGATTGGTTTTAAGAATCATGTGAGTCAAAGAGCACAACTACGGGAATATTTTTGCAGCGAGAATTAATAGTTTCGGCAAAAGTACCACATTGAACTTTGTGGTTCTACACATACCACCACCATATGAACGTGATACTGTAAGTTGCCATGATATTTCGTGTGTGATGTCCAGCGTATTGTCCATGCACCAGCCACCAATGCCATCGAAACTATAAGTGGACGGAGATCAGCTTCATCTTTAGCATCTTTGTTACGAAAAAAAATCATTCTCTTCAACATCAACACTCTCTTTTCCATCAGCAGCAACTTCGATTGTTTTACTTCTAATCTCCTTTAGCTTATCGTCAAATCGCTCTTTGCTTTTTCAATCAATTTTTTCCTCATTTCAGCGATTGAAAATGTCTTGATTAGGCTGATATTAGTAGGAGGTAACACTTTCCAATTGCGTCGACCATTATTATTACTTTTCTTTTCAATTGCGTCCACCATTAACATGTTGAAACTCAGTGGCTCCAATGTTGGTAGAAAAATGGAAATTTCTACTATGCATTCCAAAAAGAACCAGCTCTAGTATCTTTACCTGTATGTGGCATATTTGATTGTTTTTGCAGAGGATTGTGTAAAGTGCATTACACACGTGTAAAGCTACAGTACACAAATAGTCCAAAATGTACATTACATATAGGCGTAAAATGTTGTGGACATTAGTTCAAAATGAAATAAACATAAGTGTAAAATGCGATGGAGAATATTCATAGAGATATGTCCAACAAAGTTCTAGTTTTGAAGATTAATTTGGACCCTTTATCTGAGAGTTGATACTTTTAAAATATTCAAAACTGGGTATGACAAGGCTGCAAGATATCTGAGGCACTCAAAAAGTTGGAAAAAAAAGACTTGTGCCTTGAAATGGCCTTCATTTTTTTCAAGGATGTCGAGAAATAGACTTGTGGAATTTTAAATAGACTTGTGCCTTGAATTGTTCATACAAAGCCTTGGAAAAAAATTAAGGTCAATTCAAGGATGTCGAGAAATAATGTTCTCTAATACGGAGCTTTTTATAAATGGTCAGACACCCTTCGTTGAACCTGGTCTATTTTTGGACATCCTTCAAATGACCCCAACTTTTGCAAGCAGGTGGGCATGACCATGCTGGCCATCCATGTCAGGTTTGAATGATTTCCGACACTGTATGCACGTTGCGTCACGTCCGGCTATTTATTGGTCTTTTTTCACCAATAAAACTCTAGAAAATGCAAAATTTGTCAAAAACCCAAACAAACTGACATGATGCATTGAATTGGTGATACAAGTCCATGAAAAAATTGGGGCCATTTCAAGGATGTCAAAAAAAAGTTCACGGCTAAAAAATTCACAAATTTCAAAAAAGTTTGCCGGTTTCAAAACATTTCAACAATTTAAAAACAAGTTCAAGAAATTTGAAAAAAAGTTCACAAAATTTGAAAAAAGTTCACAAATTTAAAAAAAAATACAAGCTAAAAGTTCCTGCATTTGAATAAAGTTCACGGCTAAAAAATTCACGAACTTGGAAAAAAGTTCGCGGATCTGAAAAAAGATCATGGATTTGGAAAAATGTTCATGAAAATTGGACAAAGTGCATGAAATTTGAAAAAAGTTCAGCAATTTGAAAACAAGTTCATGAAATTTTTGAAAAATGTTAATCAAATTTGAAAAAAAAATCACAAATTTGAAAAAACTCGCAAGCTAAAAGTTCATGCATTTGAAACAAAAATCACGGCTAATAAATTCACGAACATGAAAAAAGTTCGCAGGTTGAAAAAGTTCATGGATTTGGAAAAAATTTCATGAGAATTGAAAAAAGTTCACGAAATTTGGAAAAAGTTCACAAAATTTGAAAAAAGTTCATGAATTTGAAAAAAAGCTCATGAACTAAAATTGCATGCATTCAAAAAAAGGTCACGGCTCAAAAATTCAGGAATATAGAAAAAAAAATCATGGATTTGAAATAAGTTCACGAATTTAGAAAATTTCATGAAAATTGGAAAAAGTTCACCAAAAAGTTTGTGAATTAAGAAAAGAAAAGAAAAAAAAGAAGGAGAAAACGAAAAAACCTGAAGAAAAACCGACCAAACCGAAAAATAAAATAAAAAACTAGACTGAAAATGCGTAGCTTTTTTTATCGTTTTATATTTACCATAGAAAAAGCAAAAAAGAAAAGGAAGGAAGTGTACATAGCTAGTAAGTTGTACCAGTTGGTTATGTCCGGTTGAACTAAACCTACACGGAGGGAGTTCGAGTCCCACTGCTCGCACGAGTTTTTTGAAATTTAAAAGAACGAAAAAAAGTAAGTGGGCCGAGCCCATGAAGGAGAGGTGGTGTGTGCCGGGCAGAAATAGGCCAGCCCAGCCGGGTGGCCTGTGTGATGCTAGCCCCCCCCCCCCCCCCCCGAATGTACGTCGTATACGTTTCGGCAAGCGACCATGTAGGGGAACGCGACAGAAAACAAAAAAATTCGGTACTGCGAGCACGCCCATGATCACTATGGAGATGCATACAAGGTTTGATCTGATCATTACCGACTCGTAGCACAACGGAAGTAGAGTCAATGTAGATCGTCAGTGCAGATCCCCGCGGCTAGAATTTACAACCTCCCAACCGCGAGGATGTACTCCCTCGTCAGCCCCTCGGACAGCCCTTCGGGAGGCGGTCGGACAGTCCCCCGGACGGTGTCACGGATAGCCCTTCGGGAGGCACTCACAGAAACTCGGACGGTCACTCAGACAGCCCTTCGGAAGGCACTCTCGAACAGCCCCTTGGACAAAAAAGATCGAACCTACGACCTCTCTACGGGGTTGCACACATACGGTGTCATCTATCCGGCAGGGCTTTGCCGTCCAGAACTAGTTCCCACCGGAACCCAGACAGCCTTTCGGCTCTACGAAACAATTTCGCGGGGAGGGAGAGAGAAGGCCAGATCATGCATGGCATTTGTATGTGAGAAAGAGTGAGTGTGGAGAGTGCCTCTCCACCTCTATTTATAGGAAAAGCCAAGGGGTAGGGTGGCACTTGAAAATACCAAAACACCCATGACATGTGACATTCACAAGGGCATAAAAGGAAGGCTAGAGGAGCTCCATGGAGGAGCTCCTCCTATGGCCGGCCACACCTAGTGGGGCACCCCATGAGGGGTTCCCATCCATCCATGTCATCCCTAAGATATTTTGGGACAAAGACCAAAAAGGTGGTTTTCCAAAAAGTAACCATAAAGTGTTTTTCACTATTCATGAAAACATTTTTCCGCGACCGTTAAATCCGAAAATATTTATGTGGGCCTAGAACATTTCAAGTACCCCCTAAAATAATTTTGGACGCGTTCCGAAACAATTCCGGATCAGTGATTTTCATCAGCGGAAAGCAACCAAAGCGGTTCCGGCAGCTCCGGAACATTTTCGGTTTTTTTCTCCGGAAAAATCCCAGAAGTTCCCAGAGCAATTCTGGCACCCTCCAAGAATTTCCAGGCGTGTGCTGAAACCATTTTGACTTAATGGTATACTCCGAAACAACTTTTCGGTTTTACCGAAACTATTCCAGTGTTCTCTCTCTGGAACTCTTCCGTTGTCTCCGAAACTTTTCCGGTGACTTTCTCTCAGACTCCTTGTCTAGTATTCAGCAGATAGATATCCCTTAAGCGTGTGACCCTATAGGTTCGGTGAAGTATAGACATGACCGGAACACTTTCCGATCAATGATCAACATCGGAGTCGTGGACACCCATATTGACCCCTATACCCACACGAATAAATATTCGAGTGAACCTCCAGTTGCCGTGTGCTATTCCAGTTGCTTCACGATATGTTCCAAACACCCGAGGTGAGATTTATCGGCATCCCCGTGGATCAACACTTGTCCACAATGCCAGTTGCCTCGTTACCGGTTTTGTTCTCTTTTCTCGTTCCCGTGTTCCAGCATCCCTGTGATCAAATCACATTGTGTCTGGCCAGATGATGGTGGATACCGTAACACCGAGAGGGCCCTAAGAATATCTCTCCATCGACGGAGGAGCAAATCCCAATCTTGAGCTATCAAGTTCCTTGTCATACTTTCCCATGAACCCGTAAACCACCGTAATAGCCACCCAGTTACGGATGACGTTTAACAAACCCTAATGTTCATGAAGCAAGCATGAAGAAACTCGATACTCTCATGGTCTAAGGAATTATGCAAACATTAACTTTTTCTGTGTTATTAACCATTAACCTGTGACGAATGTATCTCATAGCATAACATCAATTTGGGTCGATTCAACACAAGTGTTCTCCTAACAATGTGTCCTCAAAATTGCTGGCATAGACATGCCTATGATCATGAAAACAGGACCATCATGCAACACTTGAGCTAGTCTTAGAGGCATGACTAGGAATACATTTTACCGTTTATTATTCCACACGTGCACTTGAGTTTCCCTCCGAGCCTCGTGGATATTGCAGACTCGAGAATCATTGCAGTTATAGCATGGAACATAAACTTAATTAGGAACATGGGGATAAATAATAACATTTATTATTGCCTCTTGGGCATATCTCCTACAGACTCCCACTTGCACTAGAGTCAATAATCTAGTCAATGCTAATGCACTTTACACCTATGGTATACCGGTGTAAAATATGCTTCGCTTGTGGTATAGTCTACGTCTAACGGACCTGACAACTTCAGGGCCGTGTGTATCTTTGCATATCCTCGCGTTTTCACGCTTTCACAAAATACATATTTTGTGTGGACTTGGCTTTGTATATATGTGAATCACTGGTCAAACCTAGATTCCTCAGACTGAGCTTATGAAGCAACTATCTATAATAGTGTCCCATTGACCAAAGCCATCTTGGAACCATACTAAGTTCATGAATGAACTATATGATTCAACATCCTCTTTGTCACTTCCAAAGCGTCAACATACTTAGCGTTTGTTATAGAATTCGCCACAGTAACCTGTTTGGAACAATTTCCAAACACCGTGCCACCATATCGTGTATTACACAAAACCCTTAACTTAAATCGAAAATCGCATGGAGCATTGATGAAGACTATATCGATATAATTACATACAACGAGCACTTCATAATCTCCGCTGGCGAGAAAACATGTCATCGGTGCTACTTTAGTACTCAATGACATTTTTCACGGTTGTCCCATGATCAGTACTCTGATCACTTTGGTATCTATACTCGCAACTACTTGGGAGTACCGGACATATCTGGTTGTTTTACATACCATGGAATACATGATTAATCCAAACATAAAGGTGTGTGGAAAATCCATCATGTATTTTGCTCATCAGTGTTTTGGGACACCGAGTCTTGCAAAACCTCTTTCCATGTGACTTCGGCAAGAATCACTCCTTGGCGTTTTTAATGCTAAACTGTTTTAGCATCTTGTCAATATGTATTTTGGCTTAGCCCTATTAGGCAATTCTATCTCCGTAGATAATTATGCCTAATATTAAGGCTACTTATCCCAAGCACTTCATCGAAAAACTATTTTTCAATGAAGTCCTAATTCGTGTCAAGAAATTTATATTATTTCCAATTAACAATGTGTCAAGCACACAAGGTTTTAGAAATATTATTATGCTCCCACTTACTTTCTTGTAACCACAAGCATCTTCGTTATCCATTGATGAAATCAAACTCTTTTGACTATTTTATCAAAAAGGAAGATTCCAACTCCCTCATGCTCTCTTCTGTCCATCGCTGGAACTCTGAAGTTTGCATACTCACTAGCATCCTCTGGATAGACAAAATACTTTGGACTATATCACATGCAAGTCCTAGGTTGCATTTCCATCTCATGAAAATCCTTTTGGCATCCATGTATCATATCTCATGATTGAAATATGTATTAATTGCTAGTTTAACCCGAACTGACTTTAAGCATCGCTAAGGAGAGACAATCTCGCCGTAGTCAATTCCTTGAATTTGTTATAAGCAACAAGTCGAGCTTTATAGATAAAACATTTTTATCCATATCAGTTTATAGTTCCATTAATATTCGTTAGACTCTAAATCTTCCGAAAGAGGAATCAAGATTTAATCTTGAATCATTTATGTGGAAACTATCTCGGATTGTATTGGCATTTAGCCAATTCCGGGGTCAGGGCCCATCAACGCTTCCTTGTGTATCGTAGGTATACTATTGTCTAACAACAATATCTCGTATGCCCACCTGAGAGGTTTGCATGATTTTTGCCTATGTGGTTCAACTGCAAGTTCGACCGAAGTCCATACATCTCATGTAGAGGCTTCCGTATCAGTCGCGGTAGGAAACTTTGGAATTACTTCCAAGGTTTCTTTCCCTTGACTTGATGACGAAAATATTGTTATCTCGTCGAGTTGCACTGTCCTCCCACTCACCTTTTTGCAAGAATCATTTTCTTCAAAATCATACTGTTCTTTGTGGCAAAACCTTTTACCTCGGTATAGTGATGGAGGAATTCCCAATAATTTGGGATAACCTACAAAGTAGCACTTGTCTGATTTGGAATAGGTTTGTAAACATTTTACACAAGCCCCATATTCCAAATGTTAAGAAAAGATATAACATGGTTGGGTGTACCATACCATGGCGTCATTTCAACAGATCTGATGGCGCTCTTTTCAGTGTAAAAGTCGCAATCTCTAAAGCATTACTTTAAAAGGGATAATGGCAAATTGATTTATGTCATCTTTGATCTTACCATGTCATAAATTGTTTGATTACATCTTCACGGACATTCCACTCACAGTGGTGTTCCGGGAGGTGTAAGTTATGAAACTCTTTTCACAACTCATCAGACATTCGCTAAACTTGTAACTCAAATATTCCTTTCCGCAATCTAATTGTAGAAACATAATTTTCTTGTTTACAATAATTTTTACTTCATTTTGAAAACCTTTTGAATGATTTCAAAAGATGCAGACTTACGTCTCATCAAGTAAATATCCATATATCTACTTGAGTCATTTCTGAAGATAGATAAATCCACTACTAGCAACAACATTTATCGGACTACACACATCAAAATGTATGATCACCAATAAGTTTGTTGCTCGTTCCTTATGGCCTGTGAACGGTATTTCAGTCACTTCACTTTTCGGACGAAAGTTGCAAGTGTCAGATGATTCATAATCAAATGACTTCAAAATCCATCATGATGGAATTTTTCCATGCGGGTTTCTCCAATGTGACCAAATGCAGTGCTACACATATGTGGTATTCTTTTAGTCTTGCGACATTTAGCGTCAGTGTTATGGATGTATCATATTACCATCAATATTCATAACATACATCCCATCCACGATGGAAGCATGGCCCTTATGTTATTCATGATACTGAACAACAATTGTTCTTTTATGAACAACCCTTTTGCAACAAACATTATGCAATGGGCTAGAGTGTATAAAACTCTAAAATGAATTATGAAAGTAAACACAGAGGTAATATATTATTATCAATATTCATAACATAGGTCTCATTCATAATGAAAGTATGGCCCTTATGTTATTTATAACACCGAACATCAAAAGTTCTCTTATGAATAACCTTCTTGCAACATACTTTATGCAATGGGCTAGAGTGTATAAAACTCTAAATGAATTATGAAAATAAATACAGATGGTAATACACCGATGGAAGGTATAGTAACATTTACTATGTTCCCAGCGTGTATCTAAACCTCACTCCCGGCAAGTCTTTTAGGCCGTAGTAGTTCTTGCATCGAGTCGCAACAGAATGCAATCGAGCGGGTATCTTTGTGATCAACTCACAATACCCAAGAATTACAGACTAACAGTTGAATCACAATTCCCAAGAACTATTTCTTTTGACCAGCCTTCCAAACATCAATAACTTGTATGACTTTCATACATGAGCTGGACATTCCAGTCTTCTTTCTTTTTGCCTTTATACTTCTAACAGTTTAACTTTCAGTATTTCTTCTACTCTCAGAAGAAGCACCCAACTTAAGAGTGGCATTAGCCCCGGACTTCCTAGGCATGTAAGTCATACTAACACCCTTTGGACATTTCCTTTCTCTTTAAGTTGTTGTTTTATTCACCTTCATTACATGACAAGCGTTCTTCTGGATCCCTCTCTCATCAGTCAAATGCCCAGTAAACACTTTACTAATACTTTGCAAACAAACATTGCATTGGATATCTCATATCTTTTAGCCTTTGTTTGTATCTGAAACTAATTTTTCAGTTCCATGAATATCACATAACTATCCCAAACTTTTGAAGTTCAGGTTTCATGGAAGCAAGCATATTTCATTTGACCGTAATGGAATTCTAGCTTTTGGATCGAAGGACGAGAGTCACATCATCCATAGCATTAGCGGGAGAATACCGAAAGCATGCGATAGGACAAAGTCCTGCTCGGCACTATTGAGGACAATCCTCACATTAAGTTACCAATCGTAAAGTTTTAACCAGATAATTTACAGCTTTTCAATTTTATAGGGAAGGTGGAAACGTGAGCCAATATTCTACAACTATTATGCATATAACACTTAGACAGTGTCCATAATTAATTGCACTAAGAATTAAAAGAATTAATTCTAAAGTGCGCTCCCACTCAAATCAGTATCTCTCATAATTGAT
The DNA here is from genome assembly GCA_039707655.1 of Elymus sibiricus. Lineage (NCBI taxonomy): Eukaryota > Viridiplantae > Streptophyta > Magnoliopsida > Poales > Poaceae > Elymus > Elymus sibiricus. The sequence continues at coordinate 381,665,079 of CM077674.1, read as the reverse complement.
TGTGAGTGATACAAGATCCATATTTCAATTCATCGCCATAGAATCATCATCTCATGACGGGAATTTCAATCGGTAGGCCAACTTGCCGATCACATCTCTATGTGACTCTTGTTCATCTTTCGATGCGTGTGTTCCGAGCTCAGGACGATCCAGCCATGAATGTCAAGACAACCAAGTGATCTCACTGCGAGGTCTGACCTCACCCGCCTTACACCCGTACAATCGTTCGTACCCATGCATCCATGGCGCACCCCGAAAGGAAAGATGTTGTGACGGTGCTACACTTGGGAGAACACTAACTACTTGATATTTTAAGTGAGAGATCACCCTAATAAAAGCGACTACCGCGCAATCAAAAGGGTGCATCATAAGGGATAAACATCTCAGGCAATTCATAATAGCATGATATGGTATAGCCCTTTCTGATGGAGAAGTCTTTAATTTCTTCGTCTTCGTCATTCGCGTCCGTGTTCACCTTTGCGAAGATTGCCACCACCTTGTCGATGCACCAAATAATACTGCTATCTCTACAGCTAATAAAATAAGTGCATTACTTAAGGTTGACACGCAGGTCATTAAAGTGACAATCATATGGCTCCAGCCATCATGCCGAATCATGACACGCAGGTCATGTTAATTTTACATTATATAGTCATCTCATACATAATCAAATTAATATGAGAACTACTATAGCACATCACATGCACATCTCATGTCATCCTGCAAAACCAAGTTAGAAGCCTCTAATCGGTTTATGCAAAATTTTATTTTACGTGGCTTCTAAGGTTTCGAAACAAACCGAAGCTACCAATGTTTATCATCAAGTATGATTATTCGAGTCGCTAGATTAACTTTGCGGGGTGTATGAAATACGAGATAATAAAATCTTGAGCCCCATACTGAACTTCGTCATATGCATGACCCCCGTGCAGATCATATCTGCATTGCCCTTTTGTCTGTGAAATTTTATCTTTCTTTTAACTATGGTGGAATTCAACGAACTGTTAGCACTTCGTTGATCAATCAGGATCGCGGATTGCCAGAACTTTCAAACTCTACCATGCCCTTATTAACATCAAAAATACGCAAATTTTAGGGAAGCAACAAGAACATCGGGTAACAGATTTCATCTGCTACCCGCACAAATAATTTTTAGTAATAGAACTCATCTACTACAAATTATATTGTGCAACACCCATACATCTCTATGTATTCTAGATTGTAACTTGCATCTACGCATAGCACGGCTCTTGATGCCACTGTTGGGGAACGCGACAGAAAACAAAAAAAATTGGTACTGCGAGCACGCCCAGGATCACTATGGAGATGCATACAAGGTTTGATCTGATCATTACCGACTCGTAGCGCAGCGGAAGTAGAGTCGATGTAGATCGCCGGTGCAGATCCCCGCAGCTAGGATTTACAACCTCCCAACCGTGAGAATGTACTCCCTCGGCAGCCCCTCGGACAGCCCTTCAGAAGGCGGTCGGACAGTCTCCCGGACGGTGTCACGGATAGCCCTTCGGGAGGCACTCACAGAAACTCGGAAGGTCGCTCGGACAGTCCTTCGGGAGGCACTCTCGAATAGCCCCTCGGGCAAAAAAGATCGAACCTATGACCTCTCTACGGGGTTGTACAAATACGGTGTCATCTATCCGGCAAGGCTTCGCCGTCCAGAACTAGTTCCCACCGGAACCCAGACAGCCTTTCGGCTCTATGAAACTATTTCGCGGGGAGGGAGAGAGAAGGCCAGATCATGCATGGCATTTGTATGTGAGAAAGAGTGAGTGTGGAGAGTGCCTCTCCACCTCTATTTATAGGAAAACCCAAGGAGTAGGGTGGCACTTGAAAATACCAAAACACCCATGACATGTGACATTCACAAGGGCATAAAAGGAAGGCTAGAGGAGCTCCATGGAGGAGCTCCTCCTATGGCCGGCCACACCTAGTGGAGCCCCCATGAGGGGTTCCCATCCATCCATGTCATCCCTAAGATATTTTGGGACAAAGCCCAAAAAGGTGGCTTTCCAAAAAGTAACCATAAAGTGCTTTTCACTATTCATGAAAACATTTTTCCGCGACCGTTAAATCCGAAAATATTTATGGGGGCCTAGAACATTTCTAGTACCCCCTAAAATAATTTTGGACGCATTCTGAAACAATTCCGGATCGGTGATTTTCATCAGCGAAAAGCAACCAAAGCGGTTCCGGCAGCTCCGGAACATTTTCGGTTTTTTTGTCCGGAAAAATCCCAGAAGTTCCCAGAACAATTCTGGCACCCTCCAAGAATTTCTAGGCGTGTGCTGAAACCATTTTGACTTAATGGTATACTCCAAATCAACTTTTCGGTTTTACCGAAACTATTCCGGTGTTCTCTCTCCGGAACTCTTTCGTTGTCTCCGAAACTTTTTCGGCGACTTTCTCTCAGACTCCTTGTCCAGTATTCAGCAGATAGATGACCCTTAAGCGTGTGACCCTATAGGTTCGGTGAAGTATAGACATGATTGGAACACTTTCCAATCAATGATCAACATCGGAGCCGTGGACACCCATATTGACCCCTATACCCACACTAATAAATATTCGAGTGAACCTCCAGTTGTCGTGTGCTATTCCTGTTGCTTCGCGATATGTTACAAACACCCGAGGTGAGATTTATCGGCATCCCCATGGATCAACACTTGTCCACAATGCCAGTTACCTCGTTACCGGTTTTGTTCTCTTTTCTCGTTCCCGTGTTCCGGCATCCCTGTGATCAAATCACATTGTGTCTGGCCAGACGATGGTGGATACCGTAACACCGAGAGGGCCCTAAGAATATCTCTCCATCGATGGAGGAGCAAATCCCAATCTTGAGCTATCAAGTTCCTTGTCATACTTTCCCATGAACCCGTAAGCCGCCGTAATAGCCACCCAGTTACGGATGACGTTTAACAAACCCTAAAGTTCATGAAGCAAGCATGAAGAAACTCGATACTCTCATGGTCTAAGGAATGATGCAAACGTTACTTTTTCTGTGTTATTAACCATTAACTTGTGACGAATGTATCTCATAACATAACATCAATTCGGGTCGATTCAACACGAGTGTTCTCCTAACAATGTGTCCTCAAAATTGCCGGCATAGACATGCCTATGATCAGGAAAATAGGACCATCATGCAACACTTGAGCTAGTCTTAGAGGCATGACTAGGAATACATTTTACCGTTTATTATTCCACATGTGCACATGAGTTTCCCTCCGAGCCTCGTGGATATAGCAGACTCGAGAATCATTGCAGTTATAGCATGGAACATAAACTTAATTAGGAACATGGGGATAAATAATAACATTTATTATTGACTCTATGGCATATCTCCTACAGACCCACCATATGTACGAAAGTGGGTACGATATGTACCGAAGCGGGACTCTTGCTGATTTCTACTAACCCACGGTGAGTTAAGTTGATGGGTGATGGGGGCCTTGACCTCCAGCGGCTTGGGCGCTATAGAGAAGATCAGAGGCAGATTCGATCAAGCCGTTGCTGAGTCCGGTAGCATGACATCTTTATGGTGAAGGCTGGGCAGAATCCGACTTGAGATGGGTTATTATGTGTTTGTGTGGTATACATTTATGGTCCAATCCAACCAAACACATTTAAGGGAATCACGTTACGGTGCAATTGAATAACGGGTAAAAGGCTGAACCCAACGCGTTAGTGTGTATGAATAGAATGATTGTGCTTTTCTAACTATGATGGGGATGATGTTGTTTATTCTGATTATTCGCTCGGCTATGTCTCTTACATTATGTCATCTACAAATGTCTCCTATAGTATGTCATCTACAAACATTCCTTTTTTACTTGTAAAAGCCTTCTAACGTAAGGTGAAAAGTATGTATTTTTCTAGGAAGAACGGGAATTTGAAAGCTAAGGATCTGGTGACGCTCATTAAGTTCAATGTGTCTATCACATAGTTGTTGACACCAGATTTTGGCATGGTCAAAAACCCAATTAAGATGGCCTCAAATGAAGAAGTGCTCTACATGAAGAAGTTCCGTATTGTCGACGTGAATATCTTTGAAGTTTGGGTCATCGCCATACGATCTTCTCTTGAGGGCTGAAGTTGTGCTCGAAATACTAAGATTTTGTATTCAGAGTACTTTTCGGCCGATTACGCCTCCAAAACGACCTCAAATGAGAAAATGATCTATATGGATTATCTTCGTCTCGTCAAAACGGTCGATTTTGATATAAAAATCGTCCCAATCCGAGTTCGTATGTAAAAGTTAGAGGCAGCCCTCTGCGGACCGACCCTGAGTGAAAAAGTGGCGCGAGGTACCAGACACCCACCTAGGTGATGTCTGATGGGTCGCGCGAGCTATTCGGCCTTGCCGGCCGAAAGAGGCTTGCCAGCCAAAAGCTTGCCGGTGTAAAGGCTTGCCGGCCTTGAAAAGCATGCCGGTATGGCTAGCCGGTGAAAAGCTTGCCGGAGTAAAAAGCTTGCCAGCCAAGAAAAGCTTGCCGGTGTGAAAAGCTTGCCGGTATGGCTTGCTGGCGAAAACCTTGCCGGACGAGTAAAAACTTGCTGGTATGGCTTGCCGGCGTGGAAAGCTTGCCGGTATGGCTTGCCGGTGAAAAGCTTGCCGGCGTGAAAAGCTTGCCCGAAACTGTCAATTTTGGCCAATCCAGCCAGAAACTGAAAATGGGCTCAAAAGAATATCTAGATGGCCTCGGATGAAAAAGTGTTCTACATGGAAGTTGTGCGTATCATCGAAACGGTCAACTTTTCTTTTGTAGTCATCATCATCTGAGATAGTATATGGCCTGCAAAGTTGCTACAAGACTCGGACAGTCCAGAAAACTGCATGACCAAGTCCGACTGGAAGTTAAAGATGGCCCCGTGAGGTATTGAAGATGGCCTTGAATCGAAAAACGTCCAACATGAAAGTTGTTCGTATCATCGAAACGATTAAATTTCTTTTATGCTCATCTGCATCCGAGGTCCGTTCTGGCCTGTGAAATCCAAAAACCGAACTGCTGTCTCAGACTTACCTAAATCCGAGTTCGGTTTATTTTGGAAAGATTTGGATGGGATTTGGAGTCCTTTTATTGTACGGGAAGTCCAGCCACCTTTCATATATGATGGGGGTGATGGCCAATTGAACAACACACAATCAAACAAATCAATCTACTACTTTTTCGTGTTCATCTACTTTTTATCTCTCTCCCTTGTATCTTCTACTCGTTCTTCGTTCATTCTTCATCTTGGAGGGTAGCGATCCACGAGGTCCTAGGGGCGATCAGGTCGACGTAGGGCAGCCCATAGCCGCCGCGCGTCCAGACAAGGTCCCTCCCAGGCGCGTGGAGTTTCGGGTCTACAAAAGCGCCCGCCGGATTGCTTGCGTACCGCGCTTCCGGACGGGTCTCCTTCGACGTGAGCTGCGGTGCATCACCCCCGGCATCGAGGGTACACGGTGACGTGTTCGTGTGCGAACACACTTTTTGGTGACTTCGCTGGGGAAAAGAAGCTTCGAACGGTCTCCAGCCCGTTCTTGCTACGAGGAGCGCGTCATCAAGCGGTTGCAATCTACTACGGTAACATGTATCATCAATCTCCTTACGTAGATACAAATAGCCATCATGTTGGTGTTGCTAGATCTTCCAATGGACATGTCATGTCGGCTAGCCCTAATGAGCAAAGGCCGACTAGTTATTCTATTGGAGAAGCTTGGAATTTACATAATCGCGACATGCAACTTATGGATCCGAACTTTCGTGCATGGGCAACACCTTTCAATATGCCGGTGAACAACACGATGAGTTCGAGTGATCAATATAGGACACCTCATGTACAGGAGGGTGTCTCACAGTTTTATCCATCGGCAGTCGGCTCGCAATATACGGGTTCATCCCCAAACATGCCGATGGATGGAGGAATCGGCCATGCTTTCATTGGATATTGGGCTGGTTATCCTTAGTCATCATATACTACACCTCATGAGATTAATTGTTCATAGACATATGCAAATAAAAATATTCATGACTCGGCTCACCTTCGTGGTTATGGCCGAGTGAATGGAGATTCTATAGGAGCATCTGTGCCTAATATTGCAGGAGATGAGGTGGCTCTGGCTGCGTTAAAAAGGTTAGCCCAAAATAAGAAGATTAGTGCTCTTTGCCTTGAGCAACATGAAAAGGGCTTGGTTTCTGATTATGAGGCAATAAGAGCTAGGGTTTTGCAAGAAGACAAAGTGTTGCCAATTGATCGAATTGGCGAGAGGAAATATGGTTCTACAACAATGCATACATCTTCACCTATCAATGCAGCATATTATGTACCCACTGTACAAACTTTCGGCAACAATTCAATGCCGAAAAAGTCTGAAAGTGCCGGGGGGCAATCCTATCTAAGTTGGGCTGAGTTTAAAGAAAAATATATGGCCCGTATGAGCAAGGTCAAGCCAAAGCTTGCAGGGAATAGCGCCAACAATTTTACTACACCAACTCTTGAGGAAATACCTGCAGAATATCAACAGGCTTATGAAGCACTCAAGAAGAAGCGTGAAGAGGAAGATTTGCAAGAATATGTCAAGTTCCTTCCTCCATGCAGCAACCATGTTGGCCCTTCTGTGATGTTAAGGCAAGATAAAAAAGAAGCTTCGCAAGCAAATCAACAAAAGAAGATTGGCTCGGCTAATACTATTGATTCGGTTGAAGCCAATACAAATATGACTAAGTCATCTACAGTCGAGTCAAATGGTTTGTTTAAAGCCAAAACAATGGTGGATTCAGTTGAAACCGGATTGAGCACTGAGACGGTTAAGGCCGAATGCATAGTGACAATACCCAGTGCATCGAGCCAGTTAAGGCCGAGTACATCGTTTCAGCCGAGTGCATCGAGCCATCCGAGTGCATCGCCAGCTAATGCTGAGCCAGTTTTTGCCGACTGTACCAAAACAGAGGATGCAAGCTTCACCGAGCAAAGGAATGGTAAATGCAGCAAATTGGCCGTGCTCGATTTTTCTGGATGTGAGGGAGCTTACATACTGCCCGATGAGTTCCGTGCCAAAGATGATGAGCATCAAGAACAAGAGGATATGACCAAACAAAATTCGGTTAATGATGAACATCAAGAGCCAGAAAGTGCAGCCGAACAATGTTCGGTTAACAAGGAGCGTCCAAGTGATGCGGCACGAGATTCAGAAGAGGAAGTTGGAGCGTTGGAGAGTTATCCAGAGGTGGATCAAAGCATTGTTCCTGTTGTGCCGACATCGCATTCTCCCGACGTCTTCGAAGAGGTACACCTAGCCGACAATTTACTTGTCTTTCGATTCGGTCAAAATCATACTATTGATGCATCTTCCAATACAATTCTAATTAATGTTGAAAGACCAGTCGAGATAAGTAATTTGTTTGCTAGGAATAATCTTGTCACTAATTATGCCAGTCAACATGTTGTACCATTCGTAGAGGCTAATAGTGGCAATCTGTTGCAACCAAAGTTGTCCCCGTCATATCGGCTAAGCTTTATTTTCATATGGACAGCTTTGATTGTTTCATGTCTGGCTAATATTTGGTCTCAGATGAGACGTACATTTTGTAACTATTTTAGTTGCAGAAACATAAAGCCGAGTTCAAAGTCCTTCAAGATAGCCGATTCAGGAAAATCGGAAAAGGAGGACAAAAGACGATGCGTAGCCGAGTTGGATGACATCAAGCCGGCACCACTCGGTTTCTTGATTCCAAAGCCGGTATTCAAATATCAGCTAAGGGATGAGCAGTGTACCTCCAGTCTGGGTATATGTGATCACATTGTCGGTACGTCTCCGGCTAATCCAATCATCATAGAAGATCACCATGTCGAGCCGTAAAGACAAGAGCGAATGCAAAATTCGTTCGTAGAGAAAATCAAAGACTGCGACGTGCTTCATCAACCACACAATCGGCCATCAAACAACGATTGGAAATTGTTGGAGCACAAGCTGATGGCCAGCCGGCTAACAGTAATCTTGACAGCGATCATGTGTTGACCCGGCTGCAAGCCGGCTCATCCCAAGATGGACGGGTGCACGCTGAAGATGATGGGGCCAATTCGTCGCGCAAAGAAATTATTCAAGTTGGTGATCCTAAAGACGAATGTTCCATCAAAGCTACAACGCGGACGCTTAACACTCGGGGGCAACTAGAAAATCCGAAGACCGATGCAAGAAATAGAGCCGGCCAACAAGGACCCGGCAAAGAGAGCAAAGGCAGTGGTGAGCACTAGAGGAAGAAACCGAAAGTTACCTTCGCACAATTATTGGAGAAATATGAGAAGATGAGCAAGGAAAAGAGTGCTTACCGGCCGGCTCAGGCAAAAGCATCGAAGTCACCCCCAAGGCGTAAATCTGAGGACCCGGATTGGCGAAAGAAGAAGCTAGACACGCCGACTCCACGAACTTCTTTTGGGCCGCCAATGCCTTCCCATGCGGATTATATTCATATCAATCACGGGACAGGTATAATTCACAGGCACACCATCAGTCTTACACTAAATCACCTCGCCAAGTTTATGCAACTCCAAGAGAATCAAGCTGGCAACCATATGTCAAAGACCGACTCAATCATGAGTTGGCCAGGAGCTCATGGAGGAGGAAGGAGGTGGTCAAGCAGATCTACCAAGTGAAAAGAGATGGCCGCAAGGATGCTGTTTCAGACCCGACTCCAAGTAACCAAAAGCCAGCTGAGATGATGTTGGTTACAAAGGGCAATGAAGTGAAGCGAGTAACTTTCAAGGACCCAGTTGTCGAGTCTGGACAAACCAAGTCGGAAGTGCCCAAAGTCAGCAAAGAACTGCAAGTGCATAAAGCTAGATCACAGCCGGGATGCCAAATTGGCTTATCACATTGGCAAGTGTGGCAGCTGAAGCGGCTAAGAGCCGAAGAGTTGGAGAAGAGGAACATGGTGTGGGTCCCCAAGCGAAACTCTCAAGTCAAGAAGGATGCACCAGCTTCTGTTGCAAAGCCGGCAGGAGTAAAGGAGGACAAGCAGGAAGCCGGCAGGCGAACCCGGCAATTTTCATCTCACTATAGGAGACTCCATGCGGTGCGTCATCCATGTTCTTCAACCGTACCATCAAAGCCGGCGCTCTGTAATTTATCCCCAACCAAAACATCTGATTTATTTCAGCTATTCACACTTTGGTGGACGGGTTCTCCAGGTCCTTTAAGATGAGGATGCACGGCCGATATTTCTATATCGCCCTGAGAGTGCATCGTGTTGGCGAAGCTGGCATCTGGTTGATGGCGTTCTTCGCGGTTTATCTCATACCTGAAAGCCGATGCTCAGTTTTACCAATACTTGTGAGGACGACTTGACTATTGACTCGGCCACTGACAAGGATCTAGTGCAAGCCGGGTGGCCGGCTGGAAGAAACGTATTTTCCTTATTTGCAGGATCCGAGTTGAGAGATCAGGCAGGTTGCACCACGGGATGCATCCACGGAGGCGCTTGTGTTATCAAGACAACAAATATCTGAAGAGGCTCTACCCAAGCAGCAACAAACCTGACTATATGGCCGATAACAATTATCGTCCTCAGCATGCACAGCCGATGGAGTGTTGACATCGTGCTTAGACATTACCCTAGGCAAAGTATTTTCTGGCACGCAAGCTTTGCCAGAAAATAGGGGGGCATGTGTTGACACCAGATTTTGGCATGGTCAAAAAACCCAATTAAAATGGCCTCAAATGAAGAAGTGCTCTACATGAAGAAGTTCCATATTGTCGACATGAATATCTTTGAAGTTTGGGTCATCGCCATACGATCTCCTCTTGAGGGCCGAAGTTGTGCTCGAAATACTAAGATTTTGTATTCGGAGTACTGTTCTGCCGATTACGCCTCCAAAACGGCCTCAAATGACAAAATGATCTATATGGATTGTCTTCGTCTCGTCGAAACGGTTGATTTTGATATAAAAATCATCCCAATCCGAGTTCGTATGCAAAAGTTAGAGGCAGCCCTCTGTGGACCGACCCTGAGTGAAAAAGTGGCGCGAGGTACCAGACACCCACCTAGGTGATGTCTGATGGGTCGCGCGAGCTATTCGGCCTTGCCGGCCGAATGAGGCTTGCCGGCCAAAAGCTTGCTGGTGAAAAGGCTTGCCGGCCTTGAAAAGCTTGCCGGTATGGCTTGCCGGTGAAAAGCTTGCCGGTATGGCTTGCCGGTGAAAAGCATGCCGGAGTAAAAAACTTGCCGGCCAAGAAAAGCTTGCCGGTATGGCTTGCTGGTGTGAAAATCTTGCCGGTATGGCTTGCTGGCGAAAAGCTTGCCGGACGAGTAAAAGCTTGCCGGTATGGCTTGCCGGCGAAGAGCTTGCCGGCGTGGAAAGCTTGCCGGTATGGCTTGCCGGTGAAAAGCTTGCCGGAAACTGTCAATTTTGGCCAATCCAGCCAGAAGCTGAAAATGGGCTCAAAATATTATCTAGATGGCCTCGGATGAAAAAGTGTTCTACATGGAAGTTGTGCATATCGTCGAAATGGTCAACTTTGCTTTTTGAGTCATCATTATCTGAGATAGTATACGGCCTGCAAAGTTGCTACAAGACTCGGATAGTCTAGAAAACTGCATGACCAAGTCCGACTGGAAGTTAAAGATGGCCCCATAAGGTATTGAAGATGGCCTTGAATCGAAAAACATTCGACATGAAAGTTGTTCGTATCGTCGAAACGATTAAATTTGCTTTTGGGCTCATCTTCATCCGAGGTCGTTTCTGGCCTGTGAAATCCAAAAACCGAACTGCTGTCTCAGACTTACCTAAATCCGAGTTCGGTTTATTTTGGAAAGATTTGGACGGGATTTGGAGTCCTTTTCTTGTATGGGAAGTCCAGCCACCTCTTATATATGTTGGGGGTGACGGCCGATTGAACAATACACAATCGAACAAATCAATCTACTACTTTTTTGTGTTCATCTACTTTTTATCTCCCTCCCTTGTATCTTCTTCTCGTTCTTCGTTCGTTCTTCATCTTGGAGGGCAGCGATCCACGAGGCCCTAGGGGCGATCAGGTCGACCTAGGCCAGCCTATAGCTGCCGCGCGTCCAGATGGGGTCCCTCCCGGGCGCGTGGGGTTTCGGGTCTACAAAAGCGCCCGCCGGATTGCTTGCGTACCGCGCTTCCGGACGGGTCTCCTTTGACGTGAGCTGCGGTGCATCACCCCCGGCGTCGAGGGTACACAGTGCCGTGTTCGTGTGTGACCAATAGTTACTTGATTCACGATTCATTCGGTCCGCGGTTCAAATTCATGGTTTGAATTCGCTACATTCTATGAATCGGGTTCGATAGGGGGTATACATCTCCGGTTCGCAAATCGGAGATCTAGTTTGTGAACTTGCTATATTCGGTTTGAAATAGCTTACAGTTTGCATTCAAAAATAGCCATCGAAGTTCCTTGATAGATATAATAAATAAAAATAGGGATAATATGTTGGTTGGTCCAACCCTAACAGGCCCACTAGGCAACAACCTGCTGCTCCTTTGCTGCTTCCGATAATCTCCTTCTAAATGTAATCTAGTGCCGCCGTGATACGTCTCCAACGTATCTATAATTTATGAAGTATTCATGCCATGTTTATTATAGTTTTGTATGATTTTGGTGCACTTTTATATGGCTTTTATATGATTTTCATGGACTAACATATTGACCTAGTGCCCAGTGTCAGTTGTTGTTTTCTGCTTGTTTTTGGTTTTCCAGAAAATCTATATCAAATGAAGTCCAAATGCAGCGAAACTTTTTGACGATTTTTTCTGGAACATAAGAGACACTAGAAGCTTCGGGAGGTGGCCAGAAGACCCATAGGGGCCCCACGAGCCACCAGGGCGTGCCACCCCCCAGGCGCGCCCTGGTGCCTCGTGGGCCCCCTATGGCACCTCTTCGCGTGATTCCAACGCCAAAAAATCATATATATTCAGTTGATATATATATATATGAATACCCGTGGTGACAATGAGGTATTATATTGATTCACTTGATATATGTTTTGGCACTCAACTCGCGGATTCCCGTGGTGACATTGGGGTAATCTATGCATCGGGGTTGATGCACGTTTTCGTTATCTTTTCTCCGATAGAAACTTTGGGGTGCTCCTTGGAGTTCTTTGTGTGGATTGAGTATTATGATTATGAAGTTGTTTGATGCATATCGTATAATCAACTCATGGATACTTGTGGTGACATTGGAGTATCTACGTGACATTAGAGTTGGTTGATGTGTATCATATGGTGTTATTTTAGTATGAACTCTAGGGCTGTTTGTGACACTTATAGGAATAGCTCAATAGATCGATCGGAAAGGATAACTTTGAGGTGGTTTCGTACCCTACAAACAATTTCTATCTTATGTTCTCCGCTAATAGGAACTTGGGAGTGATTCTTTATCGCACGTTGAGGGATGATTATATGATCCAATTATATTAGCATTGTTGAGAGATTGCACTAGCGAAAGTATGAACCCTAGGCCTTGTTTCTAAGCATTGCAATAACGTTTATGCTCATTTTTGTTACTTGCTACCTTGCTGGTTTTTTATTGTTTGCACTACAAAAACCTATATCTACTATCCATACTACACTTGTATCACCATCTCTTCGCCGAACTAGTGCACCTATACAATTTACCATTGTATTGGGTGTGTTGGGTGTCGTGGGAACAAGCCTGACAGTAGAAGGTAGGGGTACGAATGGAGAGGGCGGAGTCCTAGCTACGGCGAGGTTGTACACACAGATGTATGAGTTCAGGCCCCTCTCGTGGAGGTAACAGCCCTACGTCTCGGTGCTCCGGAGAGCTCTCTACTTTGTCGAGTGAAATATGTGTGTTGTGTTACAAAAGGTTGCGAACCCTTCTACCAGCGGGGAGGGGTGGCTTATATAGAGTGTGCTGCCCCTCATAACGTCCGGCATTAAGGGGTTTAATCGTGGTCATAAAGAGGTGTACGTTACTGGTAACGTACACCATAAATGCTGTTAATGATCTTGATGAATGTTTGCCCGTTAGCCTCCCTGGGGTGACTTCTGGACTCCTGCGGTCGACTGTCTTCAGACTCTTCCGAGTGAAAGATAACCGTCGAGTGAAAGGCATCTCCGAGTGTATATTGTCGAGTGACTTATGCTTCTTCGCTATTTCAGTCGGAGACTTCCTTGTGGCCCTTAAGCTTTCTGGGGCAGTGTCCTCAGGTAGGATATGTAGGTCAGGCCTATAACCCTACCCTAGGTACGTATCCCCATCATTAGCCCCCGAATGGATCGGGGTTCGAGGGTAAAAGGTGTCAATGCAGGTTCAAACGAGACACCAAAACTCCGAGTGTATTTTGAGGCTTCCTCGAAATCTGCGTCGATTGAAACCTTAACCGTTTGCCCTGATCAATTCCGTCTTGAAGTTATCCGAGTAAAACTGAGCTTGAAAACCGGTCCGAGTAAAACTGGTTCGAGAGTCCGAGTAAAACTGAACTTGAAAACAGGTCCGAGTGATCTGGAAAATCTTCTGACGAAATAGTTTGCTCCACCGGGTCCGAGCCTCGCGGGCTTCGAAATTTGGATAAGAGCGCGCGCGCGCGCAGCGGAGATGGCGTAACTGCTAAAGCAAGTGCGGGAACGACGCCTCGATTATCGCGCCGCCCAAATCGCCACGTATCGCTCCTCCTCTGATTTCGGGATATTAGAGATCCGGCGGGCCCGCAGGTCAGTGGCTCACTTGAGTGCATATAAGAGGCGACGACGCCGGTGCTGGCACAGTATTTTTCTCCCAAATCCACTCCTCTCCTCTTCTTCCTCCGCCCTGCTCTGCTTCGTTGACCGCCGCCGCCATGACGAAGGGCAAGACGGAGAAGCTCGAGCGTGCCCAGAGGGGAGGCGCCAAGGCGAAGAAGCCGTCGGGAGCCCGGTCGACGGTGCCGCCGGGGTGGATCCAGGGGGATTTTCTCCAATCGACGGTCACTGCGGAAGATGTGGACAAACTCGTCGTCGACGGGTTGATAGCTGCCGATTCCTGGCGGTTGCCGAAGGGGGAGATCGAGCCGGAGCCACGCGACGGCGAGCGAGTTCTGCTTCTCACCCACATCGAGCGAGGTTTCTCCATGCCTCCCCATCCGTTCATCCGCGCTTTCTTGAACTATTTTGGAGCGCAACTCCACCACCTTCCTCCGAATGCGATTGCATATCTTTCCTGCTTCGTAACTTTGTGCGAATGTTTCCTGGGCTGTCCCCCACATTGGGGTTTGTTCAAGCACATATTCTCTGTCCGATCCCAAGCTGTCAAGAAAGCCAATCCCAAAGATAGCAAAACCAATGTGATCCAACTGTGTGGTGTCTTAGGGATTCAGAAGAGAGGTAGGAGTGGGTTCCCCTCTATGACCTTTCCCGATTCTGTTCGGGGATGGCAGTCGACCTGGTTTTACTGCAAAGATGTCGCATCGCCAAATATGTCGACTGGGCTTCCTCCCTTCACCTTGGATCGACCTGTTACTCCCAAACCGTTGTACGTGACAAAGGTAGAGAAAATCCAGGTAGGGATCTTAGTGAACGCCATATCCGAACTGATCCGCGGTGGAGTGACTGGTCTGGACCTCCTTGAAACGTTTCTGAGTCGGCGAATTCAGCCTCTCCAAGCTCGGGATCACACCATGTGGCATTATTCGGGCCCTGAGGATACCACTCGGACTCATCCTGAGGAAGTTTCCGATCAGACTGTTTCTCAGTGGCTCAGGAGCATCACTGGAGCCTGTGATAACCCGGAAGGATCCAAACGAATTCCGCCTTTCTCCGCTTTGAACCCGCCAAAGAACTTGGTGAGTCATATATTTGTCGATTGTTTTAATACTTTGCCGAGTAACTGAATCTTCAGTCGACTGAATTTGAAGCTTGAACCTCGCAGGAATTTACGAACATGTACTCGCCCATACCCAATGGAGAACATCCTGAAGAAGAGGAAGGAAGCGTCGACGGCAGCGCGGACGGTGACTATGCTGACGACACCGAGAGCAGTGATGACGACCTGGATGAGGATGAGGTGGAAGCCCCTGTCCTTTCGCGCACCGAGCGTCGAGCCAGGCAGCAGAACGACCCGGAGGTCACCCCGAGCAAAACAGTGGCGTCGAGCACAAGGAACCCGAAACGTGACCGTGTCGCGGCATCGGGGTCGACTGAAAAGGCTGCGAAACAGCTCAAGCCAGACGTGCCAAAGCCTCGGAAGGCCCTGCCTCGAATCAAGATAGCCGTGCCTGTTGCCTCCACGTGAGTGTTCGTTTTCCTTATTCTGCTGTTGAAGAACTTTATGTTGACGTTGACCGAGTGAAATATATTTGCCAGAGCCGCTACCTCCGTAACGTCGCCCCATCGGGATGATGGAGACCATATGGAAGTAGACACTCCTGATGCGGCCACCTCCCTACGAGGTATGACAATCCCACACTTTACGCTGCTTGCTGAAGGATAATTGTCGAGGTATGACATTGTCGAATGCAGCTGACGAAGTCATCGAACTGGAAGATGATGAGGAGCCGCGGCGGGGAGCGGAGGATGAAGCTGTGCTTCCGGAGGCTCCACGCGTGGACACTCGGGGACCACCGTCTGCCCAGACGCCCCGTGGGACGAGTGCTGCGACGCCTCCAAGCCTTGTAACTCTGCTGTCGAGTGCTCCGCCGGCCACTTCTACTCTGGTGGCTTCGACGCAGATCGGACAATCCCAAGCACCTCCAGCTGCTCCATTGACTACACCAATTCACTCGACGCCTGCATACCCTTTGTACCACGTCCCGGAGGACCAAACCGGAGCTGCCAAGGAAGCCATGATCCAGGCTGGGCAGATGATGCTACGAACAAAGGAGGCGTATGAAGCCAGCAAGTTAGCCTATGATGCCAGCTCAGCGCTTCAGGCCAACGTCCGAGTAAGTGGTATTGTAAGTTCATTTCCGATTGAATTCCTGTCCGTCTTGATTTTACACCCACTGGGGTGTTTTTCTTCGCCAGTAGACCAAATAGTTTCTGGTCCAGTGGGGGCACGCTGAGTGCACCCACTGGGTGTAGTCCCCGAGACCGCTGTCGAATGACGAAGGCATCGGCGGGGGTCTTAATATTGTTTCCATTCGACAGGCCGGACCTGGTCGAGTAATAGTAGGTCCAGTGGGGGCACGCTGAGTGCACCCACTGGGTGTAGTCCCCGAGGCCGCCGTCGAGTGCTTGCTTCGGCGGTGGTCTGATAGAGACGATGTTCGGTTGCTTGCTTCTTTCTTTTATACTCGGACAGGCCAGACCTGGTCGAGTGTTTTCGTTTCCAGTGGGGGCACGCTGAGTGCACCCACTGGGTGTAGTCCCCGAGACTACTGTCGATCGTTGACGATGGGCAGTAGTCTTTAGAACCATTTTGCAGGTTTCATGGACATCATTTCCATCAACCATGGTATGATGCTTGTATAGGGTTGTGGGGTGGGGTGGCGGGCCGTCTTTCAGTCGAGTGCAATTGACCTTTTCCACTCGGGAGTAGAGAAATGGTTATGTCGACTGAACCCCTATTTCTGCTGATTTCAGAAAGCCTGTGGGCTCGGGACCAAGTACGTCGAGCTGGAGAAGGAAAAGAACCGACTTCTGCTGGATCTGGAACTGACGAACAACAACCTGGACCGTGCACAGACCGAACTGAAGACTTTGGGAGGTAATCTTTGTTGATCAATTGTATTATCACTTTCAATTTCCATCTTTTGAACCGAGTGAATCCACTCGAACAGACGTACGTGATGAAAACCGTCGTCTCCGAGTGCGCCTCAACAATGCTATTTCTTTAGATACCATGAAGAAAGCGCTCGAGGACAAGGACAAATCACTTGCTGATGCTCAGAAGGAAGCGAAGGAGAAGACTGCAGCTGCTGAGAAGAAACTTGCAGCAGCCAGTAAACTGGAAGAGGAGAACGCCAAGCTCAAGCAGGAACGATCCGAGTGGATCAAAAAACTCGAAGAGCAGACCAAGAGTAGGACCGCTCTGGAGAAACACTTGGGCGACTTTGCGAAGAAAATGTTCAGCATGCTCGAAGGTAACCCTCATTTGTCGAATGAATTTCTCCGGTTTTTCCAGAATGGTATTATGATCACCCTTTCACTTTCTCTTCATGTAGAATTCTGTCGAGACTTCGAAAAAGAAACTGAAGAAATTGAACCCAATCTGGACCCCACAAAGTCTCTCGTCGGAGACGCCGTGGCCATGGATATGTTTCGTCTCGAAGCTCGTCTTAAGAGCGTCCAAGGATTCATCACTCGGCTGAGAGCTGCATTTGAGAAGGTCGACAAGGAACTGTGGCCTGAAGATCCTCTCCAGACTGACCTCGAGTCAATGATGACTCGGCTCAATGAGATTCCCAATCGAGTGCAATCATGGAAGAAATCTGCTGCCCGCTGTGGAGCTGACGTGGCACTTTCACTCGTCAGGGTTCATTGCAAGGAAGCTAGAGAGGACAAACTGAAGGATCTCCGAGTGACCAACACGAAGAAACCCAAATTTGAAGATTTCATGGAGACTTTCATCGATGCTGCCACTCGGATCGCCGACGGAATCGACCTGGATACCTTTGTTGAGCCTTCAAGTCCTGCTGGAGCTTAAATTGGTATTTTGCTTATGGTAAAAACTTTATTTGCCTCGGTATGCCGAGTGTTGGTGTAACCGAGTAAACTTCGTTCAGGCTTTAAGCCTGAGAACTTCCCTTTTACGCGAACAAGTTTCTGCTGCGCCGGAGATTTTAGTCTTACTCGCATTTCGCTTTCCGACATTTAGCTTGGCCGAATTTATTTGATTCTCGAGTGAAACGGGTGTTCTGTACTCGAAAGAATTTGGGACTTAGACGAGGACTGGCTCGCAGCTAAGCTTCCGAGTGTATTGTATGTAATACACTCGGAAAGGTTTTAAACTTAGGCGAAACGGATTCGCAGCTAAGCCCCCGAGAGAGAGGATTGCTCTTCACTCGGAATAATTTTTGAACTTAGACGAGGTCTGGCTCGCAGCTAAGTCTCCGAGTGTATTGAATGTCATACACTCGGAAAAGTTTTAAACTTAGTCGAAACGGATTCGCAGCTAAGCCCCCGAGAGAGAGGACTGCTCTTCACTCGGAGTAATTTTTGAACTTAGACGAGGACTGGCTCGCAGCTAAGTCTCCGAGTGTATTGAATGTAATACACTCGGAAAAGTTTTGAACTTAGGCGAAACGGATTCGCAGCTAAGCCCCCGAGAGAGAGGACTGCTCTTCACTCGGAGTAATTTTTGAACTTAGACGAGGACTGGCTCGCAGCTAAGTCTCCGAGTGTATTGAATGTAATACACTCGGAAAAGTTTTGAACTTAGGCGAAACGGATTCGCAGCTAAGCCCCCGAGAGAGAGGATTGCTCTTCGCTCGGAGTAATTTTTGAACTTAGACGAGACTGGCTCGCAGCTAAGTCTCCGAGTGTATTGAATGTAATACACTCGGAAAAGTTTTGAACTTAGGCGAAACGGATTCGCAGCTAAGCCCCCGAGAGAGAGGATTGCTCTTCACTCGGAGTAATTTTTGAACTTAGACGAGACTGGCTCGCAGCTAAGTCTCCGAGTGTATTGAATGTAATACACTCGGAAAAGTTTTGAACTTAGGCGAAACGGATTCGCAACTAAGCCCCCGAGAGAGA
The DNA here is from genome assembly GCA_039707655.1 of Elymus sibiricus. Lineage (NCBI taxonomy): Eukaryota > Viridiplantae > Streptophyta > Magnoliopsida > Poales > Poaceae > Elymus > Elymus sibiricus. Next base: position 381,646,422 of record CM077674.1, on the reverse strand, counting down.
GCATTGCTCTTCACTCGGAGTAATTTTTGAACTTAGACGAGACTGGCTCGCAGCTAAGTCTCCGAGTGTATTGAATGTAATACACTCGGAAAAGTTTTGAACTTAGGCGAAACGGATTCGCAGCTAAGCCCCCGAGAGAGAGGAGTGCTCTTCACTCGGAGTAATTTTTGAACTTAGACGAGGACTGGCTCGCAGCTAAGTCTCCGAGTGTATTGAATGTAATACACTCGGAAAAGTTTTGAACTTAGGCGAAACGGATTCGCAGCTAAGCCCCCGAGAGAGAGGACTGCTCTTCACTCGGAGTAATTTTTGAACTTAGACGAGACTGGCTCGCAGCTAAGTCTCCGAGTGTATTGAATGTAATACACTCGGAAAAGTTTTGAACTTAGGCGAAACGGATTCGCAGCTAAGCCCCCGAGAGAGAGCATTGCTCTTCACTCGGAGTAATTTTTGAACTTAGACGAGACTGGCTCGCAGCTAAGTCTCCGAGTGTATTGAATGTAATACACTCGGAAAAGTTTTGAACTTAGGCGAAACGGATTCGCAGCTAAGCCCCCGAGAGAGAGGAGTGCTCTTCACTCGGAGTAATTTTTGAACTTAGACGAGGACTGGCTCGCAGCTAAGTCTCCGAGTGTATTGAATGTAATACACTCGGAAAAGTTTTGAACTTAGGCGAAACGGATTCGCAGCTAAGCCCCCGAGAGAGAGGACTGCTCTTCACTCGGAGTAATTTTTGAACTTAGACGAGACTGGCTCGCAGCTAAGTCTCCGAGTGTATTGAATGGAATACACTCGGAAAAGTTTTGAACTTAGGCGAAACGGATTCGCAGCTAAGCCCCCGAGAGAGAGGACTGCTCTTCACTCGGAGTAATTTTTGAACTTAGACGAGGACTGGCTCGCAGCTAAGTCTCCGAGTGTATTGAATGTAATACACTCGGAAAAGTTTTGAACTTAGGCGAAACGGATTCGCAGCTAAGCCCGAGAGAGAGGATTGCTCTTCATTCGGAATAATTTTGAATGTAAATCTGTGCGATCGGAATCGACAATAGACTGCGGGAGTCTCCATTCAATCCATAACATCGTCTGGGATACTCTTATTACATCAAAACAACTCTGTTATCAAGAATAAAAACGTCGAAGTAGGTCCGCATTCCAGGCGCGTGGCTCGTCAATATTCTTCTTCAAGTTGAAAAGATGGTACGCCCCGTTGTTAAGCACCTTGGTAATGACGAATGGGCCTTCCCAGGCTGGGGCCAATTTATGAGGTCGCTGCTGATCCACTCGGAGCACCAAATCCCCTTCGTGGAATGAACGGCTCTTGACATGTCTTGCATGGAAGCGGCGAAGGTCTTGTTGATATGCAGTTGATCGGATCAGGGCCATCTCACGCTCCTCCTCCAGGAGATCCACTCCGTCCTGTCTTGCTTGTTCAGCCTCGTCTTCAGAGTAAAGATCCACTCGAGGAGAATTGTGAAGGATGTCACTTGGCAATACGGCTTCGGCTCCATATACAAGGAAGAAAGGAGTTCGTCCAGTCGACGGGTTGGGAGTTGTCCTCAAGCCCCACAGAACAGACGGTAACTCAGTGACCCAAGCTCCGGCAGCATGATCAAGATCTCGCATGAGCCGAGGCTTCAATCCTTGGAGGATAAGGCCATTCGCTCGCTCAGCTTGACCGTTTGACTGGGGGTGCGCAACAGATGCGTAATCCACCCGAGTGCCTTGAGAAGAGCAATAGTACCTGAACTCTTCCGAGTCAAAGTTAGAACCATTGTCTGTAATGATATTGTGAGGGACCCCATACCGGAACGTTATCTCTTTTATGAATTTGATAGCAGTGCGGGCGTTCAGCTTCCTGATGGGTTTAGCTTCGATCCACTTAGTGAACTTGTCGACTGCAACCAGTAAATGAGTAAACCCACTCTGACCTGTTCTAAGGGGTCCAACCATATCCAAGCCCCACACAGCAAACGGCCAGACGAGTGGAATGGTCTTAAAGGCAGACGCAGGTTTGTGTGACAGATTCGAGTAAAACTGACATCCTTCGCAGTGATCGACAATATCTTTAGCCATCTCATTGGCGCGTGGCCAGAAGAAACCAGCTCGATAAGCTTTGGCAACAATCGTCCTAGAGGACGCATGATGGCCACAAGTTCCCGAGTGAATCTCCTCCAGAATCAGTTGACCTTCTTCAGGAGAAATGCACCGCTGAGCTACGCCAGTCACACTTTCTCTGTAGAGTTGTTCATTGATCACAGTGAAAGCCTTGGACCTGCGGACTATCTGCCGAGCCTCATCTTCATCAACTGGGAGTTCTCTTCTGAGAATGTACGCAATATATGGTACAGTCCAGTCGGGCGTGATTACCAAAATCTCCATGACCAGATCAATGACAGCTGGGACATCAACTTCAGTCGGATCAGAAGCACTCTTTGCTTGCGGGGGCTCTTCAGTGAAAGGATCTTCTTGCACCGAAGGAGAATGAATGTGTTCGAGAAATACATTGCTGGGGACAGGTTTCCGAGTGGATCCAATCTTTGCCAACTCATCAGCTGCTTGATTCTTCACTCGGGGAACATGATGGAGTTCCAAACCTTCAAATTTCTTCTCAAGTTTTCTTACTGCATTGCAGTATCCAGTCATAGCGGGGTTCCTGACATCCCACTCTTTCATCACTTGATTAACCACCAAATCAGAATCGCCATATACCATCAGGCGACGGACGCCGAGTGAAATGGCCATACGCAATCCATACAAAAGTGCTTCATATTCAGCTTCATTGTTGGAGGAATCAAAGTGAATCTGTAAGACATAACTGAGCTTATCACCTTTTGGGGATACCAGAACGACGCCAGCACCAGACCCATTCAACATCTTTGAACCATCAAAGAACATGATCCAGTGTGCCGAGTGAAGTTGGATTGGCTGCTGTTGCTCAATCCACTCGGCGAGGAAATCAGCCAGCGCTTGAGATTTGATTGCTTTCTTCGCCTCAAACTTGATATCAAGATGAAGGAGCTCAATAGCCCATTTGGCCACTCGACCAGTCGCGTCTCGATTATTGAGAATTTCAGACAACGGAGCATCACTGACGACTGAAATGGAGTGATCCTGAAAATAGTGTGCTACCTTCTTTGCAGTCAGATATATACCATATACGAGCTTCTGGTAATGTGGATATCTTTGCTTCGACGGAGTCAACACTTCAGAAATATAATAGACCGGGCGTTGAACTTTGTAAGCCTTGCCTTCTTCTTCTCGCTCGACAGTTAGTACTGTACTGACGACTTGATTAGTGGCCGCGATGTACAATAACAATGGCTCTTTGCTGTGCGGAGCAGCAAGCACCGGCTGGGTGGTAAGCAGGGCTTTGAGCTCGACAAACGCTGCTTCAGCTTCTGGAGTCCACTCAAATGTATCAGACTTTTTCATCAGTCGGTATAAAGGCAGTGCCTTCTCACCGAGATGAGAAATGAACCGACTCAATGCTGCCAAGCAACCTGTGAGCTTCTGGACATCGTGCACACGCTCAGGGCTTTTCATTCGGACGATGGCGCCGATCTTTTCAGGGTTGACGTCGATTCCTTTCTCGGAAACGAGGAAACCGAGTAATTTGCCACCAGGAACGCCGAAAGTGCATTTAGTCGGATTTAACTTAATATCATATCTCCTCAAATTGGCGAATGTTTCAGCCAAGTCAGACAACAGGTCGGAACCTTTGCGAGACTTGACCACGATATCATCCATATAAGCTTCGATGTTCCGAGGGATCTGATCGAGCAAACACTTCTGAATCATGCGCATGAAAGTAGCGCCAGCATTCTTCAAACCAAAAGGCATGGTGATATAACAGAAACACCCGAAAGGGGTGATGAAGGCTGTCTTTATTTCATCTGGACCAAACAGACGGATCTGATGGTAGCCAGAATAAGCATCAAGAAAAGATAAACGCTCGCATCCCGCAGTTGAGTCGACAATCTGATCAATGCGGGGGAGCGGGAAATGATCTTTCGGGCAGACCCGATTGATATGTTTGAAATCAATACACATGCGAAGAGACTTGTCTTTCTTAGGGACCATGACAACGTTTGATAACCACTCGGAGTGGTAAATCTCACGTATAAACTTGGCCGTCAAGAGACGAGCCACCTCTTCGCCGATTGTTTTTCGCTTCTCTGTTGCTGACCGACGCAAATGTTCCTTCACAGGCTTGGCCTTCGGATCAACTCTCAAACGGTGCTCAGCCAGTTCCCTGGGTACACCAGGCATGTCAACGGGCTTCCATGCGAAGATGTCCCAGTTCTCACGGAGGAACTGGATGAGCTCGGCTTCCTATTTGCTGTCGAGTGTTGTTGAGATGTTGGTCGGGGCAGCAGTCGGATCTGTCGGGTGAATGTGCACCTTCTTCACCTCTCCTGCCGACTGAAAAGCTGACTCAGAAGCGGGCTTCTTAGCACGCAACAGGTCGGCAGGATCAGCATTTTTCTTGTATTCCTCCAACTCAACCATAGCCATCTGCTGGTCGGCGATCTTGGAGCCCTGCTGGAGGCACTCCTCAGCCCTTTGTCGATTGCCAGTGACTGTGATCACGCCTTTTGGTCCAGGCATCTTCAGCTTGAGATACACGTAACATGGTCGGGCCATGAAACGGGCATAAGCTGGTCGACCAAGGATGGCGTGGTAGGCACTCTGGAAATCTACCACTTCAAACGTCAGTTTTTCCTTGCGAAAGTGCTTGTCATCACCAAACACCACATCCAATGCTATCTGGCCGAGTGAACGGGCCTTCTTCCCAGGGATTACTCCATGAAACTGCATGTTGCTTTCACTGAGCCGGGACATCGGAATGCCCATTGCCTTAAGGGTATCAGCATACAGGATGTTCAGACCGCTCCCGCCATCCATCAAAACTTTGCGGAGTCGAGTGCCCCCCACAACTGGGTCTACCACCAGCGCTTGCCGCCCGGGGGTAGCAATGTGCGCAGGGTGATCTGACTGACTGAAAGTGATAGCAGTTTGAGACCACTTGAGATATGTGGGGGTAGAAGGAACCGCCATGTTAACCTCCCTGTTGATAACTTTCAGTCGACTCTTACTCTCAACATCAGCAAAAATCAACAAGGTGGCATTGACTTCAGGGAACTCTTCTTTTTCTTCTTCATCTTCTTTCTCAGGGTCTTTCTCACTCGACTGGTTCTCTTTGAATGACTGGATCAACAAACGGCACTGTCGAGTGGTATGCTTCGGCAATATCAAATTGCCCTCTTCATCTTTCCTCGTGTGGATTGCACACGGTAAATCCAAAACATCAGTACCCGACTGATTCTTTGACTTCTTTGGGGTGAACTTAGCCTTGGACTTTCCCTTATTCTTGCCTTGTGCCGCCAGGGCGGCCGCTTCTGCCTGAGCAGGGGGATCAGCTTTGCGCTTTTGTTTCCGACTGGAATTCCCACCTGCATCATTGTCGACTATTTTGGCTTTACCGCTTCGGAGGCGGTCTTCTTCTTCTCCATTGGCGTACCGAGTGGCAATCTCCATCATCTTGCTCATAGAAATGTCACCGGTGCGACCAAACTTCAGATAGAGCTCTCTGTATCTAACCCCAGCCTTGAAGGCACAAACAACTTGATGCTCGGAAACATTCTCCACCGTGTGATGTAAGGTGGACCAACGCTGAATGTAATCTCGCAAGGTTTCATTGGGCTTCTGGACACAGTGCTGCAAATCAATCAAACCAGCTGGACGTTTACAAGTGCCTTCAAAAGTTCTGATAAACACTCGGGCCAAATCTTCCCAGCAATAGATGCTAGAGGGAGCCAAACGATTTAACCAAGCTCTGGCCGAACCATCCAACATCAAGGACAGATGCTTCATGGCTATGTTGTCATTACCTCCACCAATCTGTACAGCCACTCGGTAATCATCCAACCAGGTTTCAGGCTTTGACTCGCCAGAAAACTTGCCAATCCCGGCCGCCAACCTGAAGTTGGGGGGAATCTCTGCAGAGCGAATGGCTCTGCTAAAACACTCGGGCCCAGAAACAACAGCACTGCTTCCACTCGGATAATCTCTGTTATGACCATCTCTGTGGGCTCTGCCTCTGTCGACCCTCCTTTGAGCAAGGACATCCCTTGCGTCAAATCCGGGATTCCGCTCATCACCGAACGGGCACCTATCATCATTGTGCCGGGACACATAAGAACCATTCCGCGGAGGAGAAAACATTCGACGGCGGTCATCACGGTGATAACGGGGAGCAGACTGATCTCGCCCCTGATCTCTGTACCGGTCTTCACGGTATTCTCCGCCTCTGCGACGCGAAGGTGACCCAGGACTGTGAGCCGACTGAACTGTTTCTGCCCTGGTAGAATTGCCATGTAACCTGTTCTGCGACTGAGAAACAGCTGCGTTCTGGTGCTGCGCCGCCTCAAGCAATGTCTTGATCTGCTGCAGACCTCTACCAGCCTCTGATCGTGACGGTTGAATAGACTCTGCAATTCTAGCAGCTGCTGCAACATTTAAAACTGGAGTACGAAATACCTCGACGTTATTTCGAGATCTACTCGGAAACAACTGTCGCTGCTGTCGATTGGGACGTGGTGGACGCTGCCCAGCACGCTCGTCGAGTGCCTCCTGCATCTCTATGAGCCGAAGGCGTGTAGCCTCCATGGCCTGGGCCTCAGCGGTCGTACCGACGATGGGAGTACGGAGAACATCCTCATCCCGGCGCTGCTGATCATTCGACGTTCCACCAATCTCACGCCTGGAGTGGTTGAAGCCGGGCGGCGGACTCTGATGAGGGCCAGCCATGAAAACTTCCGCCGCAGGGTCGCAGCTCTCGCACTCGGAAGGGATGTCGGACCGATCCGACGCCGAGTCGAACACGCGGTGAAGTGACTCGGCGGGCTCGATGGCCGCAATCTGCGGGGACGAAACCTGGCGTGCCGCCGCGTGCCGCACCCGACGCTGTAGCCGCGAGCGACCGGATCGCTTGCGACGATGAACAGCAGGGAGGGCCGATACACACGGAGTCGACGACTGAAGGAGAAGAATGCCGCAGGAGCTTGCACAGAAGTGCGTCGCCCCGCGAATCGGGAGCGCTTCCACATCCAAAGGCGCTTCCTGGAGCCATGCCGAATCGTCGGCGATGAAGGTGAGCGCTCCGAGACGGATCTCGCGGCCCAGGAACAAATCACCACCGGAAGACATGACGAAGGAGAAAAAATGCAAACTCGCCGGAAGTCGCTTAGACGCCTGCCCCACGGTGGGCGCCAACTGTCGTGGGAACAAGCCTGACAGTAGAAGGTAGGGGTACGAATGGAGATGGCAGAGTCCTAGCTACGGCGAGGTTGTACACACAGATGTATGAGTTCAGGCCCCTCTCGTGGAGGTAACAGCCCTACGTCTCAGTGCTCCGGAGAGCTCTCTACTCTGTCGAGTGAAATATGTGTGTTGTGTTACAAAAGGTTGCGAACCCTTCTACCAGCGGGGAGGGGTGGCTTATATAGAGTGTGCTGCCCCTCATAACGTCCGGCATTAAGGGGTTTAATCGTGGTCATAAAGAGGTGTACGTTACTGGTAACGTACACCATAAATGCTGTTAATGATCTTGATGAATGTTTGCCCGTTAGCCTCCCTGGGGTGACTTCTGGACTCCTGCGGTCGACTGTCTTCAGACTCTTCCGAGTGAAAGATAACCGTCGAGTGAAAGGCATCTCCGAGTGTATATTGTCGAGTGACTTATGCTTCTTCGCTATTTCAGTCGGAGACTTCCTTGTGGCCCTTAAGCTTTCTGGGGCAGTGTCCTCAGGTAGGATATGTAGGTCAGGCCTATAACCCTACCCTAGGTACGTATCCCCATCATTGGGGACACAAGAGACTCTTTGTTATTTGGTTGCAGGGTTGTTTGAGAGAGACCATCTTCATCCTACGCCTGCCACGGATTGATAAACCTTAGGTCATCCACTTGAGGGAAAATTGCTACTGTCCTACAAACCTCTGCGCTTGGAGGCCCAACACGAGTCTACAAGAACAAGTTGTGTAGTAGACATCAAGCTCTTTTCTGGCACCGTTGCCAGGGAGGTGAGTGCTTGAAGTTATATCTTTAGATCTTGCAATTGAATCTTTTAGTTTCTTGTTTTATCACTAGTTTGGTTTATAAAAGAAAACGACAAAAAATGGAATTGAGGTTGCCTCATATTATTCGTCTTTATCATGTCTTTCTTGAAAATGATGGATCAGAAAATTGTGCTCACTTGATAGAAGAAGAATTCAATAAAATGTTTGGCATAAAAACTTTGAATGATGAGCATGATTGCAATGTTGTTAGTATGAATTCTATGAGTATCCATGATGCTAATGATATGCAAAGCCACAAGCTTGGGGATGCTATGTTTGATGAAGATGATATTTTTAGTCCCCCAAGTTTTGATGAGAAAATTTATTATGATGATTGCATGCCTCCTATCTATGATGATTATTGTGATGACATGTATGCTATAATGAATAATGATAAAAATGAAACTTGTCATAATGATTTTAATTCAATTGGATTATGCCAATCAAGTATCACATGATAGTTATTTTGTTGAATTTGCTCCCACTATTATGAATGAGAAGAGAATTGCTTATGTGGAGAGTAATAAAAATTCTATGCTTGTGGATCATGAAAAGAATGCTTTGTGTGATGGATATATTGTGGAATTTCTTCATGATGCTACTGAAAATTATTATGAGGGGAAGATATGCTTATATATATTGCAATAACATCAAATTTCCTCTCTTTATGTTGAAAGTTTTGAAGTCATACTTGTTTTGCCTTCCTATGCTAATTGATTCTTGCTCCCATGAACTATTTGCTCACAAAATCTCTATGCATAGGAAGTGGGTTAGGATTAAATGTGCTAGTCATATGCTTCATGATGCTCTCTTTGTGTTTCAATTCGTTACTTTTATGTGAGCATCATTGAAATCATCATGCCTAGCTAAAAAGGCATTAAAGAAAAGCGCTTGTTGGGAGACAACCCAATATTTAACCTTAATGTTTTTGTGTGTTCACGTGATTAAGCTACTGTAGTAATCATGTTTTATATGTTTTCTTTCAATAATGTGCCAAGTAAAACCTTTGGTATAGTGTGGATGCTTGTTGATTTGATTCTGTGCAAAAACAGAAATTTTTGCGTCCAGTGCTGGAATTTCTATTCTGTACTGGAGCGTGACAAAATCCTAAACAATTTACACCGTATTGGGTTACAAATTTTTTACGTTGTCCTAATTTTTCAGAATGTTTGGAGGTACATAAGTATGCTTTTTAAATCACTCACTACATGCTGTTCTGTTTTTGACAGATTCTATTTTCGATGCATAGTTTGCTTGTTTTAGTGTTTCCATAGCTTATATTGAGTAATATAAATTATAGAAATGATAGAATACAGTAGGAATTATGTGAGAACAATTATGAATCTTTTCTTGACAGTACCTAAGTGGATGATTTATTTTAACATACTAACCTATCCCACGAAGTTCCGTTAATTTTTGTGTGATTGAAGTTTTCAAGTTTTGGGTGAGATATCGATATGAGGAGAATAAGGAGCGGAAAGAACCTAAGCTTGGGGATGCCCAAGTCACCCCAAGGTAATATTCAAGGAAAACACAAGCAACTAAGCTTGGGGATGCCCCGGAAGGCATCCCCTCTTTCATCTTCAACACTATCAGTAACCTCACTCGGAGCTATATTTATTCGTCACATAATATGAGTTTTACTTGGAGCGTCATTTTATTCTGTTGATATTTTATTGCTGTTATCAATAATAATGTTTTGTATCTTTTAGTTCAATAAAATGCCAATTATAGCCTTTACCATGCCTAGTTTGCAAGTTCATGTGTTGCTGTTTAAAAAACAGAAAGTTTTCTGTTATGTCCAGAATATTCCTGAATAGTCAGAACATGATAAAAATCTGAAATTTTTACACAGTAATCATGCATGAGTTCTCTATCACGTGGTAATTTTTCAGAATTTTTAGAGTTAGGGAAGTATGGATTCTTATTCCCCTTTTACAGACTCTTCTGTTTTGGCAGATTGCTGTTATAGTTGCATTGTTTGCATATGTTTGCGTGTTTAATGTTTCTATTTGTGAATATAAGTAGTAAATATGAAGAGGCATTTAGTATGAAATGTTTAATTATAATTTTTGTGATTTGCTACAGTAGATAATGTTAGGATTTTGAGTTGATTTATACTAACTTATCTCACGAGTTCTTGTTGAGTTTTGTGTGGATGAAGTTTTTAAGATTTAGGAGAAGCCATGATATGAGAGGAATTAAGAAGACACAAGAGCTCAAGCTTGGGGATGCCCAAGGCATCCCAATATAATATTTCAAGAAGTCTCAAGCATCTAAGCTTGGGGATGCCCCGGTAGGCATCCCACCTTTCTTCATCAAAAATTATCGGTTAGTTTCGGTTGAACCTAAGTTTTTGCTTCTTCACTTGAGTTGTGCTATTCTTGGTGTGTCCTTTTATTTTCATTTTTCTTGCTGTTTGAATAAAATACTTAAGATCTGAAATTTTGAAATGAGAGAGAGTCCTCACATAGCTACTTATTTGCTTAACTACTCATTGATCTTCACTTATACCTTTTGGAGTAGTTTCTCGTTTACTCTCGTGCTTCACTTATATCCTAAGAGTAAATTGTTGAATGAATTGAATATCATAAGGTTGAAATTTATATGCTTCATATGCTTGTTCCATGAGGAGTAGCGACTTCACATACAAGAAGTATAAGTGGTAAAATTTATTGAAAGTTAACAAACATAGCATTGGTCACTTGAACAATTCATGAAAGAATTTTGAAGGAAGAGAAATTTCACATGTAAATATACTATCTTGGACATCTTCTATGATTGTGAGCCCCCATTAATTATTTTCAAGCTTGATCAAGTAGTTGATGTTGGACAAGGAAGACAACGTAATGAGTTATGTTTGTTTATATTCACATAGAAGTTATATTGTCATGGATCCTCTAACATGTGATGCTTGCTTAGGATATTTTGCTAGCCAAAATTCGTACTAAGTAGAGATGCTACTTGTGCATCCAAAAACCCTTAAACCCAGTTTCTTGCCATGAGAGTCCACTATATCTATCTATGGATTGAATAAGATCCTTCAAGTAAGTTGGCATCGGTGCAAAAAGCAATAAAAATTGCTCCTAAAATATGTATGATCTTTTATTGCATGGGAAAATAAGCGTTGTACGAACTTGTGATGGTAAAGAAATAAAAGCGACGGACTGCATAATAAAGGTTGCTATCACAAGGGGCAATATAACGTGACGTTCCTTTGCATTAAGGGCTTGTGCATCCAACAACAAAAAGCGCATGAAAACCTCTGCTTCCCTCTGCGAAGGGCCTATCTTTTACTTTTTTGTATTTACTTTTCTGTATTTACTTTTATGCAAGTCATTAATGTTCATCCCTATTCCGCTCTATTTATTCTTTAGTTGGCAAGCATCATGTGGTAGGGAATGATCCAGGCACATATATCCAGTTGAATATAGGTGATCATGAGTTATTATTGTTGACATTATCCCCGAGATAAATAAGTTGGGAGGCGAAACATTAAGCCCCTATCTTCCTATGTGTTTGACTGAAACGGTTTGTTCTAAAAATATGCTTTAAGTGTCAGCAATCATGGAAGACTAAATGATGGTTGAGTATGTGGAATTTGCTAGATCAAAGCTCTTACATAGACCCTTCCTGAAAATAAGATGAAATGCAATTGTTTGATGACTGAGAACATAGTTTGTTAGTTTTCAAGAAAGTTTATGGCCTATACTTTAAACATGTGAATAGCTTGCTACTTGATCATGAGAAGTTTTATGAGATGAACTACTGATTATGATATATATTGATGCTAGAAAAAGTGATTGAAATTATCATTGATCAAACTTATGCACTATGCTAGCATTCACACATCATAAATTATTTCTTTTATCATTTACCTACTCGAGGATGAGCAGGAATTAAGCTTGGGGATGCTGATACGTCTCCAACGTATCTATAATTTATGAAGTATTCATGCCATGTTTATTATAGTTTTGTATGATTTTGGTGCACTTTTATATGGCTTTTATATGATTTTCATGGATTAACATATTGACCTAGTGCCCAGTGCCAGTTGTTGTTTTCTGCTTGTTTTCGGTTTTCCAGAAAATCTATATCAAATGAAGTCCAAATGCAGCAAAACTTTTTAACGATTTTTTCTGGAACATAAGAGACACTAGAAGCTTCGGGAGGTGGCCAGAAGACCCATAGGGGCCCCACGAGCCACCAGGGCGCGCCAACCCCCCCCCCCCCAGGCGCGCCCTGGTGCCTCGTGGGCCCCCTGTGACACCTCTTCGCATGATTCCAACGCCAAAAAATCATATATATTCAGAAACCCCCGAAAGTTAACCTAGATGAGTTTTTACGCCGCCGCAAGCCTCTGTACCTCCATGATCTAATCTACAGCCCTTTTCCAGCACCCTGTCGGAGGGGGGAATCTTCACCGGAGGCCATCTATATCATTCCGGCGGTCTCCATGACGAGGAGGGAGTAGTTCACCCTCGGGGCTGAGGGTTTGTACCAGTAGCTATGTGTTTGATCTCTCTCTCTCGTGTTCTGGATTTGGCATGATCTTGATGTATCGCGAGCTTTATTAATATAGTTGGATCATATGGTGTTTATTCCCTCTCTATCCTTGTTGTGATGAATTGAATCTTTTCCCTTTGAGGTTTCGTTATTGTTGGATTGAATATTTCAGATTTGAGAACACTTGATGTATGTCTTGCATATGAATACCTGTGGTGACAATGGGGTATTATATTGATTCACTTGATATATGTTTTGGCACTCAACTCGCGGATTCCCGTGGTGACATTGGGGTAATCTATGCATAGGGGTTGATGCACATTTTCATTATCTTTTCTCCGATAGAAACTTTGGGGTGCTCCTTGGAGTTCTTTGTGTGGATTGAATACTATGATTATAAAGTTGTTTGATGCATATCGTATAATCAACTCATGGATACTTGTGGTGACATTGGAGTATCTAGGTGACATTAGAGTTAGTTGATGTGTATCATATGGTGCTATTTTAGTACGAACTCTAGGGTTGTTTGTGACACTTATAGGAATAGCTCAATAGATCGATCGGAAAGGATAACTTTGAGGTGGTTTCGTACCCTACAAAGAATTTCTATCTTATGTTCTCCGCTAATAGGAACTTGGGAGTGATTCTTTATCGCACGTTGAGGGATGATTATATGATCCAATTATATTAGCATTGTTGAGAGATTGCACTAGCGAAAGTATGAACCCTAGGCCTTGTTACTAAGCATTGCAATACCGTTTATGCTCACTTTTGTTACTTGCTACCTTGCTGTTTTTTTATTGTTCGCACTACAAAAACCTATATCTACTATCCATACTACACTTGTATCACCATCTCTTCGCCGAACTAGTGCACCTATACAATTCACCATTGTATTGGGTGTGTTGGGGACACAAGAGACTCTTTGTTATTTGGTTGCTGGGTTGTTTGAGAGAGACGATCTTCATCCTACGCCTCCAACGGATTGATAAACCTTAGGTCATCCACTTGAGGGAAAATTGCTACTGTCCTACAAACCTCTGTGCTTGGAGGCCCAACACGAGTCTACAAGAACAAGTTGTGTAGTAGTCATCACACCGCCTCGTGCACTTTAGCATAACTTCGTTCCTCGTTCCTTCTCTTGCTCAACCTCCACATGTGCATCTGCGGGAATAGGAGGGGATGTAGTTCCATGACAACGACGTGCCGGCCGCCAGCTCTCCGCCACCATCCGTCACGCTGCACACCGTGTGAATTCTGGCCTCCACTCGCCGCTCACCAGCCACCACCTCTAGCCACTGAATCCATTTTTCTGGTTCGATTACAGTTCGACGAATTGGGCATCGAAATGAGATCGAACCGAGTGAATTCTGACTCCAATCTGATTCGTTCGATCTAGATCTGCGTTCGAGGCCTTTCCGAGCGAATCGGGTAACTATGGTATGTCTGTCATAAGATGCGGGGCCATGTGGAAGTAACGAATACTGAAGATGAAGGCTATAGCTGGAGAATTAGAAGCTAGTAGAAAACGGGTCTCAAGACCACCGCAAATGAAGATTGTAAAGACAAAAATGCTAACCAAAAAATTGGGTGCCAAGTTAGTCAGTTTGTTGTTTTATAACTTAATTAGATACATGATTATGATAAGATATGATGGCGGTGTTGTCGATTCCAGTGCTGAATAATCTTCTACCGACAATAGATTGGTTATAAGAATCATGTGAGTCAAAAAGCACAACTACGGGAATATTTTTGCAGCGAGAATTAATAGTTTCGGCAAAAGTACCACATTGAACTTCGTGGTTCTACACATACCACCACCATATGAATGTGATATTTTAAGTCGCCTTTATATTTCGTGTGTGATATCCAGCGTATTATCCATGCACCAGCCACCATATGAACTACTGATTATGATATATATTGATGCTAGAAAAAGTGATTGAAATTATCATTGATCAAACTTATGCACTATGCTAGCATTCACACTTCATAAATTATTTCTTTTATCATTTACCTACTCGAGGACAAGCAGGAATTAAGCTTGGGCATGCTGATACGTCTCCAACGTATCTATAATTTATGAAGTATTCATGCCATGTTTATTATAGTTTTGTATGATTTTGGTGCACTTTTATATGGCTTTTATATGATTTTCATGGACTAACATATTGACCTAGTGCCCAGTGCCAGTTGTTGTTTTCTGCTTGCTTTTGGTTTTCCAGAAAATCTATATCAAATGAAGTCCAAATGCAGCGAAACTTTTTGACGATTTTTTCTGGAACATAAGAGACACTAGAAGCTTCGGGAGGTGGCCAGAAGACCCACAGGGGCCCCACGAGCCACCAGGGCGCGCCACACCCCCCCCCCCCCCGGCACGCCCTGGTGCCTCGTGGGCCCCCTGTGGCACCTCTTCGCGTGATTCCAACGCCAAAAAATCATATATATTCAGAAACCCCCGAAAGTTAACCTAGATGAGTTTTTACGCCGCCGCAAGCCTCTGTACATCCACGATCTAATCTACAGCCCTTTTCCGGCACCCTGCCGGAGGGGGGAATCTTCACCGGAGGCCATCTTCATCATCCCGGCGGTCTCCATGACGAGGAGGGAGTAGTTCACCCTCGGGGCTGAGGGTTTGTACCAGTAGCTATGTGTTTGATCTCTCTCTCTCTCTCGTGTTCTTGATTTGGCATGATCTTGATGTATCGCGAGCTTTGTTAATATAGTTGGATCATATGGTGTTTCTTCCCTCTCTATCCTTGTTGTGATGAATCGAATCTTTTCCCTTTGAGGTTTCGTTATTGTTGGATTGAATATTTCAGATTTGAGAACACTTGATGTATGTCTTGCATATGAATGCCCATGGTGACAATGGGGTATTATATTGATTCACTTGATATATGTTTTGGCACTCAACTCACAGATTCCCATGGTGACATTGGGGTAATCTATGCATAGGGGTTGATGCACGTTTTCATTATCTTTTCTCCGAAAGAAACTTTGGGGTGCTCCTTGGAGTTCTTTGTGTGGATTGAATATTATGATTATGAAGTTGTTTGATGCATATCGTATAATCAACTCATGGATACTTGTGGTGACATTGGAGTATCTAGGTGACGTTAGAGTTGGTTGATGTGTATCATATGGTGTTATTTTAGTACGAACTCTAGGGCTATTTGTGACACTTTTAGGAATAGCTCAATAGATCGATCGGAAAGGATAACTTTGAGGTGGTTTCGTACCCTACAAAGAATTTATATCTTATGTTCTCCACTAATAGGAACTTGTGAGTGATTCTTTATCGCACGTTGAGGGATAATTATATGATCCAATTATATTAGCATTGTTGAGAGATTGCACTAGCGAAAGTATGAACCCTAGGCCTTGTTTATAAGCATTGAAATACCGTTTATGCTCACTTTTGTTACTTGCTACCTTGTTGTTTTTTTATTGGTCGCACTACAAAAACCTATATCTACTATCCATACTACCCTTGTATCACCATCTCTTCGCCGAACTAGTGCACCTATACAATTTACCATTGTATTGGGTGTGTTGGGGACACAAGAGACTCTTTGTTATTTGGTTGCAGGGTTGTTTGAGAGAGACCATCTTCATCCTACGCATCCAACGGATTGATAAAACTTAGGTCATCCACTTGAGGGAAAATTGCTACTGTCCTACAAACCTCTGCGCTTGGAGGCCCATCACGAGTCTACAAGAACAAGTTGTGTAGCAGACATCACGCCGCCTCGTGGACTTTAGCATAACTTCGTTCCCCGTTCCTTCTCTTGCTCAACCTCCACGTGTGCATCTGCGGGAACAGGAGGGGATGTTGTTTCACGACAACGACGTGCCGGCCGCCAGCTCTCTGCCACCATCCGTCACGCTGCACACCGTGTGAATTCTGGCCTACACTCGCCGCTCACTAGCCACCACCTCTAGCCACTGAATCCACTTTTCTGGTTCGATTACAGTTCGACGAATTGGGCAGCGAAATGAGATCGAACCAAGTGAATTCTGACTCCAATCTGATTCGTTCGATCTAGATCTGTGTTCGAGGCCTTTCCGAGCGAATCGGGTAACTATGGTATGTCTGTCATAAGATGCGGGGCCATGTGGAAGTAACGAATACTGAAGATGAAGGCTATAGCTGGAGAATTCGAAGCTAGTAGAAAACGGGTCTCAAGACCACCGCAAATGAAGATTGTAAAGACAAAAATGCTAACCAAAAAATTGGGTGCCAAGTTAGTCAGTTTGTTGTTTTATAACTTAATTAGATACATGATTATGATAAGATATGATGGCGGTGTTGTCGATTCCAGTGCTGAATAATCTTCTACCTACAATAGATTGGTTTTAAGAATCATGTGAGTGAAAAAGCACAACTACGGGAATATTTTTGCAGCGAGAATTAATAGTTTCGGCAAAAGTACCACATTGAATTTTGTGGTTCTACACATACCACCACCATATGAACGTGATATTTTAAGTCACCTTTATATTTCGTGTGTGATGTCCAGCGTATTGTCCTTGCACCAGCCACCATATGAACTATTGATTATGATATATATATTGATGCTAGAAAAAGTGATTGAAATTATCATTGATCAAACTTATGCACTATGCTAGCATTCACACTTCATAAATTATTTCTTTTATCATTTACCTACTCGAGGACGAGCAGGAATTAAGCTTGGGGATGCTGATACGTCTCCAACGTATCTATAATTTATGAAGTGTTCATGCCATGTTTATTATTGTTTTCTATGATTTTGGTGCACTTTTATATGGCTTTTATATGATTTTCATGGACTAAAATATTGACCTAGTGCCCAGTGTCAGCTGTTGTTTTCTGCTTGTTTTTGGTTTTCCAGAAAATCTATATCAAATGAAGTCCAAATGCAGCGAAACTTTTTGACGATTTTTTCTGGAACATAAGAGACACTAGAAGCTTCGGGAGGTGGCCAGAAGACCCACAGGGGCCCCACGAGCCACCAGGGCGCGCCACCCCCCCCCCCCCCCCAGGGGCGCACTGGTGCCTCGTGGGGCCCCTGTGGCACCTCTTCGCATGATTCGAACGCCAAAAAAATCATATATATTCAGAAACCCCCGAAAGTTAACCTAGATGAGTTTTTACGCCGCCACAAGCCTCTGTACCTCCCCGATCTAATCTACAGCCATATTCCGGCACCCTGCCGGAGGGGGGAATCTTCACCGGAGGCCATTTTCATCATCCCGGCGGTCTCCATGACGAGGAGGGAGTAGTTCACCCTCGGGGCTAAGGGTTTGTACCAGTAGCTATGTGTTTGATCTCTCTCTCGTGTTCTTGATTTGGCATGATCTTGATGTCTCGCAAGCTTTGTTAATATAGTTGGATCATATGGTGTTTCTTCCCTCTCTATCCTTGTTGTGATGAATCGAATCTTTTCCCTTTGAGGTTTCGTTATTGTTGGATTGAATATTTCAGATTTGAGAACACTTGATGTATGTCTTGCATATGAATACCCATGGTGACAATGGGGTATTATATTGATTCACTTGATATATGGTTTGGCACTCAACTCGCGGATTCCCGTGGTGACATTGGGGTAATCTATGCCTAGGGGTTGATGCACGTTTTCATTATCTTTTCTTCGATAGAAACTTTGCGGTGCTCCTTGGAGTTCTTTGTGTGGATTGAATATTATGATTATGAAGTTGTTTGATGCATATCGTATAATCAACTCATGGATACTTGTGGTGACATTGGAGTATCTAGGTGACATTAGAGTTGGTTGATGTGTATCATATGGTGTTATTTTAGTACGAACTCTAGGGCTGTTTGTGACACTTTTAGGAATAGCTCAATAGATCGATCGGAAAGGATAACTTTGAGGTGGTTTCGTACCCTACAAAGAATTTCTATCTTATGTTCTCCGCTAATAGGAACTTGTGAGTGATTCTTTAACGCACGTTGAGGGATAATTATATGATCCAATTATATTAGCATTGTTGAGAGATTGCACTAGCGAAAGTATGAACTCTAGGCCTTGTTTATAAGCATTGCAATACCGTTTATGCTCACTTTTGTTACTTGCTACCTTGTTGTTTTTTTATTGTTCGCACTACAAAAACCTATATCTACTATCCATACTACACTTGTATCACCATCTCTTCGCCGAACTAGTGCACCTATACAATTTACCATTGTATTGGGTGTGTTGGGGACACAAGAGACTCTTTGTTATTTGTTGCAGGGTTGTTTGAGAGAGACCATCTTCATCCTACGCCTCCCACGGATTGATAAACCTTAGGTCATCCACTTGAGGGAAAATTGCTATTGTCCTACAAACCTCTGCGCTTGGAGGCCCAACACGAGTCCACAAGAACAAGTTGTGTAGTAGACATCACGCCACCTCGTGCGCTTTAGCATAACTTCGTTCCTCGTTCCTTCTATTGCTCAACGTCCACATGTGCATCTGCGGGAACAGGAGGGGATGTTGTTCCACGACAACGACGTGCCGGTCGCCAGCTCTCCGCCACCATCCGTCACGCTGCACACCGTGTGAATTCTGGCCTCCACTCGCCGCTCACCAGCCACCACCTCTAGCCACTGAATCCATTTTTCTGGTTCGATTAGAGTTCGACGAATTGGGCTGCGAAATGACATCGAACCGAGTGAATTCTGACTCCAATCTGATTCGTTCGATCTAGATCTGCGTTCGAGGCCTTTTCGAGCGAATCGGGTAACTATGGTATGTCTGTCATAAGATGCTAGGCCATGTGGAAGTAACTAATACTAAAGATGAAGGCTATAGCTGGAGAATTAGAAGCTAGTAGAAAACGGATCTCAAGACCACCGCAAATGAAGATTGTAAAGACAAAAATGCTAACCAAAAAATTGGGTGCCAAGTTAGTCAGTTTGTTGTTTTATAACTTAATTAGATACATGATTATGATAAGATATGATGGCGGTGTTGTCGATTCCAGTGCTGAATAATCTTCTACCTACAATAGATTGGTTTTAAGAATCATGTGAGTCAAAGAGCACAACTACGGGAATATTTTTGCAGCGAGAATTAATAGTTTCGGCAAAAGTACCACATTGAACTTTGTGGTTCTACACATACCACCACCATATACGAACATGATATTTTAAGTCGCCATGATATTTCGTGTGTGATGTCCATCGTATTTGTCCATGCACTAGCCACAAATGCTATCGAAACTATAAGTGGACGGTGATCATCTTCATCTTTAGCATCTTTGTTACGAAAAAAATCATTTTCTTCAACATCAACACTCTCTTTTCCATCAGTAGCAACTTCGATTGTTTTACTTCTAATCTCCTTTGGCTTATCGTCAAATCGCTCTTTGCTTTTTCAATCAATTTTTTCCTCATTTCAGCCATTGAAAATGTCTTGATTAGGCTGATATTAGTAGGAGGTCTCACTTTCCAATTGCATCCACCATTATTATTACTTTGTTGTTCAATTGCGTCCACCATTAACATGTTGAAATTCAGTGGCTCCTGTGTTGGTAGAAAACTGAAAATTTATACTAGGCATTCCAAAAAGAACCAGCTCCAGTATCTTTAACTGTTTTTTCTTTTGAAAAGATAGGGGTTTCCCCCCGCCCCAACTTTTATTAAAAAGCCAAGGCAAAGCCTCCAGCATCCGGACTGTTAAACAGCGCTCGGCAACAGCCAAAGTAGCCGTCACAGACACACAAGGGTTTTTGAACCTAGCCCTATTACATGCTTGATCACCTCACATAGAGCAAAGCTGAAATGCAAATTGAGATATATCACAGCAGCCCACAAAATCAGCACTTCAGTCTTTTGCCCAGCTTTAAGCACGCCAAGCTATCCTAAGCAATTCCCCTCTTCGTCGATCCAAGAGCCTTAAACACTAGAGAAGTAGCGCACCCTGGACGTCCGAGCACAAGATCTTCCACTGCCCTATTAAGGCCCCCACCAAGTCCATGATACATCGAATGCTTCCGCAAAAGCCATAAGCCCCACAAGGTAGCAGATGTAACAATGTTAGTAGCTTCACGCGACTTTCTCTGTTTCCACAAGGGTGTTATTGAAAGGAAAGAAACAGGCACAGAAATACCCATTCCTTCAGCAACCACAGACCAGATTTGCACAGCAACAACACATTCAAAAAACAAATGTTCTACAGTTTTAGGTTCCCCACAGAACACACATGTTGGATCTTCCACATGTCTCCTCTTAGCTAAGTTATCTCTAGTGAGGCATTTGTTATAGTAGGCCAACCAAAGGAACACATGTATGTTAGGAGGGACTTTGATCTTCCAAATAGCATCTTGAATATCAGAAGATATTCCCCCAAAGTTGATCATTTTGTAAAAGTACTTCACAGTATATTGACCAGAAGGTTCAAGCCTCCATTTAGGAATATCAACATCTGTACTAGGAGTGAAATTTTTAACCACCTCAATCAAGCTATACCAGTTGTTCATGATAGAATCATCTACACATCTCCTGATTGTGAGATATAAAGTGTTGCCATCCCAAACCTGGGCAAGGGTGGCATCTTGTTGGTGACAGATTTCAAACAAATCCCAAAATCTAGTTTTTGAAGAGTAATCTCCAACCCACACATCATGCCAGAAGGCAATGTTCTTCCCATCACCAGGGGACCAACTAATGAATTTTCTGGCAGCATCTAATGCCCAAGTCAAACTTTTCCAAAAAGGAGAGCCCAAAGCAGGTTTGCCCCAGTAGACATTGGGTTTGTCAGTAGCATATTTATAACTAATGATTTCTTCCAGTCGTTGTCTCTGCCATCATGAAATCTTCTCCCCCAAGAAGCAAGGAGAGCCATGTTAAAATCTCTAAGATTGGGTACCCCCATCCCTCCAAATTCGTTTTTCCTGGAGATTAGCCCCCAGTTAGCTAGATGGTACTTGTGTACCTCACCCAAATTGCCCCAAAAGAAATGGGACATTTGTGAGGAAATGGCATCAATGGCCCACTTAGGAAACTTCATGATGGACATGAGATATGTAGGAATACTAGCAATGCAAGTAGTCAGAAGAATCAATTTACCCCTATAGGACAAATACTTCCCTAACCAGCCAGCAATGTTTTTAATAATCCTATCAATGATAGGTTGTATGTCCTCCCTTCTTAACTTTTTGAAATGAAGAGGCACCCCAAGATACTTAAAGGGGAAATCCCCAAACTGACAGCAGAATATCTGAGCAAATTCTCTGGACATATCATCAGAGACATTTATAGTGTGCAAGTTACTTTTATGAAAGTTGATTTTCAAACCAGATAATTTTTCAAAACAAGTAAGAAGCCATTTCAAATTCCTGGCATAATCTACTGAGTCTTGAATGAAAAGGATGGTGTCATCAGCATACTGCAAACTGATGACCCCACCAGGGACAACTTGTGGGAGTAAACCAGCAATCAGCCCATGTCTAGCCGCTTTAAAAAGCATTTTTGAGAAAACATCAGCAACCAAATTAAACAGCATATCTGATTGTTTTTGCAGAGGATTGTGTAAAGTGCATTACACACGTGTAAAGCTGCAGTACACAAATAGTCCAAAATGTACATTACATATAAGCATAAAATGTTGTGGACATTAGTACAAAATAAAATAAACATAAGTGTAAAATGTGATGGAGAATATTCATAGAGATATATCCAACAAAGTTCTAGTTTTGAAGATTAATTTGGACCCTTTATCTGAGAGTTGGGACTTTTAAAATATTCAAAATTACTGGGTATGACAAGGCTGCAAGATATCTGAGGCACTCAAAAACTTGGAAAAAAAAGATTGCAATAGAGTTTGCAGCAGAGATTGCAAGAGTTCAAAATTGATGAATAATAAATAAATAAAGGAATGCTATCCTAGCATACCATTCGGGTGCATGGCCCGAGAGAAAAGGAGAACAAAGGCGTCGGATCCATAGAAAATGTACTACATCAAGCACTGAATGGGGTTGGAAGCCGCCCTCGTGCAATGCCATTGTTGCTCCTCCCGCGGCACATTGCCTGTGGCGTAGAGTGAGATTGAGATACGACGGCCTTCAGCGCCACCACCGTTGGTTTATGGAGGGTATCAGTGGCCGCCACTGCTGTTCAAGCGGCGCTACTACTGTTGCTCCCATCATGAGTTATGAAGTTGACGCGGGAGGGGGGAGGGGGGCCTCGATCGCTAGCAACAATGCAGAATGGGTGCTATGGAGAAGATAGGGTGGGCAGATCAGTAAAGAAAATATGCATTTATCTTCGAAGAAAGGGAATTTGGAAGCACCAAAGGGAAATATTTTACATCAAGATTAAATAATTTCAGCACCCCACTGAACTTTGTGGTCTACACATACCACCCTCATGTGAACGTGACATTGTAAGTCGCCATGATACTTTTTGTGCAATGTCATGCATATTTGCCAATGCGCAGTGCTATCGACTTATCAAAAAAATAAATTTGCGGGAACTTATCATTTTTATCAATATGAATAATGCCTAATGATGGTAATGTGTGTCATTTGTGGTGCCCATTATGGGTTTGTATCCGAATTTAGACAAGTGTGTCTTCTACCTTAAGTCACTCTAGTGTTGCACCACGACAACATTTAACTGATTTCGACGGTCGTCGTTATTTGCCGTAGCCCGCTATTTTAATTATTGGTATTTTCGTAAGATCGCCGCTTATTGCCATCCTTGGCCGCTTTTTACCACCCTTCACCTCCTTTGGAGGAAATCGTGGAGTTCTGTTACTTAGAAAATGATCGCTGAAGCAATACCAGTGAAGCTAATTCTTAACTGAGATGATGAAATGTACCGACCACATGCTGTAACAAACAAATTACCACTTCTTTCTCAACGGATCTACTATTAAGTGCAGTGATTAATTAACCATCACGACGTAATAACTTACAGTGCAATCAACAAGGCTAATTAATAAGCTACTGATCGATTGAGGATAAAAACACTAGCCGGCCCGGCAGCACCGGTGAAGCGGAGCGATCAGGTGGGGGGCAGCGCGTGGGGGCGGCTCCCGCTGCGACCGCCGAGGATCACCTCTGCGAGGACGATGTCGATGGCGGCCACGGAGAAGACCGTCGCGGTGAGGACCCCGACGCGCAGCTTCCTCCAGAAGGCCGCGCGGCGCGTGCGGAGAGCGTAGAGCTCGTCCGCGGCGGCCTCGGCGAGCGCCGCGAGGAGGCGCTTCGAGCCCGCGCTCAGGCCGCTGGCCCCGCGCAGCTCCGCCAGGACCAGCTCCATCTCCGTCAGGACGGTGTGGCCCTCGGCGGGCGGTGCGACCTGCATGACAATTGACAGAGGAAAACAAGCGCCGATGTTTTTCGTCAGTGCGTGCGATGAGGAATTCGATGGAGCAGATTCACGGAAATAAAGCACACGCTGCGAGCAACTCGAACTCAAATTCAAATTAACAGGACTTCCGGATCAACGAACCCCACGATCCCAAGAGCGCTCGAATTCAAACGAATCGGAACCCAAAACCGACGGTGAACCGGAATCAGTCGGGGAGCGGGCGAGCCGCACGCACCTGGGTGGCGGCGGAGCGGGCGGGGGCGGTGATCGCGTCGTGGGGAGGGGCGGAGACGACGGTGGAGGAGGAGGCGGCGTCATCCGGGTCGGGGAGGTCGAGCGGCGGCGCGAGGTCGGCGACGACGAGGACCTCGGGCAGCGCGGGGTCCGGCTGCTGCGTGGCGGCAGGGGCGTGGGAGGCGGCGTCGTCGTCGTCGTAGGTGAGGAGCTTGCCTGCCTCCTGGTGAGCAGCAGGAAGAGCCTCAAGGAGGTCATCGATCGGGGGCGCGGCGCAGGTGATTAAGGGGAGGCGGTGGTGCAGGAGGTTACCTTGGCGAGGGAGCCGAGGTCGCGGGCGGGGGGGGGCGAAGAGGAGGAGCCCACGGAGCTGCGGTTGGCGGGGGTGGTAGCGGCGGACGAGGCGCGGGGGCGCGGGGTGCCGACGGCGCCGGCGTGAGGCTTGGCCATGGTGATGGTGGGCTCGGAATGCAGCGGTGGGTTCCAGAACCTGGGTACTGGGCTCGACTCGGGTCGGGTGCGGGTATTTATCGGCCCCACATGTCAGTCTGACCTAGTACTTGCTTTGAGCCAGCACTGGCCAAGGAATACACAGTTCCATGGGAATTTTGCATTATTAGAATCTTTAGTTTTTCTTTTTATATGGTTGTTGTTTGATTCATAGGATTGGATCATATATATAGGAACAAGAAATCTAAGATTCATTGCACTATACTCCTTAGGAAAATTTCTATCAATTCAAATTTCTTGCAAATCTAAGAGTCATGCCCTCGCTTTCAGTGTTTGTTTTGTTGGATAGTCACATATATGTGGAATATGCACCCTTCCCTCCATTTCATAACGTTTTGAGGTTCATTTCATAAAAAAGTATCATCAGTTTTGTATACAAAAGACGTTCTCAATAGCAATTTTCAGTTACATGACTTATGACTTACATATCTGCAACATGGACATTTATATCATTAAATTTGTATACAGAAGACGTTTTCAACAGTATAAATTTATATCATAACTTAAAAGTTACACGACTTACATATTACCAAAAATTAAGCTTTGAAAATGTGTTTTTAACCAACAAAATATGAATTGTGTACGATGAAAGTTCTATCTTTAACTCATATATTATTTGTCTAGTTATAATGATTTAAAGTTGAATCCCAAATTTTGTACACACCTTATTCACTTGAGTACTAAAAATTCCCAGCATTTGCAGATACTATCATACTAGCACTAAAGCTAGGGAGAACAAGATAAAACAAGCCTTCCAATTCCCAAAACAAGCAGAGCAGAGCAGAGCATCCTAGCAACAACCTCTCCGTCCCCAAAACAGGCAGCGTTTGTTTTTGTGTTATGGAGACTGTCAAATCTGTTGACATAAAGTATATGATGATTCTATTGCGGGCTGGCGGGAAAAAACACGCCTAATTTCAACTAGTTACTAGCACAACCGGACCGGACGGAATAAATAACAGCAATCATCTTCAAATTTTCTCAAGCTCACTAAAGCTAGGGAGACAAAACAAATTCTCT
Organism: Elymus sibiricus; assembly: GCA_039707655.1. Lineage (NCBI taxonomy): Eukaryota > Viridiplantae > Streptophyta > Magnoliopsida > Poales > Poaceae > Elymus > Elymus sibiricus. The sequence continues at coordinate 381,620,729 of CM077674.1, read as the reverse complement.
CATTCCACCTAACACTCGCAAGGGCGCGCTCCATCTTCCCAGGAAATCATTCATCACCTCTCCTGACTGGCTGTCACCCTCTGCATGATCATCGCCTCGGCCACCTGGATGGCCTCTGATGATCCAGTTATCGTCACTTTCCTGCACCAGCGAGCGGAAATTATAAGCTTCAGTGGCAGAGAGGTGATCACAGAGCGAAGCATGGCGGCTTAATGTTACCTGTCAGATGTGCCAGCTATGAAATCGCCCCTATCTGATATCTTAATCCTGGCACCACTAGCCTGCAGTCGCAACAAAATTACATGAGTTTGGTTTCCCCGAAACATTGTGCGTTCACACCATACAAGGCAGCAGCAGGTTCATGCAGATTTGCCATAAGTCACAGAAGTATGAAAGAGTAGTATGTTTTCTGAACTAACATGCTCCAATGTTCTTAACTATTTATTTGCTGCAGGCAAACAACATACCAAACAAGCACTATTACCGCAACAGCTGTCTAAGTGCCTACTGACTAATGCAGGGTGATACATCTTAACAAGATTGCTGCAGGCAAAAATCTATATGCACTACATTATAGAACAGAGGGAGTAATATAACGCAGAAGCCTCGCCTATCTATGCAATGAGCATACATGTGTCTATGTACAAGGCTTTGAGTAATTGACCATGTGCAGTAAAAAAACACTAATGAGGTTCAGATTCACATGGTGTAAGAAAATACCTGAATGATCTCTGTTATGTTCCTTCCTGCACGCCCTACAACTGCACCGATGTGTTCGTCAGCAACACCTATGGTGTGTGATTCTTGGGCATCATTATTAGCAGGTGATCTAACAGGTGTACCAGGCTGAAAAGTTTCGACAGAGAACCATGGTTAGAATAATTTGAAAACATATATGAGGTCAACACTACTACCCAAAAAACAAAGCAAAAAAGAAGGTGTTGCCACAGCATACAGTTTTACAAAATAATAAAATATATGCATAGAGAATATAGCCTGAAAGCATTAAAAGGCAAGAAAACTGGGCACATTAAATCTAACATCAAGGAGTTAGCACACACAACATCAATCAGAAGTTCCAACATACACATCTCTCTTTCTCCAAAAACAAATGCTTAGTGTAATACACATTTACGCATATCTCTTTCTCCAAAAACAAATGCTTAGTGTAATACACATTTTATTTCCAGTGCGCTGACTAAGAAAAATAGCGTTCACAAAAAAACTGTCAGGTGTCTGGAAGTGTGATATACCGTTTTATTTTTGATGGACTGCCTAATATTAGTAGCGCCAACAAAAGCTATCAGGACATAACCATACTAAATTCATGAGATCAAATTTTGCCTTCTTGCAGTTCAAAGACTTGGATAGGAAAAATGTTCTATGCACTTCCTAATGTATTACATGACTATGCAAAACAGAAAACAATTCTACTAGAAAGCATCTCATACATATCACCCGACAACAACATCTCTCAGGTGCACAACAAAAAGAGAACACATGGTAGATCATTATCAACACAGATGGACTAGGTGTTTACAAAAAAGGTGTACACCATGCAGGACAGCAAACACGAACCTTGTTGTTTTGGTACCTTCCACCACCACCACCACCAGCATACCCATTAGGTCCATAGTTCACAGCATTATTATATGGCACCTGTGGAATCATATACCCAACAGGAACAGCGGCAGGGTAACTAGGGAAACCAAGGCCTGGATTGTTTCAAGTGAAGGAAATGAGTAAGAGAAGATGGTGATGCCATATCTGAAGGGTGAATCCATCTATAAATATTATGAATGCAAAGAGTATGTCTAGCTGCGCATGTCAATATATCCCAGCATTCTCAGTTGTGACTTTTTTCAAATGGTGTTGGGCCGTATTTTTAGAAAGGCATGCTAAATGCAGAACATGTATTCCTTAAAGCAAGAAAGGTATTACGAGAAGGCACCCCATTTAAGCAAGTATAAAGCAGTGTGGTAACATTAAAATTAAGAAGTGGTCAAGTTCTACCTGCATATGGAAACGGGGAACTCAAATTAGGTGGGTAGTGAACATCCTCTGACAACTTGCTTAATATCAAAAATATAGCTCGCATCTGACTGTTTAAGGGTCCTGTGATAGTAACAAGCCTATCATGCAAACCAACAAAGTTGTTGTCCTGTGGTGAAATCTTGATTCCAGCATGTGAATCTTCAATGAATGACCTGAAGAGAGAGGGAACACCAACTCTCAACATTCCAAGCAATAGAAACTAAAATAAAGTAAATACAAGAACAAGATGAATCATGTGACAAAACTCCAATCAGACCAATGAGTATTATCAAGAAAAGGACCATACAGTTCCTAGTACCGTGTGTCAGTTCAGGTATACTTCATCAGTTTACTCAATAATAACATTACACCAACTTCGAAAACTAAGTACCATAGTGGGGTAAAACTTAATGAAAGTATCAGAGATTAGAACAGGTCTGTTGATTAGGCATACTTGATTGTTGCTCCTCCTTTACCAATAATTCCACCACAAGAGCTGTTAGGAACTACAAGTCTAAATTTAGGCCTAGCTTCAGCTTCATTGGATTCTTCCCCCTGGAAAATAACAGGAGAATATCAATTATCAAACAATGGCAACATGGTCCTACAGACATGACCATTTGCAAAACAAATTGTTTTACCTCTGATAAGAGTTTCTCAAGAACCAACTCCATGGCCTTAACTACTTCGTCAAACAGTCCAGAGACCATAATGATTCTGTCATTTGTACCAGGGAAAAACTCGTGGCTGCGTGATAATTGAATACGAGCCCCAGACTGAGATTGGAAGTCATTAATAGTTGAACCACCCTTGCCAATAATACATCCTGCTGCTGTGTTAGACACCAGAAACCTCAAATGCGTTGGCTTCTCCTTGTCATCTGAGGAGAAAAATCAACTTCAGATTCAGAATTATATGCAAGAAAGGTGAATGGCAATAGCGATAACCATGCTATTATAGGTTCAATCATATACTCCCTCCATCCGGAATTAGATGACGGTGAAACGGATGTATCTAGACTAATTCCAGACAGAGGTAGTATTTACCAAGGCCAAGGAACAGAAGCAACCCATGATGAACAACAAATAACATTGCAATTATATAGGTTAACAATGTGATTGCACCTAACGTCCAAAGAACCCGCGTGTAATGTATAGGAATTTCAGCACAAAAGGATATTTTCCATAACTTTACTTAAGTAAAGAAACAGAAGCAACCGATGATGTGATTTAGAGGACTTTATGTACAAAAAGACATTTTCCATGTTGTAGGTCATCTAAAACAGTTCAGTAGTTGAAGATGCCTAGGACTGGAACAAATTTCACTACAAAACAGAAAGAGCAACTTCATTCACGCACCTACTTTGTGTTCTGATACAATCTACCGTTAAATAAGAATTATTACGCTAGAAAGGCGGATGGCAGTAAGTATGCCATTACGAATTCCAAGTCGAGAATTATGTTACTAGTCGTCTACTCATAAATGCTTTGAAGTCAAGCAGAAAGAGGAACTAATGATGCACTGTAATAAACGTAGCAATCGTAGAGTCAACCGTTACCGACATGGTAAGGCCCAGCATAATTTAGTAGGTTTTGATTACGACACGTGTTTTCCTGTGTGCACCTCCTAAAACACTTTCACCGTGCCAGCAGCTGAAACAAACTGGACTACGAAGCGACGAGCAAAATCATCCACCCACGAATTTCGTGCTCAGAAACAAACTATCATCGCGCATCCGAAGCAGCCTAAAAAAATGCAGCTATGCGCTAGTAAGCGAAGCAGCGTAATCACGCCAAAGTCTACAAACTCTACATGGCAACCCCTCACGAATCAGCCAACGAAGCAGGGGACATTAACCAAAGCACCCACTGAATTATTACACCATCCCCCGTGCACCGAGGTCAACCAACCGGGCGCAGCACGTGAAGTGCAAACCAAAGGGGCTAAGCATGAATGATCCTTGGCCAGCCGGCGCCTCTCGTTCCCACCACGACACACTGACATCGAACCGAGCGCCACAAATCCGGCGCCCGCTGCCGGCCGCGCCACGGCACCACCACAGCGGCCGCCCGTGCGCGCAGATCTCGGGCCCGCGGCGGGGCGCCGGGGCCCGGATCTCGCGGATCCACGCAGGCCGCGTAACCGCGACAGGGGGCATAGAGCTGAGCTGGTAGAGAGAAGAAGAGTTCATACGGGGGCGAGTGGGTGGGCGTGAGTCAGGCTACCTTGGGGCTCGGCGGCGTCGTGGTCGGCCTCGGGGCGGTCCTGCGGAGGAGGCGGCGGCGGGGAGGAGCGGGGCGCGCGCTTGGGCGCGGACTCGGGCGAGGACGCGTAGGGGGAGCCCGGGGCTTCCATCTTCTGCCGGCGGCGGGGGGCGGGGGCGGGGGGAGACGGGAGGGAGACGGGGGTGGAGCAAAGGTAGATCGCTGTGGGCCTACGCCTGGGCCTTTTATCCATCCAACAAAGTATCGAAACACTTTCTATTTCTTCTGGGCCATCGCTTTCGTATCGTGCTCTCCTGGCTGCTGCCGGGTGCTACCAAAAAAAGCACGACGGCAACTGAAAGATTTTGTTTTCTCTTGGTCCACGACAGAAATACCAACCGACCGTGCAGGGAAAATGCATTTCCTTGGGTACATAATACAAAAACCGGCGAGGCTAAAAGTGCATTTATCTTCCTTTTTCTTCGAAGAAAAGCATATTTATCGGGTGCCGATAACTTTTATTAGTGTTAGTGTGTATATATACACTCTGATCACGCTTCACGGCGCAAGGAACAAGGAATGCCAACAACGCGGGCTCTATCTTAATCTTGTCCGTTAACATGATCTCTATCCAAAGATTGCTCACGACACTTGGGTCCTGATGACCCGAGCTGGCTGGTCATCGACACAAGGCGGGCTCTAGGGTTGTACGATAAGGACGCTCGACTGGAGCCTCCTTTTCTTTGCGCCTGCCAACTAGAGCCTCTTGTAGAGGGGGGAGGGGGGCTTTGCCAATGCCTTTGAATGCGCCAGCCATGACCTCGAGAACAGGTTAAGGTTCTCTCCCCAAAAGCCGCTAGCCCGGCTGAAGCGTCCTATGTATGGATCGTGCAGAAAATAACTTGCAGTTAGTTCAGTGCTCTTTTCGCTCTGGTGTTGTTTTGATATGTCCCTAATCTCTACAGTAAACTGGTTATCCAGCTATGACCGTGGTGCTGTTTGAGGTGCTACTCGATAGAAATAATTTGAAGTTAGAGCATAGTGTGTTCGGTTATGATGTGGGCATTGTCATTAGCATTGTATCAAAGTGTAATTACCGTTCCTATTTGAGAAATAGTATTATAGCTAGCTGCAAATATCTCATTATACTCTGCAGTTTATTCGTTTAGTACTAAATTCTGTGCAAACACCAACACGTTGTCAGAGAAGGCACTAAACGAAACGAACTTACCAGTGTGTCATCAATTGGTTGACAAAATAATTGTTGTTGCGCTGTTCTATCATCGATAACATTAACTTTCTATATGAAACTCAAGACGTGATTGATCCTTCGGGTGAGATTCCAAAGACTGGACGAAAATGAAGAATCGGTGAAGAGCTCCGGCAAAAGAAAAGAAGAACAGTGAAGAGTTCCGCTACAATCGGCAGAGGTGACTGGTAGCAATGTTGTTTATGATGCTCCACCTTCATACGGATAGTCGATGATTTGCATAAATCTAACATATCTTCTTGATTGTGAAAATTTAGAGAGGGCGCAGGTGTGGGGGCACGCGCCTGCGCATCCTTTCACATGCGTTGATCTGCGCCGAGACGCGACACATTGTCACGCCGGAAATGTATTGAATTATGAATGGAAATTCAGAATCCTCTCAATACGAGACAGTATACGTGTTATTTCTATACAATACGTCGTTCAGGTGTACTTCTACGCCCCTTTACCTGTTGTTACGCTTCATCACCCCGTTCTGTTATAACCGTTCTTTACCATTGTTCATCTTCTTTTTCCTTGCTCTCTTCTTCCACTGCAACGTGTCCGTACTCTTCTTTCTTTGTGGCACCTGTGTTTTTCATTTTAATCGTGTAATCATCTTCATTCCCTATTCATTTTCCTTCCATTTCATTTATTTCCTTTACCTGATTTATACTCACCAGTTCATGTTGTTCTGTCCTTTCCCAACTTCATCCCATCGTTTTTCCCAGGAATATTCCATACACTCTTTTTGCCTACTTTTTATTGTCCTACGATACATGCTATGGTCTGTGAAATATCTATATTGAGATTAGCCAATTCAATCCGACCAAACCTGAATTTCTGGAACCGTTCGATGACTTGCTTAAAAAAAATCTTTAACACATTTCGTTCTTCAAGTTATTTTCCGTGAAACTAATGACATAATATTTTCCGTTCTACCTTCTGAAACTTACCATCACTGCTAGACATAATATTTTATTCCTCGGCACATCCAACCAGTCACACCAAGTTACCCAACATTTATTTTGGGCTGCGGACTACACCCCTGTCTCATATTCTTTGTGCCTACTGTGTTCCCCTCGTCTACTTCCTTTGTACTATGATCCTATGGATCTACTTTCATGTGGCTCATACTCCACATTCCTGCCACCGGTTGCCAGAACTCGACGTCCTCGGCCATCGACATGTACTACAGGTACTGTCGGTGGTTCTTTCCATCCCGCTTCAACTTTCCCCACCCAAGAAAACCCCAATGGAGCTCGATCCAGTTCATGAAATGAGGTAAATTACAACTAGCGATCTTTAATCTGCTCCAAATCAGCGACCCAATCCTAATTCCGACTAAATTGCATGTTCATGAATTTATAGTGCCCAATCTGTTACGACCTTAGGGGCTTGTGCGGCCGTGACTACGTTCTTAGGAACAAGTGCTTCTCCTTGTTTTTTCAGCAGCATGCAAAGAAAGAACGGCAAGTTTCTAATTATTGTTCAAATCTTGTTCATGACATTTTTTACTTAACTTTTACTGGATTATACATTATTGCTAAGAATGTGGCTCAACAAGATCTCCAATTCAATTTTACTTGCAAGTTTTGGAAACAACTTTTGAAAATGTACCACCTCCAAGTTGATATAGAAATGAGACTCAATTTAGCTGGCGACGCTGATTATGTGTGGGTGCACGCATGCGTGCGTGCGCGCGCGTTTTTGTGTGTGTGTTCAAACTGGATAAAGCACCCAAAAGTTTCGCATATGGAAAAATCAATTTTCACCATGAACTATCAACGAATCCATAAAAATTTAGAAATAGCAAAACCAAGACAAGACAATATCCTGGAAAATGAATGATTGTTTGTTGATCACTAGATTAATAGCAGCTTAGTTTTGGGGCAGGCCTACATTTATTTTGAACTGAGACACCCAAAGAGCATCTTATATCTAATATTTATATTCAGCAAAAATATCTAATATTTATTAAAAGAACAGGCGGTACAATGAAAAGACAACTAGGCGCTGACTGAGTACAAAATGAAATTATATTGAAAAACATACTAGCCTTCCTCTTCCTCATGTATGCCGCTCGTTGGAGATAATAGTGAAGAAAAGGGACACCTGCAAACGCCTTCGCCGTACCAGGCTTTAAAGACTGCAATAGCCACTCGCCTCTTGAGACAAGATCTAGTAGTCGCTGAAGAAGCATCAGTTGGAGCATCACCCCATGCAGCACTGGCTTGCATTCCATCACTATGGATCCAGAGGGTTGGAGAAACCGGACCATGCCGTGGAGCAACACGGAAGATGTTCAAATCGTCACACCAATGGTTAGTCAATTGCTCTCCTTGAAGGACACACCAAATGTCAAGATCTGAAGAGAGCCAACAGATCTTGGGACACGAACTCTCATAGGCACTTCACCGACGCCGTATCGAATGTCGTCTAGGTAGGACACCGGAGAGACATTATTCCAATACGACATCGCCGCCACCACCTCGTTGATGTCGTTTGGAAACAAAACCTAAGACGAAGAAAAACATAATGGGTGGACGGGTCCCCACTGCTCTTGCCGCCGACGGGGCCGTCAAACGGGCAAGAGAAGGGGGACCAATGCGATGGCGTGGGGAGAAAGTTAGTGGCGGCGGATGCTACGTCGGACAGGGCAGGCCTACATTGAGTATGCGTAGTTTGGCAAAGCAAGCAAATAAGCTAAGGCCAACGTTGAGTTCCCTATAGACAAGGTAGCTAAAATGTTTCCTTGCCGAACTTTTAGGTTTTGCAAAACGGGATTGCTAAATCTCAGTCGACTGAGATATAGCCACACCCTTTGCAAAAAGTCAAACCATTGAAAGTTGCGCACGAGGGTTGATGGTATCAGCGGGGAAAAAGGTTGATCGAGGAAGTTGCTTGTAATTAAAAAATATTGTTTTGTTTTTTTATTTTAAAAAAAAGAAGTCCCAGATGAGGTCAGGGTCATCTTTCTTTTCTAAAAAAAAAATGTACAAAGGAGAAGTTGAGAGATTGAAATGCTGTCCATGTTAACGGCAAGACCATGTGGTGTTAGACTTGAACACGTACGGCTGCAGGTCGATCCGAATCAACTCCCAATTCAACCTTCGTTAACCCTCGCCTATTTATGCAACTTCCTCGATCGCCCTCGCCTTCGTCGCTCTCCATCGATCGATCGGCGCCTTCATCGCTCTCCATCGATCAGCGCCCTCTGCGAGGCGAACAGCGCCCGGCCGCCGGCCAGATGGACGGGACCGACGGCAACGGCATCTGTTTCCCTTACGACGTGCTCCTCGACATCCTCCGCCGTCTCCCCTGCCGCCCGCTCGCCGAGTCCCGGCGCGTCTGTCGCACGTGGCGCACCATCGTCGACGCCCACAAGCTCCTCCTCCCCTACTTCTTCCCCCGGAGCCCCTTCCCCGGCATCTTCACCACCAACTACGGATGCCACGATAAGTCCTCCTTCTTCGCCCCGTCCCGGCGCGTTCGGAACGACTACGTGGAGCTCACGACGGGCCTGTCTTCCAGCGTCCTCTCTTTCGGCACGACACCTTCTCCGTGCTCCACTGTTGCAACGGCCTCCTTCTCCTCAAGAACAGGTCACAACATCATCGTTACGTGTGCAACCCGGCCACGGTACGAATCGCCCCCCTGCCGCCATTGCCAGAGAAGGAGATGTGGCTATTCGTTGAGGGCATGTTCCTCGCCTTCGACCCGGCCGTGTCGCGGCACCATGAGGTATTCCTCCTTCCAAAGGGAAAGATCCTACCAGAGGAAAAGACCCAGCCACAAACTTGGGTCGAGGTTAATTTGGAGCAACTGCACTTGCCTATATTGTTTGAAGAAGAGAACCTATCTGAACAAGACCAAGAGGAGATAGACATCACATATCATTTTGATTACGTAAGAGATTTTAATACAACACCGCCATCAGATGTGATCTCTATATCGGTGTTCTCGTCACAGACCGGTCAATGGGTGAACCGGGAGTTTGTGCCCGGGCATTACGCCCCTAGGCAACTCTATGACATGGTGACCGCGCCACACCCTAGTCACGTGAAAATATGGAAGTCGGCCGAGTACTGGCAGGGGTCGCTCTACGTACATTGCTGGAACAACATCCTTTTGATCCTGCGCAACTCGGATGGGGTGTACAACATGACCCAATTACCAGGGAAAGCTTATATTGATGAACACACAAGTTGGTCAAAGTTGCTCGAGAGCTCTGTCATAGCGAGTTATGAGAGAGGGGTTCACTATGTGACGCACGACAAAATCCAACTACGGGTATGGACACTGATAGAATCAGACGATGGCCAGGTGGAGTGGATGCTAGCACACCAAGCAGAGCTTAGTCACGAAATACAACAATGGATTGAGCCTAGAGTGCCATGGAAGGCTGTCGGAAACAACAAAGCAATTGCTAGCTTGTTTGAACCTTATAACATTGAGGAATTCATATATTATGAGGAGGATGGCCAGAGCGACACAGCTGATGATTGTGATGGAAACGATGAAAACGACGAAGCAGAAGACATCCATGAGGCGGATGGCTTCAATGATACAGCCGGTAATGTTGATGACGATGATCACAGTGAAGAAGATGTTGCTCACGAAGATGAAGATGACAAATTTAAAAGTGAAGAGAGCTTTGGGTCCTCGTGGGACTCGGACGAGGACAACTTCATCGACCTACATGAAAGTTCCGAAAGCAAGTCACGGGATTACAAGATCGTAGGATTACACCCGCATAAGGAAGTGGTTCTCCTCCAAACCCACGGCGCCGTTACGGCATATCATATTAGGACCTCGAGAATGCAATATTTAGGCTATGACCTCCTTAGGAACCCTTGTACGAATGATCATGGCATCGGCGCTGCGTTCCCTTACCGCCCATGCTATGTCGATGCGCTCCCGGCGACTAAGCTACCCTATACCCATTATGGTTGGTGATCTGGCCCGTAGCGTGTAACTATGTAAGGAAGAACAAGCATGGTGAAGATGGACCAATGTTGCTCATGGGCTGCATTGAGCCTTCGAGGACGGCATGTGGGGGCAGGGCCCACTTGGTCGGTCAACAGATTGCGATGTGTACCATCCAATTCATTACGAATATTGAACAAATATACAGCGCTTTTTACTTTGTTGATTGTGATAGCAGCTACTCCTGAATGTCTATATCTCGTCTTCTCCATATCGTCTTCATCTTCTTCCATATCTTCTTCTACTGCTGTGTTGATGATCATCAGTATCTCTCTTGTTCAGTTGCTCTTGATGAGCAGCAGGCCGGTGATGGTGACGATGACTCGATGAGCGTTGCTGGGAAGCTGAACTGGAGGAGGCTGAAGAAGGACAGGGTGGAGCCGAACTGCTGGGACCGGCGCGCCTGCTCGCACATGATCAGGTTCGCCGCCGACCCCAGCAGCTACAGGTTGCCGGTCACCGTGCTCACCCACGTCAGGATCAGCAACGTGTTGGTCTCTGCCGCCAGGGAGATGGCCTTCACAGAGGCTGCCACCGGTGCGCCGAGCAGCAGGACTGCAACTAAGCACAAACACAATGCAGAGTCTGTCAGTTTGTGGTGCAGGGGATTTGGCATGTTCAGCTGGTTCTGTTCTTTAGCAGAATGGATGATTGGCCTATCTGAAACAAGTTCGGACTGACAGTCTGGATAGCATCATCTAATACATTCAGACATCCAAACTGAATCATGCCATTGTTTCATTTCCCAGGTTACTGTATGCAGATTAATTGTGATAAGTATATTATAATGTTTTCGAATCAACTAGGAGTATTAGATTTGCACAAAACATCCGGCAAACTGACAAACTGGGTAGCATCTAAAACATCCAGACTTCCAAGCTGAATAATGCTAACGCAAACTGCTTCAAGAACCCACGACAACAACTAAGAACGAAACAGTTTAGGTCCCTACAAATTCACATATGCTGGACATGGACTCGAGGGGAGTTGTACCACGTGTATATAACTTTAACTTAATGTGCATGTATTTATGTAATGTAGGCCGGCCGTATATGAGTTGGAATTTCTGCAAAAAAATAGTATATGAGTCGGAATTGGTTGAATACCTTTGTAATGTGGCCGGCCGTAGATGAAGAAGAAAAGATCCAACAACCATCCACGAAAGTGACAAAGATCCAACCACAAAATTCGATTGAGCCAGAGACCTGGATCGAGATTACTAACATGGAGCAACTGCACCTACCTAAATTGTTTGAAGAAGAGCAACTATTTGATGAAGACCAAGAAGAGATAGAGATCAAAGAGCATTTTGGTTATGTGTGGAAGTCTGATACATCGCCGCCATCAAGATTAGATCTGATAGTCGAGGAATTGTCAGTACCTTCACAACAAGGTAAGGCTTCTCCGTTGGAGCTACAACAGAAGATGCATGTCCATGTATCGGCGACCGATGACTTAAAGGATAAGGTGATCTCTATACAGGTGTTCTCGTCTCAAACCGGTCAATGGGTGAGGCAGGAGGTTGTGCCCTGTATGACACGGTAACTGCTCCACACCGTAGTTATGTGGACATATGGAAATCGGCTGACTACTGGCAGGGATCGCTCTATGTACATTATGATCCTGCATAACTTGGAGGGAGCATACGACATGGCCCAGCTACCAGGTAGACCATACGACGAAAAATATATGGAGGTATGTGTGAGCTGGTTGAGAGATCTATCTCAGTGAGCTACGAGAGAGGGGTTCATTATGTGGCATTCGAGGAATTGCAACTATATGTATGGACGTTGACAAAATTAGCCGATGGCCAAATAGGGTGGATGCTAGCACACAAGCCATACCTTAGTCCTTATAATCATCAAATTCAATGGTTCATGAAGCCTACAGTGCCGTGGGAGGCTGTCAAATACAACGAAGCAATAGTTAGCTTGTTCGAGTCGTGTAACATTAAGGGAATTGTATATGATGAGGAGCATGGCTAGAGTGACACAACTAATGATGTTGGTTGCGACAAGAGAAAAGTCCACATTTCAACCCTGAACTAACCACCCGGTTTGATTTACAACCCTCAACTTCGAAACCGGTCGAAATACACCTCCAACTAACCACTAGGTTCAAAACTCAACCTTGGTCTCGGTTTTGAGTGGGTCAAGTGGTTTTGACCACAGTCAAGGCTGACTGGGCAGGCCAACTCACCAGGCACTCTCTCCCTTTATCCCCAACCTCCAGCACTCTCTCTCTTCTCCCGTTCCCAGCCGCCGCACCAGAGAGAGAGAGAGAGAGAGAGAGAGAAAGAGAGCGCGAGCGCCACCCCGCACCGCTCCGGCCGGCCACCAGCGAGCCCGGGCCCCGCTGCCGCCCGGCTCCCTCCTTCCCTTCGTCTCTCCCTTCCTCTTCCTCCATCCCCGATGCTCCGCCACCTTCTGCCTTGTGCGCGTGCGCCACCCCACGTCCCATCACCGCTCCTCGGCGAGCGCAGCCGCCGGCGAGGGCCAGCATGGCCGCCGCGCCTCACCTCGTCCCCTCCGCCTCCACCTTCTCTCCTCACGCCCGGGCGCCTCCCTCTCCCGATCCAGGCGCGCCCGCGAGCCGCTGCCCACACTACCGCGACCCTGCCTCGCCAGCACCTCCATCCCGACACCTCCCAGCGACCATAGCCGCCCCGAGCCTCTCCCGACTGCGCCGGCTCCCTGCCTCCTCGTCCAGCACCGCAAGCCGCAGCCCGGTGAGCTTGGTGGAGGCTACGGGTAAGGGGAACGCCAGGGGGGCAGTACGCGGCCGTGGGACGCCTCCTTCCGACGGGCGCCAGTGTATTAGTGGCGGCTACGGCGTCGGCAGCAGCAGCAGCAGCTTGCTTAGGCTTAGCAGCTCGCCGCCGGCGGCGGCAGCAGCAGCAGCTCGCCCAGGTTAGCAGCAGCAGCAGCAGCTTGTCGCGGCTGCGGGTAAGGAGAAGAGAGGGAAGAAAAGAAGGGAACCTGGCGGCGGTGTGGCGGCGCCGTCGGGCTCCGGTTGCTGGCGGCGGACCTTGGCGTCGCAGGCGACCCAGGCGGCGGCGGGGGTGGGATTGGATCGGGGCCCGGGCTGGAACGAACAGAGAGAAGGGGGTCTAGGTTTGGATGTGTGCATGCGTGGGTTGCTGAGTTGGCTGCCCAGTCAGCTTTGACTCGGTCAAAACCGGTTGACCAGCCCAAAACCGAGTCAAGGGTTGTCTTTTGAGCTATGTGGTAAGTTGAGGGTGTAATTCGACCAGTTTCAAAGATGAGGGTTGTAAATCAAACCGACTGGTTAGTTTAGGGTTGAAATATGGACTTTTCTCTTGCGACAATGATGATGTAGATGAATGCATCCATGAGATGGATCGCTTCGATGGCACAACCAGTGATGTTCACGATCATGTACACATGAAGAAGGAGATGAACAAGAAGATGAAAACGAGGAGGATAGCCAAAGTGACACAACAACGAAAAATAGAAGTAATAGTATCACAACCAATTAAAACAAGCCATTCAACCAATAACTTGCTGGGAGCGAGTCTTTCTAGTATAACAAAGTGCAACTTACTCTCAACCAGATTAAATCAAAGACCAACAACAAACAATAAAAGATCAAGAGCAACTTATATGCAATAAAGGTATGAGAGAGAAGAAATCTTTACATAAGACGGCTATAAACACTGGAGCATAAATAAGCAACACCTTTAAATAAAAATAAAAAGGGTTCAGGGTTCATTGCATAGGGGGCTCAGATTCGCCTTTCCTCGATCATATAACCTACCCCCGTCATCTCTTATCACCAGATCAATCTGTTTATACATTGGAGCTGCCCTGGTTATCACTCAACAAGAATGACCATCCAAGGACAGAACAATAAGTATCACAGCATCAAAAAGGATTCTAGAGACAAGAGGGAAGATCCAACTTGATACCCACAGGCTCAAAGGCACACTTATTTCAGCCACGGTTGATCATCATCGCCCTAGCAAGAATGGCTTCCGACCGGCCGGCTATCCGCGGACACGTCAGGACATGTACACGGACATTTGCAGACAGAACTTTTGGGGTCAGCATTGGAGATGCCCTAACAATGCAATCCTGCATTTTTTTCCCGCGAGAGTAACTATTCATTGCGACAGTAGTGCGGGCTCGATCCGACGGCCGAGGTCCTCAAGTGGCTTGATCCGACGACCCAGATCGCATAAAGAAAACGAAATGGACGGCCGGATCTCCAAATCGTTGAGAGAGCGCGGGGGCTCCCGTGGTTCTTATTTTCAGGATGGGCATGACCAGAGTCATCAGAAGGGTAACCCTTCTAGTCTACCTAAAATTAAAGTCTAGGGCGCGAGAGGAGTCTTCGCCTGCCAAGAAAGCTCAATTAGAATGGACATGCAGTAACAAGAGAAACACATCCTTAATCAGATAGGATGCTTAAGGATATATCAGTACTAACAAAATAGACACGTCCTTAAACAATATGAACCAGCAATGCTAAAATAGACCATCTGATGCTGAAACATATACAGACACACGCCTGAGAAGCCGATCCTTAAACAAACAGTATGAGCATGTGACGACAAAACAAACTTATCCTTATACAAATACTATGAGCATGTTGCTCCTTCATCCTCAACTAAAAATAAATCAATGTATATGAACATTTTTTAGCTTAAACACAGAAGAACATTCAATTACAAGTTTACAACACTAAGCTTCCAAGATATTATACACCCTTGATAACTAAAGTTTCATTAGTATAACCTGTGAATCAATAGGAACAAAGTATCAATGTTGAATCACACGAAGCATCAAGGGTAAGCATTCGAGAAGAACACACACTGCCCGAGCCCAAACTGAACTACGGGTGTTCATCCAATTATATGGAAACAAATTAGAAGGGAGGACGATCCGCTATACCTGCTATGTGCAGAAGCGGGCGAGGTTGATGGCGTCCATGCCTTCTTCTGGCCAAGCACATCCACCTAAGATGTTAAACAATGTCAGCTTGTGCTACAAATCAACAACAAATAATACAGGTAAGTACCATGCATGAACCAAACCATCCCCTGACGACACATGCACCCATCGAAGCCATTCATTTTCCAGGGCTAATAACCGGGCACCCGTACAGTTCAAAGCAGAGAATCAAACATGTATAATCCAATGTAATAAGCAGTCAGTCGTACAGTTCAAAGCAGATTATCAAACACGCATAAACAAATCATCCATTTCGAAGAAAATAACACATCAAGACTCCTAAAAAGATAGAAAGATTGCTAACTGCAGGGCATGTAGTACATCGAGTGGACGACGAAGAAGAGCACCTAAGATGGATACCCACGAGGTAGGCCGTCCAATTCCGAAGGAACAACATCCACGCACCCGGCAATGACCCTGGCACCAAACCCTAACCACCACCCCGGACCAGCTGGTGTGAGATGTGTGCTTAAGGGCCTGTGGTTCAATGAAGTGAATGTTGGCATCATTGTCACCATTGAAGACATTAAACAATAATCAATATAAAAGCCTAAGAGGCATATACGATGTGACGTCACGGGAAAAAGAAAGCAATGTAGGAGGGAGACAATTACCTAACCAGCTTCCATGCAAGGAAAAGGAAGGGCTTCTCAAAGTTGTAGTTGCTCTTGGCGGAAACTTCATAGTACTAAGGGTTCTTCTTCCTGTGGAATGTGACCACTTTGTTATAGAATTATCATAACAAAGGCGGTCAACGACATGGATAAATAACTCTAGAGGGGCAGGAAAACATTTAGGCAAAATATCTGAACCCCAAGCACAGTGCAAGCAACACAATTATTGTACATACTTACTTGAAACCGATTGAATAACCCAAACATTTGAGAGTTATGTGAAGAAATAAGTCTTCTTTATATATGCATTCAAAATTGGAAATATGATAAAATTCTACTGGTGTCTTATTTCTATGTTCAGCCAGGATTCTAGAAAAATGGCATTATAAATAAAAATATATTGACATGAAATATACCAAAATTGGATACATGCATCACTGCCATCCACTGGGCAACATTGCAAATAGAAATAACATACAAAAGTATGCGACCATAATGCTAATAGCTAGACCAACGACATATATATGTGGAACTGGCATTAAGAACAAATAGAACAGTCAACTATTAATTCTACATCACACACACACACACACACACACACACACACACACACACACACACAGAGAGAGAGAGAGAGAGATTGTACTCAGAATGCAGCAGCAATCATCATGTAAACAAAGTGCAACTAAATATGGTACTGCAGATTCTGAAATCACCAAGGCCATCTCAAAGATACAAACATTCATTGCTTAACAGTACAAAATAACAAAGAAATTTGCAATTGTGACCGAGCCGACCTACTGCCTACTCCTTGCTGCCATAGTGCCATTCATTGATGTTCAATGCAAGTAGCAAGCAATCAAGCACAACAGAGTAAGCACAAACTAAAATAGAGATAAGAGGAAGAAAGGAGAGGCTACCAGTGTGCAGTGGAAGCTGGAGTATGGAGAGGACGAGGTCTTTGCCACCCCTCACCATGTGCAGCCTCCTCTTCACCCCCATCCCGTCCCAGTCCATGCCTCCTCCCTTCGCCGCCGCCGCCAATCCACGCCGGAAGCCTAGGGTTTGCACGAGGAAGGTCAGGGGTGCCAAGATCAGCACCCCGACACCGACCCTGAGCTCCAAGCAACAGCAACAGCCAGAGCAACCACCCCATGCCGTCGTCAATCCTCTCTACAGGGTGGTGTTCATGATCCCCACATCCACCGCCGCCGCCACCGGCCATGTTACCTGGGTGAAGAGGAGGGAGCCAAAGAAGCCGTCGATGAGAAGAGGGAGCACCAGGGGAGCCGCAGTCGCATCCGCATCAACCCACCGCCGCCGCTCCTGGCTCCGCCGCCCTTCATGACCGCGAGTGGCTAGCACAAGGGAGGGCCGCTTGCGATTCCGTGGGGAGGAGGAGGGAGGCGCGACGGGGATGGGAAGCGGGAGGAGGAGGAAGAGGAGAGGGGGCGCGAGTGCGGGAGGAGGCAGGAAGCTAGGTCTCCGCGGCTGGGAAGAGGAGAGGGGGCGCGAGTGCGGGAGGAGGCAGGAAGCTAGGTCTCCGCGGCTGGGAAGAGGAGAGGGGGCGCGAGTGCGGGAGGAGGCAGGCAGCTAGGTCTCCGCTGTAGCCGCTTCCTTTTATACGCCAACAGATGAAATGACGAAAATGCCCTCGATGGGGCACTGGAATTACACGCGGTGGCACGAACGAAATGTAACTATTCATTGCTACAGTGCCTCGGATCTGATCCGGCAGCCCTGATCAATCGCGAGCGAGATCCAACGGTCAGAATCGCATCAAGCAAACGGAACGGACGGCCGGATGTGCTGAGAGACAGGGGCGGGCCCAGGAATTAAAGAGTGTGTATTCAAATTTTGAAACTCTTTTTGAAGCCTATAGCCGTTCTTTTGGCACGTATAACCGATTATAGCAGCATATTGTACTAGTTCTAAATTATAGAAAAGATGTCGCATATTATGTTATATTCGTAAAATATTATCATAACTTGGTATTGTTCAACATATAGAAGTAAAAATTGTTCAACATACCATAGCAAAATCTAAGGTTTATAGAGGATAGAAAATAGCAAATGATAAAGAACCTTACAAATTACAGGATAAGTTTGCGATCCTTGATACTTCGAAAATGAGTGATGATGTCCTCATTCTTAACTTGCAAGAAGAATTCCCTTTCAATCAATGTGACCAAGCAACATCCAAAATTTGTAAACATTCTCGCACTACAAACTCAAATAAAAAATAGCAAATTCTCTTGTCTAAACAATTCATAATTGACTGCAAACAAGTCTCTAATTTCACTATATTTAAATAGAAAGACAAGTGGTCAGACTAACTTACTCATAGGAGCTCAAACTATGCCTCTGTCTGTACTGCAACAATGCAGCGGCCTGCTGGGCAGTGAGAACAAAACCATCTCTACTCTGCACTTATAGATGAATTCAATTTGACTAAGAATCGACATGAGACTGAGAGGAGAGATACCAATTTCAGAAGTCGGAGGATTAATACTTCTAGTTAGCAATTATACCTTCAGTAGATAATATGTGGTTCTGGCTTTGAAATTGAATTGATTCGGCATGCTGTCCGCCGCACACCTGAAGGATCAGAAGTTCAGAACAGAAGGGTCGCGGCGGCGCCCCGTGCCCACGCGCGATCTTCGATCCGGCGTGGCGACGCCAACAGCCCTGGCCGGCCGGCGGCGGAGCGACGGCTCGCGTTGGAACAGAACGATCGATGCGTGCGTGAGGGCAAGGGAGGCAGGTGCCCTTTGGTCTGTGCCTCTGATCGATTGATGGAGGTTCTTTTGGGCGATGATGGACGTGTGCGTACGTGCGGCGCTACTGGACCAAGTCGTGGACTCGTGGTGTCGAGGGAAATAGAGGTTGGGCTATCGGGCCAACCGGCTAGTAGTGGACTTGTGGTGGACGTGTTCCCAGTTTTGTTTTTCCTTGTACAGAACAGCATAGATACTATGTATATACGTGCTTTTTTGCCCAAAATAATGGGTATTCAGCTGAATACCCTTGAATTGAGGTGGGCCCGCCCCTGCTGAGAGAGCGCGGAGCTTGCTGCGGTTCTTATTTCTGGATTTCAGTTGCTGTCCGTGTACGCACGCACCTCATCCTATAATCAGACAAAACACGCACACACGCGCGTCTGCCTGCGGATGATGCATGCATGAATGATGCTTCCAGTTCCAGGTCTACTTGCAGGCTAGCCGCTTTTAAAATACCTTGATTCATTCATATCAGGTTAGCTCCGACTAAACAACGCTCGCAACCGCAATGTAGCAGCCAGCTCTACCTAGTGCTGCTGTGTTGCTTTTGATTTTTGCTTTTCCTTTCGGGTATGGCTAGCTAGCCCTAGTTAGTTTGCCTGCTGGAGCGTGGTCATCCAGGAGAGATGCTAAGCTGTGACCGATTTCTTAAATATAATAATAAGGCTGGATCATGCCAGTAGCAGGTGCAATTAGAAGAAGAAGAAGAGAACAATGGCCATGCATGCAAGAGAAGATTTTTTTTTCTTCTGAAGAGAAAAAAAAAATCAGGAGGGGAAGGTGTGCACGTGTGCAGCGCAGGGCCACGCTGTCCGTCCGGCGCCAGTGGGTGACCGAACCACACCACACTACTGCCACCCGTAGCGTAGTTTATTCCCCTGCGTACGCGTACGGAGCGGCAACGCGTAATAAAATAAACAAACAAAAGCGGCGAGAGAAGATTCGCGCGGAAAGCCGCCAACGGACGAGCGGACACGGAAAAGGGTGGGAAAAGAAAAAAGAAAGAAAGGCGCCTTTTTCACCGGGGGGCCGCACCCGGCCGCACGAGGGGCCACCGCGGGCCGGCGTTACCCGCCGCGCTTGGTTGTCACCGACCAGTGGGGCCCACGAGGGTCTGACGGCGACGTGTATGTGCGGGCTAGGGGGAGCGTGGGTTTGTGCGGCCATGATTGCTGGCTGGCTCTGCCTCACCACACGCACACGTGGGGATGGATAGTGCCATCTCATCTGCAGCCCGGCCTGACCCAAATGCCCTTGGGTGTGTTTTTGGGGTAATTTTGATCGGTTGCCACTATCGTGAATCGGGGTCAAAGAACCAATGCTTTTCCATTACCACTCTTGTGCATTCTACTTTTGTTGTGTGTTGAACACAACACCATTGAGGATCCGAAAGAAAGAGAAAAACATTATTTGCATTGTTGATTGCCCAAAGTTAGTACTACGCGTACATGTGGGTTCTTCGGTTTGATAAAGTAAAAAAAAAAGAATTACGAGCAAACTTTCGATCTATTTATCAGCTGTCAAGGTAGTACATAAGGCACTAGAAATAAAAAATACATCCAGGTCCATAGACCACCTAGCGACAACTACAATTACTGACAGTGGCGGAGCTACATTCAAAAGCATGGGCGGGCAAGCCAGAAGAGAGGCCCAATTTTTTTGATAATTATGGCCCAGATTACTCTTAGGCCCAGCTTGTTGCAGCAAAACTGGATGACCCATGGCCCATTTTGCTACAACGTAGCTACGTCGGTGATCACTGGAGCGAGCCGAAAGAGCATCACCCCTCCCTCATCGGAGCCGGGCAAACCTTGTTGTAGTACACAATCGGGAAGTGCTAAGGCCCCGTAGGGCCACCGCACCAGAAGAGCAACCGCCGCTGATGAAGAGAATCGTAGATCAGAAGGATCCAACCTGCAGACACACAGACGCGGATGAACGAAGACTGGATCCAAGCAAATCCACCAAAGATAACCGTGTAGTACGTATATTGGACTAAAAAAGTAACCGTGCGGCATTTGTAACGGCCACACGAGCAACCGTGCAACATGTGTAACCATGCGGCATATGTAATTGGCTATGAGAGCAACCACGCATCATGTACAAAGGACCACGAAGTGATCATGTGGCATGTGTAACATGCCGCAAAAGTAATCATGCGGCACCTCGCAACATGTATAACAGACTACCGAGTGACCACGCAACATGTGTAATGAACTTCAAAGTAATCACGTCACATGTATAACTTACTATAAAAGTCTCCATGCATCATGTATAGCGTACCACAAAAATGAACGCGCGGCGGAACCATCAGCATGATCATTATTTTGCTACTCGTCCTGGATCCGTCACCTCCAAGCATCGCACGAGCATTTTCAAACGATTCGACGCAACTAGTAAAATTACGTGCCTGCAATACATGTTGATATTTGGCAGGATACCAACTGCACGTTGTATTAGGCAGGATATTAGTTTCTCGTCAATTGCATGACCAACGACTATATATATTACTATTATGAATGATACTCCCTCCGTTCTATAATGTAGTGCATATAGATTTTTTCAAAAGTCAAACATTACAAGCTTTGACCATATTCATAGAGAAAAATGGGCACATATAGAATACCAAATACACATCATTGGATACATCATGACTTATATTTTCAGAATGTACATGTTTGGTATTATAGATGTAGACAGTTTTCTCTATACACTTGATCAAAGTTGGCAAAGTTTGACTTTCAGAAAAATCTATAGGCACTACGCTGTGGAATTGAGGGAGTATTGATTACACGCTAAATATATTAAGCATTTAACGCTGGAACAATCTAGGACGTTGGATTGACACGATCTGATGGCCGGTATAGATAGAAGTTTGTCAATGTCCTCCTTTCAAATGGGGGCAGGGCATGAGATCCTTCCTTTTCATGCGAAGAGAGAGTGGTAAAGCAGGCAGGGGTAGGATGGTAAATCCGCGGAGGGCTAATGGCGTGTTTGACTCGAGAAGCGGTATAAGAATCCCCCATCCTAAAAATTTCAATTAGTTTCATTCAGTAATCATCAGAAGCGAGTCGAGTCCCCTCCAGTCCCCAACCCCCTCCCCCTCCTCCTCCTCCTCCTCCTCGCCGTCGTCGCGCTCGGATCCGGCCCCGCCTAGGGTTCCCCCGCCCCGATCCCGCCGATCCGCGCCCCCCGCCATGCCGCCGCAGCTCGGGGCCTGATCCCGGGAGGCGGGAGGGAGGAGGAGCGCCGCTCTTCCGGTCCGGCGTCCCCCTGCGCCGCTCGGGGCGGAGGAGATCCGCCCGATCCGTGCCCCGGGGTCGTCTGCTTCGGTGGTGAGGAGCCCTGCCTTGCCCGGACTGTTCTTACTATGTTCTTACTTTTGATTTTGCTCTGGTCTCTGATGCGAATCTTCGCTGCTCTCCAGCTCGTCGGCTGCCGATCGATCCCATTTCTTCGGCGCGCTGCACCCGTGCGTGACCCGATGGAGCGTGGGAGCGAGATGAGGCCCGTGCACAACAGCGTCGACACCGTCAACGCGGCCGCTGCTGCCATTGTCACCGCTGGGAGCCGCAGGCAGCCCACCGTGGAGCCGGTTCGTGCTTTCACCCCTGTCCGCCGTGAATTCCATCATGCCACCTCGTGTGATTTGGTCGTGTCATTTAGCGAGCTTACTCTGGTCCTTATGCTGTTGTGGTAGATTTCATGATTTATTAGTAGATCGTCTGTATGCTTTTGAAGTGACATCGCTGGTTTGTGCTGCCTCACATATTTGACCGCTGCTCTGTGTCATTTGATTTGTGCCGGTATGATGCATCCCGTCATCACCTGGTCGCCAACTCACATGTGGTTGTGGTAGTCTTTCCATTGCGTACTTGTAGTGCCGGGTACCCTAGTTGGTGTGTAATAGGTACATGTTCTGTACAACTATTAGAGTTCAAGAAGGGAAACGCATGCTACAAATTACTGAGTGCATATTAGAGCTAGGATGGGAGATTACTTACATAGGTTAGTTGTGTGCGTTGAAATGATAGTTACTTACCAGTAGATCATTGCCAGCAGGTTTGCGTGCTTCTCCTTCACTAAGTTGACTTGTAAACTTTGGTGACATCGTTTAACAATACATGGTGGAAGTCTCAGCACTTTTGTGGTGGGCAAAACTGATATGAAATCAAGTTTTGCACCTGCCCTGTACTCTTTTCGGGAATTGTAATACATGTTTTTTCTTCAGAAGATTATTTATACTGTGTGCCACTTTTGGCCCCGGATGAAACATACTATCAGCACTGAATACTTGCATGGAATTAAGGCCATAGCTGAAACGGTCAGTTTGAATTCTTGAGAGGACCAGATGGGACAAAAATATTCTCTCTTAGCTGGCGATATGCCACCAGCTATTATTTCTGTTTTTAATCCCTGGCGTTAGTTACTCCCTTTTTTAATGCATGGCCTGCTGTTTAGGCATTCGTCCTGTTATGTTAGTTAGTCACAGTTTTGTCTGTTCATGAAAAATTAAGGTAATCTGGTGCACCTATGATTGCTACTCTCCAGTACTTTTAGCTTGGACCACATGAAACAAATGAGTATTCGCACTGTTTGTTTTCTTACAATAGCAGCCGGCACTTGCTGATGTGAGATCCCTTGGTAGTGGAGCTATGATTTTAACCCTGTGACTGTAAGTGGGGACTAACCACATAAAAGGAAACAAGTATGTGGTATCTATATGTTACAGCTGTGGCTGGAATTACGGTTTCTCCCTTGTTTACTACTACATCCGGCTGAGTTATCTGTCGGTCGTAATTTTGGGTGACTTGTATGATTTACTTCTACTGTTTTTTTTTTTTTGGGGGGGGGGGGGATGGGGTCAGTTTGCTAAGCAGCATGATGTTTCACTTCTCTATCTTTCATCACATAAACAGCAGATAATAATTTCACTCGACTGCTTTGTTTTTACAGTAATTGTGTGGCATGCCTTGTATATTGTCTTTTGTTTTCTTAGTGAAGTTGCATATTGTTGTTGATTATACTGAGGAGCTAAGGGAGACAATTTAGTATAGAATGTATGTCTGAGAAAAGTGTACATGTTCCTGATTATACATGGGCATTGAACTCTTCAATTCATACTTTATTAAGGTGCCTTGTTTATTTATGAACTTTTTATGCTGCCACATTCTATATCCCTTGTTTAAAGACTGCACAACGACAGCTCTTTGTTTCTGTACTAATGAGTAGTATTGTTCATTTGCAGAGAAGGAAATGGACTGATTGGTTGAGCGCATACTTCTGCTTTGGAGCTCAAAAGAATGACCGGCGGATCAGCCATGCGGTCCTTGTCCCAGAATCTGCATCTCAGAGGATAGATGCACCGGCACCAGAAATTTCAAATCATCCACCTCCCCAGGTCTTCCCCTTTGTTGCACCTCCATCATCGCCCGCCTCTTTCCTCCAATCAGGATCTGCATCTATTGTGCAATCACCAATGGGCCCTCCATCTTTTTCGCCTCGCTCGCCAAACTCTCCGTCACCCACAGGTCCTCCATCCATCTTTGCTATTGGGCCATATGCACATGAGACACAGGTAGTCTCCCCTCCAATCTTCTCGGCCTTCACAACTGAACCTTCAACAGCTCCTTTCACTCCCCCACCAGAGTCTGTTCATTTGACAACCCCTTCCTCGCCTGAGGTGCCATATGCAAAGCTTCTGACTTCACTCAACAGCAGCAAGAATGGGGAAAGGGGTGAACTTCAATCATACCATATTTACCCTGAGAGCCCAATAGGGCGTCTCATATCTCCAAGCTCTGCTTGTTCTGGCACTTGCTCCCCATTCCCTGACCCCGAGTTGCAGACATCCTCACACAGCACTTTCCCCTCCTTCCCAGTTCGTGAGCCCCCAAAGATCCTGGATGGTGAGGGCATTGCTACACAGAAGTTGATACCTCGCCATATGAGGAATGGCGGCTCCCTTTTGGATGGCCACATTACAGCAGCTGTACCAGTTGTGGACTTCTCCGCAAGACTTCAAAACAATGATCATGCTATGGATCACCGGGTCTCATTTGAGCTGACAGTAGAGGATGTCGCCCGCTGCCTGGAGAAGAAGACCGCCATTTCTGGAGAATCTGCTGCATCATCTTTCCACCTTCCATCCAGCAATACTGGTGATCACTCCAGAGAATCCAATGAGACAAGGGCAGGGCTGTACGTCGATGAAACATACCATGACCTGCCTGAGAAAGCACGGCGCTCCCTGTCCCTCCGTCTGGCCAAAGAGTTCAAGTTCAGCAACGTCGGCGGCCCCCACGTGGAGGAGACGGGCGCGCTCGGGTCCGACTGGTGGGCGAACGAGAAGGTCGCCGCGATCAGAACTGAGCCAAGGAAGAGCTGGTCCTTCCGCCCAGTGGCGCAGCCAGGGGTCAGCTAACCGCCGCACTGACCATAACCTTACAACAGCAAGATACAAGTTTCCTTTTGCTTCTTTTGCTCCTGCAATGCAACAGTAGCCGCCGTGTTCCCCACACACCATCTTTAAACTGCAGGAGGCGCCAAAACCTATGCAAACATTCAGGTTGTAGTGGCAAGTTAAAGGTTAGATATAGTGGTAAGTAATTCAGTGTCCAGCTAATCATCATTCATATAAAGAACCCAAAAGGTGGTGATGCAGATCCTGGAACCCTCCCTCAATGTGTTGTTGATGTTGTTGTTATTGTCATCGTCGTTATAAAACCAAACCGCAAATACTTTTACCGTCGTAGCGTGTGTTGTAATCCTCTTTTAACTCACTTGCTGCTGTTGGACTGATGATGCTGTTTATGTACATAATAAAGTAGCCAGAATTGTAGAACTGTTCCTTTCAGCATCATCGTCAGATGGAGCCATATTGTACCCTGATGCTCATCTTAGATGAGAATTACTATTCTGTTGTTCACCAGTGTCGCTGGCTGATTGATTGGAGCCAGCATCAGAAAGCACCATTCTGATGTTCATCGCATGAATTGGCTGTGCATTTTGGTGTGAATATTGAAATTACAAGGAGAATCATGTTATCATCCAGGCTGTGCCTTGGTTGAACCATGTGGTTTCTTCCTTCTAGGCTCCTAGTTTCAGGTACTTTGCCTGGCACCATCCAAGGAGTGCACACAAGTCGGCAGATGACGCCGACGTTGATATTTTGCGACGGTGGTGAGCAATTCGGCTCTTCATTTTAAACTTTTCTGGGGTATATAAGTTGTTTTGCTGTAGTTTGCAAGAACCTGAGTATTATGACCAAAGCGACAGAAAGAAAAAGAGGGATCCTGAAAGTGAAAGAAAAAGAGGGATCCTGAAAGTGGCCTTCCCCCTTGGAGAAGTCTGCAAACCTCTAGCCGGCGGGAGCTACTACTGTCTGACGCATGAGATGAGCCACCAGAGAGATCGCATGGAGATCACGAGACAGTTGAGTAAATTGACGGCCAATAATGGTAGTACTCCTTGTAATTCACAAGAATCGTCAAGGGGGAGTAATTAATAACTAAATATCATGACCCCCAAGATCGCCAAGGGGTGCCGTTAAACCACAACGTCAGTCTCAGCAAGTTAAAAGGAGAGGGGAAAAGAATCTATGTCTTCGAAGAAGCAAACAACAATGGCAGCAACAGCAACAACAATATGCGGACGACGACGAGTTCGGTTCTCATCTCATCGCGTCGTACCAACATGGGGGACAATTTTGATGATCATATCAATCTTGGGTCTAATTCAGAAAAAATAAATATTGAGGTGAACTTGTAGGACTGATTAGAGTAGGCCGGCCGTCCAGGTGGCAACAAGATTAGGTTAGGTGGCAGCAAGCTTCATTGTGGAGCCTTAATCATGTGGTGATATTTTCTTCTTCTCCTCCTCCTTCCCGGTGGGCCCAACGGCTTGGCATCGACCAATCCACATCCGGTCGAAAGCGAGCCGGCGCAGCAGGAGACATGAAATATCATAGCACTGTTTCCCCTCCCTCTCCATGATCAACAAGGTGAAGTTTTAAGGAGAAGCAACAGGCCATGATTAGTTTTAAGGTGACGATCAATTAATTGAGGACAGGAACATGGGGGGGGGGGGGGGGGGGGGGGGTGCATGGCTGAGGATTCAGACAAGGACGGATAACGTTGATCCGGCACCAAGCTAAACCAAACCGGCCCAAATCCGGTCCCACCACCCTCCACATCAGCTATCAATAATCTATTCCAGCTCCCCCCCTCGCCTTCGCCGTCGCGCCACCACCCCCGGTGAACGCGTGCACACCTCCATCTCCATCTCCATCACCATCGCCATCGCCGTCTCAGGGCCCGGCGGTGTTCTTGCGATGTCCTCCGGTCAATCATTGCGAGGTCTACATTAGTAGGAGACTAGTAGTGATACCAAAAGTTAAGTTACCTCTCTGGTAATAGAATGGTATCCAAGGATGACAGTTACCTCTCTGGTAACAGAATAGTATCCAAGACCGCTTCAAAAAAAAAAAAGTATCCAAGACAGACAGTTACTTCTCTGGCTAATTAACCTGTCAATTTTGTGCCAGCAAAAGGCGAAAGTGACCTCACTAATTACCCCTAATCATGCTCTGCCACCAAGTCAAGAGCAAGTCTTTTTGTACCAGTATAATTAATTTTTTCACCTCTCCTTTTCATGCACCATTCATGCCCAATCAAAATCAAACCCCAGTGATAATCCTAGTTTAAGGAGGGAAACAAGAACAAAAAGAGTGATGCAAAAATTGTATCCTATTCCTGGCGCCACAAAAATCCAAGGCCAGTCCACCTCCATTGTTCATTCTCAACAGCATCACCATTAATCATGGCCGTGCATGTGAGGATGCGGTGAGAGCACCGGCCACCGGGGCAGCTCCACATGAGCCAACCACATTTCTCTGTTTCTGGAAAACAAAAAATCTTTTCCTCATTTGGTCGCAGACATCCCATCGACTGGTGGGGGGAGCGGCAAGAAAATAATATCCATGGGGGGCAATCTACTAGGAGGCCATGTGGAGCTCGCCAAGTGGTCAATGGCTCGTCGCCCAAGTGTTCCATTGTTAGCCTCTTCTGGTGGCAAGTAGTTTCTCCACGAGCTCCACGAGCAGACCAGCTCCTTCCTCCTCCTCGTCGTCGTCGTCCTCAGCGTGAGTCTCACGGCTGGCTGGGGATCCATCCGTCCATGGAGATGGAGGCCTGCTGATGAGGCTGGTGGCTTCCGGATTGGTACGTACGTGCTGTTGGTGCATGCATGATTGCCGCTTGCGCCCCCACCATTATTTGGTTGGAGCTCGCTCCGGTTCTTGTCCAGCTCTGTTTTTGTGAGCCGGTGGTTGCAGATCTTGCTCCTGCCCATAGCTAGCTAGGCCACAGATTGCAGATTTCTTTCTGGGTGGAGGATTAGGTAGGTCGCTGTTCTTGAATCGAATCTGGAGGGGAGGAGAGGAGATTCTTGCAGATTCAGTAGTGTAGAGATCGAGGAAGCAGAGAGGGAGATTGGATCTTGGGGTTGAGGAGGGTGGGGGCAATGGCGATGGAGCCGACGGTGAAGGTGGCGCTGGGGACGGCGGCGTTCGGCATCTTCTGGGTGCTGGCGGTGTTCCCGGCGGTGCCGTTCCTGCCCATCGGCCGCACGGCGGGGTCGCTGCTGGGGGCCATGCTCATGGTGCTCTTCAACGTCATCACCGCCGACGAGGCCTACGCCGCCGTCGACCTGCCCATCCTCGGCCTGCTCTTCGGCACCATGGTGGTCAGCGTCTACCTGGAGCGCGCCGACATGTTCCGCCACCTCGGCCGCGTGCTCTCGTGGCGCAGCCAGGGCGGCAAGGACCTGCTCGTCCGCACCTGCGTCGTCGCCGCGCTCGCGTCGGCGCTCTTCACCAACGACACCTGCTGCGTCGTGCTCACCGAGTTCATCCTCAAGATCGCCCGCCAGAACAACCTCCCGCCCAAGCCCTTCCTCCTCGCGCTCGCCTCGAGCGCCAACATCGGCTCGGCGGCGACCCCCATCGGCAACCCGCAGAACCTCGTCATCGCCGTGCAGAGCGGCATCTCCTTCGGCGACTTCGTCTTCGGCATCCTGCCGGCCACGCTCGTCGGCGTCGTCGTCAACGCCGCCATCCTGCTCTGCCTCTACTGGCGGGAGCTCTCGGACGAGAAGTGCGTCGACGTGTCCCACGACGCGCTGCCCGCCGAGGTCGTCGAGGAGGACGACGTCACCTCCCACCGCTTCTCGCCGGCCACCATGTCCCACCCGCGCCGCGGCCGCCTCCCGGACTGCTCTGTTCTTCCCGACGCGGCCGGCTGCGAGGCGCACTGCTCATGCGAGCCAGTCAAGCCCAACGGCGACGTCGCCAAGGCGGCGCCCGGCGGCGTCGGGATCCACCAGAGGCGAGGCAACGCGAACGGCAGGGTGACCAAGGAGGATGAGTACTGCTGCTTCAACTCGGCGGAGGAGAAGGAGGCGGCCATGGACGAGGAGTGGAAGAACAGGCTGTGGAAGACGTGCGTGTACGCCATCACCTTCGGCATGCTCGTCGCGCTGCTGCTCGGCCTCAACATGTCCTGGAGCGCCATTACCGCCGCCCTCGCGCTCATCGTCCTCGACTTCAAGGACGCCCGCCCCTGCCTCGAGAAGGTAACCATCTGTCTGTGTAGCCTGCAGTTAAACTGAACCAACAGGTGTCTGTCTGCAGTTAAACTGAACCAACAAGTCTGCAAGATGAATTCACCAATTCCCATCTTGAATGAAACTTTTGTTAAACTGAACCAACAGGTGTCTGTCTGCAGTTAAACTGAACCAACAAGTCTGCAAGATGAATTCACCAATTCCCATCTTGAATGAAACTTTTGTTAAACTGAACCAACAGGTGTCTGTCTGCAGTTAAACTGAACCAACAAGTCTGCAAGATGAATTCACCAATTCCCATCTTGAATGAAACTTTTGTTAAACTGAACCAACAGGTGTCTGTCTGCAGTTAAACTGAACCAACAAGTCTGCAAGATGAATTCACCAATTCCCATCTTGAATGAAACTTTTGTTAAACTGAACCAACAGGTGTCTGTCTGCAGTTAAACTGAACCAACAAGTCTGCAAGATGAATTCACCAATTCCCATCTTGAATGAAACTTTTGTTAAACTGAACCAACAGGTGTCTGTCTGCAGTTAAACTGAACCAACAAGTCTGCAAGATGAATTCACCAATTCCCATCTTGAATGAAACTTTTGTTAACAATTGAAATAATTCAAATGGTTTGGTCGAATTTTACACATGTTTACACCACAATAGATTACTGTTCGAGATTGATTGTTCACATCAAATTAGATTGGCCAGTCTGTTCTCTCTGAAACTAAAACTCACACCAGAACTAAGTACTAACTACTGTGCATCCCGTTCATTGTTGCTTACTGTGGTGCTGCTGAAAAACAAATTTCAGGTCTCCTACCCACTGCTGCTCTTCTTCTGTGGGATGTTCATCACCGTGGACGGCTTCAACAAGACCGGCATTCCAAGCACGTTCTGGGAGTTCATGGAGCCCTACGCGCGGATCGACACGCCGACAGGGGTGGTCATCCTCGCTCTGGTTATCCTTCTCCTCTCCAATGTCGCATCGAATGTCCCGACCGGTTAGTTCCTCTCCCACCCTCCCATTTCCTGAAAAACATGCCCCACTGCCATTTCGACGCCATTTGTCGTAATATATGAAAATCAGAGTGAATTTCATCTAATTTTGTGCAAATTTCATAGATGCTTCCAAACTGTAATTAATCAGGCTGCAGTAATCAGAGACACCAAGCAATGGCACGATTCATTTTTGGATCAGTTGTGCAATTATTTCTGAATGTGTTAGATGCTAGCCAGACTGTCAGGTCCCAACTTGTATCAGATCGGCCAATCATTCATTCTAGTACTAAAGAACAACAGAAGCAGCTGAACATGCCAAGTTCCCTGCACCACAAACTGACAGACTCTGCGTTGGGTTTGTGCTTTGTTGCAGTGCTGCTGCTCGGCGCACGGGTGGCGGCCTCGGCGGCGGCGATCTCCCCCGCGGCAGAGACCAACGCGTGGCTGATCCTGGCGTGGGTGAGCACGGTGGCCGGCAACCTGTCGCTGCTGGGGTCGGCGGCGAACCTGATCGTGTGCGAGCAGGCGCGCCGGTCTCAGCAGTTCGGCTACACCCTCTCCTTCTTCAGCCACCTCCAGTTCGGCTTCCCGGCGACGCTCATCGTCACCGGCATCGGCCTGCTGCTCATCAAGAGCAACTGAACAAGGGAGATCATGATTATCACCAACACAGCAGAAGAAGAAGAAATGATTCATATTGGTATATAGGTATGTAAATTTTAAAAATATTGTGAATGCTGAGGCCGTCATTTGTGGCCTGTGGGGTAAGTCTTGTACCGTAAAGAAGCTGGGAGGCCCCCGAGCACAGATGATGCCATTCATGGTGGTGCTCGGAGGCTTTTTGGGTTGTACATTTTATATATATTGAAAAAGAGGAGGAAGAAGAAGAAGAAAGATGTACATGAGTAGCTGTTATCTCAATCAAGCAAGTAAAAGGAGGTGTAAATTTGTTCAGTATTCACGATGAATTGGATGGTACACATTGCAATCTGTTGACCGACCAAGTGGGAAAAGATCATGCACGCATCCAGCTTGACATGTGGCCCCTGTCTGTCTCCACATGCCATCCTCCAAGGCACAATGCATTTAAAATAGTTTTTCTAACGGAAGGGTTACCTAGCGGTGAAGAATCAGGCGTTCGCTTGCTTGCTCTAATATTCGTGGCAGCTTTTCTATACCTATAAATAAAGAAAGGTGATACTCTTAATCCGTCATGTGCGTTTTGAAAAAAGACCCGTCACTATTATTGGGAACGAGACTAAATGTTCGGCCTTAATGAGATGGATTTTGATTCCTCTCCAGCCAGGAAAAGATGTGGCTCCTCTTTGTTCTACTACCTTCATCCTTGGGTGAAGCCGGTTGGCTCACCAAACAAGAATTTTTTGATAATTAAGCCTCAGTCCAAAAAAATATGAAGAACGATTCACCCGATTTTTTCATTCGTGTGGACTCTCTCGTGGCTCGCACGTATCCCGTCTGGACCTCATCCCATCCGTCGCCTGTCGCCTACTATGTGGCTGAAGACGGCCCTTGCCAACGCCCGCTAATGTGCAGTTGATGACCGGCTACAAATGACATGGACCGTAAAGGAGCAATGTTGGAATTGGTGGGGGAGGGGAGCTAGGGTTTGGAGTTAATGCGAGTCACAACAGCAGTCGTTGATTGGAATGGGAGGAGGTCTCTCCACAATATAACAATCCTGATCTCGCCTAACACAAACAAGCATGTTTTGCTTGCTGTCACTATTACTTCAGATTAATCATCACTTACAATTTGTTCATAATATTATTATTTTCCATTCTACTTTTAAATTTACCTCATGACATCAGGTTCAAATTTATTAATAATGTTATTCATTCCAATTTTACTTTTAAATTTCGGAGTGAACTAATAAGCTGAACTAAGTTGACTCAGGACCACATCTCATGTTTCAAGTTGGCATCCTGAAAAACCCTACCCTCAATCGATCCATTGTTCGTCATGTTGTTCATTATTTTTGATAGAGCTCACCATTCACGTCGACTAGTCATTGTTTGCCATGTTAAAATAGAGGACGTGCACCTGTGAAGGGTCTTGTGAATACTTATCATGTTAGAGGCGTGTGCTACATTTTTATTTTCCGTTGCAACGAACGGGACTTTTGCTAGTTGTGTATAAAGTAAAAATGCTTTCCTATGCAATACAAACAGTGGAGAAAGGAATACACCTTGCGCATGTCAGGTTTGTGGTAGCTTTAGGTAAGAGAGAGTGAGAGCGTGGAGTAAAGGACGACGCATGTGTTCTCTCTCCCCCAAACAAAATAGTTGCATTTTATTTCATGGTCACATTTTGAATGGTTAATAACTTATGAACCAAATTTTCATTTGTGAAGTTTTTTATATATTTGAATTCAAGACGATAAGACCTTTACAACAAGACCGGTTTTGGATACATTTTGGCTAGTTCGAATTCTACTATTTCAGCCAGTTTCGCTTTACAATAAAAGGATTGCACTCATTTCATAAAAGTATTTTTTGCTGTGTTCAAAAACCCGATTTCACTCATTTCAATTGAAAGAAAGAGATTTTTCAATTATTTTCAAAAATCAATTTCACTCATTTTTTTTAAAAACTTTGGTTTCAAGAAGTGGTATATGTGAAATATAACTAAAGCTGAAATGAGTGAATGAAGCAACTTCACAATAAGCACACTGAAATAAGGAGTTTCACAAAAATAATATTTCAATTTTAAAACTGATTTCACTCATTTAAAACTATCATTCAAATAAAACTTATTTCACTCATTTGAAAAAAAATTTATTTTGACGGTGTCCCGGATTGGGGGGGGTCTCTCATCACGTCGTCTCCCGGCCTGGTGGGTAGGGTCGAGGGCCCCCATGTCTGTTCACCACTAGGCTACATCAAGGCAGCCCACGGCGGATGAAAGGAAGGCTCCCGAAGACTCGTTGTATACTCCAAGATATTAGAGGTTGTCTACAACACGTCCCCCTCATACGTAACCGACTAGGTTGTAACCCTAGAATCCTCGGTACCTATATAAACCGAGGGGTAGTGATGCGGAGCATCCCAAGGTCATCCTCATAGACTCACCTTCGTCACCTAAAGTGCCACGAGGACCTATGACACAAGCACGAGCAAGAGCCATCGAGAACGAGGTGACATCACTCCTCTCGCAATTTCCCTTCGAACCATATGTGCCATGGATGCTACCTCAAGCGGAGACCCTATGTATACTCAGGTACCAAGGAGAGCATCATGGAGAAGCTAAGGAGCAAGGCCGAGCGAAGGAGAAAGACGGACGCGAAGACGGAGAAGGATTCGAGCAAAACAGCACCAGCCCGGATGATCCGGACCGGCGCCCGGACGATCCGGCCGATGCCCGAACGATCCGGCCGATGCCCGGACGATCCGGACCCCGGCCCGGATGATCCGGCCGAACGACGCTCAACTACAGCAGCCAGAAAAAGTTAGCCGGATCATCCGGCCTCAGCCTGGATGTCCGGCTCCCCCGCAACAGTGACTGACCCGCCCGGATCATCCGGGCTCCCGAAGGCCGGATCATCCGGGCACCCCGCAGCACATGTGTGTGTGTGTGTGTGGCCCGAGGCCCATGTAACTATTTCGCCCCCCTAGACTATAAATACCCCTCCTCCTCTATGTTTTAGGGTTAGCAAAGTGTTGGCTCTTGAGATTAGAGCTTTGCTCATCCATACCTCTCCCATGGAGATCAAGACCTCCATGAGACCCATGTGAGAAGATCCACTCCGGATATCAAGACCTCGACTCCTCTCCGGATCAGGATGAACTAGCTACCGTGTATCCTCTCGTGTTGACTTTGTATCGTGATTCATCGTATGTGTATGTGGATCTAGTGTGTGATTTGTGATTGTGTCAATTGAGTGATTTGTGTTCTTGTGTTCTTGCCTTTTCCCCCTCCAATTGTGAAAAGATCGACGAACTAGGGTTCCACCCTACATCATCTTGGTATCAGAGCCACGTTGATTCACAATTTGGAGTCCTTCCCCTCCACTTTCTACCCTCAATTTTGTTGTTTTCCCCCAATTTTGAAAATTCCCACAAAAATAGCCCCACAATTTTTTCTGTGATTTGTTGGTTTGATGATGTTTTGTTGATTTTGATCCGTGGATTTCGTGTGTTGCAAGTGGATCTACACTTCCCCATCATTCCCACCTCGAAAACCCCTTGAAATCCTTGAAATTTTTCGAATTTTTCTCGAATTTGAGCCCCTCCCGAACCTCGCCCGCGCGAGGTTGACCTGCCCGGATCATCCGAATAGGCACCCGGATCATCCGGCCACGCCCGGACGGCCGGACCGGGGCCCGGATCAGCCGGCTTTGTCTGATTTTTTCGATTTTTTTTCCAGCCACTTATACACCGCCACCACCACTTCCGCCTAGTCTCCCCTAGCACCACCATAGCTTTGCCACCATCTCCGATACCCCTAGACCACCACCACCACCACCAGTTGACATTTGCTTTGAGATTTTGAGTTGCGGATTCTCGTTTCCTAGTGTGTTTCGGCTAACTAGGCACGGTTCGACATCGACTTCACCGCCCACTCATCATCGCCACGGACTCGACATCGACAATGACCGTCTCACCATCGTGACACCACCACCGTAAGCAAGGACGGTAACCTCGACGACAACTCGTTCATTCCCTTGCCATTGCATTGTTAACCCAAAGGCCCTCTTTTGCGTCGCTTTCCTACGAGATTAGCCATTTGAGTATTGCTGGGCAACGCTACTTGTGCACTTTAGTGATACCGTTCCGCATAGCTATCATAGCGTGCATATATCATCATATCACCTCTTGTGCCAAAATTTTGTTCCCGCATATACATCATTGCTACCATCGTGAGAGCATTTCGCATAAGTGGCCAAAGGAAAATAGCAAAAGAAAGAAAAGCTTTGAAGCAAAGAGAAAAGAGCAACAACAAGCTTGTAAGCAATAGCCATAGCATCGCCACATCACATATCATATTTGATCATCTTGGATCATTGTGACAAGTTCATCGGGACTCATACATACAAAGCATATGTGAGATAGAAGTTGATCGTTTTGTCTCCTATAGGTTGTGCACAAGTGTCGTATCCGCCTATTAAGCAATCGTGCTAGCGTCTCTCTAGAGTTGTGCAACACGAGCGTTTCCGGGTGTTCCACATATTGTGCTCATTCCTTGGTTGCACGACCTCACTTATCCTTCCGTGTATGTGTTTTCGTGTAACTTTGCTATTGGTCTACTTGTTTCACTTGCGAATTTGCGAATCTTTCTCAACATTATTGATATCTTGCTTACAATTGCAAATATTTTGTGCCACCATCCTAACCAAACTCCTCCAAAAGCTTTACTTGTGTAGGTGTGAGAATTGACACGATCCGGTACCAATTGCACTATTTCCATAATACCATATCGAGTGATCATTGATCCATCTTCAACATTGGATAAGGTACATTGGTCTAGTTCGTTCCCTTCTTCCACTAACATTTGTTTGAGAATCATGGATAGGTCGGGCACTTCTTCGAATCCTCTCTTCGATGAGCAAGACGATGCACCGAACGACTACGTCACCAAGGCACACCTCTTTGGCGTCCAACGAGCCTTACATCAAGAAAGTAAAGCTTTGGGAGAATGCATCGAACAACTCACCTCCGACTTTTGACAAACTCTTGACGACAAGCTATCATCTCAAATGGAAGAGTTCTGTGCTATGATGGTCAACCGCGCTTCTTCCACTTCGTCAAGTTCAAGATCAAGACGGCGCCACTCAAGACGCAACTCTTCGGACACTTCTTCGGATGCAAGTCCTCCACGAGCACGCTCTCATCGCCCTCAAGTACATGAAGAACGGCAAGCGCCAAGAAACCCATTCCACAATGGTTTGCAAGACCGTCTTCGAGAGTGCGAACGACAAAACCGTCAAGCACAAGCTAACATGGAGCAAGATCAAGTTCCACAACGCCAACGTCAAGTGAACCAAGACGACGACGCTCTACTACAAGAACGACAACGTCATGAGGAGCAAGCACTTGAAGCTCAACGTGCCCTTCGCGAAGCAACTCGCAACATCGCCGACTGCAACCGCCGTGTGCGACAACAAGAAGAGGCCCTCCAACACGAGCAACAAGATGAAGCCGCAAGAAATGAGGAGCGCCAAGAGATGAGGAACCATGCAAGAATTCCACGCCCTCGACGTCAAGTCAATCAAGATGAGCACGACGAGCAAGAGCAAGAAGATCCTCCTCCACATCACGAGCATCATCGCCATCGCCAACAACACAATGAGGAGCGCTACGGCAAGCTCAAGTTCAACATGCCTAAATTCTCCAGTGGAAATGATCCCGAAGAATACCTCTCATGGGCATTGAAGGTCGACAAGATATTCCGTCTTCACAACTACGAAGAGGAAAAGAAGATTGCCATGGCATCTCTTGAGTTCCAAGACTATGTTCTCATTTGGTGGGAGCAAGTTATTCAACGATGACAAGAGAAGGGCGAGCCACCCATCACCACTTGGAATCAAATGAAAGATGTCATGCGAGCTCGCTTTGTGCCTACACACTATAGTCGTGACCTCTTCAAGAAGCTACAACTCCTCAAGCAAGGCACCAAGTCTGTTGAAGAATACTACCAAGAAATGGAGATTGCAATGATACGAGCCAATGTCAAGGAAGATGATGAACAAACTATGGCGAGATTCTTGAATGGCCTCAACCATCCCATCAAGAAAATTGCGGATTTCCAACCGTACTCCAACCTCCTCGAGCTAGTGCACCAAGCAACCAAAGCGGAGCGACAAGTACAAGAGGACTACAAGTACTCCAAGTACTCTTCCAAGACCTACGGTTCATACACTCAAGCTTCAACGACTTCTACAACTCCTTCCACGACTCGATCTACACCAATTACCGGCGACAAGTCAAGCTCCAAGCAACCTACAACATCCTCGAGTCGTCATACCTCAAGCTCCAAGCAAAAGCCTTCGTCATCAACAACTCCAACGGACGACACCAAGACGAGTGACATCAAGTGTTTCACTTGCAAGGGACGAGGCCACAAATCTTTTGAGTGCCCAACACGACGCACTATGATACTCAACACCGATGGCACCTACGACTCAATGAGTGAAGATGAAATGGAAGCCCTTGAGCAAGTGGCCATGCACCGCCAAGTGAATGAAGATGAAGACGCTCAAGTCTTTTGCGATAATGATTCAAGCCCCGCCCTTGTTGTCTCCAAGGTCTTGACACTTCCACAACAACAAGACGAAGATCAACGTTGCCATATCTTCCATACCAAAGCGGGTATTCAAGAACGTTCCGTCAAGGTCATCATCGACGGCAGAAGTTGCCACAATTTGGCAAGTGAAGAGTTATGTTCCAAGATACAATTGGTCAAGAAGAAGCACCCTCGCCCCTACAAGGTCCAATGGTTGAGCGACTCCGGCACCATCCAAGTGGAGCACACCGTTCAAGTCTCTTTCAAGATTGGCGCATATGAAGACACCTTGGAGTGTGATGTGGTTCCCATGTCCGTATGCCATCTCCTACTTGGACGACCTTGGCAATTCGATCGCGGCATCACGCACAACGGATGGACCAATCACTATAGATTCAAGATGAAGGGAAAAGAATTCGTGCTTCCACCAATGTCGCCAAGTCAAGTCATCACCGACAAGAAAGCATCTACCCATCGTGGAGAGACAAGTGAACGAGTGAACCACCAAAAAAAGAGTGAGCGCCACAAGCCAAAAATGAGCGACTCCACGATGAGCGATGATAACCCACAAGTATAGGGGATCACAACAGTTTTCGAGGGTAGAGTATTGAACCCAAATTTATTGATTCGACACAAGGGGAGCCAAAGAAAATTTGCAAGTATTAGCAGTTGAGTTGTCAATTCAACCACACCTGGAGACTAAATATCTGCAGCAGAGTGATCAGTAGCACAGTAATATGATAGTTTGATAGCAGTAGCGATAATAGTAACAGTAGCAATAACGGTAACAACAGTAGTTTTGTAGCAATTGTGACAGTAGTAGCAACAGTAGTAACTTAGCAAGAAACAATATATGAAAAACTCGTAGGCATTGGATCGGTGATATTCGTTGGATAACATTCATCATGTAACAGTCATAACCTAGGGCGACACAGAACTAGCTCCAATTCATCAATGTAATGTAGGCATGTATTCCGTATATAGTCATACGTGCTTGCGATAAGAACTTGCATGACATCTTTTGTCCTACCCTCCCGTGGCAGCGGGGTCCATAAGGAAACTAAGGGATATTAAGGCCTCCTTTTAATAGAGAACCGAAACAAAGCATTAACACTTAGTGAATACATGAACTCCTCAAACTACGACAATCACCGGAAAGAATCCCAATTATTGTCACCTTGGGGTATGCGGATCATAACACATAGCAGGTGCATATAACTTGCAAGATCGGATCAAGAACACAAATATATTCATGAAAACATAAAGGGTTCAGATCTGGAATCATGGCACTCGGGCCCTAGTGACAAGCATTAAGCATAGCAAAGTCATAGCAACATCAATCTCAGAACATAGTGGATACTAGGGATC
Organism: Elymus sibiricus; assembly: GCA_039707655.1. NCBI lineage: Eukaryota > Viridiplantae > Streptophyta > Magnoliopsida > Poales > Poaceae > Elymus > Elymus sibiricus. Next base: position 381,581,660 of record CM077674.1, on the reverse strand, counting down.
AAGCCCTAACAAAACTAACTCGATTACATGATAAATCTCATCCAACTCATCACCGTCCAGCAAGCCTACGAAGGAATTACTCACTCCCGGCGGTGAGCATCATGAAATTGGTGATGAAGGATGGTTGATGATGACGATGCCGGAAGATCCCCCTCTCTGGAGCCCCGAACGGACTCCAGATCTGGCCTCCCGATGAAGAACAGGAGGTGGCGGCGGCTCCGTATCGTGAAACGCAATAAAACTTCCTCTTTTATTTTCTTCTTCTAGAAACTGAATTTATAGCGTTGGAATTAGGTCAGACGGAGCCATGTGGGCCCCACGAGGTACCAGGGCGCGCCAGGGGGGGTGGCACGCCCTGGTGCCTCATGGGCACTGGGTGGCCCCCCTCTTGCGGGTATTGGTGCCAGTATTTTTTATATATTTCACAAAAAATCTCCAAAAAATTTCATCCAATTCCAAGAACTTTGATTTTCTGCACAAAAACAACACGGCAATTCTGCTGAAAACAGCGTCAGTCCGTGTTAGTTCCATTCAAATCATGCAAATTAGGGGCCAAAACAAGAGCAAAAGTGTTTGGAAAAGTAGATACGATGGAGACGTATCAACTCCCCCAAGCTTAACTCATTGCTTGTTCTCAAGCAATTCAGTTGACAAACTGAAAGTGATAAAGAAAAACTTTTACAAACTCTTTTGTTCTTGTATCTATATATATGCTTAAGTAGCACCCAAGTTTTCAGCAAAGATTATAACTAACCATGCAAATGATAACTCTTAGAAAATTATATTCGCTCATATCTATGGCATAATCAACTAGCGAGCAATAATAAGATATGTCAAATGCCAACACTTTGTCAAAACAATCATGATATAATAGGACAATATGGTATTTCGCTAGCCCTTTCTGAGACCGCAAAACATAAATGCAGAGCACCTCCAAAGTTCAAGCAGTGACTAAACATTATAATTCATGGTAGAAGAGATCCAGTCATGATGCACACAACATTAACTATACACAATGCATGAGAATGACAATAGTGCTCTCAGGTCTGGTGCTTCTTTGAGAAGGTGATGACCCAACAATAAAAGTAAAATAACATAAAAGTAAATAGATAGGCCCTTCGCAGAGGGAAGCATGGATTTGCAAAGGTGCCAGAGCTCAAAGCTTAAATCAGAGATAAATAAAGTTTTGGGAGGTATGCCTTTCCTGTCAACGTCACGACCGAGAGTTTTCAATATCTTCCATGCTAAACACATTAGCGGCGGTTCCCAAGCGATAAAGTAAAGTTTACCCCCCCTCCACCAACAATCACAAGCCATGGCTAGCCGAATCCTCGGGTGCCCTCCATACCAACAACTTTTCAGGGGAGTTTTTTTTTATTTTGCAATTTTAATAGTGGGACTGGGCATCGCGATTACCGGCCCCTCTCACGCAAGGACAAGTGAATAAACACTCATCATGACAATAACCCGCTTAGCATGGAAGATACTGACCGCCCCCTGTCACTCCATGAGCGGTACGGGCACATAAAAGAGATGTTCATTTGAATATTTAGAGGTGGCACATGCAAATTTACTTAGAACGGCAGAGTAATACCGCATATAGGTAGATATAGTGGACTCATCTGGAATAACTTTAGGTTTAAGGGTTTTGATGCACAAGCAGCATTCCCGCTTAGTACAAACGAAGGCTAGCAAATGGGTTGAGAAGCGACCAGCTAGAGAGCGAAAACGGTCATAATCATGCATTATGAATAATCAACATTGAATACTAGCATGAGTAAGATATAAACACCATGAACATAAATATCGTGAAGGCTATGTTGGTTTTGAATCAACTACATGCGTGAACATGTGCCAAGTCAAGCCACTTGAAACGTTCAGAGGAGGATACCATATCATCATACTACATCATGAACATTTTAATGCATGTTGACACTCAAGATAAATCATTATCCACTCCTAGCCACTTAAGCATGGCATGAGCAACTATAATCTCTAATTGTCATCATAAACATGTTTAATCATAACATGCTGAATCATGGATACTGAGTTAAACATATTTACAAAAATAAAGAACAAGTTGAGTTCATACCCGCTTTTCCTTGCTACAATCACTTCATCAATTCATCGCCATTATTGCCTTTCACTTGCACGACCGAATGATATGAAAATAATAATAGTGCAAGCATGCCGTGGACTAAGCTGGAATCTACAAGCATTTTATTCAAAGGAGAAGACAAGGTAAAATGGGCTCTTTGCTAGATCAACAATAATGCATATGAGAGCCACTCGACATTTTCATCATGGTCTTCTCCTTACAATGACTCAACAAAAGAGAAGAATTTCAGAGAAACACACCGAAATATTTTTGGAGTTTTTAGTTTTCTGAAGAAAGCAAATTAAATAAGAAAACGAAAAACGAGAAAAGAAAACTATTTACATGGGAGAACTCCCAACAAGCAAAAGAAGAAACAGGAAATCTTTTTGGGTTTTCTCAAAGTTTTTGAAACACACAAAAAGAAAGCGAAAAAATAAAACTAACATGAATTATACAGTGAAAAAGTATGAACACCGACAACTGGAATGAAATGTGTGAACATGAATGTAATGTCGGTGAGAAATACGTACTTCCCCAAGCTTAGGCTTTTGGCCTAGCTTGGTTTATTGCCACGGCTGTCCTGGATAGTAATCAAAATGGTAACTCGTAGAGGCGTTCTGAGCTGCCTCCTCAGCCAGACGAGCAGCCTCGACAGCCGCATTGTACTCGTGCACCTCACTCTCATGAAGAAAATATCTCTGTTTGTTCTGAAAATCAAAGAGGGCAGGAGCAGGCAAAGCAACATACACAGAGTGATATTTATTAAAAACTAAGTTATATTCATAACCCTGTGCGTTGCGTTTTAGAAACCTATCTTCTCGCATTGCTTCGAAATTCAAATATTTATAAGGCAAGAGGGGATCATTGAATTTGGGCGAGACACCTAACCTTGCAGCTAAACGGGAGGCATAAACTCCTCCATACAAATCACCACTACCCGCATTACGCTGCAGCCTACGTGCAACAATAGCCCCAAGATTATAAAGCTTGCTACCGGTCAAGGCTGTATGGATAAGACTCAGATCAGGGGCGCAAAGTGCACTACAGTCTTGTTTACCAACAACACATTTACCATTAAAAAGTGCAAAATACCGAATAGCGGGAAAAATGAATGCTAACTATTCTGGCCTGCGTGATTCCCCTATCCTCACCGTTGCAAAGGCTGTTGAGAAACAACTCATAATCAGATCTTGAGGGCTCATCTAATGAACCCCAATATGGAATTTTGCATGCATCACAGAATTCTTCTAGAGGCATATTATAAGATTTGTCATAGAGTCGAAATAAAACTCTAGAAGTGTGCTGGTGAAAGTCAAAGTTATGAGTAAAGGAATGAGTGAGGTTGTAATGCTGTGGTGGCTTATCTGCGATAAAGGCTGAGAGCTCGGCATTGTGAATATATTGGTCAAATTCCTCCTTAATGCCAGCACCTAGCATGAACTCGTTGCACGGCCATCGACATGATTTTGCTTCGGCATCTCGCACTGAACTTGCCCTTGGTTCCTCATATGATTGGCGTGCCGAGCTTTCGCTTGATGATGCTTCCGAGGACCTCCTCCTCGAAGAACTTCTCCGAAAGATATTCATTTTCTTATGAACAAATTTCTGAATTTTTTTGGGTCACAAAATGATATCAATAAAACTTCACAAGATTGATAGCAACTACTCATATAGATGTCTAGAGGCTATATCAAGCATTCAAACTACTTGGAACTCAAAGAATTCAACATGCAAGCTCATTTTCTGTAGCACCAAGAGCAGCTAATTATGCAAAATATAATCCACTAGAGCAAAAACTAATTGGAGCAATGGAGGAGTCACATACCGAGGAGCAATCTCCCAAAACAGTTTCGGAAACGGAGCTCCGAGCAAAGAGATCGAATATTTCAGTTTTATGAGCAAGAACACGAGAGAGAGAGCTACCAGGATTTTTTGCTAGAGGTAAGAGACGAAGTGAGCTAAAGGGATAAGTGAGGGGGTCCCTGTGGGGCCCATGAGGTACCTGGGCGCGCCAGGGGGGGTGGCACGCCCTGGTGCCTCGTGGGCACCTGGGGCACCCCCCTGGTATGTGTCCGGTGCCAAAAATTCTTAAATATTATATAAAAAATCATGTCAAAATTTTATTGCATTTTGAGCACTTTTATTTCTGGGCACTTTTTTTTTGCACGGATAAATCAGAAAACAGGATAATCATGGCATTTTATTGCATTTAACTAAAAATAACAGAAGATAAAAAGTGGGTACAGAAGTTTGTGCTTACTAAATTCGTCGACCACATGCCTCTCTGAAAGAATCCATTAATAAGGTTGATCAGGTCTTATTAACAAACCACTTCCGAGTGACATGAAACCGAAGAATTTTCGTATAACACTAAGTTACCTCAACGGGGATATGCATCTCCCCAACAATAAGAGTTTCATATTTCTTTTTAACAATAGGAAGAGGGATTTGAAAACTTCCAATAGTTATTGTCGGAGTCTTTCCAATAATATGAATACCATTTACTTGAAATTGTTTCTTCGGAAAGTGCACCGTATGCTCATTACCATTGATATGAAAAGTGACCTTGCTTTTGTTGCAATCAATAACAGCCCCTGCAGTATTCAGAAAGGGTCTACCAAGGATAATTAACATGTTGTCATCCTCAGGCATATCAAGTATAACAAAGTCTGTTAGGATAGTAACGTTTGCAACTACAACAGGCACATCCTCACAAACACCGATAGGTATGGCAGTTGATTTGTCAGCCATTTGCAATGATATTTCAGTGGGAGTGAGTTTATTCGAATCAAGTCTTTTATGTAAAGAGAAAGGCATAACACTAACACCTGCTCCTAAATCACACAAAGCAGTTTTGACATAATTTCTTTTAATGGAGCATGGTATAGTTGGTATTCCTAGATCTCCTAGTTTCTTAGGTACTCCATCCGTAAAAGAATAATTTGCAAGCATGGTAGAAATTTCAGCTTCAGGCATCTTTCTTTTATTTGTGACAATGTCTTGCATGTATTTAGCATAAGGAGGCATCTTTATAATATCAGTCAAACGAGTACACAAAAAGGCTGGCCTAAGCATTTTAGCAAAGCGTTCAAATTCTTCCTCATCTTTTTTCTTAGATGGTTTAGGAGGAAAGGGCATGGGTTTTTGAACCCATGGTTCTCTTTCTTTACCATGTTTTCTAGCAACAAAGTTTTTTTTATCACAACGTTTATTTTTAGTCGGTGGGTTATCAAGATCAACGGCAGGTTCTATTTCAACATCATTATCAGGTTCTTTATCATTTTCTAGTTGGGTATCCACATGAGCATCACCATTATTATTATCATCAGGTGGTTGTTCATTACCTGATTGTGTTTCAGCATCAGAAATAGAAACATCATTATTATCCTCTAAGGGTTTTTCTACCTCGGGTTCACTAGAAGTATGCAAAGTCCTATCATTTTTCTTTTTCTTTTTCTTTTTAGATGGACTAGGTGCATCAGCATTAATTCTTTGAGAGTCTTGTTCAATTCTTTTTGGGCGACCTTCAGGATAAAGTGGCTCCTGAGTCATTCTACCTCCTCTAGTCATTACTCTAACAGCATGATCATTCATATTGTTTTTCATTTCATTAAGCAATTCACTTTGAGATTTAGCAACTTGTTCTAATTGAGTTTGAACTATAGATGCATGTTTACTCACACCTTTAACATCATTAGCAATTCTAAATAACAAGTCACTCAAGCGATCAATCATGTAGGCATTTCGTTTGAATTGTTTCATAACATTTGCATTAAAATGATCTTGCTTAATAATATAATTATCAAATTCATATAAGCATTTACTAGCAGGTTTGTTATAAGGAATATCACCTTCATCGAATTTTATAAGAGAATTTACCTCTACTACCTGTGCCGGTTTGTCAAGACCATGTATTTCTTCAATAGGTGGTAAATTCTTAACATCTTCAGCTTTAATACCTTTTTCCTTCTGGCATTTCTTTGCTTCTTGCATATCTTCAGGACTGAGATGTAAAATACCCCTCTTCTTTGGAGTGGGTTTAGGCGGTGGTTCAGGTAATGTCCAATCATTATCATTCTTCAATATATTATTCAATAATTCCTCAACTTGTTCAATAGTCCTCTCCCTGAAAACACAAGTCGCACAACTATCCAGGTAGTCCCTAGAAGCATCGGTTAGTCCATTATAGAAGATATCAAGTATTTCATTTTTCTTAAGAGGATGATCAGGCAAAGCATTAAGTAACTGGAGAAGCCTCCCCCAAGCTTGAAGGAGATTCTCTTCTTCAATTTGCACAAAGTTAAATATTTCCTGTAAGGCAGCTTGTTTCTTATGAGCAGGAAAATATTTTCCAGAAAAGTAATAAATCATATCCTGGGGACTACGCACACATCCAGGAGCAAGAGTATTATACCATTCTTTAGCATCACCCTTTAATGAGAAAGGAAATAACTTAAGAATATAATAATAGCAAATTTTGTCCTCATGAGCAAATAGGGTGGCTATATCATTTAATTTAGTAAGATGTGCCACAACAGTTTCAGTTCATAGCCATGGAAAGGATCAGATTCTACCAACTTAATCAACTCAGGATCAATAAAGAATTCATAATCCTTATCAGTAATAAATATGGGAGAGGTAGCAAACTTAGGATCATATTTCATTTTCTCCCGCATAGATCTTTCTTTCATATCAGCAACCAGTTTTATAACTTCATGTCTATCGTTACAAGCAAGAATGGCTCTAGCCGTCTCCCTATCAAAGCATTGTTCATCAGGTGTTTCAACTCTAGTAGGAGAGCTAGGCATAATAGGTGAATCATAATTCTCAAGTGTTTCAGCATTTTCAATTTCTTTAGCTTTAGCAATTTGTTCAGTAAGAGATTCACCAAGTGGCACATCATTATCAGGCATAGTACTAGCATCATCATGAGTATCATCCATGGCAGAAGTGGTATCATCAATAACTTGCAACATATCAGAATTAATAGCATGTTGTGGTGTTGCAAGTTTACTCAAAACAGATGGTGAATCAAGTGCAGAGCTAGATGGCAGTTCCTTACCCCCCCTCGTCTTAGAGGGAACGATCTTGGTCTTAGTGTCTTTCAGATCCTTGATAGTGATCAACAGATATAAATCCCAAGTGACTTAGCAAATAAAGCTATGCTCCCCGGCAACGGCGCCAAAAAAAGGTCTTGATAACCCACAAGTATTGGGGATCGCAACAGTTTTCGAGGGTAGAGTATTCAACCCAAATTTATTGATTCGACACAAGGGGAGCCAAAGAAAATTTGCAAGTATTAGCAGTTGAGTTGTCAATTCAACCACACCTGGAGACTAAATATCTGCAGCAGAGTGATCAGTAGCACAGTAATATGATAGTTTGATAGCAGTAGCGATAATAGTAACAGTAGCAGTAACGGTAACAACAGTAGTTTTGTAGCAATTGTGACAGTAGTAGCAACAGTAGTAACTTAGCAAGAAACAATATATGAAAAACTCGTAGGCATTGGATCAGTGATATTCGTTGGATAACATTCATCATGTAACAGTCATAACCTAGGGCGACACAGAACTAGCTCCAATTCATCAATGTAATGTAGGCATGTATTCCGTATATAGTCATATGCGCTTGCGATAAGAACTTGCATGACATCTTTTGTCCTACCCTCCCGTGGCAGCGGGGTCCATAAGGAAACTAAGGGATATTAAGGCCTCCTTTTAATAGAGAACCAGAACAAAGCATTAGCACTTAGTGAATACATGAACTCCTCAAACTATGGCAATCACCAGAAAGAATCCCAATTATTGTCACCTTGGGGTATGCGGATCATAACACATAGTAGGTGCGTATAACTTGCAAGATCGGATCAAGAACACAAATATATTCATGAAAACATAAAGGGTTCAGATCTGGAATCATGGCACTCGGGCCCTAGTGACAAGCATTAAGCATAGCAAAGTCATAGCAACATCAATCTCAGAACATAGTGGATACTGATACGTCTCCAACGTATTTATAATTTTTGATTGTTCCATGCTGTTATAATATCAATCTTGGATGTTTTTATAATTATTTACAACAATTATATATCATTTTTGGAGACTAACCTATTAACCTAGTGCCCGGTGCCAGTTGCTATTTTCTACCCTGTTTTTGTTTTACAGAAAATCAATACCAAACGGAGTCCAAATGCCCTGAAACTTTTTGGAGATTTTTATTGGACAAGATAAATAGTAGAAGCTTAGGGAGAGGGCCAAAAGATGAAGGAGTGGGCCATGAGGCACCAGGGCGCGCCCCAGGGGGGTGGCGCGCCCTGGTACCTCGTGGGGCCCACCCAGCTCCGTTTGACCTAATTCCAGCACTATAAATTCCAGAAAAATCAGAAACCCTCAAGGGAGTCCACGAAATACTTTTTATGCTACCGCAAGTTTCTGTTCCAGAGAGATCCCATCTGGGGTCCTTCTCCGGTGATCTGCCGGAGGGGGAATCGATCACGGAGGGGTTCTACATCAACCTTGCTGCCCTTCCGATGATGCGTGAGTAGTTTACCACAGACCTTCGGGTCCATAGGTAGTAGCTAGATGGCTTCTTCTCTCTTTTTGATCTTCAATACAATGTTCTCCTCGATGTTCTTGGAGTTCTATCCGATGTAATCACTTTTTGCGGTGTGTTTGTTGGGATCCGATGAATTGTGAGTTTATGATCAGATTATCCATGAAATTATTTGAGTCTTTGCTGCACTCTTTTATGCATGATTATTATAGCCTCGTATTTCTTCTCCGATCTATTGATTTGGTTTGGCCAACTGAGTTGATTTATCTTGCCATGGGAAGAGGTGCTTTGTAGTGGGTTTGATCTTGCGGTGCTCAATCCTAGTGACAGAAAGGGACATGACACGTATGTATCATTGCTACTAAGGGTAAAAAGATGGGGTTTATTCATACATGAGTTTATCTTGTCTACATCATGTCATTGTTCTTAAGGCATTACTCCGTTCTTATGGATTTAATACACTAGATGCATGCTGGATAGCGGTCGATGTGTGGAGTAATAGTAGTAGATGCAGGCAGGAGTCGGTCTACTAATCTTGGACGTGATGCCTATATGCATGATCATTGCCTTGGATATTGTCATGATTATTTGCTTTTCTATCAATTGCCCAACAGTAATTTGTCTACCCACCGTATGCTATTTTCTCGAGAGAAGCCTCTAGTGAAATCTATGGCCCCCGGGTCTATCTAAATCATATTACTAAAACCCTAAAAATATTGCTGCCATTTTCTTTTATTTATTTTATTTTGTATTTTTGTTTCAATCTATCTATCTATCACATACAATTTAATCTTGCAATTTACCGCCGAGAGATTGACAACCTCTCGTTTGCGTTGGGTGCAAGGATTTTTTGTTTGTGTGCTGGTGCTGCTAACGAGGTGTTGTGTGATTCTCCTACTGGTTCGATAACCTTGGTTTCATAACTGAGGGAAATACTTATCTCTACTATGCTGCATCATCCCTTCCTCTTCGGGGAAATACCAACGCAAGCTACAAGTAGCAGATACTAGGGATCAAGCCCTAACAAAACTAACTCGATTACATGATAAATCTCATCCAACTCATCACCGTCCAGCAAGCCTACGAAGGAATTACTCACTCCCGGCGGTGAGCATCATGAAATTGGGGATGAAGGATGGTTGATGATGACGATGCCGGAAGATCCCCCTCTCCGGAGCCCCAAACGGGCTCCAGATCTGGCCTCCCGATGAAGAACAGGAGGTGGCGGCGGCTCCGTATCGTGAAACGCAATAAAACTTCCTCTCTTATTTTTTTCTCCAAAATTGTGAATTTATAGCATTGGAATTAGGTCAGACGGAGCCACGTGGGCCCCACGAGGTACCAGGGCACGCCTGGGGGGGGGGGGGTGGCGCGCCCTGGTGCCTTGTGGGCACTGGATGGCCCCCCTCCAGTGGGTCTTGGTTCCAGTATTTTTTATTTATTCCATAAAAAATCTCCAAAAAGTTTCATCCAATTCCAAGAACTTTTATTTATGCACAAAAAACAACACCATGGTAGTTCTGCTGAAAACAGCGTCAGTCCGGGTTAGTTTCATTCAAATCATGCAAATTAGGGGCCAAAACAAGAGCAAAAGTGTTTGGAAAAGTAGATACGACGGAGACGTATCAACTCCCCCAAGCTTAACTCATTGCTTGTCCTCAAGCAATTCAGTTGACAAACTGAAAGTGATAAAGAAAAACTTTTACAAACTCTTTTGTTCTTGTATCTATATATATGCTTAAGTAATACCCAGGTTTTCAGCAAAGATTATGACTAACCATGCAAATGTAACACTTAGAAATTATATTCACTCATATCAATGGCATAATAAACTAACGAGCAATAATAAGATATCTCAAATGCCAACACTTTGTCAAAACAATCATGATATAATATGACAACATGGTATCTCCCTAGCCCTTTCTGAGACCGCAAAACATAAATGTAGAGCACCTCCAAGGTTCAAGCAGCGACTAAACATTGTAATTCATGGTAGAAGAGATCCAGTCATGATGCACACAACATTAACTATACACAATGCATTAGAATGACAATAGTGCTCTCAAGACTGGTGCTTATTTGAGAAGGTGATGACTCAACAATAAAAGTAAAATAACATTAAAGTAAATAAATAGGCCCTTCGCAGAGGGAAGCATGGATTTACAGAGGTGCCAGAGCTCGAAGCTTAAATCAGAGATAAGTGTAATTTTGGGAGGTATGCCTTTCCTGTCAACGTCACGACCGAGAGTTTTCAATATCTTCCATGCTAAACACATTAGCGGCGGTTCCCAAGCGGTAAAGTAAAGTTTACTCCCCCTCCACCAACAATCACAAGCCATGGCTAGCCGAATCCTCGGGTGCCCTCCATACCAACAACTTTCCGGGGGAGTTTGTTTCATTATTTTTGCAATTTTAATAATGGGACTGGGCTTCCCGATTACCAGCCCCTCTCGTGCAAGGACAAGTGAATAAACACTCATCATGAGAATAACCCGCTTAGCATGGAAGATACTGACCGCCCCCTGTCGCTTCATGAGAGGTACGGGCACACAAAACAGATGTTCATTTGAATATTTAGAGGTGGCACATGCAAATTTACTTAGGACGGCAGAGTAATACCGCATATAGGCAGATATAGTGGACTCATCTGGAATAACTTTGGTTTAAGGGTTTGGATCCACAAGCAGTATTCCCGCTTAGTACAGGCGAAGGCTAGCAAAAAGGTTGAGAAGCGACCAGCTAGAGAGCGAAAACGGTCATAATCATGCATTATGAATAATCAACATTGAATACTAGCATGAGTGGGATATAAACACCATGAACATAAATATCGTGGAGGCTATGTTGGTTTTGAATCAACTACATGCATGAACATGTGCCATGTCAAGCCACTCGAAACATTCAGAGGAGGATACCATATCATCATACTACATCATGAACATTTTAATGCATGTTGACACCCAAGATAAATCATTATCCACTCCTAGCTACTTAAGCATGGCATGAGCAACTATAATCTCTAATTGTCATCATAAACATGTTTAATCATAATATGCTGAATCATGGATACTGAGTTAAACATATTTACAAAAACAAAAAACAAGTTGAGTTCATACCCGCTTTTCCTTGCCACAGTCACTTCATCAAATCGTCGTCATTATTGCCTTTTACTTGCATGACTGAATGATATGAAAATAATAATAGTGCAGGTGTGCCGTGGACTAAGCTGGAATCTGCAAGCATTTTATTTAAAGGAGAAGACAAGGTAATATGGGATCTTTGTTAGATTAACAATAATGCATATGAGAACCACTCAACATTTTCATCATGGTCTTCTCCTTACAATGACTCAACAAAAGAAAAGGATTTCAGAGAAACACACTGAAATATTTTTGGAGTTTTTAGTTTTTCTGAAGAAAACAAAATAAAGAAGAAAAAAAACGAGAAAAAACTATTTACACGGGAAAGCTCCCAACAAGCAAAAAGAAGAAACGGGAAATCTTTTTGGGTTTTATTTTAATTCTACAACTAATTAAGCTAGAAAGAAAAACCGAAAAGAAACAAGAAATGTTTTTGGATTTTCTCAAAGTTTTTCAAACACACAAGAAGAAAGCGAGAAAATAATACTAACATGGATTATACAATGAAAAAGTATGAACACCGACAACTAGAATGAAATGTGTGGGCATGAATGTAATGTCGGTGAGAAATACGTACTCCCCCAAGCTTAGGCTTTTGCCTAGCTTGGTCATCGCCATCCCTGGTCTTGGTAATAATCAAAGTGGTAGCTCGTAGAGGCGTTCTGAGCCGCCTCCTCAGCCAGACGGGCAGCCTTCACCGCTGCCTTGTACTCATGCACCTCGTTCTCCAATAGATAATATCTCTGTCTGCTCTGAAAATCAAAGAGGGCAGGAGCAGGCAAAACAACATACACAGATCGACTTTTATTAAAAACTAAGTTATACTCATATCCCTGTGCATAGCGCTTTAAGAACTTATGTTCTCGCATTGTTTCGAAATTTAAATATTTATAAGGCAAGAGGGGATCATTGAATTTGGGTGACACCCCTAGCCTCCCAGCTACGCGGGAGGCATAAACTCCTCCATACAAATCACCATTCCCCGCGTTACGCTGCAACCTACGTGCGACAATAGCCCCAAGGTTATAATACTTGCTGCCAGTCAAGGCAGTATGGATAAGGCTCAGATCAGGGGCACAAAGCGTACTGCAGTCTTGCTTACCAACAATGCATTTACCATTAAAGAGTGCAAAATACCGGATAGCAGGAAAATGGATGCTAGATATTCTGGCCTGCGTGACTCCTCTATCCTCACCGTTGCAAAGGCTAATAACAAATGACTCATAATCAGTTTTTTGTGGTTCATCTAACGAACCCGAATAAGGAATTTTGCATGCATCACAGAATTCTTCTAGAGGCATACTATAAGATTTGTCATAGAGGTGAAATAAAACTCTAGAAGTTCGTAGATGATAATCAAAGTGTTGCGTGAATGATGAGTGAGATAGTAATGCTGTGATGGCTTATCTGCGATGAAGGCGGAGAGCTCGGTGTTATGAATATACTGGTCAAATTCCTCCTTGATGCCTGCATTTAGCATGAACTCGTTGCACGGCCACCTACATGATTTTGTTTCGGCACCTCGCACCGAACTTGCCCTTGGTTCAACGTAAGATTGGCGTGCTGGGTCTTCGCTAGATGATGCCTCGGTGGACCTCCTCCTTGAAGAACTCCTCCGGAAGATATTCATTTTCCTAAGAACAAATTTCTGAAAATTTTTGGCCCATAAAATGATATCAATAAAACTTCACAAGATTGATAGCAACTACTCATATGGATGTCTAGAGGCTATATCAAGCATTCAAACTACTTGGAACTCAAAGAATTCAACATGCAAGCTCATTTTCAGTAGCACCAACAATAGCTAATTATGCAAAATATAATCCACTAAAACATAAACTAATTGGAGCAATGGAGGAGTCACATACCAAGGAGCAATCTCCCAAAACAGTTTCGGAAACGGAGCTCCGAGCAAAGAGATCAAAAATTTCAGGTTTGGGAGCAAGAACACGAGAGAGAGATACCAGGAATTTTTGCTAGAGGTAAGAGACGAAGTGGGCTGAAGGGATATGTGAGGGGGTCCCTGTGGGGCCCACGAGGCACCTGGGCACTCCAGGGGGGGTGGCGCGCCCTGGTGCCTCGTGGCCACCTGGGGCACCCCCTGGTATTATTTTAGTGCCAAAAATTCTTAAATATTATATAAAAAATCATGTCAAAATTTTATTGCATTTTGAGAACCTTTATTTCTGGACATTTTTTTATTGCACGGATAATTCAGAAAACAGGGTAATCATGGCATTTTATTGCATTTAACTAAAAACATGTGACGCACCTGCTCGACCATGCACTAATCATACACACAAACGTGCACGATCGAGATCAGAGACTCACGGGAAGATATCACAACACAACTCTAAACACAAATCTTCATATTACAAACCAGGGGTCACGAGGACCCGAATACATAAGTCATATAAACAAATAATATCTGGGTACAGACATAGTTAGTCAAGTTTGCCTTAAGAAGGCTAGCACAAACGGCGATACTGATCGAAAAGGCGAAGGCCTCCTGCCTAGGGCCTCCGAACTACTCCTGGTCGGCGGGCTCAACGTAGTAGTAGGTGCCTCCGGGGATCTCCTGCTCCTGGACTCCGTCGTCTGATCACAGCAATCGGGTATGGGAAAAAAGAGGTAGCAAAGCAACCATGAGTACTCATCCAAAGTACTCGCAAGACTTATATCAGAACTATACTAAGTATGCATCAGTATCAAAGGAATGGGGCTATATCTTTGGACTAAACTACAGAAATGCCAGAACAGAGGGGAAAGGCCTAGCCTATCGAAGACTAGCATCTTGAAGCAATCTTGCAGCATCAGAAGAGAGTAGAACAAGATAATATATAATCAATCATATTTTAATAAGGCCCTGGGATCCTTCCTCGACTACCCTGTGAGAAAGTGATCCCGAGAGCAGTAGTAATAGTTTAACATTGTAACAGTATTGTGACGCCCTCTGCTCGACCGTGCACTAATCATACACGCAAACGTGCATGCTCAAGAACAGAGACGCACGGGAATATATCACAACACAACTCTAAACTCAAAATTAAACATAAATCTTCATATTACAAACCAGGGGTCACGAGGACCCGAATACATAAGTCATACAAACAAATAATATCTGGGTACAGACATAGCTAGTTAAGTTTGCCTTAAGAAGGCTAGCACAAACAGCGACACTGATCGAAAAGGCGAAGGCCTCCTGCCTAGGGCCTCCGAACTACTCCTGGTCGGCTGGCTCAACCCAGTAGTATGTGCCTGCGGGACTCTCCTGGTAGTAAGCTCCTGCGGTGGCGTCTGGCTCCGGAACTCCGTCGTCTGATCGCAGCAACCGGGTATGGGGAAAAAGATAGCAAAGCAACCGTGAGTACTCATCCAAAGTACTCGCAAGACTGACATCAGAACTATACTAAGTATGCATCGGTATCAAAGGAATGGGGCTGTATCTTTGGACTGAACTGCAGAATGGCAGAATAGAGGGGGAGAAGCTTAGCCTATCGAAGACTAGCATCTTGAAGCAATCTTGCAGCATCAGAAGAGAGTAGAACACAGTAGCATATAATAGTGGTTATATAATAGCAACACCCTGAGATCCTTTCTCGACTCCCTGCGAGAAAGCGATCCCGAGAGCAGAAATAACAGTTTAATATTGAATCATCATCAGTTTGTAGTTGTAGTGGATCAGGATACAACTCTGAGCGTCCTGTTACTGTGGACACGGCTATTCGAATAGATAACTTCCCTGCAGGGGTGCACTACTGTTACCCAACACGCTCGATAACATCTGGCCGGACACACTTGCTGGGTAATACCCGGCCTCGGGTAATCGACACGACGCAGTCCTACCTAGGCTCAGCAGAGAGGTCAGCACGCCGGTCTAAATCCTAAGTGCGAAGGGGTCTTGGGCCATCTCCCTTTGCACTCCTACACGTTGCGTGACTGGCCGGGGCCCAGGCGCGACACTGTATACACAGTGACGTAACCAGCCCACCCCAGCAATCAGCCCACATCTATGAGCTGTGACGTCTGAAGAGCTTTCGGCTGATACATACGACGTAGAGGGTCCCATAACCATTATCCCACATGGTGGTAGTGCGTATAGGGCCAATGACCCACTCAGATCAAATACCCAAATCCATTAGGCGTATTTAGTAGCTCGTAGAGACGAACATGATTCCTGTCGCTCCGACTTGGTAACGCACGGCTCGCGGGTGCTCTTGGAGCCGACCCGTCTTTATCAAATGACAGTAGTAAAGTCAAAGTACCCGTGTGTCCAAAGTATCGAGAAGGAATCCGAGGAATCACCCTTGATGGATTCCCACTCGAAGTATCAGTCAAGGTGAATCCGGAGGAATCACCCTCGATGGATTCACACAAGAGGAGTTGCACGACGGAAGCTTTATCGGAGGTGATGAAAGAGGAATCACCATCGGTAACCCACAACCGGATAGCTATTCTATAGAGGCATCATCGGAAGTGAGATAAGAGGTATCACCCTCGCCACTCGGTGGTAGCTCTGCAGAGTCGAACAACTTAGGGGGAATGTGCGGTGATGAGTTGATCTCTGACCGTCGATCATAGTGATCGAGTCTCCTGTGGAAAAGCGTGGCAACAAGGACAAGGGTGTGGGGCCATAGATGTATCGCTAACCAGACTATACTAAGCATATAGGATAGCAGGTAAAGTATCAACAACAGGTTACAAAACCAGGCTATGCATCAGAATAGGAACTATCGGAATAGCAACAGGGGCAATTCTAATGCAAGAATAAGAGGGAAAGAATAGGCGATATCTAGATGATCAAGGGGGTTTGCTTGCCTGGAAGCTCTGCTGAGAGGGGCTGGTCGTCTGAAGGCTGCTCGTCCGGAGCGTAGTCATACTCAGCTACGTCGGCGGCGGTCTCGGCGTCTATCGGGAGAGAAGGAGGGGGAAGAAACAATAAATTCATGGCAATAATGCAACAGCGATGCATGACATGCCTAAATGATATGCAGAGGTGATATATTGCCTTTCTAACTATTTTAGATAATTTAGGAATTTATTTGGATTTATTTTATCAAGGTTATGCACTATTCATTTATCGAATACGGGCAAAAAGTCCCATGTTCAGTATGTTAGAGGGGCGTGACAGGTATGTGGGTAGGATATTCGGATTCTTCATATTTTTCTGATCATTTTTCATATATAAATTATTTACATCCGATTTACGGTTTATTTTATATGATTTTTCAAAGTTTTAATCATTTTCTGGATTTTTTGAAATTATTAAATTCGAATTGTCCAAAACAGTAAATGGTGACGTCAGCAGTACGTCTGTTTGGACCGAGAGTATATCGACCAGAGGGGGGGGGGGTGAATGGGAGATTCAAAATTCTTTCGAATGTTTCGAACCGATCCCAAACACAGCAGCGGAAATAAGGTTCGGTAGAGTAGCACTTGAATGAGTTCGCTATAGAATGATAAATCTATCGAAGTATAAATCAGTCATCATTCGAACACAAATTCAACAGATATGAAGGTAATGCAAAATACGAACAGATTCAGCAGCACGAGGAAAAACAATGAATGGATTGCGATGGAAATGCACAGATATGGATAGCAAGATAAAGATTCGGCAGTGAAAATGATTATGCGGGCATACAGATATACGAGGAGAATTAGACTAGCCTGATACGATGGAAACGAGGAACGATGAGAATGAGATAGACAATTGATAAACTATGATAGATCAGATACAACTATCGACACTGAACACGAATGTAAACTGCTGAATGAAATGCAGTAATGTAAAGCGAACTAGTGATGCTCGATGGCGACAGGAGAATTTGGTAGACCAGTTCGCCCTTCTGCCAAAGGACTACGTCTGGTTGGAGGGGTTGTGATTTAACACAGAGGATAAACTCTCCTCGCCCTATTCTCCTTCAACTCGGAGCTGATCAGACTCCAGTTGATTTCACTCGTGGTAGATACTTGTCGGCGATCTCCAAACCTTCGACAGACTTCTTCGCGAACCACAATGACTCTTAGTTGCTGAAGATCTTGACACTCGAGCCGACACCTATCCGTCTAGAGAGTGCGCAGCTCTCAAGAGTAATAGGTACAAGAACTCTAACTCAGAGCTACCGTGATGCTCAACCACTGTCTAAGTTTCGGCTCTTGATTTTTCTCTCGGTGGATCTTAAAGTCAAATCACTCGGAGAGGGGTTGCTCAATCAATCTTCTCAGAAATCTTAAGCGGAGCAGCCAACGGGCAACGTTGGAGCGGGGTGGCTATTTATAGCCGCAGCCTTCCCTGAAGGGAAAAGATCAAATTGGACATGTGGAGCAGCCAATGGCCGAACGACACGAGTCCAACGGTCGGAATTGAGCACAACGGTAACATTACGTGCGGAGCAAGTAATGCTAACTCCTCAGTTCGAAAGATATCTCCTACAGCGACGAAGAATAACGTCTTCTGCTGGTAGGTAATCATTCGAAACATAAAGAGATTTCTCTCAGTCTCGCATAGGTTTGGGCTAAGCATCACAACGGATCTAAGCTTCGAGAACCTATACCCCTCTTAATAGTACGGAGGTCCTATGACTCAAATGAATGGAAGAAGAACGGCGAAAAGAATGCTACGTCTTCACTTCGTCTTCGCCTCCCATCGCTGCAGTCAATTTTCTTTGGACGTAATCACCGAACCATTTGCTTCGCGTCAGCAATAAATTTTCGAGGGGTCATCATCTTTACTTCATTCTTCTCGTCTACAAGTCTTCAACGGATGTAGCTCATACATCTCGGCGGTGCAGATAATCTTCGGTGAAGTTCCTCGAACTGTACACCGGAGACAGCATTCTCTTCGGTACTGCACGGACTATTTCTCTCTGTGTGCACTAGCAAACAAATCAGCCCATACCTGTTTCTGTCAACAATCTCCAAAACACAAGAGGACAAGTATTTCACCAACAATCTCCCCCTTTTTGGACAAAACAAAACACATCGATGGATAGATAACAGAATGAAATGATGTGTGAAAGACGAGAGATAAATACGAAGATATAAACACACTCCCCCTGAAGATATGCATCATTCTGAAGATAATACGGCAGGTAGCGAGGTGAATCTTTGTATGAGTTGCATTGGCAGATGAATTCTCATTCGTAGTTTTATCCAATGCACTGGACAGTGTCTGAGGTATTTCCTGCCACACACAGCCTTTGACATAGATTAGTTAGATAGCGAGGATAACATGAAGAACGTTGTGGCAAAGGATATGTCACGAAGATTTTCTCAGAACATAGTTTAAATCCACACGAGATATAGATTTCCTGCACATTAGATATTCGAGGAATAATCAGAGCAAAGGAGTCATAAGTATATTGCTCGGAGTGGATAAGCTTCAGACAGTGTTTTCCTACAACAAAGATGATCTCATAGGTATATGCGAGGGAAAACAGCTTGTTAGATAGACGGAAAGAATTCACTTTTGAATCACGAGCAATTTTACTCTGAAGCGACGTCACTTCTCCTGCATCGTTAGATAGTGAAAGATAAATATCGAGGATAGTCAATGCAAGAAAGTAAGTATTCGATAGCACCTGCAAGCCAATAACGATAGCAAATATAGCAGGGGTTATTAACGGTACATGACGACGCAGTGTGCCATCACCACAGACGGTGAGATTAAGTTCCACAACCAAAAGTTCAACGACCAAAAGCAAATTGTTCGAAAGAAGAGCAAATGGCGAATGGAAACACCCTGCAAATAACCCGCTTATCTATCTCTCGATGTTCTTCTCCCCCTTTTTGTCAACAAGTGTCAAAAAGGAAAGAGAATGCATGCGAGGAACGACTCGTCCGAAGAATCCCCAGAACTTGAGCTGTTCGGCGAAGCAGAACGAGCGATGGTTGAAGCCGAAGCAGGAGTCGGAGACGCAGCACGGGCTTCAGGATCAGCTTCGGGAGTAGCATTGCGAGGTGCATCTGGCTTGTAAATGAAAGTGCCTGCTGTGTCTTCGAGTTCATCATCGGGTTCAACAAACAGCAGGTCGGTGGAGGCAGAACGCTGAGGAAGCACAGGGGTTTGCCTTCGGATGCGAGGAACTTCAAACAACTCCAGATGATCATAATCTTTCTCGATTCCCTTGGCAGACAGTTGTTTGCGAGAATAATGCTTGCGCAGAAGGGTCCACGAGCGCTTCTTCTGTTCTTTCTCATACAGCAGAGCTTGACGAGCATAATTGTGAAGCAGATTGATCTCTGTCATCATTTCCACTTTCTCCTTGCGATCGAGCTTAATGTGACTCTCCAGGGCTTGCTGAGTGCGAAGACAAATCTCATATAGAGAGGGATTCTCTTCACGAGGGATTTCAACTTTGACCTTCTTGACCTTCGGAGCACTAGCAGAGGCAGGAGCAGTGGCATCAATAGGTGTCTTCCCTTTGCCGAAGTCCTTCACAGTTCGGAGAGTGTCTCGGACTGGTGGCATAAAAACTTTCGGGACATATGGGCAGAAGAACTTTTTCTCGAGAAGCTGCTCAATGGCGAACATGACCCATGGTGCATATGGCTTCAAGACTTGAGGGCTATCAGCTGCATAGGCCAAGTTGCGAATAAGAAGATCAGGAATATCAAACCGAATGCCATGAGCTATAACTTGAAGAGCATTTGCTATAATGCCATGAATGGTTTCGGGTCTGTTTGTTGGCGTGAGAGAGTTGCACAGAACATAGAACAAAACTTTGTTCTCATAGGCCAGATTCTTAGGATTTGCCTCGGTACATTCATCTCCAAGAAGTTTGGGGTCCATCAGCATGTGAAGTTCAGCTTCGGATACATCCCAGAAGTGCAGTCTGTGTTCACGTGAGGCATCAAATTCGCATCGAGGAAGATTCAACAGAGCCAAAAACTGGTCAGCCGAGCATTTGATCTTTTTCTCCTCGGTCATCCATTCGAGAATCCAGGTACTGCTGTCATTAAGGTCCCCTGAGATATAAAGAGTGGCATAGAACTGAAGGACAACTTCACGGTTCCAGCCATGATCGAAACGAAGAAAGCTCTTCAGGAAGACCTGTTCAATGTACTCGATGGTGTGATGGAAGCAAGGTAAACTTTCGAGCTCAGCGAAATCCAGAATTTTGTGCTTGAATATCCGGTTCTTGCCATACAGAATGCGAGCATAATACACTTCCTGTTCCTTAGTCCAGAATCTCGGTGACATCGATGTTCTTTCACCATCATATGGGTTGGTCCCAAAGAATGCAAGTTTCAAACGATGAAACTGCTCATTGAAAGCTGGACCATTTGGGCCATCATTGACAGGAAACAACGGGAAAGTTTCCAGTGGGTTCCTCAGCAGTTCTTCATCGGCCAAAGACTGGGTACGAACATCATCTGGCGCAGGCACGCCTTCCTCAATAGGCTTGAGAGGAGCATGATGCTTCCTTGATTTGTCTCGTGCAGAATGCTTCAAAGAACTTGACTGACTGCTTTTCTCGCTCGCCGGAACTCCTTCGGCATCTTTCTGACTTTCGGGCTCAAGGGCCTTTTCTTTCCTTGCAATTTCATCGGTGGGAGGCACGACAACTTCCTTCTCGGGTGTTTGAGTCACAACTGGTGGGGCAGTTTCTTCTCGAGCCAACGGCTCAGCAGATTTCTTTTCTTCCTCTACCAACTGTGGTGCAGTGGTAAGAGGAGCAGGATCAACTTCCATCTGGGTAGGGGCACCAGATGATGAGACCGGGGGTGTTTTCTCTCGGGAATCATTTTGCTCCCCCTCAATCTTGTCATTCTCCTCCTTATTTTGTTCAGAGGGCTCTACTTGCAATGTTCTCGGCGGCGATGGATCTGCCTTCTCAACCTCAATCTCTTCATCAACTTCGTCAACTGGTAATTGCTGCTTGGGAGGTGCATTTTCCTCATCAGTCCTTTCCAGGAATATATCAACAATTTCATGTTCCTCTTGAGCTTCTGGCGCAATGATGATAACTTCGTCAGTGCCAGCTTGCTGCATGAGTTCATCCCTGTGGGGTGGAGATGGAGGAACCTGTTGCAAAGGCACATGGGAATCCAGTGGAGTAGGATCATCAGTGACATTCTGAGGGCGGCGGTCTTTGTAGGATTTTGGCTTGCTTGCCCTTGCCCTAACTTTCTGACGTTTTTCTTCCTGAATTCTTCTTCGAGCGAGATCTGCCATGCGGTCAATCTCCTCATTCTTCCTGTCACACAGCTGAGACACATCCATATGCAACCGTGAGTGCCACTCAATTTTCTCATTTCTCAAGACACTGAGAGCCTTTGTGAGTTCAACAATTTCCTTGTTCATCTTTTTCCTTTCGGATTCAGATTTGGCCTCATTTCTCAGTTTCTCGACTGCTTGTTTGTCTCTGACAGCTCTGTTCAGCTTCGTGGTGATTTTCTTCAGCTCGATGAAATGCTTTGTTACCATTTCGGTAACATCATCAGGTAGTCCCAGACTGCTTACATCATCGGCTTTTGCATTATATGCAGCACTGTCAATCACATCGATCATGAAATTGAAGTCATACTTCTGTTCCTCTGTGGGAGCAGGAACAGTGTGCTTGGTCTTCTTGGCAGCCACATCTGCTTGTTCTTCATACTGCAGCTTTCTCTTCGCTGCAGTGCTTGTCGAAGTTCTCGGAGCCGCAGAACCCGAAGGTTTATCAGTGAGTGAAATGGGTGCAATCCTGGGTGATTTCCTCGGAGAGGGAAAAGCTTTCACAGGAGAGGGAGTCTTGGATGGCTTGTTGAGGATGGCGAGACGATCATACAGTGGAATTTCATCAGGAGTATCTTCTCTTGATGACTCATCAGACGAGTCGGGAACTGCCATCTTAGTTCTCTTGGTGAGGGTTTTCTTTCGAGGTGCACGAGGGGAAACTGATTTCTCAGAATTTCTTTCCTTCGAAGCTGATGTTCGTTCCTTCTTCTTTTGTACATCTTGCTGAGTCAGCGCGACGTTCTTAGCTTCAACTTGGTTTTTCTTAGCTTCTCTAGCTTCACGCTTGGCTTTAGCCTTCGCCTTTTTTGCTACTTCCTCGGGAAAGTCAGCGATGGTTTTGAGGGAATCTTGGTGAGCATTTGCTGGCGGCGGTGGTCTGACTTTTTCATCATCAGGGCTAATGCAGTTCTCTGCAATGCAGTCATTCCATGGTGGAGTGAAGGCAAAAAGAATTTGGTACTTCTCGCGAACATTTTCATATCGGTACCATTTGCTCGCCCAGTGGCGGCGAATCCTTTGGAGCCTGTTGTTCCGATCTGTTGCTGATTCTCCTTCAGGTGGAGTTCTGTAACTTTCAAGATCAGACATTTCTACAGTGGTGTTCTTTTCTCTGCCACGACCCCCCTTTTTGGGATTTCCATCAGAGAAGATGGTTAGAGCGTCAGTGACCAATTCATCCTCGGGCTGACTGTGAGCAGAGGGAATTTCCTCAGAATCTTCTTCTGGTTCAGACTCTTGTCTCTTCTTCGGAGCCTTGGGTGGCTTCGAGGATTTACCTCCTCCAGTCAATCTCATTCGTTCGGACCTTTGTGGATACTGAGGCAATTCTTCCTCAGAATGTGAATACTCTTGCGAACTCTGTGACATGACCAACCTGTGAAGTAGTATAGATGCGAGGGAAAAAAGGTAGGGTCATAAGCATGCACAGATAAATTTTGAACGAAAGTGATTTTATAGAGGACCAACCAGGAACTCATGGTAAAACAGAAAGATATCATCGATAGTTTTTACCAGCTAGCCAGAGACAAATTCAAGGCAGGTTGATAGCTATCTAATCTTTCGGATAAATACACATGAACCCTAGATGAGGAAAACCAGTGCGAGGAAGATCTACAAACCGTACCAGTCAAACCCTACTGATTCCTAAAGATCTACCGCAATGAAATAAATCGAGGTAAATAGCATAGGTAAGAACTGCCCTAAGAACAGGGAGATGGAGAGGAGCAGTTCTGGATCTAAGCGCCCTAAGTTGGCAACTTAGATCAACTACGGCAATGCGGGAGGATGGATTACCGCACGGGCGTGATCAGCTGCGACGAGGCTTCACCGGAGTTGCACGGCGGAGCTGCTCGCCAGAGTTGCTTCGAGCTCGGGCTCGTATGAAGGAGAAACGAGGGTTTGCGCGGATGAGGAAGAAGACTCGACGAGGGGGTATTTATAGCAGGAGGGCTGAACCTCTTCTCCGAAATCTACGGCCCACAGTTGCGGGACGCTCCGCATTCGACGGACACGATCACGATCGTGGGCATCGTGGGCACGTGGCAACCGTTTTCTGCGAAAAACTCGGGAAGAGAGCGGGATGACGATAGATTTGAAGGGCTGGTTGCCAAAAGTGGATAAAAGTTTGAAGTAGATTTCTTTCGCGACCAAGGACGTCGGAGAGAGATCTTCTTCGGATCAAATTGCATGCTTACTACGGACAGCATAGATTTAGAAGAGAAAGAATAGAGGGATAAAAGGGTCCGAAACAAAACACTCAGCCAAACGAGAAGAAATATTAATCAAGGAGCTATGAGTGAGTTGTTCATCGGACGAAACACAAACACGGCAGCTCGAAGATAAACAGCAACCAGAGAACTTAATAAACATAAAGAACTAGCACCAACAATATAGATTTTAGGGTAATGGATAAACGAGAAGGATCCCTGAGATAGAATTCTTGCAAGATGGGTTAGTTCTTTCTCGCAACCCACACTTGTGTGGGCGGCGCAGACCTCTTTAGTCTTGACTGAGCAAGGACGTTCCTTCGTTGATTTCCGTAGTTCACCTGTCCATCTCGAGAGTAATCATATGAGTAAGCATTGAAATTCTTCCCAGAGACATGAGCATAATGATTCGAGGAGATACACATGTACTCCTTTTGTCGAAGGTTTGACTGATATCTGTTCGAGGAAGTTGCACTGCCGTACTGTGAGGGATTATAATTTCCTCGAAGAGAATTACTCTGCATATTCAGGTTAGCAGTGACAGGTAAACTTTCAATGATGCGCTTCTTCACCCAGATTTGCTTCTTCGGTGAACTAGACCTGCAGTTAGTCCCAACATATCGAGCGAAAACCTTACCATTCTGTTGTTTGAAGAGTTTGTAGTTTGAGTCATCAGACTCGTCAGAAACAACAGGAATGGGAGAGCCATATCCATTCAGGAGCGCAGGTTCGAGAGTTTTGCTCTTAGCTAAGACCCAACTTGTTCGAGGATATTGCTCGGGAGTCCAGTAGGTTCCATCAACGTTGAGTTTCCTTTCGAAACCCAATCCTTCCTTTCGGGGATTTTTGTGCAGTATTGACTTCTTGAGCACATCACATAGTGTTTGATGTCCTTTGAAGCTCTTTAGCATTCCTGTCTCAAGCAAGTTCTTTAGCCTGCAATTTTCATCAGAGATAGCAACAAATTCCTTGGGAGAGGGGTTAGAAATATCATTCGTAGTAGTTGCATTATTCTCGATGGTAGCATTGTATATTTCAGCATTTGAATCAGCATTGCTACGTTCTAGGCATTTTGAGCAAGGAGCGACAAAATCATCAGGAGGGTTGTTAGATTGCTCGGCGAAGAGAGAAGCCTTTTCTTTCGCAAAGACGTTATAAGACTCTTTCAGTGACTCGAGTTCTTGATTCCTACTAAGGAGTTCATCTGGTAAACTCTCGTAGTCGACTGCAAGCGAATCATATCGTTTGGAAAGATCATCAATCGTTGAAGAAAAAGCACCATGCTTTTCAGTCAACTCTTGATTTTTCTCCATCTCTTCGACCAGTAATCCTTCGGTTTTCCTGAGATTCATCTCAAGTCTTTCAAGCTCATCATGTTGAGATTTTGCAATCTTAACAAGTTTTGCATAGGCAATGTATTCAGAGGAATGTTCAGTTATTGATTTTCGGTGTTTAGCTGATACCTGATCCTTTGATGTTTTTGCCATGAGACAGAACGCAATAGGTTCATCATCACTTGAAGCATTATCATCAGTGCCTGATTCGAGAGACTTCTCGGATGATTCACAGGCGATGAATGCATTTCCTTTTCCTAGGCTTCTGTAAACTTCTACATTTTCTGATTCGGATTCAAATGTTTCATCTTCAGATTCCATATTCATTTCTGCACATACTCTAGTTAGCTGCGATATTTTCTTCATATTAGATTCAATGGTTGCTCTCGTATGTACGTCAGTGACTGGTTTCGTCGAAGATGATGCGGTAGATTCATTTTTCTTTGAGAGCTTAGTATGACGATCCACTTGAGTGAATCAAGAGCAGTGAAGATAAATCCATCTGCTACTAGATTTTTCATCTTGCTCCCAGCAAGGACAGTCTGCAATATAGTGACCGAGTTGTTTGCACTTGAAACACTTTATTTCTTTCGGAGGTATTCTTCTTGAAGATTCAGGCAAGTCAACTTCGTCATCATTTGTGAGACACAGATTTTGTCTTCTGAGATCACTAAGCCTTTCCGTAAGCATTTCGAGTTCTCGTGTGATAGAGTGTTGATTCTCGACATCTTCCTCTTGTGAACTTCCATAGTGTGAAAGAATTTCCCCTTCGCTTTCCGAAGAAGATTCTTGATGCCCATTTTCAAGTTCCATCTTTTCTTTGTGAATAGACAACAGGGTCATGACCTCGACATAGTGAAGTTCTTCATAGTCTGGTCTTTGCTTGATTTCAACCACGATTGGATCGAAGGTTGCATCAAGAGCACTTAGTAGCTTGTTGACCACATCTCTATCGGTGATATCTGTTACTCCTCGTTGATGAAGTCTTTCAACAATATTTGTCAACCGACCGGTGAGTTCCATAGCACTTCCCTACGAAGACTTCTGAAACCAGCATACATGGCACGAAGCATTTCTATGTGTTGATCTATTCTGGCAATGAATTCTTCATGAACATCCTTGATAGCATCCCAGAGTTGCTTTGCAGAGTCAAGCTTTCGGAACCGAATGAAAATGTCTTTTGAGATACTGTCACAGATGATATCTTTTGCTTGAGCATTCAATCGCATTCGAGCTTTGTCATCGGAAGTGGGATCATCGGGGTGCTGAACAGTGTATCCATTTTCCACAATCTGCCAAAGTTCAATGTTGATAGCTTGAAGTCTAATTTTCATTCGCTCTTTCGAGTAGACATAATCATTTCCATCAAAGATAGGAAACCTTTCAGAGTGCGAGGATCTACCTGCATATGACATACTCAAAACTCCAAGGTTGTTAGACCTTTAATAGACAGAGACATGGAGAACCTTGCTCTGATACCAATTGTTAGGACCGAGAGTATATCGACCAGAGGGAGGGTGAATGGGAGATTCAAAATTCTTTCGAATGTTTCGAACCGATCCCAAACACAGCAGCGGAAATAAGGTTCGGTAGAGTAGCACTTGAATGAGTTCTCTATAGAACGATAAATCTATCGAAGTATAGATCAGTTATCATTCGAACAAAAATTCAACAGATATGAAGGTAATGCAAAATACGAACAGATTCAACAGCACGAGGAAAAACAATGAATGGATTGCGATGGAAATGCACAGATATGGATAGCAAGATAAAGATTCGGCAGTGAAAATGATTATGCGGGCATACAGATATACGAGGAGAATTAGACTAGCTTGAGACGATGGAAACAAGGAACGATGAGAATGAGATAGACAATTGATAAACTATGATAGATCAGATACAACTATCGACACTGAACACGAATGTAAACTGCTGAATGAAATGCAGTAATGTAAAGCGAACCAGTGGTGCTCGATGGCGACAGAAGAATTTGGTAGACCAGTTCGCCCTTCTGCCAAAGGACTACGTCTGGTTGGAGGGGTTGTGATTTAACACAGAGGATAAACTCTCCTCGCCCTATTCTCCTTCAACTCGGAGCTGATCAGACTCCAGTTGATTTCACTCGTGGTAGATACTTGTCGGCGATCTCCAAACCTTCGATAGACTTCTTCGCGAACCACAATGACTCTTGGTTGCTGAAGATCTTGCTCGGTGAAGTCAATTACTCTTCGACACTCGAGCCGACACCTATCCGTCTAGAGAGTGCGCAGCTCTCAAGAGTAATAGGTACAAGAACTCTAACTCAGAGCTACTGTGATGCTCAACCATTGTCTAAGTTTCGGCTCTTGATTTTTCTCTATGTGAATCTTAAACTCAAATCACTCAGAGAGGGGTTGCTCAATCAATCTTCTCAGAAATCTTAAGCGGAGCAGCCAACGGGCAACGTTGGAGCGGGGTGGCTATTTATAGCCGCAGCCTTCCCTGAAGGGAAAAGACCAAATTGGACATGTGGAGCAGCCAATGGCCAAACGACACGAGTCCAATGGTCAGAATTGAGCACAACGGTAACATTACGTGCGGAGCAAGTAATGCTAACTCCTCAGTTCGAAAGATATCTCCTACGGCGACGAAGAACAACGTCTTCTGCTGGTAGGTAATCATTTGAAGCATAAAGAGATTTCTCTCAGTCTCGCATAGGTTTGGGCTAAGCATCACAGCGGATCTAAGCTTCGAGAACCTATACCCCTCTTAA
Organism: Elymus sibiricus; assembly: GCA_039707655.1. Classification (NCBI taxonomy): domain Eukaryota; kingdom Viridiplantae; phylum Streptophyta; class Magnoliopsida; order Poales; family Poaceae; genus Elymus; species Elymus sibiricus. Next base: position 381,553,352 of record CM077674.1, on the reverse strand, counting down.
TAGTACGGAGGTCCTATGACTCAAATGAATGGAAGAAGAACGACGAAAAGAATGCTACGTCTTCACTTCGTCTTCGCCTCCCATCGCTGCAGTCAATTTTCTTCGGACGTAATCACCGAACCAATTGCTTCCCGTCAGCAATAAATTTTCGAGGGGTCATCATCTTCACTTCATTCTTCTCGTCTACAAGTCTTTAACGGATGTAGCTCATACATCTCGGCGGTGCAGATAATCTTCGGTGAAGTTCCTCGAACTGTACACCGGAGACAACATTCTCTTCGGTATTGCACGGACTATTTCTCTCTGTGTGCACTAGCAAACAAATCAGCCAATACCTGTTTCTGTCAACAATCTCCAAAACACAAGAGGGCAAGTACTGCACCGACAACGTCAAGATGACGTCAGCGGGTCAAACCCGGCTGACCAGAGTCAAACCTGACCAGTGGGTCCCACTGGTCAGTGACTGTGCTAATTAAACGAGGATTAACTTTAATTAAAATGGGTAATTAACTAGTGGGGCCTACTGTTATTTTCAGTTTAGTAATTAGATTAATTTAAAAACCTAATTAGATTAATTAAGTGGGTGGGGCCCGCTAGTCAGTGGCACTGTGTGCCCAGTCAGCCGAGTTGACCAAGTCAACTCGGTCAACTGGGGCCCCTGGGCCTAGTGTCAGTGACCCAGGGCGTCACACGTGGCGGCCACGTAGGTGGGGGCCGGCGGCAAGCCGTCGACGACGTCGAAACGGGGCGGTGTCCTCGGGAGCTCGCCGGAACTGCGCTACAGACGTCCAAACGGAGCGTGGCTGGGCTCGTTCGAACGAGTCGAACGAGCCACGTCGGATGGTGGCGGTGCCGTCGTCGGAGACGGCCAGAATCAACGCCGGTGACGAGGTCAGCGGCGGAGTTTTTCGGGCGACGGCGGATCCGACGTTCTGGAGCACGGCAAAAGCTACGGGTGGCGGCAAACGACTCCTACAGGCCGTCTGAGCTCGCAGCCAAGCTCGGGCGAGCATGGCGATGGCTGTGGCCATGGCGATGAGCAAGGCGGCGGCGCTACGTTCGGCCATGGCGATTGCGGCGAGCTACGGGCACAGCGGGCCGAAGAAGAAGAAGAGAGAGGAGGCGGAGCTCATCGGGCGGCTCAAGTAGGCCGGCGAGGGGTGTAGTAGCAGCAGAGGAGGCCGGAGTTTGCCGGGGAAGCAGATGCGGCCGAGGTCGGGGACAAGCTCGATTCGGTCGTCGTGGAGCTCACCGGCCTGCGCGCGTAGGCGGAGATGACGAAGTCGACGACGGCGGGCAGCTAGGACATGGCGGCGTAGCGCGGGGACGACGGAGAGCGCGGGATTGACGGCGACGGTGGAGGAAGCCCTCGGGCGAGCTCGTGCGCGAGCGACAGAGAGGACGAGGGGGGATTCTGGGGCACCTAGGGTTTGCGGGGGAGGGAGAGGCGTTCGGGGAAGCCCTTATCCACTCTGGGGGAGCCGCGGGATGGCCGACAGCACGGCCATCGGCGCCCGGGCGTGCGCGCGCGCCGACACGCATGCGGGAGGAGGCGGGAGCAAGGAGAAAGGCCGAGGTGGGCCAAGCCAGGCTGCACTGTGCACTCGGAGCCCAGTGCGCCAGTAAGTTTTTACCGTTTTTCTTTTTCATTTTTCTGTTTTCTGTTTTCACTTCTGTTTGTAAAATGTTTGGCTACAATTTGGCTTTTGTAAAATAGGTGACTTAGCTCAATAATTACAGTGCTATATTAACTACTACCAGAAATTGGTTTGGAGACAATATGATTTCATTTGCAATTTTTATTAAACAAAGATGGTTTAAACAATGCTGTTTTGGTACTGTTTTAGGATGTTAGAGTCACTTAACTAATCCAATTAATGTTGAGCTTATTTTTATAGTTGCTTTGTGAATATTTGCAATATTATGAACTATTTAGTTCCTGGATGTGAACAACTTTTATTTTCAACTTATATTTGAACTGGAATTTGAACTGGAATTTGAAATGAGATATGATTCTAATGTGATCAAGACTTGCTAATCATGGTGACTTGGCATTATCAAAAGGTGATCACTGTAGCTTAATTACATGGGGTGTTACAATTCTCCTCCTCTAAAAGAAATTCTCGTCCCGAGAATTAAGAGGTAGGCTGAAAGAGAGCGGGGTATTCTTCACGAAGACGATCTTCGCGTTCCCAAGTGGCTTCATCTTCAGAATGATTCGACCACTGAACTTTAAGGAACTTGATTGCCTTCTGACGGGTTCGACGTTCAGCTTGATCAAGAATGCGGAACAGATACTCTTGATAAGAAAGATCCTCTTGCAATTCAAGCATTTCATGATCCACTGCTCGGATAGGATCCTTGAAGCAGCGACGGAGTTACGATACATGGAAGACATCATGCACTTGAGAAAGGTTCGGCGGCAATTCCAATTGATATGCCACTTCTCCCCGACGGGCGAGAATACGGAATGGGCCAATGTAGCGAGGAGCTAACTTGCCTTTGATCCCAAAACGGTGAGTGCCCTTCATCGGAGTGACACGAAGGTAAGCTTGTTCGCCAGGTTGATAGACCATTACCTGATGTTTTCGATCATAGTTGCTCTTCTGACGAGACTGGGCAGCTTTCAAATGTTCACGGACAATGCAAACTTGTTCTTCAGCTTGTTGGATAATATCCGGACCGAAGAGTGACCGTTCCCCAGTTTCTGACCAATTCAGAGGGGTTCGGCACTTACGTCCATAAAGAACTTCAAATGGTGCCATCTTCAGACTAGCTTGATAGCTATTGTTGTATGAGAATTCAGCATATGGGAGAGATTCATCCCATTTCTTACCGAATGAGATGACACAAGCTCGAAGCATATCTTCAAGCACTTGATTGACTCGTTCAACTTGTCCCTGGGACTGGGGGTGGAAAGCGGTGCTGAAGGACAGATGAGTTCCCATAGCTTCTTGGAAACTGTTACAAAATCTTAAGGTAAAGAGACTGCCACGGTCTGAACTGATCTCCAACGGAACATCGTGGAGTGACACAATTCTGGAAACATACAAGTCTGCTAACTGGCTAGCAGTGATTGTCTCCTTGACTGGCAGAAAGTGAGCAACCTTTGAGAATCGGTCAATGACAACAAAAATAGCATCATGACCCTTCTACGATCTGGGAAAACCAGTAATGAAATCCATTTTGACTTTGTCCCATTTCCATTCAGGAATAGGAAGTGGTTGCAGAGTTCCAGCAGGCCTTTGATGTTCTGCTTTGATGCGACGACAAACGTCACACTCAGCAACATAACGAGCAATGTCTCGCTTCATATCAGGCCACCAGTATCTCTGTCGAATGTCTTGGTACATCTTGGTACTACCAGGGTGAATTGACAAAGGTGTATAATGTGCTTCTTTCATAACGCGCTGGGTCAGATCTAGATTGTCCTTTCTAGGAACCACTAACCGATTTTTGAAGAACAAGGTGCCATCATCATCAATAGTGAAGAATGAGGGCCTTCCCTTTTTGAGATCGCGCTTAATCTTCTCGACCTCAGAGTCGGCTTTCTGTATATGCTTGACGAGGTCATCGAGGTCTGGTTCAACAACCAGGGTATTGAGATGACCCTGTGGGACAATGTGAAGGTTCAACTTGCGAAGTTCTTCATAGAGAAGAGGTTGTGCTTGCTGAACCATGAGGTTGTTGCAATAAGGCTTGCGACTCAAAGCATCGGTCATTACATTAGCCTTGCTAGGGGTATAAGAAATATCCATGTCGTAGTCGGCTATTGTCTCGAGCCATCTTTGTTGGCGGAGGTTCAAATCTGGTTGAGTATACAGATACTTCAGGCTTTGATGGTCCGTGTATATCTCGTAACGATTACCGAGAAGGTAATGTTGCCACAGTTTCAGAGCATAGATTACTGCTGCTAACTCGAGATCATGTGTTGGATAATTATCTTCGTGAGGACGCAACTAACGAGAGCCATAAGCAATCACCTTGCGCTCTTGCTTTAGGACACAGCCTAATCCTTGACGGGAGGCGTCGCAATATATCACAAAGTCCTTGCGGGAATAAGGGGGAGCTAGCACTGGGGCAGATGTCAACTTGTCCTTAAGTGTCTGAAAACTTTCTTGGCATTTTTCCGTCCACTCAAACTTCTTGCCTTTGTGAAGCAAATCAGTCAGTGGCTTAGCAATCTTGGAGAAGTTCTCGACGAAACGGCGGCAATAGCTAGCAAGACCGAGAAAACTTCTGACTTGCTTAACAGTCTGCAGAGGAGTCCAGTCAAGAATAGCCTGAAATCGTTCTAGGTTAACAGCAATGCCATCCTTGGAAATCACATGACCAAGATAGGTCACCTCAGATAACCAGAATTCACACTTAGAGTATTTGGCATATAGTTGGTGTTCTCGAAGTTTCTCCAATACAAGCTGAAGATGTTCGGCGTGTTCTTCTTCATTCTTGGAAAATATAAGGATATCATCCAAATAAACCACGAAGAATTTGTCGAGGTAGTCCATGAAGATATGGTTCATTAATCGAGAGAAGGTCGCTGGAGCATTAGTTAATCCGAAGGACATAACGGTGTACTCGTATGATCCATAATGGGTAATGAAGGCGGTCTTCGGAATATCCTCTTTACGAACTCGGATCTGATGGTAACCCAACCTTAAGTCGAGTTTAGAGAACACAGAGGATCCAGCAAGCTGATCATAAATATCATTGATCCGGGGAAGTGGATATTTGTTCTGGATTGTTGCTTGGTTAATAGGCCGATAGTCCTGGACCAATCGGTTAGTTCCATCTTTCTTCTTAACAAAGAAAGAAGGTGCTCCCCAAGCAGAAGAACTGGGGCGGATGAAACCCTTTTTAAGTGACTTGTCGATCTCCTCCTTTAGCTCAAGTAGTTCATGCGGTGGCATCTTGTATGGGCGCTTGGCAATAGGAGTGGTGCCTGGTTTCAAGTCGATGACGAATTCAACAGCTCTAACAGGGGGTATCCCTGGAAGTTCTTTTGGAAAGACGTCTGGAAATTCGCGAACGACTGGAACATTTTCAATTCCCTCAAGAGGTGAAGCGTTCAAAGCATTCAGAGCATATATCTGAGCTTCGGCATGATACTGCTCCTGGTTGAACTCGCGGAAATCCTCGTAAACCATGTACTCGGGGTACCAACGGTAGCCCAATCTGGTCAGGAGGGCAATCAGGATAGCTGGAAAACCAGTCGCATCACGAACCCAAGTCCGAAGTACAAGCTGCGTCACAGGGCACGGCGGAAACAAGCGATCCATATGAAACAGAGGAAAATTTCAAGATTGTCAAATGACAGTGAGTGAATTCTTGCATCGTGCATTCAAGGAAGTAAATTGAAGATAATCAAAGCTCCGGGTGGACATGATCATGAGAACCTAGAGTTAGAGTTAGTAAAATTTTAACCCGAATAGAAGAGAGTAGAATCCCAGAGTATAGAAGAGGAATAAAAGATTCTAATCCCATCCATTGGCGACGTGGGCCCGTAAGCCACACAGCCATGTTAGTAAAACAGTTTTTCAAAGACTAGACTCAACTTCGACCAAGGAACTGGAAGGGGGGTTCCGACAGGCAGTCGGCTCTGATACCAACTTGTGACGCCCTCTGCTCGATCGTGCACTAATCATACATGCAAACGTGCACGCTCGAGAACAGAGACGCTCGGGAAGATATCACAACACAACCCTAACTCAAAATTAAACATAAAACTTCATATTACAAACCAGGGGTCAGGAGAACTAGAATACATAAGTCATACAGACAAATAATATCTGGGTACAGACATAGCTAGTCAAGTTTGCCTTAAGAAGGCTAGCACAAACAACGACACTGATTGAAAAGGCGAAGGCCTCCTGCCTAGGGCCTCCGAACTACTCCTGGTCGGCTGGCCCAACCCAGTAGTACATGCCTCCGGGACTCTCCTGGTAGTAAGCTCCTACGGTGGCGTCTGGCTCCGGAACTCCGTCATCTGATCGCAGCAACCGGGTATGGGGAAAAAGATAGCAAATCAACCGTGAGTACTCATCCAAAGTACTCGCAAGACTGACATCAGAACTATACTAAGTATCCATCGGTATCAAAGGAATGGGGCTATATCTTTGGACTGAATTGCAGAATGCCAGAATAGAGGGGGAGAAGCTTAGCCTATCGAAGACTAGCATCTTGAAGCAATCTTGCAGCATCAGAAGAGAGTAGAACACAGTAGCATATAATAGTGGTTATATAATAGCAACGCCCTGAGATCCTTTCTTGACTCCCTGCGAGAAAGCGATCCCAAGAGCAGAAATAACAGTTTAATATTGAATCATCATCAGTTTGTAGTTGTAGTGGACCAGGATACAACTCCGAGCATCCTGTTACCGTGGCACGGCTATTCGAATAGATAAGTTCCCTGCATGGGTGCACTACTGTCACCCAACACGCTCGATTACATCTGGCCGGACACACTTGCTGGGTAATACCCGGCCTCGGGTAATCGACACGACGCAATCCTACCTAGGCTCAGCAGAGAGGTCAGCACGCCGGTCTAAATCCTAAGTGCGAAGGGGTCTTGGGCCATCGCCCTTTGCACTCCTGCACGTTGCGTGACTGGTCGGGACCCAGGCGCGACACTGTATACATAGTGACGTAACCAGCCCACCCCAGCAATCAGCCCGCATCTCTGAGCTGTGACGTCTGAAGAGCTTTCGGCTGATACATACGACGTAGAGGGTCCCATAACCATTATCCCATGTGGTGGTAGTGCGTATAGGGCCAACGACCCACTCAGATCAAATACCCAAATCCATTAGGCGTATTTAGTAGCTCGCAGAGACAAACAGGATTCCTGTCGCTCTGACTTGGTAACGCACGGCTCGCGGGTGCTCTTGGAGCCAACCCATCTTTATGAAATGACAGTAGTAAAGTCAAAGTACCCGTGTGTCCAAAGTATCGAGAAGGAATCCGAGGAATCAACCTTGATGGATTCCCACTCGAAGTATCGGTCAAGGTGAATCCGGAGGAATCACCCTCGATGGATTCACACAAGAGGAGTTGCACGACGGAAGCTTTATCGGAGGTGATGAAAGAGGAATCACCCTCGGTAACCCACAACCGGATATCTATTCTACAGAGGCATCATCGGAAGTGAGATAAGAGGTATCACCCTCGGCACTCGGTGGTAGCTCTGTAGAGTCGAACAACTTAGGGGGAATGTGCGGTGATGAGTTGATCTCTGACCGTCGATCATATTGATCGAGTCTCCTATGGAAAAGCGTGGCAACAAGGACAAGGGTGTGGGGCCATAGATGTATCTCTAACCAGACTATACTAAGCATATAGGATAGCAGGTAAAGTATCAACAACAGGTTACAAAACCAGGCTATGCATCAGAATAGGAACTATCGGAACATCAACAGGGGCAATTCTAATGCAAGAATAAGAGGGAAAGAATAGGCGATATCTAGATGATCAAGGGGGTTTGCTTGCCTGGAAGCTCTGCTGAGAGGGGCTGGTCGTCTAAAGGCTGCTCGTCCGGAGCGTAGTCGTACTCAGCTGCGTTGGCGGCGGTCTCGACGTCTATCGAGAGAGAAAGAGGGGGAAGAAACAATAAATTCACGGCAACAATGCAACAACGATGCATGACATGCCTAAATGATATGCAGAGGTGATATATTGCCTTTCTAACTATTTTAGATAATTTAGGAATTTATTTGGATTTATTTTATCAAAGTTATACACTATTCATTTATCGAATACGGGTAAAAAGTCCCATGTTCAGTATGTTAGAGGGGCGTGGTAGGTATGCGGGTAGGATATTCGGATTCTACATATTTTTCTGATCATTTTTCATATATAAATTATTTTCATCCGAGTTACGGGTTATTTTATATGATTTTTCAAAGTTTTAATCATTTTCTGGATTTTATGAAATTATTAAATTTGAATTATCCAAAACAGTAAATGGTGACGTCAGCAGTACGTCAAGATGACGTCAGCGGGTCAAACCCGGCTGACCAGAGTCAAACCTGACCAGTGGGTCCCACTGGTCAGTGACTGTGCTAATTAAACAAGGATTAACTTTAATTAAAAGGGTTAATTAACTAGTGGGGCCTACTGTCAGTGTTAGTTTAGTAACTAGATTAATTTAAAAACCTAATTAGATTAATTAAGCGGGTGGGGCCCGCTGGTCAGTGGCACTGTGTGCCCAGTCAGCCGAGTTGACCAAGTCAACTCGGTCAACTGGGGCCCCTGGGCCCAGTGTCAGTGACCCAGGGGGTCACACGTGGCGGCCACGTAGGCGGTGGCCGGCGGCAAGCCGCCGACGACGTCGAAACGCGGCGGCGTCCTCGGGAGCTCGTCGGAACTGCGCTACAGACGTCCAAACGGAGCGTGGCTGGGCTCGTTCAAACGAGTCGAACGAGCCGCGTCGGATGGTGGCGGTGCCGGCGCCGGAGACGGCCGGAATCGACGCCGGCGACGAGGTCAGCGGCGGAGCGTTTCGGGTGACGGCGGATCCGGCGTTCTGGAGCACGGCAAAAGCTACGGGCGGCGGCAAACAACTCCTACAGGCCGTCTGAGCTCGCAGCCGAGCTCGGGCGAGCATGGCGATGGCTGTGGCCACGGCGACGAGCAAGGCGGCGGCGCTGCGTTCGGCCACGGCGATTGCGGCGAGCTACGGGCGCAGCGGGCCGAAGAAGAAGAAGAGAGAGAGGAGGCGGAGCTCACCGGGCGGCTCAAGGAGGCCGGTGAGGGGTTTAGTAGCAGCAGAGGAGGCCGGAGTTCGCCAGGGAAGCAGATGCGGCCGAGTCGGGGACGAGCTTGATTCGGTCGTCGTGGAGCTCATCGGCCTGCGCGCGTAGGCGGAGACGACGAAGTCGACGACGGCGGGCAGCTAGGACATGGCGGCGTAGCGCGGGGACGACGGAGAGCACGGGATCGACGGCGACGGCAGAGGAAGCCCTCGGGCGAGCTCATGCGCGAGCGACAGAGAGGACGAGGGGGGATTCTAGGGTGCTTAGGGTTTGCGGGGGAGGAAGAGGCGTTCGGGGATGCCCTTATCCACTCGGGGGAGCCGCGGGATGGCCGACAGCGCGGCCATCGGCGCCCTGGTGCGTGCGCGCGCCGACACGCATGCGGGAGGAGGCGGGAGGAAGGAGAAAGGCCGAGGTGGGCCGGGCCATGCTGCACTGTGCACTCGAAGCCCAGTGCGCCAGTAAGTTTTTACCGTTTTTCTTTTTCATTTTTCATTTTTCTGTTTTCACTTCTGTTTTGTAAAATGTTTGGCTACAATTTGGCTTTTGTAAAATAGGTGACTTAGCTCAATAATTACAGTGCTATATTAACTACTACCAGAAATTGGTTTGGAGACAATATGATTTCATTTGCAATTTTTATTAAACAAAGATGGTTTAAACAATGCTGTTTTTGGTACTGTTTTAGTATTTTAGAGTCACTTAACTAATCCAATTAATGTTGAGCTTATTTTTATAGTTGCTTTGGGAATATTTGCAATATTATTAACTACTTAGTTCCTGGATTTGAACCACTTTTATTTTCAACTTATATTTGAATTTAAATTTGAACTGGAATTTGAAATGAGATATGATTCTAATGTGATCAAGACTTGCTAATCATGGTGACTTGACATTATCAAAAGGTGATCACTGTAGCTTAATTACATGGGGTGTTACAAGTATCCATTTCTAGTTGTAGCAGATCAGGATACAACTCTGAGCGTCCTGTTACCATGGACATGGCTATTCGAATAGATCACTTCCCTGCAGGGGTGCACTACTGTTACCCAACACGCTTGATTACATCTGTCCGGACACACTTGCTGGGTAATGCCCGGCCTCGGGTAATCGACACGCCGTAGACCAACCTAGGCTCAGTAGAGAGGTCAACACGCCGGTCTAAATCCTAAGTGCGAAGGGGTCTTGGGCCCATCGCCCTCTGCACTCCTGCATGTTGCGAGACTGGCCGGGGCCCAAGCGCGACACTGTATACACAAGTAACGTAACCAGCCCACCCCAGCAATCAGCCCGCGTCTCGGGAGAAACGTACGAACGGGATCCCTGTCACTCCGACTTGATAACACACGGACCACGACCAAGGACCAGGCCCACCTCTCTCCTAGGTGGTCTCCGCCTGCCCTGTCGTTCCGCCATAATATCACTCGCGGGTGCTCTTGGAGCCGACCCGTCTTTAATATTATTCTCTCGCGGGCACTCTTGGAGACGACCCGACTTTAACAATTTAAAGTATTGCAATATGTAAACATTTCCGTGATCATCACCCCGAGTGATCACGACCTGATAACAAGCATGGCAAACGGATAAGGGTGAAGGGCCAGCTGATGAAACATAGCATACCTAACTAAGCATCATGGGACAACAGGTAGGTATCAACAGCAGGCGACGAAATCAGGCTATGCAACAGAATAGGAGCTATCGGAGCAACAATAGAAGCAATTCTAATGCAAGCATAAGAGAGAAAGAATGGGCGATATCTAATGATCAAGGGGGTTTTGCTTGCCTGGAAGCTCTGCTGAAAGAGGCTTGACGTCAGGGCGTAGTCGTACTCGAAAGCAGCGTCAGTCTCAGAGTCTACCGGGGAGAAGAGGGGGAAGAAACAATAAATACAAAGCAAACAAATGCATCACAATGCATGACATGGCAATATGCTGTGTTAGGGGTGACCTAATGCAGTGCTAGGTGTTATAGACGGAGCGGGAAAATATCCTGGAATATTTTCACAGCTCCGAACACTATACATTTAGCGGTTTCGGTAGCAAATGTTCAACGTTCGGTATGTTAGAGACACGTGGCAGGTATGTGGAGGGCATATTCGGATTCGTCATATTTTTCTGATCGTTTTTCATATATAAATTATTTTCATCCGAGTTACGGTTATTTTTCTATGAATTTTTGAAGTTTTAGTCAATTTCTGGAATTTACTGAATTTCTGCTAAGTCTGAGAATCCCTCAGTTTTAAACATCATTTATCTGTTTTCAAAGAGCTACAACTATTGTTCTGTACATCCTATGATTTTGTGCCTTATATCAATTTTGAGCATTTTTCTGTGATCTACATGATAGTATCACTTTCATCCATATTAGAATTGATTTTCTTAATGAAATCTTTGTTTGAAAAGTGCCTAATGATGTTGACTACAGAAATTGTTAAAATTTGCCAATTTTGCTTGATGATTGCCACTGATCTATAGCTCCTATGGAGATGCATCCTATATATGTTTTGCAATATATCAAGAGTACTTTCATGCCATGCCCTCTGATGCCATGAAAGGTTCCTGTAACATGTTCATTTCTTGCTCTAAACAAGCTATGGTGATATTTCTGTTTGCTGTTTAACAGAAAGTAGCATTTTGTAAAATTCGTAGTAATTAATCCATGCATCCTATGAAGTTGAGCCCATGGAATAAATTGAACCTTGTCATGTCTACTTTCTGAACATATAAATTTTCCCCATGTTAAAGATTGTTTGCTTGCTGTTTTGTTACTGTCAAATGTGGTAGTCAGATTAGCACCAGCAGTAGAAATCTAGCTACTGCTACAGTAGCAATCAGCAGCTACTGTAGCATCAGCAGAGCAGCGGTGGACGCGTGCGTGTGGGCGCGGGCGAAGGCGCGGCTAGGGGCATCCGAGCGCGGGGAGCGGCGGCCAGCGGCGGCCGGAGGCGGGCGCGGCCGGCAGCCGCGGCAGCAGCAGCAACCAGCAGCTGTACGCAGCGGCATCAGTAGGCAGCACAACAGCTAGTAGAACAAGCAGCAGTGGCATTAGCAAGCGGCAGCGGCGGCTGTGTGCACGCGCGCGCGGGCGCGCAGCAGACGCAACGACAGAGCAAGGGTACGGGGCTGGGAAGGTGCAGGCGCGCGCGTGTGCGTACGCGGGAGCTCGGGCGAGCTCCGGTGATGACCATGGCAAGCATGGGTATGACGGCTACGGCGCGCATTCGAGCTAGGGGAAAGGGGGAATCGGGGGAGGTGCTCACGGTGAGCTCGATGGCGAGGTCGGGGAGGCCGGAGGGGTTCGGGATGCGGCGCATCTGACGACAAACAGTGGCGACTGTGGCGAGGAAATCTGGCGATGGCGACGATGCAGAGGCTCCTCAATCCAGTCCAGCACATGGGGACGACGAGGACGACGAGGCGGTCCTCCTAGACATCTTCCGGTGGCACGGGGTGGCTCCGGACCACGGCGACGACGACGCGGCGGCGACGGCAGTGCTCGGGCGCGTACACATCGAGCGAGAGAGCGGGGTAGTGGGGGTCTAGGGTTCCTGGGAGAGAGGGAGAGGGGGCTGGGGTGTTCTTATCCTCTCTGGGCATCCTGTAGTGCAACGTGTCGAGCATCGGCCGGTGGCGATGGCGTGCGTGCACGCAGCAGCCGATAGCTGCGGGTTGAAGATGACTGTAGCGAAAGGCTAGGCTGGCCAGCCACTGTAGCAATTGGGCCAAGTGCACAGGAGCGTTTTCTTTTGTTCTTTCAGGCATTTTAGTTTAGCTACTGTTTGTATTTAGTTTAGCTCGCAAATTATTTTTGTTATACATGAAACTTGACACATAAATACAAGGCAACATAATGGGTTAGCACACAAAGTTTGAGGCCATTTGGAACTGTATAGATTTTTGTTTATTTTGAAAATGCCAAAATAATCGCTGCTGGACCACTAAAATGGTTGCTAGGGTCAATTTGGGAACCCAAATAATGTTGGCTTTATTTTTATAATTGCTTTGGGATTATTTGCAATAACATGAACTATTTTGTTTAATTATTTGAAGAAGTTTTTATTTGACTTACATTTTAAATTTGAATTGAAGTTGGATTATTTCTTTAATTGCATTTTAATTATAATGATCATGATGACATGGCACATTAGTGTGAGATCACTGTAGCTTAGTACTTGGGGTGTTACAAATCTCCTCCACTCGAAGAAATCTCGTCCCGAGATTTAAGAGGTAGAGTAAGGGGGAAAAGGTCTGGTTTCGACACTCTAACGAATCTTCTGGTTCTTGTTGCCCTTCTCGAAGAAGTTGATCCATCGCGTTGATGTCTTCATTTCTCTGCTTCAGGTCATCATGATGAAGTCGTCATCCTTTCTTTGGGAACTCCGTCGTACTTACGAATAAGGTAGGAAGGGAAACTTAAGGGGGTTGGATCGGTATAAGGTTAATCAACCGGGATTGTCTCAAGGAATGAAGTACAGGGTATCGCTCGAGTTGAAACTTAAGAAAAACATCGAGAGCAAAGTAAGGAGGTATAAGAAGTTTCGAACGGGTAGGCAAGCATTCGATGCCTAAAAAAACAGAGTGTGAATAGGGTTCAGAGCAACGGGAATAAGTATTACATCTGATACCAGAATAGATCATCTCTAGGAAGGTGGCTCGTGAATTACATACGAGGCCAAGCGCGAGGAATAACTTTGGGAACAGGGATGTACAGGAGAGTCAGGTTTCGATCCTGTGGAATTGTGGTGAGTGTCGATTAAGAGTAGGAAGGCAGTGACATCTTGAAAGTTCACGACAGCAAGGCAAGTCAGAGGACAATCTGTCAGCTATGTCGGCAACACGTCGGTACCATGGGCGGGGACCGAAGAGAACCATTTTTCCTGCTCGTTGAAACGAGGCGGACCAATAGGCAAAGTTCTCGTCCACCGGTGTTACCGGAATGTCATCAACAATAGTAACAGGGTCTTACTAACAGAGTGGTACACCGAAGTGTTTACATAAGCAGGGAATTATCATTTCTTAGATAAGTTAGATTTTAAGAAAGGTTAAACAGACGAATGGAAAGGAAAATGTGATTATCAGATTAAATAGACCAATGGAAAGGAAAATGTGATCATACACAAGTATTAGGTGTATATCCTTTCCAAGGAAAAGCAGAGCATGATATACATGTCAGGGCAACAAGTACATCACCAATTAGATAAAGGGGCAAGGGAATTCATGATGTTATCCATACAACGGTGTCTGGATAATTGATCAAGAAGCATTCAGTATTGCGCCTCCAATGTTCTTGTTGATATTCGGAGTACCACAGTCATGCTTCGGAATAGCAATGATATGGTGTTTTAAGTAAAGGCTGGGTTTGGAGAACATAAGAATTACACAAGGAATAATTTCAAGAATAACAAGGAACTCAAGGTATAACCAAATCCTGACCAAGTCTGTGTTGAAAGGAAAAACAAGGATGTTGCCGATGACAACACAAATTATCAAGGGGCAAAGATGGTAATTCTCGTCATGAATTCAATTCACATTTTGGAAGGAGTCAGATTGTTGACGAAGATCACAACACATTTTATCGAGATGTTACATGAAGATGTAATTGAACAGCGACGGCATCAAACAAGGAATGGTGAAGCGGAAAGTTATTGGATCCATAGACAAGATGCAAACTCAAAATCGGCGTTGCTTTTCAAGACAAACAACATGATGTTGAAAACTCGACGTAAGCTTTGCTCACGGTCTGAAGAATTCGTGCGCCCAAGAAGGACGAGGTAGCACGGTCTAAGGTAGCATGATAAGGATGTAGCCGACAGGCTAGCAATGACAAAATTGAATATTAAACTTCCCAGCAACAAATTACTAGGAGTAATAAACTACAGTGTGGATTCGAGTCACTTGTTAGAGTTCTCAAGTGACGGACAATGCAAACCTGCGGAGTGACTAAAATGGGAGAAGTATTATTCCAACAAGAATTCATAAGAGGTAGTGCGCTGGCATGATATCCTCGAGATACCAGAGGGTAATATTCAAGGGTGGAACAAAATAGAAACTAATCGGGATCGTTGAGCTGTGGGCAGCAGATAGTTTAACCTTGTCGAAAAATAGACGAGGCACGGGAATGAATTCCTTTCAGATATATCGAATAAGGACAGCATGGTCGGAACCATAACTACAAGGGATTAAATTTTTAATGATACCGAAAGAATTATTCAAATGATTAAATATTTTACAAGAAGCTTCTGTGACGGTCTACGTCGTTTCCATGGGCATGAACACAAAGTTCAAGGTCGACTCCCACTTCTTCAATGCTTAACCTTTCAGTCACTTCTCGTTTTCGATAAAGTTGTAGTGTTGAAATCTTATCTGCCGTAACACCAGTAGAGTATGACCCGTAAAAGTTTCCGGGTTCACATAGATGACAGAAACATAGATACAGCTCATCAGAGGAGTTTCAGAAGCTATACATCGCACTTATAGAAGCGACGGATACAAGCTCGAAAGTAGAGTACAGACGACAAAGCAGAGGATACAATTCACCAAAGGTATTATATATCAGGGGAAGAACTCGGAAGGTTATTGAGTATGAGGACACTGTCGGATATTAAACTTGTAACATCCCCAGATCTTAACCCTGTCATTAAGCTAATTAAATTGCCATGTCATCATGATCATCCTAAATAAATTGCATTTAGAGAATAATCCAACTTCAAATTCAAATTTAAAATAAAGTCAAAATTAAAGTTGTCCAAACAGTAGAACAAAAATGTTCATAATATTTTAAATAATCCCAAAGCAATTATAAAAATAAAATCAACATTAATTGAATTATTTAAATGACTCTAGCATCATGAAACAGTACCAAAATAGCACTAATTAATCCATTTCATTTAATCCAAAATTCAAATGAAATCATTTTGTCACCAAACCTTTTTCTGACAGTGGTAAATATTGCATAGTATTTATTGGGCCAATTCACATATTTTGCAAAAGTCACATGGTGGCTAAACATTTTTCAAATGAGAGAAAAGAATAAAGCAGAAGAAAAAGAAAAGCAAAATGGGAAAAGTGCACTGTGCACTTGGCCCACTCGACCCAACAGTGTGGCCCGGCCCATTTGGGTCGGCCTTTCCCTAACCTCCCGCAGCGCCAGAGAGGCCGAGCACGGCCTGGCCGTCCACGGTGCCGGATGCGCTGTCGAGCATCCGCAGCTCCCTCTCGTGGATAAGTCCACCCCGGGCTCCCTCTCTCTCCCCCGCAAAACCCCAGCCTCTCAGCCCCCCTTCTTGCCCTCTCTCTCTCTCTCTCGATTGCATCGACGTCCGAGCGCCGCCATGGATGCCATACGTTGAACTCGCGGCCACCGTATCCCCTGCGCCTCGCCATCGTGCCGGATCGCTCCGCCGCCGTCCGCTACCTCTCCCCGTGCCACTGGACGACGACGGGAAGCTCTGCAGTGAGCGCTTCGACCCGTCCTCCCCTCTCGGACGCCGTGGATCGCCGCCGCCGATCTGCCACCACCGGCCTCCCCCAAGCCCGCTAAGCACCTCTGCAGGACCGCTGTAAGCTGCTGCTTCTCTCCCCTCTCTTCGCGCCATCGCGTGCTAGCTCTAACGAGCACATTCACCATGGCCGAGCTCATCGCCGCGGGAGCTCGTCGGCGGCGAGCTTCCGGTGACCATTTGGTCACGCGGCAGTGCCCGTTAGCTTCACCGCGCCGCATAGATCCTCTCTAGCCACTTCTTTTGCTCACGTGCGTGCCATAGCAACGAGACCGGGCACCACCCGAGATCGCCGCCGCCCGCCGTCATCGCCGCGGTAGACTTCGGCCGTCTCAGGTCGCGAGACCACCGCCGTTGGATACAACACTCCACGGCGGTTCGAACGGCACCGGCCGCTTCCATTTTGACCCACCACAGCGAAATCCCGACGCTCACCGGAGTTCGCCGCCGCGCTCGGGCTCGCCGGAGCAGCTCCGGTGGCCAGCACTGACCTGGCACCGACGTGGCCGCCTGGGGCCCACCTCTGTATCATTGACTGTTGGCCCGTGGGGTCCCGTTGACCCCGTTGACCCGGTCAAACACGCTGACTGGGCAGCCACTGTGTATGACATGCGGGCCCCGCTTTAATTAAATCATTTTTATAAATAATAAATCAGTTAATTAAATCTGTTAATTTAAACGGTCACTGACAGATGGGGCCCGCTGCCTAATTAATCTATAATTAGTTTAAATAAACCCTAATTATCTACTGTGACACTGACCAATGGGACCCACAGGTCAGGTTTGACTCTGGTCAGCCGGCTAGACCCGCTGACGTCACATTGACGTCATGACGATGTCACCAATCACTGTTTCGGATAATTCAGATTTAATAATTAAAATAATTCCAGAAAATGATTAAAACTTTGAAAAATCATATAAAATAAACCGTAACTCGGATGAAAATAATTTATATATGAAAAAAGATCAGAAAAATATGAAGAATCCGAATATGCCACCCACATACCTGCCACACCCCTCTAACATGATGCACATGGAACCTTCCCCTCCAATTCATCTGTCCGATAAATGCCCGGAGCTGGTAAAACACCTCCAGATGTTTCCTGCTCCGACTAACTTACGTAGTACTGTATTAGAGCACCCCTCGAATAGCGTGCTGCTGTGCCATGCATCTGTGATTGCATTTGTTGCTTGTATTTATTGTTTCTTCCCCCTCTTCTCTCCGGTAGACCCCGAGACCGACACTGCTGCCGAGTACGACTACGCCCCTGACGACCAGCCCCTTTCAGCAGAGCAACCAGGCAAGCAAAACCCCCTTGATCATTCCTATATCGCCTATTCCTTCTCCCTCATGCTTGCATTAGATTTTGCTACTGTCGGGGATATAACCCCTGGATATAACCCGCCTGGATGTAACCCGCCAGATGGGGCCGGGTCATGACATGGCGACTCAAGAGGAAGGCTTGGACAAGTGGGCCGTGATGATCCAGAAGACAGAGTCCAGAGGATGAGCCGCCCTTAGTGGGCTGGCTTACGGTCAACCGCCTTAAGCACTTTCCCTGTAAGGCGCCATGTAGAAACTCCCTTGTGAAATACGATGAGTAAGAATAAGAGTAGGTCACGGGTCATGTTACAACCCGGACTCTGTTGTAAGCCCAGGGCCTCGACCTGTGTATAAAGGCGAGCCCCTGAGGCGGCATAGAGGGGGGGACAAGCTCTCGAGTACTAGGTCAGCCAAGTCGCCCCTTGTAATCGAGATCATCATCAATACAACCAAAGCAGGACGTAGGCTTTTACCTCCATCGTGAGGGGCCGAACCTGGGTAAACCCTTGTCTCGCGATTCCGATCAACCCCTCTGAGCAATCACCCGTAGCGATAGCCTCATGCTTAAGTCCTTTCACGAGGACATCTGCCGTGACAAAACCACGACAGTTGGCGCCCACCGTGAGGCCAGCGCACGGTGGTTTCAAGTTCTTGAAGGGCTCTTTCCCAGGGATCAAGGGATACGCCGTCAGCAGGATGACCAAGAGTCGCCGCGGCAAGCTCTACATCGACGACGCTGGCTGGGGCCCCGAGGCCGACTCAATCGAGTACGGGTACCGGGTCCCCTTCGGCGGAATTCATGTCTTCATCGGCAAGATCGGCGGATCCAAGCCCGAGCCGGACAACTGCACCAACCTCGTCGAGTCGACTCGGCGCGTGCAACCCGCCCGGATTCAACCCGGCCGGAAGCACGTTTTCGTCGGCTTCACGCAAGGATCTGAACTTGCGGATAACTCTGCATCTGGAGGAGAGACCCTCATCTACTCAGGGGATGAGTCCATGACCGGAGAGACAGAGTCAATCTACCAGCTTCACGATGGCGGGCTTGGGGGCTGTTCCGATGGTGACAGTATTCCGGACCCCTGCGAGCCACCCAGCCGAGCCGCCATCTTCATGGCAGGCACGGCGCTGGCTCTCAATAGCACGGCGACAGGAGCAGCTACAGCTACTGACCCGTCCGGATCCAGATCGGTCAGGCCGCCGGCTCAGACTTTGTTGGAGCTGATGAATGAGTTAGCAGCCTTGATGGGAACCGAGGTTACGGCCGAAAATCAAGCAAAGCGCAACGCAGAGATTGCAAAGCTGAAGGACCAGATGACCAGGGCCCAAGAGGAGATCAATGCAATACAAGCTCAGATGGATGCTGAGTCGGAGCGTCTTAAAGCTGAAGCTTTTCGCCTAAGCCTGGATCAAAACGCCTCTCATGCTGTTCTTCGGAGGAGGCATCAGACCCGCCTGCCTATGCAGTATGAGCCGAGGAACCTCTTTAGCAGTCCCAGGGCAGGACCAGAGACCCCGGAGGCTCCAAGGAGCAGAGCGGCGGCTCAGCCTTGACAATCAGACCCCGCCGCAGCAGTTTCTAACCCCACCTGGCCATTACTCTAACCCGGTGGATAACATGGTGGCAGCAGCTACAAGGCTTAATGCACTACCTCTTGCTGATGGGACGCCCTTTGCAGCGGAAGCACGTAATGCTATTGAGCTCCTGCGAACAGCGGTGGCGCAGCAGGAGAAGTATTCATACAGTCGGAGCCGTGTGCACTCTACCCCGGTGCCGAGTCACAGTTATAGCCGGCGCATAGAGTCGCCCGCGGTTTCAAGCAGTGAGCAGCGCCGTAACCCGCCCCGCAACGACCCGCCCCGCAATAACCCGCCCCTTGTCAATGCTCAGGCAATTGTGGATGAAGCCAGAGCTCGTCGTGAGGCGGCGGCGGCGGCGGTGGCTCACTAGGAGGTTTATCAGTCACCCCCTGTGACCCCGTTAGCTACGGTAGGAGCCGGCTCAACTTCCCGGGCCGTCGGCGTGCCCTGTTTAATACCGGCTCTGCGGAACGAGCGCTTGCCAAAGGATTTTAAGGGTCCACGCAAGGTGCCAAATTACACAGCAGATCTTCCGCCAGAGGCCTGGATTGAGAGTTATGAGTTGGCTATGGAGATGTTGGATGTCAATGATGCAGTTTGTGCCAAGTATTTCATCATGATGTTGGAAGGACCGGCTCGTACATGGTTAAAGGGCCTGCCGCCTAATTCAATCAATACATGGGCCGAGTTGAAGGCACGTTTCATTAAAAATTTCCACGACACTTGCAAGCAGCCCATGACAATTGTGGACTTGGATCACTGTATACAGTGGGAGGATAAGTCGGCCCACCATTGGGTCCGGCGGGTTTCGACCATTATCCACTCTTCCGATAATATCACGGCGGCTCAGGCAGTTTTGATCCTGGAGAAAAATTGTCACATCGTGCCCCTCAAGCAGAATCTCGGGCGGCTCAAGCGCTACTGCCAGGATATGGGAGAGCTGATGGCGGCTCTTACTAAGTATGCCGATTCTGATAGTACGAAGGATCCAAGCTCCGATGATGAGAAGGCCGGGAAGGGCAAAAAGAACGGTAATAGCAAGGGTCAGAATCAGAATTCGGCTGGTAACAATAATCCGGGCAATAGTGGCAAACGCAAGAACCCGGAGGGCGGGTTAGATCTCGTGGCGAACACCGGTACTGGAGGCAAGCGCCGCAACGGGAATGGTAAGCCACCTTTCGTAGGAGGAAGGCCTTTCAACATTGAGGCAATGCTTAACAAACCTTGTCCGGAGCACAGTCAGCCCAATAAACCGTCCTCTCATGCCTGGAAGGATTGTTATATTATGCGGGAGTTCAGGAATTACAGCCTCAACTAGCATCACGGCAACGGCAATGGGCCGCCTGGCGGGTCAGGATCCGGCTCTCAAGGCGGCAGCTTTGGCGGTGGCGGTTCAAACACTGGATTCCAAGGTCAAGGTAACCAACAGTCCAACGGTAATCAGCAGCAGAATAACCAGTCAGGGTATCAGAGCAATCCTAAGCAACTTAGTGGGGGTCAGTATCATGTTTTCACCACAAGTCTTTGCAAGCGGGATCGGAAGGTTCACAAGCGGGCGGTTCATGCAACCGCGCCGGCTGTTCCACAATATTTGAGATGGTCTGAGCACACAATATCGTGGAGCCGGGCGGATCACCCTCCCCGAGTCGATAATCCGGGTCACTTCGCCCTTGTGGTGGCACCTCAGGTGGGAGGTTACAAATTTACCAAAGTGCTGATGGATGGAGGCAGTAGTATCAACATCTTGTATTATGACACTTTCCGGCATATGAATCTGACTGACAAGAACCTTAAGCCGTCATCCACAGTGTTCCATGGCGTGGTGCCCGGCAAGTCCGTGTATCCAGTGGGTAAAATTGCCCTTGAGGTGGCCTTTGGTGATGATCGCAACTACAGAGTTGAAACATTGTGGTTTGAGGTGGTCAAAATCAAGAGCCCATATCATGCCCTGTTTGGACGCCCGGCTTATGCTAAGTTTATGGCGCGTCCCTGTTACGTTTATCTGCAGCTTAAAATGCCAGGGCCAGAAGGAACGATTACGGTGCACGGTGATCGGAAAATTGCTCTGGAGTGCGAGGAAGGTGATGCTGCCTATGCAGAGGCAAGTTGTGCTAGTGCGGAGCTCAAGTTTTATAAGGACAATGTTGACCCGGCTGATATGACCCCATTGAAGAAGCCTACCACAGAAGTTGAGCCGCCCTTGAAGCTTAAGTCGGCGGAGGATACTAAGCTGGTGGATTTTGTCCAGGGCGACTCGTCACAACAGTTTACTGTGGGGGCTAATATGGACCCCAAATAGGAAAGCGCGCTCATCGAATTCATCCGTGAGAATCGGGACATCTTTGCATGGAAACCTTCTGACATGCCAGGTGTACCGAGAGAATTCGCTGAGCACCACCTTAATGTGGATCCCAAGTTTAAGCCGGTTAAACAGTTCCTTCGACGTTTCAATGAGGAACGGCGTAAAGCTATTGGAGAGGAAATAGCCCGGCTCTTAGCGGCTGGGTTTATCATGGAGGTCTTTCACCCGGAGTGGTTGGCTAACCCTGTGCTTGTACTCAAGAAGAATGGCACAGGGCGCATGTGTGTGGATTACACAGATCTCAACAAGGCTTGTCCAGCTGATCCATTTGCTCTCCCCCGTATCGACCAAATCATTGATGCTACGGCGGGCTGTGAGAGCTTATGTTTTCTGGATGCTTATTCTGGTTATCATCAGATCAAGATGGCAGTGGAAGACCAAGAGAAGACATCTTTTATAACACCTTTTGGGGCTTTTTGCTATGTTTCTATGCCTTTTGGGCTTAAAAGTGCCCAGGCGACTTACCAATGTTGTGTTCAGAATTGCTTCCACGGACAGATCGGGCACAATGTTCATGCTTATGTGGATGATATAGTGGTCAAGTCAAGCAAGAAGGAGACGTTGCTTGATGACTTGAAGGAAACTTTTGATAATCTCCGGGTCTACAAGATGATGCTTAACCCGGCCAAGTGTGTTTTTGGTGTGCCTGCAGGTAAACTGCTCGGATTTCTGGTCTCTGAGAGGGGCATTGAAGCTAACCCGGAGAAGATAAAGGCCATCACTTCACTTTCTAAGCCGGCGTGTGTCAATGACGTCCAGCGCTTGGCGGGTCGTATTGCGGCTCTGAGCCGGTTCATAAGTCGCCTTGGCGAGAAGGCTATGCCCCTATATCAAATGATGAAAAAGACGGAAGATTTCGTTTGGAGTAATGCTGCTAATGATGCGTTCGAGGCTCTGAAGAAGCACCTTGCTGAGCCGCCCGTTTTGGCAGCTCCCATAGACAAAGAGCCTTTGCTCCTGTACGTGGCGGCTAATAATAAAGCCGTCAGTGTTGCAGTTGTCGTGGAGCGCAAAGAGGCGGGTAAAGAGTTTCCAGTCCAGCGGCCGGCTTATTATGTCAGCGAAGTTTTAACTGAGTCCAAGCAAAGGTACCCACATTGGCAGAAGCTGGTATTTGGAGTCTTCATGGCGAGTCGCAAGCTCAAACATTATTTTCTTGGACATCCAATCACTGTGGTCAGCTCTGCTCCCTTCGGGGATATAATTCAGAACAGAGAGGCCACAGGCCGGGTTGCGAAGTGGGCAATTGAGCTGGGACCTCACAATTTGAAGTATGTGCCTCGAACGGCCATCAAATCTCAAGCCCTGGTGGACTTTATAAATGATTGGACAGTATTACAAGTGCCAGAGGAGAAGCCGGACAACACATATTGGACAATCCACTTTGATGGGTCCAGGCAGTTGGAGGGCTCGGGGGCTGGAGTTATTTTGACTTCCCCACGAGGTGATAAATTCTGTTATGTTTTAAGGCTAATGTTTACTTGTACAAACAATGCAGCTGAATATGAAGCTTTGCTTCATGGGCTCCGTATGGCCAAGGAGATGAATTTGAGCCGGGTTAGATGTCTTGGCGACTCAGACCTTGTGGCTCAGCAAGTTTCCGGAAAGTGGGATTCTAAAGACCCACTCATGGCGGCTTATCGCCAAGCGGTCGAGCATATTGCTGGTCACTTCAAGGGCTATCAGGTGGATCATATTGATCGACGCAAGAACGAGGCGGCTGATGCGCTGTCTAGACTTGGGTCTCAGCGTAAGCCGGTGCCACCCAATGTGTTCCTTGATGTGTTGCATAACCCGTCAGTTAAGTTACCTACCGAGGAGGATATTGCTATCCCTGACCCGGAGGGGCAATTGGTGGCGGCTCTTCGTGCAATTCCAGATTGGACACTGCCTTATCTGGCTTATAAGACTCGCGGCGAGTTACCCGAAGATGAGACTTTGGCGCGGCGGATCATAAGGCGATCTAAGTCCATGACTATTATCAACGGCGAGTTACACAGATGCAGCGTCACTGGTGTTTTTCAACGGTGTGTTTCTCCTGAAGAAGGCCGTGAGATTCTCCGAGAGATACATGCAGGCGATTGTGGTCATCACGCCGGGTCTAAATCTTTGGTAGCCAAAGCTTTTCGTCATGTGTTTTACTGGTTAACAGCCCACGCGGATGCAGAGGACATAGTCAGTAAGTGCGACGGGTGTCAGAAATTTGCACGTCAAACTCATGTGCCGGCTCAACAGCTCCGGATGATACCGATCACCTGGCCATTTGCAGTCTGGGGGCTTGATATGGTTGGGCCGTTTAAAAGATCTAAAGACAAGAAGACCCACCTCTTGGTGGCGGTTGATAAATTTACAAAGTGGATTGAGGCAGAGCCGGTCAGCAAGTGTGACGCTGCAACAGCTGTTCAGTTCATTAAAAAGCTGATCTTTCGCTTTGGTTACCCGCATAGCATCATCACTGATAATGGCACAAATCTGTCTAAAGGTACTATGAAGGAGTTTTGTCAACATGAGCACATCCGGCTCGATGTTTCTTCCGTAGCGCATCCACAGTCCAATGGTCAGGCGGAAAGGGCTAACCGGGAAATTTTGAGAGGTATCAAGCCCCGGCTCATGGTTCCTTTGGAGCGAACACCTGGTTGTTGGGTTGAAGAGCTTCCTTCAGTTCTTTGGAGCATCAGAACCACCCCCAACCGTTCAACAGGCTACACGCCTTTCTTCATGGTGTATGGTGCGGAGGCAGTCCTCCCCAGTGATATTCGTCATGACTCACCGAGGGTGGCGGCTTACGTTGAAGCTGATAATGAGACAGCACGTCAGGATGCACTTGATGCTTTGGACGAGGAGCATGATCTTGCGGCGGCTCGTTCGGCGATTTACCAACAAGACCTGCGTCGCTATCATAGCCGCAGGGTCAAGACCCGGACGTTTCAGGAGGGTGACTTAGTTCTCCGGTTGATTCAAGATCAGACGGATATGCACAAGCTTTCACCCCCTTGGGAAGGACCCTTTGTGGTCAGCAAGAATCTCAACAATGGATTGTATTATCTCATTGACATACGAGAGAGCAACAAGTCACGCACTTCTGCGGAGGAGACCCGCCGGCCGTGGAATATAGCTCATCTTCGGCCTTACTACACTTGAGTCACCGGCTCTAAGTATTTGTACATACCTTACGTTTGATGTATATACCTTCTCTTTATGGTCAATATAATAAAGCCGGCATCCCTGAAATTCGGGGCCTCTGCCGTTTCATATCATATTACTGGTACTTGAGTCTTTATTTGTTGATCCTAAAGGTCACTTGGGGGCTTCCAACTCATTGAGTTTAGCTTACATACCCTTTTGACCGGCTTACATGCCATATATGGGTTAAACCTGCCTGTTTGCAACTTGCCACTCCACCAGGTGACCCGTCGAACTCTTAACAGTCAATCTTCTTAAAAGACCCTGAACTGGTTAAGGTTAAAACGGCGGCTTATGTCAGGAGAGGGCTGGCTTATAGAGAGCTAGGATAAACTCACCTCTTTGCTGTAGTCTCTCTGCTATATGACCCGTTGGAACTCTTAAGCAGTCAATCTTCTTAAAGACCCTGAACTGCTTAAGGTTAAAACAATGGATTTATGTCATGTGACAACCGGCTTATGAGGGTTACGGCGTTCTCGCCAAGCTACCATGAAGCGCAAAACAAGTTTTGCAAAATTACAAAGCAAGAGTTAATCTATTTTTCGGCCTTTAAAGCCGCCTTTTAAAACAAAAGTTGATCTCTTTTTGGAGCCATTACACGCCTCAAATATTGGAGTCACGAAGCTTTAAGCTGCCCTACGTCTTGGCGGTGACCCGCCAGTGGAGTTGTTGGTGTTGTGTTCACCGTTTGTCAATCAAGGTTGCAGAGCAGATATTACAGCGCTCCGGGTTATTCTACGCCTGAGTTCTGTGGTGCAGGGTTAGCTACTGCTGGTTCATTCAAAATTGACTCGCCATACAGATATTCAATGGAACAAGGATTTCTTCCATAGGAGTCCTGGCGGGTTAATACATTATCACACCAGTGCAAGTTCTTCATCCAAAAGACTGTCAACCTTTTACGTGCGCGACGGCACGTCAGAGCACCCAAGTTTTTTAACTATCCTATTACAAGGCCACATCTGGGCTCCCTCATATCAAAGTTTTTTCGGAGTTCTACTCCTAGGCACCAGTTTCAGCGCCCCCCGGGTTGTTAGCTCCCGGGCTAACTCCCTCTTGCGGTTTCTTGGCGGCTTGAGCCTCCGGCTCACCCTGCTCCGGCTCTGTTCTTCCTTTTATCTGAAGATTTACGAAGTCCCAGTCGAGGGTGGTCAAGGCTTGGAACTCGGCGTCCTCTCCCAAGATAGTTGATGGATCAATATCAGGAGCAAAAATATGCTTACGGCGTGTTGGTGTCAGGTCGATTGGCTCGAAGACTGGCGGTGTGACCCGTTGGCTATTTTCACCATAAGCCGCCTGGTACCTCTTCACATCCACCTCTTCAGCAATTCGACTCGCCACGACACGCGTTGCTTTCAAATAGTGGGAATAATCAGATGCACTGAATTCTGAGCCGTCTTCCTTCAATTCAGGAAACCCGCCAGCCAGTTCAGACAAATCCATATCCGGCACATAAGCCTTGGCTCGGGCCAGAGATAGCATACTGGCTGCTCGGGCGGCTGATTTCTGGAGCTCCTCAAAGTACTTGGGCACGGTGGACAGTTGCCTCAGCACGTCCTTGATATATTTTGGTGGTTCTTTATGTCTCATCACTGACATAATCGTGAACAAACTCCCTGCATAGAGTTGCTCCACCAAGGCGTACATCGCCTTTAGTTTGACTAGCGGCTCTTGTCCAAGGTTTACAGTCCGGTTCCCTGCAAATTTATGCCCAAGTATGAATCAGCACAAGATTGCGGTTGCAGGCGAGTTAACAGGATAATTGGCGGGATACTTACCAAAGACGGCCTGAGTCATGTGGTTGAGGTGCTGCTTTAACCCGGCCAGTTCATCAGTAATGGGCTTAAGCCGGTTCTCTGCTTCTTCCGCACGTTTCAACAATGCTTTTTTCTCCTCCTCATGAGTGGCTGTCAAGATTTTTAATTTTTCGGTGGTTGTTGCTGCTGATTCTTCCAGCGACGCGGCTGCTGACTCGGCATCAGATCGAAGTTTCTTCTCCGCCTTAAGTTGCTCCTGCAAACCAGCTGCTCTTGACTCGGCATCATTCAATAGACCCTGTCATAACCAGGTTACATCAGTAAAGCAATATATTCATCTCGAAGTCCCAAGCAGTTGCTAGCAATCTACATGGCACTTGGGGGCTAATGCAAGTTCAATTTTTTACAAGATATCAAGGGAAAGCTCCAACTCATCTCAGTATAATGAGTCGGCCCTTGGCGGCTATCCCAGTCAAATTTTCTTCTACATACTGAATGAATATTATGCAGATCCGGCTGTTTCATAGAAACAAGCCGGCCCTTGGGGGCTACATGTCACTTTGTTCTCAGTATTTCTGAAGACCCGACTGTTTCATAGAAGTAAGCCGGCCCTTGGGGGCTACACGTCATTTTTTCATATGACAGTTGTTACAGACCCGACTCATCTTATTAAAATGAGTCGGCCCTTGGGGGCTACACGACGTTCTTTTCACAGGTTAAAGAACCGGCTTGTTATATACATAACAACCCTGCCCTTGGGGGCTACAGTTCCGTACCAAAGTATTATCATCTTGGAAGTCTTACACACATTCATGCTGATTTCTGTCTAAGACTTGGCGGCTACACAAGGCATAAGTATGAAAAGGAAGAGATTCTATTTACCTCATATTTTCCTTTCAACATGGTGACCAAATTGGCTTCCATCTCCCGGCTTGTAGATAGCTGAGTCAGATATAATTCGTGAATCTCAGCTGCGCTGAGTCCGTCAAGCATTGGGAGTTCAAGTTTGTTTTTCCCTTTCTCAGCCGCCACTGGGTCATCTTTTGGCACATGTTTGGTCAAAATAGTTGACGGCTCTGGAGTTTTAAAAGACGCCCCGGTAATGATGACTTCGTCGACAGGTTGCGGAGATGATAAAGCTATACCTTCAGTCGTTGTCCTTGGACTTGAAGGGTGAATAGGACTTGGCGGGTTAAGATCCTCCATCATGTCAGATGCGCCAATTTGAGAATTCATTTTTTCAGTAGTTGGCGGCTCGTTTTGCTTGGGCAGATCAACATTTGCACCAGCTTGATCCTTTGCCGTCTCATGTTGTTCAACAGGGGTCACCAAATTTGGACCTTCCGGTTCAAGATTTTCTGGGGTCGAAGATGACTCGCCGGTTTTCCTCTTCTTGGCCTTGGCCCTACGAAAGCACAGACAGATTCAGATAAATAATACAACAGGTGTAACCAAGCATGGCGCATCGATAAACACTTACCCTGGTTTGATGATCAAGGGTGGCAATTGAGTGGCAGATGAGTCGCCGGATGATGGCGGCGACTCCTGATAATCCGAATCAGACGGGTTAAGTGGTTGTTTAAAAAGACCGGCAAGCGGGTGAGATGGAGTGGGACTATGAGGCACCTCATTTCGACGTTTGCGGACATTTGGCGTATCAGATAAGCCGCCCAAAAGCTCTCCAGAGCCACTTCGAGTCTGGCGCCTTATGGATTCGGCATGCTGTGATTTCTTTAAAGAAAATTTTTGGTCTAAGTAAGCAAGTGGATGAGAAAAGGGCACTTTCCTCACGGTTTTTCTTAGCTTTGGGGGAATAAAGTTGTTTGAGTCGGAAGAGATAGAAATTACCTCAACGTCATCAGCCCGGCTTACATCAACGTCGCCCTGGAAGTAAGAGGCGTCAGCCAGTTCAACGAAAAGACAGCCAAGGGAGTCAAGTTTTACCTCTGATCCATCATCAGCCAATGGTGACTGGCCCCTAGCTGCCGGCTCATGTTCAGCGGTTGGCTTATTCTTTTTCCGAGCTGGCACAGTTTTGGTTTTGGTGGCTGCTTTCTTCGTCTTCCTGTTCCAGAATGACGAGTTGGCCTGCAATTTAACGAGATCAACGAGTAAGCTTAGTTTATGGATTGATAAGTCGGATGAAGCAATTATAAAAATACTTACTGGAGGAGGTTGGTTGAGGGCATAGAATGGCTTCAGTCCGGTTTTGTTGCATGCTTCTTGAGTTTCCCCGAGCAGCTTCTTCGTAGCCTTATTTACGTCGTCAGCTGACATATCAACGGGACTGAACCGTTGTGGGTCGGTTGACTCGCCAGAATAATTACACATTAAGTCGCCTCGGCGGCTTAAGGGAAGGATCTTCCAGGTAAGCCAGCACCGGGTCAAGTCAACACCAGTCAGACCGTTCATTAGCAAAGCTCTCAACTTTGGATAGACGTGGGTGAGTTGCGCGCGTTCTTCTTGTGGAGCCCAGCCAGGAAGTTCAAAAGTTGGGGGAAGGCGGTTTGGTCTGTAACCCGGCAGAGGGTTTTCGTCAGCTGGAGCTGTGTTCTTGCAGTAGAACCATGTTTTATTCCAACCTTTAGGGTGACTCGGCAGAGCAGCTGCAGGAAAATGGACGTCTCTTCGTCTTTGAATTGAAACCCCGCCAAGTTCTAGGCTGGGGCCATCAGCGCACTCAGTTTGCCGGTTGAGATAGAAAAACTCTCTGAAGATAGGAACGGTGGGTTCTATTTGCAAATATACTTCACACAAAACTTGAAATTGGCACAGATTGGATACAGAGTTTGGACCAATGTCTTGAGGATGAAGGTTGAAAAAGTGTAGAACATCCCGGAATTTTTTTGACCCGGGTGGAGAAAAACCCCTGAGGAGATGGTCTATGAAAATCACGACTTCCCCCTCGCAGGGGTGAGGGGTGTCTTCTGCTGCTGAAGGGGCTCGATAGCCAATTACTTCTTGAGCCGGCAGGAAACCTTGCTCTTTATAATCTTTCAGTACAAGATCAGAGACTTGAGAACATGCCCAATTGCAGACTGTGGTCTTCGCCATAGTAAGTCGCCTAAATATAAATGAGGAATGCAGAAACATAAATGGCAGGATTACTCATGTTCATGATAAGCTCGCATCATATGATCAAAAGGCCCTGGGGCGAGTAATCACGTTCAGTAAGTCGCCTGATTGAGATGTCAGCTATTATTTACATTGGGCGGGTCATAATAAGTGGACATGAGTCGTCAAGAGTAAGGGCGGCTTACTAGGTGCTAAAATTTCCAATTTTTGCCAAGTGTTGCACAAACAGGTTTCACGCAGATCGGATGATATTTCAGATCTATAAAATCAGTTTAAAGAATAAAATTTTCAGTGACGAGTTCATACACCGGAAGTCTAAGTTGATCTATCTGTTGATTCCACCCAAGTTCGAGTTCGTCCAGATACAAAAAATGGTGCTACAACTAATGGCGGGGCATTTTCAGTCAAGGAAGTGCGGGACCTAGATCTAACAGTGGCAATGGCGGTCTGGCCAAGGAAGAACAGAGATGAGACTAGGTTGAGATACAGTATAGATCTATGGCGACGGGAATGAATACCTGTTCGTGCGAGATGATTCCGGGCGTTGTGAACAGACTCTGATGACGACACGTGCGAGGAAGATGAGGACTTGGGGACGCCGGCGAGCTTGAGGGCGAGCGACAGCGGAGCTCCACGTGCACGCATGGCGAGAGGAAGAAGAAGAGACGAGGCGGTCAAATGATATTGAGGACCCCTCAGGAGTATTTAAGAGGGGGGAGAAGTAAAACGGCAAGCGCTAGAATCAAGGCGACGCAGTGATAAAAGGCGCCTTGTTTATCGGGCCTGTCAGATCCACTCAAGATTTGGGATGACGTCATACGAGATTTGTGGATATCAGTTGAAGGGAGCGATGGATTTCAAAAGGAAGATATGACAAAGTGTGAGGCATGTTATAAGCCGGCAACTATAAGCCGGCCATGGCCCAGAAGATCAGTTCGGGTTATTGTTATTTGCAGGTTGACACGAATAAATTCAAATCAACCTAGGGGCTAATGTCGGGGATATAACCACTGGATATAACCCGCCTGGATGTAACCCGCCAGATGGGGCCGGGTCATGACATGGCGAATCAAGAGGAAGGCTTGGACAAGTGGGCCGTGATGATCCAGAAGACAGAGTCCAGAGGATGAGCCGCCCTTAGCGGGCTGGCTTACGGTCAACCGCCTTAAGCACTTTCCCTGTAAGGCGCCATGTAGAAACTCCCTTGTGTAATACGATGAGTAAGAATAAGAGTAGGTCACGGGTCATGTTACGACCCGGACTCTGTTGTAAGCCCAGGGCCTCGACCTGTGTATAAACGCGAGCCCCTGAGGCGGCATAGAGGGGGGGGGACAAGCTCTCGAGTACTAGGTCAGCCAAGTCGCCCCTTGTAATCGAGATCATCATCAATACAACCAAAGCAGGACGTAGGCTTTTACCTCCATCGTGAGGGGCCGAACCTGGGAAAACCCTTGTCTCGCGATTCCGATCAACCCCTTTGAGCAATCACCCGTAGCGATGGCCTCACGCTTAAGTCCTTTCACGAGGACATCTGCCGTGACAAAACCACGACAGCTACTGTAATTGCTTGCTCCTATTCTAATGCATAGCCTGCTTTTGTAACCTGCTGTTGCTACTCTACCTGTCATCCTAAACTACTTAGTATAGGTTGGTTAGTGATCCATCAGTGACCCCTCACCCTTGTCCCTGTTGCCCCGCTTTAGTACCAGTGCCTCGATCATTGTGATCGATGTGCAGATACCGTCACATCACCGCACATACCCCCTTAGATGTACGACTCTGCAGGGCTACTATCGAGTGCCGAGGGTGATACCTCGTAATACACTCCTGATGATATATCTGTAGTATAGCACGTCGGTGGTGATTACCGAGGGTGATTCCTCTTTCACCATCTCCGATGAAGCCTCTGTCGTGCAACCCCTCAAGTGTGAACCCATCGAGGGTGATTCCTCCAAGTTCACCTTGACGGTTACATCGAGTAGGAATCCATCGAGGGTGATTCCTCGGATTTCCCCTTGATGTTTCGGACATACGGATACCTTGAATTTATCTTAGGCCCCTGGTTAAAGTCGGGTCGACCCCGAGGGGTACCCGCGAGAGGTGTCAAGTCGGGTTGACCGTGAGGGTATCCGCGAGATAATTACGAGGCACGGCCGGGCAGGCAGAGACCGCCCTAGAGAGGGATGGGCCTGACCCTTGTTGCACTTCCTCGAGACGGGTCGACAGGAGTACTGATCGTCACCGCGAGCTCCTAATAATTCGCTAACGGATTTGGGTATTTGATCTGAGTTGGCCGCTGGCCATATACTCACTACCACCACGCGGGATAATGGTTTATGGGGCCCTCGGCGCCGTATGTATCAGACGTCCAGTTCAGCATTGCGGCTGGGCCGGGTCGGCGCCATCCATGACAGAGGTGGTGCCTGGATCGCCCTGCTCGCAACGACCCGGAGTGCAAAGGGCGATGGGCCCAAGACCCCTGAGCACTTAGGATGTAGACCGGTGGGGACCTCTCTCTGGAGCCTAGGTAGGACTACGTCGTGTCGATCAGCCGAGGCCAGGCATGACCCGGAAAGGTGTGTCCGGCCAGAGTTAATCGAGTGTGTTGGGTAACAGTAGTGCACCCCTGCAGGGAAGTTATCTATTCGAATAGCCGTGTCCACGGTAACAGGACGCTCAGTTTTGTATCCCGATCTACTACAACTTGAACTGGATACATGTTACATTAATTGTAAGCTTCGGGATCGCTTTCTCGCAGGGAGTCGAGGAAGGATCTCTGGGCTTTGCTTCTACATGCTTGTTAATTATAATATGCTAATCTGCACTCTTCTATTGCTGCAAGACGCTGAAGATGCTAGTCTTCGATAGGCTAGGCCTTCCCCTCTATTCTGGCATTTCTGCAGTTTAGTCCAAAGACATAGCCCCATTCCTTTGACACCGATGCATACTTAGTTTAGTTCTGATGTTAGTCTTGCGAGTACTTTGGATGAGTACTCACGGTTGCTTTGCTTCCCCTTTTTCCCCATACCCGATTGCTGCGACCAG
Organism: Elymus sibiricus; assembly: GCA_039707655.1. NCBI lineage: Eukaryota > Viridiplantae > Streptophyta > Magnoliopsida > Poales > Poaceae > Elymus > Elymus sibiricus. The sequence goes on along the minus strand of CM077674.1, from coordinate 381,520,777 downwards.
ATGACGGATCCCAGGAGCCAGCTGCTACCGCCGATGACTGCTACCACACTTCCGGTGGAGCTTACTACTACGTGGAGACCGCCGACGACCAGGAGTAGATTCGGAGGTTCCCAGGCAGGAGGCCTGCGCCTTTTCGATCAGTGTCGCTGTTGTGCTAGCCTTCTTAAGGCGAACTTGTTTAACTTTGTGTCTGTACTCAGATACTTTTGTTTCCGCTGATGCTTGTATCACTCGAGCTTATGTATTCGAGCCATCGAGGCCCCTGGCTTGTAATATAAAGCTTGTATTATTTTATTTTGTGTCTAGAGTTGTGTTGTGATATCCTCCCATGAGTCCCTGGGCTTGATCGTGCGCATTTGCGTGTATGATTAGTGCATGATCGGGCCGGGGGCGTCTAACAAAGGATCAGAGGATCAGAGGCAGACGCTAAGATCAAGGATAAGTAAGTTGAATAGAATTATATTGGCAATCAATTGGGGTATGATTTGCCGAGAACCAACTCATGTCCGGAATGTCGTCTGAGCCGGAAGGATGAATTCACAGGAATCAACTGATGATTGCGAGTATTCGCACGCATGTGGAATCAATAGGATCAGAATGGCAATGACAAGGGATGTCAATGAAAATTACTAGGTAAGAGGAATCTCAAAAGCAGTAGGCTGCAGAGGATTTCCGGAAGATCGGATATCATTTCGAAGTATATTGTGAATCACATGAACAACTGGGGATGAACGAATCCCAGATAAGTGTGAGGAATTATTCGCAAATGTATTCATGCGACAAAGGACTGCAAGGCAGTAGGGACAAAGGATTCTCGAAATAACGGAGAGTATTTCGATATGTCGGATGGAACAAGAGAGTAACTGGAATGAATATATGTACGACAAGTGTATGTAGTTATCCATCAGGATTTACTGGTGGTAGGGAATTGCAAAAGTGGTGGGCACATAGGGTCTCGGAAATTTATCGGAGAGTATCTTTGGGATCTTCTAATGAAACAGGTGATCATCTGTATCGAGTGGCTCTCCGGGAGAATATGGTCACGAGATCCTAATGTTAGAGTTAGCAAAATCTTTAACCCGAATAGAGGAGAGATCAGAATCCCAGAGTAAGGAAGAGGAATAAAATATCCTAATCCCATCCATTTGCGATGTGGGCCCGTAAGCCACACAACAATGTTAGTAAAATAGTTTTTCCAAAGACTAGACTCAACGTCGACCAAGGAATCAGAAGGGGGCTACCTACAGGTAGTCGGCTCAGATACCAACTTGTGGCGCCCCTGCTCGACCGTGCACTAATCATACACACAAACGTGCACGATCGAGATCAGAGACTCACGGGAAGATATCATAACACAACTCTAAACACAAATTTAAACACAAATCTTCATGTTACAAACCAGGGGTCACGAGGACCCGAATACATGTCATACAAACAAATAATATCTAGGTACAGACATAGTTAGTCAAGTTTGCCTTAAGAAGGCTAGCACAAACGGCGATACTGATCGAAAAGGCGAAGGCCTCCTGCCTAGGGCCTCTGAACTACTCCTGGTCGGCGGGCTCAACGTAGTAGTAGGTGCCTCTGGGGATCTCCTGCTCTTGGACTCCGTCGTCTGATCGCAGCAATCGGGTATGGGGAAAAAGAGGTAGCAAAGCAACCATGAGTACTCATCCAAAGTACTCGCAAGACTTATATCAGAACTACACTAAGTATGCATCGGTATCAAAGGAATGGGGCTATATCTTTGGACTAAACTGCAGAAATGCCGGAACAGAGGGGGAAAGGCCTAGCCTATCGAAGACTAGCATCTTGAAGCAATCTTGCAGCATCAGAAGAGAGTAAAACAAGATAATATATAATCAATCATATTTTAATAAGGCCCTGGGATCCTTCCTCGACTACCCTGTGAGAAAGTGATCCCGAGAGCAGTAGTAACAGTTTAACAATGTAACAGTATCCATTTGTAGTTGTAGCAGATCAGGATACAACTCTGAGCGTCCTGTTACCGTGGACACGGCTATTCAAATAGATCACTTCCCTGCAGGGGTGCACTACTGTTACCCAACACGCTCGATTACATCTGTCCGGACACACTTGCTAGGTAATGCCCGGCCTCGGGTAATCGACACGCCGTAGACCAACCTAGGCTCAGGAGAGAGGTCAGCACGCCGGTCAAAATCCTAAGTGCGAAGGGGTCTTGGGCCCATCGCCCTCTGCACTCCTGCACGTTGCGAGACTGGCCGGGGCCCAGGCGCGACACTGTATACACAAGTGACGTAACCAGCCCACCCCAGCAATCAGCCCGCATCTCTGAACTATGACATCTGAAGAGCTTTCGGGAGAAACGTACGACGTAGAGGGTCCCATAACCATTATCCCACGTGGTGGTAGTGCGTATAGGCCAGCGGCCAACTCAGATCAAATACCCAAATCCGTTAGGCGTGTTTAGTAACTCGCGAAGACGAACAGGATCCCTGTCACTCCGACTTGATAACACGCGGACCACGACCAAGGACCAGGCCCACCTCTCTCCTAGGTGGTCTCTGCCTGCCCTGTCGTTCCACCATAATATCACTCGCATGTGCTGTTGGAGCTGACCCGTCTTTAATATTATTCTCTCGCGGGCACTCTTGGAGTCGGCCCGACTTTAACAGTTTAAAGTATTGCAATATGTAAACATTTCCGTGATCATCACCCCGAGTGATCACGGCCCGATAACAAGCATGGCAAACGGACAAGGGTGATGGGCCAGCTAATGAAACATAGCATACCTAACTAAGCATCATGGGACAACAGGTAGGTATCAACAGCAGGTTAGGAGCTATGCAACAGAATAGGAGCTATCGGAGCAACAATAGAAGCAATTCTAATGCAAGCATAAGAGATAAAGAATGGGCGATATCTGATGATCAAGGGGGTTTTGCTTGCCTGGAAGCTCTGCTGAAAGAGGCTTGACGTCAGGGCGTAGTCGTACTCGGAAGCAGCGTCAGTCTCAGAGTCTACCGGGGAGAAGAGGGGGAAGAAACAATAAATACAAAGCAAACAAATGCATCACAATGCATGACATGGCAATATGTTGTGTTAGGGGTGACCTAATGTAGTGCTAGGTGTTATAGACGGAGCGGGAAAATATCCGGGAATATTTTCCCAGCTCCGAACACTATTCATTTAGCGGTTTCGGTAGCAAATGTTCAACGTTCGGTATGTTAGAGACATTTCACAGGTATGTGGAGGGCATATTCGGATTCGCCATATTTTTCTGATCGTTTTTCATATATAAATTATTTTCATCCGAGTTACGGTTATTTTTCTATGATTTTTTGAAGTTTTAGTTAATTTCTGGAATTTACTGAATTTCTGCTAAGTCTGAGAATCCCTCAGTTTTAAACATCATTTATCTGTTTTCAAAGAGCTACAACTATTGTTCTGTACATCATATGATTTTGTGCCTTATATCAATTTTGAGCATTTTTCTGTGATCTACATGATAGTATCACTTTCATCCATATTAGAATTGATTTTCTTGATGAAATCTTTGTTTGAAAAGTGCCTAATGATGTTGACTACAGAAACTGTTAAAATTTGCCAATTTTGCTTGATGATTGCCACTGATCTATAGCTCCTATGGAGATGCATCCTATATATGTTTTGCAATATATCAAGAGTACTTTCATGCCATGCCCTCTGATGCCATGAAAGGTTCCTGTAACATGTTCATTTCTTGCTCTAAACAAGCTATGGTGATATTTCTGTTTGCTGTTTAACAGAAAGTAGCATTTTGTAAAATTCGTAGTAATTAATCCTTGCATCCTATGAAGTTGAGCCCATGGAATAAATTGAACCTTGTCGTGTCTACTTTCTGAACATATAAATTTTTCCCATGTCAAAGATTGTTTGCTTGCTGTTTTGTTACTGTCAAATGTGGTAGTCAGATTAGCAGCAGCAGTAGAAAGCTAGCTACTGCAACAGTAGCAATCAGCAGCTACTGTTGCTTCAGCAGAGCAGCGGCAGCAGAACAGCGGTGGACGCCCGCGTGCGGGCGCGGGCGAAGGCGCGGCTAGGGGCGACCGAGCGCGGGGAGCGGCGGTCGAAGGCGGGCGCGGCCGGCAGCCGCGGCAGCAGCAGCAGCCAGCAGCTGTACGCAACGGCAACAGTAGGCAGCACAACAGCAAGCAGCACAAGAAGCAGTGGCATCAGCAAGCGGCAACGGCGGCTGCGTGCGCACGCGTGGGCGCGCAGCAGACGCAACGACAGAGCACGGGTGCGGGGCTGGGCAGGTGCAGGCGTGCGCGTGTGCGTACGCGGGAGCTCGGGCGAGCTCCGGTGACGACCATGGCGAGCGTGGGTATGACGGCTACGGCGCGCATTCGATCTAGGGGAAAGGGGGAATCGGGGGAGGTGCTCACGGTGAGCTCGATGGCGAGGTCGGGGAGGCCGGAGGGGTTCGGGATGCGGCGCATCTGACGACGAATGGTGGCGACCGTGGCGAGGAAATCCAGCGATGGCGACGATGCGGAGGCTCCTCGCTCCAGTCCAGCACATGGGGACGACGAGGACGATGAGGCGGTCCTCCTGGACGTCTTCCGGTGGCACGGGGTGGCCCTGGACCACGGCGACGACGACGCGGCGGCGACGGCAGTGCTCGGGCGCGTACACATCGAGCGAGAGAGTGGGGTAGTGGGGGTCTAGGGTTCCTGGGAGAGAGGGAGAGGGGGCTGGGGTGTTCTTATCCTCTTTGGGCGTCCTGTAGTGCAACGTGTCGAGCATCGGCCGGTGGCGATGGCATGCGTGCACGCAGCAGCCGACAGCTGCGGGTTGAAGATGACTGTACCGATAGGCTGGGCTGGCCAGCCTCTGTAGCTATTGGGCCAAGTGCACAGGAGCTTTTTCTTTTGTTCTTTCAGGCATTTTAGTTTAGCTACTGTTTGTATTTAGTTTAGCTCGCAAATTCTTTTTGTTATACATGAAACTTGACACAAAATACAAGGCAACACAATGGGTTAGCACACAAAGTTTGAGGCCATTTGGAAGTGTATAGATATTTGTTTATTTTGAAAATGCCAAAATAATCGCTGCTGGACCACTAAAATGGTTGCTAGGGTCAATTTGGGAACCCAAATAATGTTGACTTTATTTTTATAATTGCTTTGGGATTATTTGCAATAACATGAACTATTTTGTTTAATTATTTGAAGAAGTTTTTATTTGACTTACATTTTAAATTTGATTTGAAGTTGGATTATTTCTTTAATTGCATTTTAATTATAATGATCATGATGACATGGCACATTAGTGTGAGATCACTATAGCTTAGTACTTGGAGTGTTACGAAATAACGGAAAACAAAAAGTGGGTACAGAAGGTTGTGCTTACTAAATTCATCGACCACATGCCTCTCAAAAAGAATCCATTAATAAGGTTGATCAAGTCTTATTAACAAACCATTTCCGAGTGACATGAAACCGAAGAATTTTCGTATAACACTAAGTTACCTCAACGGGGATATGCATCTCCACAACAATAAGAGTCTCATATTTCTTTTTAACAGTAGGAATAGGGATTTGAAAACTTCCAATAGTAATTGTCGGAGTCTTTTTAATACTATGAATACCATTCACTTGAAATTGTTTCTTCGGAAAGTGCACCGTATGTTCATTACCATTGATATGAAAAGTGACCTTGCTTTTGTTGCAATCAATAACAGCCCCTGCAGTATTCAAAAAGGGTCTACCAAGGATAATCAACATGTTGTCGTCCTCGGGCATATGAAGTATAACAAAGTCTGTTAAAATAGTAACATTTGCAACTACAACGGGCACATCCTCACAAACACTGATAGGTATGGTAGTTGATTTTTTAGCCATTTGCAATGATATTTCAGTGGGAGTGAGTTTATCCAAATCAAGTCTTTTATATAAAGAGAAAGGCATAACACTAACACCGGCTCCTAAATCACACAAAGCAGTTTTGACATAATTTCGTTTAATGGAGCATGGTATAGTTGGTATTCCCGGATCTCCTAGTTTCTTAGGTACTCCATTCTTAAAAGAATAATTTGCAAGCATGGTAGAAATCTCAGCTTCAGGTATCTTTCTTTTATTAGTGACAATATCTTTCATATATTTAGCATATGGAGGCATTTTCAATATATCAATCAAACAAGTACGCAAAAAGACTGGCCTAAGCATTTCAGCAAAGTGTTCAAATTCTTCCTCATCTTTTTTCTTAGATGGTTTAGGAGGAAAGGGCATGGGTTTTTGAACCCATGGTTCTCTTTCTTTACCACGTTTTCAAGCAACAAAGTCTCTTTTATCATAACGTTTATTTTTAGTAGGTGGGTTATCAAGATCAACAGCAGGTTCTATTTCAACATCATTATCAGGTTCCTTGTCATTGTCTAGTTCTTTATCATTATCTTGTTGAGCATCTGCATGAACATCATCATTATCATTATCACTAGGTGTATGTTCATTACCAGATTGTGTTTCAGCATCAGAAATAGAAATATCATTACTATCCTCCAAGGGTTTTTCTACCTCGGGTTCACTAGAAGTATGCAAAGTCCTATCATTTTTCTTTTTCTTTTTCTTTTTCTTTTTAGATGCACTAGGTGCACCAACATTAATTCTTTGAGAGTCTTGTTCAATTCTTTTAGGATGACCTTCAGCATAAAGTGGATCCTGAGTCATTCTACCTCCTCTAGTCATTACTCTAACAGCATGATCATTCATATTGTTGTTCATTTCATTTGGCAATTCACTCTGAGATTTAGCAACTTGTTCCAGTTGGGTTTGAACCATAGATGCATGTTTACTAACACCTTTAACATCATTAACAATTCTAAATAACAAGTCACTCAAGCGATCAATCATGTAGGCATTTTGTTTCAATTGTTTCATAACATTTGCATTGAAGTGATCTTGCTTAATAATATAATTGTAAAATTCATACAAGCATTGACTAGGAGGTTTGTTATAAGGAATATCACTTTCATCAAACTTTATAAAAGAAGTTACCTCTACTACCTGTGGCGGTATGTCAAGACCATGTATTTCTTCAATAGGTGGTAGATTCTTAACATCTTCAGCTTTAATACCTTTGTCCTTCATGCATTTCTTTGCCTCTTGCATATCTTCAGGACTGAGATGTAAAATACCCCTCTTCTTGGGAGTGGGTTTAGGTGGTGGTTCAGGAAGTGTCCAATCATTATCATTCTTCAAGATATTAGTTAATAATTCCTCAGCTTGTTCAATAGTTCGTTCCCTGAAAACACAACCAACACAACTATCTAGGTAGTCCCTAGAAGCATCGGTTAGTCCATTATAGAAGATATCAAGTATTTCATTTTTCTTAAGAGGATGATCAGGCAAAGCATTAAGTAATTGGAGAAGCCTCCCCCAAGCTTGAGGGAGATTCTATTCTTCAATTTGCACAAAGTTAAATATTTCCTGTAGAGCAGCTTGTTTCTTATAAGCAGGAACATAGAGAAGTGATAAATCATATCCTGGGGACTACGCACACAACCAGGAGCAAGAGTATTATACCATTCTTTAGCATCACCCTTTAATGAGAAAGGAAATAACTTAAGAATATAGTAATGGCGAACTTTTTCCTCATGAGCAAATAGGGTGGCTATATCATTTAATTTAGTAAGATGTGCCACAACGGTTTTAGTTTCATAACCGTGGAAAGGATTAGATTCAACCAAAGTAATTAACTCCGGATCGACAGAGAATTCATAATCTTTATCAGTAATAAATATGGGAGAGGTAGCAATCTTAGGATCATATTTCATTCTTTCCCTTATAGATTTTTCTTTCATTTCAGCAACCAATTTTATAACTTCATGTCTATCCTTACAAGCAAGAATGGCTATAGCTGTCTCCCTATCAAAGCATTCTTCATCAGGTGTTTCAACTCTAGTAGGAGAGCTAGGCATAATAGGTGAATCATAATTCTCAAGAGTTTCAACATTTTCAATTTCTTTAGCTTTAGCAAGTTGTTCATTAAGAAATTCACCAAGTGGCACAGCATTATCAAGCATAGTACTAGCATCATCATAAGTATCATTCGTAGTAGAAGTGGTATCATCAATAACTTGCGACATATCAGAATTAATAGCATGTGGTGGTGTTGCAAGTTTACTCAAAATAGAAGGTGAATCAAGTGCAGAGCTAGATGGCAGTTCCTTACCTCCCCTCGTCTTAGAGGGAACGATCTTGGTCTTAGTGTCTTTCAGATTCTTCATAGTGATCAACAGATATAAATCCCAAGTGACTCAACAAATATAGCTATGTTCCCCGGCAACGGCGCCAGAAAAAGGTCTTGATAACCCACAAATATAGGGGATCGCAACAGTTTTCGAGGGTAGAGTATTCAGCCCAAATTTATTGATTCGACCCATGGGGAGCCAAAGGATATTTGCAAGTATTAGCAGTTGAGTTCTCAATTCAACCACACCTGGAGACTAAATATCTACAGCAGAGTGATCAGTAGCACAGTAGTATGATAGTTTGGTAGCAGCAGCAATAGTAGCAATGGTAACAGTAACGATAGCAGGCAATAGTAGTAGCAATTGTAACAGCAGTAGCAACAGTAGTAACTTAGCAAGAACAATATGTGAAAAACTCGTAGGCATTGGATCGGTGATTTATGTTGGATAACATTCATCATGTAACAGTTATAACCTAGGGCGACACAGAACTAAAGCTCCAATTCATCAATGTAATGTAGGCATGTATTCCGTATATAGTCATACGTGCTTGCGATAAGAACTTGCATGACATCTTTTGTCCTACCCTCCCATGGCAGCGGGGTCAATAAGGAAACTAAGGGATATTAAGGCCTCCTTTTAATAGAGAACCGGAACAAAGCATTAGCACTTAGTGAATACATGAACTCCTCAAACTATGGCAATCACCGGAAAGAATCCCAATTATTGTCACCTTGGGGTATGCGGATCATAACACATAGCAGGTGCGTATAACTTGCAAGATCGGATCAAGAACAAAAATATATTCATGAAAACATAAGGGGTTCAGATCTGGAATCATGGCACTCGGACCCTAGTGACAAGCATTAAGCATAGCAAAGTCATAGCAACATCAATCTCAGAACATAGTGGATACTAGGGATCAAGCCCTAACAAAACTAACTCGATTACATGATAAATCTCATCCAACTCATCACCGTCCAGCAAGCCTACGAAGGAATTACTCTCTCCCGGCGGTGAGCATCATGAAATTGGGGATGAAGGATGGTTGATGATGACGATGCCGGAATATCCCCCTCTCCAGAGCCCGAACGGACTCCAGATCTGGCCTCCCAATGAAGAACAGGAGGTGGCGACGGCTCCGTATCGTGAAACGCAATAAAACATCCTCTCTTATTTTTTTTCTCCAAAATTGTGAATTTATAGCGTTGGAATTAGGTCAGACAGAGCCACGTGGGCCCCACGAGGTACCAGGGCGCGCCTGGGGGGGGTGGCGCGCCCTGGTGCCTCTTAGGCACTGGGTGGCCCCCCTCTAGTGGGTCTTGGTTTCAGTATTTTTTATTTATTCCATAAAAAATATTCAAAAAGTTTCATCCAATTCTAAGAACTTTTATTTCTGCACAAAAAACGACACCATGGTAGTTCTGCTGAAAACATCGTCAGTCCGGGTTAGTTTCATTCAAATCATGCAAATTAGTGGCCAAAACAAGAGCAAAAGTGTTTGGAAAAGTAGATACGATGGAGACGTATCACCGACCCATTGCATATTTTAGTGAAAAACTATCCTGTGCACAACTTAACTATCCTATCTATGACAAAGAATTATATGCTTTAGTGAGAGTCTTGCATGTGTGGGAACATTATCTTTGTCCACGTGAATTTGTCATCCATACGGATCATGAAACGCTTAAGTACCTAAAGGGTCAAACAAAATTGAATAAGCGTCATGCTAAATGAAGTGAGTTCATTGAGTCATTTCCTTATGTGATCAAGTATATCAAAGGTAAGGAAAATGTTGTGGCGGACGCTCTTTCCCGCAAGTGCATGTTGGTTCATCAACTTGAGTTGAATGTCATATGATTTGAACACATTAAAGACTTGTATGTGCGATTCCTTATGTCAAATGCCTAACTCATAAAACTTGGGAGCAATATTACTTGAAGGATGATTATCTTATGAAAGCTAACAAACTTTGTATTTCCGAGTCTTCTCTTCGTTTGCTACTTTTGCAAGAAGCTCATGGTGGAGGACTCATGGGACATTGTGGACGCGACAGGACCTTCACCACGCTCTCCAAGAACTATTTTTGGCCAACGATGTTTCGAGATGTGATGTCTACTACGCAACTTTTATTCTTGTAGACGTTGTTGGTTCACCAAGTGCAGAGTTTTGTAGGACAGTAGCAAATTTCCCTCAAGTGGATGACCTAAGATTTATCAATCCGTGGAAGGCGTAGGATGAAGATGCTCTCTCTCAAACAACCCTGCAATCAAATACAAGAAATCTCTTGTGTCCCCAACACACCCAATACAATGGTAAATTGTATAGGTGCACTAGTTCGGCGAAGAGATGGTGATACAAGTGTAGTATGGATAGTAGATATAGGTTTTTGTAATCTGAAAATAAAAAAACAGCAAGGTAGCAAGTGATAAAACGGAGCACAAACAGTATTACAATGCTTGAAAACAGGGCCTAGGGTTCATACTTTCACTAGTGCAATCTCTCAACAATGCTAACATAGTTGAATCATATAATAATCCCTCAACGTGCGATAAAGAATCACTCCAAAGTTCCTATTAGAGAAGAACATAAGATGAAATTGTTGTAGGTCACGAAACCACCTCAAAGTTATCCTTTCTGATCAATCTATTGAGCCATTCCTATAAGTGTCACAAACAGCCCTAGAGTTCGTACTAAAATAACACCATATGATCCGCATCAACCAACTCTAATGTCACCTAGATACTCCAATGTCACCACAAGTATCCGTGAGTTGATTATTCGATATGCATCAAACAACTTCAGATTCATAATATTCAATCCACACAAAGAACTTCAAAGAGTACCCCCAAAGTTTCTATCGGAGAAAAGAAGATGAAAATGTGCAACCAACCCCTATGCTTAGATCACCCCAAGGTCATGGGAATCCGTGAGTTGATCATCAAAACATACATCAAGTGAACCAATAGAATACCCCATTGTCACCACGGGTATCCACATGCAAGACATACATCAAGTGTTCTCAAATCTGAAATATTCAATCCGACAATAATAAAACCTCAAAGGGAAAGACTCAATTCATCACAAGAAGATAGAGAGGGAAGAAACACCATATGATCCAACTATATTAACAAAGCTCGCGATACATCAAGATCATGCCAAATCAATAACACGAGAGAGAGAGATGGAACACATAGCTACTAGTACATACCCTCAGCCCCGAGGGTGAACTACTCCCTCCTCGTCATGGAGACCGCCGGGATGATGAAGATGGCCTCCGGTGATGATTTTCCCCTCCGGCAGGGTGCCGGAACAGGTCTCCAGATGGTATTTCTTCGGTACAGAGGCTTGCAGCGGCGGCGTCAAAGTTCTAGGTTTATTTCTGGGGGTTTATCTATTTATAGGATTTTTCAGTGTTGGAATCACGCGAAAAGGAGCTACGAGGGCCCCACAAGGCAACAGCACACGACCCCCCCAGGGCGCGCCGTGTTGCCTGGTGAACTCCTCGTGAGGCTTCTGGTCCTTCCACGAAGCTTCGGGGGTCTCTTTTGGTCCAAAAAAAATCGACAAAAATTTTCATCCAATTCCGAGAACTTTTATTTTTGCACAAAAAACAACACCACGGTAGTTCTGCTGAAAACAGCGTCAGTCCGGGTTAGTTCTAATCAAATCATACCAAAATCATATAAAATTGTTATAAACATGGCATGAATACTTCATAAATTATAGATACGTTGGAGACGTATCAGCATCGCCAAGCTTAATTCCTGCTCGTCCTCGAGTTGGTAAATGATAAAAGAAATAATTTATGAAGTGTGAATGCTAGCATAGTGCATAAGTTTGATCAATTCTAATTTCATTCACTTTTCCTAGCATCATAACAGCAACTCTTTTTGATAAAACTCATCATGATAAAGTAGCAATCAATTCACATGTTATGGTTCAAACAATGTATTCTCTTGAAACTTAACAACCTATGTTCTTAGTCACCAAACAATTGCAATTCAACTTAACTTCAACAGAGTCTAAGTAAGAGCTCCACATACTCAATTATCATATAGTCTTCTATGATTGCTAATACTCAAAGCATATTTTTAGAACAAATAGCATCCATCGAACACAGAGAAAGATAGGGGCTTGATGTTTCGCCTCCCAACTCATTTATCATAGAGATAATTGTCAACAATAATAAATCATGATCAAATATATTTGAATGGATATATGTGCCTGGATCAATCCCCACCACATGATGCTTGCCAACTAGAGAATAGATTGGAATAAGAAGTTGACTCAACAAAAATAAAGAACATGAAATTAAATAGCATAAAAGTAAATAGAATGCCCCTTCGCAGAGGGAATCAGGGATTTGCAGAGGTGCCAGAGCTCGAAGCTTAAATCAGAGATGAATACATTTTGAGAGGTGTACTTTTCCTGTCAACGTCACGATCGAGGATTCTCAATATCTTCCATGCTAAACACATTATAGGCAGTTCCCAAGCGGAAAGGTAAAGTTTACTCCCCCTCAACCATTCAAACACAAGCCATGGCTAGCCGAATCCTCGGGTGCCCTCCATACAATCAACTTTCTGGGGGAGTTTGTTTAATTATAATTTCGATTTTGACCACAGGACTGGGTATCCCAAATACCAGCCTCTCTTGTGCAATGACAAGTGAATAAACACTCATCTGAGAATAACCCGCTTAGCATGGAAGATACTGACCACCCCCTGCCACTTCATGAGCGGTACGGGCACACAAAACAGATGCTTATTTGAATGATTAGAGGTGGCACATGCAAATTTACTTGGAACGACAGAGTAATACCGTATATAGGTAGGTATGGTGGACACTCATGGAAGAAACTTGGCTCAAGGATTTTGGATGCACAAGCAGTATTCCCGCTTAGTATAGAAATTTAGGCTAGCAAAAGATTCCAAACAAGCACCACATGTTAGAGGATCCATAACAATATAACTTCTATGCAAATATACCCAAACATAACTCATTATGTTGTCTTCCTTGTCCAACTTCAACTAATTTGCTCAAGCCTGAAAATAATTAATGGGTATTCACAATCATAAAAGATGTCCAAGATAATAAATTTATATGTGAAAGTTCTCTTCCATATACAATCTTTCATGAATTGCTCGAATGACTAATATTGTGATTGTCAAACTTCAATAGATTTTACTTTCTAAACCAAGTGTGAAATATTTCTAAGCATGAGACAAGCATATGAAGCACATATAATTTCAACTTTATGATATTCAATTCATTCAAACATTTTATCTTAGGATATAAGTTAAGCACAAGAATGAATGACAAACTACTCCAAAAGATATAAGTGAAGATCAATGAGTAGTCAAACAATTAAGTAGCTACGTGAAGACTCTCCAAATAAAGATTTCAGATCTTGATAATTTTATTCAAACAACAAACAAAATGAAAATAAAAGGACACTCCAAGAATAGCACATATCATGTGAACAAGTAAAAACTTAGGCTAACCGATAGGTGTTGATGAAGAAAGGTGGGATGCCTACCGGGGCATCCCCAAGCTTAGTTGCTTGAGACTTCTTGCAATATTAACTTGGGGAGTCTTGGGAATCCCCAAGCTTGAGCTCTTGTGTCTCCTTAATTCTTCTCATATCACGGTTTCTCCTAAATCTTAAAAACTTCATCCACACAAAACTCAACAAGAACTCATGAGAAAAGTTAGTATAAATCAACTCAAAACCTTAACATTCTATACTGTAAAAAATCACTAAAATTATAATTAAACATTGCATACTAAATGCCTCTGCATATTTAATACTCCTATCCACAGATAGAAACATTAAATAGGCAAACATATGCAAACAATGCAACTATAATAGCAATCTGCCAAAACAGAACAGTATGTAAAGGGTGAATAAGAATCCATACTTCCTTAACTCCAAAAATTCTGAAAACTTACCACGTGACAGATAACTCATATATGCTTACTGTGTAAAAATTTCAGATTTTTATCATGTCCTGACAATTCATAAATATTCATGACATAACAGAAAACTTTCTGTTTTCAAACAGCAACACATAAACTTGCAAACTGAGCATGGTACAGGCTATAATTGGCATTTTATTGAACTAAAAGATACAAAACATGATTATTGATAACAGCAAGCAAATCTCAACAAAAGAAAATGATGCTCCAAGCAAAACACATATCATGTGACGAATAAAAATATAGCTGCAAGTAAGGTTACCGATAATGTTGAAGACGAAAGAGGGGATGCCTTCCGGGGCATCCCCAAGCTTAGACGCTTGAGTCTTCCTTGAATATTACCTTGGGGTGCTTTGGGAATCCCCAAGCTTAGAGCCTTGCCACTCCTTATTCTCCACATATCGATATCTCACCCAAAACTTGAAAACTTCAATCACACAAAGCTTAACGGAACTTGTGAGATAGGTTAGTATGATAAAAATAAATCATCCACTTAGGTACTGTCAAGACAAGATTCATAATTGTTCTCACATAATGCCTACTGTATTCTATCATTTCCACACTAAAACAAGCAAACTATGCACTAAAAACAGAATCTGTCAAAAACAGAACAGCATGTAGTGAGCGATTTAAAAACCATACTTATGTACCTCCAAAAATTCTGAAAAATTAGGAAAACGTAAAAAAATTGTAACCCAATACTCTGTAAAAATTTCATAATTTTCTCATGCTCCAGTACAGAATAGAAATTCCAGCACTGGATGCAAAAGTTTCTCTTTTTGCACAGAATCAAATCAACAAGCATCCACACTATCCCAAAGGCTTTACTTAGCACATTATTGAAAGAAAACATATGAAACATGATTACTACAGTATCTTAATAATGTTAACACAATCAAAACAGTAGGTATAAATATTGGGTTGTCTCCCAACAAGCGCTTTTCTTTAATGCCTTTTAGCTAGGCGTGATGATTTCAATGATGCTCGCATAAGAATAAAGAATTGGAACATAAAGAGAGCATCATGAATCATATGACAAGCAAATTTAAGCCTAACCCACTTCCTATGCATAGGGATATTCTAAGCAAATAACTTATGGGAGGAAGAATCAACTTGCATAGGAAGGCAAAACAAGCATGACTTCAAAACTTTCAACACATAGAGAGGAAACTTGATATTATTGCAACACCTACAAGCATATGATCCTCTCTCATAATAATTTTCAGTAGCATCATGAATGAATTCAACAATATAGATATCACATAAAGCATTCTTTTCATGATATACAAGCACAATTTTTTTTTGTTACTCTCCACATAAACCAATTTATTCTCATTCATAATAGTGGGAGCAAACTCAACAAAATAACTATCATGAGATACTTGATTGGCATAATCCAATTGAAAATTAAAATCATGATGACAAGTTTCATAGTTATCATTATTCTTTATAGCATACAAGTCATCACAATAATCATCATATATAGCAACTTTGTTATCATAGTCAATTGAAACCTCTTCCAAAATAGTGGAATCGTCATTAAATAAAGTCATGACCTCTCCAAATCCACTTTTATCAATATTGTAAAAAGATTCAACACCCTCCAAAATAGTGGGATCATTAGTACCTAGAGTTGACACTCTTCCAAACCCACTCTCATCAATATAATTATCATAAATAAGAGGCATGCTAACATCATAATAAATTTTCTCATCAAAACTTGGGGGGGCTAAAAATATCATCTTCATCAAACATAGCATCCCCAAGCTTGTAGCTTTGCATATCATTAGCATCATGGATATTCATAGAAAGCATACTAACAACATTGCAATCATGCTCATCATTCAAAGATTTTATGCCAACCATTTTATTGAATTCTTCTTCTAACACTTTGGCACAATTTTCCGATCCATCATTTTCAAGAAACACATTATAGAGATGAAGCATTTGAGGCAACCTCAATTCCATTTTTTTGGTAGTTTTCTTTTATAAACCAAACTAGTGATAAAACAAGAAACTAAAAGATTCAATTGCAAGATCTAAAGATATACCTTCAGGCACTCACCTCCCTGGCAACGGCGCCAGAAAAGAGCTTGATGTCTACTACGCAACTTTTATTCTTGTAGACGTTGTTGGGCCTCCAAGTGCAGAGTTTTGTAGGACAGTAGCAAATTTCCCTCAAGTGGATGACCTAAGATTTATCAATCTGTGGGAGGCGTAGGATGAAGATGGTCTCTCTCAAACAACCCTGCAATCAAATACAAGAAATCTCTTGTGTCCCCAACACACCCAATACAATGGTAAATTGTATAGGTGCACTAGTTCGGCGAAGAGATGGTGATACAAGTGTAGTATGGATAGTAGATATAGGTTTTTGTAATCTGAAAATAAAAAAACAGCAAGGTAGCAAGTGATAAAATGGAGCACAAACGGTATTGCAATGCTTGAAAACAAGGCCTAGGGTTCATACTTTCACTAGTGCAATCTCTCAACAATGCTAACATAGTTGAATCATATAACAATCCCTCAACGTGCGAGAAAGAATCACTCCAAAGTTCCTATTAGCGAAGAACATAAGATGAAATTGTTGTAGGGTACGAAACCACCTCAAAGTTATCCTTTCCGATCAATCTATTGAGCCATTCCTATAAGTGTCACAAATAGCCCTAGAGTTTGTACTAAAATAACACCATATGATACGCATCAACCAATTCTAATGTCACCTAGATACTCCAATGTCACCACAAGTATCCGTGAGTTGATTATTCGATATGCATCAAACAACTTCAGATTCATAATATTCAATCCACACAATGAACTTCAAAGAGTACCCCAAAGTTTCTATCGGAGAAAAGAAGATGAAAACGTGCAACCAACCCTTATGCCTAGATCACCCCAAGGTCACGGGAATCCGTGAGTTGATCACCAAAACATACATCAAGTGAACCAATAGAATACCCCATTGTCACCACGGGTATCCACATGCAAGACATACATCAAGTGTTCTCAAATCTGAAATATTCAATCTGACAATAACAAAACCTCAAAGGGAAAGACTCAATTCATCACAAGAAGATAGAGAGTGAAGAAACACCATATGATCCAACTATATTAACAAAGCTCGCGAGAGAGAGAGATCAAACACATAGCTACTAGTACATACCCTCAGCCCCAAGGGTGAACTACTCCCTCCTCGTCATGGAGAACGCCGGGATGATGAAGATGGCCTCCGGTGACGATTTCCCCCTCCGGCAGGGTGCCGGAACAGGGCTCCAGATGGTATTTCTTCGGTACAGAGGCTTGCGGCGGTGGCGTCGAAGTTCTAGGTTTATTTCTTGGGGTTTATCTATTTATAGGATTTTTCAGCATTGGAATCACATGAAAAGGAGCTACGAGGGCCCCACAAGGCAGACCCCCCAGGGCGCGCCGTGTTGCCTTGTGAGCTCCTCGTGAGGCTTCTTGTCCTTCCACGAAGCTTCGGGGGTCTCTTTTGGTCCCAAAAAAATCGTCAAAAAGTTTCGTTCAATTTCGAGAACTTTTATTTCTGCACAAAAAACAACACCACGGTAGTTCTGCTAAAAACAGCGTCAGTCCGGGTTAGTTCTAATCAAATCATACCAAAACCATATAATTTTTTTATAAACATGGCATGAATACTTCATAAATTATAGATACGTTGGAGACGTATCAAGACGTGTCACGCTACACCACCCGGTGCTCTACATGCCGCAATGCTAAGTCAAAAGCTCAATCTCATGGTCTCTATATGCCACTTCCTATTCCATATCAACCATGGGAAGATATTAGTATGGATTTTGTGCTTGGTTTGCCTCGTACTCAAAATGGCAAAGTTTTGGTATTTGTTGTTGTGGACCGTTTCTCTAAGATGGCACACTTTATTTCATGTAACAAGAGCGGCGATGCTTCACATATTGCAAAACTATTTTGTAGGGAAATCTTGAGATTGCATGGAGTGCCCAAGACGATTGTATCGGACCGCAACGTCAAGTTCCTAAGCTACTTTTGGAAGACTCTACGCGCCAAGCTCGGAATCAAGCTACTATTCTCTTCGGCATATCATCCACAAACCGACGGCCAAACGAAGGTCACGAACAGGACGCTATCCACACTCCTTCGCGTGTTAATCAAGAAGAACATAAGGGAGTGGGAGGAATGCTTACCCATTGCCGAGTACGCCTACAATCGAGCAAGACATTCGACTACCGGCAAGTCCCCCTTTGAGGTCGTCTACGGCTTCAACCCATTGTCTCCATTGGACATCCTACCGCTACCACTCCAAGAGCGCATCGACATGGACGCGAGTGCACGAGCTACATACCTCAAGAAGATGCATGAAGATACAAGGCACGCAATCGAGCGCCAAGTACAATGACTCGCGACCAAGGTCAACATCAACAAGCACCCCATGGTGTTCAACCCTAGAGATCTTGTGTGGTTACACCTACGCAAAGAACGTTTTCCCAATGAACGCAAGTCAAAGCTACTTCCTCGAGCCGATGGACCATTCAAGGTGCTAGCACGCTACAATGACAATGCCTACAAGATCGACATACCGCACGACAAGTACAACGTCAGCGATATCTTCAACGTCAAGGACTTATCTCCCTTCCATGGTGATGTGGATCTCGATCCGAGGACGGATCTTTCCCAAGGGGGGGGAGATGATGCGGAGCATCCCGACGTCATCCCCATGGACTCACCTTCGTCACCTAAAGTGCCACGAGGACCTATGACACGAGCACGAGCAAGAGCCATCGAGAACGAGGTGACATCACTCCTCTCGCAATTTCCCTTCGAACCATATGAGACATGGATGCTACCTCAAGCGGAGACCCTATGCGTACTCAGGTACCAAGGAGAGTGATACGTCTCCAATGTATCTATAATTTTTGATTGTTCCATGCTGTTATATTATCAATCTTGGATGTTTTTATATACATTTACAACAATTATATATCATTTTTTGGGACTAACCTATTAACTTAGTGCCCAGTGCCAGTTGCTGTTTTCTGCCTGTTTTTGGTTTTCTAGAAAATCAGTACCAAACGAAGTCCAAATGCAACGAAACTTTTTGGTGATTTTTTATTGGACCAAAGAAACACTAGAAGCTTTGGGAGCAGGCTAGAAGACCCTGGAGGTGGCCACGAACCACCAGGGCGCGCCTGGGGGTGCAGGCGCGCCCTGGTGCCTCGTGGGCCAACCTCTGGCTATTTTGACCTAATTCCACCACTATAAATTCTCTAAAATCGAGAAACCAACAGAGGAATCCACGAAATACTTTTTCTGCCGCCGCAAGTTTCTGTTCTCGAGAGATCCAATCTGGAGGCCTTCTCCGGTACTCTGTCGGAGGGGGAATCGATCACGGAGGGGCTCTACATCAACCTTGCTGCCCTTCCGATGATGCGTGAGTAGTTTACCATAGACCTTCGGGTCCATAGTCAGTAGCTAGATGGCTTCTTCTCTCTTTTTGATCTTCAATACAATGTTCTCCTCGATGTTCTTGGAGTTCTATCCGATGTAATGACTTTTTGCGGTGTGTTTGTTGGGATCCGATGAATTGTGAGTTTATGATCAGATTATCCATGAATATTATATGAGTCTTCTCTGATCTCTTTTATGCATGATTATTATAGCTTCGTATTTCTTCTCTGATCTATTGATTTGGTTTGGCCAACTAGATTGATTTATCTTGCCATGGGAAGAGGTGCTTTGTAATGGGTTCAATCTTGCGGTGCTCAATCCCAGTGACAGAAAGGGACATGACACGTATGTATCATTGCTATTAGGGGTAAAAAGATGGGGTTTATTCATGCGTGATTTTATTTTGTGTACATCATGTCATCTTGCTTAAGGCGTTACTCCGTTTTTTATGGACTTAATATACTAGATGCATGCTGGATAGCGGTCGATGTATGGAGTAATAGTAGTAGATGCAGGCAGGAGTCGGTCTACTTGTCTCGGACGTGATGCCTATATACATGATCATTGCCTTGGATATCGTCATGATTATTTGCTTTTCTATCAATTGCCCAACAGTAATTTGTTTACCCACCGTATGTTATTTTCTTGAGAGAAGCCTCTAGTGAAAACAATGGCCCCCGCGTCTATCCAAATCATTTACTAAAACCCTAAAAATACTTGCAGCAATTTTCTTTTATTTATTTTATTTTGTATTTTTGTTTCAATCTATCTATCTATCACATACAATTTAATCTTGCAATTTACCACCGAGGGATTGACAACCCCTTGTTTGCGTTGGGTGCAATGATTTGTTGTTTTGTGTGCAGGTGTTGTTCACGAGGTGTTGCGTGATTCTCCTACTGGATTGATAACCTTGGTTTCATAACTGAGGGAAATACTTATCTCTACTGTACTGCATCTCCCTTCCTCTTCAGGGAATTACCAACACAGCTCACAAGTAGCAGGAAGAATTTCTGGCGCCGTTGCCGGGGAGACATCATCAACATCTATCAAGTACCTTCGCATAAAACTTACATCTCCTTGCATTTACTTTATTTACCTTTTATTTGCATCTGCCTCTCGTTTTCATCTCCCCCACTTCTAAATTTTTTTTACAAAAATACAAAAATATTTTCCGTTTGCCTTTTTCTTGTTTGCTTGTTTTCTTGCTTTTATTGCCTTTATGAAAACACACAAGAACAGAAAGTAAAAGCAAAAGTTTAAGATCACTATGGATCCTCATCCACTTGCTAATCTTTTCAAAAGATCCAATTATAATGAACCAATTGCTAGTGATTTTCTCTATGAAGTTTTTCTTGAAAATCATGAATCTGAAAATTGTGAAGTGTTAGAAGAAGAAATTTATAAGGTGATTCATGATAGCTCCTTGATTGAAAAGCATGATTGCAATGATGTTACCATAAATTCTATTAATGTGAATTGTGCTAATAATATGCAAAACTACAAGCTTGTGGATGATAATTTTGTCATGTCCACCACTTATTGCAATGATCATGATTGGGGTGATAATGCTTTTTATGATCTTGAAAATTTATTTAAGCATCATGATGAATATGATATTGATAATAATGCTAGCAATAATATTGAAAGTGGGTTTGGAAGAGTGTCAACTCCAGGTAAAAATAATCCCACTATTTTGGAAGATTGTAAATTTTTTATGTATGTGGATCGTAAAGAGAATATTGTTTATGATAGCTATATCATTGAATTTGAATATGATCCTACATGTAATTATTATGATAGAGGAAAATATGGTTGTAGAAATTTTCATGTTACTAAATTACCTCTCTTCATGTTGAGATTGTTATTGTTTCTTTCCTCTTCCTTGCATATGCTAGGTTTTGTTTGTCTAGATAATTTTTTCTCTTATAAAATGCCTATGCATAGGAAGTATGTTAGACTTAAGTGTGTTTTTCATATGCTTCATGATGCTCTCTGTGTTTCTATTATTATCTTTCATGAGAGCATCATTGAAATCTCAAGCCTATCTTAATGGCTATAAAGAAAGAGCTTGTTGGGAGGCAACCCAATGAATAAAATAAATTATTTTGTGTTTTCATGTTTATTCTACTATTATGATTGTGTTTTTGTGTTTTTGTGTTTTTAATTAGTGTTTGTGCCAAGTAAAGCCTTTGGGATGATTTGGAAGATAGTATAATTGATGCTGTTTGGAAAACAGAAAGTTTTGCGTCCAGTGCTGGAATTTTGTTTCTGTACTGCAGCCTCAGAAAAATCTGAAATTTTTACACAGTATTGGAATATGAATTGCCCACGTTGTCCTAATTTTTCAGAAGTTTTGGAGTTACATAAGTATGGATTTTAAATAGATTGCTACAGACTGTTCTGTTTTTGACAGATTCTGTTTTTGATGCACTACTTGCTTGTTTTGATGAAACTATGGATTGTATCGGGGGGTATAAGCCATGGAGAAGTTAGAATACAGTAGGTATAATGCAAAAATAAAATATGAATGGGTTTGCAACAGTACTTAGAGTAGTGATTTATTTTGTTATACTAACGGATCTCACGAAGGTTTTGTTGAGTTTTGTGTGATTGAAGTTTTCAAGTTTTGGGTGAGATCACGATGGATGAAGGAATAAGTAGTAGCAAGAGCCTAAGCTTGGGGATGCCCAAGGCACACCAAGGTAATACTCAAGGAAGACTCAAGCGTCTAAGCTTGGGAATGCCTTCCCCCCGGAAGGCATCCCCTCTTTCTTCTACCAACCATCGGTAATTTTACTTGGAGCTATATTTTTATTCGTCACATGATATGAGTTTTGCTTGGAGTGTCATGTATTATATGAGTCTTTACTTTGTTTGCTTTTTAGTTTGTCACAATCATCTTTGCTGGACACACCAATTTGAGAGAGCCACACGTTCATCATAATTTGTTAGAATACTCTATGTGCTTCACTTAAATTTTTGAGCTAGGCAGTTGCTCTAGTGCTTTACTTGAATCTTTTTGAGCACGGCGGTGGCTATATTTTAAAGAAATGAACTCTCATGCTTCACTTATATTATTTTGAGAGTTGATAAGATTAAAATTTTGAAGAAATGAACTCTCATGCTTCACT
This sequence comes from Elymus sibiricus, assembly GCA_039707655.1. NCBI lineage: Eukaryota > Viridiplantae > Streptophyta > Magnoliopsida > Poales > Poaceae > Elymus > Elymus sibiricus. The sequence goes on along the minus strand of CM077674.1, from coordinate 381,498,004 downwards.
TATATTATTTTGAGAGTTGAAAAAAAAATTGAAGAAATGTTTGAACTCTCATGCTTCACTTATATTATTTTGAGAGTTGAATTTTTTTTGAAGAAATATGTGCACTCTCATGCTTCACTTATATCTTTTTGAGAGTTGATAAAAGTAACGGTAATTTGCACAAGATATGAATTTGGTCCCAAAGTGATGAATATTCAAGAGGGACATAATAAAAACTTTCATATAGATCATTGGATATGATAAGTGTGATTCCTTGCAATAATTTTGCGATATGGAGATGATAATATGTGAGTCATGTTAGTGAGTAATTGTGATTTAGTAAGAATATTAGTGTTAAGATTTGTGATTCCCTATGCATGCACATTAAGTCAATAGTTATGCAACGAAATTATATCCTACTTATGGTGCATTATTCGGTATTAGTTATGTTCAATGCATGTTTATGACCGTTTTCTTTTTTTGGTTGGTTGCTTCTCAATCTATTTGCTAGCCTTCATTTGTGCTAAGCGGAAATACTGCTTGTGCATCCAAACTCCTTAAACCCAAGTTGTGCCAAATGAGTCCACCATATCTACCTATATGCGGTATTTCCATGCCGTTCCAAGTAAATTTGCGTGTGCCAACTCTAATTCTCAAAATAATTTTTCCGTTTTGTGTGCCCGTACCGCTCATGAAGCGGCAGGGGGTGGCCAATATTTTCCATGCTAGGTGTGTTATTCTCACGATGAGTGTTTATTCACTTGTCATTGCACGAGGGAGTGGCTGGTAATAGGGATGCCCAGTCCCACAATGAAATCAAAAAAACTAATAACAACAAAATTCCTTGGAAAGTGATGGTATGGAGGGCACCCGTGGATACGGCTAGCCATGGATTGTGAAAGAATGGTGGAAAGGAAATAAACTTTACTTTCTGTTTGGGAACCGCCTATGATGTGTCTAGCATGGAAAATATTGGGAATTCTCGGTCGTTTTCGTTGACAGGAAAAGCATGCCTCTCAAAATAAGTTTATCTCTCTAATTTAAGTTTTGAGCTCTGGCACATTAGCAAATCTCTGCTTCCCTCTGCGAAGGGCCTATCTTTTTAATTTTATGCAATTTTTATTTTTATTTTGAGTCTCCATCTTCTCCTATAAAGCACCAACTAGAGAGCACTATTGTCATACTTGTGCATTGTGTGTAGCTAATATCGAGTGTGTTTCATGAATGGATCAATGATTGAGCATAATGGGCTAGGGATAACTTTCTTTAGCCTTGATATTTTGAAAGACATGGTTGCTTGTTAGCATGCTTGAGTATTTATATCTTCATGTCAAATTATAGACTATTGCTTTGAATCATTCAAGTCCAATGTCCATGCTACAAAAGAAAAGAATATATGATGAATATGATAGGCAGCATTCCACATCAAAAATTCGGTTTTTATCATTTACCTACCCGAGGACGAGCAGGAATTAAGCTTGGGGATGCTGATACGTCTCCAACGTATCTATAATTTTTGATTGTTCCATGCTGTTATATTATCAATCTTGGATGTTTTTATATACATTTACAGCAATTATATATCATTTTTTGGGACTAACCTATTAACTTAGTGCCCAGTGCCAGTTGCTGTTTTCTACCTGTTTTTGGTTTTCTAGAAAATCGGTACCAAACGAAGTCCAAATGCAACGAAAATTTTTGGAGATTTTTTATTGGACCAGAGAAACACTAGATGCTTCGGGAGGAGGCCAAAAGACCCTGGAGGTGGCCACGAGCCACCAGGGCGCGCCTGGGGGGGGGGGGCAGGCGTGCCCTGGTGCCTCGTGGGCCCACCTCTGGCTATTTTGACCTAATTTCACCACTATAAATTCTCTAAAATCGGGAAACCAACAAAGGAGTCCACGAAATACTTTTTCCGCCACCGCAAGTTTCTGTTCTCGAGAGATCCCATCTAGAGGCCTTCTCCGGTACTCCGCCGGAGGGGGAATCGATCACGGAGGGGCTCTACATCAACCTTGCTGCCCTTCCGATGATGCGTGAGTAGTTTACCACAGACCTTCGGGTCCATAGTCAGTAGCTAGATGGTTCTTCTCTCTTTTTGATCTTCAGTACAATGTTCTCCTCGATGTTCTTGGAGTTCTATCCTATGTAATCACTTTTTGCAGTGTGTTTGTTGGGATCCGATGAATTGTGAGTTTATGATCAGATTATCCATGAATATTATTTGAGTCTTCTCTGATCTCTTTTATGCATGATTATTATAGCTTCGTATTTCTTCTCCGATCTATTGATTTGGTTTGACCAACTAGATTGATTTATCTTGCCATGGGAAGAGGTGCTTTGTAATGGGTTCGATCTTGCGGTGCTCAATCCCAGTGACAGAAAGGGACATGACATGTATGTATCGTTGCTATTAAGGGTAAAAAGATGGGGTTTATTCATGCGTGAGTTTACTTTGTCTACATCATGTCATCTTGCTTAAGGTGTTACTCCGTTCTTTATGGACTTAATATACTAGATGCATGCTGGATAGCGGTCGATGTATGGAGTAATAGTAGCAGATGCAGGCAGCAGTCGGTCTACTTGTTTCGGACGTGATGCCTATATACATGATCATTGCCTTGGATATCGTCATGATTATTTGCTTTTCTATCAATTGCCCAACAGTAATTTGTTTACCCATCGTATGCTATTTTCTTGAGAGAAGCCTCTGGTGAAAACTATGGCCCCCGGGTCTATCCAAATCATTTACTAAAACCCTAAAAATACTTGCTGCAATTTTCTTTTATTTATTTTATTTCGTATTTTTGTTTCTATCTATCTATCTATCACATACAATTTAATCTTGCAAATTACCGCCGAGGGATTGACAACCCCTTGTTTGCGTTAGGTGCAAGGATTTGTTGTTTTGTGTGCAGGTGTTGTTCACGAGGTGTTGCGTGATTCTCCTACTGGATTGATAACCTTGGTTTCATAACTGAGGGAAATACTTATCTCTACTGTACTGCATCTCCCTTCCTCTTCAGGGAATTACCAACGCAGCTCACAAGTAGCAGAGAGCATCATGGAGAAGCTAAGGAGCAAGGCCGAGCGAAGGAGAAAGACGGACGCGATGACGGAGAAGGATTCGGGCAAAACAGCACCAGCCCGGATGATCCGGACCGGTGCCAGGACGATCCGGCCGATGCTCGGACGATCCGGACCCCGGCCCGGATGATCCGGCCGAATGACACCCAACTACAACAGCTGGAAAAAGTTAGCCGGATCATCCGGACCCCGGCCTAGATCATCCGGCCTCAGCCCGGATGTCCGGACCCCGGCCCGTATGTCCGGCTCCCCCGCAATAGTGACTGACCCGCCCGGACGTCCGGGCGACCGCCCGGATCATCCGGGCTCCTGAAGGCCGGATCATCCGGGCACCCCGCAGCACATGTGTGTGTGTGTGGCCCGAGGCCCATGTAACTATTTCGCCCCCCTAGACTATAAATACCCCTCCTCCTCTATGTTTTAGGGTTAGCAAAGTGTTGGCACTTGAGATTAGAGCTTTGCTCATCCATACCTCTCCCATGGAGATCAAGACCTCCATGAGACCCATGTGAGAAGATCCACTCCGGATATCAAGACCTCGACTCCTCTCCGGATCGGGATGAACTAGCTACCGTGTATCCTCTCGTGTTGACTTTGTATCGTGATTCATCATATGTGTATGTGGATCTAGTGTGTGAGTTGTGATTGTGTCAATTGAGTGATTTGTGTTCTTGTGTTCTTGCCTTTTCCCCCTCTAATTGTGAAAATATTGACGAACTAGGGTTCCACCCTACATCAGGTAGGGCTCGTAGACGACACACAACGATCTCGTGGTAGATCACCTGTACTTTGTACTCCATCCCAAATCAATACAAACACTAGCAAGACATATGGTTTTATCTCTAAGAGGAGACTGAACCTGGGTAAAAACCCGTGCCCCTGTTACCATCATGTCAAGACTACTAGCTTGAGACCCCCTACCCGAGATCTGCCGGATTTACCCCGTCATTGGTGGCCCATACAGGTCCCGCTAAGGAGTTGTAGCGATACGATGGGGATCAAGATCGACGAGCAGATCGACACCGGCATGACCTTCGTGTTGGACCAGATCTTCATCTTCGGCAGCGTCACCCTCTTTGCTGATTCGACTGGTCACGTAGACTAGGCCGAAACCTTCGCTCCAGATCGAATCATTATGTTCGGCAACTTGGAGTACACCGCGGATTCCCACAGAGAGCTAGTCTTCACAAGCTGGGTGTCAGACCAGACTGAGGATCAGCATGAGGCACTCGTTCCGACGCCGATGTCAAATCTGGCCCAAGATGAAAGCGAATATCTCATCGGACCTAATTGTGAGTCAGGATCCGAAGACACACGGCTAGGTACCTGATCTGGCCAGCAACAGCGAGCCGAAATCTGTGTTAGATATGATCTCCGGGAAGCTTCCCCTGTTGTCGATTTCAGATCGATCCCAGGAAGAACACGAGCAAATTCTCCTGAATGAGATGTTAGATCGGATTTAAAGCCAACATCGAAGACCCGACCGATGTCCTTGCAAGCGCCTCAGACGAGGTCGACGACATAAAATAGGAAGTTGGTGAGTCCTCAGACAACGTACCGATAGCCACCATGCCCGCTGGCAAGTGAACGGCAACCTTCACCTATGACATCTACATGGTAGACACCCTACGAAACAGTGGAGGGGGGAATACTAACGACTACGGAGACGGTGACGGCAATAACGACGGGAACAATAATAACAACGACAACAACGCCAATCCCAACGACAACGCCGACGACCCTGGCAGCAGCCTCCGTCCCGATGACAATGATATCCTCAACGAATCGCTTAACAACTCCAACCAGGCTGAGGTTAGTCCGTAAGACCAACAAAATAATGAACGAAAAGCGAAGAATTCTGGAAGAGCAAGAGTACCTGGGCAGATGCAGAATAATCATTCGGCTGCTCATCCGGGGGAATCAGGGGAGTGCTCCCTACGACTCACTCTCACCATGAAACATCTATAAGTAGAAATAGTATTTGCACCATGGTGGTTCATCGCTGCAAGTTGGTATCATTTCATTTGCCCCTTTTGAAGGAAAAAAAAACAAGAGGCACACCTTGGCCAGGCTTCAAGGATTCGCACGACGGTGTGGTAATGAATGGCTATGTATATCCCCTTGTGACATGCACAAATATTTGAGTAGCATGTAATTATTCCTACAGCCCCTTGATGTGTGTGAAAAATGCGGTAGAATCTGTCACAAAGAGATGATGGCTTGATTCCATGTCTTATGGAAGACAAAAGAAACATCCTGATTGTTTGAATATCATGCATTCTCTGTTTTGGTTACATTTTTTGAACTTGAAAATTTCTCCTGATTTCTAACAGAATTTACAGGTTCCGCAAGGACCTTGATAGTTAAATGAACTCTTCATTGTTCATGTTTTCTACTTTCTAGATTAGCATTCTGTTTACCTAGATCAGATGGTGTTTCGGCGCACAATTTATAGCCCACTGGTTACACTCACCTGCTGTATCTGTCTGCAAATCTATCCATGTTATTAAATCAGTGTAGGTACAGGTTGTGGACGATGTTGCTCGAGTCCCAGAGGAAGGTTTCGCGTGGCTCTCTAGGTGCTGTTGTTGACGATGCCGTGTGAGTAACACAAGGCATGCTCGGCAGTGCTGCGGGATCTCCACCAAAACGCACGGGACAACTAACCACCATCGGCGACAGCGGCAAAGAGGAGAAGTGCATGCATTTTTTTATCCCGTTGCAACGCACGGGCATATTTGCTAGTCACGGTTAAAAATCGATGATGTTGTCATGGATGTTGTTTGAGGCAACGCACGAGCAATTACCTTGTATTATTAAAAATCACATTATTCCTGGTAAGCAATGATATATATGTCTGTATATGTGCTTGATTATCTCTAGTGCAACGAGGATGAGTCCCATGAAAAACTTTTACGAAGCATAGAGAGTATAGTACTAATTAATTAGCCATAACTATATAATCTTAGATCCTATCTCAACCATGCATGTACATCTCGTATGCATCCAGCCAATAAACAGGCAGACTGACAGCAAGTTTTTGCTTGACTTCTCCACGTACGTCTAGTGGCCAGCCCCCGCGTCGTCCCCGCTAGGGCGACTCGGGCGGCGCCCAAACCCTAGCCGCCAGAGCCGCGAACTCCCTCCTCCCCTCCCTCCGCCGCCGCCGGGGGACGCCGTTGGGCTAAGCCCGGGGGCCGACGACGGTGGCGGGGGACTCCCTCTCTTCCGCGTCTTAGGGGTGGTGCAGGGCCCCTAAACGTGTGGAGGCGCGGCCGATCCAATCTTTGCGGCGCGGCGGCGATGGCGGCGGTGTGGTTCGGGCGGCGTCGGTGGCTGCGGTCGGCGGCTCCGACCGGCTATGTTGCGGCGGCGCGCCATCTGGCTTCGGATCGGTGGTCGCGGCGGCGTGGAGGGCCTGGTGGACACGTCGGCGGCGTCACCGGTCAGATCTGATCTGCCCGGTGCAGCCGGCGGTGGTGGTCATCTCCTCCGTCGGAGGTGGTCGGCCTGCAGCTGGGTGGTCGGATCTCGAGATCCATCATCTAGTCCCAGCTGCGAGTCGGGGAGCCATAGTTGCCGGTGAAAACCGAGCCGTCGGCGGGCGATGGCGGCGTTCTACGTCGTTGCCTTGATGAAGGCATCGTCGTGTAACTACTGTTGACCCACTCGTGCTGCTCCGGGGAAAACCCTAGGATCTGGTCTTCTAGATCGGACGATGGCGGCACTGCGGTGTCGTTTCTCTCTTGGGAGCATCGTTTGTAGAGCAGCACCGGAGGACAGAGGCAGGAGGTGGAGCGGCTTCGTCTTGCACGGAGCTTCGGTGGAGATGTCAAGTCATGCCTGACCGACAGGTGCTACGCTGTGTCATGCCTGTTCGGCAGGTGCTACGCACGACAAATCTTCCAGAGACTTCAAGCTGTGTCGGCTGGTGGTACTTGGCGGCATGGTGTTGCGGTGTACCGGCGGTGACCGCGACGTGCCCAGCAGTTTGCGCGCAGGGAGGTGGTGCCGTTGGGCGCCGTGGTGGCGTCGACGGATGGACGGACTGGCAAGGATGATGCGGATCTCTTTCCTGAAGATGGGTCAACGGTTCGAGGATGATGGCGGCCTCTAAAACGTGTGCATGTGGTGCACGCTTTAGGTTTGCTGCACCGGTTGTAGGTTCCGATACGTTATGTGGATGGATCGGCGACGACACCGGTTTTAGATATGGGGAGTGAGAGCACTCCACATTATCGAGTTTGTAGGTGTGAGTGGTGACTTCGGATGGCTTGGTGTATGTTCTTGTCAGAACTTTGTTGAATAATTAATAAAGATGGCTGTATGCATCGATTGATGCAGAGGCCGGGGGTTTTAACCTCCTTTTCCAAAAAAAAATAAACAGGCAGACTGGTAAACGAAACAGAATTAATCATTGGCCTCTAATCTATCGACTGGTCTCGAAACCATAGCAAAGCTGCAACTTATCCAAAGATACGTACACACGCTCTATCTTAATCACGCTCATCTTCCATTCCAAAGGTGTTACACGCTACTGGCCGGAACAACACCATCCACGGCAGGGTATTTTAGTTGACGGAAGCGCGTCCATGTAGCACCGGCGGTAAGGGAATTTTTTTTTTTTTCAAAAAGGGGGACTCCCCGGCTTCTGCATCAGAACGATGCATACGACCATTTTATTAAACAAGAAGAAAGGTTCCAACAAGGTCTTAAAGTCTCCAAAAGAAAATAATAAAAAGAGCTCACACAGAGCTAGGTAAAATGACTAGAAGACAAACTAGCCAAATAAAGGACACCAGAACCGGCTGGCAAAAGATAGATAGGTAAACTAATTGCCTATCCTATTACATGACCGCCATCCAAACCGGTTGAAGATATCCCGAGCTACCATCTCCCAGCGGATAGAAGCAGTAACCAAACGCTCCCTGGCCTCCGTCGGAGTGAGTAGCGACCACGAACGGATCAACGCCGTGGCTCGGAAAATAACCTGCAAAAAATGAATACGTGTTGTCTTGTTAAAAACCAAATCATTTCTGCAATTCCAGATTGCCCACAACAAGGCACAGACTCCTACGCGAATATGTCTCGCTAAATCGGGCTCTATCCCGTTAAGCCACGTTCCAAATAACGTGTTGACAGAACTCGGTGGAGTAATATTAAAAGCAATATGGACCGTCCGCCATAAAACTTTGGCTAGCGGGCAATCAAGAAAGAGGTGTTTGATCGTCTCATCCCGATCACAGAAACTACACCTAGTAGGTCCTGTCCAATTACGCTTTGTCAAGTTGTCCTTGGTTAAAATAACTTGTTTATGGACAAACCACATAAACACCTTGATTTTCAAGGGAACTTTGACAGCCCAAACATGTTTTGAACTAGGAATCGAGCTTGAATTGATAACATCAACATACATTGATTTGACTGTAAATGCTCCAGACCTAGTGAGCTTCCAGCGTAATTCATCGGGTTGTTGAGAGAGCCGAACTTCCATCAGTCTACTCACTAGAAGGAGCCATTCTTCCCAACGATTCCCCACTAGCGGCCTTCTGAACTGAATATTAAGGGGGATAGATTGAAATACCGTTGCAACAAAAACCTCACGTCGTTGAACAATACGATACAAGGACGGGTATTGAATGGCCAAGGGTGTCTCTCCGAGCCAAGTATCCTCCCAGAATCGCGTACTAGCACCGTTACCAATAATAAACTTTGTCCTATTAAACAAGGATAGTTTGACTTTCATAAGCCCTTTCCAGAAAGGTGAGTCAGTCGGCCTTACTGTCACCTGAGACAAAGTTTTGGTTTGAAGATACTTGTTACGGAGGATTTGCGCCCAAGTGGCATCCGTCTCACTTGATAACTTCCACAGCCACTTGCTATTCTTAACTTCAAGATTCTCAATACCAAGACCCCCTTGGTCTTTCGGTCTACATATGATATCCCATTTGGCTAAACGGTATTTTCTTTTTAGTTCATCACCCTGCCAAAAGAATCGTGATCGATAAAAGTCCAGCCTTTTCCTAACTCCAACTGGGACTTCAAAAAACGACAAAAGAAACATAGGCATACTCGTGAGAACCGAATTTATCAGAATTAATCGGCCTCCGTATAACATGAGCTTGCCCTTCCAGCAACTCAATTTCTTTTCGAATCGGTCCTCGATGCACTTCCACTCTCTGTTTGTCAGCTTACGATGGTGGATTGGTATTCCTAAATACGTGAAAGGTAAACTCCCCAGATCACACCCAAACAATTGCCTATAAGCCTCTTGTTCGTCATTGGCTCTACCAAAGCAGAACAATTCGCTTTTGTGAAAGTTAATCTTTAACCCGGTCAATTGTTCAAATAGGCATAACACCAGCTTCATATTTCTCGCTTTGGCCAAGTCATGTTCCATGAAGATGATTGTATCATCAGCGTACTGAAGGATGGACACACCTCCGTCAACGAGATGAGGTACCAGGCCACCCACTTGACCAGCCTCCTTAGCCCTTCCTATCATAATTGCCAACATATCAACTACTATGTTGAACAGGATAGGGGACATCGGATCCCCTTGTCTCAGGCCCTTATGTGTCTGGAAATAATGACCTATTTCGTCATTCACTTTAATTCCAACACTCCCTTTTTGCGTATACGATTCAACCTGGCTTCGCCAGGCTTCATCAAAACCTTTCATACGCAATGCCTGTTGGAGGAATGGCCATTTGACTTTATCGTACGCTTTCTCGAAATCCACCTTAAAAACAACTCCATCTAGTTTTTTCGAGTGAATTTCATAGAGCGTTTCATGAAGGACCACCACCCCTTCTAGGATATTTCTGTCCGGCATGAAAGCAGTTTGGGAATGCTGCACCACAGAGTGCGCTATCTGTGTGAGCCGATTAGTCCCAACCTTGGTGAAGATTTTGAAACTAACATTAAGAAGGCAGATCGGCCTGAACTGCTCGATTCTCACAGCATCCGTTTTCTTGGGAAGCAGTGTTATTGTTCCAAAATTTAAGTGAAATAACTGAAGCTGTCCAGAGAAAAGATCATGGAACATTGGTACCAAATCCCCCTTAATAATATGCCAACACTTTTTGTAGAACTCCGCCGGGAATCCGTCTGGCCCGGGAGCCTTATTGTTTTTCATCTGTGTTATAGCATCAAACACCTCCTTCTCCGAGAACGGGGCAACCAAAATATCATTATCAATAGCAGTTAGTTGAGGCACATCCTCAATCCTGGACTCATCAAGGGACACACAACTATCCTCCGGAGGTCCAAATAACTGCTTATAATACTCGGTTATGTAAAGTTTTAAGTTGTCCTGTCCTAAAATAGTTCCTTCATCTTGTTCAAGCTGAAAGATTCTCTTCTTTCTGTGCTTACCATTAGCAATCAAGTGAAAGAATTGAGTGTTCGCGTCCCCCTGGACAACTTTGCGGACCTTAGCCCGCAACGCCCACTTCAATTCTTCTTCACGGAGAAGTTCTTTCAACCTCATCTCCGCATCTAGTTTAACCTGAAGCTCTGCGGCTTGTAAAATCGTGGATTCGGCTTTTAAATCCAGGGACTGAATAAGAGAAAGGAGCCTTTCCTTTTCAACCTTATAAATCCCACTAAGGTGCTTAGCCCATCCCCGTAGGAAACTTCTCAAATGCCTAATCTTATTCTGCCAACGCTCAACAGAAGTCGTACCTCCTGCATCCTTATCCCATTCCCGGGCAATCAGATCCAAGAATCCTTCTCGTTCAAACCATGCCAGCTCGAAAGAAAAGGTGTTTTTGTTTCCCGCGTGGTTTGGCTCACCTGAGTCCACGAATAGAGGTGTGTGATCCGAGATTCCGCGCGAGAGAGCCTGAACCGTTACGAGAGGGAACTTCTGTTCCCACTCGACACTCGCGAGGACTCGATCAAGCTTCTCATACGTTGGGTTTGGCAAAGTATTAGCCCAAGTAAATTTTCTACCGGAAAGCTCTATCTCTCTCAGATCCAAGCTTTCAATAATGGTATTGAACATAAACGACCATCTGCCGTCAAAATTATCATTATTCTTTTCCTCTCTCCTCCTAATGATGTTGAAGTCACCCCCAACTAAAATTGGGAGCTGCTCGGACCCGCAGATCTGAACAAGGTCCGCTAAAAACTCCGGTTTAAGCTCTGGCTGTGCGGCACCATAAACCGCCACCAGAGCCCAGTTAAACCCATCAGCTTTGGACCTGACCCGGAACTTAACCGCGAAGTCACCCATCACTACACTTCGGACTTCCAGCGAATCGCATCTCACTCCAAGCAAGATCCCACCCGATCTTCCTCGCGGAGGAAGGCAATAAGGACCATGGCCACGTACAAGCTGCCATCCTAAATGTTGCATCCTCGATGTCTTGAAATGGTATGCTACGATGTCGCCGAAGACTCGATTGAGCAGAAGCACCACATCCTTGTGCGGATGTAGTCCCAGGATCCTGTAATCATGTCCAGGCTCCTCCTCCTCGTCCTCCTCGAGGTCGATAAAGTTGTCGTCATCCGAGTCCCAGGAGTACTCAAAGCCCATTTCACCTTTGAATTTGTTGTCTTCATCGAGGTTGATGGGAAAGTCTTCTGAGGAAACTTTAGAGCCATCTTCGCTTAAGAATTCATCATCTTCATCTTCATGTGCATCTCCTCTACCGTCGTCACCCTCGTCGTCAATATCACTGGTTGTGCCATCTAAATCATCCACCTCATGGATGTATTTTTCTTCATCGCCATCACCGTCGCCATCCATGTCATCTTTCATGTCACTCTGGATATCCTCCCCATCCTCCTCGTCATATATGATTTCCTTCATTTTACAAGGTTCGAACAAGCTAACTAATGTTTTTTTGTTTTCGACCGCCTCCCATGGCACTCTAGGCTCCCACAGTTTTCGTAGTTTAAGATCATAAGGACCAAGGTTGGCCTCGTGTGCTAGCATCCACATCCACCTCACTTGGCCATTGGCTGACTCCGTCAGTGTCCATACCTGTAGTTGGAATTCGTTAAGAGCCACATAGCGAATCCCTCTCTCGTAGCTCGCTACAACGGACCTATCAGGCAGATTAGAATACCCCAGATCATGGTTTTCATCATCGTAAGCTTTCCCCGGTAGTTGAGCCATGTCGTACGCCCCATCCGAGTTGCGCAGGATCAGGATGATGTTGTTCCAACAATGTACATAGAGCGACCCCCGCCAGTACTCAGCTGACTTCCATATTCGCACATTCGTAGGGTGTGGCGCGGTCACCATGTCATACAGATGCCCGGGGGCGCAACGCCATGGCACAAACTCCCGTCTCGCCCATTGATCGGTCCGCGAAGAAAACACCAGCACAGGAATCACCTTATCCTCTGGCTGTTGCGCCCCTCGCATAGCAATTTTGGTATATTCTAGGGTATTTCCTGATGGGAGGCTGAATACCTCGTAGTGCGGCGACACGGCCGGATCAAAGGCAAGGAACATGATGGTCTTATCGAACAGCCACAGCCCCTTCTTCTCCGGTACTGGCAGGCTAGCACATCGTACCGTTGCCGGGTTGCAGACATAATATGAACCGCCGCTAACAAGGAGAAGGAGGCCGTTGCAGTGATGGATCACGGAGGCCCAACCGTACTGAAAAAGAGGAAGACGGAAGACAGGACCGTCATGAGCTCCGCGAAGCTGTCCCGAACGCGTCGGCGCCGACGGGGCAAAGAAGGAGGAGTTATCTTCGCAATTGAAGTTCCTTGTGAAGATGCCAGGGAAGGGGCCCCGAGGAAAGAAATATGGAAAGAGGAGCTTATGGCCGTCGATGATTGTTCGCCACGCGCGGCAGACGCTCCGGGACTCGGCGAGCGGGCGGCAGGGGAGCTGGCGGAGGATGTGGAGGAGCACGTCGTAGGGGAAGCAAATGCCGTTGCTGTTGCCGTCGGTCCCGTCCATCGGGGCGGCCAGCAGGCAGGCGGGGGTACAGGATGGATCAACTCGGGGAAGGCGCCGGTCGTGGGATCGATGGAGATCAACGTAGGCGAGTCGTGCAGGATTTGTGGCGATCGATTGGATCGAGTTGTATAAATAGTGTTGCCAGCTAGCTAGATAGAGTCCGTACGTCCGTACTCGAGTCTGGGATGAATTCCCGTGTGTTGACTGTTGAGTCCGAGGCGGAGTCGTGTACGCGCATGTTTTGTTATTCATGCGTGATATGGAGCTTTCCTTCGTGGCCTTCCATCGTGCGCATCAATGGCTGGCTGCAAGCCGCCTTACACCACATTTCGGAGACCGGCCCGGAACACTCATAGATGTCGATGCCGATGCCAATCAAGTTCTCCCTCCAAACCAATATGATCAGGCACATATGTGCCTTTGATGGATGGATGGCCACCGTCCGTGCAAACCGTCGCCTCTTCGTTTTTCTTAAAAAGAAACCTCTTCCAATGGCTCGTGGCATATTTGATCGTCGCCACCGGTATTGGCCTGCTGCTCATCAGAAGCAACTGAAAGAATATTGTGAAATCTCTGTGAATGTTGGATGATCTTGTATCATGAAGAAGCTTCCCAAGTACATACGATGCCACGGTGTGCATGGTAGCTTTTTGTGTTGTACATTTTGTATTGAAAAAAGAAAGAAAGATATACATACTGAAAGTAGTTGGGGTCGTAAATAAGTAAAAGAAAGCGAATATTTTTTCAATATTCATAATAAGTTGGATGGTGTATATGCATTGCAATTTCGTCTGTGACCATGTGGGAAATTAAAGAGCATGCATGCATCCAGCTTGACTGACGTGGGGCTCGCCTCCTGGCCCAACATGCCGTCCTCATAATGCAGTCCATGTGAAGTTCTATGTGCACAAGCTACTACGACATCTGACAGACTACTTAGTTTAATTACTAAGTTAAGATTCAGACTTGTCAATTACAATGTTTATAATTTTGATTATTCAGTGCAGCAGCGATCGATGATTTCATGCAAATCTTTTATTACAACCTATAAAGAGTACTAAGTAAAAAATTAGCCATAGTATAGCTATATATAAATAAAAGTTGGATCCTCTCACAACTACGCATACATCATCCATCTGATTTCATATGCATCCAGCTCATAAACAGGCATGTCGGTAAAATAAACTACAGAATAATTATTCATCATTGCACAACTGGGCTCGAACCAGCACCTCATCAACCATAGCAAAGTTGCAACTATTCGACAATGCATATGTATGCTCTATCTTCATCTCGCTTCTTCCTTCCCTCCAAAGGAGTTACAAGCTACTTGGGTGGATCACAATCACCAACCATTACGGGAATACAATGGACAATAGGGTAGTTTAGTTGACGGAAGCGCATCCACGTAGCATGGGCGGTAAGGGAATCCGGCGTGGACGCCATAAGTAAAATGGCCATCTGCGAGGTGCGGTCCTAGATATTGCATCCTTGAGGTCTTGAAATGGTATGCCACAACTTGGCGGTCGTCATACACGTGGTGCAGGAGCACCACGTCCTTGTGGGGATGTAATCCCAAGATCCTGTAGTCCCCATGCTCCCCGCCCTTGGCACTTTCATCTCGGTCGAAGAAATTATCCTCGTCCGAGTCCCAGGAGTACTCAAAGTCCTCTTTGCTTATGGATTCATCGTCTTCATCGAGGTTGATGGGAAGTTCCTCCGACGGGTACCGAGAGCCCTCTTCGCTTTTGAATTCATCTTCATCTTCATGTGAATCTCCTCTATCACCATGACAAACATCATTATCAGCAGCACCGGTTGTGTCATTTTTCTCTTCATCTTCATCATCATGGATGCCTTCTTCTTCATCATCTTCATCACAGATGCTTTCTTCATTGCCCTCATCGTCGCCATCAACATCATCAGTTGTGTCCTTCTGGCCATCCCCCTCAGGTTCGAACAAGCTAAATAATGCATGATTGTTTCCGAATGCCTTCCACCGTACTGTAGGCTCCCAATGGTGTCGTATTTTAAGATACGAGCTAAGGTCGGCCTCATGTGCTAGCTTCCACCCCACCGGACAACCAGCTGATTCCGTTAGTGTCCATACTTGTAGTTGGAATCTGTCGAGAGCCACATAGTGAACTCCTCTCTCGTAGCTCGCTAAGATGGACGTGTGGGGCATCTTAGAACCTATATATCGCTTTTCAACGTAAAAGTTTCCCTGGCAGCTGAGCCATGTCGTACACTCCATCTAAGTTGTGCAAGATCATAATGATGTTGTTCGAGCAATGGACATAGAGCGACCCCCGCCAGTACTCAGCCGACTTCCATACCCGCTCATTCAAACGGTGTGGCGCAGTCACCATGTCATATAGATGCCCAGGAGCGCAACGCCCCGGTGCAAACTCTCGGCTCACCCATTGACCGGTGGATGAAGAGAACACCAACACTGAAATCACCTTATCCTTTGGCACGTCGGCCCCTCCCACATTAAAGCTTGTTGTATATTCTTGAATCTTTTCAGGGAGGTTGAATACCTCATGGTGCGGCGACACAGCCGGGTCGAAGGCGAGAAACATGCCCTTTCTGAACAGCCACAACCCCTTGTTCGACCATGGTGGCAGGGGAGCCAATCGTGCCGTCGCCGGGTTGCAGACGAAATAGAAACTGCCCTTCTTGAAAAGAAGAAGGCCGTTGCAGTGATGGACGACGGAGGCCCAGCCGTGCCGAACCAGAGGAAGCCGGAAGAAAGGACCGCCACGAGCTTCACGAAGGCGTTCCGAACGCGCCGGCAACGATGGGGCGAAAAAGGATGATTTATAGTCGCAGTTGAAGTTTTTGGTGAAGATCCCCGGGAAGGAACCCCGAGGGAAGAAGTGGGGGAAGAGGAGGTTGTTGCCGTCGACGATAGCGCGCCACGCGCGGCAGACGCGCCGAGACCGGACGAGCTGGCGGCAGGGGAGCCGACGGAGGATTTGGAGGAGCACGTCGTAGGGGAAGCAGATGCCGTTGCCGTCGCCGTCGCCGTCGGCTCCGTCCATCGGGGGTGGCGACGATCTACTCGGGAAGGCCCGGATGGAGTGGAGGGATTGATGGGGAGCGAGGAAAGTACAGGATCGATCAAGTTGTGGTGGCTATCTATCTAGATGTATCCGTATGTAGTCGATCGAGTCTAGGTCGAATCGCGTAACGTGTTCAACTCAACAAACGTTGAGAACTTCTACTCTCGTTTGCACTTCCGTACACAATCACAACTAACCAAAATGTATGTTCAATATTTGGAAAAACTGACAAAGTGTTTATTCTGTTACATAGTCAACAACCTATCAATTGGATTTATTTCAGGATTTCCGGCGATGCGCGTTTAGTGGGAGGAAACGTTCCCGTCGACTACGAGACGCCTACAGTGACTTCATAAAATCTCATGCCGGCTCAGTCTCTCGGAGGTGCTCATAGGGATAGGGTGTGCGTGTGTGCGTTCATAGGGGTGAGTGTATGCGCGTATATATGAGCGCTTGCGTCTGTACTATGTTAAAAAAGAAACTGATAAAAGTGGCCAATGTATACACGGTGCAAAATTTCAGTGCATATTTGGGATAGGAAAATTCCAAAAGGCATACGGGCAAATTTTCAATGTCATATATGTAATTCATCCCAGTATTAAGCTGGGAAATAATGAGACGAGCGCATCGTACCTTTCTAGCCAGACTCTGCGTTGTGCTTTGGTTGGCCGTCCGATTTCTTTTCCCGAATCTCAGCGCACATGTGGGTCAAATCAGTCGATTGTTTGGCTTTTTACCTTCGATCATTTTCGGGTTGCGGGTCTTGTCCGTTACGCAGTCTAGTCTAGTCCGACCCATTCTTCCTCGGTGCGGGGGGTGGAGCAGTGATAGGGAAGCCACTGTCACTTCGTCGTTGTGCTAGCGCGGTAGGAGTAGGCGGTCGAGGAAGCATAGCTATCAGCGAGCTGCGGGGAGGAGCGGGGGCATGTTGTGGAAGGAGGAGATTCATTGGTGGGCCACGGAGGAGAAAGGGGAGCAGGGCCGGCCCTGTGTGTCGGGAGGCCCTAGGCGAACTCGACGACATGGGCCCCTAAGTCAAAGAACCCTTCAATGGTTGAATTTTCAGATAACTTTTTTTTTCTTTCTTCTCCATTTTTCAGCACCCGACAAATGCTACTTAGGCAACCTGGCAGGCTAATGTCCTAAAATTATGAAGTAAAGAGTATACAAAGAATTAGAAATTTATAGATCGGATGATCAAAACCCTAGACATGTACACGGAATGACAAAAAATTAGGATGGTTGAATACATACTGTGAAAGATTGAATTAGAAAATTATACATAATTTTTTTGAAACTTCGTGGGATGAAGCATGGATGAATAGTTGAATAGACATACTAAAAAACTACTGAAAATTTGAAATTGGGGGATGGATGAATGGATCAGGAACATGGATATTGGATACATACTGAATCAGCCGTCACATACGTATAATGTATTGCCGTATTGCCGGAAGGCCGGGTTGCCGGAGTGGCGGACTGCTGCGCGGCGGCGACAACAATAGGTCGAGGCGCCGAGCGAGGAGCGACGGAGCGACGGGCCGATGAGACGACGAAGACGAACCGACGAGTGACGAACAGGAAAAGCCAGATGTTTCGATCGATTTGTTTCACATGTACGTATTTCAATCGCAGTCCTGTGCGGCCGTGATTTGCGTGAGCCGGATCTGATGGGCCGAGCCCATCTCGTTTTTTTTCTCTCAAATTTTTTCCCTTACCTATTTTTCTCTGGGCTATACTATATATGGGTACTACATCATGGGCCCCTCCCGGCCTGGGCCCTGGGCCGCCGCCCATCTAGCCATACACCAGGGCCGGCCCTGAAGGGGAGATGGAGGGGATTGATAGGAGGACAACGCTTGTCCGCGCAGAATATAATTGATTAGTCTGCGCTCTCTCATACTATATCGAACAACTCCATAAACATGCTACTGATTATGTGTGAGGATAAATAAAAGGATATAAAAAACCCATGCAAAGTTTGACATTATAAAAAAAATCTATACGCACTGATTATGTGTGAGGATAAATAAAAGGATATAAAAAAACCCATGCACAAAATTAAATTATCCATAATTATATAATACTCCCTCCGTCCCATAATGTAAGACGTTTTTGCAAGCAAACATGCTGTGTAATGTAAGACGTTTTTGTAAGCAGTCTTTTAACGGTCTTGCATTTTTTTTTACCATACTGTCTGCACGTTTATCAGCTATATTCTTAGATCCTCTCATAAGCACCCAGCTGATAAACGTGCAGACAGTATGGTAAAAAAAAATGCAAGACCGTTAAAAGACTGAGATCGATCCAACATCTGAACAGCCATAGCACGTCAAACTAAATTGCACAACTGCATCGTATTGAGGTACACGTACGCTCTATCAACGTCCGCTCGTTCTTCCTTCCACTCAAGAGTGACAGGCACACCAACCATATGATATGGTGCATGCAGACTGGAGGGTAGTTTAGTCGTCGGAAGTGCGTCGATGTAGCATGGGCGGTAAGGAAACGCAGCATCGATGCCATGAGCTTGTTCGCGAGGGGATCTAGCGAGCAGCCATCCTAGATATTGCATCCTCGAGGTGATACGATGATATGCCACAACGCCTTCATTGGTTTGGAAAAGCACCACTTCCTTGTGCGGATGTAATCCTATAATCCTGTAACTCCCATACTCCCCGTCCCCGAGGTGTGCGGCACTTTCATCCAGGTCAACGAAGTTGTCCTCATCAGAGTCCCAAGAGTATTTGAAACCCTCGTCGCTTTTGAATTTGCCTTCTTCATCTTCATCTTCGGGTGTATCTTCACCAGGACCATCACCGTCACAATCATCGGTTGTGCCATGAAACTCATCCGCCTCATGGATGCCTTCTTCATAATCCTCAGTGCCGTTACCACTATCATCAATAGTGTCAGCTTGTTCATCCTCCTCATCATCTATTAACTCCTTAAAGTTTCGAACAAGCTAAGTAAGGTTTTGTTGCTTTCAACCGCCTCCCACGGCACGCTAGGCTCCCTCACCCATTGTACTTCATGATTATAAGAACTAAGGTCGGTCTTGTGTGCTAGCATCCATCCAATTTGGCCGGCAGTTGATTCTGTAAGTGTCCATACATGTAGTTGGAATTTGTCAATCGCCACATAGCGAACTCCTCCATCGTGGCTCGCTAAGATGGACCTGTCAGGTAGTTCATAAAGACCAAGATATTTGTCATCATCGTAGACTTTTCCCGGCAGTTGTGCCATGTCGTACACCCCATTCGAGTTGCGGAGGATCATAATGATGTTGTTCCAACAATGTATGTAGAGCGACCCTTGCCAGTACTCAGCTGACTTCCATATCCGCACGCACCTAGGGTGTGGCGTAGTCACCGTGTCATAGAGGGGCCCAGGGGCACAACGCCCGGGCACAAACTCACGGCTCGCCCATTGATTGGTTTGTGACGAGAACACCAATATAGAAATCACCTTATCTTGCTCATCAGCCCCTGGCACATGGACATGCATCTCTTGTTGCTCTAGCGGTGAAACTTTCCTTTGTTGTGATGTCTCTGGCAATTCCTCAGCTAACACATCTAATCTTGGTAGCAGCGATGAGCCAGACTCTCCCACATAATCAAAAAGCCCTTTGATGTCTAACTCATCTTGGTCTTCTTTGGATATTTGCTCTTCTTCCAACAATTTGGGTAAGTGCGGTTCCTCCATATATTCCAACCAGGTTTGTGGTTCGACATTTGTCACTTCCTTGTGCGGCTGGATCTTTTCGTGGGTGTCTTGGATCATTCCTCTTGGAAGGATGGATACCTCATGGTGAGGTGAAACGGCCGGGTCGAAGGCGAGGAACATGACGTCGTGGTACATCCATCAACCCTTCTTCGGTGGTAGTGGCAACTCAACACATCGTACTGTTGCTGGGTTACAGATGTAATAATTACGATTAGAATGACGCTCGAGGAGAAGGAGGCCATTGCAGTAGTGGAACACCAAAAACTTGTGGTGCCAAAAGATAGGACGTCGGAAGACGGGCCCCATCATGAGTTCCACCACGTAGCTGCCCCGAATGCGCCAGCACTGACGGGGCGAAGAAGGAGGATTCATCTTCGCATCCATAGATGTTGGTGAAGATGCCGGGAAGGAGCCCCGAGGGAAGAAGTATGGAAGGAGGAGCTTGTGGGTGTCGACGATCGAGCGCCATGCGCGACAGACGCGCCGGGACTCGGCGAGGGTGCGGCAGGGGAGGCGGTTGAGGATGTGGAGGAGCACGTCGTAGGGGAAGCATATGCCGTTGCCGTCGCCATCGGTCCTCGTCCATCTGGCCGGCCGTCGAGGCGCGCAGATCAACTCGAGAAGGCGGCGATGGATCGATCCAGGGATGGATGGGGAGCAACGAAGACGGGTACAGGATTAGGTGGCGGCGATCGATCGAGTCGTAGAAATACTACTGCTGGCTAGGTAGATTGAGTCCGTAAGTCCGTAGGTGAGTCTACTAGGTTGAGTTGTGCATCGATCGATCCCGTGAGAGGGAGCTGCTGAGTCCGCGTAACGTGTTCAACTCAACATCCAATCGAACTTCTAGAACTTTTTTTTTTCTGAATACTATCACAATACGATGCTTCCAACATGTATGCTCCCACAACTAATCAAAGTGTTCGTAATATTAAGCAGGGAAATGACGCAAGCGCATCGTACCTTGCTAGCCAGAATGACTGACAGACTCTGCGTGACTGCGTTGTGCTCCTCGGCGCCCGGTGGCGCGGCGGAGACCAACGTGAACGTGGCTGATCCTGGCCTGGTTGAGCTCGGCGCGGCCGGCAACCTCATCCGGCTGGGTTCGACGGCGACTTGAACCCACAAATAACCCGGTGCTCGCTGACCAAGGACCTCCTTGGTAGTGAGTGGGTTCGGGACTTCAGGCTCCATAGGAATTGAGTAAAGAATCACTTCGAAGATGCTACAACACTGTCCAGATAAGATCTCAGATTCTCAGTACACTGTCCAGGTGGATGATGCTTTGTAACTAGATAAGTTGTTCCGCATTGTTTCCAGAGATCAGATGATATTTGTTTGCGGGTTAATCTATGATTGTTTGCATGCTCTAGAGCTAGTGCAAGCCAAATGGAAGACAAGAGGAAAAAGGTAATCAGGAGGAGAAGAGGAAAAAGCAAATGGGATAGCATGCTTCTTTTCTCCTATAATGCAAAGGCAGAGCTCCTGCTGTTCACGTAAAAAAAAAAAAAATCACACACACACAAAAAAAGAGTACAGAATGACACTACCAATGCTCCATCTTAGGAGCGGGAAGGGAGGAGAAAGTTGAAGGAAAATTAATCAGAGTATTGGGAGGATGCACGTCTCAACGTTTGAAGCTTCTTTCTATTGGAGCCAGTTCACAAATGGGGGAAGGGAGTATTAGCAAAATGATCATGAAGTGTAGTGGGAGAAAATAAAATAGCAGATCAAAATGAGAGCCTTAATTTGGAACATTTGTAGTTTTTTATGAGATCTGGTCCGCCATTGCCCTGTCAACGAGTCAATCTATGCCCTGATGCATGGGATCAATACAAAATAATTTGATTGATCTGCACTCTTTGTCAAATGTCAACCAACTCCATGTACGTCCATGCTACGTACTGGTGAATATATGCATGGCAAATAAATTGAAACATACTGATTATGTGCTTGTATGCAATGGGTATAGATCCCACTGTAAAAGAAAAGGATATAAATCCATGCAAAATTTAGTCATAACTATATATTATATAGATCCTTATGGTCCGACGCACAAGACATATATTGGACCAGAGGGGTGGGGGAGAGGATATCACAGTTAAAAAATGATGATGTTGTCATGGATATTGTTTGAACCATTAGAATATGTATGCTCCTATTGCAACGCACGAGCAATTACCTAGTACTAGTATTATTAAAAGCCACATTATTCCTGGTAAACAATGATATATATGTATGTGCTTGATTATCTCTAGTGCAACGAGGATGAGTCCCATAAAAGACTTTTACGAGGCATAGAGAGTAGGGCAGTGATAGGCGCCGGCGCACCGGTGCAAATTTCAGCCGGTCGGGTCACAACCGTGCGATTGAAGGCCCCCGCATCGTTGGATCTCCCTGCTCCTTCGTCCTCCTCTTGCAGCTCACGCACCCAGCACCCTGTCCCCCTCCTCCCCGCATCTCGCACGCGAGTCCGCCTGCTACTAGCCCCGCGGGCTGCCGCGCAGTCGTCGTCGCCGTCCCCATCGTTGTCAAGCTTGCCGCTTGTTGCAGAGGCTGCCGCTCGCCACAAGTCATCGGAAGCCCTTGCAGCTCCTGTCGTTGCCGCTCGCCATTGTTAGCTCACCGTTCTCTCGTTGAAGCTTTTTCAGAAGCCGGTTGAAGCTTTCTTGTCGTCGGTTGCAGCTTTTTCAGAAGCCGGTCGAAGCTTTCTCGTCGTCGGTTGCAGCTGTTTCCTCCGGTCGCCGAGCACCACGGCTGCAGCTCCCGTGCATCACCATTGTAGCTTTTCTAGAATACTGTTGTAGCTTTTTTCTGTGGTCGTCGGTCGCAGCTCGCCGTCACACCCCAACCCAGCATGAATGTAGCAATTTTGATCACTGGTTCCAGCAAATCCAGGTGCCGGTTCCAGCAAAAACAACATGCCACCGTCGTTGCTCCCGCCGGTTGTAGCAAAAAAGACGGCCGGTTCCAGCATCTGGTGTGGTCGGTTATAGCAACAAAGTTTGCTGGTTGTAGCTCCAACCCTGGCCGGCTCCAGCACCGGCGGTGAGCAGCTTGTAGCATCCCCCGTGGCTCGGCACCAGCGTCGGCGATGGCCTAATCCAGTGCTGGTGGTGGCAGCAGCGTAGCGTCCCCCCAGGTGGCACGCGCTTGCTAGGACAGCTCGCGGCCATGTCGCGGCGACGGCCTGGCCATGAACCGGCGGCGAGGAGAAAGGAGATTGCGTCCGCTGTGTAGGAGTGGAGGAGAGTACGCGTGAAGAGATAAGGCTGGCTCGGTGCGCGGACCCACCTGCCTACGTGCGTCTGAGCTGTTCGATCAGCTTTGATCGCGTGGTCTGCGCGAGACCGGCCAAAGATTCGGCCGGACTGTAGACGCGAAACGTTTTCCTAGAGAGTATAGTACTAATTAATTAGTCATAACTATATAATCTTAGATTCTTTGCTTGGCTGCTGTCCGTGGCACGCGTGCATACCCGGGACGTCCTTCTCCGGAAGATGATCGTTGACGCCCCGGGGGCCGGCTGCCCGTGCTGCCCTACGACGCCAGAAACGGCGGACCACCTATTCTTCGGCTGCGGCTTCGCCGTCCGTTTCTGGCGATACATCGGCATCGACCCTGGCGCTGGCAGGGTCCGCGATCTTCACCTCTTTGATGTGGGGCCTGCCGTCGGGGATGCCTCGCTGGCTGCCTTCCTCCTTCTCTGCCTCTGGCACCTCTGGAAGAGGCGGAACTCGGTGGTGTTCAGGGGGGCCTCCCCTTCCCTGGGAGCCACGCTGAAGTGCTGCAGGGATGATGCGGCGCTCTGGAGGGGTAGGTTTCGGGAAGATGATAGGGGGCATGTAGATGTTTTGCTCCAGAAACTTGTTTTCACCCAAATGGCTAATGTGGCTCGGGCCGCCCCCCCCCCCCCCCCCCAACCTCCTCTCTCTCTCTCTCCCGCTTGTAATCACAAAACTGTTGTGGCTGTGTTTTTCGGTGCTGGAATAAAAGATTCAGGTGGGGTTGATAACTACATGTGCAGGTTGATGGTTCCAAGTATCCAACTATCTATATTTCCAATTTTATTCCACCCCACGACAGCCACCACCCCCCCCCCCCCCCCCCCCCCCCCTCTCCCTTTCCGCGCAACTAAATAATTGGGATTTCATTTCAAGTCGAACTCAATAACACACAATCAAATAATTGTGCAATTAGCATAGAAATTTCGATGCAAATTCAGTCATGAATATTCAAGATAATCCATCAACATATTCATTTACATCTCAGACATTGATGAGGAGAAGAAATAACTCATGCAGATTGTCTTTTGTAGCGTATTATATTTGTACTTTGGAAGTATGTTTCAAATGGTACCAAAATAACTTTCCAGCCAATGTATATATGTTTGATTGTTCGGTGAAGTTGTACCTGATGGTAGTGTACCTTTAAAGCTGAAAAGTCAATTCCCCTCCATGGAGAGTTCCACGGCGTATTGTTCTTCACTGGGCCTCCCTGGGAGATGGAGATGCCACGAGACAACAACTTTCGGCTTGGGTTACTAAGGCTCTACTAATTCAAACAGAAAAAAAATACAATATGTCAGGCCTCAGCACAGATGCATAGGCAGAAGCAAGAAAAACTGCTTAGGCATTCAAAGGGCACATTGAACCTTACTCATGCAAACCCCTCCTCCGCTGCACCCATGTGATACAATGGGGCGATATAACATCTAAATTCTGAAGGAAAATAGGCTACAGTTTCATAATTCTGGTGGACTGAGTCGACGAGTTCCGTAATTTTTCTGAGAATGGAAGGATCTGTATACGGTGTAATGGAGGTGGTTCAGGAGGTGGTAGTAATTAATAGCAATGCCCCCATCGCCACTTAAGATGACTGAACTGAAAACAGCTATACCCCCATTTTTCTAATGGAGGATCTTGTCATACCCCTAATTTTTCTAATTCAGATGACTGAACTGGAAACAGCTATTTCCCCATCGCCACTTAATATCTCTACAGACATTACCATGCTCCTTTAACTTAATGGAGTGTATCTCAAATAGACAACCAGGATAAAGAGACGCTCTACGAAAATAGACACGAAAATAACAACAGTAGGGAAAGTACAGAGCTCACACTATATATTAGTCCATCCCTGACCAGAGGCACTCCAAATCCATTAGTTAAACCCTTTGGATTGTAAAATCCATCCATCTGCATAAGAAATCCACGATTTGCAAGAATCAGTCGCGGAGAAAAGCAAAACAGAAGACTGGGTTTGGACACCAGAGGTAGCATGCACTGACGAGGAGTCGAATAGGCACAGCGGCTGGTATGGATCGGCCGCGAAGTAACCCACCGGCGGACTTGGCCGCCCGGAAAGCAGAGCAGCGGTGGCGGTAGGCTGACGCGGCTGGGTTGGTCGAGTGCCTCCCTCCATTTTTCTGGTGGTGAGGGATCGTCAGCGCAGTCCACCGCAGCGGCGGCCAATGTTCAACGACAGCAAGAATGGACGAAGGGCACAACGGGAATTCCGCCATTCCACCATTCCGGAGCAGCTAGGGGGGGTACAACAGAGTACTCAAGTGGCCACACAAAAGAATCTAAAATGAGCTGCTGTATCTGTTGCTCATTCAGTAAAACTTGGCTTCTCAACCTCTCTGTCGTAACTCAACCTGGTTTGGGTCATCCATTTGAGAGCAATGTTGCCTTTTGGAACTCCCGAAATCTGGGTTCACAAGGCTGATACCAGTGTTTTACAAGACAGCTCCTTTCGAGTGGTGGCGAGGCTGACGGTAGTGAGAGATGTAGTCGCCCCACGGAGAGATCGAAGCGACGGCTCAGTAAACTTTGATTCAAAATCAAAATAAAATCCAAGCGTTACTATTATGTGCACTATATTGGTCAAGCGATGTCAATGGCTGACCAACACAACCAACAATTTCCTTAACGAATTCAAATTAAGAACATAAAATGGAAACTGCATTATATACAGTATATCACTTCGACCACCCATTGCAACTCAGAAGATAGAAAAAGTTTCTGGATTACAGAAAAGAACAGTGATTCAGAACCAACTTGTGGCAATTTAATCCATCAAATGTTAGCACAACAACCCTATATCTTATTACACATAATTTAGCAAGAAATACAACAAAAATAATAAACAGTGTTTACTCAAGCGTGACACACGGTAAATAATATGGTGATAAATAAAACTCAGTAGCACACTACACAACAGAGCATTCAGCTCACACACACACAAACAGGCACCCACAGAAGACTGAAATAATTCGGAATGAAGAACGCACGAGACTGGAACAAGATTCCTCCAGCCACTTCTTTATTCGAGGATGATAAACAAGCCAGGCAAACACCAACGGAAGCGAGTTTCCAGTCGACAGAGAGTAATCGATTGAACATTTGCTCAAGCGGAGATCTATGCAGCAACCTCAGCTCCATCTTCTTGGTGTCCATGGCGCGGCTTGTGCTTGAAATCAACATGGTAGGGGAGCTCTTTAAATACTTGCGTCACTAGATCTGGGTAGCAGTCTCCATTGAGCTCGAGCTTCTTCAACCTGTAAAGCCTGTGCACTCCAGAAATAGACTCCATTTTGGCAAAGGACCAAACAATCGTCTCGAGCATGGGAGCCGCCCCAGTGTCGAAGGTAATGTTGGTGATAACGTAGTCATCGATGACCAAATAGTTAAGGTTCTCAAACTCTCCATCCTTGAATGTGATCCCACTTCCGGCGTATGAATTGCGCCGAAGCCTGAGGCAACGCAGAGCAGTAAGCTTGCCAAGGATGCGTATGTATTCTTCCCCCAAGCAAGTCTGGCTCAGTGTTATGCTGCTAAGTTGATCGAGCTCTGCAATCCAGTTGAGAAGCTCACTTCTGATGCCACTAATTTTCAGGCTCTGAAGAAGTTTGGGAGGCGAAGCTAATGTGAGAGTATCCTCAACTTTGGGTAGTTGGTTATTCTGGATTGACAAGAAGCGAAGGAAACCATGTAATTTTTCAATCTGTTGGAATAGCGAGGCTAATGTGAGAGCATCCTCAACTTTGTGTGGTTGGTTGATCTGGATTGACAAAGAGCAGAGGCAACCGCGTAATTTTTCAATCTGTTGGAATAGAACACCCAAGCCACCTTTCCCATGAAGAACCACACCCAGTTTCCTCAGCCGTGACAGATGACCAACATCACTAAAATCATGAACACTGTGGTAAGCTTCAACATAGGACAGTGTCTCCAATTGTTCCATTCTTCTAATGCTGCTGGGAAGACACACCGCCTTAAACGACTTCTGAGACCTATCAGAGTTGTTGTTTGAAGACTCAGCCTGGCCAGAAAGCAGATGCTTTAGCATTGGAAGAATGATGGATCTTGTGGCGAATTCCCTCACCGCTGTTTGCCGGATGTCCAAGGTCTCCAGACACTGCAACTTCTCGATTTGCTTGGGTAATTCAGTGATACCTGTGTTCCTGAGGCTCAAGTACTTCAGCAATATTATTTTACAGATGCTCTTCAAATGATGCTTCTTTAAACCTGCGCAGCCTTCAAGATCCAGCATCTTCATTAGTTGCCACTGAGACGACTTTGCTAAATATGGAACAAATGCTACAATGCCATTGCCATCGGCTGCCTGAACGGAATGATCAGCTTGAGGTGTTTGCACCCCAGTACTGCTGTGAATGGAAAGGTGGCGAGCCAATTCGGGCGGTAGGTCTGTGTCCACAAAGTTTAGATCTCTAGCAATCCTGGTGATGACTTCACGAACAATAGGATGTAATGTGCAGGTCTTGATCCTGCCCATGTCACTGATTTCCCCAGGTTGCATGAGACCCCTCGAGAGGAGCGCATCGAAACAGCAATTAGCTTCATGTTCTGCACCATTCTCTCTTGACGTTATCAGGCCTTCAGCTATCCATCTTCTACACACAGTTGTTCTCCTGATGTGGTCTCCTTCTAGGAAGATGGTTAGGTACAACAAGCAGCTCCTATACTTGGCAGGCAGGTCATTGTAGGAGATCTGTACCATTTGCTTTGCCACACTTCTGTTCGAGTCCCGACAACGATTTAAGGTTGATCTGAACTTTTCTAACTGTGTTTTACCTCTTCCAGGGTTAACATACAGAAGATGTTGGAACATCTTCATTGCAAAGACATCAGGGTGACATAATTCTAAAATTTGTGCTATCCAATATGCAGAATCTCCAGAACAACTAGCAAGCTCCATGGTTTTGCTGTAGAAAACACCAAATGTACTTTGGGGTTTGAACATTTTATTAGGGGACACTGCTAAATGATCAGACTTTGTGGTAATGACTATAGCACTGCCAGGAGAGCCATGAGCAGTAGCATGTAACACAGCAGACCATATGCTATTCCATTTTTCCTTGTCATGGACATCCCAGTATTCCGTGGAAATGACATCTTGAAGAATGATTAAGAATCGTTTACCTTTGAGATACCCCTCAAGTTTCTTGGTGAGTTGCATGGCCTCATCCTCCTCATCATCATCCGGTGATGTTTCCGTACACTTCTCGGCTTCCACTTGGGCCAGTATTTCCCGAAGTAATTGGTCCAAAGGTTTAAATTTCAGAGGTTTATATCGCTCACCTGGTGTGTATGCTTTCACCAAGGCTTTGCAACAAAATGAGCTCATCTTATCCTCATACATTTTGTGTGCAACAAGATTTGTGAAATCAAGATCCACTCTGGACATACCATCAGTTTTTTGGTATTCATCCCAGGTCATAAGGAATATCTTCGGCTTTGACTCCACGTCTGCCAACTCTTCAACAGGCCCTTCCTCGAACAGCAGCAGGGACTTGATTGTATCATCCATGATCTTTTGTTCATAAGCCCCTAAGCTCTCACAGTTGAGAAGAAGAGTGTGTCTCCCAATATTCTCATCCTTGTCCTCCGGTCTATGGGGCGCTTGTACGTCATCCATGAATATCGTGTCGTCTTGGTCAGCAGCCGGTGGCACGGTGACACCATACCTCAGCTTCCTGTCACCCACGTCGCGGGCCCTGACCTTGAGCTCCCGGATCCGTGTTGCTATCCGGTGCCGCTCCGGGATGGTGCGCACATAGCGGACGATGCGCCGCAAGTAGCCGAGGAAGCCACTGGCATGGTGGCCAGCGTCTGTGACGTTGTGGATGTAGAGTTCGACATTGCCCTCGCAGTCGCGGGTGAGGCCGACGACTTGCTTCATCCAAGCACGGACCTGGTGATCGCGGTGGTGAGCCTCGGTGAGGTGGAGGAGCAGGCCGTTCATGCTCTCCATCTCATCCTTGATGAACTCAACGTCGCCATGGAGGCCGCCGAGCAGCTTCGCCTCGTCGACGAGGATGGCGGTGAGGCGGCCAAGGAGCGAGTTGAGGGCGCCCTGGGCATCCATCTTGCTTGATCTGGAGGGTGTGGTGTGGTCTGCACATAGATCAGTGGAAGCGAAATCGGAACATTTGCAAGAGATGCCCCCTAGAGATGGAAGGTGTGGGTTAAAGCAAGTGAGAACGGTGGACTGGAGACAATGGTACTCCTGTATGCAGACGTTAGTTGGCAGCATTCATCGTCAGCATTGATTGGACCAGCTGCCTGTTGTACTCTCCAGTACTACGTACTCTCTGCACGCCAGGAACTTACTAAAGCATGCTTGCAAAAGTTACCTTTTTATTTATGTGAACAAGTTATTTACACTGAAAATTGGTCGGTGTCTGAGAACATTATAGTAATGTAGCAGCAGTCAATACAAAAAAAGAAATCATTATATATATACTATCAGCAGAGGGCTCAAATGATGTACTATCAAAGAATGCTAAGGGAAGAAGATTAGTAGTCCTAACATGCCTTGAGGCACTCCCAATTGTAACTAGGTGCATGGAAATGTCCCTTTGCATGACGTTTATTGTTGCACATAAGGAATCAATGTTAACATTTTAACCGTGTGTACCACTTGCGGCAACGTAAGCTAGAAGAACTCGTGAACCGCTGATGAAGTG
This sequence comes from Elymus sibiricus, assembly GCA_039707655.1. NCBI lineage: Eukaryota > Viridiplantae > Streptophyta > Magnoliopsida > Poales > Poaceae > Elymus > Elymus sibiricus. The sequence continues at coordinate 381,468,225 of CM077674.1, read as the reverse complement.
ATCAGCTTGTGTCAGATTCAAGCACATTTTACAGTGATTTGTTAAATAGTCCAACGGTGACTGACCATGGCATTTCAGCAGATCATGGGTGCAACATTGAGATCTGAATCCACATATCCAACACCGTGTTGGACTGTTGGTCCAGCATTAATCTTATCTGTCCCAAGGTGAGACATGTGGTCACAGAGTATGCTTTTCTTTTTTTTCGAAAAAGGAGGATTACCCCCGGCCTCTGCATCAATTGATGCACACAGCCATATTATTAAACAAAGTCTCCACAAAGTGCGTAATCCGATACAAATTCGCAAGCAAAACCGAATATAAAAGAGAGTATGCTTTTCTTGCAACAGATCTTTCTTCTTTGTTAAAAAAAAAGGCAGGCTTGTCTTACATGGATTCTATCTGCGTCCCTCTCCTATTTCTACACTTGGGACTATATTTGAAACATTTTCAGCCATTATGTTTGATTGTATGTGACACCATACTCTACATCTGAAGATGTAAATACATAACATTAGTTTTCTATCAAAACAGAAGTGAAAATAGTTGACATTTAGTTAGCTGGAAGTCTGAAACTTGGCTGGAATGAGTTAATAGTCCTATACTTTTGTTAAACCAAACTGAATGCAAGGTAGAAGGTTTTATCTATGTTTTTCTGTAAGCTGCAACTCACGATCTATTGATATGCAAGTGAAGTTATGTCTAGTCTTTTAAATATTTGACAGACACAAGCTTCAGTGCTTTCCAGGGTAATGAAAATAAACCATCAAGGTCTGTGCAATTCACTTTACAGGAGATCTAACAAACACTACCCAGAAACCAAGCAACATGTCATCGTTTCAGAAGACTCCTCTTACATGGTTACACCTGTTTGGCTCCTGTAAATCGAATTTATAACTCCAGCTTGATTATTCCAAAATTCCAACTATCTAGATTTTCAATTAGATTCCAGTCCATTACACCCCCAATAACCAGAGATGTAATTCAAACCAAGCTCGAGAAGGCGCCACTAGAGCAGAGGTGGCCTGAGGGAGGAAGAGGCGGACCTGGGGAAGCAGAGGCTCTGTGAGGAAGAAGGCGGAGGCAGGCAGTGTTCGTCCGGCGACGGCTGGCTCCACACGCTGCTCGCTGCCGCCGGTGTCACGTAGAACCGCAGGAGCAGGAGGTCGAAGTGGCTCCTGGTCCCACATACCGTCCTCACGTAATGTAGTCCATATTCTGCACCAAAGTTTCTTCAGAATTCAGACATGTATACACTGGAACAAGATGAGATTCATCCATTCCAAAACCAAATCGTACAGAAACAGAATTCAGACATATTGAATTTTTTTGGTTTGGTTCCAGGTCCAGACTTCAGAGTTACCTACTGTCACATGAAGGAATGCAGTGCCATCGTCAGTTATTGAAGCTTTCCGTTCTGCTTGTATTTGTTCTCATAATTATTTTTCTTGATGGTATACCTACTCCCATAACTGCTCTTTTTAATATAGCTTACCACACAGGCCATGAATGATCTTCCTGTAGCCACAGTGCACTGCTTCATGAATGATCTTCCTGTAGCACTTTGCAGCGTCCTGTTGTAGCTTAAGTTACTGAAGCAGAGGCCCGGAGTCCTCTCAGCCGATCGACAGCTCAGTATCATCAGGTGCGACATCATGCCATCTTGTTTCTACTCTGCAGGCTCATCTCGGTTTCTTGCTGGCCTCTCATAAGCCAAGAAGTGACTGGTTCTTCTTCTTCTTCTCAACTGGTCTTTATTTCTGTTCAAGCACCATGGATCTTGGAATTCTCTTCTTTGTCGTACTTGCAACTGCAGCACCATTGCTGTCCACGGCACAGGCCTTGAATCACTCCATGGCCAAACCCTCGACAGTATGGACCAACAAAGTCAGCCTTGGTTTAGAAGTGCAATCGATTCTCACCCCTTCATCACAACCAGAAGATTACCTTTCATTCGGGCTTGCCTTTGCCGTAGGATTTGTATGTGCCTCCTCCACCCCCGCATGTGATGTGGCCCTTTTTGCCGTCTTCCTTGCCAGGACCATTGCCCGCGGTGCATTTGATCCGCGTGTGGTCTGGTCTGCCAACCGAGATCGTCCTGTTAGGATGAATGCAACCCCTGAGTTTACCAGAGATGGAATCTTGGTCCTCCGTGATTCTGATGGTAGCCATGTCTGGTCAAGCAGCAGCTCGGGCCGCTCTATAGCCGGCATGCTGATCACTGAAATCGGCAATCTAGTATTGTTTGATCATACGAATGCAACAGTGTGGCAGTCCTTTGATAATCCTACTAACACAATGGTCCCTGGGCAGTCACTCATGGAAGGTATGAGGCTCACAGCAAGTACTTCTGCAGCAAATACAACTGAGAATCAGTTGTATATCACTATGCGCAAGGATGGTGTATATTTTTATGCTGGATCCGCGCCACACAACTCTATGCTGCATACACCTTCTTGGTACCTGACCACAAGAAAGAAAGTTATCCAACAATGATTACATTCATGAATGGGAACATCAGCATCTTTGTACAGTCAGAGATGTCTGGTAATATCACAATGCCAGCAACTAAATCCGCCCAGTTCATGAGACTAGAATCAGATGGACACTTGAGACCGCATGAATGGGTTAATACAGAATGGATTATGTATGATATAATGCACATGAACGATTGTGCTTATCCAACAGTCTGCGGGGATTATGGAATCTGTAGCGAAGGGCAATGCACCTGTCCACAACAAAAATACTTCATGCCAGTGGACAAACAGACCCCAAACTTTGGTTGTGCACCAACAACTCCAATCTCTTGTCAAGAAATACGACACCATCAGCTATTGGCCATTCCCGGCATCTCTTATTTTGATAAAAACCCGACGATTGTGAATGCAACAAGCATCGATGACTGTAAGCAATCCTGCTTGAAGAACTGCTCCTGCAGAGCCGTTATGTTCAGCTATCACCAGAATGATTCCAATGGAGAATGTGAGTGGGTGACGGAGGTCTTCTCATAGCAATCAATACAACCTGGAACTATTGGTTACAACTCCTCTGCTTACCTCAAGGTAGGGTGAAACTACATTAGGTAGTGACTATTCTAGATAATGCCTCCACATATCCAACAGCGCATTGGTCCAGCGTTAATCTTATCAGTCCCAAGGTGAGACAGGCGGTTAATGAGTATGCTTTTCTTGTCTAACATGGTTTCTGTGTCCCTCTCCTGCCATTATGTGTTGATTGGGTGTGACGCCATACTCTATGGAATTTGTTTTCTATACAACAGAAGTGCAAATATTGACATCTTTTTTGACATAAAAAACAGTTGGCATTTAGCTAGCTGAAGGTCTCAAACTCGATTAGGAATTGGGATGAAAATTAGCAGGTACATTAAACTGGACTGAATGGTAGGTAGGAGGTATATCTTCTGCAAGTTGCAAATCACAGTGTACCGACAAACAATTCGAAATGCAGGCAAGGTATATCTAGTGTTGTGAAAATATTTGACCTACACAGGCTTCAGTGCTTTCCAATGCAGTGAAAATGTACCCATCAAGGTTTCTGCAATCAAATTTACAGGAGGGCTGATAAACACAACCCAGTACATTCGAATTTGATTTTCACAGAGACTAAACAACATAAGTGTTATCATTCGAATTTGATTCACTACAGTTCCATTTGGGATGTAGTAGAACATACTGAACTGTGAGCTTGCCTGTGAGGAGAAGAGGGAAGCAGAACCAACCTGGAGAAGAAGCAGGGTTGGGCCGTGTCCCGGAGGCCGCGACCAGCGATGCACGCTTCTTGCCGCCGCAGGCGCGCGGGAGGAACCCCTCGGAGTCGCCTCCCGTCGCACGAGGTGAGGATCGTGAGCGGCTCCGCGTAGAACCGCAGCGGCAGGAGGTCGGGTTGACCGCTCTTATCGATCCCCGCTAGGATAACCATGTCGGGGCCGCGGCGGCAGCGGGTCGTCGAAGCTTTTGGGGTCTGCGGTGGCGCCGGTGCCGGCGCGGGAGGGGAGAAGGAGCCGTCCAGGTGTCAGTTTTTTTTTTTTTGAGTTGTTGCGGCGAATGGGCATCTTTTTTTTAGAATCTGGCGAATGAGCTGAGCTGAGCTCCGCGTAGAATGGGTCCTGCCAATATCTTCCTCCTGGTAATTGCAACTGCGGCACCATTTCTCTTCACGGCGCACCCCTTGAGCTATTCCATAGCCAAACCATCGACATCGTGGATCAACCATACCCCCTCCAACGCCCAGTACAACAAGCAGCTCCGTACAATCGTCACCAGTTCTGTACAACAAGTAGCTTACCCCTACTCCACGTCTGCCCTTGCCGCGGGGTTCGTTTGTGCCTCCATCGACGCATGTGACGTGTCTCTCTTTGCTGTCTTCATTGTTATCGTTGACTACAATGGCACAGTGGACCAGGGTTATCCAGTGCAGGTGGTCTGGTCTGCCAACCGGGATCGTCCTGTTAGGGAGAATGCCACCCTTGAGTTTACTACCGATGGAAACTTGGTCCTCCATGATGCTGATGGTAGCCACATCTGGTCAAGCAACAGCTCAGGCAGATCTGTGGCTGGCATGTTGATCACCGAGATCGGCAATCTGGTGTTATTTGATAACAAGAATGTAACTGTGTGGCAGTCATTTCATCATCCTACTGACACATTGGTCTCTGGACAGTCACTTCTGGAAGGTATGAGGCTCACAGCAAATACTTCTGCAACAAATACGACTGAGAATCAACTCTATATCACTGTACTCCCAGATGGATTATATGCTTACGCTGACTCCACACCACCACAACTCTACTATTCGTCATGGGTGCCCAACGACAAGAAAGGAAACGGTCCAATGAATGTTACATTCATGAATGGAAGCCTTAGCATCTTTGTGTATCCAAACAAATACTTTTTGCAAATCGAGCTGCCAACAGCAGAATCTACTACCCAGTGCATGAGATTAGATTCAGATGGGCACTTGAGGTTGTATGAATGGTCTGATGTAGTGTCTGATGTAATGGGATTGGATGATTGTGCTTACCCAACAGTCTGCGGGGAGTACGGCATATGCAGAGGGAAAATGCGCTTGTCCAGTTGAGAACAATTCTAGTTCAAGCTACTTCAAGCCTGTTGACGAGCGGAAGCTAAATCTTGGTTGCACGCCAATGATTCCAATATCTTGTGAAGAAATTCAACACCACCGACTTTTCACACTTACTAACATTTCTTATTTTGATAACAACTACACGGTTGTGAATGCAGTAAATGAAGATGATTGTAAGCAAGCCTGCTTGAAGAACTGTTCCTGTAGGGCCGTTATGTTCAACTATTATGACCAGTTGGGTCATGGCGTATGTGTCTGGATGACAAAGATATTCTCCTTCCGCTCAATACAACAACCTACAACCTCTGGTTACAACAACTCCTTTGCTTACCTCAAGGTGCAGGTTAGCCCCTCCAATTCAAACAAAAAAAAAGGTGATTTTAGGTTCTACACTTGGAGCTATTGCTACTCTTGTATTACTAGTCATTCTTGTCGCTCTTTATTATCTACAAAGAAAGAGGAAGTATGAATACAAAGATGATGAAATTGATTTTGATCAATTACCTGGAATGCCAACAAGGTTTTCGCTTGAGCAGTTGGGCGAATGCACTGAAGGATTCGGTAAGAAACTCGGAGAAGGTGGGTTTGGTTCAGCCTTTGAAGGGAAATTAGGTGAAGAAAGAGTTGCAGTGAAACGTTTGGAAGGTGCTAGACAAGGAAAGAAAGAATTCTTGGCAGAGGTCGAGACCATTGGAAGCATTGAACACATCAATCTTGTCAAACTGATTGGGTTTTGTTCAGAGAAGTCGGAAAGGCTTCTAGTATACGAATATATGTCAAGTGGGTCGCTTGATAGGTGGATCTATTACCGTCATAACAACAACCCTCTTGATTGGTGCACTCGTTGTAGGATCATATTGGATATTGCCAAGGGCCTGTGTTATCTTCATGAGGAGTGCAGGAGAAAAATTGCTCATTTGGACATCAAACCACAAAATATTCTCTTGGATGAGAACTTCAATGCCAAAGTAGGTGATTTTGGACTATGTAAGTTAATAAATAGGGATCAAAGCAAGGTAGTGACTATGATGAGAGGAACACCCGGATATCTTGCACCTGAATGGTTGACGTCACGGATCACTGACAAAGTGGATGTCTACAGCTTTGGAGTTGTTGTGATGGAAATATTAAGTGGGAGAAAAAATATTGACCATTCTCAGGCTGAGGAGGAAGTTCAGCTCATAAATATATTACGAGAAAAAGAAAAAAACAATCGATTGATTGATCTGATCGACAAACATAGTGACGATATGGTGTCACGCCATGAGGAAGTGATTCAAATGATGAAGCTCGCAATATGGTGCCTGCAAAATGACAGCAGTCGAAGGCCTTCAATGTCAACAGTGATCAAGGTATTGGAAGGGGCAGTGAGCGTAGAAACTTTTGATGCAAATTCAATCATGTTTGTTCAAGATAATCCATCCACATATTCAGGTCCATCTCAAGCATCCATATTATCAGGCCCAAGGTGAAACGGGTGGATAATGAAATTAATTTCTATGTTTTTGCTTTTGCATCTTGTATTGTATATACTCTGGAATTATGTTTGGATATCTTAAATTGCAACTTCCAGCCAATATATATGTTTGATTGTCCAGTGAAGTATCTCACTGTTGACTCAGACCTTTAGAGCTGAAAAAACGGTAGTGCCATGTGACGTGTGCCAGAAAAGATACTAGGTGGTGGCTTGAAGGAAGAACAATATACTACCTCCGTCCCAAATTTGGGGCAGAGGAAGTACTTATAAACAGGAGATAGTGCCTACGGTGGTAGGGAGAAACTACATTTGTTAGTGACTATTCTCGATAATCCATCCACAAATTCAACACCGGCATCCATCCAGCGTTAATCTTATCTGTCCCAAGGTGACGTAGGTGGTCACCGAGTATGCTTTTCTTGCAACAGATTTTTCTTTTGACAAGGATAGTATGCTTGTCTTACATGGATTCTGTGTCACTCTCACATTTCTACACTTGGGACTATATCTGAAACATTTTCAGCCACTATGTTTGCTTGCGTGTGACACCATACTCCACATCTGAAGGTGGAAAGTGATACTGCATAACATTGGTGTTTTATACAATAGAAGTGAAAATAGTTGGCATTTAATTAGCTGAAAGTCTGAACCTCGATTGGGAATTGGGTTCTATTAAACCAAACTGAATGAGAGGTCGAACATTTTCTTGATGTCCTTCTGTAAGCTGCAACTCAAGGTGCTTTATACAATATAAGTGAAAATAGCTAACACTTCAGTTAGCTGAAAGTCTGAAAATTTGATTGGGATGTGGGTTCTGTTAAACCAAACTGAACGGGAGGTACTACAAGTTTTTCTCCATGTCGTCCTGTACTCTGCAACTCAAGGTGTATCTAGTTTTTCAAAGATTTAAGCTTCAACCTTTCTAACTAGTGAAAATATACCATCAAGGTCTGTGCAATACAATCACAGGAGAGCTAATAAGCACTACCCAGAAACCAAAACTGTAATTCCAGAGCCCAAATCGTACTGAACCGGGCAGAGGTGGCCTGTGAAGGGGGAGAGGGAGGCGGAACCTGGCGAAGCAGAGGCTTTTGGGGGACAAGGTGGAGGCAGCTCGCTGCAGCCGGCGCGCGGGAGGAACGCCTCGGCGTCGCCTGCCGTCGCGCGAGGTGAGGGTCGTGCGCGCTTCCGCGTAGAACCGCGGGGAAACCATGCCGGGGGGCGCGACACCGGGCCGCCGGAGCTTTGAGGGTTCGCGGCGGCCGCACTTATCGATCCCCGCGGGGAAACCATGCCGGGGGGCGCGACACCGGGCCGCCGGAGCTTTGAGGGTTCGCGGCGGCGCCGGTGCCGGAGGGGTCGGAGCCGTCGAAGGGGAGTGGCAAGGCAGTTTGAGCATACCTGGCCAAACGGGCCGGCACGGCCCGCGGTAAACGTGCCTGGCACGGCACGGCCCGCCACGGCACGAATAATAGCCGGGCCGTGCCATGCCGGCCCACGGGCGGGAGGTTGCAGCCCAGGCACGGCACGAATGCTAATCGGGCCGGCCCACCGGCACGCCAGGCCCACTTACCTGCCTGCTATTTGGCGCACTGGGCGTTTTTCAGCCTATTTTTACCTGTTGGGCCATATAGAGATATATAAAAAAAATAAAAAAATAAAAAAAAGATAATCGGGCCGTGCCGTGCTGGCCCGCGTGCTCAGCCTAGCAGCCCAAGCACGGCCCAGGGCGTGCCGCGTGCCGGGCACGGCCAGTTTAGCCCGTGCCGTGCCTGCCCATGGCGGGCCGTGCCGGGCATGCTCGCGGGCCGGCCTGGTTGGCCCGGCCCATTTGGCCACCTATAAGTTTGAGGCCGTACTGAAGAAAAGAAACAAAAAAAAGTCTGAAAAGCGTATTACATATTTACAGCATTAGAAACGATTATTTTTTTGGTTTTATGTGTTTTCAACGGTTTTCTCGGGTTTTTTTTCAACACATGTCTATTTTTTAATACACATTGTACATTTTTAGTGTACACGTGAAGTATTTTTAATACACGTTGAAAAAATTCAAATACATGATGCACATATTTTTTTAAATACATATTTTGAACATTTTCTGAATATATGTTAAAAACATTCAAATATACATTGAACATTTTTTAGGCAATAAACCTTTTCTTAAACTACACTAATATTTTTTTACATTGTATGAACATTTAAAAAAATCACGAACATGTTTTTGAAACGCGTGAATATTTATTTAAAATGTCGTGTATGTTTTTTTTAGAATGGTACGAACAATATCTCTATACAATGTATAAACATTTTTTAAAGGTCACGAACATTTTTTGAAACACATGAACATTTTTTTTAAATGTCACGTACATTTTTTGAATGGTATGAAATGTGAACACCCTTTTATATTGTATACACATTTTTTTTAAATGTCACGAACATTTTTTGAAACACGTGAACATTCTATTTGAAATGTAACATACATATTTTAAATGGTACAAAACATTCTTTTACACTACACGAACATCCTTTTACATTGTATAAACATTTTTCATTAATGTCACGAACATTTTTTGAAACACGTGAGCATTTCTTTGGAAATGTCACGTACGTTTTTTGAATGGTACGGAACATTTTTCTGAATTGTGCGAACATTTTTTGAATCATCCTGGATATTTTTTTTTCAAATGCTATCAACTTTTCTTTAAAGTTGCGTGAACATTTCTTAACAATGCACGGACATTTCTTTGAATTTATGTTGAATGTTTTTAAAATTTATAAATATAATATGTTTTCCATTTCAAAAATGTATATAAAAGTAAAACAAAAGAAGAAAAGAAAAGTCAGCGTTCCTCCCCGTCGGTTGAGGCGAGTGCTCGCTATAGCCACGTCCACCTCGCGCTTGGTCATGACGTGGTCTTGGTGCCCTGAGTTTCGCCTTCTTGCCTTCCCGACTGGAGTTCAGTCTAGGCGAGTTTAGCGTTGTGTTGTATCTTTTGCGTTGCCCTACCCACACTTAGTGTGATGACCTCTTCCTATCTGGTTTATGTTGTTGTTCTTATTCCCTCCTACCTATCAATAAAAAGATACGCAAATTTACATATTCACAAAAAAAAATAGCCACATCCAAACCCCGCGTATTAAAGAGGCCTTAAGGGCAGCCACAGTGTTAACCATAAGGAGGGTTATAAGCAAAAAATGTGCTCTTATGACTAGACATATACATTGTGGAGGTTAACCTTAAGAAAAAATTCTTAAGAGCAGCCATTGGGGCTTAGTTTATAGCAAATGCAATCTTATGGCATGTTCAACGCGGACTCTCAACACGCTTGTAAACGTCCAGACCGACAAGTCAATGTAGTTTCCATCCAACGCAAATCCGCATCGGTCGGGGGATGTGCCTGTATGTCCGAAGTCCGAACTCCAGCAGACCGAACGCAAATCAGGGGAAGTTTGCGGGCATTCGGGCCGCCACCAGGTACGCCTCCGACACCCTAGTCCCACCCAAAACATCTCCCGCGCGACTGCACCTCCGCTCCACGCCGTATTCATGCTGGCCCAGAGCGGACGCGACCTGTCACTGGAGCCGCCATTGAAGCGGCGTGCCGGCCGAGAACGCCGCCCGCGTCGTGTCCCAGTCTATGCGTGAGTTCAATGTCGGAGAGACGTGACTGGGCGCAACGGGATGACTATCTACCGCATTCAAGCCGGTTGCCCATCCGTCCGCTTACCGGCATTAAACATGCGTGGCAGCCGAGAAACCCACTCCGGCGCCTGCATTGAAATAGCCCACCGCTTGGCCTGAGCGGCGCGCCCACTATTTATGCGTGATCGCGCCAGGCACGATCCGCACTGCACCACGCCCGCTTCCATCCCTCCTCTGTGAACCACCTCCACCATGACGGCGAGCTCTAGCGCATTGTGGGAGAGCCTCTCGACATAGCAGAAGCACGAGTTAGCCGGCCTTGCGGCCAACTGGCAGGGCCGTCGTGCGCGACAGATAGAGGTCGGCTTGCTGGCGAGCTCGCCAGATGTGAGCGACGACGACCCGACGATGGAGGAGGCGTCCGACGACGAGCCAGCTCCCGCGTCGGACCATACCGGCTTCACCATAGTGCAAACGCACTTCAACACTGTCACGGTGGAGGGCAGTCATGCATCTGGTCCGCGGGCACAGGCGCACTTCACCATGGAGGGGTCAACGTCGTCATGAATTCGGTCTGGTTTGAATGAAAAATGCCCGTTTTGCATGAAATTGTCCAGTTTGTTTAAATTCCAGTCGACGGGAATGTCTCCTCCCACCGAACGCACATCGCCGAAAGGCCTGAAATAAACCCAGAAAAATGCAATCATCAATGCCAAGTCTAGGACTTAAACCATGGTGGAACCATCTAAACTACGCCCAGTTCGCGGCATTATACTTTGGTGATGCCCTAAAAAGAACCCTCCTTCATTCCAAGGAAAAAATGGCACACACCATGTTATCATTTTTGTGTTTTTGGTAAAACACCCTATCTGAATTATTTTATCATCTTTTATTTATGCCTTGGTCCCACAGGTCAGGTTTTCCAGCACCATATTGGGCCCTCCCGGTCGGTGTGCCTGGCTCGACCGGATCAGTTCGATCGATCGATCGACCCACCCATCCATCCCCATCTTCAAGCCAACCAGCAGACCCCCCTCTCTGCTAGCTAGGTCTCGTCTCATCAGCACGCCCGCGCCGCCGCCCCCTCCGTCGCCACCGCCGGAGAGTGACGGAACTCCTCCCTCGCCGCCTCCACAGCCCCCGGCGCGCGCGGAGGCCCGGCCAGCTCCGCCTCTCCCCCAGGTACGGCAGCCCTGACCTAGCCCGCTCGGATCGTCAGAGCAGTCGAATCTGAGCCCCCGTTTCCTCTCGCCGAGGGCTCGATTCGGTTGCTCTAGCAGCGGATTCTAGCTCGCCCTCCCCGAGGTTTCGGGGGGAGCTTCGTCCGTGGCGTCTGACGCGCCGTATCGTGTCGTCTGAGTAGCGGGTACTGACAGTGCTGCTTGTGTTGCTAAGCAGGCTCGCCTCTGTCGCTCGCTGCTGCGCCGTCGGAGGATCTCGCAAGGATGTCGTGGTGCACGATCGAGTCTGACCCCGGTAAGCGTGATGTCTCACCGTTTACCCTGGTTTTCTTACCTAGATTAGCTGTTTGTGCTTGGATTACATGCTTCGCTAGCTCTGGGTTATCCCGTCAGTGCAGAGTGCTGTGTTTACTTATTTGGATTGGATGGCCTGCCTTTGGGATTTGATCAATCGAGCCGTGCACGCAATGAGCTTTTAGTATCTGATGTGCTTGTGAGGGATCAGAATAGTGGACTAGTAAGTGTGGGTTTGACCTTTTGTGGCCTGATGCTATTTGTTCGCTTCTCATTGTTGTGTAGGCTTTTGCTCCTCTTATGTTTTCATCATAAGTCTGTGACTTCATCCTGAATTCGATTCCGCCGGGGATCCTTGATTCCTTACCTCTCTTGTTATGAAGAAAGCCCTGGGTCAGTTGCGCTGCCCAGATAATTATATTTTTCGTGGGGATAATCAAGTTTTGAACTGTAAATAAAACATAAACCATGCTAGTTTGAGTAAACCACTGGCTAACAGTTTATTCATAGGGAGCTGTGTACTTTGTTAGTCTACTGTCTTTGTTCTTCTTAGTGCAATCTTCTTATCACTGTTTTAAACATCGCACATGCATATGTTTGACCAGAGCCTATGCCTTGCAGGTGTTTTCACTGAGGAGATGCAAGTAAAAGGTGTACAGGTTAGCTTCTGGGGCCCATTGTTTTCCTTGTCTGAATGTAACGTAGATATGAAATATCCATCACGTGTTTTGATACATTGTCCTGCAACGATGTAAAAGCGCTTGGTCGGAATTGTTTGTTGAGCCGTGCAGTTTACTTGACTTGAGTCTTCTCACTAGGTTTGTTTCCCTGTTGTAAAGAAGTTTATGATAACCTGATAGAATTGCAGTCAGGAACTACCTCTACAGCTCTGCCGTCCTATATATGTATGATATAATGAGAGTATACATTAATCAAGGCTTATGGTGAACTCATAATGCCTATATTAACTGTGATGACATGGGCCTGAATTTAAAGAACAAATCCTTTATGGATAGATGCACTTGAGTTTAGAGAACAGTATTAACTTTCTAGGATAAGAGAACTTTCCGAAGAAATTTTTTTGGGCCGTTAAAAAGGCTTTGGATATTATGTGAATGCATGATAATCCTGAGTCATTGAGCTTTATATATCTGCATGGGAAAAGGACGACCGGATCAGCGACCTCCCCGACCATGTGCTCCACCACTTGCTCTCCTTCCTCCCAGCACAGGCGGCTGTGCAGACGTGCGTGCTCGCCAAGCGCTGGCGCTACCTCTGGAGGTCCACCACAGGACTGCGCATCGTTGGCATTAAAAATCCTTTATATGTCAAGGGCCACCACGAGTTCGTGGACCATCTGCTGACCCTGCGTGAGCGCACTGACCTAGACACTGTCGTGATGAAGTTCGGTACTTTTGAAGAAGACGACCAGCCCTATGTGCACCGATGGATCCGTTTTGCTATGATGTCCAAAGTTCGTGAGCTCACCGTTGGCATCTTTGGTGGATTTCTCTGCTTAGATGAAATGACTCTTGTGTCTCGGCATCTGAAGGAATTGGCCCTTTTTGGTGTAGACCTACAGAAGACCTTTGATTTTGCCAGCTGTCCAGCATTGGAAGATCTCAAGATGCTATGTTGCAGAATCTGTGCCGATAGGATATCGTCCCGTTCCATGAAGCATTTGACCATCAGTGACTGCCTCACCGATGACCCACATTGTCGAGTTCGTATTTCTACTCCGGGCCTTGTCTCTCTGAAACTAGATACATTTGATGGTCTAATCCCTTTACTAGGAGACATGGCGTTGCTAGAGACTGCATATGTGTCTCTTGACCGTGCCGCCTTCGATGGCTATGACTATGATGCCTGTTTGAATTACCACTCTGGTGTTTTCTGTGGAGCTAATAACAGTGCATGTAAGAATTGTGGTTCTGTTCGCAATAGTGTGCTTCTGGGTGGTATCTCAAGTGCTAAACATCTTGTGTTGATGTCTTCATCATTTGGAAAGGTATGACACTCATCTTCTTTATCTGCATTGTTTACATATTGCATTGCCACCATTGGGGGATCTTAGATCATCATCCTGCATTCTCAGTAAAGATTACTTGATCGTTTACTTTTGTATTTATGTTGCAGTTTATCTTCTCAAGAGATTTGAAACACTGCCCTACATTTACCAAGTTGAAAACATTATTACTCAACGAGTACTGGTGCGAGGCTCCTGACCTGGATCCACTAGCTTGCATTCTGAAAAACTCACCAGTTCTAGAGAAGCTCATTCTTCAATTATTTGTCTGGGTATAAATCTTCTCAATGGATAATTGCCGCCTTGTCAAAATTAGTATTAATCATTCATCTTGGTTAAATGTTTCTACTTACCATAGGGACCAAATCATAAGGTGGAAATAAAAGGAAGCTACAGTTCAGTGGAAAGATCGGCTGCAATATCAGAGCATCTTAAAGTAGTTGAAATCAGGTGTAATAAACTGAACGACAGGATTCTCAAAGTGTTGGTGTTCCTGTCTGCATTTAACATACGTAAGCTAACCTATGACCCCTTGCATGCTCTCTGTAAAGTGAATCTCCTTCATACTTTCCAAATTCTGTTCCAGTATCTTCATTTTCATTGTCAAATAACTGAGAATTTTTCACTTGTGCAGATACAGTAGACACTAACATAACCTTTCCATTTCTGCACAGAATTCAGTTCCCATTACCAAGAAGGGCTAGAAGATCTGGGTTGACGGTGGATAGGCTGCGGCATTGCTATCGATAAAGGTTGTGGCTTCCTCCCTGTTTGAAGGTGGGATTACTGTTATATACATAGTCCTGATGAACAGCAAATCTATGCTTGAACACTTGTCGGATAGCTACAGTGAACACCTTGTGCTTTAATTGGATTATTATTAAAAAATGTGATTATAGTATGTCATTGTATTGTCTCTTGTTCATGAACTTGACTGATGTCTTGTATTGTCTCTTGTTCATGAACTTGACTGATGTCTATATGCTATTTTTGTGATGAAACCATTCTCTCTTGTTAGCAGGACCGCGTCTCCCCTCGCGCAGACAGAGAATGATAATGGACAAAACATTGACTAGTAACAGAATGACTGTGCGCGCCATCTGTTTGGTGATACGCTTAAATGCACTGTAGTGTACAAATTCCTATTTTGTTTTTCTTCTCTTCGATCATTTGCATCATGGTGTGGAGATAGTGTACCTGTCCACACTTCCCTGTCAAAATTCTGTGGTAAGTTTAAAGTTCATGTATTATTGTATCATGTCTATTTTGTTTGATGTCCAGGAATGGACAAAAATATGTATGGAAAAGTTCATTTATTACTAGCATATATGTTTGTTGGAGCATTGCGTGTGTTCCACCACCTTTGGAAGCTCCAGCCATGGCCAAGTTTCAACTTTTTCAGTTCGACTTTTGAATGCATTTTAGTTCATGTACTAAGTCCGATTTCCTACTTTGCACCCTCCCGTGGATGCACTAAAATGCGCTGCCTGTTGAATTGCATTCCCTGATCATCCATACTCATACTGAAGGCAAGGAGCAGGACCAAGTATGCTGGAAGTTTTTTTGTACCCTTCTGTGAAACACTTTATTTTGCTGATGATTATTATCGTCTTCATATGGGTGCTTGAACATTTGCTGTGCAGGAATAGGCCTATGGTTTTTGTGTTGTGTTGGGTGCTAAGGATAATATGAAAATGTGCAGTCGGTGTGGTATGTATGCCATTCATGTACATGTATATATGTGTGGAAAATTTCCGGTCTATGATGATATGGTTGCTACTTAAAAGAAAGTGTAGATGACAATTCACTGTGTGTAAGAAAGGAAAAAATGGTTTGAATTAAAACATTGATCATTAGAAACAATGATAGTTCAAAATAAAAGGAAAT
Source organism: Elymus sibiricus (assembly GCA_039707655.1). NCBI lineage: Eukaryota > Viridiplantae > Streptophyta > Magnoliopsida > Poales > Poaceae > Elymus > Elymus sibiricus. The sequence goes on along the minus strand of CM077674.1, from coordinate 381,452,614 downwards.
GATCCGTTCGAATTAAAATATCGGTTTGAATTAAAAACAATAATTAGTTTGAATTGAGAAACAACAAAATGATCAATTTGAATTAAAGAGAAAAATCAGTTAGTATTAAAAATTGGTTTGAATTAAAGGCAATGATTAGTTCAAATTAAAAACAAATGACGAGTTCGATGTCATTGCCTATTGCAACAGCAGGATTACATTGAAAAAGTCAATGTTCAGATAAAGGATGCATGTGGTGGTTATCCTACCGAATTATATAATTCATGACCACACCTATAGTAATCTCTCTTCACATGGCCTATACAGATTTTGGTAACGAGGACAGCAGATGATTGGCTTCGTCATAGATTAGGCAATCCACATCTTAATACCTCACTCAAATCGCTTTTTCACGCCCCCCCCCCCCCCCCCCCCCCCCCCCCCCAAAAAAATATATATTAGCAAACAGTACCCCAATGTATGGGGAAAGAATAATTCGGCTGGAATCCAGGATGGGAGAGGACGACGGGCTCGGAACGATATGGCACGAATACAGTGCTGACATTCAACCGAAGGCTCGAGAGATCACCGTGACGCCGTTGTAGCCCGCGAAGTGAAGCAGCGAGCAGTGGTCGGCGGAGAGGAAGAAGCAGTGCGGTGGATGCAGCGCCGTAGCGACCACCACCGGCAGTGCCGCCGCAACCACCACTCGCTGTGTTGCCCGGCGCTTTTCCAGCTCCAGGAAAGCGCGAAGGGGATCGATGACCTTGAAGGCAACGCCCCCAAGAGGGTAGCGACGCAGGGAACGACGCCGTCGCCTGACTCAAGCTGGAGTCTTAGGCTTTCGCCCAAAGGTCATGGTCCGAAGGGAGCTTCTCTTCGCGAAGCGCACGCACTCGCAGTGCCTAATTAGGGGATCCCACGACCATGCGACCAGTTTTTTTTTTTTAAAGATTGACTGCTTTTTTTTTTAAGTTTTTACACGCATATATATCCACATTTTTAAAAAATAGCAAATTTTTACAACTAACTTCTTTTTATTTTTAAACTTACTTTCATTTTCCTTTCCTTTTATTTATTTTTATCAATCTTGCTAAACTCCGCCTTCTCTCCTCTCCTCTTCTCCTCCCCTCTCACACTCTCAATCATACAATACATTCATACATATCCTCTCAAACTCATCCATATATAGCAATTTATAAAACAAAAAAAAGGAAAAAAAAGAAGAAAAACATTCATATGATCTTATCCATATATATTATAATGTCATCCATCCATATTATCTATATCATCCATCATCCATATCAAATTTTCATATCTGCAATATCGTCCGATCATCCATACATATATAAAATTGTCATAATCTATATATATATATATATCATCCAAACCCTAAAATCCTAGCTAGCTAGATCCATATTAACCTAGCTAGGATCTATATATCATCCATATTATATATCCATGCATATGGAATTTACATACATATAAGAAGAATGTGCTAATTGATAGAAAAAGAAAGAAATGGAAGCTCACCTTGCGATCGGATTGTCGGAGGCCGACTTCAAGGTGGTGGGGGCGTGGCCGGCGTCAGGGTTGGTGGTGGAGGACGGCGTGATCCTGGTGTGGATGATGACACGTTATCTAGGTGGTGGGCACTGCAGATCGGGGTCGCATTGAGGCCAGCTGGACGGCAGCGAGCTCGCGCAGGCGGCGGTGATGAGGCGGAGGAGGGCATGCGGCGGAGGAGTCTAAGAGGCTAGGGTGAGGCATCTTTGCCGTGGTTGATAACCGGGAGACAAAGGGCGTGGGTGCGAAAATATCCAACAGTAAGAAGATTGTGTTTAAGGGTGGGCATTCGGCTTACGGGAAATGAAACGTTTTTTTGATTATTTTTAAAGAGAAAGGCAATATATAAGCCGAGCACGCCTTCAAAGTGCGCTTGGATTTTCGCAAAAAAAAAAATTGCGCTTGGATTACCGCCCGTCATCATATATAGACATCAAGTGCGGCGAGCATGGGTACGTGGCAGGGTAGTTGACAACTGCAACATATAAGCCGAGTGTTTTTCTCCGAATATGTCGAGAACCCAGTCTAAGCCGAATGCTTTTTGGGGGTGGCTGCTCGGCGTACGGCGATGTGTAAGCCGAGGGCCCAGCCTTCACTGTGTGCTTTACGCACTAGTAGAAAACGGGCCTTTAATCCCGGTTTGTAAGGCCCTTTAGTGCCGGTTCTACAACCGGCACTAAGGGGGGGGGGGGGGGACTAAAGGCCCCCCCCTTTAGTCCCGGTTCGTCACGGCCCGGCACTAAAGGCCCACCACGTGGCGCCTGCCGGGGCCTTTCGCTGGAGGACCTTTAGTCCCGGTTGGTGTTACCAACCGGGAGTAAAGGTGGAGCCTTTAGTCCCGGTTGGTAACACCAACCGGGACTAAAAGTATTTAATTCTTTTAATTTTGGTTTATTTTTCCTTTTAATTTTGTATTTTCCATTTAATTATTTTTCATTTCAAACATATATTACGCTACTACATACTGTACACGTTGTGCATATATATATAAATCGAATTTCTCGTACGACGACCATTCACATACATATATATATACAATTTGGTATATACAATTTCTCCTACAATTTGCGGATCATTACATATGCAGGGCATTACTGCTTGATCTTGTAATGGTATTCTCCTTTGGGATCTATGACCTGGTCGACTAGAAATCCAGCTATTTCCTCTTGAATTGCTCGTACGCGAGCCATTGGTAGGAGCTGGCCCCGCATCTCTATCATCTATAATCAGGAGATCAAGATGAATATATTAGTTGTGTGTATATATATTAGCTAGATCATGATAAAAAAAATTATGGATAGTGTTCTGGCAAACGTACCCAAAGAGTTTTTTCATCTATGCTCCTTTCAGACGTGATCATGCGAATATTCTCGCAAACGTAGTATGCGCATAAACTATTCCCCTTCTCCTGCCTCATGCACTTTACGAGAATAAAATTCAATCAGGTAATAATTAATCAAGCATGATAATGGTATTGAAACTAGAATTAAAGAGATACACGGACGTAGCTAGCTAGTACTACTTAATTACCTTGGGTCGCACCCATTTCAGCTGTTGTTTCCATTGGCCGGGGACCTCTTCGATGAACTTTTTCCAAGCCCTGCCCGCCGGCAAAGAAAATGAATAAAGGAGTTATTAACTAGTTGATATCAGGAAATGAAGTAAAGAGGCAGACATAGTGCGATAATGATTGAAATTACCTGTCGAACATCCCCTTCACGGTTGCGTATTCGGATGGATCCTTATATAGTGAGTCCAGTACTTCAACTTTTCCCTTGTCAACTTCAATGATTAACAAGATCCAGTGGAAACTGCATGCGCACATGTTTTTTATAAATAAGCGGGCATGTGCATAACTCATCAACTACACTTATTAACATCTAGTAAGCAAAAAATAGAATTTGTAGTACAAGATATAGTAACACTCACCCGAAGTTGTAAGGAAGTAGTATTTTTTGGTTGGGTGTTTAGTTGCTTCAAAAACTCTAGCAGGAATCTCTCTGTGTCTTCTCTCGAATATTGATCTTCCCATATCGCCTGATTAATCGTATTTGGGTCAATGAACCCAACTCCATAGCGTCTAGTTTTTTTCATTTCATACATCTTCATTCTGCATAATACCACAGAAAAGAATATAGTGAGGATAATTACAGTTAATGAACGAGAGCACATCTAGCTAGCTAGCTAGAGACTTAAATTACAGAAAGAAATCACTTACAGACAATAGCAACTGACGATAGATTTGTCGAGTGCGTCTTGATTGAATAACTGAAGCAACTCTGAATAATGAATCCACACGTCTTTTTTATGGAAGTAATGCCTTTTCCTGACTTTCACCATGAGGGACTCTTCATTGGTATTTGCTGTTTTTTGCATGTACCACGTATGCAACTCGTACATTCTCGTTGGTAGAAGCTTGACTTCGTCAGGCTTGACCAGAGGTTTGCCACGGACATATTGGTATTTTACTTCCTCCTCTGTAATCCCGGGGATTTCCTCAAGGCCTAGGAGTTGTTCAACAGTGACACCGGCCTCTTTAGCCTGCCTTCTAAGATCGTCGGTTATTGCCGGCCGATCGGCGGTACTCACATGTGTTTGTACAATGAGCGGGGGGATCGATTGCACTGCTTGTTCTCCCAGCTGGGGAACAGTTTTCCCGCTTTTTTTGCCAACTGCTTGGCTCGAGCTCGAGCTCGACTCCTTTTGCCCTGCAGAATATGATTTCTTGATAGACCGCACATAGTCGGAGTCCTTCTGATTGTCAGCCGGTCGAGCCATATCAATAAAGTGTTGTGATACATGCTCAGGTACTTTCTCCTTTGGCGGCGCGGGCGGTTTCGGTGCAAAATGGGCCTTCAATTGGGCATCACATGCGTCGTCGAGTTCCTCCTGAGTCAGGTGGTAAGACAACTTCGGAAGAGGCTTGAGGTCTGGACCATATTTGAATTTCTTGCTTGTTGTACCGCTAGCCGTCGTAGCTACGGCCTCTCTCTTCCGCTGTTGCTTAGGCGGAGCACGCTGAGTCGGCTGACTTGGAGGAGGAGGAGTTGGCTGACGCGGTGCCGGACTTGGAGGAGGAGTCGGCTGACGCGGTGCCGGACTTGGAGGAGGAGGAGTCGACTGAAGCGGCGGAGGACTTGGAGGAGGAGGAGTTGGCTGACGCCGTGCCGGACTTGGAGGAGGAGTCGGCTGACGCGGTGCCGGACTTGGAGGAGGAGGAGTCGACTGACGCGGCGGCGGACTTGGAGGAGGAGTCGGCTGACGCGGTGCCGGACTTGGAGGAGGAGGAGTCGACTGACGCGGTGGCGGACTTGGAGGAGGAGGAGTCGGTGGCCTTGGAAAGACGATGCAATCCTTTTTCCATAGAATGATACGATGTATGGCCTCTCCCAGTGTTCTCTCCTCGTCACCTCCAAGAATGTCAAGTTGTAGCTCGTGATATGCTGACATCACTTCATCAACCCCGACACGAGCATAGCCAGCTGGAATGGGATTGCAATGGAAGGTTGCTTCAAGGGGATTTGCTAAAGCATAGCCGTCCGCCACCTTCATGGATAAGTTCTTCACTTTCATGTGTAGCTCACAGTTAGTCCTGTCTTTGATATCATCCACAGGGTAGCTAGCTAGCAGTGCATTATCGATATCGGCCGGGGCGGAACCCACGCTGCTTCTCGGCATAGATGGGACGGTGCTATCCAATGCTGGATCGATCTGCTCATGCTGCCGCTGAGACGCCCTTTCCTGACTGAGTGAGTCGATCTGCTCCTGCTGCCGCCTGACAAATCGTTCCAACTCCAGGTGCGAGGATATTAGGCCTTCAAGGCGGAGTGCTTCTTAGGTTCAAGCGGTTCGCCAGTTGATGTTTTGATGGAATCGATGTTGAACTTTACGCCTTTGTCCAACTTTTTGGCCGGGCCTCGAACTACCCTGTCGCTTGTACAAGATTTGCTCGATCTGGAGGCCTAAAAGAAGAAAGATCGATTCGTTAATACATACAAATCAATTAAGACATGTAATGATCACCGGATGGCTTATATATTAAATATACCTCGCCGGTCATTGTTATTTGAAGAACATTTTCTTCGTCAACATCGTTGTCGTCACCTTCATCTATTCGTTCGTCTTCATCAAACATCATACCATCACCCGAAGGGTTCAGATATTGCGAGCCGTCATCATGATCATCTGGGCTCGTGGAGCGTATGATGTCGAGCATAGCCTCTTCTCCTTCTCTGCCGGTATTGTCCATAGCTTTTATTTAACTAATCCAGAAGAAAGATAAAACAATTTAGTATTCAGAGATCCGAAAGGTAGATGCATGAGATCAGAAAGAAATTGGATCAACTTGTGCACATCCATAATGGGGGCATTCCTGATAATTAATCCCTTAAAGGACTAAGAAAATCTGTTGCAAATACAACATTAAAATATGCAACTTTTGCAAATACTAATTGCTATACATTGGATCAAATGTCAAAATTCCTCAACGTTTTTATATCTAACATTTATCTAGCTATAACTAAAAGTATAAAAAACTAAAAAACATTCATCTAACATTTCTATAACTAAAAGTATAAAAAATTAAAAAACAGAAAAAGAAACACTAATTAAGCATACTTCTATACATCCATTAAAAAACAGAAAAAGAAACATTATATAAAAAAAACTATACTAATTAAACACTAATTATATCCATCTAACATGCATTCATACATACATATATACTAGTGAAAAACAACTAAAACATCTAAATAGAAAATGTGTGTGTGTGTGTGTGTTCATGCATGTGTGTGTGGGGGGGGGGCTCGGGGCCGGACGGGCGGCCATGGCATGCGGCAGGGGGCGAGGGAGGGGGGGGAGAGGGAGGAACTGAGCTCACAGCGGGGCGACGGCGAGGCGAGGCGAATCGGGGCAGGCGGCGTAGCGAGGAGCGGGCGCGCGCGCGCGGGCCGGCGGCGCCGTCGGGGATCGGCGAGGAAGGGCGCGTCCGAAGTAGGGGTCGACGAGGAGGGACGGGCGGCCGGCGTCGGGGGCGGCGACGGCGTCGATCGGGGCAGGCGGCGGCACGCAGCAGCCTGGCGGCGTCGTCTGTGTTTGGCGTCGAGAGAATGGAGAGGATCGTAAGTGGAGTTATATATATGAGAGCCTTTAGTCGCGGTTGGTGGCTCCAACCGCGACTAAAGGCCACCTTTAGTCGCGGTTGGAGCCACCAACCGCGACTAAAGGTCTCACTTCCCGCCGCTTGGACTGGATGAAGTTCACCTTTAGTCGCGGTTGGTGGCTCGAACCGCGACTAAAGGCCTGTTCCTAGCACGGCGCAGTGTGGTGGATGTTTAGTCCCACCTCGCCCAGCGAAGGGTGCTCGCACTGGTTTATAAACCCCGGCGCGGTAGCTCATTCGAGCTCCTCTCTAAAGCAGGCCTACAAGGCCTACCGTTCTTTCCTGCCCTGTGGGCCATACTGGGCCTTGCGGGCCTGCATCCTGGCCCAACTAGTGGGTGTCTAGTCGTATGCAGGCCGTGGCGGCCCAGTAGGCGGGCTTTTTTTTACTTTTCAGTTTTTTTTTTGTTTTCTTCTATATTTATTTTCTTTTGTTTCTTGGTTGTTTTTTGCTTTATTTAGAGTTTCTGAGTGAATCTTTTTGCTTTAGGTCAAAAAAATTATAAACTTTCTGTTAGTGCCAGTAGTTTTCAAATTTGAATTATTTGAAATTTGTCTGAATCACTAGTTTGTGAATAACTTTATTTTTAAAAAAGATTTTTCAGTGATTCTTTTTTCTGCTGTTTAATATTAGTGTGTTTTATCATTATGTTCAATTTGGTAATTCTTAGGTTATTTAAAAAAATGAAATGCCTTTGTAACAGACGAGTTTTCGTCCGAAAGCGTGATACTTCGAAAGAGATTGTCCATTTTGTACACGAAGTGCATCCAGTTTTTGCCGTAACCCTCTCAACTTTTTAGCACATGCTATGTGGGTGAAATGATGATACCATGCCAACTTTCAACCTTTTCTGATTGTGATTTGTAGTGCTTTTCAATTTCAGGGTCATTTAGCTCAAAAAAATCAGTAAATGCATGAAAAATAGCAAATGAAGTCAGAAAGGGTTGAAAATTGATGACGTGGCTTTGGACATAATATTTCTTCGCGTTTCAAATGCCAAAACACATAAGTCGGAGTTCTATTACAAAGATTCCCTCCGGTTTGTCCGAAGTGGGACTTTCCAGATATATAAGTCCGGAAACTAACTAGAGAAGCCGGTCACATCCCAGAGTGGGATCTTTGGATATAAAACTTTTTCTTCGCGTGTGTCCCTTTGTGCCGTAACCATGGACAATCTTCATCGTTTAACTTGATGCTCGGGTCAACATTCACTGTGAAGGGAGCAATTTCATGAAACTTTTCATAATCTTCTGACATGTCTGTCTTGTCCTCCACTCCCACGATGTTTCTTTTCCCTGAAAGAACTATGTGGCGCTTTGGCTCATCGTATGATGTATTTGCTTCCTTATCTTTTCTTTTTCTCGGCTTGGTAGACATGTCCTTCACATAGAAAACCTGCGCCACATCATTGGCTAGGACGAATGGTTCGTCTGCGTACCCAAGATTGTTGAGATCCACTGTTGTCATTCCATACTGCGGGTCTTCCTTTACCCCGCCTCCTCTCAGATTGACCCATTTGCACCGAAACAAAGGGACCTTCAAACCAAGTCCATAGTCAAGTTCCCATATCTCCTCTATGTAACCATAGTATGTGTCCTTTGGCCTATTGGTGTTTGCTGCATCAAAGCGGACACCACTGTTTTGGTTGGCGCTCTTTTTATCTTGGGCGATCGTGTAAAATGTATTCCCATTTATCTCGTACCCTTTGAAAGTCAATATAGTCGAAGATGGTAACTTGGACAGCAAGTACAGGTCATCTGCAACAGTGTCGTCATGCATGAGACGTGTCTGCAACCAACCGGCGAAAGTCACAGTTTGTTCATGTGTAATCCAGTCGTCAGACTGCTCCGGGTGTTTGGAGCGTAGAATATTCTTGTGTTGCTCGATATACGGAGCCACCAAGGCGGAACTTTGTAGAACTGTGTAGTGTGCTTGCGCCAAAGAATGCCCGTCCCGGCATATTACTGAATTCTTTCCTAGCGTGCCTTTTCCACCCAGTCTGCCCTCATGCCGCGATTCAGGAACACCAATCGGCTTAATGTCAGGAATAAAGTCAACACAAAACTCAATGACCTCCTCTGTTTCATGGCCCTTGGAGATGCTTCCTTCTGGCCTAGCACGATTACGAACATATTTCTTTAAGACTCCCATGAACCTCTCAAAGGGGAACATATTGTGTAGAAATACAGGACCCAGAATGGCAATCTCCTCGACTAGGTGAACTAGGATGTGCGTCATGATATTGAAGAAGGATGGTGGGAACACCAACTCGAAACTGACAAGACATTGCACCAAATCATTCTCTAACCTTGGTAAGATTTCTGGATCGATTACCTTCTGAGAGATTACATTGAGGAATGCACATAGCTTCACAATGGCTAATCGAACGTTTTCCGGTAGAAGTCCCCTCAATGCAACCGGAAGCAGTTGCGTCATAATCACGTGGCAGTCATGAGACTTTAGGTTCTGGAACTTTTTCTCTGCCATATTTATTATTCCCTTTATATTCGACGAGAAGCCAGACGGGACCTTCATACTGAGCAGGCATTCGAAGAAGATTTCCTTCTCTTCTTTGGTAAGAGCGTAGCTGGCATGACCCTGAAACTGCTTTGGATCCATGCCGTCTTCTCCGTGCATACGTTGCTGGTCCTCCCGTGCCTCCGGTGTATCTTTTGTCTTCCCATACACACCCAAGAAGCTTAGCAGGTTCACGCAAAGATTCTTCATCACGTGCATCACATCGATTGCAGAGCGGACCTCTAGGTCTTTCCAATAGGGTAGGTCCCAAAATATAGATTTCTTCTTCCACATGGGTGCGCGTCCGTCAGCGTCATTCGGAACAGATTGTCCGCCAGGACCCTTTCCAAAGATTACTTTTAAATCCTTGACCATATCAAGTATATCATCACCAGTACGGTGGCGAGGCTTCTTCCGGTGATCTGCCTCACCTTTGAAATGCTTGCCTTTCTTTCTTACGGGATGCCTGCTCTGAAGAAATCGACGATGCCCCAGGTACACATTCTTCTTACATTTATCCAAATATATACTGTCGGTATCATCTAAACAGTGCGTGCATGCGTGGTATCCCTTGTTTGTCTGTCCTGAAAGGTTACTGAGAGCAGGCCAATCATTGATGGTTACAAACAGCAACGCTCGCAGGTCAAATTCCTGTTGTTTGTGCTCATCCCACGCACGTACACCTTTTCCATTCCACAGCTCTAAAAGTTCTTCGACTAATGGCCTTAGGTACACATCAATGTCGTTGCCGGGTTGCTTGGGGCCTTGGATGAGCACTGGCATCATAATGAACTTCCGCTTCATGCACAACCAAGGAGGAAGGTTATAGATACATAGAGTCACAGGCCAGGTGCTATGATTGCTGCTCTGCTCCCCAAAAGGATTGATGCCATCTGCACTTAAACCAAACCATACGTTCCTTCCGTCATCTGCAAAGTCCTTCCACTTTCTCTCGATTTTTCTCTACTGTGATCCGTCAGCGGGTACTCTCAACTTCCCGTCTTTCTTACGGTCATCTTTGTGCCATCGCATCAACTTGGCATGCTCTTTGTTTTGGAACAAACGTTTCAACCGTGGTATTATAGGAGCATACCACATCACCTTGGCAGGAATCTTCTTCCAGGGGCGCTCGCCCGCAACATCACCAGGGTCATCGTGGCCGATCTTATAGCGCAATGCACAACATACCGGGCATGCATTCAAATCCTCGTACTCACCGCGGTAGAGGATGCAGTCATTAGGGCATGCATGTATCTTCTGCACCTCTAATCCTAGAGGGCAGACGGCCTTCTTTGCTTCGTACGTACTGTCGGGCAATTCGTTGTCCTTTGGTAGCTTATTCTTCATTATTTTCAGCAACTTTTCAAATGCCTTGTCAGGTACACCATTCTCTGCCTTCCATTGCAGCAATTCCAGTGTGGTACCCAGCTTTTTCTTGTCATCTTCGCAATTTGGGTACAACAATTTCTTGTGATCCTCTAACATGCGCTGCAACTTCAGCTTCTCCTTTTCACTTGCACAGTTTCTATTTGCATCGGCAATGGCCCGACCAAGATCATCAGCGGGCTCATCTGATGCCTCTTCTTCAGCTCCTTCCTGCATTGCCGGCTCAGCTTCTTCCCCCATTGTTGTACCATTGTATTCATGGAACCCATGGCCAGGATAGCTGTCGTCATCCTCTTCTTCTTCATTCTCTTCCATTAGGACCCCTCTTTCTCCGTGCTTGGTCCAACAGTTATAGCCGGACATGAAACCGGACTCAAACAGGTGGACGTGAATGGTTCTTGAGTTAGAGTAATTTCGATCATTCTTACAGCCAGCACATGGACAATACATAAAACCATCCGCCCGCTTGTTTGCCTCAGCCGCAACCAGAAAAGTATGCACGCCATTAATGAACTGGGGAGAGCATCGGTCATCGTACATCCATTGCCGGCTCATCTTCATTACACAACACCGAAAAGACCAAATTAATACAAGTTCATACATAAAGTTCATACACACTTGTTCTCATAAAACAACATACAAACTCTCTAGCTAAAGCATTTAAATGCAACAACAAATGCGATCAAGATCGCAACTAAGGTAACAATTGATCCAACAGCATAGTGATACCAAGCCTCACTATCAAATGGCATATTTTTTAAATTTTCTAATCTTCAAGCGCATTGCATCCATCTTGATCTTGTGATCATCGACGACATCGGCAACATACAACTCCAGTTTCATCTTCTCTTCTTCAACTCTTTTCAATTTTTCTTTCAAATACTCGTTTTCTTTTTCAACTAAATTTAACTTCTTGACAAGAATATCTATGTCGGTTGCAATTTCCGGTTCACATACCTCCTAGATAAAAATATCTATGTCAACTTGATGGGCATAATTGTCATAAACGCGAAATGCAACAAATAGTTATAAAAGAGAATATATATACCACATCCGAATCATAAACCGGACGAGGGCCGACGGGGACGGATATCAAAGTCATGGCACTATGTATAACAAACAATCATACATGTAAGAAAATTATACAATTAACTATCTAAATCATACAAATAAGATTTTTTTTTTATAAAAAGGATAAGAACGAACAAGAGGCTCACCAAGGTGTGGTGACGGCGACGGGACGGTGCGGGCGATCGACGGTGGTTAGGACGGGGACGGGAAGGCACTAAGTAAACCACACCTACACATGCAAAGTAAGAAGTTAATTTGAGCTCAAATTGCATATAAATCAAATGAACTACTACCACATATAAATACTCCCAAACTAAAACCCACAAATCACTATACTTATAGAGCATTGCAAGAGCTAATCTAGCAATGAGAGATGAAAGGACAAAGTTGCTAACCTTTGTGAACACTTGGATGGATGGGGTGCCTTCAAATCTTGACAAATTTTGGCAAAAATGGAGGATGAGCTCGAGGAAGAGGGAAGAACAAAGGAGGGGAAGAAGGGGGAAAAAGGGGAGGAGTACTGTGATCGGGTTGGCCGAATTCATATAGGGGATCTTTAGTCCCGGTTGGTATCTCCAACCGGGACTAAAGGGGGGGCCTTTAGTCCCGGTTGGTGATACCAACCGGGACTAAAGGGGCTCGTGGGGGCCCCAGCTGCCACCAGCCTGCCACCACCCTTTAGTCCCGGTTCGTGTTACGAACCGGGACTAAAGGGGGGCCTGTAGTCCCGGTTGGTGATACCAACCGGGACTAAAGGGGCTCGTGGGGGCCCCAGCTGCCACCAGCCTGCCACCACCACATTAGTCCCGGTTCGTGTTACGAACCGGGACTAAAGGTCCGGAACGAACCGCGACTAATGATGCTCGTCCTGAACCGGGACTAATGGTCACATTAGTGCCGGTTCAAAACCCGACCGGGACTAAAGCTGCGGACAAAAGGTCCGTTTTCTACTAGTGACGGTTTGTACTCGGCTTAAAGTGATATAAGCCGAGTGGCCGACAAATTTCACTCGGCTTATGACAAAACACAAGGCAACATATGTTTTTCCTGTAGTGACTCATAGTCAGGCTAAAAAATGGGCTTCCCTCTCGATGCTACAAATTGTGATAGCACTCTTGTTTCTTGTTGTGAGAAGCACTCTATTTTTCTGGTAGCTTTTAATAAGACAAACACGGTGGACATTGTGAACGGAAAAATTGCCCATGTTCCACTCAGTTTGGATTATCTTTCTTAGAGTTTCCACAATGACAGCCAACATTGCATCGTGCCTTTGAGCAACATGTTTGCAAAGCAATACTGCCAAATTAGTTATCTCGAGTCAAGATGCACAAAATCACACTAGATGTGATTACCCAAAAAGGCTTCCGCCCCGTTTTATATATAAAGCAACGATCACCCACAACCCGGTACAAATGCACGCCACCACAACACACGCACACACCCAAGGCAGGATACATAGGCGCTGAGCGCAGCAACACCATCCCTAGCACTACCACCGCGAAGAGATGAAGCCGCATACGACGAACCGTGGGCTCCAAGGTGGCACCTTCAGGAAGGATACGACACCGGAGCGCCGCCACCGCCCGATCCGAGGATCAGAGTTTCCCCTGGAGCCGCATGACGGCAGTGAGAGCCGCGATGACGCCTTCAAGAAGGGAACGAGCTTCGCCGCTGCCGGTCCGTCTGAAGATAGAACAGGTTTTCACCCCGGCCAACACTCACTGCCACCGAACGCCACACCCCGGCTACCACGCCGCCCACACACGACCATGGCCACCGGGAAGCACCAAGCCACGGGCTCTGTCCAAGAGCACCGCGCTACCACCACCACGGCCGCCGCCCCGGCATCCAAGACCTTGACACCACCTCACCCGAGACCCGCCGTACCCCAACCAAAGAGACGAGCGGAAAGGCCCCACCTTTCGCACCCCTGGGCGGCCCCCAGCGCCGAGACCCAATAGGCCGGCCAACACTGGCTTCCATCGACCCGTCCTGCAGCACCGGGCGTGAGACGAGCTCGGTCCTACAGCACCGTGAGTGAGACGAGGTCGGTCCTGCTGCACCGTGCGCGAGACGAGCTCGGTCCTGCTGCCGTCTTCTTCGCGGAAGTGTAAAACATTTTTTGATGATTCGGGGCACCGTGCGCGAGACGAGCTCGGTCCTGCCGCACCGGGCGCGAGAAGAGCGATGGACCGCAGCTGGGAGAAGGCCAGCCCTTCGACGAGAGTAGCGCCCGGGTGACGAGGAGAGGGATCGGAGGCCGACAAAAGCCGCCTACGGACAAGCCGACGCCGGAATGCCAGCCGCCGTCACAGCCGACCTGCCAAGCTGCCATGGAGCCACCCACGGCCGGAGCAGCAGCCACACCGGGCCACTGCCCACCCCGCGCCGCCCGGCGAGCTCCAAGCGTTGGAGCCGCCGAGCACGCACCCGTGCGTCGAGCCGTCGAGGGGTAGGGACGCCGCGGAAGCCCCCAAACCTGGCCGATCCAGGTCGGAGAAGGAGGCCCGACCCCCCGCAAGCATCAGCAGCCACGGGGACAACACCGCAAGGCCCACCCCGTCGCCGACCGCGCACAGGAGCCACGCCGCCCACACACGCCGGAGCGCCGCCGCGAGCCCCGCGCCCCGCCACCGCCTGCCGAGGCCCGCCGTCGCGCGCACGTCAGAGCGCCACCGCGAGCCCCGCGCCCCGCCACCGCTCGCCGCGGCCCGCCGCCTCGCGCCCGACCGCAAGCACCGCAGGACACCGCCGCCTGCCGCCTAGATCCGCCGCCCGCGGAGGAAGGGGAACCAGGAGATGAAGACCCCCCGCCGCCGCCGTCTGCCACGCGGGTTTCACCTGGCGGCGTCACCCGGCGGCGGCGCGGGGAGGGGAGAAGCAGAAGGTGGCAACGCCGCCTAGGGTTTCAAGCCCCCCGAGTCACCCGGGGGGGGGGGGGGGCGACGCGAGGGAAGGGGACTGAGGGCGACACTAGATGTGATTTCCATTCAGCACCGGACCAACCAATCCAATCACACTCTGCCAAAAAAGAAGAAAAAACAGAAGAGATATTCACCATGTGGTTAGAATAAACTGAGTTCATCACACTAGTTTCATGTGAAAGAGGATGCAGGAGGAATCCTGATGGTTAGGAGGACAGTGGTATCCCCAGCACCAGGGTTCAAGTCCTGGTGCTCGCATTTTTCTGAATTTATTTTAGGATTTTCGGCGATACGCGTTCAGTGGGAGGAGACGTTCCCGTCGACTACAAGGCGCGGACATTGACTTCGTAAATCTCAAGATGATATGCCGGCTCAGTCTCTCGGAGGTGCTCATAGGGATAGGGTGTGCGTGTGTGCGTTCATAGGGATGAGTGTATGCACGTATATATGAGTGCTTTGCGTCTGTACTGTGTTAAAAAAAAAGAGGAATCATGAGTGGTCCATGATATGTGCTTTGACCGAATGAATTTTGTTGTTGAATGGGGGAAGCACTTCATGCATGCTTCTGTGTATAACAGGGAAGAGCGGTAAACCACATGACCACCACACAGAGACTCGTTGACGTAGACTCAACAGTCCAGCAACTAACCCTCAAAACCCTCAAAAAAAAAAAAAACTAACCCTCAAAAACAAAAACAAAAACAGTCCAGCAACTAGCTAGCATGGAAATGCATTGAGCCAGCACAAGAGCACAGACAGTACAATGAACGTATTGAACTAGTTAGACCAATCCCATCTCTGAAACCTCAAAACACGGCAAGATCATCCTTGTAATAGATAATACTCACACTAGTTGCTTGCTGCCATCTCATGAAAAATTACTAGTAACTGATTCTTCTAAATTACAGTCTCTGTTTTCGTTCAAGCACCACAACCCTACTACTATTCGCCCTCGGTTCCCAACAACAAGAAAGGAAATGTTACATTTGTGAATTTGATTTCGATCAATTGCCTGGAAAGCCGACGAGATTTTCTCTGAAGAGTTCAAAAAGAAGCTCGGAGAAGGTGGGTTTGGGTCGGTTTTTGAAGGGAAATTAGGTGAACAAAGAGTTGCAGTGAAACGTTTGGAAGGTGCCAGACAAGGAAAGAAAGAATTCTTAGCAGAGGTCGAGACTATTGGCAGCTTCCATGCAATCGAAAAAATGTTCATCTGGACATCAAGCCACAAAATATTCTTTTAGATGACAGTTTCCATGCAAAAACAGATATGACGCCATCACCAATTAAGCTCTCTACAGACATCACGGTTCTCCTTAACTGAATCTAGTGTCTCTAAAATAGGCAACCAGATAAACAGAAGCTCCATGGAAATAGACACGAAAATAACAATACCAGCAGCATCAAAAGTATGGAGCTCACACTATTGATCCATCCAGGACAGCAACAATCTATTTTGTTCTGCATGCTTATGTTCCATAGCAATGAACGGAGTATCATCTAATTTCAGAAGGTGTTATGACGCTCACAATGTATCGGTCAAGCCATATTCCCCTGACATTGCGTACATGGAGTTGGTTTCACCATCCAACTGGACTACCTACAGCCACAGAGGGCCGCCTCAACGCAAACGGCCAAGTCCCCTTGGAAACCAACCATGGTGCCGTGCCATTGGAGAACATGCAAAATACTGGTTTGCCCTACTTCATTCATACGCAGGCAGGTTCAGTCATTCGGAGGTTCGCGCGCGCGCACACACACACACGAGATAAAAAGCAAAAAGAACAAGTCAGTTGACATATCTGAACAAGCTGTGGGATCCAAAATACTCCCTCCGTAAAGAAATATAAGAGCGTTTAGATCACTAATAAAGTAGTGATCTAAACGCTCTTATATTTCTTTACAGAGGCAGTACATATCTAGAAACCCTGGCTTGGTCTCCTTCCACGCCCTGCCAAGCATCGCGGAGTCCTTGGACAAGCTTCCAGACATCCAGGAGTAAGCAATCAACGCTTCCTCCTCAACTTCCGTGATGCCGGCTTGGCGCGGCGGCGGGGTGCTGCCTCTGCCGCGGCCATGCCTCGACCCATTCTGTCAAGGCCGCTCATGAGGACCTCATAGTACCGTTCATCCTCACAGGCACGGCGCGCTAGGCCGAAGAGCTTATCATGCAGCACGGAGTGCCTGCATTGCTGGCACGTTTCATCCTGTGGTTCACCGCGGCAGTGCATCTGGCACTGCAGTGGCTTGGTAGTCCAGCGTGGCATGACGTGTAGCCTTGGTATCTCACGCACGCCCAGGTGGATCATCACCTGACAAAATTCGAAGCATGAAGGTGTTGAAGGGTGTATGCAATATGTGGCAGATAAAGGTAGGAGCAAAAGAATACTGCAGTAGCAATGGATGGAAGATAGTATTGATAGAGAATTGTTACCTTGACGGCATGGCAGCAGAGCAACCCCGTATGCTCGAACTGCTTGCACACACACGTGAACGCTTCGCCGTCTTCTCTAACATTGACCTCATATTCCACCCTAGACCACTTCTCCCTTGTTTCATTGCCGGGATGCCGTGCTATGTACCTCAGGTTGGGGATGACTGCCTCCACCACATAAGGTTCAGATTTGTGTATGGCTTGCACAAACAGTTCGTACACCGGTCTTGTGTACACCTCGCTGGCATGCTTTTCGATCGGCAGATTTGTTCTCAGGACAATCTCATCCTGCATGGAAACAACAATTCATCCTAGCTTAGTCTCAGCTCATCATGAAGAAAATACTTTAATCTTATGAAGTTAAGCTTACTGTAGTAGTCCTCTTCTCCCGAAACCCCCAGTCTGGTTCTTGAACGGACCGCAATTCCACGTACTGTTGGACGAAAAGCTCCATTGAGCAATCCCGTGGAACATGTTGTTTCAGAAAGTGTTTTGCGCTCTCGCTCTTTTGTGTGCTAGTCAGTGTAGCACAGAATGTGTCACTTAGGTATGCCTTAACCCACTTGTGCCGCACTTCATAGATCTCCATCAGAAATGGGTGGTTCTCCAATCCATGCTTTTCTAGCAGCATCCCCCATGCTCTCTCAAACTCATCAGTCGTCAGCATGTCGTTCAGAATTCTGTGGAGCTCCACTCGGAAGCTACTCGTTTTGGTGTAGTGAGGACCTAGGTACTCTTTTGCCTTGCGAAGGACCTGCCACTTGCACCATCTGTGTGTGGTTGATGGCAGTACCTCCAATACGGCTTCCTCAATTGCCTCGCAGCGATCTACAGGATCGGTTTTAAACAAAACACGTTAGATGCCTCCGCTGCAGAAAAATACTATTGGGTAGGGAAAAGTGTGTAGAAAGTAATCATACCGGTCAGTATAGTTCGGGGGTGTTTCCCACCCATTAATTGAAAAAATTGACTTAACACCCATTTGAAACTCTCTATTTTTTCATCTAGCATCAGCACCCCACCAAGCACTATGTTCTCGAAGTTGTTGTTGACTCCAACAAAAAGGCCGAATGGCATTCCATACACGTCCGATCTGTAGGTCGTGTCAAAGATAATCACATCATCAAAGTATTGGTACTGAAGGCTCTGGCTACTGGTCCAGAGTAGTGGCCTTACTCTACAGTTACTATCAACCTGCAGGCCAGAATATTCCAATGTTGGATCCTTTGCTTTGATCCTAGCAAAGGTTTCCACGGTCTTTCTGAGATCCTCAGACAGCAGATCCTTTGCTTCACTATCAGCAATGTGTGGCACATTGTTTTCCCTTAGTTGGCGAATCAAGTCCCTTGTGTTCTTGTCAATACTACTATGAGACTGCCAAGATGACCTCTGCGCACACGTCTTAGAAAGTGGATGGTTATGCCCAACTTGATGTTCGCACACACACCATCCGCCGTCTCTGGATCTCAGCAAAAGAATCGACGCCGTGCATTCACACCGACGGAATGAATTGCTGTCCTTGCTTGGTTTCCCCTGTAGAACATAACATTTTCCAAGCATTGGTACTGGGTTGAGATCAACAACACAAAAAACAGAAGTACTACCTTAACTACAAGGGGATGATGAGTGCCATACCTCGCACGCGCAAACAAATTGCTGTATGCATTTAGTTCCATGAGAATCCACACTACTCGCTCCATAGATGACTCCGAATCCAGATTCCCAGGAATAAATGTTGTAGAATTCATAGGCCTCGTCAAGAGAAACAAAGACAGTCCCCATGGTTGGATTGACCACGGCCTCAGTTTCCCTCTGCTCGAACCCTGCAATTGCCTTCTCCAGTGCGCTGACACGATACACAGAAGCAGACCCATGCTCATCTCCCAAGCGTGCCCTACAAAATTTGTGCATAGATCGGCAGTAAGTTGATGAATGGGAGTACAATTTCCTTACTTTCCACCAGCCGGCACACAACAGAACATCATCCAAATACAACATTCAAAGAGTACTGAAGCATCCATATGTTTCTCGTATCTGAATTTCAATCTCGGGACTACAATTAGCAAATGTAAAACTGTAGTATAGCAACACAACCAGGCTCTGAATGCTAAATGTAGAAGGTTCACAAAGGCTTATTAAGCCAGAGACGTCAAATGAGTGTAAATGACAGAATGTTCTGAATGTTTTTGCCTATCTAATCTAAAGATAGAAGTTTCACAAAGTTTGAGACATCAAATGAGCTTAAATGACAAAACTGAAATATGTAGTGCGAGTTCAAGAATAAATTTGCACCAGCTGGCACATAACGAAACAAATCCAGTATATCTACGGCTGGGCTGTGAATTTCAATCAATAGTAGAGTACTGAGTACATGCTCTGGATTGGGATTGTAGCATCTGTGCAGATCGATCGATGCATTTAGTTGTCACAGGAAATGCAACTGTTCATAATGATTTACCACAGACGTGGAACAGACAAAAGCAGAGAGCCTGACTGAATTTGTTTGCGCGAAAATCACAGGCAGCTAACTACTCGCAACAACAACTTAAAACCCTAACCCCCAAATCCTGGTGGATTAACTAATAACGGAGTCCTACATCCAGGGATTAATTAATCCGCATGTCCTGTTCCATGGAATTAGGTCGCAATCATCCAGATGACCAGATCCAGCCCACCTCCGCGGCCCCCGACAGAGACACACCCAGAAGAAAACTTAACAGCAGACAGCGCGTAGCGCGACGGCGAGGTTGAGTACCTAGGAGGAGCGGAGGCGGCGGCGGCGCCATGGGCGTGCGGGTGCGGCACCTCCTTCTCCTTCTCCTTCATCTCGACCCTGTGCCAACGAAACAAACGCCAGCGGTTAAGTACTTCGCGGGCCGGACCGGAGCGGCGAAGTTGAACAAGGAAGTGGTAGGAGAATGGATGGATACCGGCTGGGCTGCTCCTTCCCCGGCGGCGTAAACTCCCCGGCCGTCAAGTTTTTTTTTTGAGGGAAGTAGAATGTTCTTTTTCTCGAGTGAACTACACTTTTTCTTATTGGGGTTGAGTGAATCACACTTTGGACCACGTAGGCTGTCAATTTTCTTTGACAGTCACTTATTTTTTATTTTTTTGCGAAATAAATTCTTGCATTACTCAAGGATCAGAAATTACATCTCGTCCCACAAGTGCCAAAACATCTTCCGGACCAGAGCCTAGCCAAACCATAGTTCGGTGTTGCAACCTACCAAAATTTGCCAAGGCATGACTAACCTTATTACAGCTCCGGCGAGTATGAGCAATGCAAGAATTCCTCTCCCCCATACTACTAATGATCTCTCTAATAATGAAAGCATATTTAGATTTGTTGCTGATACCTCCCTTAATCATATTGACCGCCTCTAAATAATCAGGCTCCACATCTATTGGTAAATTACTCCATTGTAGGGCCAAAGAAATCCCTTCCCTTATTGCAAGTAGCTCTGCCTCCAAAACATCATCACAAGCATATAGTGTCGTGGGAACGATTCCAACAATAGAGAGGGGTAGGGTAAAGGAGCATGATCTATCGAGATGCAAACGGGTGACACGAGTGATTTTAGCGAGTTCGGCCCTCTCGCGGTGGAGATAACAGCCCTACGTCTCGTGCTCCGGAGAGGCTTTGTTTTATCTGAGTATGAATCCGGAGATTACAATGTGTGAGAGAGGGGAGATCGGATCTCCATGCCTGAGATAAGTCCTGAGACTAAAGGCGAGAGAGCCAGGGGAGAAGAATGAGCCTGAGCCCCCAAGTCTAGTGGTGGGGGGTGGCTTATATAGAGTGCGCCACCCCCTCACTCTTATGTTACAAGGTGGGGCATTAATGCTATAATGTCAGCCCACTACGAAACCTCCACTATGAGGATGATGCTTCGACTGCCTTGTTGATTGTTGGTCTTCGCATATCCGAGTGAGTCATACGGCCGAGTGGTTGGCTGTCATCCGAGTGGACGGTACGTCGATATGTCCGAGTGAGTTGATGGTCATCCGAGTGGATGGTATGTTGATTGTCCGAGTGATGCTCTGGGCCCATCTGTCGTATGGACCCCATGCTTTATGATATTTTGACCCTTCATGGGCCTACCTGCTATGTGTATCCCCAACATTAGCCCCCGAATCGGTTGAGATTTTGCAGAAAGAGTTTGTGAAGGACACAATTTGGCCCGAGTGATTACAGAAATACTCGGTACCCATCATCGTGCTTCCAAACAACCAAGGTTGAACAAAATCTCAAAGGATTCTAGCACTGTGCTTCCCGACTGATCTGGGGTAAGTGGCCGCAAGGAGAAACTTGGTGACAGTCGTTCATCTCTCGGAAGAGATTAACTCGTGATCAGAGTATGGGAGTGTCGTTAAATCTGGGCAACAAGATTGACGCATGGACTGCCCTCTCGAAGAGATGCCATTCTTATCCCGGAGGAACGTCAATACGAGTCGGCTCTAGATCCAAACTTATGAGTTTCACGCTTTGAGTCCTAGAAGAAGGCTCAAAACGGGTCCGCGGAGGAGCATCAAACTCACCTTATAGCAATTTTTTGAGTGATCTGGACCTGGTCCTGCACCGAGTAACTGATTACTCGGAATTTTGTTCTAGGAGTGCGCGATCAGCACACCCATAGGGTGTAGCCCCCGAGACTCTGACTGATTGCTGGTAGTCAGTTGGAGTCTGTAGGGTTTGTTGTACTTGAATGTTGTTGCTGGATTCGCCTGAGCAGAATGTTTCTTTTTGAGTTCTCTTCCAGTGGGGGCACGCTGAGTGCACCCACTGGGTGTAGTCCCCGAGCCTTTGTCGGACTAGATGAGTCTGGCAGAGGGTTTAAGTCTCCTGGTGAACCTCCATGCAGTCGGCACGGTAAATATCTTTTAGTCTGAAATTGAGTCAATAGGATGGATCTTCATGCGCTTGGCACGGTAAATAAGTTCAGCCTGGAGCTGAATCAGTCGGATTGATCTTCGTGCACTCAGCACGGTAAATAAATTCAGCCTGGAACTGGGTCGAGCAGGCGAATCTTCGTGCATTCGGCACGATGAATGAATTCGGCCTCGAAACTGCCGACTGTAGAAAAAAGCTGGACACTCCAGGGAGTAATCGTTCCAGTAGTACTTCTTACATTGACCGTTAGCTTTTGCTCTTGCCAACCAGATGATCGGGTTGTGACCGGGTTGGAGACGAAGAATGAGCGTTAGGTATTGAGCATATTTTGTGAAAAAGTAGAAAGCTGAGTGAGGAACATGCCGACTGGCGGTGCGCCCATAGGCTTAGCCCCCGAATCAGTTGAGGTTTTGTAGAACGAGTTCACTAAAAACTTGATTTGGCCCGAGCACTGTGGGGGCACTCGGCGCCTGTCCTCAAGCTTTAGTCAACTATGATTTGAACAAAACTTCAACGGATTCTGGACTATACGTTTTCCGATTGATCGGATTGGGTTGATTGCTGGGCAAAACTCGGTGGCATTCATATGTCTCTCGGGAGAGATTGACTAGAGGTCCGAGTGAGGACATGCCATGAAACCCGAGTGACGACGCCGGCGCGTGGTCTGATTCTCCGAAGAGATGCCAATCACTATCCCAGGGGAACGCCAGCGCAGGTCATCTCCGAGTCCAAGTTTATGAGGCACGCGCCTTGGAGCCTAGACAAAGGGCCAAGTTAACCCGCGGAGGGGCGTCGAGCTCATCCATTGCAATCCTGAAGGTGACTTCAGTCGGGTGTTTTACGTGTCCGAGTGCACGGAGACCCTTGGAGGGTGGTCGGTCGGACCGACGTGTGTCCTTTAGGAAAGGCACAAAGATAAACCGTGCGTGCGCGCGCGGAGGCGGTTACGTCGCGGTTAGTGGGGAAAGTGGGGCACTGCGAGGAAAAACTTGGTGGCACTCGTATGTCTCCCGGAGGAGATAGACTAGTGGTCCGAGGTGGACGTGCCATGAAAACCCGAGTGGAGAGGCTAGCGCGTGGACTGACTCTCCGGAGAGAGACCACTCATTATCCCGGGGGAACACCAGCACAGGCCATCTCCGAGTCCAAGTTTGTGAAACTGACGCCTTTGAGCCTAGGAGAAGGGCCAAGTGTATCCGTAGAGGAGCGCCGGTTTCACCCTTTTGCAGTCCTGAAGATGACTCCAGGTAATGATTTAGGCATTTTTCCGAGTGGACGTGCTTCCCGACTGATCGGGGTATGTTTACTGCGAGGAAAAACTTGGTGGCACTCGTATATCTCCCGGAGGAGATAGACTAGTGGTCCGATGTGGATGTGTTGGAAATATGCCCTAGAGGCAATAATAAATTGGTTATTATTATATTTCCTTGTTCATGATAATCGTTTATTATCCATGCTATAATTGTATTGATTGGAAACTCAAATACATGTGTGGGTACATAGACAACACTGTGTCCCTAGTAAGCCTCTAGTTGACTAGCTCGTTGATCAAAGATGGTTAAGGTTTCCTAGCCATTGACATGAGATGTCATTTGATAACGGGATCACATCATTAGGAGAATGATGTGATGGACAAGGCCCAAACTGTAAACGTAGCATTTGATCGTGTCAGTTTATTGCTATTGTTTTCTGCATGTCAAGTATCTGTTCCTTTGACCATGAGATCATACAACTCACTGACACCGGAGGAATACCTTGTGTGTATCAAACGTCGCAACGTAACTGGGTGACTATAAAGGTGCTCTACAGGTATCTCCGAGGGTGTCTGTTGGGTTGGCATGGATCAAGACTGGGATTTGTTACTCCGTATGACGGAGAGGTATCTCAGGGCCCACTCGGTAATACAACATCACAATGAGCCTTGCAAGCAATGTGACTAAAGTGTTAGCCACGAGATCTTGTATTACGGAACGAGTAAAGAGACTTGCCGGTAACGAGATTGAACTAGGTATAGTGATACCGACGATCGAATCTCAGGCAAGTAACATACCGAAGAACAAAGGGAACAGCATACGGGATTAACTGAATCCTTGACATAGAGGTTCGACCGATAAAGATCTTCGTAGAATATGTAGGAGCCAATATGGGCATCCAGGTCCCGCTATTGGTTATTGGCCGTAGAGGTGTCTCGGTCATGTCTACATAGTTCTCGAACCCGCAGGGTCTACACACTTAACGTTTGGTGACGATTAGTATAATTGAGTTATTATGTTGGTGACCGAAAGTTGTTCGGAGTCCCGGATAAGATCCCGGACATGACGAGGATCTCCGGAATAGTCCGGAGGTAAAGATTGATATATGTGATAATAGTGTTTTGATCTCTGGAAGGGTTCCGGAGTTCACCGGAAGGGGTTCCGGATGTTTACCGAAGTGTTCGGGTGCAGCAACACTTTATATGAGCCAAAGGGATAAAGCCCACAAGGTATTGGAAAGTGCAAAAGTAGTTTTGCTGCCGCGTAAGCGGTACTACCGCTTGGTGAAGCGGTACTACCGCCGGAGCGGTACTACCGCTTGTGTGAAGCGGTACTACCGCCCAAGCGGTACTACCGCTTGTGTGAAGCGGTACTACCGCTTGTGCGTGGCTGTGCACGATTCGGCAGGGTCCGAATTGGACTCTTTTCCTGCGGGCCAAACCGACCTTGTGCGGGCAAAACCGACCCGGAGGAGACTTTTACTCCAAGTTTAGACCCCAAGGCTCAACATATAAATAGAGGGGCAGGGGTAGCACACGGGACACATCAGGATTTCCCAAGCCGTGTGCCGGCAACCCTAGCCCTCTAGTTCCTCCGTCATAATCTCCGTAGTGCTTGGCGAAGCCCTGCAGAGATTGTTCCTCACCACCATCACCACGCCGTCGTGCTGCTGGAACTCAACCACTACTTCACCATCGCTCGCTGGATCGAGGAGGTGAAGGCGTCATCAAGCCGTACGTGTGTTGAACGCGGAGGTGCCGTCCGTTCGGCACTAGATCGGAAGGATCGTGATTGGATCGCGGGACGCTCGGCGATTTGGATCGCGAAGACGTTCGACTACATCAACCGCGTTTATTAACGCTTCCGCTTAGCGATCTACAAGGGTATGTAGATTCACTCTCCCTCTCGTAGATGCTCATCACCATGGATAGATCTTGCGTGTGCGTAGGAAAATTTTTGTTTCCCATGCAACGTTCCCCAACAGTGGCATCTGAGCTAGGTCTATGCGTAGATGAGATCTCGAGTAGAACACAAACGAGTTGTGGGCGTGGATGTATACATATTGCTTGCCGTTACTAGTTGATACTTGATTCCGCGGTATTGTGAGATGAAGCGGCCCGGACCGACATTACGCGTACGCTTACGCGAGACTGGTTTCACCGCTGCGTGCACTTGTTGCATAAAGGTGACTGGCGGGTGTCTGTCTCTCTCACTTTAGTTGAATCGGTTCAATGAAGAGGGTTCTTTTAGAAGATCAAAAAGCAATCACTACACCACGTTGTGGTTTTGCGTAGGTAAGAACGGTTCTTGCAAACCCGTAGCAGCCACGTAAAATTTGCAACAACAATTAGAGGACGTCTAACTTGTTTTTGCAGGGTATGTTGTGATGTGATATGGCCAATTACATGATGAGATATATGTGATGTATGAGATGATCATGTTTTGTATAGAATATCACGACTTGCATGTCGATGAATACGGCAACTGGCAGGAGCCATAGAGTTGTCTTTAATTATTGTATGACCTGCGTGTCAATCATTAAGCGCTATGTAATGCTTTACTTTATCGCTAAACGTTAGCAATAGTCGTGGAAGCAACAGTCGGCGCGACAACCTTATGGCGACACGTTGATGGAGATCAAGATGATGGAGATCATGGTGTCATGCCGGTGACGATGGAGATCATGCCGGTGCTTTGGAGATGGAGATCAAAAGCACAAGTTCATGGCCATATCATGTCACTTATGATTTGCATGTGATGTTAATCCTTTTATGCATCTTATTTTGCTTAGGACGACGGTAGTATTATAAGGTGATCCCTCACTTAAATTTCAAGATAAATTGTGTTCTCCCCAAGTGTGCACCGTTGCGAAAGTTCGTCGTTTCGAGACACGCCGTGATGATCGGGTGTGATAGACTCTACGTTCGCATACAACGGGTGCAAGCCATGTTGCACGTGCGGAACACTCGGGTTAAACTTGACGAGCCTAGCATGTACAGACATGGCCTCGGAACACAAGAGACCGAAAGGTCGAACATGAGTCATATAGTAGATATGATCAACATGAAGATGTTCACCATTGAAACCACCTCAACTCACGTGATGATCGGACTTGAGTTGGTGGATTTGGATCATGTTACACTCGAATGACCGGAGGGATGTCAATTTGAGTGGGAGTTTTTAAGTAATATGATTAACTAAACTCATTATCTAAGAACAATAGTCTAAGTTGTCTTTGCTATATTTATGTTGTAGATCATGGCTCGCGCAGTAGCACCCCTGAATTTTAATGCGTTCCTAGAGAAAGCTAAGTTGAAAGATGATGGAAGTAACTTTGTTGACTGGGCCCGTAATCTAAGGATTATCCTTACGGCTTCCCAGAAGGCTTATGTCCTTGATGCACCGCTTGGTGATCCACCCGCTCCAGTTGAGTCTCTAGACGTTGTGAACGCCTGGCAGGCTCGTTCTGATGATTACTCAATAGTTCAATGTGCAATGTTGTATGGCTTAGAACCGGGACTTCAAAGACGTTTTGAACGTCATGGAGCATATGAGATGTTCCAGGAGTTGAAGTTTATCTTTCAGAAGAATGCCCGGATCGAGAGATATGAGATCTCCGATAAGTTCTATGCTTGCAAGATGGAGGAGAACGGGTCTATCAGTGATCACGTGCTCAGAATGTCTGGGTACTCCACCCGTCTGGCTGAGTTAGGGATGCCCCTTCCGCCAGAGGCTATCACTGACAGAGTTCTTCAATCATTGCCACTTAGCTACAAGAACTTCGTGTTGAACTATAACATGCACGGGATGAACAAGTCAGTCGCCGAGCTGTTTGCGATGCTGAAAGCCGCTGAGTCTGAAATTCAGAAGGAGCATCAAGTGTTGATGGTCAATAAAACCACTAGTTTCAAGAAAGATGGCAAGGGTAAGAAGGGTAACTCCAAGCAGAGTGGCAAAGCAGTTGCTCCTCTCGTGAAGAAACCCAAGGCTGGACCCAAACCAGAAACTGTGTGTTTTCATTGCAAGGGAACTGGACACTGGAAGCGGAATTGCCCCAAGTATTTGGCTGACAAGAAGGCGGCCAACAACAAACAAGGTATATATGATATACATGTTATTGATGTGTACCTTACCAACTCTCGTTGTAGTGCCTGGGTATTTGATACCGGTGCGGTTGCTCATATTTGCAACTCAAAACAGGAACTGCGGAATAGACGGAGGCTGGCAAAGGACGAAGTGACGATGCGCGTGGGAAATGGTTCCAAGGTTGATGTGATCGCCGTCGGCACGCTCGCTCTTCGATTACCGTCGGGATTAGTGATGAACCTAAATAAGTGTTATTTGGTGCCTGCGTTAAGCATGAACATTATATCTGGATCTTGTTTATTGCGAGACGGTTACTCATTTAAATCAGAGAATAATGGTTGTTCTATTTATATGAGTAATATCTTTTATGGTCATGCACCCGATGTGAGGGGTTTATTCTTATTGAATCTCGATAGTAATGATACACATGTTCATAACATTGATGCCAAAAGATGTAGAATTGATAATGATAATACCACTTTCTTGTGGCACTGCCGTTTAGGTCATATTGGCGTAAAACGCATGAAGAAGCTCCATGCTGATGGACTTTTGGAGTCACTTGATTTTGAATCACTTGACACATGTGAGCCATGCCTCATGGGCAAGATGACTAAAACGCCGTTCTCTGGAACAATGGAACGGGCAAGTGACTTATTGGAAATCATACATACTGATGTGTGCGGTCCGATGAGTATTGAGGCGCGCGGTGGTTATCGTTACTTTCTCACCTTCACTGATGACTTAAGTAGATATGGGTATATTTACTTAATGAAACACAAGTCTGAAACATTTGAAAAGTTCAAACAATTTCAGAGTGAAGTTGAGAATCATCGTAACAAGAAGATTAAATTCCTACGATCTGATCGAGGAGGAGAATATCTGAGTTATGAGTTTGGCAGTCACTTAAGACAGTGTGGAATTGTTTCACAATTAACACCGCCTGGAACACCACAGCGTAATGGTGTGTCCGAACGTCGTAATCGAACCTTATTGGATATGGTGCGATCTATGATGTCTCTTGCCGATTTGCCACTATCGTTTTGGGGTTATGCATTAGAGACAGCTGCATTCACTTTAAATAGGGCACCATCGAAATCCGTTGAGACGACGCCATATGAACTTTGGTTTGACAAGAAGCCAATGCTGTCGTTTCTTAAAGTTTGGGGATGTGATGCTTATGTCAAAAAGCTTCAGCCTGAAAAGCTGGAACCCAAAGCGGAGAAATGCGTCTTCATAGGATACCCAAAAGAGACAGTTGGGTATACCTTCTACCTCAGATCCGAAGGCAAAGTGTTTGTCGCTAAAAACGGAACATTTCTTGAGAAAGAGTTTCTCTCGAAAGAATTGAGTGGGAGGAAGATAGAACTTGATGAGGTTGTTGAACCTTTACTTCAACCTGAGAGTAGCGCAGCGCAGAAAGTTGTTTCTGTGGAGCCTACATTAGCTGAAGAGGAAGTTAATGATGATGATCATGAAGCTTTGGATCAAGTTGCTATCGAACCTCGTAGGTCGACAAGGACGCGTACTGCTCCTGAGTGGTACGGCAACCCTGTCTTAGAGGTCATGTTGTTAAACAACGATGAACCTACGAGCTATGGAGAAGCGATGATGAGCCCGGATTCCAAGAAGTGGTTAGAGGCCATGAAATCCGAGATGGGATCCATGTATGAAAACAAAGTATGGACTTTGGAAGTATTACCTGAAGGGCGTAAGGCCATTCAGAACAAATGGATCTTTAAGAGGAAGACGGACGCGGACGGTAATGTCACCGTCTATAAAGCTCGACTTGTGGCAAAGGGTTTTTCACAAGTTCAAGGAGTTGACTACGATGAGACCTTCTCACCCGTAGCGATGCTTAAGTCCGTCAGAATCATGTTAGCAATAGCTGCCTTTTTCGATTATGAAATTTGGCAGATGGATGTCAAAACAGCGTTCCTTAACGGTTACCTTAAGGAAGAGTTGTATATGATGCAACCAGAAGGTTTTGTCGATCCAGAGAATGCTGACAAAGTTTGCAAACTCTAGCGATCCATTTATGGACTGGTGCAAGCATCTCGGAGTTGGAATCTTCGTTTTGATGAGGTGATCAAAGCGTTCGAGTTTATACAAGTTTACGGAGAAGCTTGTATTTACAAGAAAGTGAGTGGGAGCTCTATAGCGTTTCTAATATTATATGTGGATGACATATTGCTGATTGGAAACAATATAGAAATGCTGGAAAGCGTAAAGGAATATTTGAACAAGAGTTTTTCAATGAAGGACCTAGGAGAAGCTGCTTTCATATTAGGCATCAAGATCTATAGAGATAGATCGAGACGCTTAATAGGACTTTCACAAAGCACATACCTTGATAAAATTTTGAAGAAGTTCAAAATGGATCAGTCCAAGAAGGGGTTCTTGCCTGTTTTGCAAGGTGTGAAGTTGAGTAAGACTCAATGCCCAGTGACTGCAGAAGATAGAGAAAAGATGAGTGTCATCCCCTATGCTTCAGCCATAGGCTCTATCATGTATGCAATGCTGTGCACAAGACCCGATGTCAGCCTTGCCATAAGTATGGTCGGAAGGTTTCAAGGTGATCCAGGAATGGAACACTGGACGGCGGTCAAGAATATCCTGAAGTACCTGAAAAGGACTAAGGACATGTTTCTCGTTTATGGAGGTGATCAAGAGCTCGTCGTAAAGGGTTACGTCGATGCAAGCTTTGACACTGATCCGGATGACTCTAAGTCGCAAACCGGATACGTATTTATTCTTAATGGGGGTGCGGTTAGCTGGTGCAGTTCCAAGCAAAGCGTGGTAGCAGATTCTACATGCGAAGCGGAGTACATCGCTGCCTCAGAGGCGGCGAAGGAAGGTGTCTGGATGAAGGAGTTCATGACAGATCTTGGAGTAGTGCCTAGTGTGCTTAACCCAATGACTCTGTTTTGTGATAATACTGGTGCCATTGCTCTAGCCAAGGAACCAAGATTTCACAAGAGGACCAGACACATAAAGCGACGTTTCAATTCCATCCGCGATTACATCAAGGAGGACGACATAAATATTTGCAAAGTACACACGGATCTAAATGTTGCAGATCCGATGACTAAACCTCTTCCAAGGGCTAAACATGAACAACACCAGAACTGCATGGGTGTTCGATTCATTACAATGTAAATCACATAGTGATGTGAACTAGATTATTGACTCTAGTGCAAGTGGGAGACTGTTGGAAATATGCCCTAGAGGCAATAATAAATTGGTTATTATTATATTTCCTTGTTCATGATAATCGTTTATTATCCATGCTATAATTGTATTGATTGGAAACTCAAATACATGTGTGGGTACATAGACAACACTGTGTCCCTAGTAAGCCTCTAGTTGACTAGCTCGTTGATCAAAGATGGTTAAGGTTTCCTAGCCATTGACATGAGATGTCATTTGATAACGGGATCACATCATTAGGAGAATGATGTGATGGACAAGGCCCAAACTGTAAACGTAGCATTTGATCGTGTCAGTTTATTGCTATTGTTTTCTGCATGTCAAGTATCTGTTCCTTTGACCATGAGATCATACAACTCACTGACACCGGAGGAATACCTTGTGTGTATCAAACGTCGCAACGTAACTGGGTGACTATAAAGGTGCTCTACAGGTATCTCCGAGGGTGTCTGTTGGGTTGGCATGGATCAAGACTGGGATTTGTTACTCCGTATGACGGAGAGGTATCTCAGGGCCCACTCGGTAATACAACATCACAATGAGCCTTGCAAGCAATGTGACTAAAGTGTTAGCCACGAGATCTTGTATTACGGAACGAGTAAAGAGACTTGCCGGTAACGAGATTGAACTAGGTATAGTGATACCGACGATCGAATCTCAGGCAAGTAACATACCGAAGAACAAAGGGAACAGCATACGGGATTAACTGAATCCTTGACATAGAGGTTCGACCGATAAAGATCTTCGTAGAATATGTAGGAGCCAATATGGGCATCCAGGTCCCGCTATTGGTTATTGGCCGTAGAGGTGTCTCGGTCATGTCTACATAGTTCTCGAACCCGCAGGGTCTACACACTTAACGTTTGGTGACGATTAGTATAATTGAGTTATTATGTTGGTGACCGAAAGTTGTTCGGAGTCCCGGATAAGATCCCGGACATGACGAGGATCTCCGGAATAGTCCGGAGGTAAAGATTGATATATGTGATAATAGTGTTTTGATCTCTGGAAGGGTTCCGGAGTTCACCGGAAGGGGTTCCGGATGTTTACCGAAGTGTTCGGGTGCAGCAACACTTTATATGAGCCAAAGGGATAAAGCCCACAAGGTATTGGAAAGTGCAAAAGTAGTTTTGCTGCCGCGTAAGCGGTACTACCGCTTGGTGAAGCGGTACTACCGCCGGAGCGGTACTACCGCTTGTGTGAAGCGGTACTACCGCCCAAGCGGTACTACCGCTTGTGTGAAGCGGTACTACCGCTTGTGCGCGGCTGTGCACGATTCGGCAGGGTCCGAATTGGACTCTTTTCCTGCGGGCCAAACCGACCTTGTGCGGGCAAAACCGACCCGGAGGAGACTTTTACTCCAAGTTTAGACCCCAAGGCTCAACATATAAATAGAGGGGCAGGGGTAGCACACGGGACACATCAGGATTTCCCAAGCCGTGTGCCGGCAACCCTAGCCCTCTAGTTCCTCCGTCATAATCTCCGTAGTGCTTGGCGAAGCCCTGCAGAGATTGTTCCTCACCACCATCACCACGCCGTCGTGCTGCTGGAACTCAACCACTACTTCACCATCGCTCGCTGGATCGAGGAGGTGAAGGCGTCATCAAGCCGTACGTGTGTTGAACGCGGAGGTGCCGTCCGTTCGGCACTAGATCGGAAGGATCGTGATTGGATCGCGGGACGCTCGGCGATTTGGATCGCGAAGACGTTCGACTACATCAACCGCGTTTATTAACGCTTCCGCTTAGCGATCTACAAGGGTATGTAGATTCACTCTCCCTCTCGTAGATGCTCATCACCATGGATAGATCTTGCGTGTGCGTAGGAAAATTTTTGTTTCCCATGCAACGTTCCCCAACAGGATGTGCCATGAAAACCCGAGTGGCGAGGCTAGCGTGTGGACTGACTCTCCGGAGAGAAGCCACTCGTCATCCCGGGGGAACACCAGCACAGGCTATCTTCGAGTCCAAGTTTGTGAAACTGACGCCTTGGAGCCTAGAAGAAGGGCCAAGTGTATCCGTAGAGGAGCGTCATTTTCACCCTTTTGCAGTCCTGAAGATGACTCCATGTAATGATTTGGGCGATCGTTCGAGTGGACGTGCTTCTCGACTGATCGGGGTATGTTGATTGCGAGGAAAAACTTGGTGGCACTCGTATGTCTCCCGGAGGATATAGACTAGTGGTCCGAGGTGGACATGCCATGAAAACCCGAGTGGCGAGGCTAGCGCATGGACTGACTCTCCGGAGAGAGGCCACTCATTATCCCGGGGGAACACCAGCACAGGTCATCTCCGAGTCCAAGTTTGTGAAACTGACGCCTTGGAGCCTAGAAGAAGGGCCAAGTGTATCCGCAGAGGAGCGCCGGTTTCACCCTTTTGCAGTCCTGAAGATGACTCCAGGTAATGATTTGGGCGATCGTCCGAGTGAACGATGCTACCCTTATAGATCTTCGGCGGACCGAGTAAGTATGTTCAGAAAAATATTCCTGACATGATCAACAGGTTGATCAAATGGGCGTAACCCCTGAGGGTGGCATAGCCCTCGGCTGTGGCGTAGCCCCCGAGTGATGCTCGCAAGAGGCAAGCTCGCTACAGAGTGTGATCTGAGGTTTGATCATATGAGTAACTTGGTTGTTTCTGCGTTGGGGATGTAGCCGAAGTCGTCGAAGCCATGACACGACGAAAAATGTCCTCGGAGGAGTCAGTCAGATGTTTTTGAAGCTGGTGCAACGACGAGGTCGGTGTAGCGTGGTTGCGGTGCAACAAGACCGCCGCGGCGGACGAGTCTGAGTAGCGACGAAGATGGCGCGCAGAGCGTCTGAGTGATCAAGTAACTTGTCGAAGTGGCGGATCCGACTGCACTTGTTGAAGTGAAGGATCCGACTGGTGATGAAGTACTAGACCACTCAGGAGAGTGCAATTCCGAATGAGCTGCAGCCCCCGAGTGAGGTGTAGCCCCCGAGCGCACTACAGGCTTTGACGGCGGACCTGTCTCACGGCGCGCGAGCGGCCGAGTGGTGAAGACATGCCCAACCGAGTGGCGGCGCATAGGGTGGTCGAGTGGGCAAGTTGATGTAGACGTGCCCAACCGAGCGGCGACGTACGGGGCGGCCGAGTGGTGAAGACGCGTCCAACCGAGTGGCGACGTGCGGGGCGGCCGAGTCGGTCAAGTTGATGAAGAAGTGCCTAAACGAGTGGCGACGCGCGGGGCGGCCGAGTGATGAAGACGCGTCCAGCTGAGGGACGACGCGCGGGCGGCCGAGTGATGAAGACGCGTCCAGCTGAGGGACGACGCGCGGGCGGCCGAGTGATGAAGACGCGTCCAGCTGAGCGACGACGCGCGGGCAGCCAAGTGATGAAGACGCGTCCAGCTGAGCGACGACGCGCGGGTGGCCGAGGGATGAAGACGCGTCTGATGACCCACAAGTATAGGGGATCAATCGTAGTCCTTTCGATAAGTAAGAGTGTCGAACCCAACGAGGAGCAGAAGGAAATGACAAGCGGTTTTTAGCAAGGTATTTTTTGCAAGCACTGAAATTATCGGTAACGAGTAGTTTGATAGGAAGATAATTTGTAACAAGTGACAAGTAGCAATAGTAACAAAGAGTGCAGCAATAAAGCCCAATCCTTTTTGTAGCAAAGGACAGGCCAGAACGATCTCTTATAGTAAGTAAAGCGTTCTCGAGGACACATGGGAATTTCATCTAGTCACTTTCATCATGTTTGTTTGATTCGCGTTCGCTACTTTGATAATTTGATATGTGGGTGGACCGGTGCTTGGGTGCTGCCCTTACTTGGACAAACCTCCCACTTATGATTACCCCCTCTCGCAAGCTTCCGTAACTACGAAAGAAGAATTAAGATAACTCTAACCATAACATTAAACATATGGATCCAAATCAGCCCCTTACGGAATAGCGCATAAACTAGGGTTTAAGCTTCTGTCACTCTAGCAACCCATCATCTAATTACTACTCCACAACGCGTTCCCTTAGGCCCAAAGATGGTGAAGTTTCATGTAGTCGACGTTCACATGACACCACTAAGAGAATCAACAACATACATATCATCAAAATATCGAATGAATACCAAATTCACATGATTACTTATGACAAGACTTCTCCCATGTCCTCAAGAACAAAAGTAACTACTCACAAATCATCAATATGCCCATGATCAGTAGGGTATTGAATAGCATAATAGATCTGAACATATAATCTTCCACCAAATAAACCAACTAGCATCAACTACAAGATGTAATCAACACTACTAGCAACCCACAGGTACCAATCTAAGGTTTTGAGACAAAGATTGAATACAAGAGATGAACTAGGGTTTGAGATGAGATGGTGCTGGTGAAGATGTTGATGAAGATTGGTCCTCCCACGATGAGAGGGTCGCTGGTGGTATCGATGGCGACGATTTCCCCCTCCCGGAGGGAAGTATCCCCGGCGGAATCTCTCCGCCGGAGAGCAAAAGTGCTCCTGCCCAAGTTCCGCCTCGAGACGGCGGCGCACCATCCCAAAAGTCTTCTCTATAATTTTTTTAGGTCAAATGCACTTATATACCAGAAAATGGGGGCCAGAAGTGGGCCAGGGGCTCCACGAGGTACCAGGGCGCGCCTGGGGGGTGGCCCCCCCAGGCGCGCCCTGGTGCCTCGTGGGCACCTGGGTGGCCCCCTCTGGTACTTCTTGATGCCAATAGTTTTTATTTATTCCAAAATAAATCTCCAGAAAATTTCAGCTCATTTGGAGATGTGCAGAATAGGTATCTCTGACATAGCTTTTTCAGGTCCAGAATTCCAGCTGCCGGCATTCTCCCTCCTTGTGTAAATCTTGCATATTAAGAGAGAAAAGGCATTAGAATTGCTCCACAAAGTGTTATATTGATCAAAAACATTATAAATAACAGTAGCAAAACATGATGCAAAATGGACGTATCAACTCCCCCAAGCTTAGACCTCGCTTGTCCTCAAGCGAAAGCCGATATCGATAATCATGTCCACATGTTTAGAGAGAGAGGTGTCGATAAAAACAAAATACGGACATAGTAGCATCATGATCATTATTATAACAGCAATATTTATTATCATAAACTTCTCATGAGCAAGTAACAATTCATCACAACAATGGAGTATAAGGCATAAACTTTCTTGAAAACTAACAAACTATGTTCTTAGTCAACAATGCAATTGCAATTCATCATATTTTCAGGAAGGGTCTCATGTAGGAGCTATTTAGCAAGTCCGCATACTCAACCATCATTTAGTCTTCTATGATTGCTAACACTCACGACATATATATGGAGCAAAAAGTTTCAGCCAGACACATAGAAAGATAGGGGCTTGTGAATTTGCCTCCCAACTTATTCACCTCAAGGGTGATGTCAACAATAATAAATCATGATCACTCATATCCAACTGGATATATGTGCCTAAATCTTTCCCCACCACATGATGCTTGCAAAAAGAGAAAAATTAAAGGGAGTAGAGGAGAACACTATTGACTCTTGCATAAAAAGTAAATACATAAAAGTAAAGGATAGGCCCTTCACAGAGGGAAGCAGAGGTTGTCATGCGCTTTTTTTTTGGATGCTAGAGCTCTTAATGCAAAGGAACATCACTTTATATTGCCCCTTGTGATAGCAACCTTTATTATGCAGTCTGTCGCTTTTATTTCTTTACCATCACAAGTTCGTACAAAGCTTATTTCCCTTACAATAAAAGTTCAGACATATTTAGAGGCAATTTTTATTGCATTTTGCACCAATGACAACTTACTTAAAGGATCTTATTCAATCCATAGGTAGATATAGTGGACTCTCATGACATGAAATTGGGTTTAAGGGTTTTTGTTGGGGATATAACCCCTGGATATAACCCGCCAAGATGTAACCCGCCCGTTTAGGGTCGGGTCATTACATGGCGACTCAAGAGGAAAGCTTTGGCCAGGTGGGCCGTGATGATCCAGAAGACATGGGCCAGAGGATGAGCAGCCCTTAGTGGGCCGGCTTACGGTCAACCGCCTTGAGTACTTTCCTTGTAAGGCGCCACAGAGAAGTTTTCCTTGTGTAATAAGATTAGTAGGAGTAAGAGTAGGTCACGGGTCATGTTGCGACCCGGACTCTGTTGTAAACCTAGGGCCTCGACCTGTATATAAAGGCGAGCCTCTGGGGCAGAAAGGTGGAAGTTACGAGCTCTCGAGTACTAGGTTAGCCAAGTCGCACCCTTGTAATCGAGATCATCATCAATACAACCAAAGCAGGACGTAGGCTATTACCTCCATCGAGAGGGGCCGAACCTGGGTAAACCCTTGTCTCTCAATTCCGATCAACCCCGTTCGAGTTACCACCTAGCTGCGATGGCCTCACGACTAAGTCCTTTCACGAGGACATCTGCCGTGACAAAACCACGACAGTTGGCGCCCACCGTGGGGCCTTCGCTCGGTGGTGTTGAGTACTTGAAGGGAACTCCCGCAGGGATCGAGGGATACGCGATCGGCCGCATGACCAAGAGTCACCGCAGCAAGCTCTACATTGACGATTCAGGCTGGGGCCCCGAGGCCGACTCAATTGAGTACGGGTACCGGGTCCCCTTCGGCAGCATCCACGTCTTCATCGGCAGAGCCGGCGGATCTGAAACCGGGCCGGACATCTGCACCGACATCGTCGAGCCGGCTCGGCACGCGCAACCCGCCCCAGCTCAAGCCGCCCGGAACCACGTCTTCGTCGGCTTCACCCAGGGGGTGGACCTCGCAGATAACTCTGCGTCCGGCGGCGAAACCCTCATCTACTCTGATGGCGAGTCCTCGGTAGGCGAAACCGAGTCGATCCTCCCGCTTTACGATGGCGGACTTGGGGGCTACTCCGACGACCAGCCAGCTCAGGATTCCTTCAACGCGCCTCTCCGGGCTGCCGTTTATATGGCCGGCTCAACCCCGGCCCTTAACTCCACGTTGGCTGGCGCGGCGACGGGAACCGGCACCTCAGGGGCCGGCTCAGCCCTGCCGCCGGCTCAGGCCTCGACAGAATTGGCAACCGCCCTGGCAACGCTCCTTGCGACACCGGTGACCGCAGAGAACCAGGCGGAACGTAACACAGAGGTAGCTAAGCTCCGCGACCAGATGGCTAAGGTACAGGCAGATATCAACACTGAAAACACTCGCATGGCGGAGTTGCAGTCTCAAGTCCAAGCCGAGGTAGAGCGCCTGAAAGCCGAAGCCTGGCGCATGAGGCTCCGTCAGAATGCCTCAGAAGCGGTTCATCAGAGGCGCCACATGAGTCGACTACCGCCCAACTATGAGCCCATGCGTCTGTTTAACACGCCGCAGGATGCGCCTGTTCAGGGGGCTGGGGCAGGCACCCCGGAAGCTGCGTTCGTACCCCCGAGCGGAGGCAGGCAGCTGTCGCCGGGTCAACCACATCGACCGGCTCAGCAGCGCCCGCAAGAGCCGGCCCAGCCGGTTCAGACGCCCCCTCATCGTTTCCTGACACCGGCGGGTCACTTCACCAACCCTTTGGATAACTTAGTGGCAGCAGCGACCAACCTGGCCGCGCTCCCAATCACGGGAAACTCGCCGGTTGAGATTGAGGCCCAGAATTCCATTGAGATGTTAAAAACTGCGGTTGCCCAGCAGGCGAACTACTCCTACAGTCGGCAGCGAATTCACTCTACCTCGCTTCCGAGCCGGAGCCGGAGCCGCCATGATGAGTCGCCGGCCGTCTCTAGCAGTGCTCGTCGACATCGTGAGCAACCTCATGACCCACCGCGTCATGAGCCCCTTCGCGCCCAAGAGATTGTTGACACGGCTCGGGCTCAGCGGGCAGCAGAAGCGGCGAATGCGGCGGCTCAAGCGCCGCTTGTCACAACCCAATTGACTTCCAGTAGCAGGACCATCGGGATACCGTGTTTGGTGCCAGCTTTACGCAACGAGCGCATGCCCAAAGATTTCAAAGGCCCTCGTAAGGTTCCAAATTACACGGCTGATCTTGAGCCGGCTGCTTGGATTGAGAGCTACGAGATAGCCATGGACATGCTGGACGTCAGCGATGCTGTCTGTGCCAAGTACCTGACGATGATGTTGGAAGGGCCGGCTCGTACGTGGTTGAAAAACTTGCCCCCTAATTCCATTAACACCTGGGCGGAGTTGAAGGACCGTTTCATCAAGAATTTCCAGGGAACCTGCAAGCGTCCAATGACGATCGTCGATCTTCAGCACTGCATCCAACGTGAGGGTGAGTCGGCCCATCATTGGACGCGTCGGGTCGCGGACATTATTCACACCTCTGACAGTATCACGGCGGCTCAGGCAGTGCTGATCCTGGAGAAAAACTGTCACTTCGAGCCCCTCGTGCAGAAACTTGGCCGGCTCAAACGGAAGGTTCAGGATATGGGCGAGCTCATGGACGTCCTCACTAGGTATGCCGAATCAGACACCACGAAGGATCCTAACCCGGATGATGACCAGGCCGGCAAGGGAAAGAAAAATAATGGTGGCAAGGGTAACCAGCAGAACAATTCAGGGAACAATGGAAACCATGGTAATAAAGGTAATGGAGGGAAGCGAAAGTATCAGGAAGGAGGATCAGATTTGGTCGCCAATACCAACACTGGTTACAAATACCCGAAGGGGAATAATCCGGGAAGGCCCTATAGTGGCAACAAGCCCCGTAATTTTGCGGAAGCCCTCAAAGCCCCATGCCCAAAGCACAGCCTCCCTAATAAGCCGTCAACCCACTCTTGGGAGAACTGTCACATAATGCAAGCTTTCGGCGAGCAGTTCTTTCAGAGTCGCCAAGGCGGCGGCGGAGGCGACCCGGGGCAACCTGGAGCCGACTCGTCTGGTTGTTTTCATAACCCGGGGTTCCATGGCCCGGGCGGCTCAGGAGCAGGTTATCAGGGGTCTGGCAATAATGGTGGCAATCAGCATTCAGGGCAAGGAAATCAACAGCAGGGCGGTCATCAGCATGGCAATCAGTCTGGTTTTCAGAGCAATCCCAAGCAATTGAATAGTGGGTAATACCATGTGTTCACGACTCATACTGACAAAAGAGATCGCAAACTCCGGAAACGAGCAGTCAATGCCATTGAGCCGGCGGTCCCGGAATATCTACGTTGGTCGGAACAGCCCATTAAATGGAGCAGAGAGGATCACCCTCCCCGGGTTGAGAATCCGGGTTGTCTGGCCCTGGTGGTGGCGCCTCAAGTGGGCGGTTATTCACTCACAAAGGTGCTCATGGACGGGGGAAGCAGTATAAACATCTTGTACTATGACACTTTCCGACGGATGAATCTGTCTGAAAAACAACTCCAGTCATCTTCCACCGTATTTCACGGGATTGTTCCCGGAAAGTCTGCCTATCCTATCGGGCGGATCAAGCTAGACGTCGCGTTTGGCACTGATGATAACTACAGGTGTGAGTCATTGACCTTTGAGGTGGTGAAAATCAAGAGCCCTTATCACGCCTTGTTTGGGCGGCCGGCTTACGCTCGCTTTATGGCTCGACCCTGCTATGTCTACCTTAAGCTCAAGATGCCTGGACCAGAGGGCACTATCACAGTTAATGGAAATCGACAGATCGCCCTTGAGTGCGAGGAAGGGGATGCAGCTTACGCTAAGATGGCTTGCGCTGCGGAAGAGTTGAAATTTTACACTGCAAATGTTGACCCGGCCGATATGACACCCCTGAAGAAACCCACCGCAGAGTCTGACCCGCCACTCAAGTTTAAGTCGGCCGAGGAAACCAAGCAGGTTGAGTTTGTCTCTGGTGACCCGTCCAAAACATTCACTATTGGGACTGGTATGGATCCCAAATAGGAAAGCGCGCTCATCGAGTTCATCCGTGAGAATCGGGACATCTTCGTGTGGAAACCTTCTGACATGCCAGGTGTACCGAGAGAACTCGCTGAGCACCACCTTAATGTGGATCCGAAAATGAAGCCTGTTCGACAATTCCTCCGTCGTTTTAACGAGGAGAGACGCAAGGTTATTGGGGAAGAAGTAGCCCGGCTCCTAGCTGCCGGGTTTATCGTTGAAGTTTTTCACCCTCAGTGGTTGGCTAATCCAGTGCTTGTTCTAAAGAAAGATGGCACTTGGCGCATGTGTGTTGACTACACAGATCTCAACAAGGCTTGTCCCAAAGACCCGTTTGCCCTCCCTCGCATTGATCAGATCATTGATGCCACGGCGGGTTGTGAGAGTTTGTGTTTCCTGGATGCTTACTCCGGCTATCATCAGATAAAAATGGCCGTCGAGGATCAGGAGAAGACGGCTTTCATCACACCCTTTGGGGCCTTCTGCTATGTCTCTATGCCTTTCGGGCTCAAAAGTGCAGGGGCGACTTACCAACGCTGTGTCCAGAATTGCTTCCACAAACAGATTGGGCGCAACGTTCATGCTTATGTGGATGATATCATGGTTAAGTCAGTAAAGAAGGAGACGTTGATGGATGATCTCAAGGATGCTTTCGCTAATCTGCGGACTTACCAGATGAAGCTTAACCCGGATAAGTGTGTTTTTGGTGTTCCTGCAGGCAAATTGCTGGGTTTCCTAGTATCGGAGAGAGGCATTGAGGCCAACCCGGATAAAATCAAAGCCATCACCTCACTTGCGAAGCCGGAGAATATCAATGACGTTCAGCGCATGGCGGGTCGTATTGCAGCCCTAAGCCGTTTCATAAGTCGCCTTGGTGAGAAGGCTATTCCGCTATACCAGATGCTGAAAAAGACTGATGACTTTGTCTGGAGTGATGCAGCTGATGCAGCTTTTGAAGCCCTCAAGAAGCAGCTGGCTGAGCCGCCTGTCCTCGCCGCTCCTATAGCTAAAGAGCCTATGCTCCTGTACATTGCTGCCAATAATAAAGCGGTAAGTGTTGTAGTTGTGGTCGAGAGGAAAGAGGCAGGGAAAGAATATCCAGTCCAGAGGCCAGTCTATTATGTCAGCGAAGTTTTGTCCGAGTCTAAGCAAAGGTACCCACATTGGCAGAAACTGGTGTTTGGTGTCTTCATGGCTAGTCGCAAGCTCCGACATTATTTTCTGGAGCACCCCATTACTGTGGTCAGTTCAGCACCCTTGGGAGATATTATCCAGAACAGGGAAGCCACAGGCCGGGTTGCCAAGTGGGCAATTGAGCTTGGCCCACATCATCTTAAATACGTGCCCCGCACGGCCATCAAGTCTCAAGCACTTGTTGATTTCATCAATGATTGGACCGAACTTCAAGCTCCGGAAGAGAAG
The DNA here is from genome assembly GCA_039707655.1 of Elymus sibiricus. NCBI lineage: Eukaryota > Viridiplantae > Streptophyta > Magnoliopsida > Poales > Poaceae > Elymus > Elymus sibiricus. The sequence continues at coordinate 381,410,909 of CM077674.1, read as the reverse complement.
CCTGATAACACATATTGGACTATACATTTTGATGGTTCCAGACAGCTAGAAGGCTCGGGGGCTGGAGTAGTCATAACTTCCCCTCGAGGTGATAAATTTTGTTATGTCCTGAGGATCATGTTTACCTGTACTAACAATGCAGCTGAATACGAGGCTCTCCTCCACGGTCTTCGGATGGCCAAAGAGATGAATCTCAGCCGGGTCAGGTGTTTGGGCGACTCAGATCTAGTCGCACAACAAGTTTCCGGTACGTGGGATTCCAAAGACCCACTTATGGCGGCTTATCGGCAGGCGGTAACCACGGTGGCAGGACACTTTAAAGGGTATCAAGTTGATCACATTGATCGGCGGCTCAACGAGGCGGCTGATGCATTGTCGCGACTCGGCTCTTAACGTAAGCCGGTCCCTCCCAATGTTTTCCTTGACGTGTTACATCATCATTCTGTCAAATTGCCTTCCGAGGAAGATCTCGCTATTCCTGACCCGGAGGCACTGTTGGTGGCGGCTCTTCATGCAATTCCGGACTGGACAGTTCCTTATCTGGATTATCTGACTCGAGGAGAGCTTCCTGCTGATGAACTCATGGCTCGTCAGATCGTCCGCCGCTCCAAGTCTATGACAATCGTCAATGGCGAGTTACACAGAAGAAGCATCACAGGGGGTTTTCAGCGTTGTGTCTCCCCTGACGAAGGGCGAGAAATTCTCAATGAGATTCATGCTGGTGATTGTGGTCATCATGCCGGCTCAAGATCCTTGGTGGCAAAAGCTTTTCGGCATGGTTTTTACTGGCTTACAGCTCACGCAGATGCTGAGGATATCGTACAAAAGTGTGATGGTTGCCAGAAGTTTGCACGCCAGGCTCATATTCCGGCTCAAGAGCTCCGGATGATTCCTATCACATGGCCTTTTGCAGTCTGGGGGCTCGACATGGTTGGCCCCTTTAAGACGTCCAAGGACAAGAAAACCCATCTTTTGGTTGCTGTTGATAAATTCACCAAGTGGGTTGAGGCCGAGCCAATCAGCAATTGTGATGCAGCCACAGCAGTCAAGTTCTTGAAAAAGTTGATTTTTCGCTTTGGTTATCCACATAGCATCATCACTGATAATGGCACAAATTTATCAAAGGGAGCTATGAAGCAGTTTTGTCAACAAGAGCATATCCGTCTTGATGTTTCCTCAGTTGCACATCCTCAGTCCAATGGCCAAGCAGAACGTGCTAATCAAGAGATTTTACGCGGTATCAAGCCAAGGCTTGTGGTCCCCCTCGAGCGCACGCCGGGTTGCTGGGTTGAGGAGCTTCCTTCTATCCTTTGGAGCATACGGACTACTCCTAACAGATCAACAGGCTATACGCCTTTCTTCATGGTCTACGGTGCAGAAGTTGTCCTACCCAGCGATATTCGCCATGATTCCCCCCGGGTCACCGCCTACGTCGAAGCAGATAACGAGCAGGCTCGTCAAGATTCTCTCGATGCATTGGAGGAGGAACGGGATTTAGCAGTAGCATGATCTGCAATCTATCAGCAAGACCTACGTCGCTATCACAGCCGTCGGGTTCGCAGCCGTACTTTCCAAGAGGGCGACTTAGTACTCCGTCTGATTCAAGAACAGGCGGGTATGCACAAGCTTTCCCCTCCGTGGGAAGGGCCTTTTGTCATCAGCAAGAATCTCAACAATGGTTCATATTACCTGCTGGATATACGTGAGCACCATAAATCATGTACGTCGGAGGAGGAGACCAACAGGCCTTGGAATATCGCTCATCTCCGTCCTTATTACACTTAGAGCCACCGGCTCAAGTTACTTGTACATACCTTTGTATATATTATGATCAATAAAACATAAAGCCGGCACCCTCGAAACTCGGGGTCTCTGCCGTTTCATCTCAAATATTGTGCATGAGTCTTTTTATTTTTTGGATCAGTGGTCACTTGGGGGCTTCCAACTCACCGAGTTTAGCTATCTCACCCTCTTGACCCGGCAATTAACGCCACATTATCTTGGTTAAACCTGCCTGTCTGCTTGATGCTACTCCGATCAGGTGACTCGGTGTACTCTTGACAAGTCAATCATCTCTATGACCCTGAACTTGTCTTGGTTAAAACATCGGATGTCACGTGAGAGCCGGCTTACAGAGAGCGAGGATAAACCTGTTGGAAATATGCCCTAGAGGCAATTAATAAAGTGTTTATTATTATCATATTTCTCCGTTCATGATAATGGTTTATTATTCATGCTAGAATTGTATTGACCGGAAACTAAATACATGTGTGGATAATAGACAAATACTATGTCCCTAGTATGCCTCTACTAGACTAGCTCGTTGATCAAAAGATGGTCAAGGTTTCCTGACCATGGACATGAGTTGTCATTTGATAACGGGATCACGTCATTAGGAGAATGATGTGATGGACATGACCCAACCGTTAGCATAGCAAATGATCGTTCAGTTTATTGCTATTGCTTTCACTATGTCAAATACACGTTCCTCTGACCATGAGATCATGCAACTCCCGGATACCATAGGAATACTTTGGGTGTATCAAACGTCACAACGTTACTGGGTGATTATAAAGGTGCACTACAGGTATCTCCGAAAGTGTTTGTTGAGTTGGCATGGATCGAGATTGGGATTTGTCACTCCGACTATCGGAGAGGTATCTCTGGGCCCTCTCGGTAATACAACATCACAGAAGCCTTGCAAGCACCGTGACTAAAGAGTTAGTTGCAAGATGATGTATTACGGAACGAGTAAAGAGACTTGCCGGTAACGAGATTGAACTAGGTATTGGATACCGACGATCGAATCTCGGGCAAGTAACATACCGCCGGACAAAGGGAACAACGTATGTTGACATATGAGGTTCACCGATAAAAATCTTCGTAGAATATGTAGGAACCAATATGAGCATCCAGGTTCCGCTGTTGGTTATTGACCAGAGAGTCATCTCGGTCATGTCTACATCATTCCCGAACCCGTAGGGTCCGCACACTTAAGGTTCGATGACGATTTAGTATTATATGAGTTATGTGATCGGTGGCCGAAGTTTGTTCGGAGTCCCGGATGAGATCACGGACATGATGAGGAGTCTCGAAATGGTCGAGAGGTAAAGATTCATATATTGGAAGGCTATATTCGGACGTCGGAAAGGTTCCGAGTGATTCGGGTATTTTTCGGAGTACCGAGGAGTTACGGGAATTCACCAGGAGAAGTAATGGGCCTTATTGGGCCATACGGGAAAAGGAGAGGCAGGCCACGTGAGGAGGCGCACGCCCCCCCTTGCCCAAACCGAATTGGACTAGGGGAGGGGGCGCAGCCCCCTCTTTCCTTTCCCTCTCCCTTCCCCCTTTCCTACTCCGTATGGGAGGTGGAATCCTACTAGGACTAAGGAGTCCTAGTAGGACTCCCCACACTTGGCGCACCCCTAGAGGGCCGGCCTCCTTCCTCTCATCCTTTATATACGGGGGCAAGGGGGCACCCCAAAGAACACAATTGTCCCATAGCCGTGTGCGGTGCCCCGATCTCCGTTTTCCACCTCGGTCATATTTTCGGAGAGCTTAGGCGAAGCCCTGCCGGAATCACTTCACCGACACCGTCGCCACGCCGTCGTGCTGATGGAACTCATCTACTACCTCGACGTCTTGCTGGATCAAGAAGGCGAGGAACGTCACCGAGCTGCACGTGTGTAGAACTCGGAGCTGCCGTACGTTTCGGTACTCGATCGGTGGAGCTCGAAGGATTGTTCGACTACATCAACCGCGTTGTGAGACGCTTCCGCTAACGGTCTACGAGGGTACGTAGACACACTTCCCCCTTTCTCGTAGCGATGCATCTCCATGGATAGATCTTGCGTGAGCGTAGGAATTTTTTTGTAATTAGATGCTCCGTTCCCGAACAGTGGCATCCGAGCCAGGTCTATGCGTAGATGTGATTTGCACGAGTAGAACACAAGTGAGTTGTGGGCGTGGGTGTATACATATTGCTTGCCGTTACTAGTTGATACTTGATTCGGCGGTATTGTGAGATGAAGCGGCCCGGACCAACATTACGCGTACGCTTACGCGAGACAGGTTTCACCGCTAAGTGCACTCGTTGCATAAAGGTGACTGGCGGGTGTCTGTCTCTCTCACTTTAGTTGAATCGGTTTCAATGAAGAGGGTTCTTTTAGAAGATCAAAAAGCAATCACTACACCACGTTGTGGTTTTGCGTAGGTAAGAACGGTTCTTGCAAACCCGTAGCAGCCACGTAAAACTTGCAACAACAAAGTAGAGGACGTCTAACTTGTTTTTGCAGGGTATGCTGGTGATGTGATATGGCCAAGACATGATGTGATATAAGTTGTTGTATGAGATGATCATGTTTTGTAAAGTTATCAGGCAACCGGCAGGAGCCTTATGGTTGTCTCTTTATTGTATGCAATGCCAACGCTATGTAATTGCTTTACTTTACCGCTATGAGTTAGCAGTAGTAGTAGTAATAGCAATAATTGGCGAGACGACCACGACGCTACGATGGAGATCAAGGTGTCAACCCGGTGACGATGGAGATCATGACGGTGCTTTACTGATGGAGATCAAAAGCACAAGACGATGATGGCCATATCATGTCACATATATTGAATTGCATGTGATGTTAATCCTTTTATGCATCTTATTTTGCTTAGGACGACGGTAGCATTATAAGATGACCCCTTCACTAAATTTCAAGATAAGTGTTCTCGCCTAGTATGCACCGTTGCGAAGGTTCGACGCTTCTAAGCACCACGTGATGATCGGGTGTGATGGATTCTTTCGTTCGCATACAACGGGTGTAAGCCAGTTTTACACACGCAGAATACTTGGGTTAAACTTGACGAGCCTAGCATGTACAGACATGGCCTCGGAACACAAGAGACCGAAAGGTCGAACATGAGTCATATAGTAGATATGATCAACATGAAAGATGTTCACCATTGATAACTAATCCACCTCACATGATGATTGGACGTGGTTTAGTTGATGTGGATCATGTTACACTTAGACAACTTGAGGGATGTCAATCTAAGTGGGAGTTCTTAAGTAATTTGATTAATTGAACTTCAATTATCATGAACATAGTCTAAATAATCTTTGCAATTTTATGTTGTAGATCAATAGACCACGCTGTAGTTCCCCTGTTTTTATTATGTTTCCTAGAGAAAACGAAGTTGAAAGTTGATGGAAGCAACTATGCGGACTAGGTCCGTGATCTGAGGATTGTCCTCACTGCTGCATAGAAGGCTTATGTCCTTAATGCACCGCTCAGTGAAATACCCCTACGGCTTCGTCTGAGGACGTTATGAACGTCTGGCAGACAAGAAAAGATGACTACTCGATAGTTCAGTGCGCCATACTTTACGGCTTAGAACCGGAGCTCCAAATATGTTTTGAGCAACACAGAGCATATGAGATATTCCAAGAGCTGAAAATTTGTTTTTCAAGCTCACACCCGGGTCGAGAGGTATGACACCTTCGACAAGTTCTATAGCTACAAGATGGAGGAGAACAGCTCCGTTAGTGAGCATGTACTCAGAACATCTGAGTACTTCAATCACTTGAATTAAGTGGGAGTTAGACTTCCAAATAAAGTGGTGATTGATAGAGTTCTCTAGTCACTATCACTAAGCTACTGGATTTTCGTGATGAACTATAAACATGCAAGGGATAGAAGATCCTTAAGCTATTCGCGATGCTACAAGCTGCGGATGTAGAAATCAAAAAGGGAGCATCAAGTGTTGATGGTTAATAAGACCACTAGTTTCAAGAAGGGCAAGGGAAATAAAAGGGAACTTCAAGAAGAACGGTAAAACAGTTACCGCTCACGCGAAGAAACCCAAGGCTGAACCAAACCCGAGACTTAGTGCTCCCATTGCAAAGGGAAATGTCACAGGGAGCGGAACTTCCCCAAAGTAACTGGCAGATAATAAGACTGGCAATGTCAACAAAGATATTTGATATACATGTTATTGATGTGTACCTTACTAGTACTCGTAGGAGCACCTGGGTATTTGATACTTGTTCAGTTGCTTGCAACTTGAAACATGGAGCTTCGGAATAAACGAGGGCTAGCTAAGAACGAGGTGACGATGTGCATTGGAAGTGTCTCCAAGGTTGATGTGATCACCATCGCCACGCTCTCTCTACCTTCAGGATTAGTGATGAACCTAAATAATTGTTATTTGGTGCTTGCGTTAAGCATGAACATTATATCTGATAGTGTTTATTGCAAGACGGTTATTCAATTTCAGAGAATAATTGTTATTCTATTTATTTGGATAATATCATTGATGATCATGCACTTAAAATGAAAGGTTTATTGAATCTTGATCGTAGTAATACACATGTTCATAACACGAATGCCAAAAGATAATGATAGTACCACATATTTGTGGCACTGCCGCTTAGGTCATATCAAGTGTTAAACACATGAAGAAACTCCATACAGATGGGTTTTTGGAATCTCTTGATTATGAATCATTTGAGACATGTGAACTGTGCCTTATTGGCAAGATGACTAAAACTCCGTTCTCCGGAACAATGGAGCGAGCAACCAACTTATTGGAAATAATACATACCGATGTATGCGTTTCGATGAGTGTTGAGGCGCGCGGTGGATATCGTTATGTTCTCACGTTCACAGATGATTTGAGTAGATATGGCTATGTCTACTTGATGAAGCATAAATCTGAAACATTTGAAAAGTTCAAAGAATTTCAGAGTGAAGTAGAGAACCATCGTAACAAGAAAATAAAGTTCTTATGATCTGATCGTGGAGGAGAATATTTGAGTTACGAGTTTGGCAATCATTTAAGACAATGTGGAATTGTTTCACAGCTCACGCCACCTGGAACACCACAGTGTAATGGTGTGTCCGAACATCGTAATCGTACTCTATTAGATATGGTGCGTTCTATGATGTCTCTTACCGATTTGCCACTATCATTTTGGGGTTATGCATTAATGACAGCTGCATTCACTTTAAATAGGGCACCGTCTAAATCCGTTGAGACGACACCGTATGAACTGTGGTTTGGCAAGAAACCTAAGCTGTCGTTTCTGAAAGTTTGGGGAAGCGATGCTTATGTCAAAAGGCTTCAGCCAGATAAGCTCGAACCCAAAGCGGATAAGTGCGTCTTCATAGGATACCCAAAGGAAACCGTTGGGTACACCTTCTACCACAGATCCGAAGGCAAAGTATTCGTCGCTAAGAATGGATCCTTTCTAGAGAAGGAGTTTCTCTCGAAAGAAGTGAGTGAGAGGAAAGTAGAACTTGATGAGGTAATTGTACCTCCTCTGGATAGTAGTACGTCACAGACCAGAGAAGAAGTTAATGATGATGATCATGAAACTTCGGATCAAGTTGTTACTGAACTTCGAAGGTCAACCAGGACACGTTCCGCACCAGAGTGGTAAGGAAATCCAGTCTTGGAGGACATGTTGCTAGACAACGATGAACCTTCGAACTATGAAGAAGCGATGGCAAGCCCGGATTCCGACAAATGGCTTGAGGCCATGAAATCCGAGATTGGATCCATGTATGAGAACAAAGTGTGGACTTTGGTAGACTTGCCCGATGAACGGCGAGCTATTGAAAATAAATGGATCTTTAAAAAGAAGACGGATGCTGATGGTAATATCACCGTCTATAAAGCTCGACTTGTTGCTAAAGGTTATCACCAAGTTCAAGGAGTTGACTACGATGAGACTTTCTCACCCGTAGCGATGCTAAAGTCTGTCAGAATTATGTTAGCAATTGCCGCGTTTTATGATTATGAAATCTGGCAAATGGACGTCAAAACGGCATTCCTTTACGGATTCCTTAAGGAAGAATTGTATATGATACAGCCGGAAGGTTTTGTCGATCCTAAAGGCGCTAACAAAATATGCAAGCTCCAGCGATCCATCTATGGACTGGTGCAAGCATCTCGGAGCTGGAATACTCGCTTTGATGAAGTGATCAAAGCGTTTGGGTTTATACAAGTTTATGGAGAAACTTGTATTTACAAGAAATTGAGTGGGAGCTCTATAGCATTTCTAATAGTATATGTGGATGACATATTGTTGATTGGAAATGATGTAGAATTTCTGGAAAGCATAAAGAATTGAAAGGAGGTTTTCAATAAAAACCTGTTTTTGAGTTATCCACAGATTGGGCATCGAGATCTATGGAGACAGATCAAAACGCCTGATAAAAGTTCACACATCTTGATGAGTTTTTTGAAGAAGTTCAAAATAGGATCAAGTCAAAGAAATGAGTTCTTGCCTGGTGTGAAGTGGAGTAAGACTTGAAAATCTAGGTAAAGGTTGTTTTACATGTTAGGCATCAAAATCTATAGAGATAGATTGAGACGCCTCATAGGACTTTCACGAAGCACATACCTTGACAAGATTTTGAAGAAGTTCAAAATGGATCAGTCAAAGAAAGGGTTCTTGCCTGTATTGCAAGGTGTGAGATTGAGTAAGACTCAACGCCCGACCACGACAGAAGACAAAGAGAAGATGAGTGTCATCCCCTATGCCTCAGCCATAGGCTCTATTTTGTATGCCATGCTGTGTACTAGACCTGATGTATGCCTCGCTATTAGCTTGGTGGGAAGGTACCAAAGTGATCCAGGAGTAGATCACTGGACAGCGGTCAAGAATATCCTGAAGTACCTGAAAAGGACTAAGGAAGAATTTCTCGGGAATAGAGGTGATAAAGAGTTCATCTTAAAGGGTTACGTCGATGCAAGCTTTAAACACCGATCCGGAAGACTATGAGTCTCAGACCGGATACGTAAAGTGGGACAGTCGGTTTTGGAGTAGCTCCAAGCAGAGTGTGGTAGCAGCATCTACATATGACATAGAGATTTGCCAAGAACACGCGGAACTAAATATTTCAGACCCGTTGACTAAAAACCTCTCTCACAAGCAAAACATGATCAGCCCTAGAACTGATTGGATGTTAATTACATGGAGATGTAAACTAGATTATTGACTCTAGTGCAAGTGGGAGACTGTTGGAAATATGCCCTAGAGGCAATTAATAAAGTGTTTATTATTATCATATTTCTCCGTTCATGATAATGGTTTATTATTCATGCTAGAATTGTATTGACCGGAAACTAAATACATGTGTGGATAATAGACAAATACTATGTCCCTAGTATGCCTCTACTAGACTAGCTCGTTGATCAAAAGATGGTCAAGGTTTCCTGACCATGGACATGAGTTGTCATTTGATAACGGGATCACATCATTAGGAGAATGATGTGATGGACATGACCCAACCGTTAGCATAGCAAATGATCGTTCAGTTTATTGCTATTGCTTTCACTATGTCAAATACACGTTCCTCTGACCATGAGATCATGCAACTCCCGGATACCGTAGGAATACTTTGGGTGTATCAAACGTCACAACGTTACTGGGTGATTATAAAGGTGCACTACAGGTATCTCCGAAAGTGTTTGTTGAGTTGGCATGGAGCGAGATTGGGATTTGTCACTCCGACTATCGGAGAGGTATCTCTGGGCCCTCTCGGTAATACAGCATCACAGAAGCCTTGCAAGCACCGTGACTAAAGAGTTAGTTGCAAGATGATGTATTACGGAACGAGTAAAGAGACTTGTCGGTAACGAGATTGAACTAGGTATTGGATACCGACGATCGAATCTCGGGCAAGTAACATACCGCCGGACAAAGGGAACAAGGTATGTTGACATATGAGGTTCACCGATAAAAATCTTCGTGGAATATGTAGGAACCAATATGAGCATCCAGGTTCCGCTGTTGGTTATTGACCAGAGAGTCGTCTCGGTCATGTCTACATCATTCCCGAACCCGTAGGGTCCGCACACTTAAGGTTCGATGACGATTTAGTATTATATGAGTTATGTGATTGGTGGCCGAAGTTTGTTCGGAGTCCCGGATGAGATCACGGACATCACGAGGAGTCTCGAAATGGTCGAGAGGTAAAGATTCATATATTGGAAGGCTATATTCGGACGTCGGAAAGGTTCCGAGTGATTCGGATATTTTTCGGAGTACCGGGGAGTTACGGGAATTCACCGGGAGAAGTAATGGGCCTTATTGGGCCATACGGGAAAAGGAGAGGCAGGCCACGTGAGGAGGCGCACGCCCCCCCTTGCCCAAACCGAATTGGACTAGGGGAGGGGGCGCAGCCCCCTCTTTCCTTTCCCTCTCCCTTCCCCCTTTCCTACTCCGTATGGGAGGTGGAATCCTACTAGGACTAAGGAGTCCTAGTAGGACTCCCCACACTTGGCGCACCCCTAGAGGGCCGGCCTCCTTCCTCTCATCCTTTATATACGGGGGCAAGGGGGCACCCCAAAGTACACAATTGTCCCATAGCCGTGTGCGGTGCCCTGATCTCCGTTTTTCACCTCGGTCATATTTTCGGAGAGCTTAGGCGAAGCCCTGCCGGAATCACTTCACCGTCACCGTCGCCACGCCGTCGTGCTGACGGAACTCATCTACTACCTCGACGTCTTGCTGGATCAAGAAGGCGAGGAACGTCACCGAGTTGCACGTGTGTAGAACTCGGAGGTGCCGTACGTTTCGGTACTCGATCGGTGGAGCTCGAAGGATTGTTCGACTACATCAACCGCGTTGTGAGACGCTTCCACTAACGGTCTGCGAGGGTACGTAGACACACTCCCCCCTTTCTCGTAGCGATGCATCTCCATGGATAGATCTTGCGTGAGCGTAGGAATTTTTTTGAAATTACATGCTCCGTTCCCCAACAAAACCATGGGATATCACGCCAGCTTCCATGAAGCAAGACTCGAGCCTCGAAAGCCGGTCTATATTGTCGTGCCTCGAAAGCCGACTCAACATTAATATCTATTCTTGACTTATGTTCCATTATTACAGGGATTACATTTGTTTCCCATTGGCCATGAGCCGCCGGATCTTGGATGAGCCGGGTTAAACAAAAATCCTAAACGGGTTATTTCAGATTTGTGTTACCACAAGTCGGACAGCTATTAAGCGCTCCGGGTTATTCTATGACCTGTGTTCTGCAGTGAAGGATCGGTTACTGCTGGTTCATACAAGTATGACTCGCCATCCTGATATTCAACAAAGCAGTTTTCCAACGAAGATTGGGCGGGTTAATATTCAATCATACCAGTGCAGCAGTTTCATCCCCAACACTGCAAAATTTCAAGTACATGAAGGCACGACAGAGCACTTAAGTGTTTTTTCTGCTATCCTATTACAAAAGCCAAAATTGGGCTCCATAATGTCAAAGTTCTTTGGAGCTCTACTCCTGGGCACCCGTTTCAGCGCCCTCCGGGTTATCAGCTCCCGGGTTAGCTCCCTCTTGCTGTTTCTTGCCGGCTTGAGACTCCGGGTCACCCTGCTCCGGTTCTGTTGTTCCTCTTATCTGAAGATTTTCGAAGTCCCAGTCGAGGGTGGTCAAGGCTTGGAACTCGGCGTCCTCTCCCAAGATAATTGTCGGATCAACATCAGGAGCAAAAATGTGCTTACGGCGTGTTGGCGTCAGGTCGATTGCCTTGAAGATTGGCGGTGTGACCCGTTGGTTATTTTCACCATAGTCCGCCTGGTACCTCTTCAAGTCCACCTCTTCAGCAATTTGACTCGCCACGACGCGCGTCTCCTTCAAACAGCGTGAATAATTAGATGAACTGAATTCTGTGCAATCCTCCTTCAATTTCGGAAACCCGCCAGCCAGCTCAGACAAATCCATATCCGGCACATACGCCTTGGCTCGGCCCAGGGCTAGCATGCTGGCTGATCGGGCGGCTGATTTCTGGAGCTCCTCGATGTACTTCGGCACGGTGGACAGTTGATTCAACACGTCCCTGATATATTTTGGCGGCTCTTTATGTCTCATCACTGACATAATTGTGAACAAACTCCCGGCATAGAGTTGCTCCACAAAGGTGTACATCGCCTTTAGCTTGACCCGCGGCTCTTGTCCAAGATTTACAGTCCGGTTCCCTGCAATTTTTTGCCCAAGTATGACTCAACTACAGGTTGCAGTTCGCAGGCGAGTTAACAGTACCCAATATGACTCGAATAAAAGATTGGCAGGTACTTACCAAAGATAGATTGGGTCATTTGATTGAGGTGACGCTTTAACCCGGTTAACTCTTCAGAGAGAGGCTTGATTTTGTCCTCCGCTTCTTCAGTACGTTTCAACAGCAATGATTTTTCTCTCTCATGAGAGGCCGTCAACACTCTTAGTTTTTTGGCGGTTGTTGATGCTGCCTCTTCTAGAGATGCGGCTGCTGATTCGGCATCAGATCGAAGTTTTCTCTCTGCCTTAAGTTGCTCTTGCAAGCCGGCTACTCTTGACTCGGCATCATTCAACAGATCCTGTCACAACCAGATCACATAAGTACACTATACAATCCTGAAGTCCCAAGCAGTTGCTAGCAATCTACATGGCACTTGGGGGCTAATGCAAGTTCATTTTTTCTTACAAATATCAAGGGAAAGCTCCAACTCATCTCAGTCCAATGAGTCGGCCCTTGGCGGCTATCACAGTCAATTTTCTTCTACATACGGCATTAATATTATTGCAGACCCGGCTGTTTTACAGAAACAAGCCGGCCCTTGGGGGCTACATGTCACTTTGTTCTCAATATTATGGAAGACCCGGCTGTTTCACAGAAACAAGCCGGCCCTTGGGGGCTACACGTCGCTTTTACAAAGGACAATTGTTGAAGACCCGGCTGTTTTTATCAAAATGAGTCGGCCCTTGGGGGCTACACGTCGCTTTTACACAGGACAATTGTTGCAGACCCGGCTCATTTTATCAAAATGAGTCGGCCCTTGGGGGCTACATGTTGCTTTTCAAATATATGATTAAAGAACCGGCTTGTTATATACATAACAACCCGGTCCTTGGGGGCTATAGTTCTGCACCTGAGTATTATCATCCTTGAAGACTTACACACATTCATGCTAACATCTGTCTAAGACTTGGCGGCTACACAAGATATATAATTATGGAAAGGACGAGATTCTATTTACCTCATATTTCCTTTTCAACATGTTGACCAAGTTGGCTTCCATTTCCTGGCTTGTTGATAGCCGAGTCAGATATAATTCATGAATAGCGGCCGCACTGAGTCCTTAAAGCATTGGGAGTTCAAGTTTGTTTTTTCCTTTCTCAGCCGCCACCGGGTCATCTTTTGATACAAGTTTGGTCAAAACAGTTGATGGCTCTGGAGCTTTAAAAGACGCCCCTGTGATGGTGACTTCGTCGGCAGGTTGCGGAGATGATAAAGCTATATCTTCAGTCGCCTTCCGTGGATTAGAAGGGTGAGCAGGACTTGCCGGGTTAAGATCCTCCATCGTGTCAGATGCGCCCACTTGAGTATTTACCTCTTCAGTAGTTGGCGGCTCGTGTTGCTTGGGCGGATCAACATTTGCACCAGCTTGATCCTTTGCCGTCTCATGTTGTCCTACAGGGGTCACCAAATTTGGATCTTCCGGTTCAAGGTTCTCTGGGGTCGAGGATGACTCGCCAGTTTTCCTCTTTTTGGCCTTGGCCCTGCGAGGGTACAAGAAGATTCAGATCAATAATACGACATGTATAACCTAGCATGACTCATCGACAAGCACTTACCCTGGTTTGATGATCAAGGGTGGCAATTGAGTGGCAGATGAGTCGCCAGATGATGGCGGCGACTCCTGATAATCTGAGTCAGACGGGTTAAGTGGTTGTTTAAAAAGACCGGCAAGCGGGTGAGATGGAGTGGGACTATGAGGCACCTCATTTCGACGCTTGCGGAGGTTTGGCGTATAAGATAAGCCGCCCAAAAGCTCTCCAGTGCCACTTCGAGTCTGGCGCCTTACCGATTCGGCATGCTGTGATTTCTTTAAAGAAATTTTTTGGTCTAAGTGAGCAAGTGGATGAGAAAAGGGCACTTTCCTCACAGTTTTTCTTAGTTTTTGGGGAACAAAGTTGTCTGAGTCGGAAGAGATAGAAATTACCTCAACGTCATCAGCCCGGCTTACATCAACATCGTCCTGGAAATAAGAGGCGTCAGCCAGTGCAACGAAAAGACAGCAAGGGAGTCAAGTTCTACCTCTGATTCATCATCAACCAATGGCGACTAGCCCCTAGCTGCCGTCTCATGTTCAGCGGCCGGCTTGTTCTTTTTCCGAGCTGACGCAGCTTTGGATTTGGCGATTGCTTTCTTCGTCCTCCTGTTCCAGAATGAAGAGTTGACCTGCAGTTTAACAAGATCAACGAGTAAGCTTAATTTATGGATTGATAAGCCGGATGAAACAATTACAAGAATGCTTACTGGAGGAGCTTGGTGGAGGGCATAAAATGGCTTTAGTCCGGTCTTGTTGCATGCTTCTTGAGTTTCCCTGAGTAGCTTCTTCGTCGCCTTATTTATCTCATCAGCTGACATATCAACAGGACTGAACCATTGAGGGTCGCTTGACTCGCCAGTATAATTACACATTAAGTCGCCTCGGCGGCTTAAGGGCAGGATCTGCCAGGTAAGCCAGCACCGGGTCAAGTCAACATCAGTCAGACCGTTCATTAGCAAAGCTCTCAACTTTGGATAGACGTGGGCGACTTGAGCACGTTTTTCTTGTGAAGCCCAGCCAGGAAGTTCAAAGGTTGGGGGAAGGCGTTCAGGTCTATAACCCGGCAGAGGGTTTTCATCAGCTGGAGCTGTGTTCTTGCAATAGAACCATGTTTTATTCCAACCTTTAGGGTGACTCGGCAGAGCAGCTGCAGGAAAAGGAACGTCTCTTCGTCTTTGAATTGAGACCCCGCCAAGTTCCAGGCAGGGGCCGTCAGCGCACTCAGTTTGCCGGTTGAGGTAGAAGAACTCTCTGAAGAGAGGAACGGTGGGCTCTATTTGCAAATATACCTCACATAAAACTTGAAATTGGCACAGGTTGGATACAGAGTTTGGACCAATGTCTTGCGGGTGTAGGTTGAAAAAGTGTAGAACATCCCGGAAGAATTTTGACCCGGGTGGAGAGAAAGCTCTGAGAAGATGGTCAGTAAAAATCACGACTTCCCCTTCGCGGAGGTGAGGGGTGTCTTCTGCTGCTGAAGGGGCTCGATAGCCAATTACTTCTTGAGCCGGTAGGAAGCCTTGCTCTTTATAATCTTTCAGTATGAGATCAGAGACTTGAGAATACGTCCAGTTGTAGACTGTGGTCTTCGCCATAGCAAGTCGCCTAAATATGAATGAGGAATGCAAAAACATAAATGGCAGGGTTACTCATGTTCATGGTAAAGCTTGCATCATGTGATCAAAGGAACAGGGGCGAGTCACCACGTTCAGTAAGTCGCCCGACTGGGATTTCAGCTATAAGTGGACATGAGTCGCCAAGAGTAAGGGCGGCTTACCAGATGCTAGAATTTCTAGTTTTTGCTAAGTGTTGCACAAACAGGTTTCACACAGATCGGATGATTTTTTAGATCTATAAAATCAGTTTAAAGAAAAATATTTTCAGCGCCGAGTTCATTCACTGGAAGTCCTAAGTTGATCTATCTATTGTTTCTACCAAAGTTCAAGTTCGTCCAGATACAAAAATGATGCTGCAATTAACGGCGGAGCATTTCTGAATCAAGGAAGTGCAAAACCTAGATCTAATGATGGCAATGGCGGTATGGCCGAGGCAAGAACAACGATGAACTAGGTAGCGCTACAGTGTAGATCTATGGCGACGGGAATGAGTACCTGGTTGCGGGAGATGATCCCGGGCGGTGTGAATGAGCTCCGACGACGATGCACACGAAGAAGACGAAGGCTTGGGGACGCTGGCGAGCTTAAGGGCGAGCGGCGGCGGAGCTCCAGGCGCACGTATGGCGAGAGGAGGAAGAAGAAGACTCGAGGCGGTAAAGTGAAAATGAGGACCCCTCGGGAGCATTTAAAGGAAAGGAAAAGCGAAACGGCAAGTGCGAGAATCAAGGCGACGCAGTGATAAAAGGCGCCTCGTTTATCGGGCCTGTCAGATCCACTCAAGATTTTAAATGACGTCACGCGAGATTTGCGGATATCAGTTGAATGGAGTAATAGATTTCAAAGGGAAAATATGACAAGTGTGAAACATGTTATAAGCCGGCAACTATAAGCCGGCCGCGACCCAGAAGATCAGTACGGGTTATTCTTATTTTGAAAGTTGACGTGAATAAATTCAAATCAACCTGGGGGCTAATGTTGGGGATATAACCCCTGGATATAACCCGCCAAGATGTAACCCGCCCGTTTAGGGTCGGGTCATTACATGGCGACTCAAGAGGAAAGCTTTGGCCAGGTGGGCCGTGATGATCCAGAAGACATGGGCCAGAGGATGAGCCGCCCTTAGTGGGCCGGCTTACGGTCAACCGCCTTGAGTACTTTCCTTGTAAGGCGCCACAGAGAAGCTTTCCTTGTGTAATAAGATGAGTAGGAGTAAGAGTAGGTCACGGGTCATGTTGCGACCCGGACTCTGTTGTAAACCCAGGGCCTCGACCTGTATATAAAGGCGAGCCTCTGGGGCAGAAAGGTGGAAGTTACGAGCTCTCGAGTACTAGGTTAGCCAAGTCGCACCCTTGTAATCGAGATCATCATCAATACAACCAAAGCAGGACGTAGGCTATTACCTCCATCGAGAGGGGGCCGAACCTGGGTAAACCCTTGTCTCTCGATTCCGATCAACCCCGTTCGAGTTACCACCTAGTTGAGATGGCCTCACGACTAAGTCCTTTCACGAGGACATCTGCCGTGACAAAACCACGACAGTTTTGGATGCACAAGTAGTATCTCTACTTGGTGCAGATTTTTGGCTAGCAAAGATATTGGGCAAGCACCATATGTTGGAGGATCTATAACAATATAACTTCTATCTGAATATGAACAAACATAATTCACTACGTTGTCTTCCTTGTCCAACGTCAACAATTTGGCATAAAATACTTAATGGGGGCTCACAATCATAAAAGATGTCCAAGATAGTGTATTTGCATGTGAATCTTCTCTTCCCTTATTAATTCTTTCATGAATTGCATCATTGACTAATGCTATGTTTGTTATCCTCCAATAAATTTTACAACTTATACTTTTCTTTATGTAATGTCATTACTTTCCATAAGATTAGCATATGATCTTATTATTTTCATTGCTATAATTGGAACATGAAAATAAAGAAGCAAAAATTCAAACTACTCTTTATTATATAACTCTCAACTCGATTACATAGATAGATCGATCATGAAGCTAACACTCGAAAATAGATCACACTAAATTTTATTCAACTAGATCACGAAATAACTAAGGATCGAACTAAAAGTAGGTAAAGAAAATAAAAGTGATGGTGATACGATACCGGGGCACCTCCCCCAAGCTTGGCACAAGCCAAGGGGAGTGCCCATACCCATGTGCTCAAGTCTCCTTCTCCGGTGATGGTGGTGATGGCGAAGTCGCAAGCTTGGCCAGCTTACGTTTGAGGATGAAATTTTCCTCCCTCAAATCATCGACTTCTTGGTCAAGCTTCAATACCTTTTTACATAATGCCTCCTTGCTTTCCTGCAGAAAACGGGATGGGATAAATTGGATCTTAGATTTGTTAACAGTGTTTGGGAGGCTCGACTTCTTGAACTCCACATGCATATCTCCAGGTTGAGGTATAGGAGCATCGTCTTCATCCGAACTCGCGTCTTTCGTCCCCTTTATGTAGGCATCTTGCTCTTCCTCTTCAGACCATCCATAGGGGTCTATATCCCCATAGATCTTCGGATTTGCAACATAGTGTGATACGAAGCTCTCACCATCGGAGTCCTGAGACAACATACTTTCAGATCTGCCAGGAAAATAGCACGAAACAAGAACAGAGGAGATTTCTGCGATACGGTGGTCAAAACATACGGGAGTGTATATAAAGAATTTTTATCTTGCAAAACAAGTAATTCAGAAGAAAAACGGAGTCGGGAAGGCTCACGTGGGGCCCACGAGCCACCAGGGCGCGCCAAGGGGGTACGCCCTGGTGCCTCGTGGGCACCAGGTGGGTCCCCTCGGCTGCTTCTTATTTTTGTATTTTTCTAAATATTCCAAAACTGACAGAAAATATTTTTATGAAATTTTTGGAGTCGGTTTACTTACCGTATCACATACCTCTTCCTTTTCAGGGTTCTGGAGTGTTCTGGAAGGTCTCTCTTATGTATTCCTCTGGTGTAATTGTTTCAATAATATTAGTTTCAACATTAATGGGAGTACCTGAAATATAATGCTTAATTCTTTACCCATTCACCACTCTCGGATTAGTGCCTTCGGAATTGTTTATTTTGATGGCTCCGGAGCGATAAACTTCTTCGATGATATACGGTCCTTCCCATTTAGAGAGAAGCTTTCCTGCAAAAAATCTCAAACGAGAGTTGTATAGTAGAACTTGCTCACCCACTTTGAATTCTCGTTTCTGAATTCTTCTATCATGCCATCTTTTAACTTTTTCTTTAAACAATTTGGCATTTTCATAGGCTTGGGTTCTCCATTCATCTAATGAGCTAATATCAAATAATCTCTTTTCACCGGCAAGTTTAAAATCATAATTTAATTCTTTAATTGCCCAATATGCTTTATGTTCTAACTCAAGAGGCAAATGACATGCTTTTCCATAAACCATTTTATAAGGAGACATACCCATGGGATTCTTATAAGCGGTTCTATAAGCCCATAATGCATCGTCAAGTTTCTTAGACCAATTCTTTCTAGATCTATTGACGGTTTTCTGCAAAATTAATTTTATTTCTTTATTGCTCAATTCAACTTGACCACTAGTTTGAGGATGATAGGGAGATGCAATTCTGTGGTTGACATCATATTTAGCGAGCAATTTATGGAATGCACCATGAATAAAATGTGAACCACCATCAGTTATTAAATATCTAGGGACTCCAAACCTTGGGAAAATAACATCTTTAAGCATTTTAATAGAAGTGTTATGATCAGCACTACTAGTTGGAATAGCTTCTACCCACTTAGTAACGTAATCAACAGCAACTAAAATATGAGTATACCCATTGGATTTAGGAAAAGGTCCCATATAATCAAATCCCCAAACATCAAATGGTTCAACAGCAAGTGAATAATTCATAGGCATTTCCTGACGTCTACCAACATTACTAATTCTTTGACATTCATCACAAGATGAGACAAACTTACGAGCATCCTTGAAAAGAGTAGGCCAATAAAAACCAGATTGCAATACCTTATGTGCAGTTCTATCTCCTGCATGGTGTCCTCTGTAAGACTCGGAATGACACTTCCATAGGATTTGTTCCTGTTCATGCTCAGGTATACAACGCCTAATAATACCATCTACTCCTTCTTTATAAAGATGTGGGTCATCCCAGAAGTAATGTCTTAAATCATAAAAGAACTTTTTCTTTTGTTGGTATGTAAAACTAGGTGGTATATATTTAGCAACAATGTAATTAGCATAGTCTGCATACCATGGAGTATTACGAGAAGCATTTATGACAGCTAATTGTTCATCAGGAAAATCATCATTAATAGGAAGTGGGTCATCAAGAACATTTTCAATTCTAGACAAATTATCTGCTACGGGATTCTCAGCTCCGTTTCTATCAATAATATGCAAGTCAAATTCTTGTAGCAATAAAACCCACCTAATGAGTCTAGGTTTAGCATCTTTCTTTTCCATAAGATATTTAATAGCAGCATGATCGGTGTGAACAGTTACTTTAGAATCAACTATGTAGGATCTGAATTTATCACATGCAAACACAACTGCTAAAAATTCTTTTTCAGTGGTAGCATAATTTCTTTGGGCACTGTCTAGAGTTTTACTAGCATAATGGATAACATTTAATTTCTTATCAACTCTCTGTCCTAGAACAGCACCAACAGCATAATCACTAGCATCACACATAATTTCAAAAGGCAAGTTCCAATCAGGTGGTTGAACAATAGGTGCAGTGGTTAAGGCTTTCTTAAGTGTTTCAAAGGCTTCTAGACAATCATCATCAAAAACAAATGGAACATCTTTTTGCAAAAGATTGGTAAGAGGCCTAGAAATTTTAGAGAAGTCTTTAATAAACCTCCTATAGAAACCCGCATGACCAAGGAAACTTCTTATACCTTTAATATCTTTAGGACATGGCATTTTCTCAATAGCATCAACCTTAGCTTTATCAACTTTAATACCTCTCTCAGAAATTTTATGCCCCAAGACAATACCTTCATTCACCATAAAGTGGCACTTCTCCCAATTCAAGACAAGATTAGTTTTTTCACATCTCTGCAAAACTCGATCAAGGTTGCTTAAGCAATCATCAAAAGAAGTTCCGTAAACGGAGAAATCATCCATGAATACCTCAACAATCTTTTCACAAAAGTCAGAGAATATAGCAGTCATACATCTTTGAAAGGTAGCAGGTGCATTGCATAAACCAAAAGGCATACGTCTATAAGCATAAGTTCCAAAAGGACAAGTAAAGGTGGTTTTCTCTTGATCAGATTGTGCTACGGGTATTTGAGAAAAACCAGAATAACCATCTAGGAAACAAAAGTGTGTGTGCTTAGACAATCTTTCTAACACTTGATCAATGAAAGGTAAGGGGTAATGATCTTTTCTAGTAGCTTTGTTTAATTTTCTAAAATGAATTACCATCCTATAGCCAGTTACAATTCTTTGTGGAATGAGTTCATTTTTATCGTTAGGAACAACGGTAATACCCCCTTTCTTAGGGACACAATGAACAGGACTTACCCATCGACTATCAGCTATGGGATAGATTATACCTGCTTCCAGAAGTTTTAATATTTCAGTTCTTACCACCTTTTTCATCTTAGGATTTAATCGTCGTTGGTGGTCGACAACTGGTTTAGCATCAGGCTCCATATTAATTTTGTGCTGACATAGAGTGGGACTAATGCCCTTAAGATCATCAAGAGTATTTCCAATAGCAGCTCGGTGCTTCCTCAGAGTTTTTAGTAATCTCTTTTCTTCATGCGCTGAAAGTTTAGCACTAATAATAACAGGATATATCTTCTTTTCATCAAGATAAGCATATTTCAATGCACTGTTGAGGATATCGCTTATCGTTATGTTCTCGGTCAGCTGGGGATTAGAGATTAATCAGAAATCGGTCGATTAATCGATTTTATCGGTCGATTATTAATCGGATAATTTTTGCAAATCCTAGGTTCCCAACACTAAAATATGCTATATTCAACACCAAAACTATATTGGACAGATGTGTTACCTTGATTCCTAGCCTTTGAATCCTCGTATAACGAAAAACAAAATAGGACAACAATACATATTGCGTAACAATTTCCACAAAACACAAATAAGCATAGTTTTTGCAAACATAGTGCTATGAATAGGTCCGATTTATCGGTAGATTCCCGATAAATCGCTTGTCAGAGCGATAAATCGGCCCAAAAGATAAATGGTGAAGATAAGGCATTATCTTATCGGTCACCCCCCGAGTAGCAATAAATCGGAAGATTAATCGCTGAATCAGGTAATTGCTTCAATTCGAATACATGATCACCCTTAGGTGGAGGAGGACCTCCAAGAGTTTCAACAGGCAAATTATGTTTAAGGATGGGTGGCTGATCAAAGAACATTCTATCTATTTCATTTCTTTCATTCATGTGCATATCATTCTCATGGTCTAGCAAATATTGTTCTAAAGGATCAGTAGGAGGTACGGCAATAGAAGCAAGACCGACAATTTCATCTTTACTAGGCAATTCTTTATCATGAGGCTGTCTACAAAATTTGGAGAAATTAAACTCATGAGACATACCACCAAAATCAACACTAACAATTTCTTTAGCGCAATCAATCTTGGCATTAACAGTGTTCAACAAAGGTCTACCAAATATAATGGGACAAAAATCATCTTGTGGAGAACCAAGGACTAGAAAATCAGTTGGGTATTTTATTTTTCCACACAATACTTCAACATCTCTAACGATCCCAAGCGGTGTAATGGTGTCTCTGTTTGCAAGTTTAATAGTAACATCAATGTCCTCAATTTCAGCAGGTGCAATATCATTCATAATTTCTTGATATAAGGTAAATGGAATGGCACTCACACTAGCACCCAAATCACATAAGCCATGATAACAGTGATCTCCTATTTTAACTGAGACAACAGGCATGCCCACAACGGGTCTGTTTTTATCTTTAGAATCAGGTTTAGCAATTCTAGCTGCTTCATCGCAAAAGTAAATAACATGCCCATCTATATTATCAACCAAGAGATCTTTAACCATTGCAACATTAGGTTCAACTTTAATTTGTTCAGAGGGTCTGGGTGCTCTAATATTACTTTTGTTAACCACAGTTGAAACTTTAGCATGTTCCTTAATCCTAACAGGAAAATGTGGTTTCTCAATATAAGCGGTAGGCACAACTGGATCAACATGGTGAACAATTGTTTTTTCTTTAACACTAACAGGTTCCTCAATCTTTTCTTTAACAGGGGGATGATATTTAAACCACTTCTCCTTAGGGAGATCAACATGAGTAGCAAATGATTGACAACAGGAAGCTACTATCTCAGAGTCAAGTCCATATTTAGTGCTAAACTTATGAAAGGCATCGGTAGTCATAAAAGATTTAACACAGTCGAACTCAAGTATTACACCTGACTCATTACCTTTGTCGAGTTCCCAATCTTCAGAGTTGCATTTAATTCTTTCCAAAAGATCCCATCTGAATTCAATAGTTTTCTTCATAAAGGAGCCAGTCGAAGAAGAATCGAGCATATTTTGATTATCATGAGAAAGCCGAGCATAAAAATTCTGTAAGATAATTTCTTTTGAGAGCTCATGATTGGGACATGTGTACATCATGTACTTAAGCCTCCCCCAAGCTTGAGCGATGCTTTCTCCTTCACGAGGCCAAAAATTATATATATAATTCCGATCACGATGAACCAAATGCATAGGATAAAATTTCTGATGGAATTCTAGTTTCAATCGGTTCCAGTCCCATGTATCAGTATCATCACAAAGCCTATACCATGTCAATGCCTTTCCCCCGAAAGATAAAGGGAATACTTTCTTCTTAACTCCATCTCCGGATATACCTGCAAGCTTAAACAATCCACAAATTTCATCCACATAGATCAAATGCATATCAGGATGTACCGTCCCATCTCCTGCATAAGGATTAGCTAGCAGTTTCCCTATCATACCCGAAGGAATGTCATATTCAATATTTTCAGTAGGTGCAGTAGGTTGAGGAGCAACTTTTGGTGTTTCCGGTCGAGGTGAAGATACCCCGAACAAACCCCTCAAAGGATTACTTTCCATAGTGACAAGTAACAGTAAATTTCAGCACGTAATATAAATGTTTCCTTACCAAATTCCACTCACCAAAGGCGCTTCACTCCCCGGCAACGGCGCCAGAAAAGAGTCTTGATGACCCACAAGTATAGGGGATCAATCGTAGTCCTTTCGATAAGTAAGAGTGTCAAACCCAACGAGGAGCAGAAGGAAATGACAAGCGGTTTTCAGCAAAGTATTTTCTGCAAGCATTGAAATTATCGGTAACGAGTAGTTTGATAGCAAGATAATTTGTAACAAGTGACAAGTAGCAATAGTAACAAAGAGTGCAGCAATATATCCCAATCCTTTTTGTAGCAAAGGACAGGCCGGAACGATCTCTTATAGTAAGTAAAGCGTTCTTGAGGACACATGGGAATTTCATCTAATCACTTTCATCAGGTTTGTTTGATTCGCGTTCGCTACTTTGATAATTTGATATGTGGGTGGACCGGTGCTTGGGTGTTGCCCTTACTTGGACAAACCTCCCACTTATGATTACCCCCTCTCGCAAGCATCCGCAACTACGAAAGAAGAATTAAGATAACTCTAACCATAGCATTAAACATATGGATCCAAATCAGCCCCTTACGGAATAGCGCATAAACTAGGGTTTAAGCTTCTGTCACTCTAGCAACCCATCATCTAATTACTACTCCACAATGCGTTCCCTTAGGCCCAAACATGGTGAAGTGTCATGTAGTCGACATTCACATGACAACACTAAGAGAATCAACAACATACATATCATCAAAATATCGAACGAATACCAAATTCACATGATTACTTATGACAAGACTTCTCCCATGTCCTCAAGAACAAAAGTAACTACTCACAAATCATCAACATGCCCATGATCAGTAGGGTATTGAATAGCATAATAGATCTGAACATATAATCTTCCACCAAATAAACCAACTAGCATCAACTACAAGATGTAATCAACACTACTAGCAACCCACATGTACCAATCTGAGATTTTGAGACAAAGATTGAATACAAGAGATGAACTAGGGTTTGAGATGAGATGGTGCTGGTGAAGATGTTGATGAAGATTGGTCCTCCCACGATGAGAGGGTCGCTGGTGGTGTCGATGGCGACGATTTTCCCCTCCCGGAGGGAAGTATCCCCGGCGGAATCTCTCCGCTGGAGAGCAAAAGTGCTCCTGCCCAAGTTCCGCCTCGAGACGGCGGCGCACCATCCCAAAAGTCTTCTCTATAATTTTTTAGGTCAAATGCACTTATATACCAGAAAATGGGGGCCAGAAGTGGGCCAGGGGCTCCACGAGGTACTAGGGCGCGCCTGGGGGGGTGGCGCGCCCTGGTGCCTCGTGGGCACCTGGGTGGCCCCCTCTGGTACTTGTTGATGCCAATAGTTTTTATTTATTCCAAAATAAATCTCCAGAAAATTTCAGCTCATTTGGAGATGTGCAGAATAGGTATCTCTGACATAGCTTTTTCAGGTCCAGAATTCCAGCTGCCGACATTCTTCCTCCTTGTGTAAATCTTGCATATTAAGAGAGAAAAGGCATTAGAATTGCTCCACAA
Source organism: Elymus sibiricus (assembly GCA_039707655.1). NCBI lineage: Eukaryota > Viridiplantae > Streptophyta > Magnoliopsida > Poales > Poaceae > Elymus > Elymus sibiricus. The sequence goes on along the minus strand of CM077674.1, from coordinate 381,386,049 downwards.
AGTGTTATATTGATAACATTATAAATAACAGTAGCAAAACATGATGCAAAATGGACGTATCAGCGTCCAGCTGAGCGATGGCGCGCGGGCGGCCGAGTGGTGAAGACATGTCCAACCGAGTGGTGACGCACGGGGCGGCCGAATGATGAAGACATGTCCAGCCGAATGGCGACGTGCGGGGCGGCCGAGTGGTGAGGACGTGTCCAATTGATGGCGACACGCGGGGCGGCCAAGTGGTGAAGACATGTCCAACCGAGTGGCGATGCGCGAGGCAGCCGTGTGGCGAAGATGTGTCTCACCGAGTGGCGACGCGCAAGGCGGCCGAGTGGTGAGGATGTGTCTCACCGAGTGGCGACGTGCAGGGTGACCGAGTGGTGAGGATGTGTCTCACCGAGTAGCGAGCGACCGAGTGATGAAGATGTGTCTCACCGAGTGGCGACGCACAGGGCGGCCGAGTGGTGAGGACGTGTCTCACCGAGTGGCGACGAGCAGGGCGACCGAGTGGTGAGGATGTGTCTCACCGAGTGGCGAGCGGCCGAGTGGTGAAGATGTGTCTCACCGAGTGGCGACGCGCAGGGCGGCCGAGTGGTGAGGACGTGTCCAGCTGAGTGGCGACACACGGGGCGGCCAAGTGATGAAGACGCGTCCAGCTGAGAGATGGTGCGCGGGCGGCTGCGTGATGAAGACGCGTACAGCTGAGCGATGGCGCGCGGGGCGGGCGAGTGATGAAGACGCGTACAGCTAAGCGACGGTGCGCGGGGCGGCTGAGTGATGAAGACGCATACAGCTGAGCGACGGTGCGCGGGGCGGCCGAGTGATGAAGACGCGTCCAGCTGAGCGACGGCGCGCGAGGCGGCCGAGTGATGAAGACGCGTCCAGCTGAGTGATGGTGCGCGCGCGTGCGGCTGCGTGATGAAGACGCGTACAGCTGAGCGATGGCGCGCGGGGCGGCCGAGTGATGAAGACGCGTACAACTGAGCGATGGTGCGCGGGGCGGCCGAGTGATGAAGACGCGTACAGCTGAGCGACGACGCGCGGGGCGGCTGCGTGATGAAGACGCGTACAGCTGCTACTTGTAGCTTGCGTTGGTATTATCCCCGAAGAGTAAGGGATGATGCAGCACAGTATAGATAAGTATTTCCCTCAGTTATGAAACCAAGGTTATCGAACCAGTAGGAGAATCACGCAACACCTCATTAGCAGCACCTGCACAAAAACAACAAATCCTTGCACCCAACGCAAACGAGGGGTTGTCAATCTCTCGGCGGTCAATTGCAAGATTAAATTGCATGTGATAGATAGGTAGATTGAAACAAAAATACAAAATAAAATAAATAAAAGAAAATGGCAGCAATATTTTTAGGGTTTTAGTAATATGATTTAGATAGACCCGGGGGGCCATAGTTTTCACTAGAGGCTTCTCTCAAGAAAATAGCATACGGTGGGTAGACAAATTACTGTTAAGCAATTGATAGAAAAGCAAATAATCATGACGATATCCAAGACAATGATCATGTATATAGGCATCACGTCCGAGACAAGTAGACCGACTCCTGCCTGCATCTACTACTACTACTCTACACATCGACCGCTATCCAGCATGCATCTAGTGTATTAAGTCCATAAAGAACGGAGTAACGCCTTAAGAACGATGACATGATGTAAACAAGATAAACTCACGTATGAATAAACCCCATCTTTTTACCCTTAATAGCAACGATACATACGTGTCATGTCCCTTTCTGTCACTTGGATTGAGCACCGCAAGATCGAACGCATTACAAAGCACCACTTCGCATGGCAAGATAAATCAATCTAGTTGACCAAACCAAATCAATAGACCGGAGAAGAAATACGAAGCTATAATAATCATGCATAAAAGAGATTAGAGAAGACTCAAATAATATTCATGGATAATCTGATCATAAACTCACAATTCATCGGATCCCAACAAACACACCGCAAAAAGTGATTACATCGGATAGAACTCCAAGAACATCGAGGAGAACATTGTATTAAAGATCAAAAAGAGAGAAGAAGCCATCTAGCTACTGCCTATGGACGCGAAGGTCTGTAGTAAACTACTCACGCATCATCGGAAGGGCAGCAAGGTTGATGTAGAGCCCCTCCGTGATCGATTCCCCCTCCGGCGGAGTACCGGAGAAGGCCTCCAGATGGGATCTCTCGAGAACAGAAAGTTGCGCTAGTGGAAAAAGTATTTCGTGGACTCCCCTAAGGGTTTCTGATTTTTCCTGAATTTATAGTGATGGAATTAGGTCAAACGGAGCTGAGGTGGGCCCACGAGGCACGAGGGCGCGCCTGCCCCCCTAGGCACGCCCTGGTGGCTCGTGGCCACCTCCTCTGGCGTCTGGTCTACTCCCGAAGCTTTTAGTGTTTATCTTGTCCAGAAAAAAATCTCCAAAAAGTTTCGTGGCATTTGGACTTCGTTTGGTATTGATTTTCAGTAAAACAAAAACAAGGCAGAAAACAGCAACTGGCACTGGGCACTAGGTTAATAGGTTAGTCTCCAAAAATGATATATAATTGCTGTAAATGCATATAAAAACATCCAAGATTGATAATATAACAGCATGGAACAATCAAAAATTATAGATACGTTGGAGACGTATCAACAGCTGAGCGAGGGCGTGCGGGGCGGCCGAGTGATGACGACGCGTACAACTGAGCGACGGCGCGCGAGGCGGCTGAGTGATGAAGACGCATATAGCTGAGCAATGACGCGCGGGGCGGGCGAGTGATGAAGACGCATACAGCTGAGCGACGGTGCGCAGGGCGGCCGAGTGATGAAGACGCGTCTAGCTGAGCGACGGCGCGCGGGGCGGCCGAGTGATGAAGACACGTCCAGCTGAGCGATGGGCGCGGGCGGCTGCGTGATGAAGACGCGTACAGCTGAGCGATGGCGCGTGGGGCGGCCGAGTGATGAAGACGCGTACAGCTGAGCGACGGCGCGCGGGGCGGCTGCGTGATGAAGACGCGTACAGCTGAGCGACGGCGCGCGGGGCGGCCGAGTGATGAAGACGCGTACAGCTGAGCGACGGCGCGCGGGGCGGCCGAGTGATGAAGACGCGTACAGCTGAGCGACGGCGCGCGGGGCGGCCGAGTGATGAAGACGCGTCCAGCTGAGCGACGGCGCGCGGGGCGGCCGAGTGATGAAGACGCGTCCAGCTGAGCGACGGCGCGCGGGGCGGCCGAGTGATGAAGACGCGTCCAGCTGAGCGACGGCGCGCGGGGCGGCCGAGTGATGAAGACGCGTCCAGCTGAGCGACGGCGCGCGGGGCGGCCGAGTGATGAAGACGCGTCCAGCTGAGCGACGGCGCGCGGGGCGGCCGAGTGATGAAGACGCGTCCAGCTGAGCGACGGCGCGCGGGGCGGCCGAGTGATGAAGACGCGTCCAGCTGAGCGACGGCGCGCGGGGCGGCCGAGTGATGAAGACGCGTCCAGCTGAGCGACGGCGCGCGGGGCGGCCGAGTGATGAAGACGCGTCCAGCTGAGCGACGGCGCGCGGGGCGGCCGAGTGATGAAGACGCGTCCAGCTGAGCGACGGCGCGCGGGGCGGCCGAGTGATGAAGACGCGTCCAGCTGAGCGACGGCGCGCGGGGCGGCCGAGTGATGAAGACGCGTCCAGCTGAGTGGCGACGCACAGGGCGGCCGAGTGATGAAGACGCGTCCAGCTGAGCGATGGTGCGCGGGCGGCTGCGTGATGAAGACGCGTACAACTGAGCGAGGGCGCGCGGGGCGGCCGAGTGATGAAGACGCGTCCAGCTGAGCGACGGCGCGCGGGGCGGCCGAGTGATGAAGACGCGTCCAGCTGAGCGACGGCGCGCGGGGCGGCCGAGTTATGAAGACGCGTCCAGCTGAGTGGCGACGCACGGGGCGGCCAAGTGATGAAGACGCGTCCAGCTGAGCGATGGTGCGCGGGCGGCTGTGTGATGAAGACGCGTACAGCTGAGCGATGGCGCGCGGGGCGGCCGAGTGGTGACGACATGTCCAACAGAGTGGTGATGCGCGGGGCGGCCGAGTGGTGTGGACGTGTCCAACCAAGTGGCGACGCGCGGGACGGCCGAGTGGTGAGGACGTGTCCAACCGAGTGGCGACGGGTGGGGCGGCCGAGTGGTGAGGACGTGTCCAACCGAGTGGCGACGCGCGGGGCGGCCGAGTCACTGCACGTTAGTCGTCTGGATGCAAATGTCATCTGAGTTAACCTGCATATCAGTAGTTCGAGTGCGAACTTTATCCGAATAAACATGGACGTTTAGTTATACGAATATAAAAAACTTATCTGCATGTCATCGTGTTAGTCGCTCGAACGAAACGTCCGTCCGAGTGAACTGCTGTCCGGGGACCATGACGGGACGAGTGACCCTGCAGGTTAGTAGCAAGTATAGCCACGAATATTTTTTGCTGACTAAAGTTTCCCTGCACGGATACTATTTTGCAAGGATTAAAGACCAGGGATGGTTATGCATGCATGCACAATTAACTAGCGTAGGAACAGCGGAAGTTTTGGCTGCAGTAATTAATTGCTTAATGAGCCATTTAATGAGCTACGGTAATTAACCGCTTAATTAGGTGATTAAATTAACGAAGGATTATGAGGTGCTCGTTATGCGCTCGGGATAGTGGGCTACGTACCCTTCGATGTGGATGACGCAGATGAAGGAGACGCAGGTGGCCGGGTAGCGTGTGCTGTCGGCGATGTAAGTGAAGGCCGGCGAGCGCGTCACGGGGCGGCAAGCGTGGCACGGGGCCAGCGAGCGCAGCGCTGGGCCAGCGAACGCGGCGCTGGGCCGGCGAGTGTGTCGCGGGGCGGGCGAGCGCGGCGCTGGGCCGGCGAGCGCGTCGCGGGGCGGCAAGCGTGCACGGCGCTGGGCCGGCGAGTGCGGCAGAGCATTTCACCGCTCCGGGAGTCGGACGGGGCTGATCTCTTCGCCCCTTCGTCCGCACATGCGGCGACCATGCGTGGAAGAGCGGCGACGACGTTCGCATACGAGGCCGAAGACGACCCTGTTCTTGGCAAAGGCGAGAGGCATCACAAGTAAAATAGGGAATAGATGTAAGAATGGATACAAACCGTCCGCATCATGGTTCGATAGACGCCACGCCCCACGGTGGGCGCCAACTATCGTGGGAACGATTCCGACAATAGAGAGGGGTAGGGTAAAGGAGCATGATCTATCGAGATGCAAACGGGTGACACGAGTGATTTTAGCGAGTTCAGGCCTCTCGCGGTGAAGATAACAGCCCTACGTCTCGTGCTCCAGATAGGCTTTGTTTTATCTGAGTATGAATCCGGAGATTACAATGTGTGAGAGAGGGGAGATCGGATCTCCATGCCTGAGCTAAGTCCTGAGACTAAAGGCAAGAGAGCCAGGGGAGAAGAATGAGCCTGAGCCCCCAAGTCTAGTGGTGGGGGTGGCTTATATAGAGTGTGCCACCCCCTCACCTCTTATGTTACAAGTTGGGGCATTAATGCCATAATGTCAGCCCACTGCGAAACCTCCACTATGAGGATGATGCTTCGACTGCCTTGTTGATTGTTGGTCTTCGCATATCCGAGTGAGTCATACGGCCGAGTGGTTGACTGTCATCCGAGTGGACGGTACGTCGATATGTCCGAGTGAGTTGATGGTCATCCAAGTGGATGGTATGTTGATTGTCCGAGTAATGCTCTGGGCCCATCTGTCGTATGAACCCCATGCTTTATGATATTTTGACCCTTCATGGGCCTACCTGCTATGTGTATCCCCAACATATAGAAATCTGCAAGCACTGAAAACTATTCCTCCCTCTTGGTCCCTTAGGATCATTCCGGCTCCTGCAATAGAACTCAGGACCGAAGCGTCCGAGTTGAGTTTGACTCTGCCCTCAGCTGGAACGGACCAAGAGCAGGCCTCTTCTTCAATTCTGCATGTGACCTGAACCGGTCTCTGAAAACTTGCAGCTGCTATTTTCCCTTTCACTAGAACATCATTTGAGCACACGTGAATGGAGATTAAGGAGGACAAATAGCTGGCCAGGAAGCGCACAGAAACATTTACGAACGGTGGCTGTTTTGCGTGCACTATTTCGTTACGCACATACCAGATTCGCCAGAAGAGCATCATGATCCTAACTCGCTCCTCTTCATGCATGTTCGACAGGAGATGAAGGAACCAATCTCGACCAACATCAGGTCGAGAACTAGTAGAAGCCTCTCTAAAATTAGAGCATTCATCACTAACCAATTTGTACGCACTACGTACAGTAAAAACTCCACTTTTCTCAGGCGCCCAAGCAACGAAATCATCATCTAGACGAGTAGATGGTTTGATTTTCTGGATTTCAACAATATCAACTGGGAGAAAATACTGATTTATTTTGTCAAGGTCCCAATTACCATGGATATTCAGTAGCTCCGAGACCCACTTCAGGCGGCACCTCCCACGGGGTGTAATTAGACCTCCAGTTGGCTCGCGTGCGATCCATCGGTCTCTCCATATACGTACATCCTGGCCATTTCCGATTCTCCAAACAACGCCTTTTTTTCAAAAGCTCGAGGCCATGGACAATGGCCTGCCATGTAGGCGACGGGTTGCTTGTGAAAACTGTATCCAGTAAACTCCCATTTGGGAAATACTTATATTAGCTTTAAACAGCCTTGCACATAAGCTATTAGGGAACTCAAGTATTATACTTTTGACAGTCACTTATTACTTCCTCCGTTTCAAAATATAAAATGTCGTATTATACTTTTGATCGAAAAAAGGCCAAACGTTTCTATGCTTGACCAAGTTTATAGCAAAATATATCAACATATCTACTGTACTAAATAAATAAAATACTTCGCTTTGACCAAAACATGCCATACACAGTATTGTAAAAACGATGCCAGCACCGGTATAAAAGACAATAGAGGAAAGGCCATAAAAAACATATCAATTTGGATCCAATCTGGAAGATCTGATCGAAACGAAGGCAACGGTGAAAGCACATTGCGGTTTGGATGCTCCATTTGAGCGTCGTGCCTTTCTGAAGTTTCATAATTTGGCTTTTGTTAGCTGGTACCATTTATTTTTGAAGTTAGCCTCCTTCATCCAAGGACAAAAAATGGCACACATCATTTTATCGTTGGTACTGTAAAAAAAAAAACACCCTATCTGGATTATTTTATCATCTTTTGTGCCTTTTTTTTTTTGAACCCGGACATCTTTTGTGCCTTGGTCCCGCAGGTCAGGTTTTCCAGCACGCTCTCCCGGTCGGTTTGCCTGGCTCGACCCACCCATCCACCCCCTTCTTCAAGCCTCTCCCGCCTCTCCCTCTGCTAGCTAGGTCTCGTCTCGTCAGCACGCCCGCGCCGCCGCCCCCTCCCGTCGCCACCGCCGGAGAGTGACGGAACTCCTCGCTCGCCGTCTCCACAGCCCCCGGCGCGCGCGGAGGCCCGGCCAGCCCCGCCTCCCCCCCAGGTACGGCAGCCCTGACCTAGCCCGCTCGGACCGGCCGAGCAGTCGAATCTGAGCCCCCGTTTCCTCTCGCTGAGGACGCCGCGGCCGAGGGCTCGATTCGGTTGCTCCAGCAGCGGATGCTAGCTCGCCCTCCCCGAGGTTTCGGGGGGGCGCTTCGTCCGTGGCGTCTGCTGTGTCTGTCATCTGAGTGATGACGGTGACAGTGACAGTGCTGCTCCTGTTGCTTGCTTGTAGGTCCACCGCTCTCGCTCGCTGCTGAGCCGTCGGAGGATCTCGCGAGGATGTCGTGGTGCACCATCGAGTCCGACCCCGGTAAGCGCAATGTCTCTAGCCTTTACCTCGGTTTTCCTTACCTAGATTGGCTGTGTGTGCTCGGATTACATGGTTCGTTAGCTCTCGATTATCCTATCAGTGTTGTGGTTACTTATTTGGAGGCTTGTTTTTGGGCGTTGATCAGTTGGGCCCTGCAGGCCATGCAATTTCAGTACCTGTTGTGCTTTGTGAGGATCAGAGTAGCAGACTAGTGACGTTGCGTTTCGAACGGCTGATACTATTTGTTTAGCTGTGCATTGATGTGAAGGCTTTCTGCTCTTTTATTGTCGTCAGAAGTTTGTAACTTCACCCTGTGATTGCCATTCCACTAAGGATCCTTGATTCCTTGCTTCTCGCCGTACATGACTAGTCCTGAAGAAAACCCCGAGTCAGTTGCGCTGCCCCGCAAACTGTATTTCTCGTGGGGAATAATCACTTGTTGAAGTGTAAATAAAACATCCAGCATGCTAGTTTGAGTAAACCACTGGTTATACGAGTGCTTAAGTTGTCATCCTTTATTGGTCAATCATAGGGAGCTCTGTAACTCTGTACTTTGTTATTCTACTGTCTTTGTCCAGACTAACAGTTGGATAAGTTCTTTATGTACTTCTTGGTGCAATCTTCTTGTCACCGTTTTAAACATCACATATGCATATGTTTGACCAGAACCTATGCCTTACAGGTGTTTTCACCGAGTTGATTCAGGAGATGCAAGTAAAAGGTGTACAGGTTAGCTTCCAGGATCCATTGTTTTCCTTGTCTGGATGTAACATAGATATGAAATTTCTATCACATGTTTTTGTTGTGTTGTCATGCAATGATGTAAAATGCTTGGTCGGAATTGTTTGTTGAGCTGTGCAGTTCACCTGAATCGAGTCCTCTGAGTAGGTTTGTCTCCCTGTTGTAAATAAGTTTGCAATGAGGAACTACCTTTACAGCTCTGCCATATACTATATCTGTATGATAAACAGAGTATACCATTAGTCAAGGCTTATGGTGAACTCATAAACCTATTTTTTTGGACCTGCTACTGTAGGGTAAAACACCCCACAGCCTTTTCTTTTATTCCAACTCAGCAATTACAATATGTACAGCACAAGTGCAAAAGTAAAAATTACAGGGGCAAATAAAAGGACCTACCTCAAGGAGGTAAAAAAGAGATCCATTTGAGGAGATCATCTCTAAATCTAGGTTTTATCCTATGCGACAATAAAGAGATGTCATAAACCTATATTAGTTGTGATGACATCGACCTGAATTTAAAGAACAAATGCTTTATGAAAAGATGCACTTGGGTTTAAAGAACAAGTAACTTTCTAGGATAAGAGAACTTTCTGAAGGAGATATTGTGGGCCATTAAAAAGGCTATGAATAAAATGAGAAGACATCATAATCCTGGTAGTCATTAGGTTTTTTGTATGCATGTATGCCACTGTTAAATCAATGCAAAATGAAGGCAGCCTTACTGAACCTTTTTTCTACACCTGCTAATATATTTTCATGCGTCTGTGTTCTGACATTTCTGGAAGTACTAGAATAATGTCAATATGAGGTTATGGTTGCATTTTTTAATTTGATTATGGCTGTAATTTACTTTTTATTAACGTAAATATATGTAGCATTGGGGGATTTGGGAATTTTTATAGATATCTGAGGTTTCCATCTATATATATGTAAAAAGGGCTCCTACAATGCTATGCCATTTTTGGGATGTGAGTTGTTAAGCCGTCTCTTACATTGTGATGCCATTATTAAACAGGTGGAGGAGCTTTACTCTCTCGATGTGGACTCTCTTAGTCAACTACAGTGAGGATCTTCATTGTTACTGTCATTAATCTCTTCTCTCTGGATGTCCTTAACATATTTTTACGTTATACTTCTCGTAGGCCAGTATATGGTTTAATTTTTCTCTTCAAGTGGATGCCTGGAGGAAATGATGAACGGCCTGTTGTCAGCGACCCAAACCCAAACCTGTTCTTTGCTCGCCAGGTTAATTTCGTTTTGTCCCTGAAGATGGCTATGTTTAGTACTTTGCATTCAATACTTGATCTAATTCATCATGTTCAGGTGATCACGAATGCATGTGCGACTCAAGCTATCCTCTCAATTCTCATGAACCGCCCAGAAATCGACATAGGTCCAGAGCTATCAAACCTGAAGGAATTCACAGGGGCTTTCGCGCCTGACATGAAGGGCCTGGCTATCAACAACAGTGACTCCATCCGCGCTGCCCACAACAGCTTTGCAAGGCCAGAGCCATTCGTCTCTGATGAGCAAAAAGCCGCCACCAAGGACGACGAGGTCTACCACTTCATAAGCTACATACCATTCGAGGGCGTCCTGTATGAGCTGGACGGGCTGAAGGAAGGGCCGATCAGCCTGGGGCAGTACACGGGCGGACCCGAGGACCTCGGGTGGCTGCAGATGGTGCAGCCGGTGATCCAGGAGAGGATCGAGCGCTACTCGCAGAGCGAGATCAGGTTCAACCTCATGGCCATCATCAAGAACAGGAAGGACGTGTACACCGCCGAGCTGAAGGAGCTGGAGAAGAAGAGGGAGCAGATCCTGCAGGAGCTGAGCAACGAGGCCACCGCCGCCGCCGAAAAGGAGTCCCTGAACGGCACGCTGGCGGAGGTGGCGTCGGCGGTCGAGGCCGTGGGCGAGAAGATTGTGATGGAGGAGGAGAAGTTCAGGAAGTGGAAGACAGAGAACGTCCGGAGGAAGCACAACTACATCCCGTTCCTGTTCAACCTCCTCAAGGCGCTGGCGGAGAAGAAGCAGCTGACGCCGCTTGTGGAGAAGACCAGGCAGCAGAAGGCCCCCGCCGCCAGCGCCAGCGCTAGCACGAGCTGACCGCCTCCCTAGATGCGCCGTAGTTGGTTGGGTAGTTGGACCTCGTCATCTTTTGAGACTGCATCATGCTATCAGACACTGCTACATACAGTACGTAGTTGGCAGCTTAGAGATGTTGTTGCTAAGGCTATAAATCATTTTCTGCTGAATTCTTCTTTTGCGGTGTGCTGGATTATTGTTTTTTAATGCTGGTTAGAGCTGTAGAAGGGGTCTATTTAATCTTAAATTAAAGGAGGGTGGTTGATACTTTGTCTGAAGAATAAAATGATGTTGCCTGGTATGGATGACAGAGTATGATATTCTCCAACTCTTGCATCTTTGCTGTATCAATGACACGTGGGACCACGTGCCATGGTGATGTTAGCTGTGTGCCGGGAAGCTCGTAGTGTTGACCTTCCCCGTTCTTGTGGTTGTGAATTTTTTTTTTTGAACGGGTTCATTCCATTAAGGCCCTGTTTGGATCACCGTTTCTCTTTTAAATACCCTTGTAAAAAATACACACCTGAGCACGTTGTTTCACTTCTGGCTAGAATTTGCACAGCGGTCAGTAAATTATACACCTCCGTATTGAAATACATCCATTCCAAGCACGGCCTAAACGGTCTGCCCAGCTAAATCGCTGGCCACAGCAAAATCATGTTCTGCACATTGCTTGGTTGCCTGCATATTGCGTCCCCTGCATCAAGGCAACAATTTATGCCATGTGTTTGGTTGCCTGCGTATGGATGTTCTGATGCAAAGCACGCTGTTTGGTTGCACACATAAACTGATTCTTATAACCTTATACCCTACATGGTGAGCTTACCATCTACCACCCTAGCAAGTGCTCACTTCATTACATACAGTCACAACGATCATATGAGTAAAATAGCACTAGAATCATGACGAACTGGACGACGATGATGAAGTTCTTCACCCCACACAGCCTACTGTATTGTCTTAAACCCCCTTGAAGGCAGCAACCTTGGGAACTTGTTCTAGTAGTAGACTTGTCGTCTGGCGGACTGGCGTTATGCCGTTAGTTTGCAGAAATCGGGTGCTCGCGTGCCTCGCCCGATGTTCGTCGGCGTTGTCCTCGACCTCTCCTCCATGGTGGAGGCCGAGTATGGAGGGCAGATCTGGCGTCTTCTACCATAATAAGCGCGATGTTGTGCCGGGAGGGGCTGTTGCGGTGGCTGTCCCCCTTTCTTCTTACTGTCATGGTGGCGGTAGGAGGATGGATGGGAAGGTTTGCCTCAATCTTGCCTCCTAGTGCTGGGCCTCGCCGGATCCTAGTTTCCGGTGTAGGTGGCGTCGTCCCCGAACCTGGAGAAAGCCTCGCGCCATCGATTTGGAATCTAATGATGGGGATCCTGTGCATAGTCGATGGTGGCCTCTGAGGAGCAACGGCGCCCATGGCGGCTGGCCAGCCTCCTCCAATCCATCGAATCTTCGGGCCAAAAGGCGGCCATTCTTATTCGTCTCGGCCATGATGCCAAAAGGGAGGCAGTGTTGTGCCAAGCTGGAGTCTGTGGTGTGTTGCAGAGGTCTCGCCGGACCAAATGGTCCGTCCCCGGCGCCGGTGATGATTGTATCCAGCAGGGTGCAGCAGGGACCCGATCGCGTTTTCACTTTTCTTAGTGGGGTCTTTTTCGTAAGATGCAGGGACATGTTTGTCTTTTCCGGTTTCTTTAGGGTCCTTGTTGTAAGTTGTACTGCTCCATCGACTTAATCAATGCAGTGCTGGGTCCTTCTGGGCCCTTCTTGTGTTAAAAAAAAACCTTGGGAACTTGTTCATCGTTGTTGTTCTGTTCTTCGAGCAGGTATCGTTGGTAGTCATCCTCTGCCTGTTGTCTACACTCAAACCCTCCTAGATAGGAGCTGCCTAGGTAACCCCTGACTTGGTCATTGCATGTTGCCCATGAACCGTATACTCCTGGAACCCTACCCTTGTAGACAACATACCACTTGACCCGTAGATTGACAAGCTTAAGGGAGCAAGAATTCCAGCAGCAAAGCAAATGAACAGAACACATGTGGAAGAGAAACAACATAGGCATGCGTGATCACATAAGGCAGCACAAGTTCGTCCTAACTACTAAATGGTGTCATCCTACCACCACATCCAAAAGAGAGTGTTATCCTACCACTGCTAGTTCGGCATCGGCGTGAGGGGTTAGTATATACCACCTCATCAAAATATACAGGCTAGCATCAAGAGTTTATCAAGCCCTAGCTACCACAAAATGTACATCGTCATCGTCATCGTTGTCGTCGTCGTCGACCACCATGCACGCCGTCGCCACCACCACCAGAAACAATTCTAGAAGTAGTGCTTGCCCAGCCAGGTCCTCAGCCGGAGCACCCTATGGGCGTTTGTCATGGCAACGAACCAAACACCCTAAGCCTTGTTGTCCAGCAGGTGCCTATGGGCAACCATTTGAGCCTCTGATACGTCTCCAACGTATCTATAATTTTTGATTGTTTCATACTATTATAGTATCAATCTTGGATGTTTTATATACACTTACAAGCAATTATATATCATTTTTGGGACTAACCTATTAACTTAGTACCCAGTGCCAGTTGCTGTTTTTTGCCTGTTTTTGGTTTTCCAGAATATCAGTACCAAACAAAGTCCAAATGCCACGAAACTTTTTGGAGATTTTTTTCTGGACATAAGAGACACTAGAAGCTTCGGGAGAGGGCCAGAAGACAGAGGAGGTGGCCACGAGCCACCAGGGCGCGCCCCAGGGGGGGTGGCGCGCCCTGGTGCCTCGTGGGCCCACCTCTGCTCCGTTTGACCTAATTTCACCTCTATAAATACTCTTTCCGTGATCGATTTTAGAGTATTTATACCGTAATTTAACCAACAGAGGAGTCCACAAAATACTTTTTCCGCCGCCGCAAGTCTCTGTTCTCGAGAGATCCCATCTGGAGGCCTTTTCCGGCACTCTGCCGGAGGGGGATTCGATCACGGAGGGGCTCTATGCTACTTGTAGTGTGCGTTGGTATTTCCCCGAAGAGGAGAGGATGATGCAGTACAGTAGAGATAAGTATTTCCCTCAGTTAAGAACCAAGGTTATCAATCCAGTAGGAGAACCAAGCAAAATTCCGTTAAAACGCACCTGCACACACAAGAGCAAACACTTGCACCCAACGCAAATAAGAGGGTTGTTAATCCTCTTAGCGGTTACTTGCAAGGATTAAATCTTATAGAGGTAAATAGCTAAACTAAAATACTAATTAAAATAAAAGTAAATAAATTGCAGCAAGGTATTTTTAGGTTTTTTATATAATTAAGATAGACCCGGGGACCATAGTTTTCACTAGAGGCTTCTCTCTTGAGCACATAAGCATACAGTGGATAAACAAATTACTGTTGGGCAATTGATAGAAGAGCAAATAATTATGACAGATTCATGGCAATGATCATGTATATAGGCATCACGTCCGAGACAAGTAGACCGACTCCTGCCTGCATCTACTACTATTACTCCACCCATCGACCGCTATCGAGCATGCATCTAGGGTATTAAGTATGAAACCGAGTAACGCCATAAGCAAGATGACATGATGTAAAGAAAATTCAAGCAATATGAATAAACCCCATCTTTTTATCCTTAATGGCAACAATACAAATACGTGTCATGTCCCTTTCTGTCACTGGGATTGAGCACCGCAAGATTGAACCCATCACAAAGCACCTCTCCCATTGCAAGATAAATCAATCTAGTAGGCCAAACTAAACCGATAGATCGAAGAGAAATACAAAGCTATAACAATCATGCATAAAATAGTTCAGAGATGACTCAAATATTTCTCATGAATAATCTGATCATAAACTCACAATTCATCGGATCCCAACAAACACACCGCAAAAGAAGATTACATCGGATAGAACTGCAAGAACATCGAGGAGAACATTGCATTGAAGATCAAAGAGAGAGAAGAAGCCATCTAGCTACTAGCTATGGACCCGTAGGTCTGTGGTAAACTACTCACACATCATTGGAAGGGCAGTAAGGTTGATGTAGAAGCCCTCCGTGATCGATTCCCCCTCCGACAGAGTACTGGAAAAGGCCTCCATATGGGATCGCGGAAGAACAGAGGCTTGAGGCGGCGGAAAGGTTTTTTCTTCTAGCTCCCTAGGGGTTTCCCAATATTTGTGAATTTATAGAAGTGAAATTAGGTCAAACGGAGTCACGTGGGCCCCACAAGGCAGCACGACGCCCCCCCGGGGCGCGCCCTGGTGCCTTGTGGAGTCTCTGTGAGGCTTCTGGCCTCCTCCCAAGGTTTCTCAGGTATCTTTTGTCTAGAAAAAAATCTCCAAATAGTTTCGTGGCATTTGGACTTCATTTGGTATTGTTTCTCTGAAAAGCCAAAAACAAGCAGAAAACAACAACTGGCACTGGGCACTAGGTTGATAGGTTAGTCCCAAAAAATGATATATAATTGCATACAATTGCATATAAAAACATCCAAGATTGATACTATAATAGCATGGAAGAATCAAAAATTATAGATACGTTGGAGACGTATCAAGTATCCCCAAGCTTAATTCCTGCTCGTCCTCGAGTAGGTAAATGATGAAAACAGAATTTTTGATGTGGAGTGCTACCTATCATGTAATCTCTCTCTTACGGTATGAATAATAAGATCCGAGTGATTCAAAGCAATAGTCTATAATTTGATATAAAGACATCAATACTCAGGCATACTAATAAACAATCATGTCTTTCAAAATAAAAATGTTAAAGAACGTTATCCCTACAAAATCATATGATCCTGTCATGCTCCATCTTCTTCACACAAAGTATTTATCATGCACAACCCCGGTTTTAGCCAAGCAATTGGTTCATACTTTTTAATGCGCTTCAGCTTTTTCAACTCCCACGCAATACATGAGCGCAAGCCATGGATATAGCACTATGGGTGGAATAGAGTATGGTGATAGAGATAAATAGGAGAAGTCAAAAAGTGGAGAAAGTCTCACATCAACGAGGCTAATCAACGGGCTATGGAGATGCCCATCAATTGATGTCAATGCGAGGAGTAGGGATTGACATGCAACAGATGCACTAAGAGCTATAAGTGTATGAAAGCTCAAACTAAAAAACTAAGTGGGTGTGCATCCAACTTGCTTGCTCATGAAGACCTCGGGCATTTGAGGAAGCCCATCATCGGAATATACAAGCCAAGTTCTATAATGAAAAATTCCCACTAGTATATGAAAGTGACAAAATAGGAGACTCTCTATATGAAAAACATGGTGCTACTCTGAAGCACAAGTGTGGAAAAAGATAGTAACATTGTCCCTTCTCTCTTTTTCTCTCATTTATTTATTTTCTTTTTTTCTCTTTTTTTTTCTTTTTTTTTTCTTTCTTTTTTCTTTCTTTTTCTTGGCTCTTTTTCGCCTCTTTTTTTTTGGTTCGGAGTCTCATCCCGACTTGTGGGGGAATCATAGACACCATCATCCTTTCCTCACTGAGACAATGTTCTAATAATGATGATCATCACACCTCTATTTACTTACAACTCAACATTACAACTCGAAACTAAAACAAAAATATGACTCTATATGAATGCCTCTGGTAGTGTACCAGGAAGTGCAATGATGCTAGCGTAACATGTATGACAATGATGTACAGTGGCTGAGCCACAAATACTATGTCAGCTATATGATCATGCAAAGCAATATGACAATGATGATGTATTTCATAAAACGGAACGGTGGAAATTGCATGGCAATATATCTCGGAATGGCTATGGAAATGCCATGATAGGTAGGTATGGTGGCTGTTTTGAGGAAGATATAAGGAGGCTTATGTGTGATAGAGCGTATCATATCACGGGGTTTGGATGCACCGGCGAAGTTTGCGCCGACTCTCGATGTGAGAAAGGGCAATGCACGGTACCGAAGAGGCTAGCAAATTACAGAAAGGTGAGAGTGCGTATAATCCATGGACTCACATTAGTCATAAAGAACTCACATACTTATTGCGAAAGTTTATTATCCCTCTGTCATGGTGAAATCACGGCAGATGCCATGAGATGGCTAAAATTGGGGGGCTGCATGAGGACGCCGGTGGGTTCCGGAAGCGAGGTTGGCACGCGTGTGCGGGAGACACAAGGCGTACCCAGGTTCGGGGCCCTCCGGGGAGGTAACACCCCTACTCCTGCCAAAATGGGATGATAGGCTCAAAGGCTACAATGATGCTCCTGGAGCTGTTTGGGCGGAGGAGGAAGAAGGAGCTAGTTCTCCATTCGGCCTCTCCTGTGAGTGTGCGTGTGTGTGGTAATGCGAGCGATGATGACGACCCCCCTGCATGGAGGCCTCCTGGGGGGTCTTATAGCCCGACCTCCCAGGGTTACATTGGTACATCTATACGTGGGCGGGACCCGGATGTCGGCGTCCGGAGCCGGCTTGCGGGGCCCACCGGCTGCTGGGGCCCGCCGGATGCTGGACCCGCCTGCTGCTCGGCACTGTGGTCTGTCTCCTCATTTGTCACAGAGTGGTTGGCGTCGTTGGGGCTGCAGTGGCGCGCTGGTGCTGACTCTGGTCATCCCGGTAAGCGGGGTTGGCAGCTCTGTCGCCGCGCCTTCCCGAGACGGATTGCACTGTAGCCATGCTCTCCCGTCGTGGGGGGCTGTCTTGTCGTTGGGAGCGATGGGACGGCCGCTGACCCTTCGCCAGCCGGC
This sequence comes from Elymus sibiricus, assembly GCA_039707655.1. Lineage (NCBI taxonomy): Eukaryota > Viridiplantae > Streptophyta > Magnoliopsida > Poales > Poaceae > Elymus > Elymus sibiricus. The sequence continues at coordinate 381,368,740 of CM077674.1, read as the reverse complement.
TAGCGGACAGCCGGACCCGGCTTGGGGCCGGGCCTAGCCGGCTCGCGTTGAGAAGTCGGCCGGACGGCCAGCCGGCGGGGAGGGGCACGGGCTGCCCCGAAGTTTTTTTAAAAAGGGGCTCCGGGTCCGCTTGCCTACCCGGGGGTCATCCCCCCGACACCCTCGAAGCAAAGTACTACTACGCATGCTCCTGGGGAGAGGTTGGTAGGAGTTAACCATCGCGCGCCCCCGACCGCCACGCAAAGGAGGACAATCAATAATAAATCATGCTCCAACATTCCTAGCATAATGACAGATCATACGTGCATGCTTCGGGAAACACAAATCTTAACACAATTATTCTTACTAAACCACAATTATCTACTAATACCTCCCACATATTACTATCTTAATATCGCAAAACTATTGCAAGGAATCAAACTTATCATATTCAGTGATCTACATGAAAGTTTTTATTATATCCCTCTTGAATATCTATCATATCAGGACCAATTTCATAACCCGTGCATATTACCATTGCTATTATAAGACTCTCAAAAAGATATAAGTGAAGCATGAGAGTTCAACTATTTCTTTAAAATATCATCACCGCCGTGCTCTAAAAGATATAAGTGAAGCACTAGAGCAACTGCCTAGCTCAAAAGATATAAGTGAAGCACATAGAGTATTCTTACAAATCACGAATAATGTGTGTCCCTCTCAAAAAGGTGTGTTCAGCAAAGATGATTGTGACAAACTAAAAAGCAAACAAAAGCAAGCAAACTATTTCACAAGACGCTCCAAGTAAAACACATATCATGTGATGAATAAAAATATAGCTTCAAGTGAGTTACCGATAGATTGTAGACGAAAGAGGGGATGCCTTCCGGGGCATCCCCAAGCTTAGACGTTTGAGTCTTCCTTGAATATTACCTTGGGGTGTGCCTTGGGAATCCCCAAGCTTAGGCTCTTGCCACTCCTTATTCCTTTGTCCATCGTAGTCTCACCCAAAACTTGAAAACTTCAGCACACAAAACTCAACAGAAACCTTGTGAGATCCGTTAGTATAACAAACAAATCTTAAACTTTAGGTACTGTAGTAAATTGATTCATATTTAATATTGGCATAATGCTACTGTACTCCAACTTCTCCATGACTCATACCCCCCGATACGATCCATAGATTCATCAAAATAAGCAAACTATGCAACAAAAACAGAATCTGTCTAAAACAGAACAGTCTGTAAAGATCTATTTAAAATCCATACTTCTGTAACTCCAAAAATTCTGAAAATTTAGGAAAACGTGGGCAATTCATATACCAATACTGTGTAAAAATTTCATATTTTTATTACGCTCCAGTACATAATTAAAATTCCAGCACTGGACGCAAAACTTTCTGTTTTCCAAACAACATCAATTATACTATCTTCCAAATCATCCCAAAGGCATTACTTGGCACAAACACTAATTAAAACATAAAAAAACATAATCATAACAGAAGCTATAATCATGCAAACACTCAAGAACAGTAGGTAAAAGCAAAAATTTATTTTATTCATTGGGTTGCCTCCCAACAAGCGCTATTGTTTTATGCCCCTAGCTAGGCATAATGCATAGTTTCAAGTGTTATCATCTTTCAAGTTGATTCCATAGGTGGGCCTCATAATGGATTCATAAGGTGCTTTAATTCTCTTCCTAGGGAAGTGTTCCATCCCTTTCTTTAGTGGAAATTTAAATTTTATATTACCTTCTTTCATATCAATAATAGCACCAATAGTTTGAAGAAAAGGCCTACCAAATATTATGGGGCAAGAAAGATTGCATTCAATGTCAAGAACAATAAAGTCCACGGGCACATAATTTCTATTTGCAAGAATAAGCACATCATTTATTCTACCCAATGACTTTTTAATAGTGAAATCCGCAAGATGCAAATTAAGGGAACAAGGATCTAAATCTGTGAGACCTAGCACATCACATAAAGACTTTGGTATAGTGGAAATGCTAGCACCAAGATCACAAAGAGCATTACATTCATAATCTTTAATTTTTACTTTAATAGTGGGTTCCCATTCATCTTGTAATTTTCTAGGAATTGATACTTCCAACTCAAGTTTTTCTTCATGTGCTTTCATCATGGCTTCTACAATATGTTTAGTGAAAGCTTTATTTTGTTCATAAGCATTTGGTGAATTAATCATGGATTGCAACAAGGAAATACACTCAATTAAAGAACAACTGTCATAATTAAAGTCCTTGTAATCCAAAGTAGTGGGTGCATTGCTATTTAAAGTTTTAACCTCTTCAAACCCACTTTTTTCATTCTTATGATCAAGATTATCACCCTTCAAGCAAGTGAGACTCCTTCTTTCTAAAGTTGACTCTTCTTCAGTCCCCTTTTCATCAAGTTTTATGTTACTAAATAGAGATTCAATAGGAGTGACTCCAATCATTTTAATATCTTCATCATTACTACATAGTGATTCCGATTTGGCAGCCATCCAATTTACTGGAGTTGTTTGTTTATCCAAAAAATTTCCTAGTAAGTTTTCAGTATTAGCAAGTTGAGCCTGAAGGTTTGATACTTCTAAATTAACATCCTCAAGTTGTTTATTAATGGCATCCAACAACCTAGAGTGTTCCTCAAGTTCTTTGATATGTCTCCAACGTATCTATAATTTTTGATTGTTCCACGCTGTTATATTATCAATCTTTGATGTTTTATATAAATTTACAACAATTATATATCATTTTTGGAGACTAACCTATTAACTTAGTGCCCAGTGCCAGTTGCTACTTGTAGCTTGCGTTGGTATTTCCCCGAAGAGGAAGGGATGATGCAGCACATTAGAGATAAGTATTTCCCTCAATTATGAAACCAAGGTTATCGAACCAGTAGGAGAATCACACAACACCTAGTAAGAAGTACCTGCACACAAACAACAAATCCTTGCACCCAACGCAAACAAGGGGTTGTCAATCCCTTGGCGGTAAGATTGCAAGATTAAATTGTATTTGATAGATTGATAAATTGCAGCAAAAATACTAAATAAAATAAATAAAAGAAAATGGCAGCAATATTTTTAGGGTTTTAGTAATATGATTTTGGTAGACCCGGGGGCCATAGATTTCACTAGAGGCTTCTCTCGAGAAAATAGCATACGGTGGGTAGACAAATTACTGTTGGGCAATTGATAGAAAAGCAAATAATCATGACGATATCCAAGGCAATGATCATGTATATAGGCATCACGTCCAAGATTAGTAGACCGACTCCTGCCTGCATCTACTACTATTCCTCCACACATCGATGGGCTATCCACCATGCATCTAGTGAATTAAGTCCATAAGAACGGAGTAATGCCCTAAGAACGATGACATGATGTAGACAAGACAAACTCACGAATTAATAAACCCAATGAATAGATCCCATCTTTTTACCCTTAGTAGCAACGATACATATGTGTCATGTCCCTTTCTGTCACTGGGATTGAGCACCGCAAGATCAAACCCACTACAAAGCACCTCTTCCCATGGCAAGATAAATCAACTTAGTTGGCCAAACCAAATAAATAGATCGGAGAAGAAATACGAGGCTATAATAATCATGCATAAAAGAGATCAGAGAAGACTCAAATAATATTCATGGATAATCTGATCATAAACTCACAATTCATCGGATCCCAACAAACACACCGCAAAGAAAGATTACATCGGATAGATCTCCAAGAACATCAAGGAGAACATTGTATTGAACATCAAAAAGAGAGAAGAAGCCATCTAGCTAGTGCCTATGGACCCAAAGGTCTGTGGTAAACTACTCACGCATCATCGGAGAAGCAGCAAGGTTGATGTAGAGCCCCTCCGTGATCGATTCCCCCTCCGGCAGATTACCGGAGAAGGACCCCATATGGGATCTCTCTGGAACAGAGGCTTGCGGCGGCGTAAAAAGTATTTCGTGGACTCCCCCGAGTGTTGGTACCAAAACCGGCAGATCTCGGGTAGGGGATCCGAACTATGGGTCAAGGAGTCGATGGTAACAGGGAACGTGGAGATAGTGGTTTACCCAGGTTTGGGCCCTCTCAAGGAGGTAATACCCTACGTCCTGCTTGATTGTATTGATGTGATTGTATGAAGGTTACAGAGTTGATCTACCTCGAGATCAACTGGGCTAAACCCTCAGTAATGATATCTCTCCTTCTACGGACTAGGCCTTCTGGTTTATATAGACACCAGGAGCTCCTAGGGTTACACATGGTCAGTTACCATCAGGGGACAAACATGCCGATTATGCCAACTGTTTCTTGGAGGAGACGCCAAGTCTTCGGAGGTTTCCTTCTGATGCACGGGGTCATCCATAATCCGGCCATCCATCGACGTGTAGAGGGCGGCCCACCAACCCGGCCTAAGAGAGATAGGCCAGCAGCCCGAGTACCCCCTAGTCCGGGACACCCTCAGTAGCCCCCGAACTAGTCTTCGAAGCCGAGGTAGACGCCGAACACCATTGGCTTCGTGGACGAGTTCATTTTCCTCTGCGACACCGGTAACAGGCCTGTATTACTCCGAGTTGTATTCTCAAGCATTGTCCGGTCGCACATACGCCGAACTGTACCTCGGTAACGAAGTATAATAATAACTTAGCCCCGAAGGCTAGCCACTTCGGCGTGAACAGTGTTCTCATCTGACAACTTTTACCGAAGGGTCACACCTTGCCATGACCGCAAGTTGGTTTATGACAAATTCGATTCGCGGTTCGAGGTGGTTTTCATTGGCACGTTCCATCGATATGGAGATCGTGTCCTGTTTTCAAGGGATATGATCAATAATCCGCCTCACCCCACGCGCGCATAATGGCACGGTTACATGGGGAAATGGCGGGGACTGCAGCGCAGTAAAAGGACCATGAGTTTTTACAGCCCATAAAGGGGCGCAGCCTTTATTCCTTTCGCACGCTCTCGTTTCCCCCTTTCGCCATTGCCTTCCCCATCTCTTGAGCTCCAACGCCCAGATCCGCTCTCCCTCCTAAGAACTTTTCCCTCCACCCGCCTAATTCAGCAATGGCGGGTTCCGGGTCCAAGGGCAAGTGGGAGGCATCCGTTGTCACCGAAAGCGCCATCATGGAGTTGAAGGGCGCGGGATATCTCCCCGCCGACGTAGCCCACCATGCTTCGGAGGCCGGCCAGGCCGTCCCCACGCCGCGACAGGGCGAAAGGGTGGTGTTCATCCCCCACTTCCTCCGAGGTTTGGGATTTCCCCTCACCCCTTCGTCAGGGGTCTCATGTTCTTTTACGGGCTTGACTTCCACGATCTCGCGCCGAATTCCTTTCTCCATATCTCGGCCTTCATCATCATTTGTGAAGCCTTTCTCCGGATCCGGACACACTTCGGCCTGTGGCTGAAGGTCTTCAATATCAAGCCGAAGATCGTCGACGGCCAACAGGCGGACTGTGGGGGTGCTATGGTCAGCAAACTCCCCCGAGTGGAATGGCCAGACGGTACCTTCATCGAGACCGTCAAGGTATGGCAAAAGGAGTGGTTCTATATCACAGAGCCGAGGCACGCAAATTGGGAGGCGATTCCGGCCTTCCGCTTCGGTCCCCCTACAAGGCTGGTCTCATGGACCAAGAAGGGCCTCGACTGGGGGCTGAATAAGGAGGTGGTGCTGCTGCAGAGCCGGATTGCCAAAATGATAGAGAAGGGCATCGCGCTGGTCAACGTGATCCAGATCATGCTCGGCCGCTGAATTCTCCCTTTCCAGGACAGGGCTTCCCCCATGTGGGCCTATAAGCCCGAAGACCCGGCCACCGTGCGCAGCTTCTTCTGCACCTCCCACGCCCAACTGTGGAGGGCGCTATTCAAGCCGTAGAAGGACTGGCCGGCCGAGGAGGAAGACGTCGGACTTGACGCCGCAAATCCCCCACGGGAGGTATGAGCAATTTTGTATGTTTTATCCGAACTGTTCCCTTTTGACAAGGTACTCAGCTTTGGTAGTTTTCATCCGCAGAATTGGCTGAAGATGGCCCAGCGGATTGACAGTCCGGCGCCGCTGCCAGAGGGACCCAGGACGCCCCTCCTGACGGCCATGTTGGCCGTGGAGCCGTACGAGGTGCCGGAAAGGAAGGAGAAGAAGAACCAACAGGGGGAGGCCAGAGAGGGCCTCCGCTCCCGAAGACCCCCGGGTGCTAGATCCGGGGACACCAATGCTCGCTCCGCACAAGAGGAGGAGAAGGAGCAGGGAGAGGATGGGGAGGAGGACGATTCCTCCCGAGCAGGGAAGAGGGCGGCGTCCGAGGAGGAGCCTCCTCAACCCGCTCCCAAAAGACCGTGCAAGGCCAAGGTAGCCTTGTCCGGCGATAGCTCGGCTTCTGCCGAGGACTCTGAGGCCTCCGAAGAGGTTCCTCAGAAAATTCCCAGGGCCAAGCCGCAGGCTCAAAGGTACGCGCTCTAGCGACTGCCTGACCGTCTTTAGCCGAACTGGGTTTGATACTGATCAAGTTTCAGTGTGCAATTTTGCAGTCCGCTGCACGATCTCCCCACCGACCGAGCTTCGAAGGGGGATTCTCCACTGGCAGCGCTAGAGGAGAGCGGCTCTGGATCCCGCGCCTCGCCTTCCCCAATCGTCAAGGATGCCGAGGAGGTCCTGTCGAGGAGGACTCCTCCCGTGCCACATACAGGGGGAGGAGGCGATACTATCATGGCTGAGGTGAATGCCTCGGTCGCCGAAGACCAAGAGGGGAGGGCCCCTCTGGTGAACAAAGAGGAGCTCGGACGAGCCGAGCTTTCTCCGAGGACGACTCCGGAGACGTCAAGGCGTCCAGAGTCCGGCGCCCCGGACTTCGAGAGGGAAGGAACTGGAGCGCCACCACCACCCCTGCCCGCCCCAGAGCGGGCGTCGACCGGGTGGCCGGACGAGATGGAGGATGCTCTAACCAACTCCTCTATCGCTGAAGAGCACCGTGTCCTCATGGGCGCGGTGTTGCAAAGTCTTCGGTCCGTAGATAACGGACTTAAGGAGGCCTTTAGTGGCCTTCTTACCGGCTTCAAGGTGTGCGAAGTAATGATTTTTCCTTAGAAAAATTCATTTGTGTAAATGTATAGCCTCATACATAGTAGCCCCCGAGACTCTGACCGGTTGAGCAAAGCCGGTCGGAGGATCAATAATCGATATCTCAGATACTAACATGCGTAGAATAATGCACAGGCATCATCGTCGGCCGCAGCCGCCAACGCCGAAGATTTGGCCGAGCTGAATCGGAAGCTAAAGAGCTCTGAGGATGATCTGGGCCTGGTGAACAAGAGGTTCGACGAGGCGCAAGGTAAATCCGAGCTGTGATAGTGAATACAGCCGTAGGTTTGTAAGCAGTGTTCGAAGTATCCTAACGGAGATAACCGATTGTACTGCAGCTGCCGCCGTGGAGGTCGAAAGCCTCAAGGCCGCACTGAGGACAGCTCAGGTGGATGCGGCGGCGCAAAAGTCGGCAGCCGAACAGGCGGCTGCCGAGCTGGCGGCGGCGAGAACCGCAAGTGAAAAGCACGAGGCCAGGGTGCTGGAAGTGCAGCGGGAGCTCGGGGATGCCGTCGCAAGGTGTGAGGCCCTCGAGCAGAAGAATAAGGAGCAGGCCGCCGAGCTGACCTCGTTGGCAGCGGTGGCTAAGGAAGCGCGGACAGAGGCACGCGGCTATCAAGAAGAGCTCCGCCAAGTCAGGCTGATCGCGGACGGTAAGCCGTACTTGCTACAATGTGTCTTTGGAGGTAACAGGTTCGCGTTGCTCACGCGGGTATGGCGTTCCGCAGGCGGACCTCCCGAAGAGTGCGGCGGATGCTGCGAGGTTCTTCGCCGGCCAGGAGGGTTGGGCCGAGCAGAGGCTTTTCTGGGCGCAATTTCAAGTGCCCGAACACCCTCCCTTCCTCAAAAACCAGATGAAACAGCTGATGGAGCTGCATCGGATGGCGGAGCCGGTGATGAAGGACCTCTGCGTCAAACTATGGCCGTCGGAGCCGCTGCCGAGCAGCTACTTCGGTCTGGTGCAGAGGCTGTACGGCGCCCCTTCTCGGGTCGACACCTGGAAGCGCTCCGCATGCATCGAGGGCGCTCGGATGGCCTTCGGCAAGACAATGGTACATTGGCCGAAGCTAAAGCCAGCCGAGATGGCCACCGGACCTCCGCCGCCAGGGAAAGAGCATAGGCGTCCCGAGCAGTACTTTCCCGTCGTGATGGACGGTGCTCGGGCAGTAGATGCCCAATGCCCAAAGGATGTAATTTATGAGTAGATGTAGTTTCCTTGTAACCAAGGAGTTGAAACTTTTATGCGAATGCAAATTGTTCGGTTATGAACAAAGATGCCTGATTATGTTAATTTTGACTCCTGTGCGGCCGTTTGTAATCTGAAAGTTACCAGTCGTCCGCTTCAGCCCCCTTGCAAATATTGCATGGGGTGTTTTCTCGTAATACGTAAACCCTTAGCCGACGTCTCGGTGCCCGGAGGCGGTTGTATGTACGGAAAACCAGGCAATCAGACTATGCGGTTTTAGTGCTTTCACTTAGCCAGAGGAGCTTGATGGTGGGGGCCGGTAACGAGCCCCCGGTATTTGTGATATTCGGACGAGCCGCGGTTGACACCATCATCACATGGTTTCTGTAACAGAGAACCCTTCGTATAACACGGACTAACCTCCACCGATTTTAGGCTAACGCCAGTCATCGGATCGCCGACCTGTTCTCGCTTATTGGGACAGTCAGTTTTCGGCTTTCTCCACTGAGGTACTTTAACCAGGCGAGCTAGAAGTACAATCGCAGTGGTTCTCCCTTTACCCTCTTAGCCGAACAGTGCGGAACGTAAGAGGGTAAACACAGGAGCCGGGCAACCCAACTATTGACCAAAGACTCAATTCGGAACTGATTCATATAATGCAATATCCATGTCGCCGAGCACATAAAATAAAAAGAAGTGCCGGGATAAAGTTTAAGGCGAGATCTATGTTCAAGCCCCCGGTCTATTAGCCAGATTAAAATGCATGTATCGTGATAGTTTACTTCGGCTAAAAAAGGCGGAAAGGAATAAGCAACGTGAATGACTGCACGAGTATACCATAATAAAGTGGTCTTTATTTCCTTGGAATGTGTGACGTCCAACCGTACAATCCGGATTGCCGAAGTAACTTTAATAGATACTTTTAAAGAAATGTATATATTGAGAGTAAAGGTTTACACAGGGCCTTCATGAGTGGTTTGACGTCCCTATTACACCCTGCTGCATGTCTGCGCCTTTGCTCTTCAAGAAGCTTCTGTGGAAGCGAAGCTGGCCGCCGTGTATTCGGTGGGGGTAGTAATCTATGGCGGGCGAGCCCTTGAAAAAGGGTTTTGAGAAGTCGCCGTGGTATATTGGCTTGACGCTGATCAGGCCCTAGATGGTGCCCATGTAGGGTAACGCAGCAGAAAACAAAATTTTCCGACCTACGCACCAGCCCAGGACCACTATGGAGACTGCATACAAGGTTTGATCTTTTTCGTTACCGACTCGTAGCGCAGCGGAAGTAGAGTCGATGACGATCGGTGGTGCAGATCCTCGCAGCTAGGATTTACAACCTCCCAACTGCGAGGATGTACTCCCACACCTGCCCCTCGGACAGCCCTCCGGGAGGCGGTCGGACAGTCCCTCGGACGGTGTCGCGGACAGCCCTTCGGGAGGACCCTCATAACCCAAACGGTAACTCGGACAGCCCTTCGGGAGGACACCCAAAAACTAAACGGTAACTCGGACAGCCCTTCGGGAGGACACTCGAAACAGCCCCTCGGGCAAAAAGATCGAAACTACAATCTCTCTACGGGGTTGCACACATACGGTGTCAGCTATCCGGCAGGGCTTCGCCGTCCAGAACTAGTTCCTGCCGGAACCCAGACAGCCTTTCGGCTCTACGAAACTATTTCGCTGGGAGGGAGAGAGAAGCCAGACAAGTCTATGGCATGTGTATGAGAGCAAGCATGAGTTTTGGGGAAGCCCCCTCACCTCTATTTATAGGATAGCCAAGGGGTAAAGATGGTATTCAAAAATAGCAAAAGTGCCCCCACTCTATGTCATACATAAAAGAATAAAAGGAAAAAGGGGTGCCATGTGGAGCTCCATGAAGGAGCACCACCTTGGCCGGCCACCTTGAGCCCCCCCCCACATGGGGGTGCCTTGGCTCCCAAGTCCTTCTAGAAACCTTTTGGGAAATATCCCAAAAGGTGCTTTCCAAAAAATATCCAAAAAGCACTTTCACTATTCACGAAGACATTTTTCTGCGTCCGTTAAATCCCAAATTATTTCTGTGTGCCTAGAACAATTCCAGTACCCACTAAAATAATTTTGAACGCATTCCGAAACAATTCCGGAACAATGTTTCTTCAGCGAAAAGCTATCACAGCGGTTCCGGCTGCTCCGGAACATTTCCGGTTTTCATCCCGGAAAATTCCCAGAAGTTACCAGAACACTTCTGGCATCCTCCAAGAATTTCCAGGCGTGTGCCGGAACCAATTTGACTTAATGGAATACCCTGAAACAACTTTTCAGTTTCACCGGAACTATTCCGGTGTTCTCTCCGGAACGGTTCCGTTTCGTCCGAAACTTTTTCGGTGATTTTTTCTCAGACTCCCCGTCTAGTATTCAGCAGATAGATGACCCTTAAGCATGTGACCCTATAGGTTCGGTGAAGTATAGACATGACCGGAACTCTTTCCGATCAATGATCAACATCGGAGCCGTGGACACCCATATTGACCCCTATACCCACACGAATGAATATTCGAGTGAACCTCCAGTTGCCGTGTGCTATTCCTGTTGCTTCGCGATATGTTACAAATACCCGAGGTGAGATTTTCTGCATCCCCGTGGATCAACAACTTGTCCACTATGCAAGTTACCTCGTTACCGGTTTTTGTTCTCTTTACTCGTTTCCGTGTTCCGGCATCCCCGTGATCAAATCAGAATGTGTCTGGCCAGACGATGATGGATACCGTAACACCGAGAGGGCCCAGAGATATCTCTCCATCGTCGGAGGAGCAAATCCCAATCTTGAGCTATCAAGTTACTTGACATACTTTTCCATGAACCCGTAAGCCGCCGTAATAGCCACCCATTTACGGATGACGTTTAACAAACCCCAAAGTTCATGAAGCAAGCATGAAGAAACTCGACACTCTCATGGTCTAAGGAATTATGCAAACATTAACTATCTCTGTGTTATTAACCATTAAATTATGACGAATGAATCTCATAGCATAACATCAATCGGGTCGATTCAACACAAGTGTTCTACTAACATTGTGCCCTCAAAATTGCCGGCATAAACATGCCCATGATCAGGAAAACAGGACCATCATGCAACACTTGAGCTAGTCTTAGAGGCATGACTAGGAATACATTTTACCGTTTATTATTCCACACGTGCATATGAGTCTTCCTTCGAGCCTCGTGGTTATTGCAGACTCGAGAACCATAGCAGTTATAGCATGGAACATAAACATAATTATGAACATGGAGATAAATAATAACATTTGTTATTGCCTCTAGGGCATATCTCCTACAGACTCCCACTTGCACTAGAGTCAATAATCTAGTCAATGCTAATGCACATTACACCTGTGGCATACCGGTGTAAAAAATGCTTCGCATGTGGTATAGCTAGATGTCCAACGGATCTGACAACTTCAGTTCCTTGTGTATCTTTGCATGTCCTCGCGTTTTCATGCTTTCACAAAATTCATATTTTGTGTGGACTTGGCTTCGTATATATGTGAATCACTGGTCAAACCTTGATTCCTCAGACTAAGCTATGGAGCAACTATCTACAATAGTGTTCCATTGACCAAAGTCTTCTTGGAATTATACTAAGTTCATGAACGAAATGTATGATTCAACATCTTCTATGTCGCTTTGAAAGCGGCAACATACTGAGCCTTTGTTATAGAATTCGCCACAGTAACCTGTTTGGAACGATTTCCAAACACCGTGCCACCGTATTGTGTATTACACAAAACCCTTAACTTAAATCAAAAATCGCATGGAGCATTGATGAAGACTGTGTCGATGTAATCACTTACAACGAGCACTTCATAATCTCTGCTTGCGAGAAAACATGTCATCAGTGCTACTTTAGTACTTAATGACATTTTTTCACTGTTGTCCCATGATCAGTACTTTGATCACTATGGTATCTATACTCGCAACTCCTTGGGAGTACTAGACATATCTGGTTGTTTTACATACCATGGAATACATGATTAATCCAAACACGAAAGTGTGTGGAATCTCCATCATGTATTTCGCTCATCAGTGTTTTGAGACACCGAGTCTTGCAAAAACCCTTTCCATGTGACTTCGGCAAGAATCACTCCTTGGCGTTTTAATGCTAAAATGTTTTAGCATCTTGTCAATATGTATTTTTGGCTTTACCCTATTAGGCAATTCTATCTCGTAGATAAATATGCCTAATGTCAAGGCTATTTAGCCCAAGCACTTCATCGAAAACTATTTTCAAGGAAGTCCTAATTCGTGTCAAGAAATTTATATTATTTCCAATCAACAATGTGTCAAACACACAAAGTTTTTAGAAATATTATTATGCTCCCACTTACTTTCTTGAAACCACAAGCATCTTCATTATCCATTGATGAAATCAAACTCTTTCGAAGATTCCAACTCCATTTTGCTCTCTTCTTTCCATTGCTGGAACTCTGAAGTTTGCATACTTACTAGCATCCTCTGGATTGACAAAATACCTTGGACTGTATCACATGCAAGTCCTAGGTTGCATTTCCATCATATGGAAATCCTTTTGGCATCCATGTATCATATCTCAAGATTGAAATATGAATTAATTGCTAGTTTAACCTGATCTGACTTTAAGCATCGCTACGGTGAGAGAACCTCATCGTAGTCAACTCCTTGAACTTGTTATTGCAACAAGTCGAGCTTTATGGATAAAACATTTTATCCACATCAGTTTATAGTTCCATTAATGTTCGTTAGACTCTAAGTCTTTCGAAAGGTTTATCAAGATATAATCTTGAATCATTTATGGAAACTATCTCGGATTGTATTGCCATTTAGCCAATTCCGGAGTCAGGGCCCATCAACGCTTCCTTGTGTATCGTAGGTATACTGTTGTCTAACAACAATATCTCACTTGCGCACCTGAGAGGTTTGCACGAGTTTTGCGTAAGTGGTGCAGTTGCAAGTTCGACCGAAGTTCATACATCTCATGTAGAGGCTTCCGTATCAGTCGCAGTAGGAAACCCTGGAATTTCTTCCAAGGTTTCTTTTCTTTGAACTGATGACGAAGATACTGTTTATCTCGTCGAGTTGCACTGTCCTCCCACTCACCCTTTTGCAAGAAACATTTTCTTTCAAAATCATACCGTTCTTTGTGGCAAACTTTTGCCTCGGTACAGTGAGGGAGGAATACCCAATTACTTGGGATAACCTACAAAATAGCACTTGTCTGATTTGGAATAGGTTTGTAAACACCTTTTACACAAGCCCCATATTCCAAATGTTTAAGAAAAGATAAAACATGGTTGGGCGTACCATACCATGGCGTCATTTCAACAGACCCGATGGTGCTCTTTTCAGTGTAAAAGCCGTAGTCTCTAAAGCATTACTTTAAAAAGGGATAATGGAAAATTGATTTATGTCATCTTTGATCTTACCATGTCATAAATGGTTTGAATACATCTTCACAGACATTCCACTCACAGTGGTGTTCCGGGAGGTGTAAGTTATGAAACTTTTTTCACAACTCATCAGACATTCGCTAAACTTGTAACTCAAATATTTCTTTCCGCAATCAAATTGCAGAAACATAATCTTCTTGTTACACTAATTTCTACTTCATTTTGAAAACCTTATGAATGATTTCAAAAGATCCAGACTTACGTCTCATCAAGTAAATATCCATTATATCTACTTGAGTCATTTCTGAAGATAGATAAAATCCACTGCTAGCAACAACATTTATCGGACTACATACATCAAAGTGTATGATCACCAATAAGTTCATTGCTCATTCCTTATGACCTGTGAACGGTATTTCAGTCACTTCACTTTTCGGAGGGAAGTTGCAAGTGTCAGATGATTCATAATCAAACGACTTCAAAATCCATCATAATGGAATTTCTCCATGCGGGTTTCTCCAATGTGACCAAATGCAGTGCCACACATGTGTGGTATTCTCTTAGTCTTGCGACATTTAGCGTCAGTGTTATGGATGTATCATATTACCATCAATATTCATAACATACATCCCATCCACGATGGAAGTATGGCCCTTATGTTATTCATGATTCCGAACAACAATTGTTCTTCCATGAACAACACTTTTGCAACAAACATTATGCAAATGGGCTAGAGTGTATAAAACTCTAAAACGATTTATGAAAGTAAATACAGAGGTAATGTATTATTATCAATATTCATAACATACATCTCATTCATAATGAAAGTATGGCCCTTATGTTATTCATAACACCGAACATCAAAAGTTCTCTTATGAACAACCTTCTTGCAAGATACCTTATGCAATGGGCTAGAGTGTATAAAACTCTAAATTGAATTATGAAAATAAATACATAGGTAATACACCGATGGAAGGCATAGCAACTTTTACTATGTTCCCAACATGTATTTTAAACCTCATTTCCGGCTAGTCTTTTAGGCCGTAGTAGTTCTTGCATCGAGTTGCAGCAGAATGCAATCGAGCGGGTATCTTTGTGATTAACTCACAATACCCAAGAATTACGAACTAACAATTTAATCATAATTCTCAAGAACTATTTCTTTGACCAGCCTTTCTATACATCAATAACTTGTGTGACATTCATACATGAGCTGGATATCCCAGTCTTCTCTCTCTTTGCCTTTATACTTCTAACAGTTTAACTTTTAGTATTTCTCCTACTCTCAGAAGAAGCACCCAATTTTAAGAGTGGCGTTAGCCCCAGACTTCCTAGGTGTGTAAGTCATACTAACACCCTTCGGACATTTCCTTTCTCTTAAGTTGTTGTTTTATTCACCTTCATCACATGACAGGCGTTCTTCTGGATCCCTCTGTTATTAGTCAAATGCATAGTAAACACTTTTACTAACAGTTTGCAAAACAAACATTGCTTTGGATATCACATATCTTTTAGCCTTTGTTTGTGTCTGAAAATGATTTTCAGTTCCATGAATATCACATAGCTATCCCAAACTTTTGAAGTTCGGGTCTCATGGAAGCAAACATATTGTACTTGACCGTAACGGAATTTTAGCTTTTGGATCGATGGACGAGAGTCACATCATCCATAGCATTAGCGGGAGAATACCAAAAGCATGCGATAGGACAAAGTCCTTCTTGGCACTCTTGAGGACAATCCTCACATTATGTTACCAACCGTAAAGTTTTAACCAGATATTAAACAGCTTATTCAATTTTAACAGGGAGGGTGGAAACGCGAGCCATCGTTCTACAACTATTATGCAAATTTCACTTAGACAAGGTTCATAATTAATTGCACTAAGAATTAAAACAATTAATTCTAAAGTGCGCTCCCACTCAAATCAATATCTCTCATAATTGATTTTGAGTGATAGAAGATCCGCATTTCAATTGTTCGCCATTGGTGTAACACCACTGATGACGAAAATCTCAACCGATAGGCCAACTTGCCAATCACATCTCTATGTGATTCTTGTTCATCTTTCGATGCGTGTGTTCCGAGCTCATGACGGTCATGCCTGAACGTCAAGACAACCAAGTGATCTCACTGCGAGGTCTCAACTCACCCGCCTCACACTTCTCTAATCGTTCGTACCCGTGTGACACGGCGCACCCCGAAAAGATAGGTGCCGTGACGGTGCTACACTTGGGAGAACACTAACTACTTGATATTTTGTGAGAGATCACCCTAATAAAAAGCGACTACCGTGCAATCAAGAAGGGTGCAACATAAGGGATAAACATCTCAGGCAATTCATAATAGCATGATATGGTATAGCCCTTTCTGACGGAGAAGTCTTGTATTTCTTCGTCTTCGGCATTCACGTCGGTGTTCACCTTCGCGAAGTTTGCCACCACCTTGTCGATGCACCAGATAATATTGCTATCTCTATAGCTAATAAAATAAGTGCATTACTTTAAGGTTGACACGCAGGTCATTAAAGTGACAATCATATGGCTCCAGCCATCATGCCGAATCATGACACGCAGGTCATGTTAATTTACATCATATAGTCATCTCATACATAATCAAATTAATATGAGCACTGCTATACCACATCATATGCACATGCAAACCATCCTGCAAAACCAAGTTAGATGCCTCTAATCGGTTTATGCATAATTTCATTTTACGTGGCTTCTAAGGTTTCGAACAAACCGCAGCTACCAACGTTCATCATCAAGTATGATTATTCAAGTCGCTAGATTAACATCGCGGGGTGTATGAAACACGAGATAATAAAATCTCGAGCCCCATACGAAACTTCGTCATACGCATGACCCCCGTGCAGATCATATCTGCATTGCCCTTTCATCTGCGAAATTTCATCTTTCTTTTTAACTATGGTGGAATTCAAAGAACTGTTAGCACTTCGTTGATCAATCAGGATCGCGGATTGCCAGAACTTTGAAACTCCACCATGCTGTTATCAAGATCAGAAATATGTAAATTCCAGGGAAGCAACAAGAACATCGGGTAACAGATTTCATCTGCTACCCGCACAAATAATTATCAGTAGTAGAACTCATCTACTACAAATTATATTGTGCAACACCCATACATCTCTATGTATTCTAGATCGCAACCTGCATCTACGCATAGCACGGCTCATGATGCCACTATATGGTAACGCAGCAGAAAACAAAAAATTTCTGACCTACGCACCAGCCCAGGACCACTATGGAGACTGCATACAAGGTTTGATCTTTTTCGTTACCGACTCGTAGCGCAGCGGAAGTAGAGTCGATGACGATCGGCGGTGCAGATCCCCGCAGCTAGGATTTACAACCTCCCAACTGCGAGGATGTACTCCCACACCTGCCTCTCGGACAGCCCTCCGGGAGGCGGTCGGACAGTCCCTCGGACGGTGTCGCGTACAGCCCTTCGGGAGGACCCACATAACCCGAACGGTAACTCGGACAGCCCTTCGGGAGGACACCCGAAAACCGAACGGTAACTCGGACAGCCCTTCGGGAGGACACTCGAAACAGCCCCTCGGGCAAAAAGATCGAAACTACAATCTCTCTACGGGGTTGCACACATACGGTGTCAGCTATCCGGCAGGGCTTCGCCGTCCAGAACTAGTTCCTGCCGGAACCCAGACAGCCTTTCGGCTCTACGAAACTATTTCGCTGGGAGGGAGAGAGAAGCCAGACAAGTCTATGGCATGTGTATGAGAGCAAGCATGAGTTTTGGGGCAGCCCCCTCACCTCTATTTATAGGATAGCCAAGGGGTAAAGATGGTATTCAAAAATACCAAAAGTGCCCCCACTCTATGTCATACATAAAAGAATAAAAGGAAAAAGGGGTGCCATGTGGAGCTCCATGAAGGAGCACCACCTTGGCCGGCCACCTTGAGCCCCCCCCCCACATGGGGGTGCCTTGGCTCCCAAGTCCTTCTAGAAACCTTTTGGGAAATATCCCAAAAGGTGCTTTCCAAAAAATATCCAAAAAGCACTTTCACTATTCACGAAGACATTTTTCTGCGTCCGTTAAATCCCAAATTATTTCTGTGTGCCTAGAACAATTCCAGTACCCACTAAAATAATTTTGAATGCATTCCGAAACAATTCCAGAACAATGTTTCTTCAGCGAAAAGCTATCACAGCGGTTCCGGCTGCTCCGGAACATTTCCGGTTTTCATCCCGAAAAATTCCCAGAAGTTACCAGAACACTTCTGGCATCCTCCAAGAATTTCCAGGCGTGTGCCGGAACCAATTTGACTTAATGGAATACCCTGAAACAACTTTTCAGTTTCACCGGAACTATTCCGGTGTTCTCTCCGGAACGTTTCCGTTTCGTCCGAAACTTTTTCGGTGATTTTCTCTCAGACTCCCCGTCTAGTATTCAGCAGATAGATGACCCTTAAGCGTGTGACCCTATAGGTTCGGTGAAGTATAGACATGACCGGAACTCTTTCCGATCAATGATCAACATCGGAGCCGTGGACACCCATATTGACCCCTATACCCACACGAATGAATATTCGAGTGAACCTCCAGTTGCCGTGTGCTATTCCTGTTGCTTCGCGATATGATACAAATACCCGAGGTGAGATTTTCTGCATCCTCGTGGATCAACAACTTGTCCACTATGCAAGTTACCTCGTTACCGGTTTTTGTTCTCTTTACTCGTTTCCGTGTTCCGGCATCCCCGTGATCAAATCACAATGTGTCTGGCCAGACGATGATGGATACCGTAACACCAAGAGGGCCCAGAGATATCTCTCCATCGTCGGAGGAGCAAATCCCAATCTTGAGCTATCAAGTTACTTGACATACTTTTCCATGAACCCGTAAGCCGCCGTAATAGCCACCCATTTACGAATGACGTTTAGCAAACCCCAAAGTTCATGAAGCAAGCATGAAGAAATTCGACACTCTCATGGTCTAAGGAATTATGCAAACATTAACTATCTCTGTGTTATTAACCATTAACTTATGACGAATGAATCTCATAGCATAACATCAATCGGGTCGATTCAACACAAGTGTTCTACTAACATTGTGCCCTCAAAATTGCCGGCATAAACATGCCCATGATCAGGAAAACAGGACCATCATGCAACACTTGAGCTAGTCTTAGAGGCATGACTAGGAATACATTTTACCGTTTATTATTCCACACGTGCATATGAGTCTTCCTTCGAGCCTCGTGGTTATTGCAGACTCGAGAACCATAGCAGTTATAGCATGGAACATAAACATAATTATGAACATGGAGATAAATAATAACATTTGTTATTGCCTCTAGGGCATATCTCCTACAGCCCGTTGATGATGTCGATGCGAAGACATCTGTTGGCCAGTTGTCGGTCGAACTGAGCTATTGGCCTTTGTTTTATGTGTCCCCACAACTGCCCATGGAATTTCGAGCGTGAAATTGTGCATTCGAGGTACGTATTTCGCGATTAGGTGGGCTATGCTGCGAGGCGCGTATCCCTATTTGGGTTGAGCATGGGAGTGCGCCGGGGGTGAGGCTGCAGCTCGGGAGCGCTTGCGTGCGTCCAGTGTCTTGGCAGTGGACTGGGCTTACGACGCCTCTTCGGCAGCTTGGACTTCGGTGGCTAGAGCCGCAGTGTGTTCCTCTGTTCGGAGTGAGCGCTCGGTATTACCGTTAATGGTAATAACGCCCCTTGATCCTGGCATCTTGAGCTTCAGGTACGCATAGTGCGGGACGGCGTTAAAGCAAGCGAAGGCGGTCCGTCCGAGGAGTGCGTGATAACCACTGCGGATTGGAACAATATCGAAGATCAAGTCCTCGGCGCGGAAGTTGTCGGGCGAGCCGCTACTTCCAAAGTCACGGATCCCGAGCAGCGTGCCTTGACGCCATGAATTACACCTTTAAAGGTGGTGTTGCTGGGTTTGATCCTTGATGGGTCAATCCCCATCTTCCTCACTGTATCTGCGTAAAGCAGGTTAAGACTCCTACCTCCGTCCATCAGGACCCTAGTGAGGTGAAATCCGTCCACGATGGGGTCGAGTACCAGAGCCGCCGTTCCTCCATGGCGTATACTGGTCGGATGATCTCGACGGTCGAAAGTGATCGGGCAAGCCGACCACGGGTTGAATTTCGGGGCTACCGGCTCTAAGGCGTAGACATCCCGAAGCGCTCGTTTCCGCTCCTTCTTTGGTATGTGCGTGAAATAGATCATGTTCACGGTTTTGACCTCTGGAGGGAACTGTTTTTGGCCTCCATTATTCGGCCCGCGAGGTTCGTCGTCGTCCTCGCTCCGGGGGCCCTTGCCCTGTTCTTCGGCTGTGGCTTTGCCGGCCTGCTTAATTACCCAACAGTTACGGTTGGTGTGGTTAGCTGGCTTGTCAGGGGTGCCGTGAATCTGGCAGGGCCTATCCAATATTCTGTCCAGCGCAGACGGGGCATCCCGGTTCCCTTTAGAGGGTTTTTTCCGCTGTCCCGATTTCGAGCCGCTGAATCCGGCGTTTACCGCTGTGTCGATGGCTTCACAGCCGTTGTTTGAGTGCCGGCGCTTGTTATTTCTATTGTGCCGCGGTTTGCCGTTCCCGTCCCGGGCTTCTGAAGTGCCGGGGTCTTCGGGGTGGTTGCTTCGACGAGCCAACCAACTATCTTCACCCGCGCAAAAGCGGGTCATTAGGGAGGTAAGGGCCGACATTGTTCTCGGCTTGTCCTGGCCGAGCTGGCGGGCGAGCCACTCGTCCCGGATACTGTGCTTGAATGCCGCAATTGCTTCGGCATCTAGGCAGTCAATGATCTGGTTTTTCTTGGTCAAGAATCGGTTCCAGAATTGTCGGGCTGACTCTCCGGGCTACTGAATAACATGGCTCAGGTCATCGGCGTCCGGTGGCCGAACATAGGTTCCTTGAAAGTTAGCTCGGAATGCATCCTCGAGCTCTTCCCAGCTCCCGATGGAGTTTTCGGGTAGGCTGTTCAGCCAATGCCTTGCCGGTCCCTTGAGTTTCAACGGTAGGTACTTAATAGCGTGGAGATCATCTCCTCGGGCCATGTGAATGTGGAGGAGAAAATCCTCAATCCATACGGCCGGGTCAGTTGTCCCATCATAGGATTCGATGTTGACGGGTTTGATCCCTTCGGGGAACTGATGCTGCATCACCTCGTCTGTGAAACACATTGGGTGTGCGGCGCCCCTAGCCCGGGTCACATCGCGTCGGAGATCGGTTATCATCCGGGCACGGTGCTGTTCCCGAGCTCTGTCGTTTCTATCGCGCCAGGCTTGGTATCTGTCCCGCCCGCCGGGTGCGTATCCTGTGGATCCGTAAATGGACCTCGACTGGAGCCCGCGTGCGTTCAGGTCGTGGCGCAGATCGTATTGGTCATCCGGTTGAACCGGGTCTTTGCCATCTCGGCGAGAGGGTACGAGTGGGTATTCGGTTTCCCTGGCCGCCCTACCCCGTCCTCGAGGAGGCATGGGTGGAAGTTCGGCTGCTCCGGCCGCTCTATCTCGTCCTCGATGGGACGAGGGTGGGTATTCTGCTTCTCCAGCCGCTCTATCTCGTCCTCGAGGGGGTGCGGGTGGGTATTCAGCTTCTCCAGCCACTCTATCTCGTCCTCGAGGGGGCACGGGTGGGAGCTCGGTTTCCACGGCCGGCCTATCTCGTCCTCGAGGGGGGCGGTCGGGCTGGTCTGCGTAAGTTCGTCTGGGAGGTACGGGCTCGAAGGCCTCATCCTCGAATTCTGGAAGGAGGCGCCGCCGTGGGTAACTCTTATATTGGCCCTGACGTTGATCGTCGAAGCCTTCTTCGGCGGCTAGGACCATCGTCCATCCGTCGTTGAGTGTATCCTGTTGTTGTTTCATCTTCAAGCTTCGGGCAGTGGCAATGAGTTGCCGCTTGAATTTTTCTTGTTCCAGGGGATCCTCTGGGACGATAAAGTCTTCGGCTCCGAGGCTATCTTCCTCTTCGGATGGAGGGAGGTAATTACTGTCCTCGGAATCATCGAGGTCCTCGGGGTCACCCTGGTCCTCGTGCCCTTCAGGGGCATCAGGTCGTTGCTCGGGCGTGTTATCGCCGAGCTCCCCCAAATTATCTGGAGTCTCGTTATCTCCGGTGTCGTTTGTGTCTGTGTGATTTTCCTTGCCCTTCCCCCGCCCTCTGGCTTGCCGTCGTCGGCATCTGGGCGGGTCTTCGGTGGTGTCGTCGCCGCCCTTCTTGGTTGTGTCACCGTCCTTTATGGGGGTGTCAACCATGTAAACGTCATAGGTGGAGGTGGCGGTCCACTTTTCGGTATTTGCAGTGGCAAGGAAGGTATCCGTGTAGGGCGGGACGTCAATGTCCTCGTCCATGTCGTCACCCTCCTCGGAGGCGTAGTCGAACATGTCGGTTAAATCTTCAACAGTGGCTACCAAGTGGGCGGGACGCAAAATTCCCTGCGGCCGGCATCCTGTCCGACCTTCTCCTGGTCCGAGGACGGGCCGTCCGCAATATTTATCATCTGGATCCGGTCCAGCATCTCGCTTAAAATCGAGGGGTCAACCGGATCTATGTTCGGGCAGCCATCGGAGCTGGGTTCCGGCGCGCCGATAACGGGAGTGTGTTCGGCCAAGGGTGACCCTTGATTTTCCGGCTCCGGGGTCGGATCCAATCTCAAGGTCAGATCCGAACCGAGGCCCGCCCCGACGACGGGGGCGGAGAAGGAATCCGAAGTCAAGGCCTCGGGGTTGGTGGGTTCCTCGGGTAAGGCCGAGAACCCAGTGAAGACCAGATCGCCTCGAGCATCGGCGACGTACTCAAGGCCGCCGAACCTGATTTCCTGCTCGGGGGCGAAGCTGCTGACCTGGTTGAGGCGACCGGTCGGATCGGCGTGCAACACGATGCTGCCGAACGCGAAGAGCTGGCCGGGGACGAAGATGTCCCCGCTGCGAATTCCGTTGCTGAAGAGAAGAGCTGTCCGAGGACGATGATATCCCCGCTGCAGGTTCCATTGCTGAAGAACTGTCCGGGGACGGCGAGCCATCGATCCTTGGCGACCCACGACGGGACTCTCAATGAAAGCACCAATGTCGGTACCAAAACTGGTAGATCTCGGGTAGGGGATCCGAACTATGGGTCAAGGAGTCGATGGTAACAGGGAACGTAGAGACAGTGGTTTACCCAGGTTCGGGCCCTCTCAAGGAGGTAATACCCTACGTCCTGCTTGATTGTATTGATGTGATTGTATGAAGGTTACATAGTTGATCTACCTCGATATCCACTGGGCTAAACCCTCGGTAATGATATCTCTCCTTCTACGGACTAGGCCTTCTGGTTTATATAGACACCAGGAGGTCCTAGGGTTACACATGGTCGGTTACCATCAGGGGACAAACATGCCGATTATGCCAACTGTTTCTTGGAGGAGACGCCAAGTCTTCGGAGGTTTCCTTCTGATGCACGGGGTCGTCCACAATCCGGCCTTCCATCGACGTGTAGAGGGCGGCCCACCAACCCAACCTACGAGAGATAGGCCGGCAGCCCGAGTATCCCCTAGTCCGGGACACCCTCACCGAGGGTTACTGATTTTTCTGGAATTTATAGTGCTGGAATTAGGTCAAACGGAGCTTGGTGGGGCCCATGAGGCATCAGGGCGCGCCTGCCCCCCCAGGCGCGCCCTGGTGGCTCGTGGGGCCCACAAAGGTCTTCTGGCCTCCCCTCGAAGCTTCTGGTATTCTTCTTGCCCAAGAAAAAATCTCCAAAAAGTTTCACTGTATTTGGACTTTGTTTGATATTGATTTTCTGTGAAACAAAAACAGGGCAGAAAACAACAACTGGCACTGTGCACTAGGTTAATAGGTTAGTCTCCAAAAATGATATAAAATTGCTGTAAATGATTATAAAAACATCCAAGATTGATATTATAACAGCATGGAACAATCAAAAATTATAGATACGTTGGAGACGTATCAACATCCCCAAGCTTAATTCCTGCTCGTCCTCGAGTAGGTAAATGATAAAAACAGAATTTTTGATGTGGAATGCTGCCTAACATATTTATCACATATTGTTTTTCTTTTTGTAGCATGGACATTGGACTTATATGATTCAAAGCAATAGTCTATAATTTGACATGAAAACATAGATACTCAAGCATACTAACAAGCAACCATGTCTTTCTAAATATCAACGCTAAAGAAAGTTATCCCTAGCCCATTATGCTCAATCATTGATCCATTTATGAAACACACTCAAATATTAGCTACAACCAATGCACAAGTATGACAATAGTGTTCTCCAGTTGGTGCTTTTGTAAGAGAAGATGGAGACTCAAGAAAAATAAAAATTGCATAAAAGTAAATAGATAGGCCCTTCGCAGAGGGAAGTAGAGATTTGTCAGATGTGCCAGAGCTCAAAGCTGAAATTAAAGAGATAAAAAAAATTGGGAGGCATGCTTTTCCTGTCAACAAAAACGAATGAGAATTTCCAATATCTTTCATGCTACATACATCATAGGCGGTTCCCAAACAGAAAATAAATTATACTCTCCTTCATTAAGATTTTTCTTTCCGCGAGAGTACTCCCCTTCATTAAGATTTTTTTTATTATTGCTTTTGTTTTCATTATTTTTGCATTACTGCAATTTTGGCATTTTAGCAATTTAACAATTCGGGACGGGCATCCCTATCACCACCACACTCTCGTGCAATGATAAGTGAATAAACACTCATCTTGAGAATAACACACCTAGCATGGAAGATATTGGCTACCCCCTTCCGCTTCATGAGCGGTACGGGCACACAAAACAGGAAAAATTATTTTGAAATTTAGAGTTGGCACACGCAAATTTACTTGGAACGGCATTGGAATACCGCAAACAGGTAGATATAGTGGACTCATAAGGCAAAACTGGTTTTAAGGATTTTGGATGCACATGCAGTATTTCTGCTTAGTACAAATGAAGGCTAGCAAAAGATTGAGAAGCAACCAACCAAAAAACGAAAACGGTCATAAACATGCATTGAACATAACTAACACCGAATAATGCACCATAGTAGGATATAACTTCATTGCATAACTATTGACTTAACGTGCTTGCATAGGGAATCACAAACCTTAACACTAATATTCTTACTTAAGCACAATTACTCACTAACATGGCATCACATATCATCATTTCCATATCGCAAAACTCTTGCAAGGAATCACACTTGTCATATCCAATGATCTATATGAAAGTTTTTATCTATATCCCTCTTGAATATTCATCACTTTGGGACCAATTGCATAACATGTGCAAATTACCGTTACTATCATCATCTCTCAAAAAGATTTAAGTGAAGCATGAGAGTGCAAATATTTCTTCAAAATTTCAATCTTAACGATTCTCAAAATAATATAAGTGAAGCACGAGAATTCATTTCTTCAAAATTTCAATCAAGTCAATTCTCAAAATGATATAAGTGAAGCACGAGAATTCATTTCTACAAAATTTCAATCAACTCTCAAAATAATATAAGTGAAGCATGAGAGTTTATTTCTTCAAAATTTCAATCAAGTCAATTCTCAAAATGATATAAGTGAAGCACGAGAATTCATTTCTACAAAATTTCAATCAACTCTCAAAATAATATAAGTGAAGCATGAGAGTTTATTTCTACAAAATTTCAGCCAACTCTCAAAATAATATAAGTGAAGCATGAGAGTTTATTTCTACAAAATTTCAGCCACCACCGTGCTCAAAAGGATTTAAGTGAAGCACTAGAGCAATTGCCTAGCTCAAAAAATTTAAGTGAAGCACATAGAGTATTCTACAAATTATGATGATAACATGTGGCTCTCTCAAAATAGCTGTGTGCAGCAAAGATGATTGTGACAAACTAAAAAGCAAACAAAGCAAAGACTCATATCATACAAGACGCTCCAAGCAAAACACATATCATGTGACGAATAAAAATATAGCTCCAAGTAAAATTACCGATGGTCGGTAGAATAAAGAGGGGATGCCTTCCGGGGCGACGCTTGAGTCTTCCTTGAATATTACCTTGGGGTGCCTTGGGCATCCCCAAGCTTAGGCTTTTGCAACTCCGTATTCCTTCATCCATCGTGATCTCACCCAAAACTTGAAAACTTCAATCACACAAAACTCAACAAAACCTTCGTGAGATCCGTTAGTATAAGAAAACAAATCACTACTATAAGTACTGTTGCAAACCCATTCATATTTTATTTTTGCATTATACCTACTGTACTCTAACTTCACCATGGCTTATACCCCCCGATACAATCCATAGATTCATCAAAACAAGCAAGTAGTGCATCAAAAACAGAATCTGTCAAAAACAGAACAGTCTGTACTAATCTATTTAAAAGCCATACTTCTGTAACTCCAAAAATTCTGAAACATTAGGAAAACGTGTACAATTCATATACCAATACTGTGTAAAAATTTCAGATTTTTCTGACGCTCCAGTAGAGAAACAAAATTCGGGCACTGGACACAAAACTTTCTGTTTTCCAAACAGCATCAATTATACTATCTTCCAAATCATCCCAAAGGTTTTACTTGGCACAAACACTAATTGAAAACATAAAAAATACTATCATACCAGTAGAATGACAGTAAAAACACACCATAACAGAAAATTATAACAAAAATTTATTTTATTCATTGGGTTGCCTCCCAACAAGCGCTATTGTTTTATGCCCCTAGCTAGGCATAATGCATAATTTCAAGTATTGTCATCTTTGGTTTTCAACTCCTCAATCACACATCCATTTTTTCTAATAGATTCAACATAAGTGTTTCTCATCCTCACACTTCTAGGCACAAAATCAAGAATTTCACTTTTGTGAATAGGTTCCTTAATCATGTCAATGAAATTGGGGTGCACGCTAATCATTTTAAGATCCTCATTTCCCTTACTGAAAGTAGCACCATTGGTTTTAGGAACATACACGAACTTGCAATTTTTATTGGGAGGAGTTTTATCAATATTCTTAATGGAGGAAAAAGCCGATCCCAAATTGATAATAATTTCTTCTATCTTGTCGATTCTAGCGGGACCTTGTTCTATTCTTTCATTAACTACCGGTTCCTTTTCTTTTAAGGTTTTCAATGCATTTCCTACCTTAGAACCAAATTGAGTGATATGATTATGCAATTCTTTATCCAAATTCTCAAGGTGTTCATTAGTAGACATCTTACTTTCAATAGCCTCTAACCTTTGCATAACATGTTTCAAAGTCAAAGTTGTTTCATTAATAGTGATAGGTGTTGATCCCACTAAATTTCCCATAGCATTAAAAGCATCCGTAGAGGGACACATCAAGAAATTCCCTCCAGTAATAGTGTCAAGCACAAATCTATACCAAGTAGTGATTCCCACATAAAAATTGCGAAGGAGAATAGTGGAGGATTGCTTACGAGTTGATCTATTATGAGCATCGCAAATCCTATACCAAGCATCTTTTAAATTCTCTCCTCCCCTTTGTTTAAAATTAAGTACTTCATTTTCAGGGGTAATAGTAACGAGCGAAGAACTAGCCATAATGATAAGCAAGCAAAAAAGCAAACAAGCAAACAAGCAAACTAGAAAAAAGGCAAAAAGGCAAAGGAAAATATTTTTGTATTTTTGTAAAAACGTTTTAGAAGTGGGGGAGATGAAAACGAGAGGCAAATGGCAAATAAAGTAAATGCAAGGAGATGAGAGTTTGTGCAAAGGTACTTGATAAATGTTGATGATGTCTCCCCGGCAACGGCGCCAGAAATTGGCAAGTTGACGGGAGACAGTGTTGACGTGATTTCTCCCCGGCAACGGCGCCAGAAATTCTTCCTGCTACTTGTAGCTTGCGTTGGTATTTCCCCGAAGAGGAAGGGATGATGTAGCACAGTAGAGATAAGTATTTCCCTCAATTATGAAACCAAGGTTATCAAACCAGTAGGAGAATCACACAACAGCTAGTAAGCAGTACCTGCACACAAACAACAAATCCTTGCACCCAACGCAAACAAGGGGTTGTCAATCCCTTGGCGGTAAGATTGCAAGATTAAATTGTATTTGATAGATTGATAAATTGCAGCAAAAATACTAAATAAAATAAATAAAAGAAAATGGCAGCAATATTTTTAGGGTTTTAGTAATATGATTTTGGTAGACCTGGGGGCCATAGATTTCACTAGAGGCTTCTCTCGAGAAAATAGCATACGGTGGGTAGACAAATTACTATTGGGCATTTGATAGAAAAGCAAATAATCATGACGATATCCAAGGCAATGATCATGTATATAGGCATCACATCCAAGATTAGTAGACCGACTCCTGCCTGCATCTACTACTATTACTCCACACATCGATGGGCTATCCAGCATGCATCTAGTGAATTAAGTCCATAAGAACAGAGTAATGCCCTAAGAACGATGACATGATGTAGACAAGACAAACTCACGAATTAATAAACCCAATGAATAGATCCCATCTTTTTACCCTTAGTAGCAACGATACATACGTGTCATGTCCCTTTCTGTCACTGGGATTGAGCACCGCAAGATCGAACCCACTACAAAGCACCTCTTCCCATGGCAAGATAAATCAACTTAGTTGACCAAACCAAATCAATAGATCGGAGAAGAAATACGAGGCTATAATAATCATGCATAAAAGAGATCAAAGAAGACTCAAATAATATTCATGGATAATCTGATCATAAACTCACAATTCATCGGATCCCAACAAACACACCGCAAAGAAAGATTACATCGGATAGATCTCCAAGAACATCAAGGAGAACATTGTATTGAACATCAAAAAGAGAGAAGAAGCCATCTAGCTACTGCCTATGGACCCAAAGGTCTGTGGTAAACTACTAACGCATCATCGGAGAAGCAGCAAGGTTGATGTAGAGCCCCTCCGTGATCGATTCCCCCTCTGGCAGATTACCGGAGAAGGACCCCAGATGGGATCTCTTTGGAACAGAGGCTTGCGGCGGCGTAAAAAGTATTTCATGGACTCCCCCGAGGGTTTTTGATTTTTCTGGAATTTATAGTGCTGTAATTAGGTCAAACGGAGCTTGGTGGGGCCCACGAGGCATCAGGGCGCGCCTGCCCCCCCAGGCACGCCCTGGTGGCTCGTGGGGCCCACCAAGGTCTTCTGGCCTCCCCTCGAAGCTTCTGGTATTCTTCTTGCCCAAGAAAAAATTTCCAAAAAGTTTCACTGTATTTGGACTTCGTTTGATATTGATTTTCTGTGAAACAAAAACAGGGCAGAAAACAGCAACTGGCACTGGGCACTAGGTTAATAGGTTAGTCTCCAAAAATGATATAAAATTGCTGTAAATGATTATAAAAACATCCAAGATTGATATTATAACAGCATGGAACAATCAAAAATTATAGATACGTTGGAGACGTATCACCAGTTGCTGTTTTCTGCCCTGTTTTTGTTTTACAGAAAATCAATACCAAACGAAGTCCAAATGCCACGAAATGTTTTGGAGATTTTTTTCTGGACAAGATAAACACTAGAAGCTTCGGGAGGAGGCCAGAATCCCCAGGAGGTCCCCACGAGCCACCAGGGCGCGCCTGGAGGGGGGGGGGAAGGTGCGCCCTGGTACCTTGTGGGGCCCACAGAGCTCCGTTTGACCTAATTCCACCACTATAAATTCAGGAAAAATCAGAAACCCTCAGGGGAGTCCACGAAATACTTTTTCTGTCGCCGCAAGTTTCAGTTCTTGAGAGATCCCATCTGGAGGCCTTCTCCGGTACTCCGCCGGAGGGGGAATCGATCACGGAGGGGCTCTACATCAACCTTGCTGCCCTTCCGATGTTGCGTGAGTAGTTTACCACAGACCTTCGGGTCCATAGTTAGTAGTTAGATGGCTTCTTCTCTCTTTTTGATCTTCAATACAATGTTCTCCTCGATTTTCTTGGAGTTCTATCCGATATAATCACTTTTTGTGGTGTGTTTGTTGGGATCCGATGAATTGTGAGTTTATGATTAGATTATCCATGAATATTATTTGAGTCTTCTCTGATCTCTTTTATGCATGATTATTATAGCTTCGTATTTCTTCTCCGATCTATTGATTTGGTTTGGCCAACTAGATTGATTTATCTTGCCATGGGAAGAGGTGCTTTGTAATGGGTTCGATCTTCCGGTGCTCAATCCCAGTGACAGAAAGGGACATGACACGTATGTATCGTTGCTATTAAGGGTAAAAAGATGGGGTTTATTCATACGTGAGTTTATCTTGTCTACATCATGTCATCGTTCTTAAGGCGTTACTCCGTTCTTTATGGACTTAATACACTAGATGCATGCTGGATAGCGGTCGATGTGTGGAGTAATAGTAGTAGATGCAGGCAGGAGTCGGTCTACTTGTATTGTACGTGATGCCTATATACATGATCATTGCCTTGGATATCGTCATGATTATTTGTTTTTCTATCAATTGCCCAACAGTAATTGGTCCACCCACCGTATGCTATTTTCTTGAGAGAAGCCTCTAGTGAAAACTATGGCCCCCGGGTCTATCTAAATCATATTACTAAAACCCTAAAAATATTGCTGTCATTTTATTTTATTCATTTTATTTTGTATTTTTGTTTCAATCTATCTATCTATCACATACAATTTAATCTTGCAATTGACCGCCGAGGGATTGACAACCCCTCGTTTGCGTTGGGTGCAAGGATTTGTTGTTTGTGTGCAGGTGCTGCTAACGAGGTGTTGCGTGATTCTCCTACTGGTTCGATAACCTTGGTTTCATAACTGAGGGAAATACTTATCTCTACTGTGCTGCATCATCCCTTCCTCTTCGGGGAAAATACCAACGCAAGCTACAAGTAGCATTCTTCCGAAAAGAATTTATTTTGCTCAAATTGCGAAGTCATAAAACTCTTAGTAACATTTTCAATTTCAGACAATCTTTTGCTATAGAAACTATCACGAAATTCTTCTAATGACATAGTGACAGAACTACCAAACAAGCAAATAAAATATTTTTGTGTTTTTGTAAAAAATATGGGGGAGATAAAAATGAGAGGCAAATGAAAATAAAAGGTAAATAAAGTAAATGCAAGTGAATGATAATTTGTGCGAAGGCACTTGGTAATTTTGATGATGTCTCCCCGGCAACGGCGCCAGAAATTCTTCCTACTACTTGTAGTCTGCGTTGGTATTTCCCCGAAGAGGAGAGGATGATGTAGTACAGAAGAGATAAGTATTTCCCTCAGTTAAGAACCACGGTTATCAATCCAGTAGGAGAACCAAGCAAAATTCCGTTAAAACGCACCTGCACACACAAGAGCAAACACTTGCACCCAACGCAAATAAGAGGGTTGACAATCCTCTTAGCGATTACTTGCAAGGATTAAATCTTATAGAGGTAAATAGCTAAACTAAAATACTAATTAAAATAAAAGTAAATAAATTGCAGCAAGGTATTTTTAGGTTTTTTATATAATTAAGATAGACCCAGGGACCATAGTTTTCACTAGAGGCTTCTCTCTTGAGCACATAAGCATACGATGGGTAAACAAATTACTGTTGGGCAATTGATAGAAGAGCAAATAATTATGACGGATTCATGGCAATGATCATGTATATAGGCATCACGTCCGAGACAAGTAGACCGACTCCTGCCTGCATCTACTACTATTACTCCACCCATCGACCGCTATCCAGCATGAATCTAGGGTATTAAGTATGAAACAGAGTAACGCCTTAAGCAAGATGACATGATGTAGAGAAGAAAATTCAAGCAATATGAATAAACCCCATATTTTTATCCTTAATGGCAACAATACAAATACGTGTCATGTCCCTTTCTGTCACTGGGATTGAGCACCGCAAGATTGAACCCATCACAAAGCACCTCTCCCATTGCAAGATAAATCAATCTAGTAGGCCAAACTAAACCGATAGATCGGAGAGATATACAAAGCTATAACAATCATGCATAAAACAGTTCGGAGATGACTCAAATATTTCTCATGAATAATCTGATCATAAACTCACAATTCATCGGATCCCAACAAACACACTGCAAAAGAAGATTACATCGGATAGAACTCCAAGAACATCGAGGAGAACATTGTATTGAAGATCAAAGAGAGAGAAGAAGCCATCTAGCTACTAGCTATGGACCCGTAGGTCTGTGGTAAACTACTCACACATCATCGGAAGGGCAGCAAGGTTGATGTAGAAGCCCTCCGTGATCAATTCCCCCTCCGGCAGAGTACCGGAAAAGGCCTCCAGATGGGATCGCGGAAGAACAAAGGCTTGCGGTGGCGGAAAGGTTTTTTCTTCTGGCTCCCTGGGGGTTTCCCAATATTTGTGAATTTATAGAAGTGAAATTAGGTCAAACGGAGTCACGTGGGCCCCACAAGACAGCACGGCGCGCCCCCCTGGGGCGCGCCCTAGTGCCTTGTGGAGTCTCTGTGAGGCTTCTGGCCTCCTCCCGGTTTCCCAGGTATCTTCTTTCCAGAAAAAAATCTCCAAAAAGTTTCGTGGCATTTGGAGTTCATTTGGTACTGTTTCTCTCAAAAGCCAAAAACAAGCAGAAAACAGCAACTGGCACTGGGCACTAGGTTAATAGGTTAGTCCCAAAAAATGATATATAATTGCATACAATTGCATATAAAAACATCCAAGATTGATACTATAATAGCATGGAACAATAAAATATTATAGATACGTTGGAGACGTATCACTCTACATCAACCTTGCTGCCCTTCCGATGATGCATGAGTAGTTTACCACAGACCTTCGGGTCCATAGTTAGTAGCTAGATTGGTTCTTCTCTCTTTTTGATCTTTAATACAATGTTCTCCTCGATATTCTTGGAGTTCTATCCGATGTAATCACTTTTTGCGGTGTGTTTGTTGGGATCCGATGAATTGTGAGTTTATGATCAGATTATCCATGAATATTATTTGAGTTTTCTCTGAATACTTTTATGCATGAATGTTATAGCTTCATATTTCTCTCCGATCTATTGATTTGGTTTGGCCAACTAGATTGATCTATCTTGCAATGGGAGAGGTGCTTTGTAATGGGTTCGATCTTGCGGTGCTAAATCCCAGTGACAGAAAGGGACATGGCACGTATGTATCGTTGCTATTAAGGGTAAAAATATGGGGTTTATTCATGTGTGAGTTTACTTTGTCTACATCATGTTATCTTGCTTAAGGCGTTACTCCGTTCTTTATGAACTTAATACTCTAGATGCATGCTGGATAGCGGTCGATGTGTGGAGTAATAGTAGTAGATGCAGAATCGTTTCGGTCTACTTGTCTCGAACGTGATGCCTATATACATGATCATTGCCTTGGATATTGTCATGATTATTTGCTTTTTTATCAATTGCCCAACAGTAATTTGTTTACCCACCGTATGCTATTTTCAAGAGAGAAGCATGTAGTGAAAACTATGGCCCCCGGGTCTACCTTTATCATATATTAAAAATCCTAAAAATACCTTGCTGCAATTTTATTTTATTTATTTTATTTTGTATTTTTGGTCGATCTATCTATCACCATACAATTTAATCTTGCAATTAACCGCCAAGGGATTGACAACCCCTTGTTCGCGTTGGGTGCGAGGATTTGTTATTTTGTGTGCAGGTGCTGCTAACAAGTTGTTGCATGATTCTCCTACTGGATTGATAACGTTTGTTTCATAACTGAGGGAAATACTTATCTCTACTGTATTGCATCATCCCCTCCTCTTCGGGGAAAAACCAACGCAGATCACAAGTAGCAGGAAGAATTTCTGGCGCCGTTGCCGGGGAGACATCATCAACATCTATCAAGTACCTACGCATAAAATTTCATCTCCTCGCATTTATTTTATTTGCCTTTGCCTCTCGTTTTCTTCTCCCCCACTTCTAAAAAGTTTTTACAAAAAAATACAAAAATATTTTCCGTTTGCCTTTTTCTTGTTTGCTTCTTTGCTTGCTTGTTATCTTGTTTGCGTAGCCATGATGTCTCAAGAAAATACAAAATTATGTGATTTTTCCAATACTAATAATAATGATTTTATTAGTACTCCGATTGCTCCTCCCGCCGCTAGTGCGGAGACTTGTGCTATTAATGCCGCTTTGTTAAATCTTGTTATGAAAGAACAATTTTCTGGTAGTCCTAATGAAGATGTTGCATCCCATCTTAACACTTTCGTAGAATTGTGTGATATGCAAAAGAAAAAAGATGTGGATAAGGATATTGTGAAATTAGAATTATTCCCGTTCTCATTGCGAGATCATGCAAAAAATTGGTTTTCATCTTTGCCACGAAATAGTATCGATTCTTGGGATAGGTGTAAAGATGCTTTCATTACCAAGTATTTCCCTCCCGCGAAAATTATTTCCCTTAGAAATCAAATTATGAATTTCAAGCAACTTGATCATGAACATGTTGCCCAATCTTGGGAAAGGATGAAATTAATGATAGGAAATTGCCCTACTCATGGTTTAAATTTGTGGATGATCATATTATGGCAAATTATTCACAATGGCATACTGAAAGAGTTCCTACTAGTAAAAAAGTGAATTCTGTTGAAGAAATTAGTACTTTGAGTGATAAAGTTGATGCGCTTATGAAATTGGTTGCTAGCAAAAATACTTCTATTGATCCTAATGATGTGCCTTTATCCACCTTGATTGAGCAAAATAGTGATCCCGTAGATGTGAATTTTGTCTCGCGAAACAATTTTAATAGTAATGTTTATAGAGGTAATTTTAATCCTAGGCCGTTTCCTGGAAATTCCTCTAATAATTATGGCAATCCCTATGGTAATTCTTATAATAATAATAATAGGATGCCCTCTAATCTTGAAAGTAATATTAAATAATTTATTAATGCTCAAAAAGTTTTCAACACTACAATAGAAGAAAAATTGAGTAAACTTGATGATCTGTCTAGGAGCAATGATAGAATTATTCATGATGTGGAAAATCTTAAGACTAAAATTTTGCCACCCAAAATTTATATTAATGAATCAATTAAAGCTTTATATGTCTCCATGGATGAGAGTAGGAAAAGAACCGCTATGCTAAAAGCTAAACGAGCATTTTTAGAAAAAGCGATTCCTCCCGGTTTCTATCGTAGTAATGATGAGGATATTAAAATGATTGGTGTTTCATCTATTGATTCCTTGTTTAGCAATATAAAACTCGATGAAAAGGGGCCTGAAGAAGAGTCAACTTTAGCTAGAAGGCGTCCCCATAATTCGGAGGGTGAAAATCTTGATAATTTTTTTTGATAAAAGTGGGTTTGGAGAGGTAAAAACTTTAACTAGCGATGTGCCCACTCTCTTGGATTATAAATACTTTAATTATGATAGTTGTTCTTTGATTGAATGTATTTCTTTGCTACAATCCATGCTAAATTCACCCAACGCTTATGAACAAAATAAGGCTTTTACTAAACACATTGTAGAAGCGATGATGAAAGCGTTAGAAGAAAAGCTAGAACTAGAAATTTCAATTCCGAGAAAATTATATGATGAGTGGGAATCCACCATTAAGGTCAAAATTAAAAATTATGAGTGCAATGCTTTATGTGATTTGGGTGCTAGCGTTTCCACAATTCCAAAATCTCTATGCGATGTGCTAGGTTTTTACCAATATAGATGAATGTTCTCTTAATTTGCACTTGGTGGATCCCACTATTAAAAAGCCTTTGGGTATAATTAATGATGTGCTTATTCTTGCAAATAGAAATTATGTGCCCGTGGACTTTATTGTTCTTGACATTGAATGCAATCCTTCTTGCCCCATAATACTTGGTAGGCCTTTTTTTCGAACTATTGGTGCTATTATTGATATGAAAGAAGGTAATATAAGATTTCAATTTCCACTAAAGAAAGGGATGGAACACTTCCCTAGGAAAATAATTAAAGCACCCCATGAATCCATTATGAGGGCCACTTATGGAATCAACTTGAAGGATGACAATACTTGAAACTATGCATTATACCTAGCTAGGGGCATAAAATAATAGCGCTTGTTGGGAGGCAACCCAATGAATAAAATAAATTTTTTACTTTTTATTTCTGTTTTCTTGTGTGCACACAATTATTCTACTGTTATGATTGTGTTTTTATGTTTTAATTAGTGTTTGTGCCAAGTAATGCCTTTGGGATGATTTGGAAGATAGTATAATTGATGCTGTTTGGAAAACAGAAAGTTTTGCGTCCAGTGCTGGAATTGTAATTCTGTACTGGAGTGTCAGAAAAATTTGAATTTTTTACACAGTATTGGTATATTAATTTCCCACATTGTCCTAATTTTTCAGAATTTTTGGAGTTAC
This sequence comes from Elymus sibiricus, assembly GCA_039707655.1. Lineage (NCBI taxonomy): Eukaryota > Viridiplantae > Streptophyta > Magnoliopsida > Poales > Poaceae > Elymus > Elymus sibiricus. The sequence goes on along the minus strand of CM077674.1, from coordinate 381,332,808 downwards.
AGAAGTATAAATTTTAAATAGATCTTTACAGACTGTTCTGTTTTAGACAGATTCTGTTTTTGTTGCATAGTTTGCTTATTTTGATGAATCTATGGATCGTATCGGGGGGTATGAGTCATGGAGAAGTTGGAGTACAGTAGAATTATGCCAATATTAAATATGAATCAATTTACTACAGTACTTAAAGTAGTGATTTGTTTGTTATACTAACGGATCTCACGAAGGTTTTGTTGAGTTTTGTGTGATTGAAGTTTTGAAGTTTTGGGTGAGATCACGATGGATGAAGGAATAAGGAGTGGCAAGAGCCTAAGCTTGGGGATGCCCAAGGCACCCCAAGGTAATATTCAAGGAAGACTAAAGCAACTAAGCTTGGGGATGCCCCGGAAGGCATCCCCTCTTTCTTCTACCAACTATCGGTAATTTTAGTTCGAGCTATATTTTTATTCGTCACATATCATGAGTTTTTCTTGGAGCGTCTTGTATTATATGAGTCTCTGCTTTGTTTGCTTTTTAGTTTGTCACAGTCATCTTTGCTGGACACACCTATTTGAGAGAACCACACGTTTATCATGATTTGTTAGAATACTCTATGTGCTTCACTTATATCTTTTGAGCTAGGCAGTTGCTCTAGTGCTTCACTTAAATCTTTTTGAGCATGGCGGTGGCTATATTTTTAAGAAATATTTGAACCCTCATGCTTCACTTATATTATTTTGAGAGTTGATAAGATTAAATTTTGAAGAAATATTTGCACTCTCATGCTTCACTTATATCTTTTTGAGAGTTGATAATAGTAATGGTAATTTGCACAAGATATGAATTTGGTCCCAAATTAAGTGATGAATATTCAAGAGGGATATAATAAAAACTTTCATGAAAGATCATTGGATATGATAAGTTTGATTCCTTGCAATAGTTTTGCGATATGGAGATGATAATATGTGAGTCCTGTTAGTGAGTAATTGTGATTTAGTAAGAATATTGGTGTTAAGGTTTGTGATTCCCTATGCATGCACGTAAAGTCAATAGTTATGTAATGAAACTATATCCTACTTATGGTGCATTATTCGGTGTTAGTTATGTTCAATGCATGTTTATGACTGTTTTCGCTTTTTGGTTGGTCGCTTCTCAATCTATTTGCTAGCCTTCATTTGTAGTAAGCGGGAATACTGCTTGTGCATCCAACTCCTTAAACCAAAGTTGTGCCAAATGAGTCCACCATACCTACCTATATGCGGTATTTCCATGCCGTTCCAAGTAAATTTGCATGTGCCAACTCTAATTTTTCAAACTAATTTTCCGTTTTGTGTGCCCATACCGCTCATGAAGCGGCAGGGGGTGGCCAATATTTTCCATGCTAGGTGTGTTATTCTCACGATGAGTGTTTATTCACTTGTCATTGCACGAGAGAGTGGCAGGTAATAGGGATGCCCAGTCCCGAAATGTTTTTTTTAATATGATGATAATAATAAATTCCTTGGAAAGTGTTGCTATGGAAGGCACCCGTGGATACGGCTAGCCATGGATTGTGAAAGAATGGTGGAAATGAAATAAACTTTATTTTCTGTTTGGGAACCGCCTATAATGTGTCTAGCATGGAAGATATTGGGAATTCTCGGTCGTTTTCGTTGACAGGAAAAGCATGCCTCTCAAAGTAATTTTATCTCTCTAATTTAAGCCTTGAGCTCTGGCACCTCTGCAAATCTCTGCTTCCCTCTGCGAAGGGCCTATCTATTTACTTTTATGCATTTTTTATTTTTTATTTTGAGTCTCCATCTTCTCTTACAAAGCACCAACTAGAGAGCACTATTGTCATACTTGTGCATTGTGTGTAGCTAATATTGACTGTGTTTCATGAATGGATCAATGATTGAGCATAATGGGCTAGGGATATCTTTCTTTAACGTTGATATTTTGAAAGACATGGTTGCTTGTTAGTATGCTTGAGTATTTATGTCTTCATGTCAAACTATAGACTATTGCTTTGAATCATTCAAATACAAATGTCCAAGCAACAAAAGAAAAGAGTATATGATAGGTAGCATTCCACATCAAAAATTCTGTTTTTATCATTTACCTACTCGAGGACGAGCGGGAATTAAGCTTGGGGATGCTTGATACGTCTCCAACGTATCTATAATTTATGATTGTTCCATGCTATTATAGTATCAATCTTGGATGTTTTATATACACTTACAAGCAATTATATATCATTTTTCGGGACTAACTTATTAACTTAGTGCCCAGTGCCAGTTGCTGTTTTTTTGCCTGTTTTTCGTTTTCCAGAATATTAGTACCAAACGAAGTCCAAATGCCACGAAACTTTTTGGAGATTTTTTTTCTGGACATAAGAGACACTAGAAGATTCGGGAGAGGGCCAGAAGACAGAGGAGGTGGCCACGAGCCACCAGGGCGGCCCCGGGGGGGGGGGGGGTGGCACGCCCTGGTGCCTCGTGGGCCCACCTCTGCTCCGTTTGACCTAAGTCCGCCTCTATAAATACTCTAAAATCGGGAAACCAATAGAGGAGTCCACAAAATACTTTTTCCGCCGCCGCAAGTCTCTGTTCTCGAGAGATCCCATCTGGAGGCCTTTTCCGGCACTCTGCCGAAGGGGATTCGATCACGGAGGGGCTCTACATCAACCTTGCTTCCCTTTCGATGATGCGTGAGTAGTTTACCACAGACCTTCGGGTCCATAGTTAGTAGCTAGATGGCTTCTTCTCTCTTTTTGATCTTCAATACAATGTTCTCCTCGATATTCTTGGAGTTCTATCCGATGTAATCACTTTTTGCGGTGTGTTTGTTGGGATCCGATGAATTGTGAGTTTATGATCAGATTATCCATGAATATTATTTGAGTTTTCTCTGAACTCTTTTATGCATGATTGTTATAGCTTCGTATTTCTCTCCGATCTATTGATTTGATTTGGTGATACATCTCAACGTATCTATAATTTTTGATTGTTCCATGCTGTTATATTATCAATCTTGGATGTTTTTATATCCATTTACAGCAATTATATATCTTTTTTTGGGACTAACCTATTAACTTAGTGCCCAGTGCCAGTTGCTGTTTTTTGCCTGTTTTTGGTTTTCCAGAATATCAGTACCAAACGAAGTCCAAATGCCACGAAACTTTTTGGAGATTTTTTTCTGGACATAACAAGTACTGGAAGCTTCAGGAGAGGGCCAGAAGATGGAGCGCGGACCCACGAGGCACCAGGGCGCGCCCCAGGGGGGGTGGCGCGCCCTGGTGGCTTGTGGGGTCCACACAGCTCTGTTTGACCTAATTCCACCACTATAAATACTCTAAAATCGGGAAACCAATAGAGGAGTCCACGAAATACTTTTTCCGCCGCCGCAAGTCTCTGTTCTCGAGAGATCCCATCTGGAGGCCTTTTCCGGCACTCTGCCGGAGGGGGATTCGATCACGGAGGGGCTCTACATAAACCTTGCTGCCCTTCCGATGATGCGTGAGTAGTTTACCACAGACCTTCGGGTCCATAGTTAGTAGCTAGATGGCTTCTTCTCTCTTTTTGATCTTCAATACAATGATCTCCTCGATGTTCTTGGAGTTCTATCCGATGTAATCACTTTTTGCGGTGTGTTTGTTCGGATCCGATGAATTGTGAGTTTATGATCAGATTATCCATGAATATTATTTGAGTTTTCTCTGAACTCTTTTATGCATGATTGTTATAGCTTCGTATTTCTCTCTGATCTATTGATTTGGTTTGGTGATACGTCTCCAGCGTATCTATAATTTTTGATTGTTCCATGCTGTTATATTATCAATCTTGGATGTTTTTATATACATTTACAGCAATTATATATCATTTTTTGGGACTAACCTATTAACTTAGTGCCCAGTGCCAGTTGCTATTTTTTTCCTGTTTTTGGTTTTCCATAATATCAGTACCAAACGAAGTCCAAATGCCACGAAACTTTTTGGAGATTTTTTTCTGGACATAGAAAGTACTGGAAGCTTCGGGAGAGGGCCAGAAGATGGAGTGTGGGCCCACGAGGCACCAGGGCGCGCCCCAGGGGGGTGGCGCGCCCTGGTGGCTTGTGGGGCCCACACAGCTCCGTTTGACCTAATTCCACCACTATAAATTCTCTAAATCGGGAAACCAACAGAGGAGTCCACGAAATACTTTTTTCGCTGCCGCAAGCTTCTGTTCTCGAGAGATCCCATCTGGAGGCCTTTTCCGGTGCTCCGCCGGAGGGGGAATCGATCACGGTGGGGCTCTACATCAATCTTGCTGCCCTTCCGATGATGCGTGAGTAGTTTACCACAGACCTTCGGGTCCATAGTTAGTAGCTAGATGGCTTCTTCTCTCTTTTTGATCTTCAATACAATGTTCTCCTCGATGTTCTTGGAGTTCTATCCGATGTAATCACTTTTTGCGGTGTGTTTGTTGGGATCCGATGAATTGTGATTTTATGATCAGATTATCCATGAATATTATTTGAGTCTTCTCTGAACTATTTTATGCATGATTGTTATAGCTTCGTATTTCTTCTCCGATCTATTGACTTGGTTTGGCCAACTAGATTGATTTATCTTGCCATGGGAAGAGGTGCTTTGTAATGGGTTTGATCTTGCGGTGCTTAATCCCAGTGACAGAAAGGGACATGACACATATGTATCGTTGCTATTAAGGGTAAAAAGGGTTTATTCATGCGTGAGTTTACTTTGTCTACATCATGTCATCTTGCTTAAGGCGTTACTCCGTTCTTTATGGACTTAATACACTAGATGCATGCTGGATAGCGGTCGATGTGTGGAGTAATAGTAGTAGATGCAGGCAGGAGTCGGTCTATTTGTCTCGGACATGATGCCTATATACATGATCATTGCCTTGGATATCGTCATGATTATTTGCTTTTCTATCAATTGCCCAACAATAATTTGTTTACCCACCGTATGCTATTTTCTTGAGAGAAGCCTCTAGTTAAAACTATGGCCCCCGGGTCTATCTAAATCATATATTAAAAACCCTAAAAATACCTTGCTGCACTTTTTCTTTATTTATTTTATTTTGTATTTTTGTTCAATCTGTCTATCTATCACATACAATTTAATCTTACAATTAACCGTCGAGGGATTGACAACCCCTTGTTTGCGTTGGGTGTAAGGATTTGTTATTTTGTGTGCAGGTGCTGCTAACGAGGTGTTGCGTGATTCTTCTACTGGATTGATAACCTTGGTTTCATAACTGAGGGAAATACTTATCTCTACTGTACTGCATCTCCCTTCCTCTTCAGGGAATTATCAACGCAGTTCACAAGTAGCATTTGGCCAACTAGATTGATATATCTTGCAATGGGAGAGGTGCTTTGTAATGGGTTCGATCTTGCGGTGCTCAATCCCAGTGACAGAAAGGGACATGACACGTATGTATCATTGCTATTAAGGGTAAAAAGATGGGGTTTATTCATGCGTGAGTTTACTTTGTTTACATCATGTCATCTTGCTTAAGGCGTTACTCCGTTCTTTATGAACTTAATACTCTAGACGCACTGTGCCAAATAGGCGCTCCCCCTACTCCCTCCGGCGCCATCAGATGGAATGGCAATGGCGACCTTAGCTTCTCGCACCGTAACACTCGACTTCATTCTCAAGTGGTGTGTTATTTAGACTAAACATTTTTACCTTCTACAATCACAAACAATCCTTTTCAACATATGATACTAATTGGTTTTGATAGATTATGTTGACTTAATAATTTCATTTTTTTAGTAGCCACTATGTAATGATACAACTAAATATTAAAAAATTATTATTATATAATTTTAACATTAGTCATGGGAAATTTAATTACACTTAATTTGAAGCGTTAATTAAAAGGAGTATAACATTATTATTATTTCTTAGTTTAACCAAAAAAAAACAGACCAGATTTTAATTTGTGTCGCTTCAATGAATTACAAATATGTGTTGGTATTTGTGTATATTTTAGTTTACTTAGATACCATGACAGAGATCCATAAAGTCTATCGACGTTTCTTGAATCATGCTTGTGTGCCAAAAAGTAAACTAGAGAATTATCTACATACTTTTTTTTTGCAGGGAGTTAGTTCTAGAATATGAAAAACAACCTATGAATGGTTTGTCCTATGACAAGAAATAGATACACAGATTTTATGTTTTTGTTAGCTCTATGACCATGTGAGCCCGTTTATAACACATATAAATTGCCCCCCCCCCTCCTTAATAATATTCGACCCATTATCAAGCTCCCCTCCTTCCTCGTCACCACCTCCATCCTCACTAGGCTTCGACGACGGATCCCTGTGCCCACGTGGGGGCACAGGAGTGTAGAAGCCGACAATTGGAATCAAGTTACAGAAGCCATGATCATCGCACACCTTCGTCACCTGATCTGATTGTAGTTCGACTACGAAGAGGCCAGTAGTCGTGGTCACGAAAATGACATTTGCTCCCTCAGCAAAGCCCAACACATAAACTGCACAACATGCATCCATGAGACCACCATTATGGAATAAACTTCCCAGGTAGATGACCTGGCCCGGTACCCATCGAGCAGCAGTCGCCTCTCTTGACCACAACTTAAGATGTGGATCCAATTCTTCGGTGAGTCCCAGTCCGCCGTCCTCTGCCAGCATGAGGTTGAATTTGAATCTAGCCTCATAGTGGGCGTTGAGGAGCTCTGGTGGGTCGAACTCAGTCAGGCCATGCCTTACCAAGTCATACTGTAGGATCGTCCCACCATTGGACATGAAGTAGAGCAGAGACCTCCCAACGAGCACGTTGGAAAACAACGTGAAGTTCATGTAGAACTCGTTGTGCATCATGGTCGGCTCGCCCCAGGCACCCGTCTCCGACGAGTATACACATGCCGACGTGGCACACTCATTGTGGACAGCATATTCCTCGATGTTGGAGAAGACGAAGACCACGCAGAAGGGACCCCTGAGGCAATCGCGGTGGTCGCATCTGTGTTGACACCAGTTTTTGGCACGAAGCCAAAACACAATTAAGAAGGCCTCAAATGGAAAAGTACTCAAAGTGAGAAAGTTCTGTATCATCGAAAGGAGAAACTTTAAAGTTTGGGCCATAGCCATCCGATCTCATCTCTAAGGCCGAAGTTGTGTTCGAAGTACTGGGATTTTGTATCCAGAACACTATTCGGTTGAGTACGCCCTCAAGATGATCTCATATGAGAAAACTTTCTACATGAATTGTCTTCGTATCGTCGAATCGGTCGATTTTCATATAAAAATCGTCTCAATCCGAGTTCGTATGCAAAAGTTAGAGCTATCTGAATGCAGCCATGTCAAGAGGCGAAATAAGATGCGGGAGACCAGACACGTCTTGGCGAGTGTCTGATGCAATGCGTGAGCAATTAGCCATTCAAGATGGCCTCGAATCGAAAAACGTTCAACATGAAAGTTGTTAGTAACGTCGAAACGGTCAACTTTGCTTTTGGGCACATTTTTATCCGAGGTCGTTTACTGCCACAAAAAAGACCCGCAAGGTACAGCCAGAAAGCTTGCCGGGATGGAAACCTTGCCGGGGAAATCTTGCCGGGATGGAAACCTTGCCGGGATAGAAACCTTGCCGGGGAAATCTTGCCGGGATGGAAACCTTGCCGGGTGAAAGCTTGCCGGCCGAGTGAAGAATGTCAATTTTGGGCGATCTGACCAGAAGCTAAAGACGGGCTCAAAAGATTATCTAGATGGCTTCGGATGAAAAAGTGTTCAACATGAAAGTTGTTCGTAACGTCGAAACGGTCAACTTTGCTTTTGGAGTCATCATCATCCGACGTAGTATACAACCTGCAGAGACGCTACAAGAGTCGGACGGTACAGTCAGCTACATGACCGAGTCCGACTCGAAATTAAAGATGACCCCGTGGAGTATTCAAGATGGCCTTATTTGGAAAAGTGATCAACATACGGATTGTCGGCCTCGTCGAAGCGCACAAAATTGGTATTTGAACCGTCTCCATCGGAAGTCATATGCAGATTCCACGGCCCACGCAAGGAGCAAGACAGAAGATTGGACCAGATTCGGGCTGAATCCGAGTGGGACCAGAACTAGGACTCTAGGACGTGAATTGATGTAATTTTCTTGTAAGGAAAGCCTATATGAATCCTTTGCTTGTACGGGAAGTCCAGCCGCCTCTTATATATGTTGGGGGTGACGGCCGATTGAAGAACACACAATCGAACAAATCAATCTACTACTTTTTACCCTAGCTTTTATATCTCTCCCTTGTTCTTTCTCTCTCGTTCTTCGTTCGTTCTTCGTGTTGAAGGGCAGCGATCCTCGAGGCTCTAGGGGCGGGCGAACCGACCTAGGGCAGCCCATAGCCGCCGCACTCCCTGACGGGGTCCCTCCCGGGCGTGTGGGGTTTCGGGTCTGCAAAAGCGTCCGCCGGCTGTCTTGCGTATCGCGCTGCCGGACGGTCCTCCTTTGACGTGAGCTGCGGTGCATCACCCCCGGCGTCGAGGGTACACGGTGACGTGTTCGTGTGTCAACACACTTTTTGACGACTCCGCTGCAGACGAAAGATCAAGAATCATCATCAACCATGTCAAATCTCCCCAAGCCCTCAGAAGTTAGCGCCGATAACATCATCAAGCCCGGTCTTGATGAACTATCGGATGAACAACGCCAGGCCTACGAAGCGCTCAAGAAGCAGCGTGAAGAGGCTTTTGAAGCGCTCAAGAAGAAGCGCGAGGAGGAGGATTTGGAGGCGTTTCTTTCAAGTTTCAAGAAGGACCGTCAAGGCAATATCACTCCGGTAGGAAACATTAATTTCCCTCCTTTCATTGACGAACAAGATGAAATCACTGTGAGTAAAGTTTTTTCTCCTGAGCAAGTGGCTGTGATTGAAAGTCTTGTTATAGCTTAGTGATAACCGAAAGAGACTTGGCGGATCTTGTTCTTAATGGTTTGAAAGCTCACATTAAAGAGAGACTAGAAAGTTATGAGTTTTTAAATATTAACCAAGTCTTGCAGAAAGCTTTGGCCCAAGAGAGCCAAAGTAAAGAGGTTCATAGGTCAACAACCGATCGTCCTAGGATGCATATGGTTGATTACAATGATGATAATTCGGACGATGAGGTTGATGTCTATGCCACTGAGTTTGTTTGGTCCTCAAAGGCCAAACCTTATACGTGCAATGCTCTTAAGCCGATTCGCAAGAATCGTGATGAGGAGATGAAATTTACTTTTGATATATCTAAGTGTGATAAAATATTTGATGCTCTCTTGCAAGATAAGATGATTAGAATATCACACACCATACCGCCGTTTGAGGAGCTGAAACGGCGTGCGTATTGCAAGTATCATAATTCATTTTCTCATGCTACTAATGATTGCAATGTTTTTCGGAGACAGATACAATCGGCCATTAATGACGGACGATTGAATTTTTCTGAGATGCAAGTTGATAAGCAGCCCTTCCCGATTAACACCATGGATTTGGAAGGAAAAAAGGTGTTAATTCGGCCCGATATAGCCGAATCAGCTAACAAAGATAATATTGTCATTGGGGAGCCCAGGAAAAACAAAGATGGCGACAAGGTCTTGGGGAGGCAAGTTGTGCTTGACAAGCAACCCGATGGTGGAGAGATAATCAAGATCACCATTAAAAATCCTACACTCGGGGGGCAACCACAAGTGCAAGAGAATACCCGTGTCAAATTTGTTAAACCCAAAAGTCCAGAAGTCGGCAAGTGGAAAGCAAATGAAGCTAAGGTGCAGCGCAAGAAAATCAAGCCGACTTTTATATGTTGCTATCCAAATATGCAAGTCAAGCGGCCGGTTCTAGCTCTAATCGGCCATCACATTCAAAGCGTTCAAGATCACCTCCGAAGCAAGAGTTTCGATGCTATGCAAGGCCATATGGGTCATGGGCACCGGCACCATGGATGCCACCACTTCCCTATGTGCCATATTACATGGGAGACTTCAATGGAGGATGGGGGCAGCCCCCAATGGCTCCTTATGCTTTTCATATGGGGTGGGCAGCACTTAGAAGGCTTACTCGTGAGAAGATTTCTTGTTCTTCACAAGGCCGTTTAAATCATAGTGCTAATCGGCCATTACAAGTTTCTCCGAGCAAGGTCAGTAAAAAAGTATGGCGTGCTAAGTCACCTAATGCAGAAATTTCAAAATCTGACAAGCAAAAGGAGATCAAAAAGCCGAACGTTGTTGGTAATTCGGCTAATTTTAATGATGATATTGTTGCTGTTCCGCAAGGACCCATGGCTAATGATCATGAAGCTAGTACAAGCAAGGCCAAGCCTAGGGATCCCAAATATACTCCACCTAAGTGGTGTCCTCTCGGTCTGTCCAAGGCACAAAAGAGAAGATTGCAGCGCATGAGGAACCACGAGAAAGCGGAACAAGAAGCTGAAAAGAGAAGGGACGAATTGTTCAATAAAATTCGGCCCATGGTACCCGCAAAGCAAGTGTGGAGGCCTAAACAGAAGGAAAACGCATATGCTTCTACATTAGCTACAACAGCACCTACACCACCAAAAAAGGATGATGCAGTCCCTATTATATCGTTCACACCACCTGAAACATCCCCTTTAATTGAGGAAACTGCAAGTCCAATATACACATTGGGAGATGAAGATGAGATGGAGGATTTTGAATCTACGCCGGCTCGGGAAGATATGGATATTAATATGGTGTATTACTTACCCGCCGAATTTCGTGCTGTAGATGAACAAGGAGAGGTGGCCCAACTAGATTTTGGTCCTAAGAACGCTATCTTCGAGAAACCAAAAGAACCGGTGAAACACTTGAAGCCATTATACATCAAAGGTCATATTAACCGATCGCCGGTTGATAAGATGCTCATTGACGGTGGTGCTGTGGTAAATCTTATGTCCTATTCGGTCTCCAAGAAGATGGGATTACACGATGATGCATTGATGAAGACCAATATGGTGCTTAACGGATTTGAGGGTAAAGAAAAGACAGAGGCCAAAGGTGTGATGTGCATGGAACTCACTGTGGGAAGCAAAACTTTGGCCACCACATTCTGCATCGCCGAGGTGCAAGGTAACTATAATGTTATATTAGGCCGTGATTGGGTTCATGCTAACCAGTGCGTGCCATCTACCATGCATCAATTCTTAATACAATGGGTCGATGATGAAGTAGAAGTTATTCACACGGATAATTCGGCTTGTGTTGCTTTGGCCGATGCATCGGTGGATTGGAATCATCCCGATGTCACTTGCTTAACAGGACGTGATCTTTCGGAGTTTGATTTCCTTAGTGCTACAAGGAGCGGATTTGTGCCCATCTCTTTAAGACCGATTGGTGGCAATCGGCTTCAAGATATATACTTGTCATCCTAAGCACAAACATGGCCGATATATGATTATTGCCCTAAGAATATAAATGGCCGATGGAGTGTTGACATCGTCCTTAGAACCAATGTGGTACAAATTATTTTTCGGCACACAAGTTTTGCCGAAAAACAGGGGGGCATGTGTTGACACCAGTTTTTGGCACGAAGCCAAAACACAATTAAGAAGGCCTCAAATGGAAAAGTACTCAAAGTGAGAAAGTTCCGTATCATCGAAAGGAGAAACTTTCAAGTTTGGGCCATAGCCATCCGATCTCATCTCTAAGGCCGAAGTTGTGTTCGAAGTACTGGCATTTTGTATCCAGAACACTATTCGGTTGATTACGCCCTCAAGATGATCTCATATGAGAAAACTTTCTACATGAATTGTCTTCGTCTCGTCGAATCGGTCGATTTTCATATAAAAATCGTCTCAATCCGAGTTCGTATGCAAAAGTTAGAGCTATCTTAATGCAGCCATGTCAAGAGGCGAAATAAGACGCGGGAGACCAGACACGTCTTGGCGAGTGTCTGATGCAATGCGTGAGAAATTAGCCATTCAAGATGGCCTTGAATCGAAAAACGTTCAACATGAAAGTTGTTCGTAACGTCGAAACGGTCAACTTTGCTTTTGGGCACATTTTTATCCGAGGTCGTTTACTACCACAAAAAAGACCCGCAAGGTACAGCCAGAAAGCTTGCCGGGATGGAAACCTTCCCGGGGAAATCTTGCCGGGATGGAAATCTTGCCGGGATAGAAACCTTGCCGGGGAAATCTTGCCGGGATGGAAACCTTGCCGGGTGAAAGCTTGCCGGCCGAGTGAAGAATGTCAATTTTGGGCGATCTGACCAGAAGCTAAAGACGGGCTCAAAAGATTATCTAGATGGCTTCGGATGAAAAAGTGTTCAACATGAAAGTTGTTCGTAACGTCGAAACGGTCAACTTTGCTTTTGGAGTCATCATCATCCGACGTAGTATACGACCTGCAGAGATGCTACAAGAGTCGGACGGTACAGTCAGCTACATGACCGAGTCCGACTCGAAATTAAAGATGACCCCGTGGAGTATTCAAGATGGCCTTATTTGGAAAAGTGATCAACATACGGATTGTCGGCCTCGTCGAAGCGCACAAAATTGGTATTTGAACCGTCTCCATCGGAAGTCATATGCAGATTCCACGGCCCACGCAAGGAGCAAGACAGAAGATTGGACCAGATTCGAGCTGAATCCGAGTGGGACCAGAACTAGGACTCTAGGACGTGAATTGATGTAATTTTCTTGTAAGGAAAGCCTAGATGAATCCTTTGCTTGTACGGGAAGTCCAGCCGCCTCTTATATATGTTGGGGGTGACGGCCGATTGAAGAACACACAATCGAACAAATCAATCTACTACTTTTTACCCTAGCTTTTACATCTCTCCTTTGTTCTTTCTCTCTCGTTCTTCGTTCGTTCTTCGTGTTGAAGGGCAGCGATCCTCGAGGCTCTAGGGGCGGGCGAACCGACCTAGGGCAGCCCATAGCCGCCGCACTCCCTGACGGGGTCCCTCCCGGGCGTGTGGGGTTTCGGGTCTGCAAAAGCGTCCGCCGGCTGTCTTGTGTATCGCGCTGCCGGACGGTCCTCCTTTGACGTGAGCTGCGGTGCATCACCCCCGGCGTCGAGGGTACACGGTGACGTGTTCGTGTGTCAACAATCTGTCCGCTGCACAAAACACAGCTGCGGTCATGCAGCTGCCATGGAACGCGGCGGGCACCGGCACACGCTGTTGGGCACCCGTGATTGGCTCCCACACGAGGAGTTCCTGAGTATCATTGCCCAGGAAGAGAGCGCGACCGTGGCGGCAATTGACCGCCCGCCAGAGCTGGCGGTCGGGGGCGGCGAGGGAGAAGGACGATGTCGTGGCAGGGATGAACCGGGGGATGTCCTCGTCGTCCCAGCCGTGGAGGAACCCGAGCACGGGTGGTGCCCCATGGAGATCGTGAAGGCGGCGCCGGAACCCAGAGCGGGAGACGACGTGGCTCCAGGACTTGCAGGCGAGAGAGGCGCGGAAGAGGAGGGCCGGGTCGTCGGGCGGGATGCAGAGGAGGATCTCTTCAACCAGGTCGTCCGGGAGCTCCGGCGGCGGTGCTGCTGCCATGGTGGCTGCTAGGTCTGGGCGTGCGTCGTGCAAGCTCCCGTCTGTTACATGGACCGTCAATAATTTGTGTTACATACATGGGCCAACTCCCGTTTATGACAACATTAGGAACCAAATTTGTTTCTACGTGTGGATTAGTATTTGCTGGTGTTAAACACGGCGATAGTATCCCATACACGTACGTGTTTGTTTGGACTACAGGGCTTTAGCTTGGGATTGCTGGCTCCTATTTATACACGTTTCAATACCCGTTGTAAACTTGATTATATTGATGAAAAAGCAATACAAAGTTTACACGAGCCTGTTGTCATCCAATCTCGCGTGCGTTTGTTTCGTGGGTATCAATCGATCAAGTCCTTCACGTACGTGTGTGTCTCCATCCTATAGCAATCGGCTGTTGTGTACGTGGAATTGTGTTGCTAGCCAGAATAGATCAATCAAGTAGTAGATTAGAGTATCTACAGCCGCACATATCAAATCCGGCACCCTATACGCCTGGACGCGTCCGGGTACGTCCGCGGACAGTGATCGATCACACCTTAAATTCTCGCCCACACAGCCGCGTACCTCACCCCTCACCCCTTAAATTCTCGCCCACACAGCCACACAGTCACGGAACAGATGTTGGACGGCGGATAGACTGCAAAGACGCCACTTGCCTCACCCCTCTGCATGTCCTTTCTGTGATCAAGCCCAGGAGACCATTGACCACTTGCTGTTGGGGTGTGTGCTCGCGCGGCAAGTTTGGTCGTGCATCACCAGTGCGTGGGGAAAGCCCACTTGGATGCCTTCGGCCGATGCCAACTTGGTGCAATGGTGGACCGCCCTCAATCCGCAGAAGGAGTTCAAAAAAGAGATTTGGACGGTGATCACTCTGGTGGCATGGACGATCTGGAGACACCGGAACGACATAGTGTTCAATGGGGCTCCCCCATCGGCGGAAACAGTGCTCAGGCGGATTGACGAGGAGGGGCAAGACTGGAGGGCCGCGGGCCTGCTTCGTGAGTCTAGCTCTTTGCCACGTAGAGTAGTGAGGTTGGATAGCGACGAGTGATCCGCATGTGGATCCTTTTCGGGCTTTTGTAAGCCGTGGCGTTGTAATGACTTGATGGCCATTCTTGGCTCTTTCTATCTATGCTTCTGATGTGTCAAGCTTTGACGCATCCTTGAAAAAAAATAACATGTACAAGAGGCATTGCTGTACGTTGGTGCAAGGCAACCTAGCCATCCTATCACAACTGAATTCGTTCGGGATGGGAGGATGATGGAGGGTCTAAAGTCTAAACAGGTATCATTATTCTTGTGCAGAAAGCTTTGCTGCAATCCACTACCAAATGCACCTTCATTTGATCCTTCATGGCTTCCGCTCCTACGCGGCACTCACTTGTAGGACACGCCCCTCCAAGCTCTACAGAATTCAGATAGTAATCCGAGACTCGCACGTCGTGAAATTGGTTATTATTTGTTGTGTAAATGATAAAGAAACCGACTACCCACAAACCTGTCCATTGAGGTCCATGATGGCGTTGTCCATTTCCTCCTGCGACGCCATCGCCACGAAACCGAATCCCTTTGAGCGCCCAGTGTGGAAATCACGGACGACCTTGGCAAAGGCCACTTTGCCATGCTCGCTGAACATCTGTACCAGCTTAGAGTCGTCCACTTTCCACGACAGGTTGCTCACGTACATCCGGAATGAAGGCCCAACAGTGTTGTCATGGGGAGGACTTTCCACCCGGGTTCCTCTTGGAGGCGCCTTGTTTACAGTCACATCTGGCTTCTCCGCGGCACTCACTCGTAGGGCAAGCCCCTCCAAGATCTGCAGAATTCAGATGGAAATCTGAGAGTCACCGTGACATTGGCTATATATCTCGGTAAAACGAGGTTTGTTTCATGCATCGTATGTAAATGAGAGAAAAATCGACTAAACACACACACACACTAACCTGCCCGTTGAGGGCCGCGATGGCGTTGTCCATTTCCTCCTGCGACGCCATCGCTACGAAACCGAATCCCTTTGAGCGCCCGGTGTGGAAATGACTTTGCCGTGGTCGCTAAACATCTGTACCAGCCTAGAGTCGTCCACTTTCCATGACAGGTTGCCCACATACACCCGAAACGAAGACCCAACATCACCGGGAGGCCTGTCCACCCCGGCGCCACGTGGATCCTTGATGAAGATTGTGTTTTAGAAAGGAAACATACGGTATCGTCCAAGCATAAGGGTAGATATATATTCCGAAAATATTCGGTGATACTTGTATTCGAGAAATTGCCTATAAGGCAAGTGAATATGATATGATCCGAATTAATATGGAAATGGACGTGAAAGATTTATATTTTCCAAATACAAATACAAGTGTGATTTAAGATTTTGAAGCAAATTAAATGTGGACACATATAAGGAATATGATTAAGCAGATGCAGCAGCAGTCGGAGCTTAATTAGGGCCAAAGGGGGGCATGAGTGCACTAGTAGAAAAAGGACCTTTGGTTCAGCACATTAGTCTCGGCTAGAGTTGGAATCGGGACTAATATGAGCATTAGTCCCGGTTCCAAATTTCATGGCCGTCAGAGGACCTTTAGTCCCGGTTGGTACTAAAGGGTTGAGCCTTTAGTGCCGGTTGGTAACCCTTTAGTCCCGGTTGGTGTTACCAACCGAGACTAAAGGGTCTACCTTTAGTCCCGGTTGGTAACACCAACCCGGACTAAAGGTCCTCCATAGGCTAGTTCAAAAGGAAAGCATCCCATCCAAAGACACATGTGTTGTGTAGGTGGGGTGGTAAGCTGCGCGCGAGGCAATACATGATGTCTTGGGTTCGAATCCCACAGGAGGCATTATTATTAACATTTAGTCCCAGTTGTGTCCCGGTTGTGTCTCGACACAACCGGGACTAAAGGATTATGCCTTTAGTCCCGATTTCTACTAGTGGTGCATGACCACCCCCCAACCAAATTTATTTCTTTACCTAAACACATACTCTAGATTTAACACTATCCGGGCCAAATTTAACATAATACTTTAGATTAGCCAATTCAACTCTATTTAAGACTTATTTAGCCTCCTTTTAAATCGTGTTGAAGTTCCCCCACTGTGGAGCAGTACATTTTGAGTTGTGTAGAGCCAGACCTCGTGCAGAGTACGTAGGACCCTTTTCTATCCCACGATTTTCTGAAGACGCTGCACGTAGTTTTCTCTCTCAAAAAGAAACTCATAGCATAATTAATTATGGTAATTAAGAACTTTCTCCGCACAACAACGCATGCACATACACTTGAAACGACGTTGAAGAGCTAGCCATCCGCTGTAACCAATCAGACAACACATGAACCGGCCGGCCGGACGCAGCTGCTACGGCGATCTGCCGGCCGGAGTGCCAGTTTCAGTTGTGCATGCCGACGTACGTGCGAGCGAGTTTCGGTTGAGCCGTACGCACGTTTTCTTCACCAGGAGATCTAGCGAATTGTTCGCTAAGTAAGGACTCAATCGGAGACTTGCTGCATGCTCACCTTGGAGACGTCGGAGGCGGCGAGTGGGACTGGGAGGCGCGTTGGGTGGGCGGCGCCAAGACGAAGAAGGGGGCGCGCCGCCTGGGAGAGTAGCACGAGGAACGGATTCAGGAGCCGGGACGGGACGGATGCGGCGACGACGGCGCGCGGGGACGTTCCGGTGATGGAGAAGGCCATCGCCATGGACGGTGGGGCTGGGGACCGAGGAGGCGGACAGGAGGCGTCTCCTCTCCTCCAAAAAAAAGTTGAGTTTTTGCCTCTCGCCGGTGCCACCGCCGGTCCGCCTCGTCTCCGGTGGCCCTAGGGCCATGGGGACGTGGTGGATCCTGGCAAGGGCCGGCGAGAGGGCTCCGTTTTTAGTCGTTCCTTTGAGTTTTGTTAGGGTTTGTGTCCTGCTCAGGAAGGCGAGACGGCGGCGGTTCTCTGAAGATGGAATAAAGGTCTCCGGTGGTGCGTCTAGCATCGTTGGTGGGCGTGTGAAGATGTGTCTCCGGCGGATCTATCTTTGGTGGATTTGCTCGGATCTAGTCGTTGTTCGTCTACGTTCGTGTGTCTTCGGGTTGGATCATTTCGATCTACGTTATTCTTCATCGGCGGCGGTTGCTATTCTGGTGCGCTGGTCCTATGGGGCCTTAGCACGACGACTTCCCGACTGTCTACTATAACAAGTTGTGCCCGACTCCGGCGGTGGAGGGGCGATGATGGCGGCGCGCCTTCGGCTCGCTTCAGTGCTTGTAGTCATCGCTAGGTGGTCTACGGATCTGGATGTAATTTTTATTATTTCTGGCGTTCGTTGTACTGCCATGATTGAAGATGAATAGATTGAAAGTTTTTTCGCAAAAAAAACAGGGACCGAGGAGGAGAGTGGAGTGGAAGCTGGCACAGTGGGTACGTACGTTGCGCTATAATTTTATACTAGTAGAAGTCTATATCTATATCTATATCTATATCTCTATACCTATACCTAATTTTTAATAATAAAGGGGCTATTGCTTCTTACCACCGTAATTTCGTCCGTTTTTCGTCCGTCCGTCGTCCGTCCACTTCGCCCATAATATTTTTTGTATCCGAGGTGGTATTAATTGTTCGTACGGTATCCGTGTTATATTGGAATCGATCGCATATACGCAAGACCAGCGCCGCTGCCTTGCAGCCACTCCTCGACATGCTGGAGTGCAGACTATCGCCATGGTGGGCATCCATGATGTCGGGCGGAGACCGGCTGGCGCTCTGCCGCCACGTGCTTGCCGCGATGCCCGTGCACATGCTCCTCGCGATGGCCATCAACCCCCCTGTCCTCAAGCAGTTCAACCGCCTCCTCCGCAGCTTCCTCTGGTACGGGCGTAAAGAGGCGAGAAGCGGCCACTGTCTCGTCAGCTGGCGCCGCGTCTGCCGGCCTCTCGCCCTTGGCGGCCTAGGCATCCCCAATCTCCAGCGTGTGGGCGTCTCCCTCCGCACTCGCTGGCTGTGGCTGCAGAGGACCGATGCCTCACGGCCGTGGCAGCACCTGCACATCCCGCATTGCCCTGAAGTTCAGGCCATCTTCCGGGCCTCCACCTCCTGGTCGATCGGCGACGGGCGCACCTGCAAATTCTGGGAGGACCACTGGCTCGACGGACAGTCCATCGTCGAGATCGCGCCGCTGGTGCATGCTAAGGTTGCCAAACGACGGCGCAAGACTCTCTCTGTGCGCGATGGCCTGCACGAACGCACTTGGATCGCTGATATCCAGGGTGCTCTGGGCGCGGAGATGGCCATCCAGTACGTGTCCCTATGGCGGCGCCTGAGACAGGTGACTCTCACTGACGAGCCGGACCGGATATCCTGGCGATGGTCTACTTCAGGCTCGTACACCGCGAGCTCATGCTACCAATCCCTATTCGTTGGATCCACGGAGGACCCCCACTGGCGCATCACCTGGCGATCGTGGGCACCCCTGCGCATCAAATTCTTCATCTGGCTGGCCCTGCTCGGACGATGCTGGACGGCCGACCGCCTCGCGCGACACGACCTGCCACACGAGCCTACATGTCTTCTATGCGACCAAGAGCCCGAGACGATGCAACACCTCCTCGCGGGATGCTCCTTCTCCCACCAGGTATGGCACGAGGTGCTATCTTGGTGCCGATCCACTGCCGCGATCCCTAGCCAGGACGACGAGTTCATTACCTGGCTGTCCTCCGCCATCGCCACCACGCCGCGCTGTCTTCGACGCGGGCTCGCCTCCATTGCCATCCTCACGGCATGGTGGCTTTGGAAGCACCGCAATGGCTGCACCTTCGACGGCGACCACCCCTCTGTGAGCCGAGCCGTTAACGCCATCCGGGAGGAAGCAAGACTTTGGGCACGCGCGGGTGCCACGGGACTAGCACTTATCCTACCAGAGACGTAGACTAGGGCTTATGTGGCCGGCGCACCCACACTTCCCTGTGCGTCGCGGCTGCCGATGCATGCCATCCTTGCTCACATGCTAGGCCCGCCTTATTGTAATTTCTTATACTAAACTTCTCCCTCCCTATCAATGCAATGATACGCAAGCCTTTTGCGTATTCGCGAAAAAAAAGGAATCGATCGCATGCCCGAGAAGAGACCGCCTGCCTGGCCGTATCGCTCGCACGCCAGCCTGGGCCTGAGCCCATTTAATTTATCGCCGAGATTTGTTCCTCGATAAAATAGTTGGTGTGTGTAGCTTGCATCGATCGTTTCAGCCATTAAATAATACCACCTCGGACTCTTAGATCTAGTGGCGGACCCAGAAATTGAGGTTTGCCGGGGCGGCGGATGACGATGGAGCTTCATTGCACTGCGCCGATGGTCGCTAGGCACAGGAGATACCCTGCTCCGTCGCCGGAGAGCCGGGGTGGCCGCCCCAGCTCGCCCCAATGGTGGATCCGCCACTGCTTAGATCCATCTAGACCAATTCATATATGTCTATGAAACTTGCACTAACGTGGGAGTTGGCTGCTGACTGGATTTGAATATGAGATGTGATGATGGCCGATGGCTGCATGGGCCAATGAAAGGATGGATTAATGATGGATTTCTAGACAAGAAGTGATGGCTGCATTGGGCCAATGGGGACTGATTTCTAGACTAAATACTCCCTCCGTTCAGGTGTATAAGTCACATTAGGAAGAGCAGCGCGACCTAGGTGGATTGAGATTGGACGAGGAGGAGCACGGCAAGCAGGGAAACTTCCAATCAAAGCGCTGGATTAAAACGGAAGTAAAATCAGCATTGAATACGTGAGTGCATGCAAAACAGTCGTCAATCTCTTGCCTAATCAAAGTCCAGCAGCGATGCATGCACTGGCCGTTCTCCCGTGGGCGCCTCCTCTTCCTCCCTGCGCATATTCCACATGGGCAGCAGTACGAGGCTGGGAGGGGAACGAGAACAAGATTTAATGCAATGCGTCTAGGACTTTTGGGAAAATCTGGTTTTGATAATGTGACTTATACACCTGGACAGAGGGAGTACTCCTATCTGATGGTTGCAAGAGAAGAGATAATGTATGGACCAGGTGTAGGGTGTAGCTCACGGAGTGCGGCCCTCACGGCCAGCTAGATGGGATTAGTTTCAAAAGTTTAAACATTCCCTTGCGATCGACAGGATTAGTTTTACATGTTTATACATGCTCTTGCGCTGGTGTGGCTCAACTGCAGGTGTGTCGTGCCGTGGCAAAGATCATCGTATTGGAATTGATCATGCTCGAACGCACTGCAATCAGGTGGACACCATGGCCCCTCTGGATGAGGAGTATAATTTGAACTAGAGGACATGGATCTTTGGAGGGGCCAAGAGTTGTGCTTATTGAGCCTCTTGCCTATGATTTTTTTCTCCCGGTGCAATGCACGGGCATATTTTCTATATTAATTAAGACCACAACTTTTTTTTAACTGACTTAAGACCACACAACTTGAGGGGGCCTTATCTTCACCATCAGCTTTGTTTCGAGGAACCACATGTTTTGCACTAATCATTTAGACTTTATCTTCACCACCAACTTTTTTTCGAGGAACCACATGTTCTGAACTAATCGTTCACGAATCATGCTACACGTTACGATCTCAGTAAGACACTTCAGATCGAGCCATACATGTCTTGTCTTCACCATAAACTCTAGCCTTGTTTCAAGAAATTACCACATGTTTTGCACCGATCATTCACACATATCTCGCCTTCACCACAGCTTCGAGGAACCACATGTCTTGCACTAATCATCCACAGAAACCACAAAGTATGACGCGACCATGAATGTCCGTGCTTTGGAGAGCTCCATCATTACCCTGTTTCACATATATAGGTTTCATATTCTCGTTGATCACGCGGGAAGACGGATACCAATGACCGAGGTCAGTGATGAATTACTATCACAGACTGGCCAAACATGACGACTCGTCTGTGATAAAATTTCGTCCCCGTGACCCGGTTGGAGGTGGAAGGACATATCATCACTGAGGTTATTTTTGGACCAGTCAGTGTTAACTACCTTGGTCGGTCGTGAGAGGCTCATCACTGACGCCTTGGAGTGGCCCGTCAGTGTTGATCCTCACCACTTACGCCTGGTCAGGTATCGGTCAGTTAGGAGGGTTCAGTAGGAGTTCGATCTATAGTGAGGCACATAATATTTCTCAAATAGGGATGATATTACACTTTGATATGATACGAATCATAATGCGCACATCCTAACCAAACATGGGGAGACGATTTGTGGCACGCAGGTGCAAGGGCACCCCCGCGTCGCCCTCCCTGGCGACTCGGGGGGCGAAACTCTCGCCGCCCTTCGTTCCTCCACTCCTCCACTCGGGGGGGCACATTTTTTAAGTACATGATGAACACTTTTATAACAAGGTAAACATTTTTAGATACAATGATAATTTTTTTCAAATACACGTTGAACATTTTTTAAACAACACGATGAACATTTTAAAATACACGAGACTTTTTTTAAAAACACAATGAACTTTCTGTATACACAATGGGAAAAGCACAAAATGGAAGAGTAATAGAAACAAACAAATATTAGAGCTGATTTTTTCTAAATGTGGTGGATTTTTATGAAATACACGATAAAATTCAAGTAGATAATGAACAATTTGTAGAAACTACGTGATGAACATTTTAAAATACCAAAAAACATTTTATAAATAATATGAACATTTTTTAAATACAAGATAAAATATAAAAAAGGGAGAAAAAAGAATAAAAAATATACTAAAACATAAAATTAATAAGGGTCATCTTTTAAAATGTGGTGACATTATTTGATACACAATAAATATTTTTGAAGTACAAGCTAGTCATTTATTAAAACTACATGATGGGAATTTTAGGATACACATCTTTTTAAAACACCATGAATATTTTTTGTATACACGTTAAAAACAAAAGACTCGAAAGAAAAAAAGGAAATGGAAAATAAACATAAGAAAGAAAAAGAAACAAAAAATATAAATAAATAAATAAAAAGGACACAGAAGGACAAAATGGGGGAAACGAGAAACACTGTAAACCAGATGAAACCATTTTCTATATATAAAAAATGCACGAAAAACATCAGAAAACCAGCGTTGGAAACGAAAACACGGCTATCGCTGCTGGAGGGGTTGGTGTAACATCCATACTTGTTGCTGAAGACACGGCTATGAACTTATGTACACGCATTTTTTTCTCAGTATTAGGCTATTAGCTCATACTACCTCCGACCGGGATTAGAGGGTCGTAAGCCACTTTACCCTGTCTGCATTTGTTAGGCCGATGCTTTACATCACTGCATTTTCCTCTCAATCCCTGACTCCTCCGGTGAGATGATTGGTCATCCATATGCATGCGGGCAGGAGAGAGAAACAAGTTGCTGCATGGAAGGCAACTCATTGCTTGCACGCGGGGAGAGCAAGGAAAGCATGCATGCTTTGGGGAAGAAATCGATATTGCCTTGGTCCAAGATATTTGGTCGATCGACCTAGAAAACCCGAACGGAGGTAGTAGTTGTGTATCAACAGCGTGTTTGTTTTGGGGGAGTTGGAGGCGGGGAATGAGAGTTTAGGCGAGCCCAGACTTACCATCCGTTGATTGGTTGGAAGACATGGGATTTCAGGTAGGAAGGGGAAAGGGAGTTCGTATATCAAACTCCCACAATTTTCTTCCCAGGGGGACCCCAGGTAATTCAGATGAGGGATAGGGAATTAGTTACCCACGTTCCACGATAGAGTAGTTATGTGTTTTTGCCCACGTCAAAACCCACGAACCAAACCTGGGAACATATCTTCATGTCAAACTCCCACTAGTAATTCCTCATCACATACTACCAAACAGGGGATTAGGATTAATAATGAACTTCCCAAGCCTAATCCTTCAATAAATTCCCTCCTCCAAATTCTCATTCCCTTAATCTAAAGTAGCCAAACACGCTGCAAAGGGAATGGTTCAATCACCTTCGAAATTCAATTACAATGCAGTGCCTGTCCAGGGGTAGGGGGACATATGTCCCCACCCCCTCTTTCTATTACAACGTGTTTGGTTGGGAGACTTGGAGGTTGAGAATGGGAGTTTAAGCTGCGTGGGACTTATTATCCTTTGATTGGCGAGATAATTGCATGTTTAGTCCTTGTAGTTGCAGGCAATGTCTAACATGGTCCTCATAGTCAGATTGTGCTTCAATACAGTCCTTATACATGCGAATACGACGTCTATACGGTCCTTGAGGTTGCAGCAGCGGTCCTGGCTATACACCTCGCTTACGTATCCCGTATCCATCCACTGCCACGTCAGCACCGGTCCCACATGTCAGGTGGACCGAGTCAAAGGGCTGGTTACTTTGCATTCGACCCAATCCATCCCTGTCGTTCTGCACTAACTGAAACGCCCCCATCTGTTCCTTTCCATGAACTGAAACCCCAGCACAAACCCCGCTCGAACCCAACAGCAACCCAGTGGCGGCGGATGATCGGTGGCTCGGCAGCGTTTCGATCTTAGTGCGGCCGGCGGTGGATGGGAGTGCGACGCAGCCGCGACCCCATACGGCGGCTTGAGTCAGCCATAGAGGCCCCCAGACGACGGCTCAAGGGCGAGGCAGCGCCAACGTACGGTATGTGTCATGGTATTAAAGTACCGATTTTTGGTCAAATCGATGTGTTTCGAGTTGGATTAGAATATTTAGCACGCATTATCTCATTGTGATACATTAATTCTACGAAATTAAGGGCTCATTGCGCTAGGGTTTGGGCTCTGTTCGGGCAAAATTCTGAATTTACTGTGCGTTCTATTTTGCAGCGGCAAAATTCTGAATTTTGTGTGTGTTCTGTTTTGCAGCGGCTAAATGCGATTTCTTCACTATGGAGATCATCCATGGAGGATTTTTCTCTGGAAGTGGGCAGAATAGGTCCTATTTGGATGGCAAAAAAATCTGCTATGATTACTGTCACATAGAGTTGGCCTACTATAAAATGTTTGAAGCTTTAATCGAGGACATTGGTTATGAGAAGGAAGGCAGAATTGATATATATTGGTTGCCCCCTGGCTGTCAACTTAATGAAGATGGTGCAAGGCTTCTGTCCAACGATGTAGACATTGATCCGATGTATGTAAACATCAATCAAGGGCATAGATTTCATATGATTTACCTTGATCATTTGGATAGCCACATTTCAGGAGGAGCAGCAGCATGGGATGATGTTGTGGCTAATCCAAGGTCTCAATTGCCTGCTGTTTTCAGTCCCAAGAAGAAGCTAAGCAATGCTGATCAGAGCATGGTATCTTGTAGTGTTGTTGAGGAAAGCAATGAACAAGTGCATGTCAGATTGAGACCTAAAAGATAGAAGTTAGAAGATGAACCAGAAGAATATAGTGATAGTGATTCAGACAGTGATTACATTCCAGAAATTGTTGATAGTGACTATGACTTGAAGGATGGGGATGATGATTTGGCACAGGAGCAGCTGCACCCTTTGCAAGACAAGAACGGGAAGAAAGTGGTTGAAGAGTGCAACTCTGAAGATGATACATTAGATGCTCCAGATTCAGATGAAGAAGACATGAAATTTAATTTCATGTCTTTCACACCAGCAGACATGCATGACCCCAAGTTCCATGCTGGGCAGTTGTTCTCATCAGTTGAGCTCTTGAGGAAGGCTATTAGAGAGTACAGTTGCAAGAAAAGGGTGAATATTACATTTCCAAAGAACGATAAAGGAAGGCTTGGTGCAAAGTGTGAGAAGGGATGCCCCTGGTACCTCTATGCATCTTGGGACAATAGGACAAATGCAATCATGATCAAGACATTCAATGGTGTGCACAATTGCGAGAAGAAGTGGCAAATTTCAACATTTACTGCCAGGTACATTGCTCACAAGTACGTCGACAAAATTAGGGCATGTGAGAAGATGATGTTGAAGGGCTTAGCAGGATTTGTGCAAGAAGATTGGAACATGACAATTAAAAGGGGCAAGTTAGGGAGAGCCAGGAAGATTGCATTTGATATGATATATGGAGATGAGATTGCGCAGTATAACATGTTGTGGGACTATGCAAATGAGCTGAGGAGATCAAATCTTGGGAGTACATTCTTTGTTGAACTTTCCGATGAGGGGCAGTTTCAGAAATGTTATTTCTCATTTGATGCATGCAAGAGAGGGTTCTTATCAGCTTGTAGGCCTATTATTTTCCTCGATGGTTGCCATTTGAAGACACAATATGGAGGTGTTTTGTTAAGTGCGGTAGGAATGGATCCCAATGATTGCATATATCCCGTGGCTCATGCTGTGGTACAAAGTGAAGACACAATAGCTTGGAGGTGGTTTTTAACTGCATTGAAGGAAGATCTTAGGATTGATGGCACAGATCTTTGGACTATCATGTCTGACAAGCAGAAAGTAAGTTCTTATGGACTACTCCAAGCAATTGAATTATAAGTAACAAACCTTTCTTTCTTCACTTATGTGTGTGCATGTCATTGTTTATTTGCAGGGTTTAATTAAAGCAGCGAGAGAATTGTTTAAGAAATCACCACACAAATTTTGTGTGCGACACCTATGGCAAAATTTCAACAAGAACTTTAAAGGTGAGGCCTTGAAGAACCAATTATGGAAATGTGCCAGAATCACTACAGAGGGGAGGTTTAGGGAGAACATGAACCACATGTTAGTATTGAACAAAGAAGCCCATGATTGGCTAGACGAGCTAGATCCTTATACATGGGTTAGGGCTTACCAAAATGAGTTCCCAAAGTGTGATGTATTGTTGAATAACAATTGTGAGGTGTTCAACAGATACATCTTGGACGCAAGGGAGATGCCCCTCATTAGCATGTGCCAGAGGATTAAGGGCCATAATATGGGGAGGAATTATGCAAAACAACAAGAGACTTTGAAGTGGCATGGTACAATATGTCCAAAAATAAGAAAGAAGTTGGATAAGAAAGTGGAACTTGCAAGAACTTGCCTAGCTGCGCCAGCTGGAAAAGGAATGTTTGTAGTAAATGATAGAGGTGTAGATTTCAGTGTGGACACCAGATTGGAGAAGTGTAGTTGTAGAAGATGGGATTTGTTCGGTATCCCTTGCTGCCATGGTGTCTCTGCTCTTAGATTTGACAAAATTCCTCCAGAATCAAGAGTCAACTCCTGCTATTCTATAGAGACATACTGCAAGGCATATGAGCATGTTATTATGCCTTGCAAGGATGTAACTAAGTGGGCAAAACTGAAGGGCACAAATATCACACCACCACCACTTCAGAAAAAGAAAGGAAGGAAGGCAAAGAATAGGAGACAACAACCAGAAGAGAAAGAGGGAAAGAGAGGTGTGACAATCACAAGGAAAGGTGCAGTGATCCATTGTGGCTACTGTGGTGGTCCTGGTCATAACATTAATGGTTGCCTTGACTGGAAGTTAGGATTGAAGCCTAAGAAAAAGGGTGAAAAGCATAAAGTCAGAGCAGAGCCAGATGTTTCCTCTTCAGATGAAGAAGAAGTTGGTCTGACTCAGGTAATTAACTAATTGCCAGAACCATTGTGTGAACCATTATGTGAAGTTGCAGGAAATTAATCATGTTTCATGTTTGCAGGAAATAAATCTGCAAACAGCAGGTGTTCTTCAGCATGATCCAGCACTGTATGTGCCAGAGATAATAGCTACTTTAACCCAGGAAGTAAGTTTGTTTGCTCATATCTACTAATTGCTTATGTTTGTAGTTTGCTCATATATTCTTGTTTGCTCATGTGACTGTTGTTTGCTCATACAGAGAGAATCAAGGCAGAGAAATGAAGTTGATCAAGGGCCTCTACCAGAAAATGCTTTCATTCAACAACAAAGTCAGTCACAACAACCAGTTGTACAAAGCACTGCAACTAAGGGAGGGGATGTTCACAGAAAGAGAGAGGTTGTTGCAATTGCAAGACTCAGGGCTGCAGCAGAAAGAAGAGAAATAGCAGACCAAGCCAAGTTTGATGCAGCAATTGCAAAGTTGAAAGAAGAAGAAAAAATTAAGTTAGCTGCTCAGAAAAAGAAAGAAGAACTTCTAGCAAAAAAACAGGCTGCTGAGGACAAAAAGAAGGTCCTATTGGAAGAAAAGAAACTTGCTGCAGAACAGAGAAAAAAAGCTAGTGAGGAAAAGAAAAGAAAGGCCTTAGAGGAAAAACTTGCCATGGCAGATGAGACGTCCCAAACGTATCTACTTTTCCAAACACTTTTGCTCTTGTTTTGGACTCTAATTTGCATGATTTGGATGGAACTAACCCGTACTGACGCTGTTTTCAGCAGAATTGCCATGGTGTTATTTTTGTGCAGAAATAAAAGTTCTCGGAATGACCTGAAAATTTACGGAGAATTATTTCAGAATATATTAAAAATACCGGCGAAGAAATCTACCAGAGAGGGGCCACCCAGGAGCCACAAGCTCAGGGGGCGCGGCCACCCTCCCAGGGCGCGCCCCCAGGCTTGTGGGGCCCTGGCAACTCCGTTTGCCCTACCTCCGATGCTATAAGTACCTATTCGTCAAGAAAAAAATCGGAGAGAAAGATTCATCGCGTTTTACGATACGGAGCCGCCGCCACCTCCTGTTCTTCATCGGGAGGGCTGATCTGGAGTCCGTTCGGGGCTCTGGAGAGGGGGATTCGACGCCGTCATCATCATCAACCATCCTCCATCACCAATTTTATGATGCTCACCACCGGGCGTGAGTAATTCCTTCATAGGCTTGCTGGACGGTGATGGGTTGGATGAGATTTATCATGTAATCGAGTCAATTTGTTAGGGCTTTGATCCCTAGTGTCCACTATGTTCTGAGATTGATGTTGCTATGACTTTGCTATGCTTAATGCTTGTCACTAGGGCCCGAGTGCCATGATTTCAGATCTGAACCCTTTATGTTTTCATGAATATATTTCTGTTCTTGATCCTATCTTGCAAGTTATATGCACCTATTACGTGTTATGATCCGCATACCCCAAGGTGACAATAATTGGGATTCTTTCCGGTGATTACCGTAGTTTGAGGAGTTCATGTATTCACTATGTGTTAATGCTTTGTTCCGGTTCTCTATTAAAAGGAGGCCTTAATATCCCTTAGTTTCCCTATGGACCCCGCTGCCACGGGAGGGTAGGACAAAAGATGTCATGCAAGTTCTTATTATAAGCACGTATGACTATATATGGAATACATGCCTACATTACATTGATGAATTGGAGCTATTGTGTATCACCCTAGGTTGTGACTGTTATATGATGAATATCATCCAACATAATTATCATCACCGATTCAATGCCTACGACTTTCTCATATTGGTTTCCGCTAAGTTACTTTGTTGCTATTGCTATTACAACTGCTACTGTTACTGCTACTATTACTATTGTTACCATTACTACTGCTATCAAAACTATCATACTACTGTGCTACTAAATACTTTGCTGCAGATATTTGGTCTCCAGGTGTGGTTGAATTGACAACTCAACTGCTAATACTCGCCAATATTCTTTGGCTCCCCTTGTGTCGAATCAATAAATCTGGGTGAAATACTACCCGCGAAAGATGTTGCGATCCCCTATACTTGTGGGTTATCAAGACCTTTTTCTGGCGCCGTTGCCGGGGAGCATAGCTCTATTTGTTGAGTCACTTGGGATTTATATATGTTGATCACTATGAAGAATCTGAAAGACTCTAAGACCAAGATCGTTCCCTCTAAGACGAGGGGAGGTAAGGAACTGCCATATAGCTCTGCACTTGATTCACCTTCTGTTTTGAGTAGGCTTGCGACACCGCCACCTGTTATTCATTCTGATATGTCGTAAGTAATTGATGATACTACTTCTGCTATAAATAATACTCATGATGATGCTAGTACTATGCTTGATAATTCTGTGCCACTAGGTGAATTTCTTGATGAACAACTTGCTAAAGCTAAAGAAATTGAGAATGCTGAAATTAATGAAAATTATGAATCACCTATTATGCCTGGCCCTCCTACTAGAGCTGAGATACCTGATAGTCATGTTTTTGATAGGGAGACAGCTAGAGCAATTCTTACTTGTAATGATAGAGATGAAGTTAGAAATTTGCTTGCTGAGTTGAAAGAAAAATCCTTAAAGGAGAGAATGAAATATGATCCTAAGTTTGCTACCTCTCCTATATTTGTTACCGATAAGGATTATGAATTCTCTGTCGATCCTGAGTTAATTACTTTGGTTGAATCTGATCCTTTTCATGGTTATGAAACTGAAACTGTTGTGGCACACCTTACTAAATTGAATGATATTGCCACCCTATTTGCTCATGAGGAAAAAATTCGCTATTACTACATTCTTAAGTTGCTTCCTTTCTCATTAAAGGGTGATGCTAAGAAATGGTTTAATACCCTTGCTCCTGGTTGTGTGCGTAGTCCCCGGGATATGATATATTACTTCTCAGAAAAATATTTTCCCGCTCATAAGAAACAAGTTGCTTTACAGGAAATATTTAACTTTGTGCAAATTGAAGAAGAGAATCTCCCTCAAGCTTGGGGGAGGCTTCTCCAATTACTTAATGCTTTGCCTGATCATCCTCTTAAGAAAAATGAAATACTTGATATCTTTTATAATGGACTAACCGATGCTTCTAGGGACTACCTAGACAGTTGTGCTGGTTGTGTTTTCAGGGAACGAACTGTTGGACAAGCTGAAGAACTATTGAATAATATATTGAAAAATGATAATGAGTGGACACTTCCTGAACCACCTCCTAAACCAACTCCGAAGAAGAGAGGTATTCTATTCCTCGGTCCAAAAGATATGCAAGAAGCTAAGAAGTCTATGAAAGAAAAGGGTATTAAATCAGAAGATGTTAAGAATTTACCACCTATTGAAGAAATACATGGTCTAGACACCCCGACACAGGTAGTAGAGGTAAATTCTCTCCGTAGATTCGATGAAGGTGATATTCCCAATAATAAATCTGCTAGCCACTGCTTGGATGAATTTGATAACTATATTGTTAAGCAAGAGAATTTCAATATGCATGTCACTAATCAATTAAAAAGAAATGCCATCATGATTGATCGCTTGAGTGATTTGATGTTTAGAATTGCTAATGATGTTAAAGGTTTAAGTAAACATGCTTCTATGGTTCAGACCCAGTTAGAACAAGTAGCTAAGTCCCAAAATGATTTGCTTAATGAGATGAATAATAAAATGAATGATCGTGCTGTTAGAGTTGTTACCAGAGGAGGTAGAATGACTCAGGAACCTCTATATCCTGAAGGTCATCCTAAAAGAATTGAACAAGATTCTCAAAGAATTAATATTGATGCACCTAGTCCATCTAAGAAGAAAAAGAAAAAGAAAAATGATAGGACTCTGCATGCTTCTAGTGAACCTGAGACAGAAAAACCTCCTGAGAATCATAATGATGTTTCTATTTCTAATGCTGAGACACAATCTGGTAATGTACATATACCTAGTGAAAATGATAAAGATAAAGATAATGATAATGATGTTCATATTGATGCTCAACCAGATAATGATGTAGAAATAGAACCTGTACTGATCTTGATAACCCACCTCCTAAGAATAAAAGATATGATAAAAGTGATTTCGTTGCTAGAAAACATGGAAAGAAAGAAAACCATGGGTTCAAAAACCTATGCCTTTTCCTACTAAACCATCTAAGAATAAGGATGAGGAAGACTTTGAGCGCTTTGTTGAAATACTTAGACCTGTCTTTTTGCGCACTCGCTTGATTGATATGTTAAAAATGCCTCCTTATGCTAAATATATGAAAGATATTGTCACAAATAAAAGAAAGATACCTGAAGCTGAAATTTCCACCATGCTTGCAAACTATTCTTTTAAGGGTGGAGTACCTAAGAAGTTAGGAGATCCAGGAATACCTACTATACCATGCTCCATTAAGAGAAGTTATGTTAAAACTGCCTTGTGTGATTTGGGAGCTGGTGTTAGTGTTATGCCTTTCTCTTTATATAGAACACTTGATTTAAATAAGCTCACACCTATTGAAATATCTTTGCAAATGGCTGATAAATCAACTGCTATACCTATTGGAATTTGTGAGGATGTGCCCGTTGTAGTTGCAAATGTTACTATCTTAACAGACTTTGTTATACTAGATATGCCCGAGGACGACAACATGTCAATTATCCTTGGTAGACATTTTCTAAATACTGCAGGGGCTGTTATTGACTGCAACAAAAGCAAGGTTATTTTTCATGTCAATGGTAATGAGCATACGGTTTATTTTCCGAAGAAACAAAGTTCGGTGAATGGTATCAACTCTATTGAAAAAGTTTCGACAATTACTATTAGAGGATTCAAATTTCCTCTCCCTACTGTCAAAAAGAAATATGAAATTCTTATTGTTGGGCAAATGCTATCCCCGTTGAGGTAACCTAGTGTTATACGAAAATTCTTCAGTTTCATGTCACTCGGAAATAGTTTGTTAATAAGACTTGATCAACCTTATTAATGGATTCTTTTTGAGGGGTATGTGGTCGATGAATTCAGTAAGCACAACTTTCTGTACCTATCTTTTGCTTTCTGTTATTTAAAGTTAATAAAGTATAAATGCCATGATTATCCTGTTTTCTGAATTTTCCGAACAATAAAAAATGGCCCAAAAATAAAAGTTCTCAGAATGCCATGAAAATCTAGTATGAATTTTTGTTGAATATTTAAGAATTCTTGGCACTGAACACACACCAGGGGGGTGCACCTGTGAGCCACAAGCTCACAGGGCGCGCCACCCAGGCTTGTGGGTCCCACAGGGACCCACTCACTTATTCCAGCCACCCACACTCTTCTTCTATCTCCAGAAAAAATCAAACTTGCTCCCAAGCCCGTGTTCTTGCTCATTTTGCTGTCATTTTTGATCTCCTTGCTCGGAACTCCGTTTACAAAACTGTTTTGAGCAATAACTCCTTGGTATGTGACTCCTCCAATGCTCCAATTAGTTTTTGTTCTAGTGCTTTATATTTTACAAATTTTTGCTGCTGTGGTGGCCATGTTTATGAGCTTGCATGTTGAATTTGTATGGTCCAAAGTAGTTTTGATGCATGATATAGCCTCTAGACACTTGGTGGAGTAGTTGCTATCAATTTTGTTGAGTTTCATTCACTTTTATTTCGAGTCACTAAAAATTTCAGAAATTTTCAGAAGAAGAAAATGCTTAGGAGGATGTTCCATGGTGGTTCCTGGAGCAAGAGTGCTCCAAGGCCCGCAATACGCGTGGATGACACCGAACGGCCTTGGGAGGCCTCGGTGCAACCATGCGAATGGCCATCCGATGCCTTCATGATTCGAGCCGACATCAAGGAAGAATTTGATATGTATGTGCGCAACGCCGAGCTCACCGACTTCTTAGAAGATAAGTGCCTGCAATACTATGATCTTACCGATTCCTTTGTGCGGAAATTCAAGTATGTAACTCACCGCTCCTCTCAGGAAGTCATGTTCAACCTATACAAAAATTCCTTTCGTATGTCTGTTGAGGAGTTTAGTGAGGCTTGCAAAATTCCATTTTGGGGCACATGGACCAAACCTCGTAAAGCTGATTGCAATGAGTTTCTTATGAGTATCACTAGGGGTGAAACTAGAGGCATAACACATGCTACTATGGGGAGCATTCATTTTCCTGCTATACATTATTTTGCTCTGTTCATAGGTAGATGCATCAATGGTAAACATGACCCTAGTCATTTATGCGCACCTGAATTGACTATTCTTAAAAGTGCAGTGTTGAGAGATAGACAATTTAACATGGGGGCTATTGTTGCACGTCATTTACACAATAATGCTTCAGTTGGTGATTTCTTTGGTGGAATTTATGCTACTTGCTTAGCCACTTATCTTGGTGTGGCCATTAAACAAAATGATACACTATTGCCATCGAGTTTTCTTGATTATGATGCTATGGAGCGCCACCAGTTTCTTGAGAGGGGTAACCCCCCGTTCAGATACAGGCTAATCTTTAACAGGCGTCGTGTCTTCCATATTACTTTGCCTGCTCCTGCCTTCTTTAACTTTCAGGAAAAATAAAGATATTTCATACTTGAGGAGGAGGCTTAGGAGTACGAGAGGGCGGCAGAGACCGCTCGGCTGAACGAGGAAGCACGTCAAGCCATAGCAGCTGCACTTCAGTACAACCCGAACTACAACCCCGAGTATTATCCAAGCCAACCATGGCAGTAGACCAACTTAGGCCAAAAGCCTAAGCTTGGGGGAGTACGTATCTCTCAACAATATTACATCCATGTTCACACTTTCATTCCAGTTGTCGGTGTTCATCCTTTTTCATTGTATTATCCATGTTAGTTTAATTTTTTCTGCCTTCTTCTTGTGTGTTTGATAAATTTCGAAAACCCAAAAATATTTCTTGTTTCTTTTCGGTTTTTCTTTCTTCTTTAGTTAGGTTGTAGTATTAAAAGAAAACCCAAAAATATTTCTCGTTTCTTTTTTAGCTTGTTGGGAGTTCTCCCATGTAAATAGTTTTTCTCATTTTTGTTTTTCTTCTTTAATTTGCTTTCCTCTAAAAACCAAAAACTCCAAAAATATTTCAGTGTGTTTCTCTGAATTTCTTTTCTTTTTGTTGAGTTGTCGAAGGGAGAAGACCACGATGAAAATGATGAGTGGTTCTCATATGCCTTATTGATGATCTAACTAAGAACCAATATTACCATGTCTTCTCCCTTAAATGAAATGTTTGCAGATTCCAGCTTAGTCCATGGCACTCTTGCACTATTATCATTTTCGTATCATTCGGTCGTGCAAGTGAAATGCAATAATGATGATATTTGATGAAGTGACTGTGGCAAAGAAAAGCTGGTATGAACTCTTTCTGTTTTTGTTTTTGTCAATATGTTTAACTCAGTACCCATGATTCAGCATATTATGAGTAAACATGTTTGCGATGACAATTAGAGATCACTAGTACAAAACAGGGCATTGGTCCAGGTCAGATCAGAGCAACAGTCCCGGTTCTGTTACGAACCGGGACTAATGCGTGCATCAGTCCCGGTTCGAGCGGCCAGGACGCCGGCCGGGCCTCGGCAGGCACCAGTCCCGGTTCGGCTGGGACCTTTAGTCCCGGTTCAAGCCACCAACCGGGACTAAAGGGCCTCGCTCCTGGCGCAACCCCTTTAGTCCCGGTTGGTGTCTGGAACCGGGACTAAAGGTCAGTCTTCAGTCCCGGTTCTAGCCACGAACCGGGACTAAAGAGATGCCTATATATTTGCTCTCCCCTGCCCGCTCACTCCTCTGTTTTTTGGCCGGCCGGTGTGGGAGGTGTGTGCTGCTCTGCTCTCACCTCCTATGCACATGAGGTGTTCGATGAAATGCCCGAGTCACACTTAAGCTTTCTCCTCTCCAAGCTCGACCTCCCAGCTCCATTTTTCCCAAGATTTGTCTAGGTTTGGCGGTGCACCAACTACACAAGTGTTCTAAAAGGTTAGCAACTTCATCGTTTCATCTCTCACTGCTAGTTTAGCTCATTTCAAATGCTGTAGAAGCAGAGTGGTTTGCGGGTTTTAGTGGAGGATTGTATGTGGGAGTTCTTTTGATTTAGATGCACAATTTGAGCTGAAATTAACTTCTTAGAGTCTGCACATGTCTAGGGTGCCGTCCCCGTCCCCATCCTCACCGCCGTCGATCGCCCGCGCCGATCTCGTCGCCGGCACCACCGTGGTGAGCCTCTTGTTCTTATCTTCTTTTTAAAAGAAAAAAATTCTTACTTGTATGATTTAGATAGATACTTGTATAATTTTCTTACTTTTATTATTGTTTGTTATTATATAGTGCCATGACTTTGGTATCCGCCCCCGTCAGCCCTCGTCATGTCTATGATTCGGATGTGGTATATTATCTTTTATTATGATTTGTTTCATTTAGTGTTTATGACAATTATGCCGACCAACGTGACATAGATGTTTTTATCTAGGAGGTATGTGAACCGGAAATTCCAACCGACCCTCTTGTCGAGAGGTTAAATTTAGTTGAAAAAGAAAACAATTACTTGAAGAAAAAATTGAAAAGAATTGAGGAGGAGAAGATGGAATTGGAGTTACATGTTGCCGATGTCGTCGATGATCACAAGATCAAGATGGATGCAATGCGCTTGAAGATTAGAAAGATTAGAAAATATGCCATTCATAATGAGGCTTGGTATCATTATGCCGTTGGATCAATTGTTACCTTAGTTGCGATTATGATCGCATTTGTTGTTGTTTTTCATAGTTTCAATGTATGTTTTAATTAGATGCTCTAGAGAGCTATATGTTGTTCTATGAGAACTATATATGTATGAACTTTATGTATTTATTTTTTCAGTAATAACATTTGATCACTACTGTACTTTGGTTTTAATGTGATGATGAACTTGTATTAATTTAGTCACTTCTCTATTCATGATGTTCTGTAATGGTTTTTGATACACTTAATTATATAATGCACGCAGATGAACCGGCAATGGATGTACGGTGACCGACACACCTCCGAGTATCTTGAGGGCCTGCATAAATTTCTCGAAGTGGCTGAGGCAAACAAGCAGAATGGTTTTATGTATTGTCCATGCCTTGTCTGTGAGAATACGAAGGATTACTCTAACTTGAAAACCCTTCACGTCCACCTGCTTGAGAAGGGTTTCATGCCACACTATAATGTTTGGACCAAGCACGGAGAAAGAGGGGTTATGATGGAAGACAACGAAGAAGAAGAGGAGGATGACAACTATCCTATTTTCCCTGAATACGGTGATACTGCAACGGGGGAAGCTGAAGATCAAGAGGAACCAGACGATGTGCCCGATGATGATCTTCGCCGGGTCATTGTTGATGCAAAGAGACAATGCCAAAGTGAAAGGGAGAAGTTGAAGTTCGATCGCATGTTAGAGGATCACAAAAAATGGTTGTACCCAAATTGCGAAGATGACAACACAAAGCTCGGTACCACACTGGAATTGCTGCAATGGAAGGCAGACAATGGTATATCTGACAACGGATTTGGGAAGCTACTGAAAATAATGAAGAAGAAGCTTCCAAAGGATAACGAATTGCCCGACAGTACGTACGAAGCAAAGAAGGTTCTATGCCCTCTAGGATTGGAGGTGCAGAAGATACATGCATGCCCTAATGACTACATCCTCTACCGCGGTGAGTACGAGGATTTGAACGCATGCCCGGTATGCGGTGCATTGCGGTATAAGATCAGACGAGATGACCCTGGTGATGTTGAGGGCGAGCGCCCCAGGAAGAGGGTTCCTGCCAAGGTGATGTGGTATTCTCCTATAATACCACGGCTGAAACGTCTGTTCAGAAACAAAGAGCATGCCAAGTTGATGTGATGGCACAAAGAAGACCGTAAGAAAGACGGGAAGTTGAGAGCACCCGCTGACGGGTCGCAGTGGAGAAAAATCAAGAGAAGATGGGGGGACTTTGCAGGTGACGCAAGGAACGTATGGTTTGGTTTAAGTGCAGATGGCATTAATCCTTTTGGGGAGCAGAGCAGCAATCATAGCACCTGGCCTGTGACTCTATGTATCTATAACCTTCCTGCTTGGTTGTGCATGAAGCAGAAGTTCATTATGATGCCAGTGCTCATCCAAGGCCCTAAGAAACCCGGCAACGACATTGATGTGTACCTAAGGCCATTAGTTGAAGAACTTTTACAGCTGTGGAATGGAGAAGGTGTACGTGTGTGGGATGAGCACAAACAGGAGGAATTTGACCTACATGCGTTGCTGTTTGTAACCATCAATGATTGGCCTGCTCTTAGTAACCTTTCAGGACAGACAAACAAGGGATACCACTCATGCACGCACTGTTTAGATGATACCGAAAGTATATATTTGGACAAATGCAGGAAGAATGTGTACCTGGGACATCGTCGATTTCTTTCGACCAACCATCTCTTAAGAAAGAAAGGCAAGCATTTCAAAGGTGAGGCAGATCACCGGAAGAAGCCCGCCCTCCGTACTGGTGATGCCATACTTGATATGGTCAAGGATTTACAAGTAATCTATGGAAAGGGTCCTGGCGGACAATCTGTTCCGAATGACGCTGAGGGACGCGCACCCATGTGGAAGAAGAAATCTATATTTTGGGACCTACCCTATTGGAAAGACCTAGAGGTCCGCTCTGCAATCGACGTGATGCACGTGACGAAGAATCTTTGCGTGAACCTGCTAGGCTTCTTGGGCGTGTATGGGAAGACAAAAGATACACCGGAGGCACGGGAGGACCAGCAACGTGTGCACGAAAAAGACGGCATGCATCCAAAGCTGTATGAAGGTCCTGCCAGCTACGCTCTTACCAAAGAAGAGAAGGAAATCTTCTTTGAATGCCTGCTCAGTATGAAGGTCCCGTCTGGCTTCTCGTCGAATATAAAGGGAATAATAAATATGGCAGAGAAAAAGTTCCAGAACCTAAAGTCTCATGACTGCCATGTGATTATGACGCAACTGCTTCCGGTTGCATTGAGGGGGCTTCTACCGGAAAACGTTCGATTAGCCATTGTGAAGCTATGTGCATTCCTCAATGCAATCTCTCAGAAGGTAATCGATCCAGATATCCTACCAAGGTTAAAGAATGATTTGGTGCAATGTCTTGTCAGTTTCGAGCTGGTGTTCCCACCATCCTTCTTCAATATCATGACGCACGTCCTAGTTCATCTAGTCGACGAGATTGGCATTCTGGGTCCTGTATTTCTACACAATATGTTCCCCTTTGAGAGGTTCATGGGAGTCTTAAAGAAATATGTTCGTAACCGTGCTAGGCCAGAAGGAAGCATCTCCATGGGCCATCAAACAGAGGAGGTCATTGGGTTTTGTGTTGACTTTATTCCTGACCTTAAGCCAATTGGTCTCCCTCAATCGCGGTATGAGGGGAGACTGACTGGAAAAGGCACGCTAGGAGCGGATGCAATAATATGTAGGGACGGGCATTCTTGGGCTCAAGCACACTACACAGTTCTACAGAATTCTACCTTGGTGACCCCGTATGTCAATGAACACAAGAATTTTCTACGCTCCAAACACCCGGAGCAGTCTGACGACTGGATTACATGTGAACACATCAGGACTTTCGGCAGTTGGTTGCAAACACATCTCATGGGTAACAACATTGTTGGAGATGAGCTGTACTCGTTGGCCAGGGGACCATCTTCGACTGTATTGACTTACCAAGGGTACGAGATAAATGGGAATACATTTTACATGATCGCCCAAGATCAAAAGAGCACCAACCAAAACAGTGGTGTCCGCTTTGATGCAGCAACCAACAGGGGAAAGGACACATATTATGGTTACATAGTGGACATATGGGAACTTGACTATGGACATGATTTTAAGGTCCCTTTGTTTCGGTGCAAATGGGTCAATCTGTCAGGAGGCGGGGTACAAGTAGACCCGCAGTACGGAATGACAACAGTGGATCTCAACAATCTTGGGTACACAGACGAACCATTCGTCCTAGCCAATGATGTGGCGCAGGTTTTCTATGTGAAGGACATGTCTACCAAACCGAGAAAAAGAAAAGATAAGGAAGCGAATACATCATACGATGAGCCAAAGCGCCACATAGTTCTTTCAGGGAAAAGAGACATCGTGAGAGTGGAGGGCAAGACAGACATGTCTGAAGATTATGAAAAGTTTCATGAAATTCCTCCCTTCAAAGTGAAGGCTGACCCAAGCACCTTGTTAAACGATGAAGATTATCCATGGTTACGTCGCAATAAGCAAGGGACACACGCGAAGAAAAAGTGAAGACTTTCTCTCCACAACTATTCTGATGATGACTTTGATCTAGAATATCACTGCAGTTACATGTCAAGAAATGAAATGCCTTTTGTAACATATGAGTTTTCGTCCGAAACCGTGATACTTCGAAAGAGATTGTCCATTTTGTACACGAAGTGCATCCAATTTTTGCCGTAACCCTCTCAACTTTTTAGCACATGCTATGTGGGTGAAATGATGATACCATGCCAACTTTCAACCTTTTCAGAGTTCATTTGTACTGCTTTTCAATTTCAGGGTCATTTAGCTCAAAAAAATCAGTAAATGCATGAAAAATAGCAAATGAAGTCAGAAAGGGTTGAAAATTGATGATGTGGCTTTGAATGGTGCATGTTGAACGCACAAAAAGTCTGGAGTTGAAATAAGTTTAAAAAATGAAATGCCTTTGTAACATATGAGTTTTCGTCCGAAACCCTCATGCTTCGAAAGAGATTGTCCATTTTGTACACGAAGTGCATCCAGTTTTTGCCGTAACCCGCTCAACTTTTTAGCACATGCTATGTGGGTGAAATGATGATACCATGCCAACTTTCAACCTTTTCAGAGTTCATTTGTAGTGCTTTTCAATTTCTGGGTCATTTAGCTCAAAAAAAAGATTAAATGCATGAAAAATAGCAAATGAAGTTAGAAAGCGTTGAAAATTGATGATGTGGCTTTGAATGGTGCATATTGAACGTACAAAAAGTCTGGAGTTCAAATAAGTTTAAAAAATATGAAATGCCTTCGTAACACATGAGTTTTCGTCCGAAACCCTGATACTTCGAAAGAGATTGTCCAGTTTGTACACGAAGTGCATCCAGTTTTTCCCGTAACCCTGTCAACTTTTTAGCACATGCTATGTGGGTGAAATGATGATACCATGCCAAGTATTTTTTGTTCAAAACTTTAATAGCAAAAAGAATTTTCATAAAGTATTTTTTGCTAGAAACTTTAATAGCAAACTAAAATAACAAAATCTGTTTTTGATTAAAACACCCATTTAAAATAACCCAAAAATTACCAAATTGAATATAATGATAAAACACACTAATATTAAACAGCGGGAAAAAGAATCACTCAAATATCTATTTTTAAAGTAAAGTTATTCACAAACTAGTGATTCACACAAATTTCAAAGAATTCAAATTTAAACTATTCAAATTTGAAAACTACTGGCACTAACAGAAAGTTTATAATTTTTGTGACCTAAAGCAAAAAGAATCACTCCAAAACTCTAAGTATTTAGCTGTAAGTAGAAACAAAAGAAAATAAATAAAGCAAAAAACAAAACAAAAATACTGGAAAAGACCTTTAGTCCCGGTTGCTACCACAAACCGGGACTAAAAAGTAAAAAATTAAAAAAAAATGCTGCCTACTGGGCCACCAGGGCCTGCATACGACTAGAAACCCAATCCGCTAGTTGGGCCAGGATGCAGGCCCGCAGCAGGCCCAGAAGGCCCACAGGCAGAGAGAGTGCGTTTAGGCTCGTAGGCCTGAATAAGAGAGGATCTCGAGAGGGTTGGCGCAGCCGTGCTTATAAACCACTCTCGACGCCTCTCAGCTAGCGAGGTAGGACTAAACATCCACCCGCCCGACGCCGTGCCAGCCGCAGCCCTTTAGTCCCGGTTGGTGGCACCAACCGGGACTAAAGGCCCCCCTTTAGTCCCGGTCCGAGCCACCAACCGGGACTAAAGGGCTCTGCTTCCCGCCCTTTGCACTGCTGAAAATGACCTTTAATCCCGGTTGGTGTCTGCAACCGGGACTAAAGGGGGGCCTTTAGTCCCGGTTGGAGCCACCAACCGGGACTAAAGGTATTTGTATATAACCGCGCACTTAGAAAATTTTCAAACACAATTCACTTCGATCCTCCTCTCCCCCGACGGCGCCGACGACCACCTCGACGCCGCCAAGCTGCCGGACCTCGCCGTCGACGCCCTGCCCTGCCCCGACGCCCCTGCCCTGCCCCGACGCCGCCGCGCCCTTGCCCTGCCACCGACGCCGCCGCGCCCCTGCCCTTCCCCGACGCCGCCGCGCCCCTGCCCTGCCCCCGACGCCGCCGCTCCACAGCTAGCCGGCCGGCCAGGTACTCCCTCCTCCCTCCCACCCCTCTCCTCCCTCCTTCCTCCTTGTATGTATAAAGTTGCCCCTGTTCAGAGAGTTGCAAGATTTCATAGAGTTTGTTGAAATGTGTTTGCCATGTCCACAAGGTGTTTGTTGAAATGCTAGGGCTAGCTAGGGAACTTTGTTGTATGTGAAACTTGGCAGGATGATGTCTCCTTGGATGTTAGAGATGATGGTCAAGTTGTTTTGATAAAAGGAAAAACTTGTTAGTGCAAGTTTTATTAGAATTTAGTTCTGGACAGAAACTACAGGGAATTTTTTGGTGGACTTGCAAGATGAAATTGGGGCTGCCCTTCTGGACTTAAGGGTTTAGTTGGAAGGACTATAAGATGCAAAAAATTCAGAATTATTTGAGCAAGGAAAAATAGGGTTGTAGTTCAATGCCAAGATTGGACCAAAATTGAAAAATGGAAGTTGTGCTCAAAATTTTCAAATGACCAAAGTGGCTTTTTGCATAAAAATGATCTATAGGCATCAGAGGACTTCTCAAAAAATTTGTGGCATTTGAAAAGAATTATTTGAAATAGTTCTAGTGCAACAGGGTCATTCTAGAGTTTGAAAATACTAATAAAAGAATTTTTTTTGAGGCCAAATCATTATGAAAATAATCACTACTGATGTTTATAATATAATTAAAAGGATTGGGAGAAAATTTTAAAACCCACATTAAAAGGATTGGTGACAAATATACTTGGTCAATATTTTGTCTTTAGAGTTGATTTAGAGTTCATTTTGATGTTCATTGTGATGTATGAAAACTTGGTCAATATTTTGTCTTTAGAGTTTATTTAGAGTTCATTTTGATGTATGAAAACTTGGTCAATATTTTGTATTGTGGATGCCATGCCATGCTATTTTTTCTCTAAGTTTGAAACTTGCTTTCAAATTGGTATCTAGCTAGCTACAATTTTTTTTATCAGGTTGTGGTGTTACATTCATGTCATGCCATTTGTTGCCATGCTAATTTTCACTCTCGGTGGAATTACAGGTTGTGGTGTTGCATCTCCGTGGAGTTGGTCACTTATCGTCCCTCCGCTGTTCAACAAAAGGTGTCCATTTGTTGTATATATGTTGAGTTTTGTTCATAGGATGATGGTTGGTTCATTTGTTGAGTTGTGTATTCATCTTGTGTATAAATCTTGTATTCATCTTGTGTATAAAGCTTGTATTCATCTTGTCGTTAAAACATGAGAGAGGGGGTCGTTAAAACATAACCCCGATAACTTTGATTTTCTCTCGAATATGAAGCAAGTCTTTTTTTGCCATGTCAAGTGTTGTATTTGCAGAAACTATGGACAGAGACTTAGAAAAAGAAGAGTTGTTGGGGGATATAATCCGCGACGGAGGTGATATCACCTTGTCGTTTCTCAACGACACCGATGGTCAGGAAAGAGAGGATGACGGCTCCGGTGATCCAATGGAGGAGGAAGGAGATCATGACGGCTCCGGTGACCGAATGGAGGAGGAAGGAGATCATGACGGCTCCGGTGACCGAACGGAGGAGGGAGCCTTAACTGTTGCAAAGTCCGGCGAGGTATATATACATATATTAATTAAGCCTCTGCTGACTTGATGCATTAATTGTTTTGTATGTACATATATTGACGCTTCTTTCTTCTTTTAATTAGCCCTCCGGATCGAGCCAAACTTCCGTAAGGAGACGAGGCCCGAAGAAAAGGTTGCGCCAGGATGAAAGGTTCACGATCGAAGAAGTCGGTCGAGATGGCCAACCGATTGCTCCCAAGCGGAGCAGGGACACATTTATACATCAGTGCGGAGTGGTTGTTAGGGACATCGTCCCGATCAGCATCCAAGAATGGAATAAGAAGAAGGACCCTGAAGTTTCTTATGTCCAGGATAGACAGAAAGATGATCTTTGGACCTTGCTGATGACAAATTTCAGCCTACCACCAGAGGCGGATCCGAATAAGGTCAAGGCGTTTGCTCTTAAGAAGATGGCAGAACTATTCAAGAACTGGAAGAAAGATTTGAACAAAAAGTTTGTCGAGAAAGACAAGACTCCAGAATTCACCGGTGCATATGAGAAGATAAAAGATCACTGGCCCGCATTTGTGGCCTACAAGAAATCGGACAAGGGCAAGCAAAGGTCAGCGACAAATAAGCTAAATGCTGCAAAGAAGAAGTATCACCATGTTACGGGGTCAGGTGGCTACAGCAAAGCCCGGCCTACGTGGGACAAAGCTGGGCAAGACCTGCTTGCTAAAGGGGTCCAACCAGCGACATTGCACTGGCCAGATCGGTCAAGGACTTGGTTCTTCGGGGTTGGGGGAACTTTGGACCCAGACACAGGGGAGTGTGTTTGGACGAAAGCTCAACTTGCAATACCCGTCAAGAAGCTTGAGGAAGCAATCCAGGTAGCGCAGGAAGGGAGGTTACATCCCGACAGAGAGAATGACGAGCTGACACAGGCCCTTGGGAATCCTGAACACCCTGGACGAACACGAGGCACATCAGGCTCCGTTCCGTGGGTGTATGGGTTTCCCGACAACGCTGGTTATAGAAGCCGAGAGAGAAAGAAGAAAGCGGAAGCAAGCGAAATGCAGAAGATCAATGCAAGATTAGCGAAACTAGAGGAACTTGAGAGCCAGCGAGCTACCGGCCAACCATCTGAGCGGCACGAAGATCCTTCCTTCGACACTGCCCCAGAAGCTACCCCACCATCTCAGCGGAGAAGCAGCATGGCTTCCACGGAGCTCCTTCAGCCTGATATCACGGCTCCTCGCTACCCCGTGGATAGTATCACGCAGGCTGAACATTGTGTGCTAATGGCGAAATGCCAGAACCTGACCTTGAAGGCGGCGGTCGGCTCTGTTTTACCTCCTCGAACTGAGGGAACTTTCCATTGCCGTCCGATTCCACATGGCTATCCTATTGTCACGGTGGATGAGATATTGGCGGGATTTGAGGGGCTGGAGCTTGACTACCCTACAGGTGAAGGGGGGGATCTTCTGGAAAATGAATTAAGGAGTACCTGCCTATGGAGAAAGGAGTACATCAAGCTTCCAAACTAGACGCCGCCTCAGCAGACGCAGCCGGATCTTCAGCAGACTCCTCCTCACAGTCCAGTTGTGCTATCTCCGCTGCCTGAGTCGTCTCCGGCGCGTCATCCGTCTCCGCCGCCTCAGCGGACTCTAACGGGGGAAGCCCCTCAGCAGAATCCTCCTCCGCCTCAGCTATCTCCGGCGCGTCAGCCGTC
Organism: Elymus sibiricus; assembly: GCA_039707655.1. NCBI lineage: Eukaryota > Viridiplantae > Streptophyta > Magnoliopsida > Poales > Poaceae > Elymus > Elymus sibiricus. The sequence continues at coordinate 381,288,241 of CM077674.1, read as the reverse complement.
TCCGCCGCCGCAGCTGTCTCCGGCGCGTCAGCGGTCTCCGCCGCCTCATCGGGCTCCGGCGCGTCAGCAACAGCGGAAGAGAGCCGCCGCCACTCCGGCGGCTAGCAGTACAAAAGGCAGGAAGAAATTCAAATATGGTCCAAGCCTCAGGGTTCCTCCAAAGTTACCATATGAGAGGACTGACGGGGAAAACAAGGACATCAGTGCTGCCGAAGTGCAGTCCCATTTTGAATGGAAACGTCCACCTCCGAAGGAAACAATAGATCCGGTGAAAGCGAAGCGCACTCTGGATGCCCTTAAGCGACCACCACCGCCTCCGCCGCAATCCAACTATGACCGCTGTATTGAAAAGACATATTATGAAGCGCGGCGGTCGGGAAGTACTGCCAGTGCTTCAAGACGAAGAAGTGGGAAAACAATTCCCCAGCTCGGCGAACAGGAGAAGCAATCGTGCCCCCCGCTCAAGGTGTCTAGCGATATCGCTAATCATCCGTGGCTACTGCCCGGTACCACTCTTGGTGATTACATGGGCGATGATGTACAGTTTGAAACAGCTGAGGTAGTAAAGATCTTTAGATACGAGCACGGGAAGCCTCTCGTCAAACCTGATCATCCTCCTCTAACAACGATGATGCGAAGATTGCATGAGTGGTACTTGGAAAGCTGGAGGAAGAATGGGTCCGATAGTTTGATGGTGAGAATTAAAGATGAGCACGACCTCATTGGAGTCGACCTGATGCCTGTTGAATTTGTGGAGTTATTTCAGTTATTCAATCAAGAGGCCCTCGACAAACAAATCATGACTTGCTACTGTCTATAAGTATTACTTCTGTAATTAAGTCTCTAGCTCAGCTCGTTCATTGCATGTATATATAATTATCCTCACTATATTATGCAGATTGAAGATCGTCGAATGCCCAAAAAGACAAATCTATGACATTGGGTTCATTAGCCCAAATACCGTAAATGAATGGACGGTACAAAACAATATTAAAGAAACCGAGGAAAACTTGCTAAAAGCGTTCCTTCGACATCAAAACAAAAGGGAAATACTCTTCCCTTACAACTTCAAGTGAGTGTTACTGTCTTCTGCATATTCGGTTTCGCTTACTCGAGGTTAAGTACTGTAATTGATGAGTTATGCGTGCGCAGGTTCCACTATATTCTGCTATCCATTAAGCTTGACGGGGGAGTAGTAACTGTCTTAGACTCGAGACGTAAAGATCCCAAGGATTATGCGGACATGACTGCAATGCGCCAGAAGTAAGTTCAATCAATACCGGGACCATATCGGCAACTTTCGTTCATTTCCTGATATCAAGTAATCATTTTCTTTGCCTGGCAGGGTTTGGAAACAGTTCACCGGACAGGTTCCGGGTCTGAAGAACGAGCTGCGATTTACACACCCCAAAGTAAGTAGTACTAGCTAGTTCCGCGCATCTCTCATTGATTCTAGTTTCATCAATACCATTATCGTGCTTGATTATCAGTTTGATTGAACTCTATTCTCGTAAAGTTCTTGTGGCAGGAACCCGGGAATAATTTATGTGGATACTACGTTTGCGAGTACATTCGCCACAGGACCTCTGAGCGGGGCAGATCTGAAGAACAATTTGAAGTATGTAAACAATATTCACATTTTTATTTTATTACCATCAATTGTGTTGAGTTTCATTCATATATATGTATTGACCCCCTTCTTTAAATTAGATCTCGCAGATGCGGGATGAACTCCTACCACATGATCGCATACGAGCAATTCAAGAGGAATTGGCGGGATTCTTTCTTGACCACGTCATACATGAAAAGGGAGAATACCATACGGAAATTCAATGGGAGTTTGGCGCTTGATGATGTCAGGGATGTTATATTGTATATATGTAGTAGCGTCGGATAGATATACGAAAACTTGTTGTTCGACCAAGCACGGAGAAAGAGAGGTCACTTCTCTCTGTATATGTTCATGACGATCATGTGTAATTAATGGTTTCCTTCATTTGCTTACTAGCTAGCGTCGAGTTCTCTCTATATGTAGTAGCTAGCGTCGACCAAGCACGGAGAAAGAGAGGTCACTTCTCTCTATTAGCTAGCTAACACAATATGAAACCCCTAAACCCTCCAAAACCCCTAAACCCCCCCTTTAAAAAAAACCCAGCGCCTGCGAGCTGCTGACGCGTGGCTGCCTTTTGGTCCCGGTTGGTGTTACGAACCGGGACTAAAGGTCCTCCTGCCTGAGTGCTGCGAAGCGGCCACGTGGAGACCCTTTAGTCCCGGTTGGTGTTACCAACCGGGACTAAAGGTCCTCCTGCCTGGGCTCCCCACAGCGGCCACGAGCACCTTTGGTCCCGGTTCGTAGGCCAACCGGGACTAAAGGTTTTAGGCATTAGTCCCGATCGTTTTGTCCCGGTTCCAGAACCGGGACTAAAGGCCCTCTGGAACCGGGACAAAAGCCTTGTTTTGTACTAGTGGATTATAGTTGCTCATGCCATGCTTAAGTAGCTAGGAGTGGATAATGATATATTTTGGATGTCAACATGCATTGAAATGGTTGTGATGTAGTATGATAATATGGTATCCTCCTCTGAATGTTTCGAGTGGCTTGACTTGGCACATGTTCATACATGTAGTTGATTCAAAACCATCATAGCCTCCATGATATTTATGTTCAGGCTGTTTATATCCTACTCATGCTAGTATTCAATGTTAATTATACTCAATGCATGATTATGACCGTTTTTGCTCTCTAGTTGGTCGCCTCTCAATCTATTTGCTAGCCTTCACTTGTACTAAGCGGGTATTCTGCTTGTGCATCCACAATCCTTAAACCAAAGTTGTTCCAGATGAGTCCACCATATCTACCTATATGCGGTATTACTCTGCTGCTCCAAGTAAATTTGCATGTGCCACCTCTAAACATTCAATCAAACATCTGTTTTGTGTGCCCGTACCGCTCATGGAGCGACAGGGGGCGGTCAATATCTTCCATGCTAAGCGGGTTATTCTCGAGATGGGTGTTTATTCATCCGTCATTGCACGAGAGAGGCTGGTATAAAGGATGCCCAGTCCTATAAAAAATGATGAAAATGAAAAAAAAATTATATAATGAAACAAACTCCCTCGGATTGTTGTTGGTATGGAGGGCACCCGAGGATTCGGCTAGCCATGGCTTGTGATTGTATGGTGGAGGGGGAGTAAACTTTACATTTCCGCTTGGGAACCGCTTATAATGTGTTTAGCATGGAAGATATTGAAAATCCTCGATCGTAACGTTGACAGAAAAGGCATGCCTCTCAAAATTGTTTTCATCTCTGTTTTAAGCTTCGAGCTCTGGCACCTCTACAAATCTCTGCTTCCCTCTGTGAAGGGCTTATCTGTTTACTTTCATGTTATTTACTTTATGTTATCTACTTTCATTGTTGAGTCTCACCTTCTCGCACTAAGCGTCAATCCTGAGAGCACTATTGTCATTCTTATGCATTGGGCGTAGTTAATGTTGTGTGCACCATGACTGGATCTCTTCTGCTCTGAATTACAATGTTTAGTCGCTGCTTGAACTTTGGAGGTGCTCTGCATTTATGTTTTGCGGTCTCAGAAAGGGCTAGAGAGATACCATGTTATTATATTATATCATGATTGTTTTGACAAATTGTTGGCATTGGAAGTATGTTATTATTGCTCTCTAGTTGATTATGCCATTGATATGAGTGAATATAATTTCTAAGTGTTATCGTGTGCATGGTTAATTCATGATCTTTGCTGAAAACATGGGTGCTATTTAAGCTTATATACGGATACAAGAACAAAAGAGTTCGTAAAAGTTTTTCTTTATCACTTTCAGTTTGCCAACTGAATTGCTTGAGGACAAGCAATGAGTTAAGCTTGGGGGAGTTGATACGTCCCAAACGTATCTACTTTTCCAAACACTTTTGCTCTTGTTTTGGACTCTAATTTGCATGATTTGGATGAAACTAACCCGGACTGACGCTGTTTTCAGCAGAATTGTCATGGTATTGTTTTTGTGCAGAAATAAAAGTTCTCGGAATGACCTGTAAATTTACGGAGAATTATTTCAGAATATATAAAAAATACTGGCGAAGAAATCTACCAGAGAGGGGCCACCCAGGAGCCACAAGCTCAGGGGGCGCGGCCACCCCCCCAGGGCGCGCCCCCCAGGCTTGTGGGGCCCTAGCAACTCCGTTTGCCCTACCTCCGACGCTATAAATACCTATTCGTCAAGAAAAAAATTGGAGAGAAAGATTCATCGCGTTTTACGATACGGAGCCGCCGCCACCTCCTGTTCTTCATCGGGAGGGCTGATCTGGAGTCTGTTCGGGGCTCCGGAGAGGGGGGATTCGACGCCATCATCATCATCAACCATCCTCCATAACCAATTTCATGATGCTCACCACCGGGCGTGAGTAATTTCTTCGTAGGCTTGCTGGACGGTGATGGGTTGGATGAGATTTATCATGTAATCGAGTCAATTTGTTAGGGCTTTGATCCCTAGTATCCACTATGTTCTGAGATTGATGTTGCTATGACTTTGCTATGCTTAATGCTTGTCACAAGGGCCCGAGTGCCATGATTTCAGATCTGAACCCTTTATGTTTTCATGAATATATTTGTGTTCTTGATCCTATCTTGCAAGTTATATGCACCTATTACGTGTTATGATCCGCATACCCCAAGGTGACAATAATTGGGATTCTTTCCGGTGATTACCGTAGTTTGAGGAGTTCATGTATTCACTATGTGTTAATGCTTTGTTCCGGTTCTCTATTAAAAGGAGGCCTTAATATCCCTTAGTTTCCCTATGGACCCCGCTGCCACGGGAGGGTAGGACAAAAGATGTCATGCAAATTCTTATTATAAGCACGTATGACTATATACGGAATACATGCCTACATTACATTGATGAATTGGAGCTATTGTGTATCGCCCTAGGTTGTGACTGTTATATGATGAATATCATCCAACATAATTGTCATCACCGATCCAATGCCTACGACTTTCTCATATTGGTTTCTGCTAAGTTACTTTGTTGCTACTGCTGTTACAACTGCTACTGTTACTGTTACCGTTACTATTGTTACCATTACTACTGCTATCAAAACTATCATACTACTGTGCTACTAAATACTTTGCTGCAGATATTTGTTCTCCAGGTGTGGTTGAATTGACAACTCAACTGCTAATACTCGCAAATATTCTTTGACTCCCCTTGTGTCGAATCAATAAATCTGGGTGAAATACTACCCGCGAAAACTGTTGTGATCCCCTATACTTGTGGGTTATCAGCAAACAAAAGAAGGGAAGCTATGGAAGAAAGGTAAAGAAAGGCAGAGCAAGCAAAAAGATTAAAGGCTGAAGAAAAACAGAGGATAGCTAAAGAGAGGAAAGGAATTGCAACGACTAAATATGAAGAAGAGGAGGCAATGTTTCTTTTACATCAATCCGATGACGGAGAGAAGGAAATCATTTCTAGAGACACATGAGGCAGCAAGGCGACAAGCTTGGGAGCAGCAGAGCATTCAACAGGCAGCAGCAAGGGCTAAAGAAGACCTGCAGGAGAAAAATAGGAGAGAGGCAAAGCTAGCAAGTCAGGCAAGGGAGGAAGAGGAGAGGCTTAATGCATGTCAGCGCATAACAAAAGCATGCAAAAGAACTAGACCAAGTTCTAGTCAGACCACGAGAGGCTTTAAACAGCCTAGAAAAGTTAACATGTTCGATGAACTGAGGGGTGGGTGAATTTGAAGTTAAATGGGTGATTTCATTTTGTGTTCTGCTTATGATCAGGTGAAGAACATGTGCATCATCATGTTCTCTTCATGATCATGCTCCAGATCATGTACTCAATTACTTCTATATTATGTCATGTGTATTTTGATGATCATTCACCAGCTCATGTACTCAAGTACTTTTATGATTATGTGCTGCTAAGTGAATGTAGTCCAGATCGTGTACTCAAGTACTTTTATGATTATGATCTAGTTCGCTGTCATATATTTGGTTGCTGTCATTAAGTGTCCAAATGGGCAATTTCAAACTCTGCTAGTAGCTACTGTACTACATGTTACTGTAGTTACATGTGCACATGTAGCTACTGTGGTTAATGTTAGCTCAGCTTGTAGCTAATGAAGAAAAGCTACAGTTTCAGTTTAACTGTACCCACTGTAGTTAACTTGTGGCAAGTGAATTGAGTGCTTGTAGCAGAGTACATAATAGTATAACCAATTGTCAAGTTAACTGTAGCAGAACCAAATGGCAAGGCAAAAGCAAACAAACAGTTTCAATTTTACTCAGGTAGAACCAACTGGCAAGCTATTTCAACATGCTCCAGTTTCACAAAAGTTTGATAGATCATGCTCCAGTTTGACAGAGAACCCACTTCAATAATGCACATTGCATTTCATTCATAAGTAGTACATACTCATCTCAGTTTGACATAACACAGTACATCAATTAGAATCATAGTTTGACTAGCCAAACTACACAGTACATAAATTTGGATCAAACAAGTTCAAAAGAGGCACAAACTACACTGGACTAAACAAACTACAATGCTCCTCCGGCGTGCCCTGGATCCACCGGCTGTTGCACTTGAACTGCATCAACGTGTGTAGCACCACAGTGCACTGCTCCTCCATCGTCAAGCTCAGCCACAGGTCGTGGGGGGACGCAGGCGACTCAATGCATACCCCCGACGGAAGCACGCCGCAACGCGTCTCGGCGGCAGCCAATAGAGCAGCCGGCGTGGCGGCCTCCTAGCCATCACCAACCACCGTGGCCAGCAGCACGGACCCACGGTAGCGCGCCTCGAGCGCATCCATGGAAGGAGCAGGCGCGAGCAGCACATCCACGGCTGGATCCACCGCCGGCGACCACCGGGGCGGCGACCCTGCCGTCGACGGACAAGGTGAGGGAGGGAACGTTGGCGCCGGCCATGGCTAGGGATTGAACTTGCGGGGAGGAGAGAGTGCGGGATAGATTGGGGATTTTTTCCCCTGCACAACGCCTTATCCAGAAGATGTGTGGGACCGGCCTGACATGTGGGACCGATGCTGACGTGGCAGTGGATGGATAGGGGATACGTAAGCGAGGTGTATAGCCAGGACCGTTGCTGCAACCTCAAGGACCGTATAGACGCCGTATTCGCATGTATAAGGACTGTATTGAAGCACTTCCTCACTATGAGGACCATGTTAGACATTGCCTGCAACTACAAGGACTAAACATGTAATTATCTCTTTGATTGGCTCAGGGATATGAGAATTAAGGAGGGAAGAGGAAGAGGAATTAAGAGGCCCAACTCCCTCAGATCTCTTCCCTGGGGGACCCCTGATAATTGAAGAGTGGATTGGGAATTGACAGTTACGTACGTGCGCAAGCTTTATATACCCTGCCTAATCCCACCAACCAAATAGGGGCAATTAACTCTCTCTTAAATTCTCAGCTCTAATTGCCTTCCCATGCCAAACAAGGGAATGAGAATTAAAATCAATTTCCCATGACTAATCCCTCACAGCGTGTTTGTTTGGTGGGAATTAGAGATGAAGAACGGGAGTTGAGTGATGAGGAGATTAAAAGTCCACTTATTGATTAGAGGGAATGGGAGTGTAATTGGGAAGGGGAATGGGAGTTGAGGAAGTCAATTCCCACCGTTTTCTTCCCATGGGTACCCTGTTAATTCGTGGGCGGAGTTTCTTCCCACGCTAATTCTCATCATCATATATCAAACAAGGGAATCTATCTATATCTATACCAATATAAAAAGACCCAGTGGGGCAGATCCAACAAATCTCGGTCATCCGTTCGAGTTAATCCAACCGTCCTTATTGTCCTGATGGTGAGCGACTAAACATGTTTAGCGCTAAAGAATCCTTTCGCACGAAAGAAAACTGCCGCACCTACAGGACAGAAAAAGAACCGCCGCACCATCGTGGATGCCGCCTCGCGCCGCCCCAATCGCCTCAAGCCGCTGCACCTTCAGGAAGCCGTCCCCATCGCCTCGAGCCGCCACACCTTCAGGGACGTCGCCCCCACCCATCCCTCGCCTGGCCTCGACCGTCAGCGACGCCGCCTAAACTGCATGGCCGGCCGTCAGGGACGCCGTCTAACTGCCTGGCCGGCCGTCGAGGACGCCGCCTAAACTGCTTGGCCGGCCGTCAAGGACGCCGCCTAAACCGCCTGGCCTCGGCCGTCGGCGACGCCGTCAGTTCGCATCTCCCCGTCATCTCGCACGGGCAGGGAACGCGTCACCTTCAAACACGCAGCCACCGATGATGGTTAAGGCGACCTTTATGTGGAAGGTGGGCAGCAGCCTGGACCGGAGTGGCTGCTGGGACGTTGGCCCTCGGCACGAACTATGGCCAAGTTAAAAGGTAAGGATCCCCATGTCTGGTTCCTTCTCCTACCTCCAGATCTCCTCTTGCTCATGGGCCTCCCCCTACCTCCAGGTACTCCTCGCCAGTTCACATCCTCTTGGCAGCGTGGCTACGACGTTGTTACATGGGATCGAACTGTCATGCCCAGAAGTAATGTCTTCTTCTCCCCTTTACTGTCTCTATGGCATAATTTGTTGGACCCAAAAAGAACATCTAAATTTAACCTTTGTTGTTTAAGACTGCATGCAATTAGTTATTGTTCTGTTCAAACTATCTAATTTTCTGTTTTTATGTAGAACCTTATATTGAAAGGCAGGGCCTCATCTCAGAGAATTCCAAGTTATACTAAAAGTAAAGACATCTCAGAGACTTCCTGTTCAAACTATCTAATTACTTAGTTTGGTCATTGACAAGAGGTGAACTGTATTGTAGAGTCTTCAGTCCAGAGGTAAACAATGCAGTGCCATAAACTTTTCTACGTACTTGTTATGGTGCAGTTTCGACTATGTCAGAAACGGTGCAGCTGCGCATCATCAACAATGACCCGTCCTTACTTTCAGAACAGATTGTAGCAGTAGTTGTTCATTCTTTGATATGAATATTGCACGCACATTCTGTAGTGCCTTATATATTTTGCTAAATGATGTTCATGTTATCTGAACTTTTTAGATTTTTTTGGGCGGTATATAAGAGGAAGATCGACCATATGAATAAGAACAGAATTTAATGGATTTTCGGCACCAATGAGGCACACCCAGATTCAGAGCTGTGAACCAGTCCAAGTTTCCGAGTGCATTTTCCAAATTGCAGGACGATGACTACATAGTGTCCCGCCTACAAGGAAAGCCCCATATATGGTCTCTATGAGATTAGAAGTACGTCTTTGCTTCTTCAGAAAGAGCAAAAGAAGTACCAATTTGTCCATCAACCCATGCCAAGAACTCCTACGCTTGTCAAGTTAGTGTAATTAACTTAATTTCAGTTTAGTGCTTTTGCGATTTTATTATTACCTTCTGTTTTAGGGTTGCACTGCTAATCACATTCGATATACATAAGGTCACTTCCCGTTTTTATCAGTGTCCTCAAAGCCGCAATGATTGCTAAGTTCCAGTTTACATACGACCTTCAATGATGACTTCCAAGTTCCAGTTTAAAATAAGAAGTATGCCTTTTGGATTTTAGGCAGCAACATGAAGCATGGTAAAGGCCAGCATTTTCTCCTTTCTGATTTCATTGTTTGCTTGCATGTTATTCCAATAAGCATAACTTGTCTATTTAAAAATAGAAGTACAAGTAGTATATGTGGATTGAAATAGGAAGATTTGTGTATTTGAATTTTGTACTTGAGTGAGACGTGCATTGCACGTGCAAACTTACTAGTAGGATTAAAAATCTACTTCCCGCGCCTAATCCCTCCACAAACTCCCTCGTACAAACTCCCATTCCCCTGCCGATGTGGTTACCAAACAGACTGTCAATAAACTCCCATTTACTCTCCCAATTATTGCCAAACACGTTGTTAAGGACGTGTCAACGCTATTATTATTTTTTAAACCATACAAGGGATTTTGAGTCTCGTACCCTCTCAATTCCCATTCCCTAGTTTTACTTCCCCCCAACCAAATAGGCTGGTCAGAGCAGATTTGTGCCATTCAACATATCTTTTGAGGTCTGTGATATAGACTAACTTATTTTAGAATCAGCCAAGAGCTTCATTAATCTCTCCCCTGAACGATCAGACTCCAGCGAGTGTTGTGTATGTGAGATGAGCGAGAGCTAGCCAGCAACTCGAATAATCTCTGCGAGCAGATGAACAGCAACGGAAATATTTATATTCTTGAGGATCCGGCTAGCTTTATCTTAGAAATCGACGTATCCCATTCATGGTGTCGATACAGAATAACTAATGAGTATGCACTGTGTCAAATGTTCTTATTTTTCGTTTTTTCAATGTCAGCAAACTCTATTTCCATGCTACTGGCCGATGCACCGTAAAGAAACAAAGAGTACATAATATACAAGCAATGCTGAGTATGCATATCATTCCCTGATGCAACCAGGACAAATTGGTTCATGCAAAACCCTTACAGTAGTAGTAGTATCTAGCCATACCAAGTACTCCCTCCGTCCCAAAATAAGTGTCTCAACTTTAATATAACATTGTACTAAAGTTAGTACAAAGTTGAGACATTTATTTTAGGACAGATGGAGTACATATTAATAATTACCCATAATAACTATATAAATAAGTTCTTAGATCCTCTCACAAGCGCATCCATCTATTTTCAGCTGCACCCAAGCAGCGGCCAGACTGGTAAAAGATGCATAATTGTTTCCTCTGGTCTATCTTCCTCCCAAAGAGTTACACACCACACGGGACAGGATGGACCACTGACCATTATAGGAGGCTGGTTTAGGTGCCAGAAGCGCATCGACGTAGCATGGTCGGTAAGGAAACGCAATGCTGGCACCATAAAATGACCAAGGATCTCTAACAAGATGCTTTCCTAAATATTGTATTTTTGAAGTCATGACATGGTATGCTGCAACGGCTTGGCTAGGGGTTAGGAAGAGCACCACGTCCTTGTGTGGATGTAATCCTATGAGAAGGTAATTCCCATAGTCCTCGGGTTGGGCAGCACTTTCATCCACGTCAATGAAGTTGTCCTTGTCCGAGTCCCAGGAGTACTCTGAACCCTCTTGGCTTTTCGATTGGTCATCTTTGTCTTCATGCGCATCTCCATCTTGACCACCATCCTCAACATCATCAATTGTCTGGCTGAAGTCATCCGCCTCATAGACGACATCTTCATCATCGGCACTGAACCAACTAACTAGAGCTTTCTTGCTGTCGACTGCCTCCCACTGCATTCTCGGCTCCATGTAAGAGTAAGCATCTATTTTACGACCATAAGGACCAAGGTCAGCCTTGTGTGTTAGCATCCACCCCACCAGGCCATCAGCTGATTCTGTCAATATCCATATATGTAGTTGGTACTTTTCAAATGTCACATAGTGAACCCCTTTGTCGTAGCTCGCGAAGACAGACCTCCTTAGTGGCGTAATAAAACTTACATATTCTTTATCTTCGTAAGCTTTACCCGGTAGCGGAACCATGTCGTACGCCTCCTCCGAGTTGCGCAGGATCATAATAACGTTATTCCAACAATGTACGTAGAGTGACCCTTGCCAGTATTCGGCTGAGTTCCATCTTCTCATCATATCACTAGGATGTGGGGCAGTCACCGCGTCATAAAGGTGCCCAGGGGCGCAATGCCCTGGCACAAACTCACGGCTCACCCATTTCCTCGTTTGTGATTTTTTTTTTTTTTAAAAGGAGGATAAGCCCCGGCCTCTACATCAGGACGATGCATGCAGCCATATATTATTAATAGAGCAAAATCCTGCAGCCGAACACCATCGACCCGGAAAAAAAGCAAAAAACAAACCCTGAGGCCATATACCTCGCGACAGTAACTCCCCCAGATAACCACTGACCCTATGATACAAGACACAACATAAACGAAAAATACACAACTCCTAGGCTACCCCTTCAAGAAGGAATCGCCGCACGTGCGTCGATGATGGCAAGTCCACCACAAGGTTGAACTTCGGATTCTCATCCCCAAAGCAAAGCTTCAATCCACCACCTTCAGCAAGGACACGACGCAGGCGCGCGACGACATAGCCCGATCAGAGATCTTGTGTTTTCACCGGAGTGCATAAGCTCGTCGTTGAAGCTGTCTGTACCATCCGCCTTTATCCGTCTACCGACGCCTCGAAGCTGGATACCTCTGGAGGAGACAACGGAAGACAAAGACGTCCCATACCGCCTGCCTCCCGCTACTGTCGCACCACCTTCGATCCAACAACAACAGGCTAAACTTGACACCTTCGCCAGAGCCGCCGTGCATCACCTGCCGGTAGCAGGCATGACTTGACGTCTCCGTATAAGACGTCGTGCGTAGCATCCGCCGGTAGCACATCCACCGGTGGCTTCACCTGCCGACGACAGGCACCGCCCGACAACTCCAAGAGAGGCTCATGTGTCACCTGCCGAGCCGCATCGAACCCGGTCTGTTGATGGAAGGGACGTCCCATACCGCCACCAGCCTCAGAAGGCCGTCACCATCTCGAGATCCGGACTCCGAGTCGCCCACACGACCCCGGAGTCCACCGCCGTTGATGAAGAGGGGCCGCCGCCCCGATTCCGGGCGCTACAGGGAGCACCCACCGTCGCGCCAGCCGCTGTCGTCGCCCATACAACGGCAACCGCCGCCGCGATCCCGCATCAAGCGCCGTCGACGCCGGAGGAAGCTCCGGCCGCCACGCGCGTCCTGCGACGAGCCCGGACACGGGATCCCAATATCTGCCGCCACAAGGACCCACCACCTGGCCCGTCATCCCCGGCGGAGGGGACGCCACCACCACCATGGTCGGATCCGGGCCAGCCGTCGCCATCGCCACCGCCAAGACCGGATCCGGGCTGGATGCCGCCGCCACCGGCCACGCCCAGCCCCACATCCATCTTCTAGCCACGTCCAGCCGACCGGCACGCCACGCCCAACCGATCCACCCGCGCCGCCAAGCGCCGCCGCCGGGATCCGCCGTGCCGCCGTGCCATGGATCCGCAAGACGCCGTCGCTGAAGCCGTCGTCCCGCGCCGCCCGGCATCGTGCGAGGAGAAGGGGATCCCCGCCGCCGCCTACGCCGACCGGATCGGCGGCGCACGCCGGCAGCAGCGAGGGAGGGAGCTGGAGGCGGTGGACTAGGAACGGCGGCTAGGGTGCGCCCCCTCGGTCGCTCGCGGGAGCGACGCGAGGGGGTTACGGCGGCGGCGTGTTTCTAATATAGAGATTATCTTATCCTTTTCTGGTTGGATCTCTCCTCTCGGAAGAAGGAATACCTCGTAGTGCAGCGACACAGCCGGGTCGAAGGCTAGGAACATGCCCTCGTTGAACAGCGGAAGATAGTCGTCTGATGGTAGTGGTAGGACAGCATAACGCATCGTTGCCGGGTTGCAGACATAACAATCATGTGGAAAGTTCTCGAGAAGAAGGAGGCCGTTGCAGTAGTGTGACACGGAGGCCCTGTCGTGCCGGAAGAGAGGACGCCGGAAGATGGGCCCGTCGCGAGCTCTGTGTGGCCGCTCTGAGCGCGGCAACGGCGGGCCAAAGAAGGAGGATTCGTTGTAGGACCCGTAGTTGTCGGTGAAGATGCCGGGAAAGGGACCCCGGGGGAAGAAGTATGGGAGGAGGAGCTTATAGGTGTCGATGACGGCGCGCCACGCGTGGCAGACGCGCCGAGACTTGGCGAGGGCGCGGCAGGGGAGGCGGCGAAGGATGTCGAGGAATAAGTGGTCGTAAAGGGAGCAAATGCCATTGCCGTCGCCGTCGGTCCCGTCCATCTGGCCGGCCGGCAGTGGTGCAGATCGATCAGCTCCGAGATGGCGTGCGCCGATCGTAGGATCGATGGTGCGAAGCGAAGGCCAGTAGTACAAAGACAGGCGGCGATCGATCGAGTTTAATAAATAGTAGTACTGGAGGCTGGCCAGATATGGAGTCTGTCTCCGTCCGAAGTTGAGTCTAGGTTGAACTAATGTGCATACCGATCCGGTACGTGAGTTGATTCCGAGTCCATGTCCAACACGTACGCACGTTTTGGTTTTGTACTATATATGTTAGAGTTTCATGCCTGGCTTTCCATCGATCGCATCAATGGCTGCCCGTCTCCGGCCCGGAGCGCTCCATGAGAACAAGTTAGAACAGGGGCGAAAAATGTGCTACACCCTGGAAACACCCGGGATGAACTACAAACTACTGTAAAATGCACAAGGAAAGTACTCCATGAAATTAAGTTTGGCATGTGCATGTTCTAGATTCTATTAACATGCCTGCAAATTTTAATGAAAAGAAATACTCCCTCGGCCACATAATATAAGATGGTGCTGGAGTACAAGTGTACAACCGATATATGAGTACTAGCACATATGCTCATGCATTGCAACGGGAGAGATTTTTTTTTTTTTGCGAGAAGCAACGGGAGAGATAATTGATGTGTCCACCAAAAACGGTCCAAGCGGTGGGGTGACAGAGCGAGGAGCTACGGTCTTCTCGTTGGTCATGTTTGGCCCGCAAGATCTTGATAGTGATGGGGTTGGTCGGCGTGACGGTGACCACCCAACTCGTGCCTTTCTTTTTCCTCCGGGTCCGCCTCTGTGTCGGGGTTGTGGCTACCTGGTGGCTGCGCTGTGACTTTCGGGACACGGTTGCTTCGACCACCCTCTTCTACGATGGCGTAACTGGATGGATTACTAATTGCAACGCATAAATTCCATTTCATTAGCATAATGAGCGCATAACCAAGCAGTCCATTGTTTATCAGGGTTTATCCTCTTTGACTATTTTACTGCTCATGTGCCCACAGTTTTTTTATTAGAGCCAAACCAGCATAATCTCTTTTATCGTCAAATAGCGCATGGGACGCACAATAGTTCGCGTCTGGGCCAACACACTGGCAGGCCGACGCTACTGCTACACTTATATCAGTAGCGCGGGCTTTCTTTCAGGCGCTGCTGCTAGATGGGCCCCACCATGCCCCTCAGGCCAGGCTATAGTAGCAGCGCCTGCCCACAAATACGCGCTACTACTAAGGAACTAGCAGTAGCGTTGTCTTCCGTACAGGCGCTACTACTGTTTTTACACGGGCCCGGCTCCCATGCACCGCCTAGCAGTAGCGCCTGCTCCAGGACCGCGCTACAGGTATTGTGAGTAGTAGCAGCGCGGGTGCCTTACCCGCGCTACTACTATGCGCACCTTATCCACCCGTCGTTTCCTCTCTCCCTCACTCTCCCCCTCACACTCTCGCTCTCTCTGCCGCCGCCGCCGCCAGCCGTCGCCCGCCGCAGCTGTCGCCACTGAGGTATCTGCATCCCTCCCTCCTCCTCTGGCCGCCTTCCTCCCTCCTCCCACTGCCCTCCTCACTCCTCACTCCTCCCACTGCCCTCCTCCCTCCTCCGCCGGCCGCCCTCTCCTTCCTCCTCCCACTGCCCTCCTCACTCCTCCCTCCTTCGCCGGCCGCCCTCTCCTCCCTCCTCCCACTGCCCTCCTCCCTCCTCCCTCCTGCCTCCCTCCTACCTCCCTCCCTCCCTTCCTCCCTCCTGCCTCCCTCCCTCCCTCATCCCTTCCTCCCTCCCCCATCTATGTTTTTTTGAATAAAATAGAACATATAAGTTATATGAATAGAATGTAGGTATTTTGAATAGAATAAAATAGAAAATATAGGTAGAATGGAGGTTTTTTGAATATAAAAAAGTTTTAGTAATAGAAATGTATTGGAATGCTATTTCAGAAATTTTTTGGTATCAAATTTAGTAATAAAAAAATTTAGAAATAGAAAATTTAGGTATAGAAATTTTTAGTAATTTTCTTTTTCAATATAGAAATGTATTGGACAATTTAATTATTTTTATGTCATTATCACTTTGTCATCAAAGAATGCTATATGAGATTTGATGATCTAAAATTTTGAGGTGGAATATGCAGGCTTTGTAGTGTCGCGTCTCGCTGTGGATTGATCGTCGTCGGAGCTACCTTTACTTCCTCTACACCCGAGTCGGTGATCTAAAAGTCCTCCTCCTCTTTCTCTTCTCCTCGAAGTTGAATAGAGTAGAACTAGGGTATTTAGTTATGTCAATCTCACATTGCCAAATTTAGAGAGAGAGAGAGACCTACTTTCTTGAAGAACTAGGGTATTTAGTTATGCTTCTTGTCCAAATGAAATGTTCGGGTTATAGATGTAGTAGTAGTAGATGAGTAGCTCTGACAATGTGAAGCTAGTTTTTTTTAAATGATAATTGATCCGGATAGAATTTCAAGTTTAAACATCTTTGTATGTGTATGGACATCTTTGTATCACAGGGAAAATCCAAGTGGCCTATGTTTTGTCGGAGTGTTGATTCATTTTCGTTCCGGCAAATTTCAGGCGCTCGATATGTCCTATTTTAGCGAAGGTCCTGCCGGATTTTTCCGTGAATTTTAGCATGACTTCTACTAGAATATATAGGAAATATCGAGTGCCCTGGATTTGCCGGAAAGAGAATTAAATGACATTTCGGGTTGACTTTAAGTCTGTCGGGGCTCCACACATGAGGGAGAGTGTCCACCATATATGAGAGAAGAAGAATGTCGACTGTTGTCGTGGGGGTCGTTTCTCCTTCTTCTCCTTGTGCTAGACCTTTGTTATGCACTAGGGGAAGGAGGAGTAGCGACCATCACCGACGGTCGAAAATGTCAGAGAGGGAGTGCCCACCATATACACCACGTGAGATGAGAGTTTTCAAGGAAAGACTCGACAGACCGACAGTTAACCCGTGATGAATAATAATGATCTATGTGTTGAGTTCCTATTAGTTGCCATCGATTTATAATCTTTGAATTTTGAACACAGGAAATGTCCGACGATGATAAGATCCCGGAGTGCGACTACTGCTGCGATGACCGGGGTTTGTGCGACAGGGAGCCTCGCCTGCAAAATGGTAGGTTCTTCACCGTGAAGTTGGAAGAGACCTTCGATGTTTGTACGGTACGCAACGACAAGTATTTCATCGTAATTAATCATGACTTGTGATTCTTTAGTTCAACGTGTAATTTCCGGGTTTTTTTCAATTCGACTAGTACATCCCGTGCCATGCAAGACCGTTTGTCTTGCAGAAGCTCGGTTTCCAAGACCTTGAGAATATGGAGACGAGGAGGGCTCACCTCAGGACTAAACACGGTTATGCTTTTCGGGTTAAGCTCTACAATGCGCTTAATCACTCACATTTCGGCTGCTCTAATTGGGAAGCTTTCTGCACGACCTATGGATTTGAGGAGAATATGCAAATAACTTTTGATATTCATCCCGAAGATGAAGATATTGAAGATAATATCGACATTTGGGTCGATGTGGATATGCCTCCTGTTTTGCCTAAATGTGAGTTTGTCAAACTAATTTGTTAAGTAATTTATATTTTTTATTTAAAAATATTTGGTGTTCATCGCTACTAAACTTGTTTATTTATAATTATCAGCTTATTTCTTATCTTCAAAAAATACTCGAAAAGCTGTGGACATGACGTACTACAGTTATGGCTCCGAGCTTAATTGTGAGGAGAAATGATATCTTGTCTCATTTATAGATGATGTTGAGAATTTTAAGACCAATCAGTTTATCAGCCAAAATTATACTGGATACGTGCCACTAGTCCATCAGTTGCTTGATGGTAACCTCATTGCGAAAAACTTGGTATGATTTTGTTAATGATGATAACTTCGTTGCATACATTCTTCTTAAGTAAACTACATTGCTAACTATATATGTTACTATATTGTTCAACAGAAGCTCCCTAGCGAGGTTGTGCCTCACATGATGCTTACCGAAGGGAGTATGTACATGGTTAGCTTACGACCGTTTCCACCGACGGCTTACCAAAGTGCATACTCTATTTCTTTGAAAGATGGAAGGCTCAATATCAAAGATTGGAGCAAAGTAATGAAGGCACGCACGCAACCGATTGGAGACAACATGCGTGTGCTCAAGCCAGAAGTTGGCGACAGGTGGATCTCCATTCTCCATTTTGGAGATGGACCGGTTTACCTCTTTTATGCTATTTTACCTAGGAGAGAGGAGTAGGTCCTAGGTATTAAGAACAATTAGTTAGTGTTGATGATGAGGAGTTGTTATATGACTATGATGATGATGATGATGAGTTGTTAATATTATTATTATGATGATGATGATGATGAGTTATTATGATGATGATGAGTTATTATATCATTGGGTCAAAGATCCGCGGTTCTTTCACCTAATGATATAATAACCCATCATGATCATAATGATATAACAATCTCTAAATTGCTACTGTATGAAAACTTGTATAACGGTGTATAAATACGATATAAAATAAAATAGAAATAGAATACGTAATAGTAGTAGTAGCGTGGGGTCCAGGCGCGCTGCTAGTAACTATCAATAGCGCGGGCTGTGGAACGCGCTACTGATAACAGACTTAGCAGTAGCGCGGCGAAACGAGCGCTACTGCTAAATGTTAGCTGTAGCGCCATAGAGTAGCGCCGGCACCCGCGCTACTGCTAGGCCCTATCCCCGCGCTACTACTAGGGTTTTCCCTAGTAGTGATCCCCCCCCCCCCCCCCCCCCCCCAATTTAACTAGGGTGAGCCCCTTCATCCCCTATTACCAATCATAATCCTCCACGTCAGCTTCATCGTAAAAAAAATAAGTAACCTTTTGTAGATGTAGCATTCGTGGGATGCAGTTGTTTCCCCGTTTTAGTTTCTCCATTTTTTTCGTGCGGGATGTGAATGGGATGTTTCATGAGGCGGGGAAGTAGTGATCGCCTGAGGCAGGAGAGTAGCCAGCGTGGTTGAACCATCACGACGACGATGGCAAACTCCCTTTAATAGTAGAGATCTGACCCATTATCGATCAAATGGTGTGCATGATCTGACCCATTTACAGATCGTTGTGCCCACCTCAGTGCAGAGGAGCTCCAGCCTTGGCTATAATTTGACGGCTGACTTTTTTAGTGAAAACTGACTTCACCAGCTGACTTCAAAGTTCTGTTTTGTACGAGTGTCTTCTTCTATTTATATTTATAATCAAGTATATATGGACTACATACGGATGTATATAGACATAGTTTAGAGTGTAGATTCACTCATTTTGCTCCATATGTAGTCTATATTGAAATCTCTAAAACATCCATATATACTTGATTATCTAGTACAGCCAGGACGAATTAGTTCATGCAAAACTCATAGTACTAGCTAGCTATACCGAGTACACATTAGTTATTAGCCATAACAATATAAATGAATTCTTAGATCCTCTCACAAGCACATCCATCTGTCTTCAGCTCCAGCGTTGGCTATAATTTGACGGCTGACTTTTTTAGTGAAAACTGGCTTCACCAGCTGACTTCAAAGTTCTGTTTTGTACGAGTGTCTTCTTCTATTTATATTTATAATCAAGTATATATGGACTACATACGGATGTATATAGACATAGTTTAGAGTGTAGATTCACTCATTTTGCTCCATATGTAGTCTATATTGAAATCTCTAAAACATCCATATATACTTGATTATCTAGTACAGCCAGGACGAATTAGTTCATGCAAAACTCATAGTACTAGCTAGCTATACCGAGTACACATTAGTTATTAGCCATAACAATATAAATGAATTCTTAGATCCTCTCACAAGCACATCCATCTGTCTTCAGCTGCCGCCAGCTGATAAAAAACAAGCAGCGGGCAAACCAGGAAAGGACCGATCACCGACACTACAAAATTATTTTTCTCTGATCTATCTTCACCCCCAAAGAGTCACACGCAACAGGAAAGGACCGATCACCAACCATATTAGGAGGATGGTTTAGGCTGTCAGAAGCGCATCGACGTAGCATGGACGGTAAGGAAATGCAACATCGGCACCATGAGATGACCAAGGATCTCTAACAAGATGTTTTCCTAAATATTGTATTCTCGAAGTCATGACATGGTATGCTGCAACGGCGCCGCCTGGGGTTAGGAAGAGCACCACATCCTTGTGTGGATGTAATCCTATGAGTAGGTATTTCCCATAGTTCTGGGGGTGGGCAGCACTTTCATCCACGTCAACGAAGTTATCCTCGTCTGAGTCCCAGGAGTACTCAGAACCCTCTTCACTTTTGAATTGGCCATCTTCATCTTCGTGCACATCTCTTTCATCTTGACCACCATCCTCAACATCATCACTTGAGTTGCTTTGGCTATCCTCCTCATCGTATATGATTTCCACAATGTTACGAGCTTTCTTGCTGTCGACCGCCTCCCACTGCAGTCTCGGCTCCATGTGGGAGTAAGCATCTATTTGACGACCATAAGGACCAAGGTCAGCCTTGTGTGTTAGCATCCACCCCACCTGGCCATCAACTGATTCGCTCAATATCCATATGTGTAGTTGGTATTTTTTGAATGTCACATAGTGAACCCCTTTCTCATAGGTCGCGAAGACAGACCTCCTTAGCGGTGTAGTAAGAGTTACATATTCCGTATCTTCGTAAGCTTTCCCCGGTAGCGGAACCATATCATACACCTCCTCCGAGTTGCGCAGGATCATAATGACGTTGTTCCAGCAATGTACATAGAGTGACCCATGCCAGTATTCAGCTGAGTTCAATCTTCTCATATCACTAGGATGTGGGGCAGTCACCGCGTCGTAGAGGTGCCCAGGGGCGCAATGCCACGGCACAAACTCCTGGCTCACCCATTGCGTAGTCTGTGACGGGAACAGTGATGTAGAGATTACCTTATCCTTGTCTGGTTGGATCTCTCCTCTCAAAAGGAACACCTCATAGTGCAGAGACACGGCCGGGTCGAAGGCGAGGAACATGCCCACATTGAACAGCGAAAAGTCATTTGTCGGTCGTGGTAGGCAAGCATAACGCGTCGTCGCCGGGTTGCAGACATAAAGATCACGTGGAAACTTCTTGAGGAGAAGGAGGCCGTTGCAGTAGTCCGGCACAGAGGCCCAGTCGTGCCGGAAGAGCGGGCGCCGAAAGACTGGGCCGTCGCAAGCTCTGCGTGGCCGCTCCGAGCACGGCAACGGCGGGGCAAAGAAGGAGGATTCATTGTGGGACCCGTAGTTGTCGGTAAAGATGCCGGGGAAGACCCCCGGGGGAAAGAAGTACGGGAGGAGGAGCTTGTGGGGGTCGACTAGGGCGCGCCACGCTTGGCAGACGCGCCTGGACTTGGCGAGGGGGCGGCATGGGAGGCGGCGGAGGATGTTGAGGAGCACGTCGTAGGGGAAGCAGATGTCATTGCCGTTGCCGTTGGTCCTGTCCATCCGGCCGGCCGGGGTGCAGATCAATCAGCTCTGAGAAGGCGGCGATCGAGGGATCGATGAACGGAATCGAAGGCGAGCTTTATACAGGATAGGCTGTGATTGATCAAGTTGTATAAATAGTAGTACTGGCGGCTGGCCAGATATGGAGTCTGTCTCCGTCCGAAGTTGAGTCTAGGTTGAACTAATGTGCATACCGATCCGGTACGTGAGTTGATTCCGAGTCCATGTCCAACACGCACGCACGTTTTGGTTTTGTGTGTGTGTGTGTGTGTCTTTTTTTTTGCGAATTTTGGTTTTGTGTGTGTTGGAGCTTCCTTTCTGGACTTCCATCGATCTCATGAAGAAGTCTTCCAAAGTCCACTCACCACTAATCTTTTTGTGAAGCGATTTCTTGATGAATTAGGAGCCGTGGAGGCACACCGACCACATCCTCATCGTCTCCAACGTCGGCGAAACCCATAATCGCTCCGCAAGCAGTTCCAGGATATTAGAAAACGACTTTGTTTCTCCACCGTCCCTTCTGGTTATCCCGCCGATTTCCCTCCCCTCCGGTGGCCTTCTGGGCGTCGCGAGGTGGGGGGGCTGGGGGCTCTCGCCGGATCCGGTAGGATTAGGTCCCAGTAGTCTAGGTTTGTGTGTCCTCTTGCAGGTGTCCGGGCGGTGGATGCGCCAGCGAGTTTGGAATAAGTCCCTCCGTGCCTATCCCCGTCTCGTCTTCCGCTCCGGCGCCGGCGACGGGCTCGTGAGGGCTGCGTCCCGTGGATTTGGTCTCCCAGATCTATCGGGTTGTTGCTTAGGCGTTTGGTCCCGTCCGTGGCCTCCGTCCTCCGCGGCGGTGCCGGCTGCGATGTCCGAAATAATTGTGCTTTCAAATCTTCGTGCGTGGAGGAGCGCAAGATCCATCTCCTCTCTTCGTCAAGCTTCAAGACGGCGGTCCCTTCATCTCCATCAGGTTTTTGGTTTGTGGATCTGCAAGGAGATTTCTTCGGGGTGTGTCCCCAACCAATGGACTTTCAGCCACGACTTTGTCCCACCTCCAACGGCGGGCTTCTACTGCGGTGTTTGTAGCCATTTTTGGCGTTTGGTGTTGCCTGCAGCTTGGACACTACTGGCTTGTGGCTGATGGTGACGAACGTCAGATTGCAGCGGTGGCATTTGTGGAGTTGAAGACCCTTCTGATTTCCATTGTATTTTTCTTTGTTTCTTGGGTCGCTTTGTGGATCTTTGTACTCCTTGACGGATAATTCAGATATACTCCCTCCGTCCCAAAATAAGTGTCTCACTCTTAGTACAACTTTGTACTAAACGTAGTACAAAGTTAAGACACTTATTTTGGGACTGAGCGAATATGTATGATGTTTCAGAAAAAGAAAAACTTGGTACCCAGGAGGGGGGTGAGGGCGCGCATGGTAGCCTCGCCAGCGGGATTCGCCAAAATACATGTGGACGCAGGCTTGGCACGTTCAAGAGTAGGAGGCGCTGCAGGGGCGGTGTGTAGAGACTCGGGTGGGCAGTACCTGGGAGTCAGAGATGTGGCAACTCTTGAAGCAATAGCTTGCCAGGAAGCTCTCTCTTTGGCCGATGACCTTCTACTTCATGATCTGGTTATTGCGACAGACTCCAAGCAGGTTGCAAGGGACATTCACAAGAGAAGCCATGGTAACTATGGTCAGATCATTAATGAAATCAAGCTTAGAGCAGTAGATTATAATTGCACTTTCTGTTATGAAGGCCGGGCTTCTAATTATGAAGCTCATATGCTAGCCAAGTACTCTCATTCGTTAGATTAGGGGCGTCATGTGTGGTTGGCCCAACCCTATGATCCTCTTTGTATCCCAAACTATGTAATCTTTGAGGAATAAAGACTTGGCTTTTCTCAACAACAACAAAAAATGCTAGAACAGGAGCACGCATTCTCGGGTGCACCTTTGAGTGCCATCAATCCTCGACAAGTCAAGAAAATTGGCTGATGATCGTTTGGCTACAAAATTTTGCATTACTTAGAAAGTTTGGTGCCACAACATTTTCCCCTACCTCGTCGATAACAAACTCAACGTTGGACTTACTTGCTTTGATAAAATTTGCTATGCTCGGCTTGCCCCCAAAATAAGCTGCTATCATTTTTAGTCTGGTCACCAGCAATCAGTCATTTGTTTTTCAGCTTTGTCCAAAATTGAAACGACACATATTTGTCTTGGTTCTATCTTCCAAGTTCAAGAATGATATGGATTTAGCGGTCGTTCCCCGTGAAAATTGATTGTCACTAGGAGAAACTTGTGGGTTCCAATTAAACATGGTAAACCAATATACATATGGGTGACAAGGACTCGAAAGAGGACATACTCCAGTGCTCAAAATTAAGCAACTTACATGCACCCAGCTGATTAACATACAGTGACTGAGTGCTTCTTCAAACAATGGATTCGATTAAAAGGCATTGCATGAGCGGATAGAAAAATATACGTGTGCTCTCTCTTATCGCTCTTGTTCTTCATTTTATGGATAAATCTGGGGACCATCGGGATGAGGCGGTTTGCTTATGGGGAGAGCATCGATGTAGCATGGGCGGTAAGGGAATGCACGGTTGATGCCATGGCCCTGTTGGTGAGGGTATCTAAGAATCCTCCTACCCAAATACTGCATTCTCGACGTGTTAAGGTGGTATGCCACAACATGGCCGCACCAAACATGACGGAGGAGGAGCACATCCTTGTATGGATGCAATCCCATTATTCTCCAATTTGCACGCTCTGGTTGTTGTAGTTGGGTGCGACTCTGGTCCGGTTTAATGAAGTTGTCCTCGTCCGAGTTCCATGAGTACTCAGAACCCTCGATGGTTTTCACTTCTTCATCACCATCATTAGTTGTTACGCCCTGGACATCCTCCTCGTTGATGCCTTCTTCTTCATCCTTGTCGTCATCACCAACATCATCATCAGTTGTGTCATCCTGGCCATCCTCCTCATCGTAGATAATAATACGAGGTTCAAACAAGCTGATCATTTCTTTGTTGTTTTCCACCACCTCCCATGGCATCCTAGGCTCTATAAACGAGTTCTCGATTTTATGATCATATGGACTCAGGATGGCCTCCTGAGACAACATCCACCCTAGATTGCCATCGGGTGATTCCTCCAGTGCCCAAACTTGGAGTAGTTGATGCTTGTTGAGGACCACATAGCGAATCCCCCTCTCATAGCTGGCTAATACAGACCTCTTTGGTAGCTCATACCGTCTACCTTTTTTTCTTGTTGTAGTCTTTCCCCGGCAACTGAACCATGTCATATGCCTCATCCGAGTTGCGTAGGACCATAAGAATGTTATGGCAATAGTACACGTAGAGCGAGCCTCGCCAGTACACAGCTGACTTCCACGTTTGCACATGCACAAGGTGCGGCGCTGTCACCATGTCGTAGAGCTGCTTAGGGGCGCAAGGGCCGGGTACAAACTGTCTGCTCGCCCACTCATTGGTGAGTGATGAGAACACCTTATCCTTTCCGATTCGCGGCCGCCGGGTCACACTTCCTTTGACATCGTCATGTTCGATCTCTTCTTCGGGGAAGAGGAACACCTCGTAGTGCTGCGACACGGCGGGGTCAAAGGCGAGGAACATGCTTTTAGGGTACGGCCACGGCGCCTTCTCTGACGTCCGTGGTAGGTGGGCACATCGTACTGTCGCTGGGTTGCACACGTAGCATTCATCAGTCCAGTGCCCAAGGAGTACGAGACCATTGCAGTGGTCTAGCAAGGAGGCCCATCTATGGTGAAAGACAGGATACCGAAAGACGGGCCGTCCGCACCGCTGCGGTGTGGCTGCTTCGTGGTCGGAGCGAAGAAGCAGGACTCGGTCCGCCCATAGCTGTTGGTGAAGACTCCGGCAAAGGTGCCCGCGGGCAAGATGGCACGCCACACGCAGCAGACGAGATGGCACTAGGCACGCGCGTGGCTTGGGAGGCGGCGGAGGATGTCGACGAGCACGTCATAGGGGAAGCAGATGCCGTTGCCGTCGGTGGCGTCCATCGGCGCGGATCTGCTCGGAGCGGGTATGCACGCGATCGAGAGTAAACAAAGACAAGATAGACGGATCGATCGTTTTAATTAGAGATTCGTCCGTGCGTGTCCGTGATGGAGTCTTATATTCTGCACATATATCGTTCTGTACATTTATTAAACTTGGAAAGTGCAATTGTGGTCGATCCGGTACAGGCACTGCGTCGAACACAACTTGCCTGGCGAAGCCTTAAGGATAGCAGCATCCAGGTGTGACGGAGCCGGAGGCGAAGGCTAGCGCTTCTTTTGTGTTTTGCACCGAATGTGTTAATAAGGTCTGGACCAAAAATTTCTTCAGCACAAATCAAAAAATTTGCACCCAAGAATATAGGGAAACGCTTATAAACAGACGACCGGCCGGCGTAAGCTTCCGCCGGTCCGCGCCACTCGCGATGCAAAAAGCGGGTAGGACCAGGCACCCATACCTTATCACATCGCTCAAAGGCATCGCCGCTTCCCTTTATGCCTCGTCTCTCTTCCCCGCGGTGAATCCACCATTAATCCCCCACATACCGAGCTTTTGTGTCTCCCTCTCTCCTCTCATGCGGCAGTCTGCCATGGATTCCAAGGAGGGCGAGCTCGGTCTGCGCCTCTGCGGTAGTCCTCCATCGAGCACATCGAGGGGAGCTTGCGGCCACGGCGTGCTACGTTCGATGACGGCCAGATGCTGGGACCGGACGTGAGGAATGCTACAACCACAGGTTGAAGGTGCTGGAACGACGGCTCACGGCGACCGGCGACGGAGACGGTGGTATTTTTTGCTAGAACCAGCGTGTTTTTTTGCTGCAACCAGCCCCAATTTTTGCTACCACCGTCTTCAGATTTTGCTGGAACCAGCCCAATTTTTTGCTACAATGGCTTTGTTTTTGCTGGAACTAGCACCTGTTTTGCTACTACTATGTTGGTTTTGCTGGGACCAGCCCCAATCTTGCTACCATCGGCTTCGATTTGTGCTGGAACCAGCAATCTTTTTTGTTACCACTATCTTTTTGTTTTGCTGGAACCGGCCCCAATTCTGCTTTCACCGGCTTCGATTTTTGCTGGAACTAGCGATTTTTTTGCTACATCCAGCATCGTTTTTTAATGGAACAAGTCGACTGTCGGCTACGACCGTCGGCGCAACTGAGCTGCAACCAAGGTGGAAAAATGCTACAACCAGTGCATAAATTTGGTACGGGCGGCATTTTTATTTGCTGAAACTAGTCGAGCGTCGGCGCGACGGAGCTCTGTTGGCCGGCGAGCGCGGGCGGCCGGGGTGACGAGCGCGGGCGGCCGGCAAGCACATGCAGCCAAGGACGAGCACCAGTAGCGGTGAGCGCGGAGTCCGCCATGGATGGGAGTTGCTGGTCAACGCAGAGCCAGATGCGAAAGGGGAGACGATGATACGGAAAAATTAACGGTTGGTTGTGGCCTAATCCTACGGCTGGGGGCTGACCGGCCAAAATTTCGGCCGGCGCGCCGGCGCCTAGCAGTCGCCAAGAATATATCATCAGTGCCCGGCCACCACAAGAATGTCCTTGATCCTGTTTAACGGTAAGGTGGCGTGGTTGATTCCCTGAAAAGTATATAATCAACAAAAGTAATTAAGAGTGACAGAAGTTGCTGAAATATAAATGCCAGCAGCTGCGTTAATCACCAGGACTTTTTCTTTCTTCCACGGAAAGAAAGAGAACCCTTGGCTAGGGTTTCTCGTGCCTCCCGTTGGTGCCGCCGCCGGTCTACCTCATCTTTTGTGGTCTTAGGGCCATGGAGGCGTGGTGGATCCCGGCCCTTGCCGGCGAGAGGGCTCTGTTTTTTTCATACTCTATTGAGTTTTGTTAGGGTTTCTGTCCTGCTCAGATAGGCGAGGCGGCGGCGGCTCTCTGCAGATGGAATAAGGTTCTCCCTGCTACTTGTGAGCTGCGTTGGTATTTTCTCGAAGAAGAGGGGATGATGCAGTACAGTAGAGATAAGTATTTCCCTCAGTTATGAAACCAAGTTTATCAATCCAGTAGGAGAATCACGCAACAACTCGTTAGCAGTACCTGCACACAAAATAACAAATCCTTGCACCCAACGCAAACAAGGGGTTGTCAATCCCTTAGCAATTAATTGCAAGATTAAATTGTATGGTGATGGATAAATAGATCGAACAAAAATACAAAATAAAATAAATAAAGTAAAAGTGCAGCAAGGTATTTTTATGATTTTTAATATATGATTTGGATAGACCCGGAGGCCATAGTTTTCATTAGAGGCTTCTCTCATAAAAATAGCATACGGTGGGTGAATATATTACTGTTGGGCAATTGATAGAAAAGCAAATAATCATGACGATATCCAAGGCAATGATCATGTATATAGGCATCACGTCTGAGACAAGTAGACCGACTCCTGCCTGCATCTACTACTATTACTCCACACATCGACCGCTATCCAGCATGCATCTAGTGTATTTAGTCCATAAAGAACGGAGTAACGCCTTAAGCAAGATGACATGATGTAGACAAAGTAAACTCACGCATCAATAAACCCCATCATTTTACCCTTAATAGCAACGATACATGCGTGTCATGTCCATTTCTGTTACTGGGATTGAGCACCGCAAGATCGAACCCATTACAAAGCACCTCTCCCATTGCAAGATAAATCAATCTAGTTGGCCAAACCAAATCAATAGATCGGAGAGAAATATGAAGCTATAATAATCATGCATAAAAGAGTTCAGAGAAGACTCAAATAATATTCATGGATAATCTGATCATAAACTCACAATTCATCGGATCCCAACAAACACACCGCAAGAAGTGATTACATCGGATAGAACTCCAAGAACATCGAGGAGAACATTGTATTGAAAATCAAAAAGAGAGAAGAACCCATCTAGCTACTAAATATGGACCCGAAGGTCTGTGGTAAACTACTCACGCATCATCGGAAGGGTAGCAAGGATGATGTAGAGCCCCTCCGTCACCGATTCCCCCTCCGACGGAGTACCGGAAAAGGCCTCCAGATGGGATCTCTCGAGAACAGAAGCTTGCGGCGGCGGAAAAAGTATTTCGTGGACTCTTTGGGGGTTTCCGAATATTTGTGAATTTATAGAAGTGGAATTCGGTCAAAAGGAGTCTCGTGGGCCCCACAAGGCAGTACGGCGCCGCCCCCCACCCCGGGGCGCGCCCTAGTGACTTGTGAAGCCCCTGTGGGGCTTCTGGCCTCCTCCCGAAGCTTCTCAGGTTTCTTTTGTTTAGAAAAAAATCTCCAAAAAAGTTTCGTGGCATTTGGACTTCATTTGGTACTGTTTCTCTGAAAAGACAAAAACAAGCAGAAAACAGCAACTGGCACTAGGCACTAAGTTAATAGGTTAGTCCCAAAAAATGATATATAATTGCTTGTAAATGTATATAAAACATCCAAAATTGATACTATAACAGCATGGAACAATCAAAAATTATACATACGTTGGAGACGTATCAAGCATCCCCAAGCTTAATTACTGCTCGTCCTCGAGTAGGTAAATGATAAAATTAGAATTTTTGATGTGAAATACTGCCTATCATATTCATCATATACTCTTGTCTTTGTAGCATGGACATTTGGACTTGAATGATTCAAAGCAATACTCTATAATTTGACCTAAAGACATAAATACTCAAGCATACTACCAAGCAACCATGTCTTTCAAAATATCCACGCTAAAGAAAGTTATCCCTAGCCCATTATGCTCAATCATTGATCCATTCATGAAACACACTCAATATTAGCTACACATAATGCACAAGTATGAGAATAGTGCTCTCTAGTTGGTGCTTTATAAGAGAAGATGGAGACTCAAAATAAAAATAAAAATTGCATAAAAGTAAATAGATAGACCCTTCGCAGAGGGAAGCAGAGATTTGCAGATGTGCCAGAGCTCGAGGCTAAAATTAGAGAGATAAAATTATTTTAAGAGGCATGCTTTTCCTGTCAACGAAAACGACCGAGAATTCCCAATATTTTCGAGGCTAGACACATCATAGGCGGTTCCCAAACAGAAAATAAAGTTTATTTGCTTTCCACCATTCTTTCACAATCCATGGCTAGCCGTATCCACGGGTGCCCTCCATACCAACACTTTCCAAGGAATTTGTTATTATTATTTTTGATTCATTGTGGGACTGGGCATCCCTATACCAGCCACTCTCTCGTGCAATGATAAGTAAATAAACACTCATCATGAGAATAACACACCTAGCATGGAAAATATTGGCCACCCCCTGCCGCTTCATGAGCGGTACGGGCACACAAAACGGAAAATTATTTTGAAAATTTAGAGTTGGCACGTGCAAATTTACTTGGGATGGCATGAAAATACCGCATATAGGTAGATATGGTGGACTCATTTGGCACAACTTGGGTTTAAGGAGTTGGATGCACAAGCAGTATTCCCGTTTAATACAAATGAAGGCTAGCAAATAGATTGAGAAGCAACCAACCAAAAAGTGAAAACGGTCATAAACATGCATTGAACATAACTAACACTGAATAATGTACCATAAGTAGGATATAACTTCGTTGCATAACTATTGACTTTATGTGCATGCATAGAGAATCACAAACCTTAATACCAATATTCTTACTAGATCACAATTACTCACTAACATGACTCACATATTATTATCTCCATATCGCAAAACTATTGCAAGGAATCAAACTTATCATATCCAATGATCTTTCATGAAAGTTTTTATTATATCCCTCTTGAATATTCATCACTTTGGGACCAAATTCATATCTTGTGCAAATTACTATTACTATTATTAACTCTCAAAAATATATAAGTGAAGCATGAGAGTGCAAATATTTCTTCAAAATTTTAATCTTATCATCTCTCAAAATAATATAAGTGAAGCATGAGAGTTCAAATATTTCTTCAAAATATACTTACCGCCGTGCTCAAAAAGATTTAAGTGAAGCACTAGAGCAACTGCCTAGCTCAAAAAAAATTAAGTGAAGCACATAGAGTATTCTAACAAATCACGAATAATGTGTGTCCCTCTCAAAAAAGTGTGTCCAGCAAAGATGATTGTGACAAACTAAAAAGCAAACAAAGCAAAGACTCACATAATACACGACGCTCCAAGCAAAACACATATCATGTGATGAATAAAAATATAGCTCCAAGTGAGTTACCGATAGATTGTAGACGAAAGAGGGGATGCCTTCCGGGGCATCCCAAAGCTTAGACGCTTGAGTCTTCCTTGAATATTACCTTGGGGTGCCTTGGGCATCCCCAAGCTTAGGCTCTTGCCACTCCTTATTCCTTTGTCCATCGAATTCTCACCCAAAACTTGAAAACTTCAATCACACAAAACTCAACAAAACCTTCGTGAGATCCGTTAGTATAACAAAAAAATCTTAAACTTTAGGTACTGTTGTAAATTGATTCATATTTAATATTGGCATAATGCTACTGTACTCTAACTTCTTCATGACTCTTACCCCCCCGATACGATCCATAGATTCATCAAAATAAGCAAACTATGCAACAAAAACAGAATCTATCTAAAACAGAATAGTCTGTAAAGATCTATTTAAAAGCCATACTTTTGTAACTCCAAAAAATTTGAACAATTAGGACAACGTGGGCAATTCATATACCAATACTGTGTAAAAATTTCAGATTTTTCTGACGCTCCAGTACAGAATTAAAATTCCAGCACTGGACGCAAAAGTTTTTGTTTTCCAAACAGCATCAATTATACTATCTTCCAAATCATCCCAAAGGCATTACTTGGCACAAACACTAATTAAAACATAAAAACTCACTCATAACAGAAGGTAAAATTATGTAAACACACAAGAATTTATTTTATTCATTGGGTTGTCTCCCAACAAGCTCTTTCTTTATAGCCATTAAAATAGGCTTGAGATTTCAATGATGCTCTCATGAGAGATAATAATAGAAACACAAAGAGAGCATCATGAAGTATATGAAAAACACACTTAAGTCTAACATACTTCCTATGCATAGGCATTTTATAGGAGAACAAATTATCAAGACAAGCAATCTCTAGCATATGCAAGGAAGAAGAACGGAGCATTAACAATTTGAACTTCAAGAAAGGTAATTGAGTAACATGAAAATTTCTACAACCATATTTTTCTCTCTCATAATAATTACATGTAGGATCATAGTCAAATTCAACAATATATCTATCATATAAAATATTCTCTTCACGATCCACATGCATAAAAAATTTATAATCTTCCAAGATAGTGGGATTAACATCAATTAAGGTCATGACCTCTCCAAGTCCACTTTTATCAAAAATTTCATAAGATTGAACACTCTTCAAAGTAGTGGGATCATTATTACCTAAAGTTGACGCTCTTCCAAAGCCACTTTTAATAGTATTGCAAACATTATTATCAATAACATATTCATCATGAGGCTTAAATAAATTTTCAAGATCATAAGAAGCATTATCACCCCAATCATGATCATTACAATAAGTAGTGGACATAACAAAATTATCATCCCCAAGCTTGTAGTTTTGCATATTATTAACACAATTGATATTAATAGTATTTATGATAACATTATTGCAATCATGCTTTTCATTCAAGGAGCTATCATGAATCACTTTATAAATTTCTTTTTTCAACACTTCATCACAATTTTCAGATTCATGATTTTCAAGCAAAACTTCATAGAGATAATCAAGTGCACTCAACTCACTAGCAATTGGTTCATCATAATTGGATCTTTTAAAAAGATTAGCAAGTGGATGAGAATCCATAGTGATCTTAAACTATTGTTTTTACTTTCTGTTCTTGTGTGTTCGACATGAAGGCAATAAAAGCAAGCAAGTAAAGAAGCAAACAAGAAAAAGTCAAACGGAAAATATTTTTGTATTTTTTAAAAACTTTTTAGAAGTGGGGGAGATGAAAATGAGAGGCGAAGGCAAATAAAATAAATGCAAGGAGATGAAAGTTTATGCGTGGTACTTGATAGATGTTGATGATGTCTCCCCGGCAACGGCGCCAGAAATTCTTCCTGCTACTTGTGAGCTGCGTTGGGATTTCCCCGAAGAGGAGGGGATGATGCAGTCCAGTAGAGATAAGTATTTCCCTCAGTTATGAAACCAAGTTTATCAATCCAGTAGGAGAATTACGCAACAACTCGTTAGCAGTACCTGCACACAAAACAATAAATTCTTGCACCCAACGCAAACAAGGGGTTGTCAATCCCTTGTCGGTTAATTGCAAGATTAAATTGTATGGTGATATATAAATAGATCGAACAAAAATACAAAATAAAATAAATAAAGTAAAAATGCAGCAAGGTATTTTTATGATTTTTAATATATGATTTGGATAGACCCGGGGGGCATAGTTTTCACTAGAGGCTTCTCTCATAAAAATAGCATACGGTGGGTTAACAAATTACTGTTGGGCAATTGATAGAAAAGCAAATAATCATGACGATATCCAAGGCAATGATCATGTATATAGGAATCACGTCCCAGACAAGTAGACCGACTCCTGCCTGCATCTACTACTATTACTCCACACATCGACCGCTATCCAGCATACATCTAGTGTATTAAGTCCATAAAGAACGGAGTAACGCCTTAAGCAAGATGACATGATGTAGACAAAGTAAACTCACGCATGAATAAACCTCATCTTTTTACCCTTAATAGCAACAATACATACGTGTCATGTCCCTTTCTGTCACTGGGATTGAGCACCACAAGATCGAACCCATTACAAAGCACCTCTCCCATTGCAAGATAAATCAATCTAGTTGGCCAAACCAAATCAATAGATCCGAAAGAAATACGAAGCTATAATAATCATGCATAAGAGAGTTCAGAGAAGACTCAAATAATATTCATGGATAATCTGATCATAAACTCACAATTCATCGGATCCCAACAAACACACCGCAAAAAGTGATTACATCGGATAGAACTCCAAGAACATCGAGGAGAACATTGTATTAAAGATCAAAAAGAGAGAAGAATCCATCTAGCTACTAACTATGGACCCGAAGGTCTGTGGTAAACTACTCACACATCATCGGAAGGGCAGTAAGGATGATGTAGAGCCCCTCCGTGATCGATTCCCCCTCCGGCGGAGTACCGGAAAAGGCCTCCAGATGGGATCTCTCGAGAACAGAAGCTTGCGGCGGCGGAAAAAGTATTTCATGGACTCTCTGGGGGTTTCCGAATATTTGTGAATTTATAGAAGTGGAATTAGGTCAAAAGGAGTCACGTGGGCCCCACAAGGCAGTACGGCGCCCCTCCCCCCCCCCGGGGCGCGCCCTAGTGCCTTGTGAAGCCCCTGTGGGGCTTCTGGCCTCCTCCCAAAGCTTCCCAGGTTTCTTTTGTCCAGAAAAAAATCTCCAAAAAGTTTCATGGCATTTGGACTTCATTTGGTACTGTTTCTCTGAAAAGCCAAAAACAAGCAGAAAACAACAACTGGCACTAGGCACTAAGTTAATAGGTTAGTCCCAAAAAATGATATATAATTGCTTATAAATGTATATAAAACATCCAAGATTGATACTATAAACAGCATGGAACAATCAAAAATTATAGATACGTTGGAGACGTATCACTTCCCGCCTTGTTCCCGTACCGGTGGTGTTTCTAGCATCGTCGGAGGGCGTGTGGAGGATTGTCTCCGGCGGATCTCGCGGGATTCGGTCAGCGTTTGTCTTCGGTGGATCCACATGGATCTTGTCTTCGTTCGCCTGTGTTCGTGTGTCTACATGTTGGATCCTTCTGATCTACGCTTCTCTTCATCGGTGGCGGATGCTGTCATGGTGCGCTGGTCCTATGTGGCCTTAGCACGACGACTTTCCGACTGTTTACTACAACAAGGCTTTCCCGGCTCCGATGAGGGAGGGGCGAAGACGGCGACACGTCTTCGGCTCGCTCCAGTGTCAAGATGGCAATGGGGCCCTGAAACCCGCATCCCCGCGGGTTTTTACCCTATTAGGGGACGGGGATGGGCGTCTTTCTATCCCCGCGAGGCTGCTAGTGGGTACATTATAAAACCCGACATGTTTCGCGGGTTTAAACCGGTTTCACTAGTACCCGAACCCAAAACCCGACAATACCCGTCAAAATACGTTTTTTAGCATGCACTGATCCATCTTGAGGCTCTACGCTATAAAACCGGTCAAGCGACCGAAACCACAGCGCCCGAGAGGCCAACCCCCCAGCATCGAGGCCCTCGAGTACAAACCAACCCCTCGCTCGGTCGCTCTGGCAGTGTCGCTCGCTCCTCAAGTCTCTCTCTCCCACACATGCACAACACCTAAACCTAAACCTAGGTCCCCCAGCTGCTGAAATGGTCGCACAGCTCAAGTTTTGCTAATGAAATATGCTCTTCTTGCTGCTGAAATGCTATTCTTTGTTGCTACTATTTATCTAATGTTGTTGCTGCTGAAATATACTATGTTTGTTGCTTAAATATGCAGATTTTTGCTGCTGTAATATGCTCCTGTTTTTCTTTCAAATGCTACCATTTTCATTGATTGCTCACGGGGACGGGTTCCCTGTGGGTTTAGAAAACCCGACGGGTTTAGGGGACGGGCAAAAAACTAGCCCCGCGCATGGTGATGGGGGCGGGGACGGGGACGGGCTTGCGATTTTCTCGTGGGGATGGGTTTGGGCAAGCAAAAGCCGGTGGGTTTCGTCCCCGTTGCCATCTTGACTCCAGTGCTAGTAGTCATCGCTAGGTGGTCTACGGACCTAGATGTATTTTTTACTTCTGGTGTTCTTTGTACTACCTTGACAGTTGATGAATAGATTGAAAGTTATTCTCGCAAAAAAAATTATAACTTTCATGAAAGCAACATCGATATTAGTCTGTCAGTAATAACCTACATGAATTTCAGGCCATACTAGTCTGTCAGTTGCATGGAAAATTTGGCTAGTATGATACTCAGGTTGCAGCTTGCCCTTCTGTCCGCACGGACAGAAATACGCCATCCCCATCAAAGCGGCAGGGTCTTGCGTCAGGCTTGCTCCCTTCACCAGAAGCAACGGTCTTGGACGGATCAGTTATAGGGTAAGAGCATCTCTAGCAGACCCCTTATATCGCCCCGACCAATAAAATAACCGCCAGTTTACGATTTGGTGCGGAAAAAGTGACCCGAACAGAAACCGTAAACGGGTCCGACCCTAAACTAGCTAAGACACGATTGAACATGCCAACACCGCCCCGCCAGATGGCCGCCGGGCGTGCGTGGTGGCTGCCGCCGCTGCGTGCAGCCACAGCATCCGGCCGCAGCCGCCACATGCTGCCGCACGGGCGGGCGGGCAGCCATGCGCGCTGGCTGTGGACGTTTGAGGAGCTAAATTTGTATATCATGGTTGTAGATGCTCTAACTTGTAGTCCGTAGTCCTTATGAGGTGGCATGAACTGTGGAAGCTATACCATATGAAACCACCACATCCAAAACTAGATCAACCCACACAATAAAGTTGCCCATCCAAAGAAAAAAAAACCACCCAAAATACACCCAGACAACAAAGTTGCCCATCCAATTCCAAAAGAAGAAAAAACATCCAAAGTACACCCAAACAGTAAAGCAAATCCAAAGGAAAAAAACATCCAAAGTACACCCACACAATAGTACATGCTCTAACAAGCAAGATGCGATAGTTATGTATTTCAACTAGCCAAGTACATCCATACAATAGTACATGCACTAACAAGCAAGATACGATAGTCATGTATTACAACTAGCCAAGTACACCCACACACTAAAGTTGCCCATCCAAATCCAAAGGGAAAAAACCCATCAAAAGTTGGGTCTTCCTCCTCGGTCGCTCAGTCACCATTCTCCGTTCCCCGTCCCGGCGGCACCAGCCATCTCTCATGCATCCTCCACCTTACTCGCAGGCCAATGCCGTGACTAAGAGCCGTAATCTTACCGTCGAAGAGCATGACCCGGACCTGCCCCCATGGGAGGCGCCCCCGTCAAGGCTAAGGCTTGGGCTTTTAGTGAGGCCCTAGCGTTAGCTTCTTATGTGAGGCCTAGCGTTAGTTTCTGATGTGGCTTTTAGTGAGGCCCTAGCGTTAGCTTCTAATGTGAATCTTCGAAAGATCCATGTAGTGAATGATTGTGCGGCTACATATTGCAGATATCAAGACAAAGATGATCGAGTTTGAAGAATGCCATGTTGCTCATGAAAATAGTGAGATGAACTGGGAAGCTCACAATTCAGTCAAAGTTGCTAGCCTAGATGTGGGGCGCCAGTTGTGGCTGCTTAACCCGCTTGATATTATCTGTATGGAACCTACTATCGTGTTTGAATAAGAAAATCTCTAGCAGATCCCGCAAAAGGCCTAAAACTGTAAAATAACCGCCGCTTTGCAGTTTTGGGCGAAAAAAGTCCATCCCAGATCCTGGCCTCGTCCCGAAAAAATTATCCAACTCCCCCAAAAAAAAGCTCTCGTGTCCTGGATACTCAGTTTTGGAGGCAATTTTTATAGTGAACTGGAAATGAGAAACGGTTGGCGGGAGGTAACTTTAAGCTCTCGTGCATTCCGTCCTCGCCACCGCCGCCACCGTCTGAGGTTGATTCCGGCCATCCCCGCCGCCGCCCCTGCCCTTCCTCGTCTCATTCCCAAGGCTCCTGGAGCTCGAATCGATCTCTCGGGCGGCCGCGCAAGCTCTGCCATGGATGCGGTTTGAGCCACCGTGGCCGGGAGGTAGTGGGTCGTGGCCACTGGCCTTGTCGCCGCCGCATACTGCAGCCATGCAGCACCAACGCCGCCATGCTGCGCGCGAGTCGAGTGCAAGCTCTGCCATGCCCGCAGTGGTCGATGGTTGTGCTCCGTCGCGAGCTGCTGCGGGCTAGACCGTGCGAGCGCAGCGTGCCGACGCTGCTGGATCGGGACCTAGTTGTAATTATAAATTTTTGCTTTGAGGGTGCCTTTTGCTATTTTTCAGGGACCATGTTGTAAATTGAACTACTGACGACTGGGCTCCACACATGACCTAAAATGATTTTTACGAGGTCTATTCTGCCGGAGCACATGTCATACCATAAAAACGTTTTACAATGCACTGTAAACCGATTTTACGGGGATGTGGTTTGCGGGAGGTGCTAGAGATGCTCTAAAGCGCAGTAAACCCTAAAAAGGATTAGGGACTTTTTTCGCATAGTAAGTACTCACTGGCTTTGTCTTTAGTAGAGTAACAAATAAATTCGCTGCGACACAATAGTCTATGCATTTGGACTGGCCAGTACGTTCACCGACCCACCCACCTTGTTCCTCGGTCGCGTCGCGTCGCACCCAAACCCCTCCGCCCACCCACCATTCCCACTCGCCGCGGCGGCGCCGGCCATCTCCCTCAGAATCTCTCCCTCATGCATCCTCCACCTTCTTGCTCGCAGGCCAATGCCGCCGGCGAAGAGCGTGACCCGGACCTGCCCCCACGGGAGGCGTTCCCGGGGATACCTGGACTGCTCGACGACCGGAATCGCGCAGGGGCGGCGGAGCGCCTCCCCGCCATCCGCGCCAACCTCCGCCTCCTGCCCGCGCCCGCCGCCCCGGCCCCGTCCCCCGCGGACGACGCCGGCCTCCGCGCGCTCGGCCTCCTCCGCTTCGTCCACCTGGACAACTCCCCTTCCTCTTCCTCCGGCGGCCTGCGCAGCGACCTCGTCGCCGCGCTAATCGCCAACTATCTCCCCGCCCGTGAGTGGAGCTACGCACGAGGCGCCGGCATCGAGGTCTCCCGCGGCGCCTTTGCCGCCGCGCTCTGCCTCCCGGCCCCCGATCCCGAGCCCCCGGCCGGCGTCGACCCCGCCGCCGTGGCCTCCGCCGCGACGGAGTTCATGAAGGCGTACATCATGACGCCGTTAGCGGCAACCAACAAGCGGAAGGGGAAGCTCCCCAACTTTGTCAAGTTGGCGGCGCGGAGGGTCAAGGATGGGATGGCGCATACTGTCGACTGGTCATCTCTGCTCTGGCGCCTTGTGGAGAAGGAGATGTTGGAGCTGAGGAAGGGGACGAGAACCGATTGGGAGTGCTACTACGGCGCATACCTGCAGAGGCTCATCTGGGTGAATAGGCCGGACCTCTTCTGGCCACCAGCGCCAGAAGAGGTATTCGACAAAATTCAGCAGTTCCGTTCAGAGCTGAAGTCCATGATGCAGGTGATGCGAGGGGAGCTTGAGGCAAAATTGAGGCAAGTTAAGAAAATGATGCAGGATGCGGAGCAGAGAGTGAACCAGGCTCTGCTTTCCAAGGCAACAGAGAACAAGGATGAGGTGCAGCGAGTTCTGATACAACTCACTTGTGTGAGGAAGCAGCTAGCAGAGTTGAAGGATGAGAAGCACGCGGTGGAGTCATATAACCAGTATCTGGTTGACAAGGAAATAAAAAGCAACGCTCAACTTCAACGAGGACAGCAAGAGATAATAGATGTGAGAAATCAGCTAGCGCGTTTACGGGAGGCCATGGATGCCAAGGGAAAACAAGACAATGATGAACTGCAAAGGGTTCGGAACGAGCTAGCACATGTAAGCAAGCAACTAGCGGATTTGCAAGAGGAGATGTACATAGTGGATTCTGTCAACAAGGCTCTGCTAGTTGCCAAGGAAAGAGAAAGCAGCGACGAGTTGCAAGACATCCGGAAAAAGATGAAAGATCTAAGCGATGAACATGAAGCGCTAGAGTCAGACAACAAGGTTCTGACGACCAAGGAAATAAGAAGCAACGACGAGCTGCAAGACGCCCGGAAAGCGCTAATAGATGTAAGTGAGCAACCAGTAGCTTCTCCTGCTTTTGCACCACATTTCATCATATCATCACTAATTCACTTCGTGATCAATCTGTCCCAACAATCTCTCACATGTTCATGTGATAATTTTGCATTATGTGTCACACCATACTGTCACTAATTTTCCTTGTGACCGGTATCATGGATGTTTCGCAGTACTTGCAGAATTTTACGAAAGGAAAACCACACATAGGTGTCAAAAGGATGGGCGAGCTTGACCCGAAAGAATTTGCAAATGCCTGCAGACAGGATTTATTACAAGAGGATGCACAAATTAATTCTGTTGTTCTTTGTTCGAAATGGGAAGCTCGAATTGCAGACCCAAATTGGAACCCTTTTAAGGTCTGCATGATTGATGGTAAAGAGACGGTATGGATCATCTCCCCTGCTACTTGTATAAACATTTACATCTTTTTATAGACTCGCAAACATTTCCTTCATTCCATTTGATAGTAGATGCATTATCGGGTGTAGGAAATTCTGCGAGAGGATGATGTTAAGCTTCAGGAGTTAAAAGGGCACGGTGAAGAAATATACGCTTTGGTAATGAAGGCGCTGTTTCAAACCAACGAGTACAATGCCAGTGGCCGTTATCCAGTACCGGAGCTATGGAACTACAAGGATGACCGGAAAGCAACACTGGAAGAAGCCATCAAGTATATCCTGAAATCACACAAGAGAAAGCGCTGAGCCCATGTAGCTGCAGCCTCCATGTGCTCCCTTTGGCTTCCTTGCACTAGACATAATGTGATTTTAGTGTAGTCGATTAGTGAGGTCTTCCTAGTGCTTTGCTTGTCTCACAGATCATGCAACTAAATTAACCGTATGGTTTGATGCGGTTTACCGCTTTAGTAGTTTAGTTAGATTCTCCTACTGTGGTGCCATTTACATGGACAGTAGTACTAATCTTAGTTCTTAGACTGCAGAGTCCTATCTTTGTATCCTGCCCATGGAAATCTTGTAGTATAAAGGTAAATGTGGACCATCCTGTTATGGTTTATTTTACCGTGGTATTACTAAAATGTTGTGTTTTAGTGGCATGTTAAACATTTAGACAGCTAATGTTACCTGGCAAACATTTGGTTCTTAACTAAGTTCTGCTACCATGCTTTCAGCCCTGTGTAAACTTCATCTTTAGTTCCCTGCAATATTCGTTTTCCTCTGGTTGTGATACCAAATGAATGAATTCAGTTTGCAGGTCCTGTGTCGTGATATCAATCTAGCGAGCGGAACCTGTCACAACACACGGACAATTCGCTAGTCATAGAAGAGAAACCAATGTACCACCCAAAAATGTAATAACTACACTTGTTTTAAGAATCCAAAGGGCAAAGGGCATAAACCACTCTCAGTTTTTTTTTCTGAAACCAAACTACATAACATACATCACACCCAAACATAATAATTGGAGATCTACCAAAAAAGAAGAATCAAAGATGGTGACTTCCAGCATCTTTGATCTTGACCCCCTGATATATCCTTCCTCGAACCTTGCAAGCTCCATGCGATCACAACCGCCTCTCCTTCCATAGGGGTTTGAAGGGCTAACTCCATGCCTCTTTTGGCCGTCCATTTTCCTCATCTTTCAGTGTCTCGATGCACTACTCTCCATGTTCAGATTCACTTTAGGGGGGATATTAGAACAGAAAGATGCCACAACTTTCTGAAAGACAGCAATGAACTAAAAATATAACCCGCAATTCAGTGTAGTATAAAAAACCAATTCAAATGCAACTCTGTCTTTGATGCAAGACAGAGTAAGTGAGATATCAGCATTTCTTAAACTGAAAAATTGTATTGTATTGTATTTTTCAGTCATCCTCAGTTAGCTTGGTACATTCAAGAGATAATCTATGTAAGGAAATAACACATGTGCTTCTACTTGACAACATAAGATTTTGTAAGTTTAAGAAAAATAGCCAGAGTAGAGAGAAATGCACAGAAACATAATGTCCCCCAACAAGTACAGAGATTTCAGCTTTGCAATGAAACAAACAGTTAGGATGCAGTTAGCACATAAACCACATGCTATAAAACTCACACCGACAAAAGTTGCTGAAATATAAATGTCAGGAAAAGTTTAGCATGCAGCATGCGCCAGACTGACACCGAAGTTCCTGAATTCAGAATTTCCAGTAAGCTCTCGCACTATGGGAAACCAAAAAGGCATGACAGGCAGAGCTTTAAGCACGGTGGGTTATAGTAGAAAATAAAATTCATAGAGAAAAATATACAGTCGGATGCCAAAAGGCAAATAAACTATTCATCACTTGCCCTTGAGTAGTGAGTACCATCATAAGAATATACAGCATATGTCTGTCAGTGATAGTATCAGAATAGCCAAGTCAAGAATCTAATTTTCCTCGCTTTTCTATATAAATAAGTTTCATAAAAGCAACATGAATAATTTGTTTCAGATATAAACATATGCATGTATTACCTACCTGAATTTCACGCCCAACTAGTCTGCTCAGTTGCATGAAATTTTTTGGCTAGTATGTTTCCTCCTTGCTGCTAGCAGGTTGTAATTTGACCTGCTGAAGCTTGCAGCTTGCTCAAGGCCGGCCAAGTTGAAGCCCTCAGCCTCAGAGCAGCTGACCCTAGACTTTGAAGAAGAGAAGTGGTATTATTTGCAGAAATCATGGAAGCTCATAAACAGTTGCCTAATTTATTATCTATCAAATCTATGGGTTCTGCTTCATCGCAAAGAATACTGTAGGCAACGGAGTTCATATTGGAGCAAAATGAGTGAATCTACACTCTAAAATATGTCTATATACATCCGTATGTAGTTCATATTGGAATCTCTAAAAGGACTTATATTTAGGAACGGATGGAGTATATACAAAGTTCAGAATTTCAGGGATCAATTATCATATGTTTCCTTTTCAAGAAGTTCATTTTTTTTCTCTCAATCTGGGAAAGTACAAATTACTTTGACAATGAGTACTCATATTCTTTGCAGATGCAAATGCATTAGCATAATTCTCCATTATGCCTCCTTAATTAATTATCAACATTTGACAAACCAACCAAGTAACCAATAGGGTAGTGTCAGCACATGGTCTCAAAAGATAGCAGCGCCAGCTTTGACAACTTCCTAGAGTCCCAATTGAAGCTTGCAAAACACACATGGTGAGTAATTTAGTTGTTTAGTAGCAGCAATGACAAGTTCCCTAATTTCTAGGCATATGATGGCAACAAACATTAACACAAAATAGGAAGCAAAACTTCTTCTTTTTTGATGGAACCATGTCAGAGGTGGGGAGCTCCCACATTGCATTAAAAAAGAAGAGTGTTGGTTCAGTTTATAAGGAAAACCAGACCCAATAACCGCACAAGGCATGATTTTTTACAGGAAAAGCTGGCAAAAACCCAAACACCATAGCCACACTACCAAGCTAAACTAGGTCTGCGGCGGCATCGAAGAAATCACACCCACCATATATACTAGGCGGCACACCCACCGTGACCCAGCGCCAGAGAGAAGCCAAAACACGAAGGGAAGCAAATTTAGGCCTCACCGACCACACGGAGAAGAGCGAACAACATCACTGTCGAACGCACTCGAAGCAACTAGCATCCCACCAGAGCAAGTCAGTGGCAACAACCCCAGCTAAGCCTCATCTTCCAAAAATGGTGCCTCCAAGGAGCAAAACGACGTTGAGAGACTGTCGTGACCATCCGTTAAAAAAATGATCTGAATTATCATCCAGAAGACGAACCTGTGGTTGGAGACAATTTGAGACTCAATAGCAACGCCATCAAGATGGGAACGACGCAAAACAACGTCGCCGTCATCGAGCATCGACAAAGTCAGGCTAAACTTTCGTCCGGAGTAACACAAAAAACTGCCGTCACCAGGTTGTCACGAGGACAGTCCACCGTGTTGCCAGCTCTCGATGCCTCCGAGGAGCCGACGTCCTCACCGGAACCTCCTCTGCGATCAAAATAAAAAAAAGAATATGATTCACTCGATATAGTCAATTCAGAAGAAAAAAATCACTCAACAATTCTCTTCCCATAACACCCATTGTGATCAAAATTCAGAAAAGGAAGCAGTTGCATATAAGAATTTTACCTGTACAGAATTCATGTACAGTACCTTTCAAAGTTGAACATAAATCTAGTTGTTAATTCCATCTTTGTTGGGTCAGCCAACCATGTCAAGAAACCATTTGCAATTGTCTCTAATAAAATATAGCAGCTAGCATTCAAATACTCCTATAAGTTTTTCATATAGGTAAAACAGATTGTCTCAAAAGTGATAGCCAAAAATTCAAAGTTTTATCATTCCAGAAATTAAAGTAAGCAGATAAAAAGGGTAACTAGTGAGCTACCATAGATTCATATTTATATAAGACAAGCCAACCAATTGGAGACATACATTTTATATAACAAACTGGTTCATCCAAAAGATCATCGAAAACTGAAAGACATGGCAGCCTCATCACAGGTTGCTATGTATCAAAAGTAACTCGATAGAAGCCAACCGGTGATGGGCATGCTAAATTTAGCACCACTTCATAACCTTCTCCAAACCAACATGCCAAGGATCTTCCAGAACTGAAGGACAGGCAGTAGCTCATACCGGGTTGGCATACTAAATTTTGCGGGACTTAACTATTCTCTCAAACACATCGATAATGACGTCAGGAAAAGATCTTTTGAGATGTAGATACCCTTGGCTTGCGAGAACATCATTCATTCTATTCGAAGAGAGCATAAATTCAATGCAAGCATCTTTGAGGTTGCTGCAATGAAGCTTCTCAGCTAGAGCTAAAATTGTCGCCACGGTCTCAACATCAAGACTCCTGCATAGCATGCCTTCACATATCACCTTCATCCTTTCCATCACATACTTATCAGCAGCCACAAGTAAGTGCTTAACCATTTCTCTTTTGTCATCATCATCAAGATCAATCATGGAAGGCAATGAATCCGTGTAGATGTGATACGTCTCCAACGTATCTATAATTTTTGAATGTTCCATGCTATTATAGTATCAATCTTGGATGTTTTATATGCAATTATATACCATTTTTTGGGACTAACCTATTAACCTAGTGCCCAGTGCCAGTTGCTGTTTTCTGCCTGTTTTTGGTTTTTCAGGAAATCGGTACCAAACGAAGTCCAAATGCCACGAAACTTTTTGACGATTTTTTCTGGACAAAAGAGACCCTGGAAACTTCGGGAGGAAGCCAGAAGCCTCACGAGGAGTCCACAAGGCAACAGGGCGCGGCCCCAGGGGGGCGCGCCCTGATGCCTTGTGGGCCCCTCGTGGCTCCTTTT
This sequence comes from Elymus sibiricus, assembly GCA_039707655.1. Lineage (NCBI taxonomy): Eukaryota > Viridiplantae > Streptophyta > Magnoliopsida > Poales > Poaceae > Elymus > Elymus sibiricus. Next base: position 381,243,858 of record CM077674.1, on the reverse strand, counting down.
GACCTTATTCCACTTCTATAAATTCTCAAATATTGGGAAACCAACAGAGAGCCAGACGAGAAAACCCTACCGCCGCCGCAAGCTTCTGTTCTTTCACGATCCCATCTGGAGGCCTTTTCTGGCACTCTGCCGGAGGGGGAATCAATCACGGAGGGCTTCTACATCAACCTTGCTGCCCCTCTGATGATGTGTGAGTAGTTTACCACCGACCTACGGGTCCATAGTTAGTAGCTAGATGGCTTCTTCTCTCTCTTTGATCTTCAATACAAAGTTCTCCTCGATGTTCTTGGAGTTCTATCCAATGTAATCTTCTTTTGCGGTGTGTTTGTTGGGATCCGATGAATTGTGGGGTTATGATCAGATTATTCATGAGAAATATTTGATTCTTCTCTGAACTCTTTTATGCATGATTGTTATAGCTTTGTATTTCTCTCCGATCTATCCATTTGGTTTGGCCAACTAGATTGATTTATCTTGCAATGGGAGAGGTGCTTTGTGATGGGTTCAATCTTGCGGTGTTCTATATCCCAGTGACAGAAAGGGACAAGACACGTATTTGTATTGTTGCCATTAAGGATAAAACGATGGGGTTTATTCATATTGCTTAAGTTTACTTTGTCTACATCATGTCATCTTGCTTAAGGCGTTACTCTGTTTTATACTTAATACTCTAGATGCATGCTGGATAGCAGTCGATGAGTGGAGTAATAGTAGTAGATGCAGGCAGGAGTTGGTCTACTTGTCTATGACGTGATGCCTATATACATGATCATTGCGTTGAATATCGTCATAACTATGCGCTTTTCTATCAATTGTCCAACAGTAATTTGTCTACCCACCGTATGTTATGCGCTCGAGAGAGAAGCCTCTAGTGAAATATATGGCCCCCGGATCATTTATCATTATTATATAAACAAAAATCCTAAAAATACCTTGCTGCAATTTATTTAATTTTATTTTATTTTATCAATTTATCTATCACTACGAGATTTAATCCTTGCAATTAAACGCCGAGGGGATTGACAACCCCCTTGTTCGCGTTGGGTGCAAGTATTGGCTTTTGTGTGTGCAGGTGCTGCTAAAGTGGTTTTGCTTGGTTCTCCTACTGGATTGATAACCTTGGTTCTTAACTGAGGAAATACTTATCTCTACTGTATTGCATCATCCTCTCCTCTTCGAGAAAATCCCAACGCAGTTCACAAGTACCAGGAAGAATTTCTGGCTCCGTTACCGGGGAGACATCATAAAAACTTATCAAGTACCTTCGCACAAACTATCCCTTACTTGCATTTATTTTTATTTGCCTTTTTATTTGCATTTGCCTCTCATTTTCATCTCTCCCACTTCTAAAACAAATTTACAAAAACACAAAAATATTTTATTTGCTTGCTTGCTTTTGTTGCCTTCATGTCAACACACAAAAACAGAAAATGAAAGCAAAAATTTAAGATCACTATGGATCACCTTATAGTTTTCTACTTGGATCATTTTCGATCCATTTGTGCTCGTGCTGAAACCCCAACTAGTTTAGTTGGGGGGAAATCATTAGATGAGCATGCTCATTTTGTGCGTCACCGTTTGTCTCAAAAAGGGAGACGCTTATGGAATCAAATAAATTGTTTGCTATGCTATGCTTGGAATCTATGCGAAATATATGATGTTACTTGTTGCTCTGAGAACCCTAAAAAACACCTTCCCTACCTGTGTGAGTTTAATGATAATGAAATCTTATCTTCTTATGCCAAGGGTGTTTATAGCTACTATGATATCGAACAAATTGAAGAATTTGTTGCTTTTAAGGGTGCCCATGAAGTTGCTTCTTTGATTGAAAAGTATGATATTACTCTCTACAAATCTGAAAATTTTGCCATACTTAAATATTGCGATGAAAACTATGCTTCCAATACCTATGTTCGTGAATTCTTTGGGAGAATGTCTCCTGCTTTGGAAGAGAATAATGATATGCATGAATCTATGGATAATTGTGATTCTGTTGATCCGCTTGAAATATTCCTTTTTGATGAATTTGATGCTTGCTATGCTTGTGGCCAGGATGCCAATATTAATTATGCTTATGGAGATGAACTTGCTATAGTTCCTTATGTTAAAAATGAAATCATTGCTATTGCACCCACACTTGATAGCTCCACTACTTATTGCAATGATCATGATTGGGGTGATAATGCTTCTTATGATCTTGAAAATTTATTTAAGCCTCATGATGAATATGTTATTGATAATAATATTTACAATAATATTGAAAGTGGGTTTGGAAGAGTGTCAAATTTAGGTACAAATAATCTCACATATTTGGAAAGTGTTCAATCTTATGAAATTTTTGATAAAAGTGGGTTTGGAGAGGTCATGACTTTAGTTGATGTTAATCCCACTATCTTGGAAGATTGTAAAACTTTTATGCATGTGGATCATGAAGATAAAATTTTATATGATAGCTATATTGTTGAATTTGATTATGATCCTACATGTAATTATTATGAGAGAGGAAAATAAGGTTATAAAAATTTCATGTCACTAAATCACCTCTCTTTGTGTTGAAATTTTTGCTTCATTCTTCCTATTTGTATATGCTAGATATTGCTTGTCTTGATAATTTGTTTTCCTATAAAATACCTATGCATAGGAAGTATGTTAGACTTAAATGTGTTTGTCACATGTTTTATGATGCTCTCTTTGTGTTTTAATTATTATCTTTCATGTGAGCATCATTAAAATCTCAAAGCCTATCTTAATGGCTCTAAAGAAAGAGCTTGTTGGGAGACAACCCAATACATTTGTTTTCTGTTTTGTGTGTTTACACAATTGTAGCATCTGTTATGATTGTTTTTTTATGTTTTAATTAGTGTTTGTGCCAAGTAATGCATTTGGGATGATTTGGATGATAGTATAATAAAACAGAAACTTTTGCGCTTAGTTCTGGAATTTTTGTTCTGTACTAGAGCGTGATAAAATTCTGAATTTTTTACACAGTATTGGAATATGAATTTCCCACGTTGTCCTAATTTTTCAGAAGTTTTGGAGTCACAGAAGTATGACTTTAATTCAGATCTTTACAGACTATTCTGTTTTAGACAGATTCTGTTTTTGTTGCATAGTTTACTTATTTTGATGAATCTATGGATTGTATCGGGGGGTATAAGTCATGAAGAAGTTGGAATACAGTATCATTATGCCAATATTAAATATGAATCAATTTACAACAGTACTTAGAGTGTAAGATTTGATTATTATACTAACGGATCTCACGAGGTTTCTGTTGAGTTTTGTGTGCTGAAGTTTTCAAGTTTTGGGTAAGATCATGATGGATAAAGGAATAAGGAGCGGCAAGAGCCTAAGCTTGGGGATGCCCAAGGCACCCCAAGGTAATATTCAAGGAAGACTCAAGCGTCTAAGCGTGGGGATACCCCGGATGTCATCCCCTCTTTCGTCTACAATCTATCGGTAACTCACTTGGAGCTATATTTTTATTCATCACATGATATGTGTTTTGCTTGGAGCGTCTTATGCTATAGTTTTATTTTCTTTGTTTGCTTTTTAGTTTGCCACAATCATCTTTGCTTCACACACCTTTTTGAGAGGGACACACATTATTCGTGATTTGTTAGAATACTCTATGTGCTTCACTTATATCTTTTGAGCTAGGCAGTTGCTCTAGTGCTTCACTTATATCTTTTAGAGCACGGCGGTGGTTATATTTTAAAGAAAGAGTTGCACTCTCATGCTTCAGTTATATCTTTTTGAGAGTCTAATATATAGTAATGGCAATTTGCACATGTTAAAAGAATGGTCCTGATATGATAAGGTATCCAAGGGGGATATAATAAAAACCTTCATGTAGATCACTAAGTATGAAGTGCATGGTTAATTTTATGAATGTCGTAATATGAAAGGATATAGGTTCATGATCATTGGTTAGTAGAAATATCGGTATTAAAATTTGTTATGACATATTCACCTAAATATTAGTTGTGGCATGGCGAGGAAGTTGGAGCATTTATAGGTCTGAAATGAAATCCTTGAGTGTTGTTATAATCGGGGTCGCGCGATAGTTAACTCCTACCAACCCTCCTCCTAGGGGCATGTGGTGAGTGCTTTGCTTCGAGGGCTAAGTAGACTTTTGCAATAAGTATGTGACTTCTTTATGACTAATATGAGTCCATGGATTATACGCACTCCTATCTTTCCGTAATTTGCTAGCCTCTTCGGTACCGTACCTTGCCCTTTCTCACCTCGAGAGTTGATGCAAACTTTGCCGGTGCATCCAAACCCCGTGATATGATACGCTCTTTCACACATAAACCCCTTTTACCTTCCTCAAAACAGCCACCATACCTACCTATTATGGCATTTCCATAGCCATTCCGAGATATATTGCCATGCAACTTTCACCGTTCCGTTTATATGACACACATCATCTCATATTGCTTTGCATGATCATATAGCTGACATAGTATTTGTGGCAAAGCCACCGTTCATCATTTTTCATACATGTTACGCTAGATCATTGCACATCCTGGTACACTACCAGAGGCATTCATATAGAGTCATATTTGTTCTAGTATCGAGTTGTAATTTTGAGTTGTAAGTAAATAAAAGTGTGATGATCATCATTATTAGAGCATTCTCCCAGTGAGGAAAGGATGATGGAGGCTATGATTCCCCCACAAGTCGGGATGAGGCTCCGGACGAAAAATAAAATAAAAAAATAAGAGAAAAAAAGAAAATAAATAAATGAATGAGAGAAAAAGAGAGAAGGGGCAATGTTACTATCCTTTTCCACACTTGTACTTCAAAGTAGCACCATGTTTTTCATATAGAGAGTCTCCTATGTTGTCACTTTCATATACTAGTGGGAATTTTTCATTATAGAACTTGGCTTGTATATTCCGATGATGGGCTTCCTAAAATGCTCGAGGTCTTCATGAGCAAGCAAGTTGGATGCACACCCACTTAGTTTTCAATTTGAGCTTTCATACACTTATAGCTCTTAGTGCATCCGTTGCATGGCAATCCCTACTCCTCGCATTGATATCGATTGATAGGCATCTCCATAGCCCGTTTATCCGCCGAGTTGATGCGAGACTTTCTTCTTCTCCTTTCCATTATTTGATACCTACCACCGCATTCTATTCCACCTAGTGCTATATCCATGGCTTGCACTCATGTATTGCGTGAGAGTTGAAAATGCTGAAGCGCGTTAGAAGTACGATCCAATTGCCTGGTTTAACACTGGGGTGCTCACTATTTATATATTTGCGGTGAAGATAGAGTCATGCCATGATTAATATGAGAAAGTGAGTAGGGATAACACTCGTTAAGGATCGTATATTTTGAAAGTTAATGATTATGCTTCTTATATTCATGGATATTATTATGTTGATATTGTTAATTCATCGCTTCACAACTTATATGCCATAAAGAGATTACATAATGAACATGTTGGGTAGCATTCCACATCAAAAATTCTATTTTTATCATTTACCTACTCGAGGACGAGCAGGAATTAAGCTTGGGGATGCTTGATACGTCTCCAACGTATCTATAATTTTTTATTGTTCCATGCTATTATAGTATCAATCTTGGATGTTTTATATGCAATTATATATCATTTTTTGGGACTAACCTATTAACCTAGTGCCCAGTGCCAGTTGTTGTTTTCTGCCTGTTTTTGGTTTTTCAGGAAATCAGTACCAAACGAAGTCCAAATGCCACGAGACTTTTTGACAATTTTTTTCTGGACAAAAGAGACCCTGGAAGCTTCGGGAGGAAGCCAGAAGCCTCACGAGGAGGCCAGAAGGCAACAGGGCGCGGCCCCGGGGGGGCGCCCTGATGCCTTGTGGGCCCCTCGTGGCTCCTTTTGACCTAATTCCACTTCTATAAATTCTCAAATATTGGGAAATCAACAGAGAGCCAGACGAGAAAACCCTACCGCCGCCGCAAGCTTCTATTCTTTCATGATCCCATCTGGAGGCCTTTTCCGGCACTCTGCCGGAGGGGGAATCGTTCACGGAGGGCTTCTACATCAACCTTGCTGCCCCTCCGATGATGTGCGAGTAGTTTACCACCGACCTACAGGTCCATAGTTAGTAGCTAGATGGCTTCTTCTCTCTCTTTGATCTTCAATACAAAGTTCTCCTCGATGTTCTTGGAGTTCTATCCGATGTAATCTTCTTTTGCGGTGTGTTTGTTGGGATCCGATGAATTGTGGGTTTATGATCAGATTATTCATGAGAAATATTTGAGTCTTCTCTGAACTCTTTTATGCATGATTGTTATAGCTTTGTATTTATCTCCGATCTATCCGTTTGGTTTGGCCAACTAGATTGATTTATCTTGCAATGGAAGAGGTGCTTTGTGATGGGTTCAATCTTGCGGTGTTCTATATCCCTGTGACAGAAAGGGACAAGACACATATTTATATTGTTGCCATTAAGGATAAAACGATGGGGTTTATTCATATTGCTTGAGTTTACTTTGTCTACATCATGTCATCTTGCTTAAGGCGTTACTCTGTTTTATACTTAATACACTAGATGCATGCTGAATAGCGGTCGATGAGTGGAGTAATAGTAGTAGATGCAGGCAGGAGTCGGTCTACTTGTCTAGGACGTGATGCCTATATACATGATCATTGCCTTGAATATCGTCATAACTATGCGCTTTTCATCAATTGCCCAACAGTAATTTGTCTACCCTCCGTATGTTATGCGCTCGAGAGAGAAGCCTCTAGTGAAAACTATGGCCCCCGGGTCATTTATCATTATTATATAAACAAAAATCCTAAAAATACCTTGCTGCAATTTATTTACTTTTATTTTATTTTATCAATTTATCTATCACTACGAGATTTAATCCTTGCAATTAACCACCGAGGGGATTGACAACCCCCTTGTTCGCGTTGGGTGCAAGTATTGGCTTTTGTGTATGCAGGTGCTGCTAAAGAGGTTTTGCTTGGTTCTCCTACTGGATTGATAACCTTGGTTCTTAACTGAGGGAAATACTTATCTCTACTGTACTGCATCATCATCTCCTCTTCGAGGAAATCCCAACGCAGCTCACAAGTAGCAAGATGAAGTGAAGAAATGCCTTGAAAACAGCAGGTTGCATGTCGTTGATAGTTATGTCCTATGACTCTTTGTCCCCCATAGCCATAGGCCCGTAAAACTTGGCATCGAAGACCGCCGACCGCATCGCAAGCAAAATCTTATGAGCAAAAAAGATCTCCCCTTGAACCTTGAAAGTCACGTCTGCTCCTTTCTTCCCCTCTAGCAATGCTACAAGATTATCCGAAAGTTCACAGGGTGGCACATGGATCTCAAGTGATTCTTTGATGACACGGACTTCGCACTCCATCACGAGAAAATCGTTCCGCACGTATGCCAGCTTGGTGGTCTTCATGAACATTGGAAAGCCCCAAGATGGGCTTTTAGGGTCGAACACTTTTGTCACTTGGCACACCGCCTTAATCGTCTGCCCCCTAACCGCATCCAGAGGCCACAACCTGTAGAACGCCCTCACCATGGCGTTCTTGGTCAGGAGCTTGAGGAAGACATAGGCGTAACCTTGAATCCCCTCGTCCCCAAAACTGTCGGGGTAGTAGAGGATGCACCATTCGTAGCTGCCGATAGAGAATGGCGGAGAAGAGAGCAATTCGCCTCTACCAAGGCCCTTGAGCAGGCTGTAGCCGGCAATCTTGAACGCGACCGTGGCCTCCGTCCTCTCTTGTGTGCGCCTCGATGGCACCCTCACTATTGAACCCTGCGATGCTACCATTGCGGGAGTTGGGAGGAGGAGGGGGTCGGGGCGGGTTGAAACTCTCAATGAAGGCCCTTGGTGATGCTATTGGTGGTGGTGAGGAGGGGAGGGGGAGTGGCGGCGGCGCAGCGGAAGATAGTGATCGGGCGGATTGGGGGAAGGTTAGGGTTTCGACTTTGGAAAGGGGGAAGTTTTGTGTTGTCGTGTAGTGGTTATATAAGAATATAAGATAAGAATTAGTACTAACTCTTATTCTTCAGTTTTTACGGTTTTATTGGATGGCACAAGAAACAAGTGGTTCCCTGTTCGCACACAGCCACGTTGAGCGCGGTACGCAAGACACGTCGCCGGAGGAGCCTCCGTTTCACCTCGAGCCTATGTTAGCGCCTCTGACTTCTCAAGCACTGCCATCCGTTTTCATCTACCACCTTAGCACTATTTCCGTCCTACCATCCCAAATATGTAGTATACCTCAAGATCGAGGATTGGCCAGAGTACTTGGTCCACGATTTAACCTGAGTCTGCTAGATGGAGAACTCCAGGGAATTCCTAATATACATGCCTGAGAGTTCACATCTGCAGTTCAGTACTACTGAAATTTGAACTACTATGATCAGATTGTAAAGTAATCCCTCCATTCACAAATATAAGATGTTCAACTGATTCGAAAGGAAACTTTTGAAAGAGAGAGGGTTCCCATGACAGTGGCATGCAGACGAAGAGCTTACCACCTAATTAACACATCGATTATAGCCCACGTAGCAAAGAGAAGAACCAATACCACGTGTTGCACAATCTGGAAAAGAGGAATAGCATAAACCAGGCATAAAAAGCTAATATTATCATACGGGTGAAATTTCCAATGATATGCTATTATCAACTATAAGCAGAATATCATGTCAATGTATATATAGAAAGGTCAGAATTTCAGGATCAACTATCTTGTTTCCTTTTCAGAAAGTTCTTTTTTTTCTCAGTCTGGGAAAGTACAAATTAATATGGACTATTATGGATATAGAGGATAGATAACCAGAATGGAAACAAAAAAGGTTGAGGCACGGAAAAAAAGTGTTCCCAGATACAACATAACAAATATTGCTGATAAACATGTTATACACGTTGCGTAAATACCACAATACCGAGTGCTCATATTCTTTGTAGATGCAAATGCATTAGCATAATTCTCCAGTATGCCACCTTAATTCTCAACATATGACAAACCAACCGAGTAACCAACAAGGTGGTGTCAGCACATGGTCTCAAAAGATAGCAGCTCCAGCTTGACAAATTCCTGGAGTCCCAACTGAAGCTTGCAAAACACACATGGTGAGTAATTTAGTTTTTAGTAGCAGCAATGACAAGTTTGATAATTTCAAGACATATGATGGCAATAGACATTAATACAAAAAAGGAAGCAAAACTATTTTTGATGGAACCTCGTCATAGGGTGGGGAGCTCCCACATTCCATTAAACAAGAAGAGGGTTGATCCAGTTTACAAGGAAAACCGGACCCAATAATCGCACAAGACATGATTTTTGACAGGAAAACCCGGCAAAAACCCAAACACCACAGCCACACTACCTAGCTAAACTATGTCTGGGGTGGCATCGAAGAAATCATACCCACAACACTAGGCGGCACACCCACCGTGACCCGGCGCCAGAGAGAAGCCAGAACACAAAGGGAAGCAAGTCTGGGCCTCACCGACCACATGGAGAATAGCGAACCACATCACTACCGAACGTGCTCGAAGCCACTAGCATCCCACCAGAGTAAGTCGGTGCCAATGTAACACCCCTAGGTAATGAGCACAGTGATCATCTGTTAATCATGCCAAGTCATCTTCAATTACAATGCTTGATGACATTTGAATCATATCTCATCTCAAATTTCAATTCAAATATGAGGTGAAAATAAAAGTTGTTCAAATTTGGAAACTAAATAGTTCATAATTTTGGAAATATTCCATAACTATTTATGTTCAAGAAAACAACATCACCTAAAATTCCTAGATGACTCTAACATCATGAAAACAGTGCCAACAGCAACATTTTGACACTTTAAATGCAATATAAAATTCATATAGAATTATTTTGCCCCCAAACCTTTTTATGGCACTGCCAAATATTGCAACATATTTAATTGGCCAGGTTGCACATTTTTCAAAAGTGTTTTGGTGGCCTAATATTTTGCAAAGCAGAAAGGAATTAAAAGGTAGAAAAGAAAAAGGGAGAAAAGGGCCGAAGCCACTGTGCACTCAAGCCTGTGGGCAACAGTGCCCGGCCCAGCATAACACCGGCCTCCCCTAACCTCCCGCACTCTCTCTCCTCTAACCTCCCGCACTCTCTCTCCTCTCTGTCGCCGCGCGCGCGATCACCGCAGCCGGCCCCCCTCTCTCCCACACGACAGCGCGATGCCGCGCCCATCCCTGGTCGGTTAAGACCTTCCTCGCCCCCGTGGACAAACCCTAGCCGCCCCATTCTTCCTCCCTCGCTCTCCCCCTCCTCTCCCGAACGACGCCATGGCCGCACCCCCGTAAGCTCGCGGCCACCTTCGCCCCTGTGCCTCGCCACCGTGTCAAATCGCTTCGCCGTCCTCGACTACGTCCTCTGCACTGATCAATCGGAGCCGGGAGCCACCGCAGCGCCGTCCACGCCGTCGTCCTCTTCCTCGGGCACCCGGGATTGCCGCCGCTGTACGTCGCCATCGAGCCTTCCCCGAGCCAACTTTACGCAGCTGCAGGACCCAAGTGAGCACGGCCTCCTTTCCCCTCCATTTCCGTTGCCGTTTAAGTGTCGTAGCTCGCCTCGCCGTAGTTGCCGTGCTCGTCGCCGTCGTTGCCGTCACCGTCGAACTCAACCGAGCACGGCTTCGTGCTCAGCTCACCCGCGCGAGCCCAACGTCGCCTCTTACGCGCTCTGTCGTGCCCCGTAGCGCCATTGCCGACCACGCCCGAATGCCGGCGTCCACCGCGCTGGTCGCCGCCGTCATTTTCGGCCACCCCGCGGCCAGCCACTGCCCGACGCACCTCGTCGCGCTCGTTCGAACGCCGCCTCGCGCGCGTCAAACGGATGCCGGACGGTGAATCCCGAGCCTCACCCGTACGCGCCGCCGCGCGAAATGGTCGCCGGAGTTGCTCCGACGACGGCGCCGACGTGGCGCCCATGTGGCCGCCCCCTGTGACACTGACTGTGGGCCCGTGGGGCCCAGTTGACTGGGTTGACCCAGTCAACTCTGCTGACTGGGCAGCCCAGCCACTGACAAGCGGGCCCCGCGCTAATTAATCTGTTAATTAAATCAGTTAACTAATCAGTCACTGACAGTGGGTCCCGCTGGCTAATTAGTTAAATTAGTTAGATTAATCTGCTGTTTAATTAGTACAGTCTATGACAGAGGGGCCCCACCTGTCAGGTTGACCAGTCAAAGGTCAAAGTTGACTGCTGACATCACCCTGACCTCATGTAGACGTCATATTCCTTTTCTGTCAAATTTAGTAATTAAAATAATTTCAGAAAATGGTTAAAACTTTGAAAAATCATAGAAAATAAACCGTAGCTCGAATCAAAAAGTTTTCTACAGGAAAGTTGATCAGAAAAACGAGACGAATCCGAATACGCCCTCCGTGTTGCTGTCACATGCCCACAACCATGCAAACATGGAACCTTCCCCTCCGGTTCATCTGTCCGACAGATGCCCGAAGCCGAGAAAATATCCCCAGATATTTTCCCGCTCCGCCTGCAACGTGTAGTGTTGCATTAGGTCACCCCTAACAAAGCTTAATGCCAAGCCATGCATCTGTGTTGCATTGTTTGCTTTTATTTTTTGTTTCTTCCCCCTCTTCTCTCCGGTAGCCCCCGAGACCGACGCTGCTCCCGAGTACGACTACACCGCAGAGGACCAGTCCCTTTCAGCAGAGCTTCTAGGCAAGCAAACCTCCTTGATCATTCCTATATCACCTATTCCTTCTCCCCCGTGCTTGCATTAGATTTTGCTACTGTAATTGATTGCTCCTATTCTGATGCATAGCCTGTTTTTGTAACCTGCTATTGTTACTTTACCTGTCATCCTAAACTGCTTAGTATAGGTTGGTAGTGAACCATCTGTGGCCCCTCTTCCTTGTCCTAGTTGCCCCGCTTAGTTACCAGTGCCCCGATCGATGTGATCGACGGGCTGAGGCCAGCACATCACCGCACACCCCCTTAGTTGTACGACACTGCAGGGCTACTATCGAGTGCCGAGGGTGATACCTCGTACTACACTCCCGATGATATCTCTGCAGTATAGCACATCGGTGGTGATTCCAGAGGGTGATTCCTCGCTCTCCCCTTCCCGATGATGACTCGGTCGTGCAACCCCTCAAGTGTGGACCAACGAGGGTGATTCCTCCTGGTTCTCCTTGACGGATTACATCGAGTAGGATTCCAACGAGGGTGATTCCTCGTATTCCCTTTGATGTGATGAACACATGGATACCATGACTTTTACCTACATGTACTTGATAAATTCGGGTCGGCCCTGAGGGGTACCCACGAGTGATGTGGATTTGGGTTGACCATGAGGGTACCCGTGTGATGATCACGTGGCACGGCCGGGCATTCCTAGCCCTTGCCGTAAGTCCACGAGACGGGGCGACGGGACCACAGATCGTGGATCACTGATTGTCACCGCGAGCTCCTAGAGCACTAACGGGTTAGGATATGTAATCTGAGTAGGCCTCTGGCCTTATCGCACTAACCACCACGCGGGAATAAGTATGGGCACTCGGCGTCGTATGTATCAGCCAAAGCTCTTCAGACGTCAGCAGTTCAACGGCGCGCGCCGGATTGGACCGTGAAAGCATGCGCTTGTATTAAGGGGGCTAGGTCTGCTCACCGGCCGCGTACACAACACGCAGGAGTGCAAAGGGCGATGGGCTCAAGACCCCTGAGTGCTTAGGAGGTAGACCGGCATGCTGGCCTCTCTATTGGGCCTAGGTAGGGCTGCGATGTGTCGATCGGCCGAGGCCGGGCATGGACCGAGTAGGTGTGTCCGGCCAGAGTTAATCGAGCGTGTTGGGAAAGTTGGTGCACCCCTGCAGGGAAGTATATCTATTCGAATAGCCGTGTCCACGGTAACGGACGCTCAGAGAGTATCCCGATCTACTACAACTAGAACTGGATACCTGTGTTACTAAAATGATATGTTGGCTCCGGGATTGCTTTCTCGTAGGGAGTCGAGGAAGGATCTCTGGGCGTTGTTAATACTTACTTGCTACTTTATATTTTGTTAATCTGCACTCTTCTAATGCTGCAAGACACTGAAGATGCTAGTCTTCGATAGGCTAGGCCTTTCTCTCTATTCTGGCATTTCTGCAGTCTAGTCCACAGATACAACCTCTCTTTGTTACTGGTGCATAAATAGTATAGTTCTGATGTAAGTCTTGCGAGTACTTTGGATGAGTACTCACGGTTGCTTTGCTACCTCTTTTCCCCTATACCCGATTACTGCGATCAGATGACAGAGCCCAGGAGCCAGCTGCTGCCGCCGACGACTACTACTACCCTACCGGAGGAGCCTACTAATACGTGGAGACCATCGACGACCAGGAGTAGATAGGAGGCACCCAGGCAGGAGGCCTGTGCCTTTTCGATCAGTGTCGTTGTTTTGCTCAGCCTTCTTAAGGCAGACTTGTTTCCCTTTTATGTCTGTACTCAGATATTATTGTTGCTTCCGCTAACGCTTGAACGCGAGCTTATGTATTCGAGCCCTCGAGGCCCCTGGCTTGTAATATAAAGCTTGTATGACTTTTATTTATGTTAGAGTTGTGTTGTGATATCTTCAAGTGAGTCCTTAGGCTTTTTCGTGTGCATTTGCGTGTATGATTAGTGCACGATTAAGTCGGGGGCGTCACAAGTTGGTATCAGAGCCGACTGCCTGTAGGAATCCCCCTTTCCAACTCCTTGGCCGAAGTTGAGTCTAGACTTTGAAAACTGTTTTACTAACATGGTTGTGTGGCTTACGGGCCTACGTCGCCAATGGGTGGCCAATGGGTGGTATTAGTATCTTTTATTCCTCTTCCTTACTCTGGGACTCTGATCTCTCTTCTATTCGGGTTAACTGATTTACTAACTCTGCCATTAGGTTCTCGTGTTCACATTCACCCGGAGAGCTGGATTATCTGCAAACATGTCTTTCCAATGCTATCATATGCTTCTCACACTATCGTTTGACATCTTGCACTCCCTTGTTTCAGATGCGTCCCGCAAGACAGCTTGTACGCCAGACCATGGCTGTTGATGCTACTGGGTTTCCGGCCATCTTGGTCGATCTCTTAACCAGGCTCGGATATCGCTGGTACCCCGAGTACACTGTTTACGAGGACTACCGCGAGTTCAACCAGGAGCAGTACCATGCTGTGGTTCGTATCTTTGATCGGCAGAACAACTCCATCACTGAGTTGCACACCTTTCATGGTGTTGGAGTGATTGTTGATATGGCCGTCCATGATGTTGCCTATACTGCTATTGCCCGTCTCCGTGGAGAGCACAACAGTCGCTTGGACGAGACTACTTTCAGATACATCCCGTATGCCCCCGCTGGGAACGAGACTGGATACTACACTGTTGTTTGTACACCTTATGTGTCGCGTCGTTATGACCCGCAGGTTTTGGTTCAGTACACTCAGACTCTGGATCGCACTGCCCGAGCTCTTGCTGTCGAGTTGCATGCCACTCGTGCTCGTCTTTACGATGCTCTGACACAGTTGCTGCCAGCAGTCAGTGCACAGATGCACCCAGAGTACATCCTTTACCCGCGCAGGACGGAGTTGCCACCAGGTCTTGAGTGGCCTGCTGTTGGAGGTTGTACTCCTCCACGTGGTCCTCTACTTCCAGTTCAGGACCAGTTTCTGCACCAGAGTGTTCACGGAGCGCAGGATCCCTACATCGAGGGCACCCTACGTCGTCACTTGCAGTTGCCTGGCTCCAGTGGTCCTTTCCAGCGTTGATGTAGCTTATCGCTATGTCCCGTTGTTGTATCTCTCCACCGCGTGCCTGTGTGCCGCCTAGTTGTCTAGCTTTCCCTTACGCTGTTGTAACGCTGGTCTGTAACCGAATCTATGTATGGATCTGTATGTCATGTTTGACTATGGTGTTGTATCTATTGCACTTCCTTTTGTTGTGCGTGTTACTTCATGAACGATTCCATACAACTGCTATGCTCGTTGCTAAATTACTCCCTGTTAATCTTTAGCAAGATGGTTAGACCAGCAGGTCGTGGTCGTGGCCGTGGTGCCAACAATCCACCGCCGCCCGACTATATGGCAGCTATGATGCAGCAATTCGAGCTGAATCGTCAGTTCATGACTGGAATCATGGCTCAGTTCCCAAACCCGAACCAGAATGCTCAGAATCAGCAACCTGCCCCAATAACTCTGCAAGAGTTTGTGCGTCTCAATCCAACCATCTTCCACAACTCAGTGCAGCCACTTGATGCTGATGACTGGCTCCGTGACATCACATTTGAGATGGAATCAGCCAATGTTGCCCCTGCCAACTATGTCACTTTCGCCTCCTACTTTCTGAAGGGTCCCGCAGCCCAATGGTGGGACACTCACAGGCAGACCTTAGCTGCTGGAACCATCATCACTTGGGTGGAGTTCAAAACTGCTTTCCGTGCCCGTTACATTCCGCAAGGAGTTATGGACTGGAAGAAGCGTGAGTTCCGCAACCTTACCCAGGGCAGCAAGACTATGGAAGCTTTCCAGCGGGAGTTCCTGGAATTATCTCGTTATGCTGAGCAAGACATTGCTACTGATGCTCACAGACAGGAGAAGTTCCGTGAAGGGCTCAACCCTGAAATCAAGATGGCACTCTTAGTCCACGACTTTGCTGACTTCGCCACCTTGGTGAACAAGGCCATTCAGGTTGAGACTGGTCTGAAGGATCACAAGAACGCTCTCAAGCGCACCCATGATGCGGGCTCATCTTCGGGCTCGTCATCGCAGAAGCGCCGTATCTGGATCCCTCACGGCATGTACCCTCCAGCTGCACCTCCTCCACCGCCGGGACAGCCAAGACCTCAGGCTCCACTACTTTGAGCTCCTGCTCTCCGTCCCGAGGATGGGCTCTGCTTCAAGTGTGGCCGTCCAGGTCACCGTTCTAGAGACTGCTCTCAGAACCAGAATCAGCTTGCACTTCCCCCTGCTGGCCGTGGCAACAACCAGCCCCGCAACAACAATGCCAGGCCTTCTTATGGCCGTGGTCAAGCTAACATGTTGATCTGAATGAAGCTCATGGTCAGCCAGCTACTGTGAAGGGTACTCTTCTTGTTAACTCAATACCACCTCTTGTTTTATTTTAATTCGGGAGTATCGTATTCATTCATATCCTAACTTTTGCATGCATGCTTGGCATTAAATATGATGAGTTGAAACGTTCTAGTTGTTCGCGACTTCTAGAGGGTACTTCCAGAAGAACTTCCCGGGATGCCTCGATCTTTTCCCTTCTACCTCCTGAATTCTCGGGACGAGAATTTCTTTTAGAGGAGGAGAATTGTAACACCCCTAGGTAATGAGCACAGTGATCATCTGTTAATCATGCCAAGTCATCTTCAATTACAATGCTTGATCACATTTGAATCATATCTCATCTCAAATTCCAATTCAAATATGAGGTGAAAATAAAAGTTGTTCAAATTTGGAAACTAAATAGTTCATAATTTTGGAAATATTCCATAACTATTTATATTCAGGAAAACAACATCACCTAAAATTCCTAGATGACTCTAACATCATGAAAACAGTGCCAACAGCAACATTTTGACACTTTAAATGCAATATAAAATTCATATGGAATTATTTTGCCCCCAAACCTTTTTATGGCACAGCCAAATATTGCAACATATTTAATTGGCCAGGTTGCACATTTTTCAAAACTGTTTTGGTGGCCTAATATTTTGCAAAGCAGAAAGGAATTAAAAGGCAGAAAAGAAAAAGGGAGAAAAGGGCCAAAGCCACTGTGCACTCAAGCCTGTGGGCAACAGTGCCCGGCCCAGCCCAACACCGGCCTCCCCTAACCTCCCGCGCTCTCTCTTCTCTCTGTCGCCGCGCGCGCGATCACCGCAGCCCCCCCCCCCTCTCTCCCGCACGACAGCGCGACGCCGCGCCCATCCCTGGTCGGTTAAGACCTCCCTCGCCCCCGTGGACAAACCCTAGCCGCCCAATTCTTCCTCCCTCGCTCTCCCCCTCCTCTCCCGAATGGTGCCATGGCCGCACCCCCGTAAGCTCGCGGCCACCTTCGCCCCTGCGCCTCGCCGCCGTGTCAAATCGCTTCGCCGTCCTCAACTATGTCCTCTGCACCGATCAATCGGAGCCGGGAGCCACCGCAGCGCCGTCCACGCCGTCGTCTTCTTCCTCGGGCACCCGGGATCGCCGCCGCCGCCATACGTCGCCGTCGAGCCTTCCCCGAGCCCACTTTGCGCAGCTGCAGAACCCCAGTGAGCACGGCCTCCTTTCCCCTCCGTTTTCGTCGCCGTTTAAGTGACGTAGCTCGCCTCGCCGTAGTTGTCGTGCTCGTCTCCGCTGCCGTGCTCGTCGCCGTCACTGCCGTCGCCGTCGAACTCAACCGAGCACGGCTTCGTGCTCAGCTCACCCGCGCGAGCCCAACGCCGCCTCTTACGCGCTCTGTCGTGCCCCGTAGCGCCATTGCCGACCACGCCCGAACGCCGGCGTCCGCCGCGCTGGTCGCCGCCGTCGTTTTCGGCCACCCCGCGGCCAGCAACCGCCACTGCCCGACGCACCTCGTCGCGCTCGTTCGAACGCCGCCTCGCGCGCGTCAAACGGACGCCGGACGGCGAATCCCGAGCCTCACCCGTACGCGCCGCCGCACGAAATGGTCGCCGGAGTTGCTCCGGCGACGGCGCCGACGTGGCGCCCACGTGACCGCCCCCTGTGACACTGACTGTGGGCCCATGGGGCCCAGTTGACTGGGTTGACCCAGTCAACTCTGCTGACTGGGCAGCCCAGCCACTGACAAGCAGACCCCGCGCTAATTTAAACGTTTTTAAAAATAAATAAAACGCTAATTAATCTGTTAATTAAATCAGTTAACTAATCAGTCACTGAAAGTGGGTCCCGCTGGCTAATTAGTTAAATTAGTTAGATTAATCTGCTGTTTAATTAGTACAGTCTATGACAAAGGGGCCCCACCTGTCAGGTTGACCAGTCAAAGGTCAAAGTTGACTGCTGACATCACCCTGACCTCATGCTGATGTCATATTCCTTTTCTGTCGAATTTAGTAATTAAAATAATTTCAGAAAATGATTAAAACTTTGAAAAATCAGAGAAAATAAACCGTAGCTCAGATCAAAGAATTTTCTACATGAAAGTTGATCAGAAAAACGAGACGAATCCGAATACGCCCTCCGTGTTGCTGTCACATGCCCACAACCATGCAAACATGGAACCTTCCCGATAGATGCCCGAAGCCGGGAAAATATCCCCAGATATTTTCCCGCTCCGCCTGCAACGTGTAGTGCTGCATTAGGTCACCCCTAGCAAAGCTTATTGCCATGCCATGCATCTGTGTTGCATTGTTTGCTTTTATTTATTGTTTCTTCCCCCTCTTCTCTCCGGTAGCCCCCGAGACCGACGCTGCTCCCGAGTACGACTACACCGCAGAGGACCGGTCCCTTTCAGCAGAGCTTCCAGGGAAGCAAACCCCCTTGATCATTCTTATATCACCTATTCCTTCTCCCCCGTGCTTGCATTAGATTTTGCTACTGTAATTGATTGCTCCTATTCTGATGCATAGCCTGTTTTTGTAACCTGCTATTGTTACTTTACCTGTCATCCTAAACTGCTTAGTATAGGTTGGTAGTGAACCATCTGTGGCCCCTCTTCCTTGTCCTAGTTGCCCCGCTTAGTTACCAGTGCCCCGATCGATGTGATCGACGGGCTGAGGCCAGCAGATCACCGCACACCCCCTTAGTTGTACGACACTGCAGGGCTACTATCGAGTGCCGAGGGTGATACCTTGTATTGCACTCCCGATGATATCTCTGCAGTATAGCACATCGGTGGTGATTGCAGAGGGTGATTCCTCGCTCTCCCCTTCCCGATGATGACTCGGTCGTGCAACCCCTCAAGTGTGGACCAACGAGGGTGATTCCTCCTGGTTCTCCTTGACGGATTACATCGAGTAGGATTCCAACGAGGGTGATTCCTCGGATTCCCTTTGATGTGATGAACACACGGATACCATGACTTTTACCTACTGTTACTTGATAAAGTCGGGTCGGCCCCGAGGGGTACCCGCGAGTGATGTGGATTCGGGTTGACCATGAGGGTACCCGTGTGATGATCACGTGGCACGGCCGGGCATTCCTAGCCCTTGTCGTAAGTCCACGAGACGGGGCGACGGGACCATAGATCGTGGATCACTGATTGTCACCGCCAGCTCCCAGAGCACTAGCGGGTTAGGATATGTAATCTGAGTAGGCCTCTGGCCTTATCGCACTAACCACCACGCGGGAATAAGTATGGGCACTCGGCGTCGTATGTATCAGCCAAAGCTCTTCAGACGTCAGCAGTTCAGCGGCGCGCGCCGGGTTGGACCGTGAAAGCCTGCGCTTGTATTAAGGGGGCTAGGTCTGCTCACCGTCCGCGTACGCAACGCGCAGGAGTGCAAAGGGCGATGGGCTCAAGATCCCTGAGTGCTTAGGATGTAGACCGGCGTGCTGGCCTCTCTGTTGAGCCTAGGTAGGGCTGCGATGTGTCGATCGACCGAGGCCGGGCATGGACCGAGTAGGTGTGTCCAGCCAGAGTTAATCGAGCGTGTTGGGAAAGTTGGTGCACCCATGCAGGGAAGTATATCTATTCGGATAGCCGTGTCCACGGTAACGGACGCTCAGAGAGTATCCCGATCTATTACAACTAGAACTGGATACCTGTGTTACTAAAATGATATGTTGGCTCCGGGATTGCTTTCTCGTAGGGAGTCGAGGAAGGATCTCTGGGCGTTGTTAATACTTACTTGCTACTTTATATTATGTTAATCTGCACTCTTCTAATGCTGCAAGACACTGAAGATGCTAGTCTTCGATAGGCTAGGCCTTTCTCTCTATTTTGGCATTTCTGCAGTCTAGTCCACAGATACAGCCTCTCTTTGATACTGGTGCATAAATAGTATAGTTCTGATGTAAGTCTTGCGAGTACTTTGGATGAGTACTCACGGTTGCTTTGCTACCTCTTTTCCCCTATACCCGATTACTGTGATCAGATGAAGGAGCCCAGGAGCCAGCTGCTGCCGCCGACGACTACTACTACCCTACCGGAGGAGCCTACTACTACGTGGAGACCATCGACGACCAGGAGTAGATAGGAGGCACCCAGGCAGGAGGCCTGCGCCTTTTCGATTAGTGTTGTTGTTTTGCTCAGCCTTCTTAAGGCAAACTTGTTTTCCTTTTATGTCTGTACTCAGATATTATTGTTGCTTCCGCTGACGCTTGAACGCGAGCTTATGTATTCGAGCCCTCGAGGCCCCTGGCTTGTAATATAAAGCTTGTATGACTTTTTATTTATGTTAGAGTTGTGTTGTGATATCTTCAAGTGAGTCCTTAGGCTTGATCGTGTGCATTTGCGTGTGTGATTAGTGCACGATTAAGTCGGGGGCGTCACAACCAACAACCCCAGTCAAGCCTCATCTTCCAAAAATGGTGCCTCCAAGGAGCAAAACGATGATGATAGACCGCCATGACCATCCGATAAAGAAATGATCTGAGTTATGATCCAGAAGACAAACCCCATGGTTGGAGACTGTTTCAGACTCAATAGCAACGTCAGCAAGATGGGAACGACGCAAAACAGCGTCGTCGTTGCTAAGCATCGACAAAGTCAGGCTAAACTTGCGTCCAGAGTAACATGAAAAACTGCCATCACCAAACTGTCGCGAGGACAGTCCACCGCGTTGCCAACTCTCGACGCCTCCAAGGAGCCGATGTACTCACCGGAACCTCCTCTGCGATCAAAATTAAAAAAAAATCTGATTCACTCGATATAGTCAATTCAGAAGAAAAAAATCACTCAACAATTCTCTTCCCATAACACCCTCTATGATCAAAATTCAGAAAAGGAACCAGTTGCATATAAGAATTTACATGTACAGTGCCTTTCAAAAAAAAGCAGCCCGGTGCACACAGCTCCCGCTTGCGCAGGGTCCTAGGAAAGGTCTGAGCACTTTGGGTCTATTGTACGCAGCATTTTCCAACATTTCTGCAGGAGGCTGTTTCCGTGACTCAAATCCGTGACCTTATGACCACAAGGCAACAGCTTTACCGCTGCGCCAAGGCTCCCCTTCGTACAGTGCCTTTCAAAGTTGAACATAAATCTGATTGTTAATTCCATCTTTGTTGGGTCAGCCAACCATGTCAAGAAACCATTTGTAATTGTCTCTAATAAAATATAGCAGTTAGCATTGAAATACTCCTATAAGTTTGCATATAGATAAAATGGATTATCTCAAAAGTGATAGCCAAGAACTCAAAGTTTTATCGTTCCAGAAATTAACGTGAGCAGATAAAAGGGTAACTAGCGAGCTACCATAGATTCATATATATTTATATCAGACAAGCCAGCCATACTTTGGAGACATACATTTTATAGAACTAATTGCTTCATCCAAAAGATCTCCAAAACTGAAAGACATGGCAGCCTCATCTCAGGTCGCTATCTTTCCTACTTATAAAGGTTTAAGTTGGTGGTGAGTTCACTCACCTTCCTATTACTCTTACATGTGGGACGTAGTTCAACTATTACCAAAATAAAATAATCTCAACACCTGGCCTGGATCGAACCAGAATGTTGTGTCAGAGTGGCCTGCTCTTTACCATCTAACCACGCAAGCAATCATGTCATGCTATGAAACAACAATTTTAAATACCAATTCTCATCTGCTTAATACTGTACATCCCTCCCAGATCGCTCCCCAATCACCGTACTCCGACCGCCTGTATGGTTGTATGGTTGAAGGAGCGCTGAGCGGCGGCGGAAGGAGCGTTGTCATCTCTTCATGCGTGATGCCTGTATGGTTGTGCCGATCTGATTCTTTTTAGGGGTATCTTATTTTCCTTGGGGTAGGAATTGGAGACAGTATGTTTGATTTTCACCAGTCAATTTTGCCTGTAATCCATGCTCGTTAGTGTGTTTGAAGTCACGGACGGCGCTGCTATGCTTAAGACGGGATTTGTCTGATTAATGTACGACAATGCACAGCAAACCGGTAAAACGAGATCGGACACCGAAATATCGTATACGCTTACGTTGGGATACCTCGTTCGTATCGATCCATAGTGTGTTTTATCAGTTGGAGGAAAAATAGGATTTTGTGCTAAGCGCATGTGTAAAAATAGGATTCTGTGGATACCTTTTCTTTTAGGGGGGTTCTGTGGATACCTAACTGATAAAACAAACACACGAAAAGACTTGGATCGCCTAATGATAGACTAGGCGTCGACGCCAGCAGAAATCCCATGCTCGATGGGAATCTAGCAAAACGGCTGGGATTTGTACCCTAGCGCCCGCCGATAGCGCCCTTAGGAGCGTTGAGCGACGGTCGCCTGCAGCGCGGGTAATCGGACAGGCCCAGTAACATGACCAAATTGCACGTCTCTTTCAGAAGACAACCCTACTAGCTTTCACCCAAAAAAAAAACGAGCAACAGATAGAATGCTTTTTTCTTTCTCTACCTTTTCCCCTTACATTTTTGCTTTTCTTTTTCCTCTATCATTTTTGGTAAAATATGTTCATCGCACGTTACAAAAATATTCATGGAATGTAAAAGTTTATATTCGAGGTTTTTAAAAAACGTTCATCCAATTCAATAAAATGTTTATGACATTTACAAACTGTTCAGTCGTTTCAAAATATATTCATCACACTTTTTTAAACATTCTTTAAAAATGTAAAAATTGTTCGCGTAATTTGGAAAAATATCTGTACAATTCAAAAAAATCCCATGACATTCAAAAAACTTACACACGTTTACAAATATGTTCATGATTTTTCAAATGTTAGTGAAATATCAAAAAAAAATCGACAATTTTTAAAAATGTCATTAACATATAAAAAAACCTTTTTCCATTAAAAAAAGTTTGTAACACTTAAAAAATTTACGCATATTTAAAAAAATGTTCATGACATTTTTTAAAAATGTTGGACGCATGTTAGAAAAATGTTCAATATGCATTTGACAAATGTTCAACATGTATTCAGATAAGTGTTCAATGTATATTCGAAAAAAGTTCAATGCGTATCTAATTTTTTTTTTCAACATGTATACAAAAAATGTTAGACGTGTATTCAACAAAAGTCGACATGTACTTAAAAATAGAAAAACAAAATGAAAATCGATAAAAACTGGTAGAGAGAAATACAAAAGAGAAGTAGAAGAAAAGCTGCCAGGAACATTCCCAAAACCGGATGGAAGGTTCCTCCAACTTCTGCTTAAAAGCCTCCCAAAACTATTAGATACCACATTGTTGGGCCTGCCCATTTCATCGATCCCTGTAGGTGACCGCTGCTTATGTCCCACACCAAGCGAGGCATTGCATTTGCGATGGCATTATGCCACTAATGTTGTGCACAAGCCATAACAAGCCTCCCGTGATGCATTAGGCTCTGTGGTCCATCGTCTATATTATCTGGCCCAACCCGGCGCAGGACATCGGGTCATGCTAGCTCCGCACGCAAACCGTCGGTCGTGCTCTGCCTAGCCATCTGGCCTTGGGCATGTCAGAAAAATCCGGCCCAAGTCTCGGCAGACAGGAAGAGAGAGAGAGAGAGAGAGAGAGAGAGAGAGAGAGAGAGAGAGAGAGGGGGGTATTGCTTGGCATAGAAACACCTCAAAAAATTCATGAGGGTTATTTTTGTACACAAAAAGCCTTGAGCAAGATTCCCCGCATATGGTCACCAGTCGGTGCGATTGTGACATGTTCACTCATATTTAACCAGTTGAAAACATCCCATGAGCTACACAACTATTGTGCATATTTGGAACAAGTTTATAGACCAATGGTGCGTTTTAGTCATTTCTCTATCATTGCGTCGTCGACAAAACCTCCTTGTCTTCACACTGTTTTCCCTCTTGCTCGTACCGTTTCACGGGAGCCCATCGGCGCTTCTCTAACAACCTCACATGTTTGGGCTCAACCTTTTATCCCTATCCGCCTTCTCCCTACAGCCAAGCGAGGATGGACTATTTTTGTCTCCATACTTTGATGTGGTTCCGTGGCATAGCACGGGCATCTTACTAGTGTATCAAAAGTAACTCGATAGAAGCCAACCGGTGATGGGCATCCCAAATTTAGCACCACTTCATAACCTTCTCCAAACCAACATGCCAAGGATCTTCCAGAACTGAAGGACAAGCAGTAGCTCATGCCTGGTTGGCATACTAGATTTTGCGGGACTTAAGTGTTCTCTCAAACACATCGATAATGACGTCAGGAAAAGATCTTTTGAGATGTAGATACCCTTGGCTTGCGAGCACATCATTCATTCTATTTGAAGAGAGAATAAATTCAATGCAAGCATCTTTGAGGTTGCTGCAATGAAGCTGCTCAACTAGAGCTAATATTGTCGCCCCGGTCTCAACATCAAGACTCCTGCATAGCATGCCTTCACATATCACCGTCATCCTTTCCATCGCATACTTATCAGCAGCCACAAGCAAGTGCTTAACCATTTCTCTTTTGTCATCATCATCAAGATCAACCATGGAAGGCAATGAATCTGTGTAGATGAAGTGAAGAAATGCCTTGAAAACAGCAGGTTGCATGTCGTCGATAGTTATGTCCTGTGACTCTTTGTCCCCCATAGCCATCGTCCCGTAGAACTTGGCGTCGAAGACCGCCGACCGCATCGCAAGCAAAATCTTATGAGCAGAAAATATCTCCCCTTGAACCTTGAAAGTCACGTCTGCTCCTTTCTTCCCCTCTAGCAATGTTGCAAGATTATCCGGAAGTTCAGAGGGCGGCACATAGATCTCTAGTGCTTCCTTGATAACACGGACTTCGCACTCCATCATGAGATAATCGTTCCGCACGTACGCCAGCCCAGTGGTCTTCATGAACTTTGGAAAGCCCCAAGATGGGCTTTTAGGGTCGAACACTTTTGTCACTGGGCACACCGCCTTAATCGTCTGCCCCCTAACCGCATCCAGAGGCCACAACCTGTAGAACGCCCTCACCACGGCGTTCTTGGTCAGGAGCTTTGCTACTTGTGAGCTGCGTTGGGATTTCCCTGAAGAGGAGGGGATGATGCAGTACAGTAGAGATAAGTATTTCCCTCAGTTATGAAACCAAGGTTATCAATCCAGTAGGAGAATCACGCAACAACTCGTTAGCAGTACCTGCACACAAAACAACAAATCCTCGCACCCAACGCGAACAAGGGGTTGTCAATCCCTTGGTGGTCAATTGCAAGATTAAATTGTATGGTGATAGATAGATAGATCGAACAAACATATAAAATAAAATAAATAAAGTAAAAGTGCAGAAAGGTATTTTTAGGATTTTCAATATATGATTAAGATAGACCCGGGGGCCATAGTTTTCACTAGAGGCTTCTCTCTTGAAAATAGCATACGGTGGGTAAACAAATTACTGTTGGGCAA
Organism: Elymus sibiricus; assembly: GCA_039707655.1. Taxonomy (NCBI): domain Eukaryota; kingdom Viridiplantae; phylum Streptophyta; class Magnoliopsida; order Poales; family Poaceae; genus Elymus; species Elymus sibiricus. The sequence continues at coordinate 381,218,434 of CM077674.1, read as the reverse complement.
TTGATAGAAAAGCAAATAATTGTGACGGATTCATGGCAATGATCATGTATATAGGCATCACGTCTGAGACAAGTAGACCGACTCCTGCCTGCATCTACTACTATTACTCCACCCATCGACCGCTATCCAGCATGCATCTAGGGTATTAAGTATGAAATAGAGTAACGCCTTAAGCAAGATGACATGATGTAGACAAAGTAAACTAAAGCAATATGATTAAACCCCATCTTTTTATCCTTAATGGCAACAATACAAATACGTGTCATGTCCCTTTCTGTCACTGGGATTGAGCACCGCAAGATTGAACCCATCACAAAGCACCTCTCCCATTGCAAGATAAACCAATCTAGTTGGCCAAACCAAATCGATAGATCGTAGAGAAATACAAAGCTATACTAATCATGCATAAAAGAGTTCAGAGAAGACTCAAATATTTCTCATGAATAATCTGATCATAAACTCACAATTCATCGGATCCCAACAAACACACCGCAAAAGAAGATTACATCGGATAGAACTCCAAGAACATCGAGGAGAACATGGTATTGAAGATCAAAGAGAGAGAATAAGCCATCTAGCTACTAGCTATGGACCCGTAGGTCTGTGGTAAACTACTCACACATCATCGGAAGGGCAGCAAGGTTGATGTAGAAGCCCTCGGTGATCGATTCCCCCACCGGCAGAGTACCGGAAAAGGCCTCCAGATGGGATCGTGAAAGAACAGAGGCTTGGGGCAGCGTAAAAGTCATTCGGGTGGCTCTCCGTTGGTTTCCAAATATTTGAGAATTTATAGAAGTGGAATTAGGTCAAACGGAGCCACGAGGGCCCCACAAGGCATCAGGGCGCCCCCTCCCCCCCCCCCCCCGGGGCCGCGCCCTATTGCCTTGTGGAGGCTTCGTGAACCTTCTGGCCCCCTCTCCAAGTCTCCAGGGTCTCTTTTGTCCAGAAAAAAAATCTCCAAAACGTTTCATGGCATTTGGACTTCGTTTGGTACTGATTTCCTTAAAAACCAAAAACAAGCAGAAAACAGCAACTGGCACTGGGCACTAGGTTAATAGGTTAGTCCCAAAAAATGATATATAATTGCATATAATTGCATATAAAAACATCCAAGATTGATACTATAATAGCATGGAACAATCAAAAATTATAGATACGTTGGAGACGTATCAAGCATCCCCAAGCTTAATTCCTGCTCGTCCTCGAGTAGGTAAATGATAAAAACAGAATTTTTATGTGGAATGCTACCTAACAAGTTTCATCATGTAATCTCTCTCTTACGGTATGAATAATAAGATCCGAATGACTCAAAGCAATAATCTATAGTTTGATATAAAGACATCAATACTCAGGCATACTAATAAACAATCATGTCTTTCAAAATAAAAATGCTAAAGAAAGTTATCCCTACAAAATCATATAATCATGTCATGCTCCATCTTCTTAACACAAAATATTTATCATGCACTACCCCGATGACAAGCCGAGCAATTGGTTCATACTTTTTAACGCACTTCAGCTTTTTCAACCCCCACGCAATACATGAGCGCAAGCCATGGATATAGCACTATGGGTGGAATAGAGTATGGTGGTAGAGATTAATAAGGAGAAGTCAAAAATAAGAAGATAGTCTCACATCAATGAGGCTAATTGATACGTCCAATTTGCATCATGATTTTCTATGAATAATTATTATGTTTTTAATCATTATTTCACTTCATGGTACCATTCTTATGCCTTTTCCCTCTTATTTTGCAAGATTCACATGAAGAGGGAGAATGCCGGCAGCTGGAATTCTGGACCTGAAAGGGGTGAAACAGAGATAGCTATTCTGCACAACTCCAAATGACCTGAAATTTTACGGAGAATTATTTTGGAATATATAAAAAATACTGGCGAAAGAATCAACAGAAGGGGGCCCACCAGGAAGCCACAAGCCTGGGGGGGCGCGCCCCCTGGCTTGTGGGGCCCCTGGCAGGCCTCTGGCCCCCTCCTTCCACTATATGAAGCCATTTGCCCTAGAAAAAATCAGAAGAAGACTTTCGGGACGAAGCGCCGCCGTCTCGAGGCGGAACCTGGGCAGGAGCTAGTTTGCTCTCTGGCGGAGTGATTCCACCGGGGATACTTCCCTCCGGGAGGGGGAAATCGAAGCCATCGACATCACCAACGATCCTCTCATCGTGGGAGGACCAATCTGCATCAACATCTTCACCAGCACCATCTCATCTCAAACCCTAGTTCATCTCTTGTATTCAATCTTTGTCTCAAAACCTCAGATTGGTACCTGTGGGTTGCTAGTAGTGTTGATTACATCTTGTAGTTGATGCTAGTTGGTTTATTTGGTGGAACATTATATGTTCAGATCATTAATGCTATTCAATACCCCTCTGATCTTGAACATGAATATGATTTGTGAGTAGTTACTTTTGTTCTTGAGGACATGGGAGAAGTCTTGTCATAAATAATCATGTGAATTTGGTATTCGTTCGATATTTTGATGCTATGTATGTTGTGCTTCCTTTAGTGGTGTCGTGTGAACGTCGACTACATGACACTTCACCATCTTTGGGCCTAAGGGAAGGCATTGTGGAGTAGTAATTAGATGATGGGTTGCTAGAGTGACAGAAGCTTAAACCTTAGTTTATGCACTATTTCGTAAGGGGCTGATTTGGATCCATATGTTTCATGCTATGGTTAGAGTTATCTTAATTCTTCTTTCGTAGTTGCGGATTCTTGTGGGAGGGGGTAATCATAAGTTGGAGGCTTGTTCAAGTAAGGACAACACCCAAGCACCGGTCCACCCACATATCAAATTATCAAAGTAGCGAACGTGAATCAAACAAACATGATGAAAGTGACTAGATGAAATTCCCATGTGTCCTCGAGAACGCTTTGCTTAATATACGAGTTCGTTCCGGCTTGTCCTTTGCTATAAAAAGGATTGGGCCACCTTGCTGCACTTTATTATACTTGTTACTTGTTACAAATTATCTTGCTATCAAAACTATCTGTTACCGCTACTTTCAGTACTTGCAGAGAATACCTTGTTGAAAACCGCTTGTCATTTCCTTCTGCTCCTCATTGGGTTCGACACTCTTACTTATCTAAAGGACTACGATTGATCCCCTATACTTGTGGGTCATCAAGACTCTGTTCTGGTGCCGTTTCCGGGGAGTGAAGCGCCTTTGGTGAGTGGAATTTGGTAAGGAAACATTTATATTACGTGCTGAAATTTATTGTCACTTGTCACTATGGAAAGTAATCCTTTGAGGGGCTTGTTCGGGGTATCTTCACCTCGACCGGAAGCAATAAGAGTTGCTCCTCAACCTATCGAACCTACTGAAAATATTTATTATGAAATTCCTTCGGGTATGATAGAGAAACTGCTAGCTAATCCTTATGCAGGAGATGGAATGGTACATCCCGATATGCACTTGATCTATGTGGATGAAATTTGTGGATTGTTTAAGCTTGCAGGTTTATCCGGAGATGGAGTTAAGAAGAAAGTATTCCCTTTATCTTTGGAGGGAAAGGCATTGACATGGTATAGGCTATGTGATGATACTGAAACATGGGACTGGAACCGTTTGAAGCTGGAATTCCACCAGAAATTTTATCCTATGCATTTGGTTCATCGTGATCAGAATTATATATATAATTTTTGGCCTCGTGAAGGAGAAAGTATCGCTCAAGCTTGGGGGAGGCTTAAGTATATGTTGCATACATGCCCCAATCATGAGCTCTCAAGAGAAATAATTCTTCAAAACTTTTATGCTCGGCTTTCTCATAATGATCAATCCATGCTCGATACTTCTTCTGCTGGTTCCTTTATGAAGAGAACTATTGAATCCAGATGGGATCTTCTGGAAAGAATTAAACGTAACTCTGAAGATTGGGAAATCGACAAAGGTAATGAGTCAGGTGTAAATCTTAAGTTTGATTGTGTTAAATCTTTTATGGAAACCGATGTCTTTCATAAGTTTAGTACTAAATATGGACTTGACTCTGAGATAGTAGCTACTTTTTGTGAATCTTTTGCTGCTCATGTTGATCTCCCTAAGGAGAAATGGTTTAAATATCATCCACCTATTGCATTGAATGAAGAACCTGTTAGTATTAAAGAAGAAACAATTGTTTACCATGTTGATCCAGTTGTGCCCACTTCTTACATTGAGAAACCTCCTTTCCCTGTTAGGATTAAGGAACATGTTAAAGCTTCAACTGTGGTTAATAAGAGTAATATTAGAGCATCTAGACCTTCTGAACAAATTAAAGTTGAACCTAATATTGCAATGGTTAAAGATCTTTTGGTTGATAATATTGATGGACATGTCATATATTTCTGTGATGAAGCAACTAGAATTGCTAAGCCAGACACTAAAGATAAAAATAAACATGTAGTTGGCATACCTGTTATTTCTGTTAAAATTGGAGATCATTGCTATCATGGTTTGTGTGATATTGGTGCTAGTGTGAGTGCTATTCTGTTTACTCTCTATCAAGAAGTCATGAATGATATTGCACCTGTTGAGATTGAAGATATTGATGTTACTATCAAACTAGCAAATAGAGATACTATTTCACCACTTGGGATTGTTAGAGATGTTGAAGTCTTGTGTGGTAAGATCAAATACCCTACTGATTTTCTTGTTCTTGGATCACCACAAGATGATTTTTGTCCCATTATATTTGGTAGACCTTTCTTGAATACTGTTAATGCCAAGATTGATTGCACTAAAGAAATTGTCAGTGTTAATTTTGGTGAGTTGTCTCATGAGTTTAATTTCTCTAAGTTTCGTAGACAACCTCATGATAAAGAATTACCTAATAAAGATGAAATTATTGGTCTTGCTTCTATTGTTGTACTTCCTACTGATCCTTTAGAACAATATTTGCTAGACCATGAGAATGATATGAATATGAATGAAAGAAATGAAATAGATGAGCTATTCTTTAAGCAAGCACCTATCCTTAAACATAATTTGCCTGTTGAAACCTTGGGAGGTCCACCTCCACCCAAGGGTGATCCTGTGTTTGAATTAAAGCAATTACCTGACACACTTAAATATGCTTATCTTGATGAAAAGAAGATATATCCTGTTATTATTAGTGCTAACCTTTCAGCGCATGAAAAAAAGAGATTACTTAAAACTCTGAGTTAGCACCGTACTGCTATTGGATATACTCTCGATGATCTTAAGGGCATTAGTCCCACTTTATGTCAGCATAAAATTCATATGGAGCCAGATGCTAAACCCGTTGTTGATCATCATAGAAGGCTGAATCCTAGAATGAAGGATGTGGTAAGAACTGAAATATTAAAGCTTCTGGAAGCAGGTATAATTTATCCCATAGCTGATAGTAGATGGGTAAGTCCTGTTCATTGTGTTCCTAAGAAAGGAGGTATTACCGTTGTTCCTAATGATAAAAATGAACTTATCCCACAAAGAATTGTAACTGGTTATAGGATGGTAATTGATTTCAGGAAATTAAATAAAGCTACTAGGAAAGATCATTACCCCTTGCCTTTTATTGATCAAATGTTAGAAAGATTATCTAAGCATACACTCTTTTGTTTCCTAGATGGTTATTCTAGTTTCTCTCAAATACCTGTGTCACCTGAAGATCAAGAGAAAACCACCTTTACTTGTCCTTTTGGAACTTATGCTTATCGTCGTATGCCTTTTGGTTTATGTAATGCACCTGCTACCTTTCAAAGATGTATGACTGCTATATTCTCTGACTTTTGTGAAAAGATTGTTGAGGTTTTCGTGGATGATTTCTCCATTTACGGAACTTCTTTTGATGATTGCTTGAGCAACCTTGATCGAGTTTTGCAGAGATGTGAAGAAACTAATCTTGTCTTGAATTGGGAGAAGTGCCACTTTATGGTGAACGAAGGTATAGTCCTTGGGCATAAAATTTCTGAAAGAGGTATTGAAGTTGATAAAGCTAAAGTTGATGCTATTGAGAAAATGCCATGTCCTAAAGATATAAAAGGTATAAGAAGTTTCCTTGGTCATGCTGGTTTCTATAGAAGGTTTATAAAAGACTTCTCTAAAATTTCTAGGCCTCTTACTAATCTCTTGCAAAAAGATGTTCCATTTGTTTTTGATGATGATTGCGTAGAAGCCTTTGAAGTACTTAAGAAAGCCTTGATTTCTGCACCTATTGTTCAACCACCTGATTGGAACTTACCCTTTGAAATTATGTGTGATGCTAGTGATTATGTTGTAGGTGATGTTCTAGGACAAAGAGTTGATAAGAAACTAAATGTTATCCATTATGCTAGTAAAACTCTAGACAGTGCTAAAAGAAATTATGCTACTATTGAGAAAGAATGTTTAGCGGTTGTGTTTGCATGTGATAAATTCAGATCTTACATTGTTGATTCCAAAGTTACTATTCATACTGATCATGCTGCTATTAAATATCTTATGGAAAAGAAAGATGCTAAATCTAGAATTATTAGGTGGGTTCTTTTGCTACAAGAGTTTGATTTGCATATTGTTGATAGAAAGGGAGCTGAGAATCCCGTAGCTGATAATTTGTCTAGAATGGAAAATGTTCTTGATGACCCACTTTCTATTAATGATGATTTCCCTGATGAACAATTAGCTGTGATAAATGATTCTCGTAATACTCCTTGGTATGCAAACTATGCTAATTACATTGTTGCTAAATATATACCACCTAGTTTCACATACCAACAAAATAAAAAGTTTTTCTTTGATTTAAGACATTACTTTTGGGATGACCCACACTTATATAAAGAAGGATTAGATGGTGTTATTAGACGATGTGTACCTGAGCATGAACAGGAACAAATCCTACGTAAGTGTCACTCCGAGGCATATGGAGGACACCATGCGGGAGACAGAACTGCACACAAGGTATTACAATCTGGTTTTTATTGGCCTACTCTTTTCAAAGATGCACGTAAGTTTGTCCTTTCTTGTGATGAATGTCAAAGAATTGGTAATGTTGGTAGACGTCAGGAAATGCCTATGAACTATTCACTTGTTATTGAACCATTTTATGTTTGGGGTTTTGATTATATGGGACCTTTTCCTAAATCTAATGGATATACTCATATTCTAGTTGCTATTGATTACGTTACTAAGTGGGTAGAAGCTATTCCAACTAGTAGTGCTGATCATAACACCTCCATTAAAATGCTTAAATAAGTTATATTTCCGAGGTTTGGAGTCCCTAGATATTTAATGACTGATGGTGGTTCACATTTTATTCATGGTGCTTTCCGCAAATTGCTTGCTAAATATGATGTTAACCATAGAATTGCATCTCCTTGTCATCCTCAGTCTAGTGATCAGGTTGAATTAACTAATAGAGAAATAAAATTGATTTTGCAAAAGACAGTTAATAGATCCAGAAAGAATTGCTCTAAGAAACTTGATGATGCATTATGGGCTTACAGAACCGCTTATAAAAATCCTATGGGTATGTCTCCTTATAAAATGGTTTATGGAAAAGCATGTCATTTACCTCTTGAGTTAGAACATAAAGCGTATTGGGCAATTAAAGAACTTAACTATGATTTTAAATTTGCCGGTGAAAAGAGGTTATTTGATATTAGTTCTTTAGATGAATGGAGAACCCAAGCCTATGAAAATGCCAAGTTGTTTAAAGAAAAAGTTAAAAGATGGCATGATAAGAGAATTCAAAAATGGGAATTTAATGTAGGTGACCATGTTCTATTATACAATTCTCGTTTAAGATTTTTTGCAGGAAAACTTCTCTCTAAATGGGAAGGACCGTATATCGTCGAAGAAGTTTATCGCTCCGGAGCCATCAAAATAAACAACTCCGAAGTCAATAATCCGAGAGTGGTTAATGGGCAAAGAATTAAACATTATATCTCAGGTACGCCCATTAATGTTGAAACTAATATTATTGAAACAATTACACCGGACGAGCACATAGAAGAAATCTTCCGGAACGCTCCAGAAGGCTGAAAAGGAGTAGGTATGTGGCACGGTAAGTAAACCGACTCCAAAACTTCCATAAAAGTACTTTCTATCCGTTTTGGAATATATAAAAAATTAGGAAAATAATAAACAGTCTGAAAAGTGCACGAGGAGGCGACAAGCCTGGGGGGGGGCGCCCTACCCCCAGGGCGCGCCTACCTGGCTTGTGGCCCCCTCGTGGACTTTCCCGACTCGTTTTTCTTCCATATTACTTGTTATGCACGGGAAAAATTCATTATATATACTCACGGGTGTTTTGACCACCGCATCGCAAGTTTCTCCTCTGTTCTTGTTTCGGGCTATTTTTTTGACAGATATAGATCGCCATGGCGTCTCCAAGCTCGTCCAAGGACAAGTTCTACGAGAAGGTCATCAACCCATACCTACCGGAGGTGATGAAACACCCTCAAGCCATTGAGATGCGTGAGGGGGTGCTCCACATCCGGGACGTTCAAGGACCTAAGAAGACCGGGAGCGAGAAGGCCAGGCTGGAAGCGGTGGAACAGGAGATCTTCAAGTGCCAGGGGATGGTGGAGCGCGGACTTTGTGCTAACCACTCCATGATCACGGAATTCATCCATGAGCACAAGGTGGACGGCAAGAATATTGGGGACGTCATCTTCAAGCTCAATGACAGGATTGATTATCTTCAGGCCCAAATATATGATCTACAAAACCAAAATTTTGAGTATGAGGCCAAGTTCAAAGGTATGAGTTTAGCTGCAAATTTCAGGACTCCGGAAACACGTTCGTCCTTTTATGATGGAGAGCCTATGCCTTGGAAGACGGAGGACAATCCCATCACTTCATCACCACCATCACCAAAGAAGGAGAATTGAGTACATGGGTATGGGCACCACCCTTGGCTTGTGCCAAGCTTGGGGGGGGGGGTGCCCCGGTATCGTATCACCATCACTTTTTCATCATCATTACCTATCTTAGTTCGATCCTTAGTTATTTCATGATTTAGAAGAATAAAGTTTTAGTATGATTTAGTTTCGAGTGCTTGCTTTGTGATCTATGTATCTATGTAATCGTGTGTGAAAGTTATATAATAAAGAGTAGTTTGAGTTGAGTGTTTTGCTTTTGATGATCCAATCTTAGAAATAAAGATAGAATAAATAAGATCATATGCTAATCCCATGGGGAGTGATGACTTCACATAAAAGAAGTATAATTGATAAAACTTGTTGGAAGTTGACAAACATAGCATTGGTCATTGTTGCAATTCATGAAAAAGTAATAAAGGAAGAGAGGTCTCACATATAAATACACTATCTTGGACATCTTTTATGATTGTGAGCCCCCATTAAATATTCTATGTCATTTAGTTGACGTTGGACAAGGAAGACAACATAATGGGTTATGTTTGCTTATATTCACATAGAAGTTATATTGTTTTGGATCCTCTAACATGTGGTGCTTGCCCCCTATCTTTTGCTAGCCAAAATTCTATACTAAGTAGAGATACTACTTGTGCATCCAAAAACCCTTAAACCCAGTTTCATGCCATGAGAGTCCACCATATCTACCTATGGATTGAATAAGATCCTTCAAGTAAGTTGTCATTGGTGCAAAGCAATAAAAATTGCTCCTAAATATGTATGAACTTTTATTGTAAGGGAAAATAAGCTTTGTACGATCTTGTGATGGTGGAGCAATAAAAGAGACAGACGGCATAATAAAGGTCGCTATCACAAGGGGCAATATAAAGTGACGTTCCTTTACATTAAGAGCTTGCACATCTAAAAACAAAAAGCGCATGACAACCTCTGCTCCCCTCTGCGAAGGGCCTATCTTTTATTTTATGTATTTACTTTTATGCAAGAGTCAATAGTATTCTCCTTTATTCCATTTTTATTTTCTCTCTTGGCAAGCATCATGTGGTGGGGATTGATCCATGCATATATATCCAGTTGGATGTAGGTGATCATGAGTTATTATTGTTGACATTACCCTTGAGGTAAATACGTTGGGAGGCAAAATTATAAGCCCCTATCTTTCTATGTGTTCGACTGAAACTTTTGCTCCATAAGTATGTCGTGAGTGTTAGCAATCATAGAAGACTAAATAATAGTTGAGTATGTGAACTTGCTAAACAAAGCTCTTACATAGACTCTTTCTGATAATATGATGAATTGCAATTGCTTCAGTGACTGAGATCATAGTTTGTTAGTTTTCAATTCGGTTTATGGTTCATACTTTAACTTGTGGATGAATTGTCACTTTTTCATGAGAAGTTTTATGATGATATTGTTGTTATAATAAAGATCATGATGCTTCATGTCCGTATTTTATTTTTATCGACGTCTCTCTCTCTAAACATGTGGTCATGATTATCGATTTCGACTTTCGCTTGAGGACAAGCGAGGTCTAAGCTTGGGGGAGTTCATACGTCCAATTTGCATCATGATTTCCTATGAATAATTATTATGTTTTTAATCATTATTTCACTTCATGGTACCATTCTTATGTCTTTTCTCTCTTATTTTGCAAGATTCACATGAAGAGGGAGAATGCCGGCAGCTGGAATTCTGGACCTGAAAGGGGTGAAACAGAGATAGCTATTCTGCACAACTCCAAATGACCTGAAATTTTACAGAGAATTATTTTGGAATATATAAAAAATATTGGCGAAAGAATCAACAGAAGGGGGCCCACCAGGAAGCCACAAGCCTGGGGGGCGCGCCCCTTGGCTTGTAGGGCCCCTGGCAGGCCTCTGGCCCCCTCCTTCCACTCTATGAAGCCATTTGCCCTAGAAAAAATTAGAAGAAGACTTTCGGGACAAAGCGCGGCTGTCTCGAGGCGGAACCTGGGCAGGAGCTATTTTGCTCTCCGGCGGAGCGATTCCGTTAGGGATACTTCCCTCCGAGAGGGGGAAATCGAAGCCATCGACATCACCAACGATCCTCTCATCGTGGGAGGACCAATCTGCATCAACATCTTCACCAGCACCATCTCATCTCAAACCCTAGTTCATCTCTTGTATTCAATCTTTGTCTCAAAACCTCAGATTGGTACCTGTGGGTTGCTAGTAGTGTTGATTACATCTTGTAGTTGATGCTAGTTGGTTTATTTGGTGGAAGATTATATGTTCAGATCCTTAATGATATTCAATACCCCTCTGATCTTGAACATGGATATGATTTGTGAGTAGTTACTTTTGTTCTTGAGGACATGGGAAAAGTCTTGTCATAAGTAATCATGTGAATTTGGTATTCGTTCGATATTTTGATGCTATGTATGTTGTGCTTCCTTTAGTGGTGTCGTGGGAACGTCGACTACATGACACTTCACCATCTTTGGGCCTAAGGGAAGGCATTGTGGAGTAGTAATTAGATGATGGGTTGGTAGAGTGACAGAAGCTTAAACCCTAGTTTATGCGCTATTTCGTAAGGGGCTGATTTGGATCCATATGTTTCATGCTATGTTTAGAGTTATCTTAATTATTCTTTTGTAGTTGCGGATGCTTGCGAGAGGGGGTAATCATAAGTGGGAGGTTTGTTCAAGTAAGGACAACACCCAAGCACCGGTCCACCCACATATCAAATTATCAAAGTAGCGAACGCGAATCAAACAAACATGATAAAAGTGACTAGATGAAATTCCCATGTGTCCTCGAGAACGCTTTGCTTAATATACGAGTTCGTTCCGGCTTGTCCTTTGCTATAAAAAGGATTGGGCCACCTTACTGCAATTTATTATACTTGTTACTTGTTACTTGTTACGAATTATCTTGCTATCAAAACTATCTGTTACCGCTACTTTCAGTACTTGCAGAGAATACCTTGCTGAAAATCGCTTGTCATTTCCTTCTGCTCCTCGTTGGGTTCGACACTCTTACTTATCGAAAGGACTACAATTCATCCCCTATACTTGTGGGTCATCACTAATCAACGGGCTATGGAGATGCCCATCAATTGATGTCAATGCGAGGAGTAGGGATTGCCATGCAACGGATGCACTAAGAGCTATAAGTGTATGAAAGCTCAACATGAAAACTAAGTGGGTGTGCATCCAACTTGCTTGCTCATGAAGACCTCGGGCATTTGAGGAAGCCCATCATTGGAATATACAAGCCAAGTTCTATAATAAAAATTTCCACTAGTATATGAAAGTGACAAAATAGGAGACTCTCTATATGAAAAACATGGTGCTACTTTGAAGCACAAGTATGGAAAAGGATAGTAACACTGCCCCTTCTCTCTTTTTCTCTCATTTTTTTTCGTGGGCTCTTTTTGGCCTCTTTTTTATTATTATTATTTCCTCACTGGGACAATGCTCTAATAATGATGATCATCATACTTCTATTTACTTACAACTCAAAAAATTATAACTCGAAACTAGAACTAAAATATGACTCTATATCAATGCCTCTGGCGGTGTACCAGGATGTGCAATGATACTAGCGTAACATGTATAAAAAATGATGAACGGTGGCTGAGCCACAAATACTATGTTAGCTATATGATCATGCGAAGCAATATGACAATGATGATGTGTGTCATAAAAACGGAACAGTGGAAGTTGCATGGCAATATATCTCGGAATGGCTATGGAAATGCCATGATAGGTAGGTATGGTGGCTGTTTTGAGGAAGATATAAAGAGGCTTATGTGTGATAGAGCGTATCATATCACGGGGTTTGGATGCACCGGCGAAGTTTGCACCAACTCTCGATGTGAGAAAGGGCAATGCACGGTACCGAAGAGGCTAGCAAATTGCGGAAAGGTGAGAGTGCGTATAATCCATGGACTCACATTAGTCATAAAGAACTCACATACTTATTGCAAAAGTTTATTAGCCCTTGAAGCAAAGTACTACTACGCATGCCTGTAGGGGGATAGATTGGTAGGAAAAGACCATCGCTCGTCCCCGACCGCCACTCATAAGGTAGACAATCAAGAATAAATCATGCTCCAACTTCTTAGCATAACGACAGATCATACGTGCATGCTTCGGGAATCACAAACCTTAACACCAATATTCTTACTAAACCACAATTATCTACTAGCACCTCCCACATATTACCATCTTAATATCGGAAAACTATTGCAAGGAATCAAACTTATCATATTCAGTGATCTACATGAAAGTTTTTATTATATCCCTCTTGAATACCTATCATATTAGGACCAAATTCATAACCTGTGCATATTACCATTGCTATTCATTAGACTCTCAAAAATATATAAGTGAAGCATGAGAGTGCAACTATTTCTTTAAAATATAACCACCGCCGTGCTCAAAAAGATATAAGTGAAGCACTAGAGCAACTGCCTAGCTCAAAAGATATAAGTGAAGCACATAGAGTATTCTAACAAATCATGAATAATGTGTGTCCCTCTCAAAAAGGTGTGTTCAGAAAAGATGATTGTGACAAACTAAAAAGCAAACAAAAGCAAACAAAATATATCACAAGACGCTCCAGGTAAAACACATATCATGTGATGAATAAAAACATAGCTCCAAGTGAGTTACCGATAGATTGTAGACGAAAGAGAGGATGCCTTCCGGGGCATCCCCAAGCTTAGACGCTTGAGTCTTCCTTGAATATTACCTTGGGGTGCCTTGGGCATCCCCAAGCTTAGGCTCTTGCTGCTCCTTATTCCTTTATCCATCGTAGTCTCACCCAAAACTTGAAAACTTCAGCACACAAAACTCAACAGAAACCTCGTGAGATCCGTTAGTATAACAAACAAATCTTATAATTTAGGTACTGTTGTAAATTGATTCATATTTAATATTGGCATAATGCTACTGTACTCCAACTTCTCCATGACTCATACCCCCCGATACGATCCATAGATTCATCAAAATAAGCAAACTATGCAACAAAAACAGAATCTATCTAAAACAGAACAGTCTGTAAAAATCTATTTAAAATCCATACTTCTATAACTCCAAAAATTCTGAAAAATTAGGACAACGTGGTAAATTCATATATCAATACTGTGTAAAAATTTCAGAATTTTATCATGCCCCAGCAAAAAATAAAAATTCCAGCACTGGATGCAAAAGTTTCTGTTTTCCAACAGCATCAATCATACTATCTTCCAAATCATCCCAAAGGCATTACTTGGCACAAACACTAATTAAAAGATGAAAAACACAATCATAACAGAGGCTATAATTGTGTAAACACACAAAAACATAAGGTAAAACAAAAATTATTTTATTCATTGGGTTGCCTCCCAACAAGCGCTATTGTTTAATGCCCCTAGCTAGGCATAATGAATAGTTTCAAGTATTGTCATCCTTGGTTTCCAACTCCTCAATTACACACCCATTCTTTCTAGGAGAATTAACATAGGAGTTTCTCATCATCACACTTCTAGGCACAAAATCAAGAATTTTGCTTTCATAGATAGCTTCCTTTTCCTTTAAAGTTTTCAAAGCAATTCCCACCTTAGAACCAAATTGAGTAATATGATTATGGACCTTTTTATCTAAATTCTCAAGATGTTCAATAGTAGACATCTTATTTTCAATAGCTTCTAACCTTTGCATAACATGCTCCAAAGTCAATGCCGTTTCATTAATAATGATAGGTGAAAGGATCGATATGGTTGACTAGAGGGGGGGTGAATAGGCAACTACCAATTTTTAGCTTTTCTTTAACAAATTAGGGTTAGCAACAAAATAGGTTGTCTAGATATGCAACTAGGTGAGCAACCTATATGATGCTAACAATTACAACACAAGCAAGCAAAGGATACAATACAAGTAGCAAGCACAAAGTAAAGGTAAGAGATAACCACAAGTGGATTCGGTGAAGACGAGGATGTGTTACCGAAGTTCCTTCCCTTTGAGAGGAAGTACGTCTCCGTTGGAGCGGTGTGGAGGCACAATGCTCCCCAAGAAGCCACTAAGGCCACCGTATTCTCCTCACGCCCTCACACAATGCGAGGTGCCGTGAATCCACTAGTGGTGCCCTTGAAGGCGGCAACCGGACCTTTACAAACAAGGTTGGGGCAATCTCCACAACTTAATTGGAGGCTCCCAACACAACCACGGAGCTTCACCACAATGGAATGTGGCTCTGAGGTGACCTCAACCGTCTAGGGTGCTCAAACACCCAAGAGTAACAAGATCCACAAAGGATTAGTGGGTGGAATCAAAATGTCTCTTGGTGGGAGTGTAGATCGGGGCCCTCTCCTCCAAACCCTAGCAAATCACCAAGGTCTATTGGCTAGGGAGAGAGATCGGGCACTTTTGAGCTTTGGAGCAACAATGGAGCATAGGAGGAAAAGAGGTAAGTCAACTTGGGGAAGAAGACCCACTATTTATAGGTGGGACAAATCCAACCGTTATCTTCCCCCAGCCCGCACTCAAGCGGTACTACCGCTCCTAGGAGCGGTACTACCGCTTGTGCGGTAGTTCCCGTTGTCCCGTGCGAGTAACAGAAAACAGGAGCGGTAGAACCGCTCCAAGCGGTACTACCGCTCATCGCAGCGGTACTACCGCTTAAGAAATCGCAGGACAGAGGAAACAGAGGTAGCAGGGTAGTACTGGAGCGGCAGTACCGCAGCAAGCGGTACTACCGCTCTACTACCGCCCCACTACCGCTTAGGGAAAAATAATACCAGAAGAAAATACGGTAGTGCAACGGTAGTAGGGGCGGTAGTACCGTGTCAAGCGGTACTACCGCTCTACTACCGCTTTACTACCGCTTAGCGAAAAAAGATGCCAGTAGAATTCACGGTAGAAGATCCGGTAGTACCGTGTCAAGCGGTACTACCGCAGTCCCAAGCGGTACTACCGCTTGGGTGAATTCAAATGGCCCAAAGGCAGATAGAAAGAATGCTCCATGTTGCGGGAAGGCTTTGTGGGTGCATATGGTTTGTGTACGTGTTGATTCCACCCATACCTTCCAATGCGGACCCCCTCTTAATAGTACTGGTTCCCTACGACTCAAATCCACCAAAAAGAAATCGTCGGAGAATAACCGTCTTCGCTCTTTATCATCGAGGGGAATAAACCGTCTCGTGCCACCTAATGAAATCTGAAATGCTCAAGGCACACGGTTAGTCCGCTAAAGCATTGTCATCAATCACCAAAACCATCAGAGAGAAATTTGCCCTAACAATCTCCCCCTTTTTGGTGGATTGATGACAACACCAGATTTGCATAGGAGATATCAAATAATACAATGCAAACCGAAACTCTACAAAATATAGATG
Source organism: Elymus sibiricus (assembly GCA_039707655.1). Classification (NCBI taxonomy): domain Eukaryota; kingdom Viridiplantae; phylum Streptophyta; class Magnoliopsida; order Poales; family Poaceae; genus Elymus; species Elymus sibiricus. The sequence goes on along the minus strand of CM077674.1, from coordinate 381,202,263 downwards.
AGCTCCCCCTAGATGTGTGCACTATTTAAATATGCTTTTGGAATGCAAAGCACACACATATAGGATCAACACTCCCCCTATATTTCATAGACAAGGCAATACTTGCAACAAACATAATATAAACTTTAATCATAGAAGCAAGTATAAGCATGCGAGCATGAAGACAATAGGGCGACAATATAACATAGCTCCACATACTAGAATAAAGACATAAGATGATAGCAACGAGATAAGTGTATGTCTTACACCATACAAATAAAGTTTCCAAGTCTCACACGAAAGCAACTAAGATAAAGGAGTTCACAAGCGAAAAATATGGCAAATGAAAAAACGAGCTTGTGACTCGGCAACCCATGCAAATCCCCGGTCCTAGACTCTCTCCCCCTTTGGCATCGAGACGCCAAAAAGGCAAAGAGTAACTAAAGCGACCCGAGGTGGTAGCCCTACTCCGCAGCCTCCTCCGTGGAGTCCTCAGTCCTGTCATCATCACTGCCATCATCATCACTGTCGTCCTCAGACTCCTCGACGATCTCCTCAGTCCGTCGGCGTGTAGCATCACGCTGGCCCCTCGTAGCAGCAGACGGAGCAGAGGTGCCAACATCATCGTCTGACTCAGTCCACGTGCCGTGCTCGGAGATCCATCTGTCCTCAGGCGTGATGGTCTTCTCAGAACCGCTGGGAGCATCAATCTCAAGCTTCCTCATCATCAAGATCTGGCGGCGGCGATCCATCTTCTCCCTGACATGGGCCTGATACATGCGGTGCTGGAGATCAGACTGGAAGCAGAACAACTTCTTTACCTTCCTCTTGAGCTTAGCAGCCCAAGATGGCTGCTCTGAAGGAGGAACATACTCAGGCTCATCACTGTCTCCGGAGTCAGCACCCGGAATCTCCACCTCTGGAACTGCACCCCAGTGCTCCTTCTGCCTCAGCTTGGTAACATCATGAGACACTAGAGGACCGGTCTCAAGGTTGTCAGTAGGAAACATCCTCTGCCAGGTATCCACAATCAGCTTGAAAATCATGGGAGCATAGATGGGTACCTTCCGCCCATAAACAGCCGAGCGAAGCTCACTCCACATGACATGTGACACATCCAGCACACACGTCTTGCCCTTCTCCTTCTGGCACATGACCAACATGTCAACCAAATACCCATGTACCATGTCGAAGTTCCCAACACGAGGGAAAAGAGTGTTCCGGAGAATGCGATGCAGAATGTCTAGAAACGGAATCAGCTCCTTTGTTTCTCCCCTGCCAGTCCTCCTGAAGTGCATGTACGGCAGAAGCTTGTCCTTGTTGGAGGGAGACGACTTCAAGTGGGGGCGAAGCCCAAGAGAGTTGTCGATGCCATCATCTCCGTAGCCAAGGCTGTTCATGAAAGCCTTCCAGGTAGACTGCAGCTGCCTACCATGTGTCATCCAGGTGAGGGTCCTGGCATTGTTGGTCCCAAAGTGCACGGTGGCAAAGAATTGCGCCACCAACTCCGGATCGAAATCGTTGTTGAAAGTCATGATCTTCACGATGTCGAACTGCTCACAGAGTGCCAGAGCCTCACCAAAGTAAGCCATGTCAGACCTCATGTGCTCAATGTCAATGGACTTGGTCTTGACAAAAGTGTTTTTCTTCCCCTTGATCACATCATGATATGCAGCAGCTTGATCTCTGTTCCAGAACGGGCGCATCACCAAAGCAGGGTCTTGAGGGCGAGTGTAGGGATTGACCGAACGGTAAGCCCAATACTCATTGGCGTTCATTTCTGACACAGACTTGGCCTTCTCTTTCTGCTTCTTGGCAACAGACTTCTTGCTCATCCTTCTGGTAGGAGCTGGAGGAGCATCTTCTTCATCACTCGTGGTAAAAGCTTGCTGAGGATACTGAGTGCGTGCACGCTTTGGATTCTTGCGACGAGCTGCATGAGGAGCGGAGCTACTACCACCTGAACCAGACACACACAAACACAAGGGAAAGCAGGTGTAAAGACAATGCATAAGCCAAGAAATAAGAGCGAGAGAGAGGAACTAGTTGTAACAATTTAGAAGAAATGGATCTCAAACGGTAGTACCGTTCCTGTAAGCGGTAGTACCGCCTGTGAGACAAGCGGTAGTACCGCTGGTCAGAGGGCGGTAGTACCGCTTGAGCGGTAGTACCGCTTCTGACCGAGCGGTAGTACCGTGGTCTGCACAGGCGCACATCCGTGCCAGATCCGGTAGTACCGGAGACCCAAATCTTCGAAATTGTCACAAAAAGCACCTAACCTCCTATCTAGCAATCAAGCCTCGTCCTACTCATGCCACAATCTTGCCTAAGATTGGTTTTTCACCAAGCATTGCCCTAGAGCCTAGATTCAAAAGATAGAACCATAGGAACGAGAAACGAGGGCAATACCGGCGTCCATTGCACGAGGGAGTGGTGGGGATCGACTCCACCGGTCAGAATCGAGGAAGATGGCGCGGAAACGGCGTACCGGAGGCGGCCGCCGCGGCTGTTCTTCGCTGCAGAGAGAGAGAGAGGCGTGGGGAGGAAGAGACGAAGGGGTATGGGGAGGTAACTCCCCCCCCCCCCAATAACCCTTCCCACGACCCTCTAAGCGGTAGTACCGCTCAGGAGCGCGGTAGTACCGCTTCGGCACGAAAACCAGCAGGAGGCCGGTAGTGCCGCTCTCAGCGGTAGTACCGTGCTATAGGGAGGTAGTACCGCTGGAAGCGGTAGTACCGTCCATTAACAGCGGTAGTACCGCTTGCAGCTCAGAAAACAGCCAAGATCAAATTTGGAGTGGTGGCTTATGCAATTATAAGATGTTTTGAGATGAGATGGGCTTGGGTTGGAGACTCGAAAACCAGCAAATGGGAATGGACACTCCAAGGTTTAAAAGCCAATAAAATGAAAAGCAACCGAGGAGTGAACCAAAACACAACGAAACCCAAAAAGACTAGAAAAAGCAACGAGAATTACAAGAAAGCCAAAACCCTCCAAAAAAGAGGGTCGGTGGCCGAAGCCACCTTTGTTCGAGTCGAATGGTTTGGCACCGCGAAGATTTTAACCTTGGGCCCAAGACCAAAACTCATCTTTGAAGCACAAGTACCATCATGAATGGCTAATGTGAAAGATTTTGATTAATTTTGGCATAATAGGGGGAGGGAGAGTTCATTGAGAGAACAACACTCCCCCTAAATCCATGCCTACATCTAGAACAAGATAAACATGATGAGTGTGGTGGGATGTGACGAGGATCAAGCCACGTTGCTCGAATCAATGATATTTAGCTCATGCCTTAACTCGCGAAATCTTGCTTCATCCAATGGCTTCGTGAAAATATCCGCTAGTTGCTCTTGAGTGCTAAGATGAATAATATCAATCTCCCCTCGCTTGACGTGATCCCGAATGAAATGATGACGAATCTCAATGTGCTTCGTCTTGCTATGTTGCACCGGGTTGTAGGAGATTGCAATCGCACTTTCATTGTCACAGAAAAGAGGCACTTTGTCACAAATGACACCGTAATCCTTTAAAGTTTGCCTCATCCAAAGCAACTGAGCACAACAACTTGCGGCAGCTACATACTCGGCCTCGGTGGTGGAGAGAGACACACAATTCTGTTTCTTCGAAGACCAACTCACCAAAGAGCGACCAAGGAATTGACACCCTCCGGAAGTTGACTTCCTATCCACACGGTCTCCCGCCCAATCCGAATCCGAATAACCCATGAGATCAAAGCTTGCTCCTTTGGGGTACCATAAGCCAAAGTTTGGGGTATGAGTCAAATATCGAAAGATTCGCTTGACGGCCACATAGTGACTTTCCTTAGGCGCGGCTTGAAACCGTGCACATATTCCCACACTCAACATGATATCCGGTCTAGATGCACAAAGGTAAAGCAAGGATCCAATCATTGAACGATATACCTTTTGATCCACCGCTTTACCATTGGGATCTATGTCAAGTTGGCACTTGGTGGGCATTGGAGTCTTGGCCGGCTTGACATCATTTAACTTGAATCTCTTGAGCATGTCTTGGGTGTATTTGGCTTGGTTGATGAAGGTTCCTTCTCTTGTTTGCTTGACTTCGAATCCAAGAAAGAACTTCAACTCTCCCATCATAGACATCTCAAATTTCTCGGTCATTAGTGCGGCAAACTCATCATTGAAAGCTTTGTTAGGAGAACCAAAGATAATATCATCAACATATAGTTGGCATATGAACAAATCCCCTTTAACCTTCTTAGTAAAAAGAGTGGGATCGATTTTCCCAATTTCAAACCCACGATCTTGCAACAACTCGGTAAGGTGCTCATACCACGCACGTGGGGCTTGTTTAAGGCCATAGAGTGCCTTATCGAGCTTATATACATGATTGGGGAACTTGGGATCCTCGAACCCCGGGGGTTGTTTGACATACACCAACTCATTAAGAGGACCATTAAGAAATGCACTCTTCACATCCATTTGTTGTAATTTAAAATCATGATGAGAAGAAGCATATGCAAGCAACATACGAATAGATTCAAGACGAGCAACGGGAGCAAAAGTTTCACCGTAGTCGATACCCTCGACTTGGGAGTAGCCTTGTGCCACCAATCTTGCCTTGTTTCGAGTGACAACACCGTTCGTATCTTGCTTGTTCTTGAAGATCCATTTGGTTCCAATGACATTATGATTCTCCGTTGGCCTTGGCACCAATGTCCACACTTTGTTGCGCTCGAAGTTGTTGAGTTCATCATGCATGGCTTCAAGCCAATCCGTGTCCTCGAGCGCCTCATGTACCTTTTGGGGTTCAACATACGAAACAAACGCGTGATGCACACAAAAGTTTGATAATTGTTTACGAGTGGTTACCCCTTTCTTTAAGCTTCCATAGACATTTTCCAGGATATGTCCCTTTTTCTCGAGTTTGGAAGCAATCTTGGCGGCACGACGCTCCAATAGCTCCTCCGGAGTCACTTGAGGAGGATCATCTCGAGCATCATCTTGAACTTGCTCTGTGTTGTGATCTTGATCTTGGGCATCATTTGGTGCATCACTATCATCTTGAGGTTGATCTTGCCCTTGATCTTGATCACTTGGTTGAGGGCCTTCGGTTTGTTCTTCGGAAGCGTGTGGGTCATGTGTCGGTGATGGTTCCACTTGCGTAGAACATTGTCCTTCTCCTTCCACCACAAGGGGTTCCTCAATGGGTAGGATTTGGCCCACACCCATTCTTCTTATGGCTTGAGGAGGAATTTCATCACCTACATCACAAAGACCACTTTGCTCCACTTGGGAGCCATTATTCTCGTCAAACTCCACGTTACACGTCTCCTCAATGAGTCCATTGGACTTGTTGAGAACACGGTAAGCATGAGAGTTTGTAGCATAACCAACAAATATGCCCTCTTGAGCTCTAGAATCAAATTTAGACAAGCGAACACCTTTCTTGAGAATGAAACACTTACAACCGAACACCCGGAAGTATTTGAGGTTGGGCTTGTTGCCGGTAAGTATTTCATATGGAGTCTTGTTCAAGCCTTTGCGAAGGTAGAGCCGATTGGATGCATGACAAGCGGTGTTGATGGCTTCGGCCCAAAAGTTGTATGGAGACTTGAACTCCGCCATCATGGTTCTTGCCGCGTCCATCAACGTCCGGTTCTTCCTCTCCGCTACACCGTTTTGTTGAGGGGTATATGGTGCGGAATATTGATGCTTGATCCCCTCATCACTAAGAAACTCATCCAAGGTGTAGTTCTTGAACTCGGTGCCGTTGTCGCTTCTAATGATCAATATCTTTGCATCATGTTGACGTTGAGCTTCATTTGCAAAGTCGATCACGGTTTGTTGGGTCTCGCTCTTCCTCTTGAAGAAATATACCCAAGTGTATCTTGAATAATCATCCACAATCACCAAGCAATACTTTCTTCCCCCAAGACTATCAAAGGATGGCGGTCCAAAGAGATCCATGTGAAGGAGCTCCAAGGGCCTCTTCGAGTAGATGATAGTCGTGGGTCGGTGAGCCGTCTCATGTAGCTTTCCTTCGATACAAGCACTGCAAGCACGGTCTTTGGCAAAGCTCACATTTGTTAGTCCTCGGACGTGGTCCCCTTTGAGGAGACTTTGCAAAGATCTCATATTGACGTGGGCTAAACGGCGATGCCAAAGCCATCCCACGTCAACTTTAGCCATTAGACAAGTCGCGGTCTTAGTGGGTCGCTCCGAGAAGTTAACCACATAGAGACCGTTCTCGACATGCCCAACAAAAGCTACTTTAAGAGTCTTGCTCCACAAAAGGGCCACGGTATCAATATCAAAGAACGTTGCAAAGCCCATAATAGCAAGTTGACGAACGGAAAGTAAATTGTATGCAAGGCTCTCAACAAGCATGACCTTCTCAATGGACAAGTCCGGTGAGATGACCACCTTGCCGAGACCCAATACCTTTGACATCGAGGCATCACCATATTGAACATGGGTGGGCATAGATGAACTTGCTTGAACGTCCACCACCAAGTCCTTGCTTCCGGTCATATGATTTGTCGCTCCACTATCAAGCAACCATGACACTCCACCGGAAGCAAACTCCTACATAAGATTAATGCTTGGTTTTAGGTACCCATTCTTGAATGGGTCCTTTCATGTTAGTAACAAGGATCTTAGGAACCCAAATAGACCATTCAATGTACTCATAAGAAGAACCAACAAATTTGGCATAAACATGCCCATCACTAGCACGGCATAAAACATAAGACGGGTTAAAGTCGCCGGCTTTGTTGGGATGGGTGGTCTTGCCCCTTTTGACATTACCACCCACCGCCTCGTTTTTCTTCTTCTTAGGAGCACCCTCTCCCTCTTTCACAAATGTTTCTTTGAGAGGGAGAGCTTGCTTGGTCTTACTCTTCTTGTTTGACTTCTTCTTCTTCGACTTGGGTGCAAATCCAAGTCCCTCCTTGGCCACAACTTCCTTTTGATTGCTCAAAAGTTCGTTGAGGTTTTTCTCACCTTGTATGCACGACACAAGGCCTTTCTCGAGTTGCTCCTTCAACTTGGCATTCTCCTCAACAAGATGAGCATGCTCACAACAAGGGTTAGTTGCACGAGCATTATCAATTAGAACGAAAGGAGGACAAGTGGCAATTTCTTTGGTTAGCTTCACTTGGAGTTGATCATGAGACTCCTTGAGTGTAGTATGAGCACTCTTCAAGGCCTTGTGAGCCTTGTCAAGTAGGTCAAACTCCTCTTCGAGTCTAGCATGGCCAACCCCAAGTTCGGCCTTCTCATTTTTAAGCATATTAGCAAGAACTTGAGCATGATCACGATCTTTCTTTAATTTAGCAAGATCTAAATTATGTGTCTCCTCAAGAGCCACTCTAAGATCTTGCTCTTCCTCAAGAGCATTAGAAAGATCGGCAATCTCATCGGCATAATCTCTACTATGCCCTTCCAACTTAGAGATAGTCTCCTCATGAGAGTCTATGATCTCATTCGCCTCACCTAATTGTTCCAAGAGAGCCACAAAGTGCTTCTTGGTCTCACCTTTGAGCTTGGCCATGAATTTGTCAAACTCATTTTCCTCCACCTTTGCCTCCTCAATTTCTTCCACACAATTCATCAAGGAAGGAGTGGAAGAAATGCTAGTTTTGATGTTGGAGGTTACCTTGTTGGTGGCCTTGGCCATGAGGCACTTGTGGATGGTGATGGAGTTATCGTTGGGGGAGTCGAAGAGGGACACCTTTGGTGACGGAGAGGTGGCGATGGCGATGGTGGCCGTAGCAACCCCTTCACCACTTGCATCTTCATCATCATCGGAGTCGTACTCTTCTTGCACCACCAAACTCTTTTGAGGCACCTTCTTGGTGAACTTGTTTTTGCTTGGGAAGGACTTGCCCTTGTCTTTACGGATGAGCTTGCCACCATTTTCCTCCCTATTCTCATACGGGCAATCGGCGACGAAGTGACTCACATTACCACAGTTGTAGCAAGTCCTCACACGTTGACTTTTGCCTTTAGAGCCATTAGTCTTGTTTCTTGAAAAGTTGGGCTTGGAGTTTCTTTTGTTGCCCCAAAATTGTCTTGACGCAAGAGCCATGTGCTCGTGGTAAGCGTATTTAGTGTCTTCGGGACAATCTTCATCCTCATATTCTTCTTCTTCTTCCTCTTCATGAACTACCTTGGCCTTCAAAGCAAGGTTGGGCTTCTTTGAGCGTTGAACACGAGCAAGTGCGTTGTCGGCAGTCTTGTTCAAAATGTTCATAGCAACAAACTCATCCAACACATCACTGGAGGACAAGGTGTGGAAGTCCGGTCTTTGACGAATCACGGAGGACATGCTCTTGTTGTAAGGCATAATGGCCTTGAGGAATTTGCGCTTGATCCAATTGTCATCCGTGTCCTTGCTCCCGTGATCTCGGAGTGAGACCGCAAGAGTAGTCAATCTCCGGTAAAGCTCACGAGGATCTTCATCTTCATTCATAACAAACTCATCGGCCTCATCAAGAATAACCTCAAAGTTGGAGCGTTGAATGCTCGAGCTTCCCTTGTACAATGAATTGATATGCTCCCATGCATCTTTGGCAAGAGTGAATGGGCGCAAATGAGGAAGCTCTTCGAGAGGCATGGCGGCTTGAAGAATGAACAAGGCGGATGCATTGAGTTGGTTGTCCACTTCTTCTCTTGGGGACAAGTTGCTTGGGTCATGCGGATAATAGCCTTGTTCAATGATTCTCCAAAGTTGAGTTGAGCTATAATTCAAATGAGACTTGATACGAAACACCCAATTAGCGAAGTTAGTCAAATCAAGCTTAGGAGGAGGACCATGATTGTTTATATGAGGCGAGGGGACCGGTCCTCCATAGACTGGGGGAGGGGGAACCGAGGTGTGTGTTCCCGTCCCATTCTTACCATGAGGGGAAGATATATGAGTGTCTTTAGCCGTTTCCTTGCCGGAATTGGCCTCCGATGCCGATGCGGCGGGATTAACCACAAGCAACGGATCGGGAGGAGACTTCAACCCCTCAAGGAGCTCTTTCATCATGGACTTAACCTCGGCCGTCATAGACGTCTTTAGTGAAGCCATAGCTTCATTCAAAACGTCTATAGTGACCGTGGTCAACTCCACGGCCTCGGGAACATTCCCAACACGCTCCCCGTCGTCAGCCATACTCTTCGGGTGGTGAAACCCTTAATAAAGAGACGAGGCTCTGATACCAATTGAAAGGATCGATATGGTTGACTAGAGGGGGGGTGAATAGGCAACTACCAATTTTTAGCTTTTCTTTAACAAATTAGGGTTAGCAACAAAATAGGTTGTCTAGATATGCAACTAGGTGAGCAACCTATATGATGCTAACAATTACAACACAAGCAAGCAAAGGATACAATACAAGTAGCAAGCACAAAGTAAAGGTAAGAGATAACCACAAGTGGATTCGGTGAAGACGAGGATGTGTTACCGAAGTTCCTTCCCTTTGAGAGGAAGTACGTCTCCGTTGGAGCGGTGTGGAGGCACAATGCTCCCCAAGAAGCCACTAAGGCCACCGTATTCTCCTCACGCCCTCACACAATGCGAGGTGCCGTGAATCCACTAGTGGTGCCCTTGAAGGCGGCAACCGGACCTTTACAAACAAGGTTGGGGCAATCTCCACAACTTAATTGGAGGCTCCCAACACAACCACGGAGCTTCACCACAATGGAATGTGGCTCTGAGGTGACCTCAACCGTCTAGGGTGCTCAAACACCCAAGAGTAACAAGATCCACAAAGGATTAGTGGGTGGAATCAAAATGTCTCTTGGTGGGAGTGTAGATCGGGGCCCTCTCCTCCAAACCCTAGCAAATCACCAAGGTCTATTGGCTAGGGAGAGAGATCGGGCACTTTTGAGCTTTGGAGCAACAATGGAGCATAGGAGGAAAAGAGGTAAGTCAACTTGGGGAAGAAGACCCACTATTTATAGGTGGGACAAATCCAACCGTTATCTTCCCCCAGCCCGCACTCAAGCGGTACTACCGCTCCTAGGAGCGGTACTACCGCTTGTGCGGTAGTTCCCGTTGTCCCGTGCGAGTAACAGAAAACAGGAGCGGTAGAACCGCTCCAAGCGGTACTACCGCTCATCGCAGCGGTACTACCGCTTAAGAAATCGCAGGACAGAGGAAACAGAGGTAGCAGGGTAGTACTGGAGCGGCAGTACCGCAGCAAGCGGTACTACCGCTCTACTACCGCCCCACTACCGCTTAGGGAAAAATAATACCAGAAGAAAATACGGTAGTGCAACGGTAGTAGGGGCGGTAGTACCGTGTCAAGCGGTACTACCGCTCTACTACCGCTTTACTACCGCTTAGCGAAAAAAGATGCCAGTAGAATTCACGGTAGAAGATCCGGTAGTACCGTGTCAAGCGGTACTACCGCAGTCCCAAGCGGTACTACCGCTTGGGTGAATTCAAATGGCCCAAAGGCAGATAGAAAGAATGCTCCATGTTGCGGGAAGGCTTTGTGGGTGCATATGGTTTGTGTACGTGTTGATTCCACCCATACCTTCCAATGCGGACCCCCTCTTAATAGTACTGGTTCCCTACGACTCAAATCCACCAAAAAGAAATCGTCGGAGAATAACCGTCTTCGCTCTTTATCATCGAGGGGAATAAACCGTCTCGTGCCACCTAATGAAATCTGAAATGCTCAAGGCACACGGTTAGTCCGCTAAAGCATTGTCATCAATCACCAAAACCATCAGAGAGAAATTTGCCCTAACAATAGGGGTGAACCCACTAAATTTCTCATAGCATTGAAAGTATCCAAAGTGGGACACATCAAGAAATTCCCTCCGGTAATAGTGTCAAGCAAAAATCTATACCAAGTAGTAATTCCCACATAAAAATTGCGAAGAAGAATGGTAGTGGATTGCTTACGAGTTGATCTATTTTGAGCATCGCAAATCCTCCCCTTTGTTTAAAATTAAGCACTTCATTTTCAGGGGTAATAGTAACAAGCGAAGAACTAGCCATAGTGGTGAAGCAAACAAGCAAATAAAAATATTTTTGTGTTTTTATAAAAAAAAAATAGAAGTGGGGGAGATGAAAACGAGAGGCAAATTCAAATAAAAAGGAAAATAAAATAAATGCAAATGGATGATAGTTTGTGCGAAGGTACTTGGTAATTTTGAGGATGTCTCCCCGGCAACAGCGCCAGAAATTCTTCCTGCTACTTGTAGACTGCGTTGGTATTTCCCCGAAGAGGAGAGGATGATGCAGTATAGTAGAGATAAGTATTTCCCTCAGTTAAGAACCAAGGTTATCAATCCAGAAGGAGAACCAAGCAAAATCACTTTAGCAGCACCTGCACACACAAAAGCAAACACTTGCACCCAACGCAAATAAGAGGGTTGTCAATCCTCTTAGCGGTTATTTGCAAGGATTAATTCTGATAGTGATAGATAAATAAACTAAAATACTAAATAAAATAAAAGTAAATAAATTGCAGCAAGGTATTTTTGGATTTTAATATATGATAAAACTAGACCCGGGGGCCATAGTTTTCACTAGAGGCTTCTCTCCGAGCGCAGAACATACGGTGGGTAAACAAATTACTGTTGGGCAATTGATAGAAAAGCAAATAATTATGACGGATTCATGGCAATGATCATGTATATAGGTGTAACACCCCTAGGTAATGAGCATAGTGATCATCTATTAATCATGCCAAGTCATCATCAATTACAATGCTTGATCACATTTGAATCATATCTCATTTCAAATTCCAACTCAATTGGAAATTCAAATATGAGGTGAAAATAAAAGTTGTTCAAAATTGGAAACTAAATAGTTCATAATTTTGGAAATATTCCATAACTATTTATGTTCAGGAAAACAACATCACCTAAATTCCCTAGATGCCTCTAACATCATGAAAACAATGCCAAGTCAGCATTTTAAATGCCATTTCCTTTATGGAAAATTCAAATGCAAACAAATGGCCTCCAAACTTTTTGTGGCAGTACTATATAATACATAGTATTTATTTGGACTAGTACCACATTTTACAAAAATCAAGTGGGGGCCTATCTTTTTGCAAAACAGAATGGAAATAAAAGGCAGAAAAAGAAAAAGGAAAAAGAAAGTAGCCCACTGTGCTGCTGGGCTTTAGGTCTACAGTACCCAGCCCAGCCCGCCAGCACCTCTTCTCCCTCCTCTGTTCATCCCCGCGCCGCTGTCGCCGCGCGCGCGATCACCGCAGCCGGCCCCCCCTCTCCTCTGCTCCACAGCAGCCCGCTACAGCGCCTCTGGAGGGGATAAGGGTCCCTCCTCGCCCCCGAGGACAAACCCCAGCCGCCCCATTCTTCCTCCCTCCCTCGATGCCACTCTCACCCGAGCGCCGCCATGGCTTCGCCGCCGTAAGCTCGCGGCCACCTTCGCCCCTGCGCCTCGCCGCCGTGTCAAAACGCTTCGCCGGCCTCGGCTACGTCCTCTGCACCGATCAACCGGAGCCGGGAGCCACCGCAGCGTCGTCCACGCCGTCGTCTTCTTCCTCGGGCACCCGGGATCGCCGCCGCCGTACGTCGCCGTCGAGCCTTCCCCGAGCCCACTTTGCGCAGCTGTAGGACCCTAGTGAGCACGGCCTCCTTTCCCCTCCGTTTTCGTGCCGTAGCTCGCCTCACCGTAGTTGCCGTGCTCGTCTCCGCCGCCGTGCTCGTCGCCGTCGCTGTCGTCACCGTCGAGCTCAACCGAGCACGGCATCGTGCTCAGCTCACCTGCGCGAGCCCAATGCCGCCTCTTACGCGCTCTGCCGTGCCCCGTAGCGCCATTGCCGGCCACGCCCGAACGCCGGCGTCCGCCACGCTGGTCGCCGCCGTCGTTTTGGGCCACCCCACGGCCAGCCACCGCCACTGCCTGACGCGCCTCGTCGCGCTCGTTCGAACGCCGCCACGCGCGCGTCAAACGGACGCCGGACGGCGAAACCCGAGCCTCACCCGTACGCGCCGCCGCGCGAAATGGTCGCCGGAGTTGCTCCGGCGACGGCGCCGACGTGGCCGCCCCCTGTGACGCTGACCGTGGGCCCAGCGGGCCTAGTTGACTAGGTTGACCCAGTCAACTATGCTGACTGGGCAACCCAGCCACTAACATGTGGGCCCCGCACAGTTTAAACGTTTTTAAAAATAAATAAAACTGCTAATTATTCTGTTAATTAAATTAGTTAATTAATCATTCACTGACAGTGGGACCCACTAGCTAATTAGATTAATTAGTTAATTTAATCTTCTGTTTAAACTAACTAGTCTATGACAGAGGGGCCCCACCTGTCACATTGACCGGTCAAAAGTCAAAGTTGACTGCTGACATCACCCTGACATCATGCTGACGTCATATTTCCTTTTCTGTCGAATTATTTAATTAAAACAATTCCAGAAAATGATTAAAAACTTTGAAAAATCATAGAAATTAAACCGTAGTCGGATCAAAAAGTTTTCTACATGAAAGTTGATCAGAAAAACAAGACGAACCCGAATATGCCCTCCATGTAGCTGTCACATGCCCACAACACCACAAACATGGAACCTTCCCCTCCGGTTCATCTGTTCGACAGATGCCTGAAGCCGGGAAAATATCCCCAGATATTTTCCCGCTCCGCCTGCAACGTGTAGTGCTGCATTAGGTCACCCCTAGCACAGCTTACTGACATGCCATGCATTTGTGATTGCATTTGTTGCTTGTATTTATTGTTTCTCCCCCCCCCCCTCTTCTCTCCGGTAGACCCCGAGACCAACGCTGCTGCCGAGTATGACTACGCCTCTGACGACCAGACCTTTTCAGCAGAGCTTCCAGGCAAGCAAACCCCCTTGATCATTCCAATATCGCCTATTCTTTCTCTCCCATGCTTGCATTAGAATTTGCTACTGTAATTGATTGCTCCTATTCTGATGCATAGCCTATTTTTGTAACCTGCTGATGTTACTTTACCTGTCATCCTAAACTACTTAGTATAGGTTGGTAGTGAACCATCTGTGGCCCCATCCTTGTTCCAGTTGCCCAGCTTTAGTACCAGTGCCCCGATCGAGGTGATCGATGGGCTGAGACCAGCACATCACCGCACACCCCCTAAGTTGTACGACTCTGCAGGACTACTATCGAGTGCCGAGGATGATACCTCGTACTGCACTCCGGATGATATCTCTGTAGTATAGCACATCGGTGGTGATTGCAGAGGGTGATTCCTCGCTCTCCCCTTCCCGATGATGACTCTGCCGTGCAACCCCTCAAGTGTAGACCATCGAGGGTGATTCCTCCTGGTTCTCCTTGACGGATTACGTCGAGTAGGAATCCAACGAGGGTGATTCCTCGGATTCCCCCTTGATGTGTTGGACACACGGTTACCATGACTTTTAATATAGATACTTGATAAAGTCGGGTCGGCCCCGAGGGGTACCCGCGAGTGATGTGGAATCGTGTTGACCATGAGGGTACTTGTGTGATGATTACGTGGCACGGCCGGGCATTCCTAGTCCTTGCCGTAAGTCCACGAGACGGGGCGACGGGACCACAGATCGTGGATCACTGATTGCCACCGCGAGCTCCCAGAGCATTAACGGGTTAGGATATGTGATTTGAGTAGGCATCTGGCCTTTTCGCACTAACCACCACGCAGGAATAAGTATGGGCACTCGGCGTCGTATGTATCAGCCGAAGCTCTTCAGACGTCAGCAGTTGAGCGGCGCGCGCCGGGTTGGACTGGGAAAGCCTGTGCTTGTATTAAGGGGGCTAGGTCTGCTCACCGGCTGTGTACGCAACGTGCAGGAGTGCAAAGGGCGATGGGCCCAAGATACCTGAGTGCTTAGGATGTAGATCGGCGTGCTGGCCTCTCTGTTGAGCCTAGGTAGGGCTGCGATGTGTCGATCCACCGAGGCCGGGCATGACCCGATAAAAGTGTGTCCGGCCAGAGTTAATCGAGCATGTTGGGAAAGTTGGTGCACCCCTGCAGGGAAGTATATCTATTCGAATAGCCGTGTCCATGGTAACAGGACGCTCAGAGAGTATCCCGATCTGCTACAACTAGAAATGGATACTTGTGTTGCTAAATGGATATGTTGGCTCTGGGATCGCTTTCTCGCAGGGAGACGAGGAAGGATCTCTGGGCGTTGTGGCTACTACTTACTACTTTATATTATGCTAATCTGCACACTTCTAATGCTGCAAGACGTTGAAGATGCTAGTCTTCGATAGGCTAGGCCTTTCTCTCTATTCTGGCATTTCTGCAGTCTAGCCCACAGATACAGCCTCTCTTTGATACTGATGCATAACTAGATAGTTCTGATGTAAGTCTTGCGAGTACTTTGGATGAGTACTCATGGTTGCTTTGCTCCCCTTTTTCCCCCATACTCGACCGTTGTGATCAGATGACGGAGCCCCAGAGCCAGCTGCCCCAGTCGACGACTACTACTACCCCTCCGGTGGCGCCTACTACTACGTGGAGACCGACGACCAGGAGAAGATTCGGAGGCTCCCAGGCAGGAGGCATGCGCCTTTCGATCTAGTTATCGTTGTTTTGCTCAGCCTTCTTAAGGCAAATTTGTTCCCTTTTATGTCTGTACTCAGATATTATGTTGTTTCCGCTGACGCTTGATCGCGAGCTTATGTATTCGAGCCCTCGAGGCCCCTGGCTTGTAATATAAAGCTTGCATGGCTTTTATTTGTGTTTAGAGTTGTGTTGTGATATCTTCCCGTGAGTCCTTAGGCTTGATCGTGTGCATTTGCGTGTATGATTAGTGCACGATTAAGTCGGGGGCATCACAATAGGCATCACGTCCGAGACAAGTAGACCGACTCCTGCCTACATCTACTACTATTACTCCACCCATCGACCGCTATCCAACATCCATCTAGGGTATTAAGTATGAAACAGAGTAACGCCTTAAGCAAGATGACATGATGTAGACAAAGTAAACTCAAGCAATATGATTAAACCCCATCTTTTTATCCTTAATGGCAACAATACAAATACGTGTCATGTCCCTTTCTGTCACTGGGATTGAGCACCGCAAGATTGAACCCATCACAAAGCACCTCTCCCATTGCAAGATAAACCAATCTAGTTGGCCAAACCAAATCGATAGATCAGAGAGAAATACAAAGCTATACAAATCATGCATAAAAGAGTTCAGAGAAGACTCAAATATTTCTCATGAATAATCTGATCATAAACTCATAATTCATCGGATCCCAACAAACACACCACAAAAGAAGATTACATCGGATAGAACTCCAAGAACATCGAGGAGGACATGGTATTGAAGATCAAAGAGAGAGAAGAAGACATCTAGCTACTAGCTATGGACCCGTAGGTCTGTGGTAAACTACGCACACATCATCGGAAGGGCAGGAAGGTTGATGTAGAAGCCCTCCGTGATCGATTCTTCCTCCGGCAGAGTACTAGAAAAGGCCTCCATATGGGATCGCGGAAGAACAGAGGCTTGCGGCGACGTAAAAGTTATTCGGGGTGGCTCTCTATTGGTTTCCGAATATTTGAGAATTTATAGAAGTGAAATTAGGTCAAACGGAGCCACGAGGGCCCCACAAGGCATCAGGGCGCCCCCCTCCTGGGGCCGCGCCCTTTTGCCTTGTGGAGGCTTCGTGAACCTTCTGGCCCCCTCTCCATGTCTCCAGGGTCTCTTTTGTCCAGAAAAAAATCTCCAAAAAGTTTCGTGGCATTTGGACTTCGTTTGGTACTGATTTCCTGAAAAACCAAAAACAAGCAGAAAACAGCAACTGGCACTGGGCACTAGGTTAATAGGTTAGTCCCAAAAAATGATATATAATTGCATGTAAAAACATCCAAGATTGATACTATAATAGCATGGAACAATCAAAAATTATAGATACGTTGGAGACGTATCAGTACGCCAGCTCGGTGGTCTTCATGAACTTTGGAAAGCCCCAAGATGGGCTTTTAGGGTCGAACACTTTTGTCACTGGGCACACCGCCTTAATCATCTGCCCCCTAACCGCATCCAGAGGCCACAACCTGTAGAACACCCTCACCACGGCGTTCTTGGTCAGGAGCTTGAGGAAGACAGAGGCATAACCTTGGCTCCCCTCGTCCCCGAAACCGCGGGGGTAGTAGAGGATGCACCATTTGTAGCCACCGATAGAGAATGGCGGAGAAAAGCGCAATTCACCTCTACCAAGGCCCTTGAGTAGGCTGTAGCCGGCAATCTCGAACGCGGTCGTGGCCTCCGTCGTCTCTTGTGTGCACCTTAATGGCACCCTCACTATTGAACCCTACGATGCTGCCATTGCGGGAGTTGGGAGGAGGAGGGGGGTCGGGGCGGGTTGAAACTCTCGATGAAGGCCCTTGGCGATGCTATTGGTGGTCGTGGGGAGGGGAGGGGGAGTGGCGGCGGCGCAGCGGAAGAAAGTGACCAGACGGATTGGGGGAAGGTCAGGGTTTCGACTTTGGAAAGGGGGAAGTTTTGTGCTGTTGTGTAGTGGTTATAGAATATAACATAAGAATTAGCACTAACTCTTATTTTAGGTTTTTACAGTTTTACGGCACGAGAAACAAGTGGTTCCCTGTTCGCACACAGCCACGTCACCGTGTACATACGATGTTGAGCGCGGTATGCAAGACACGTCACCGGAGGAACCTCCATTTCACCTCGAGCCTACGTTGGCGCCTCCGACATCTCAAGCAGTGCCGTTCGACTTCATCTACCACCTCAGCACTCTTTCCATCCTACCATCCCAAACATGTAGTATACCTCAAGATCGAGGATTGGCCAGTGTACCTGGTCCACAATTTAACCTGAGTCTGCTACATGGAGAACTCCAAGGAATTCTAATATACATGTCTGAGAGTTCACATCTGCAGTTCAGTACTACTGAAATTCAAACTACTGTGATCAGATTGTAAAGTACTCCCTCCATTCACAAATATAAGATGTTCAACTGATTCGAAAGGAAACTTTTGAAAGAGAGAGGGTTCCCATGACGGTGGCATGCACACGAAGAGCTTATCACCTAATTAACACATCGATTATAGCCCACGAAGCAAAGAGAAGAACCAATACCACGGGTTGCACAATCTGGAAAAGTGGAATAGCATGAACCAGGCATAAAAAGCTATGCATAATATTATCATACGGGTGAAATTTCCAATGATATGCTATTATCAACTATAAGCAGAATATCATGTCAATGTATATATAGAAAGTTCAGAATTTCAGGGATCAACAATCTTGTTTACTTTTCAGAAAGTTCTTTTTTTTTCTCAGTCTGGGAAAGTACAAATTAATATGGACTATTATGGATATAGAGGATAGATAACCAGAATGGAAACGGAAAAGGTTGAGGCACGGAAAAAAGTGTTAGTCAAATATCAAATTTTGTTTGGGCAATTTTTAAAAATGTCATTAACATATAAAAAATTGTTTTCTCCATTAAAAAATGTTTGTAACACTTAAAAAAATTACGCATGTTTTAAAAAATGTTCATGACATTTAAAAAAATGTTGGACGCCTGCTAAAAAAATGTTCAATATGCATTTGACAAAAAATGTTCAACGTGTATTCTAAAAAATGTTCAACATGTATTCAGATAAGTGTTCAATGTGTATCTAATTTTTTTCCCAACATGTATACAAAAAAGGTTCAACGTGTATTCAACAAAACTTGACATGTATTTAAAAATAGAAAAAACAAACAGGAAAAATAGAAAAACTAAATGAAAATCGATAAAAACTGGTAGAGAGAAATACAAAAGAGAAGTAGAAGAAAAGCTGCCAGGAACCTTCCCAAAACCGGATGGAAGGTTCCTCCAACTTCTCCTTAAAAGCTTCCCAAAACTATTAGATACCACATTGTTGGGCCAGCCCATTTCATCGATCCCTGTAGGTGAGCGCTGCTTATGTCCCACAACAAGCGAGGCATTGCATTTGCGATGGGATTGTGGCACTAATGTTGCACACAAGCCATAACAAGCCGCCCGTGATACACTAGGTTGTGCGGTCCATCGTCTATATTATCTGGCCCAACCCGGCGTAGGACATCGGGTCATGCTAGCTCCGCACGCAAACCGTCTGTCATGCTCTGCCTAGCCATCTGGCCTCGGGCATGTCAGAAAAATCCGGCCTAAGTCTCGGCAGACAGGAAGAGAGAGAGAGAGAGGGGGGGGGGTATTGCTTGGCATAGAAACACCTAAAAAATTTCATGAGGGTTATTTTTTCACACAAAAAGCCTTGAGCAAGATTCCCCGCATATGGTGACCTGTCAGGTGCGATTGTGACATGTTCACTCATATTTAACCAGTTGAAAACATCCCATGAGCTACACAACTATTGTGCATATTTGGAATAAGTTTATAGACCAATGGTGCATTTTTGTTGTTTCACTATCATTGCCTCATCGACAAAATCTCCTTGTCTTCACATTGTTTTCCCTCTTGCTCGTACCATTTCACAGGACCCCATCGGCGCTTCTCGAACAATCTCACATGTTTGTGCTCCACCTTCTATCCCTATCCACCTTCTCCCTACAGCCAAGCGAGGATGGACCTTTTTTGTCTCCATACTTTGATGTGGTTCCGTAGCCTAGCACGGGCATCTTACTAGTGTATCAAAAGTAACTAGATAGAAGCCAACCCATGATGGGCATGCTAAATTTAGCACCACTTCATAACCTTCTCCAAACAAACATGCCAAGGATCTTCCAGAACTGAAGGACAAGCAGTAGCTCATGCCAGGTTGGCGTACTAAATTTTGCGGGACTTAACTGTTCTCTCTAACAAATCGACAATGACGTCAGGAAAAGATCTTTTGAGAAGTAGATATCCTTGGCTTGCGAGCACATCATTCATTCTATTCGAAGAGAGCATAAATTCAATGCAAGCATGTTTGAGGTTGCTGCAATGATGCTGCGCAGCAAGAGCTAATATTGTCGCCACGGTCTCAACATCGAGACTCTTGCATAGCATGCCTTCACATATCATCTTCACCCTTTCCATCGCATACTTATCTGCAGCCACAAGTGCTTAAAAATTTCTTTTTTGTCATCATCATCAAGATCGACCATGTAAGGCAATGAATTCGTGTAGATGAAGTGAAGAAATGCCTTGAAAGTAGCAGGTTGCATGTCGTCGATAGTTATGTCCTTTGACTCTTTGTCCCTCGTAGCCATAGGCCCGTAGAACTTGGCATCGAAGACCGCCGACCGCATCGCAAGCAAAATCTTATGAGCAGAAAAGATCTCCCCTTGAACTTTGAAAGTCACGTCTGCTCCTTTCTTCCCCTCTAGCAATGTTGCAAGATTATCCGAAAGGTCAGAGGGTGGCACATGGATCTCGGGTGTTTCCCTGTCCTTGATAACACTGACTTCCCACTCGATCACGAGAAAATCGTTCCACACATACGCCGGCTCAGTGGTCTTCGTGAATTTTGGAAAGCCCCAAGATGGGCTTTAAGGGTCGAACACTTTTGTCACTTGGCTTATGAACACCGCCTTAATCATCTGCCCCCTAACCGTATCCAGAGGCCACAACTTGTGGAACTCCCTCACCACGGCGTTCTTGGTCAGGAGCTTGAGGAAGACAGAGGTGTAACCTTGGACTGCGTGGAAGAGAAGGAGAGACGGGAAGCGAGGAGGACGCCGTGGACCTGCAACACTTCCATCATCAACAAGTTCTTGCGAAGCTCTATGTCTTCACGGCCCTATTCCTCCGCCTTGCGAGCTATGCAACACGGTGACAGGGATCGGCTTCATCCCTGAATTCTTGGTTGACGAAGATGCCCATTGGTCCTCCCCTTCTCCCAGTGCTTTGCTGGTCTGCCTTTGCCTGTGGACTTTTGAAGAACCTGTGTTGATCTTGATCCCCTGTGAAAGTGCCTATGTGAGAAACTTATGCATGCTTTGTGAACTCGGTGGTTACTTTTATCCCTGATGATGGTTAGTAGTTTACAGGTCTGTGATTTTGTCCTATTTGCTGCCAGTTAGAAAATTACAGAAACTTATTAGCAGTTTAGTAGCTCATGGTTTGAATTTCGGTTCTTGTCATTGGTTTTTGTCTGCATTAGAAAACTATGCAACGGTTGTGTTTTGGGCATTCAAAAGTGTAGGAAGCTTCAAATTATAATGCTACCGCTTTTATACCCGCGGCTAGAATTATCAAGGCATGATGTATGTGTTTGTTAGCTCTCTCTAGTCTCATGAGCGAATTTGAAAATTTGAAAATGGGAAATCTAGCTAGGGCACAGGCAGATGAAGAGAAAAGCGAGGCTCTTCCTGATCAACTCAAACTAAATTCAGATAAAATTTGAGACCATCTCTTCTCTTCTTTTTCTTCTCTTGAGATGCATATACAGTACGGAAGAGAATACTCCAGCTTCATCTTTCCAGCTAGCTCATGGTCTCCACATCTCGATGGCTTCTATTTTTCCAGCTTCATCTCTTCAACGGCGCCCCTGGCACTTCCACGCGACGGCAGCGTCGCCGTGCGCCTGGATCTCATCGGACAAGTAGCGGGTGTTAGGTTGAATGACCCTCCCTCTCCCGGACCTCCGTTCCTCCGCTTGTTCCGCGTCTGGCTTCCCGCCCGCCGCCGCCGTCATGAGAGGCTTCGCAGCTTGGCCTGCTCCGGCTGCTGCCGGGGCCTTTCCCTTCTTCTGCTGCTTCCCGCGACCACATCCCGCTGCAGCAGCAGGCAGTTGAGCGCTGTTCGTGCCGGAGCCGGAGGAGTCGGCGGCCGAGAGACTCATCTCCTCGAACAGCCTCTCGAGTTCGGCGGCCAGGCGCGCGCGCAGGGCCACGACCTCCTCGGGCTCGGGGTCGACGGTGGCGGCCACGAGGACCTCGCCCGCGAAGTTGCCGGCCGGGATCTCCTCCTCGGCGTGCGGCGCGTCCGTCGCCTCGCCGCCCTGATCCTCCAACGATTCCAGCACGGCTTTGAGGGACTTGAACTTCTGCTTCTCCGGCCATGGCGTCTCCTCCCCCGATCCTCCCGCCTCGAGCTCCACAGGCATGTCGTCCGCCTCCAAAGTCGCCGGCCGCATGACCTCTTCTGCGGTGGCGTCGTGAAGGCCGGGCTCCTCGACCTCGTCAGGGAGCACCACCTCGGACGACCCGGGAGCTTCCCCCTCGAGCTCCACAGGCACATCCTCGGCCTCCTCCTCCTCCTCCGTGGCGCCGTGAAGGACGGCCTCCTCGGCCTCGTCAGGAAGCACAACCTCGCCCGACCCCGGCACTTCCCGCTCGAGCTCGCCAGGCCCGTCGTCGGCCGGCCGCGCGGCCTTCTCATCGGTGGCGCCCTGAAGGTCGGTCTCCTGAGGGAGCACCACCTCGCCATCGTCGCGCTGCTGCGCGTAGTCGAGCTCTGCCCGCGCCTTTGCCAGCTCCGCGGCGTCGTGGGCCGTGAGGATAGCCACCTTCTCCTCCGAGCCTGTCTTCGCCGTTGGCTCGCCGCCGGCATTCGCCTGGGCTAGAGGAGGCGCATGCGGCGGCAGAGCCACGCCTCCGCGCTTCTTGCGCAGCCTGCTTTTGCCTTTCTTGCCCATGTGTACCCGAGCACGCACCAGTCTGGCTTTCTCCATCTTATTAATAGGCTGCTGGGGACGGAACGCGAACGGCCGGCGGCCGGCGGCGCGAGAACCCAAAGGGCATGACGTCCCGAATTTCCGAAACCGATGGATGGATATGCTCATGCATGGTCGTGGTGGGATCGGTGGAAAACAAATGGAGATTGATTGATTGGGGATGTGAAAGGATAGATTGCGGTGTAAATGCTTGATTAATTGCCGAGAATACGCGTGGCCATGCAAATGCATGCAGTACTATTTTCGTCTCCCGCACGCACGCAAGCAAAACAAAGCAAACCTATGACTGACTATTCGTCGGGTACCTGAAAACAATTCAGCCATCAGTCACTTATCGCAGGAACCACTAAATCTTAATCCAACGATCCAAAACAGATTGTACGATCCATCTTCAACCCCCTCCTCTCTTCTTCCTCCCGCAGCCCCGCTCTAACTGCCGGCCTCCACCATCCGTGGCCGTCAATACACTCGATCTGGTGGCACATGGAGCCAAATTATAAAGTTTCTTGATGCAACCTTCTCTATCCATTACATGTGTTGCGCTATTCGTGGAACGACGCACCCAGCCTATCTTAAAATCATCAAGAGTTTGAAATAGTGTTTTGAAGACATATTCTTACCATTATCAGTTCTCTTACGCACCCGACTCCAAAAAGAGCCTCCTCACATTGATCTCCATGGCCAATTTGATGGCACGGCGACAGCCGAGCAGTTCTGCAACCTCGGTATCAGCAACCGAAGGGAAAAATGGCATGCTCCCGCCATGAAGTTTCCATTATTGTCCCGCAGAACGTGCATCCGCCACCATATGCTGACACCTTGGACATAGCCCTGTCGTTGTTCGCTTTAACCCAGCCAAAAGTCGGCGCCTCCCATCGCTAAGTTTGGGAGCACGGCGGTGCACCCGTGTCTCCCTTCTTGATGCTTTTCCACTCCTCAACCAACAGCAGATCCCTCGCCAAAATACCCGTCGGATTCTCAATTTTCCTGCCATCCCGAGCGTTCTTCCGAGCCAGCCAGAACTCATAGAGCCCCCTGAGCAGCGGCAGAGCTATAGCAAGGCTACATGGGCCATGGCCCGCCCAGCTTTGTAGCACTTGCACCTATTACAGCTAGCCCATGGGCCCAAAAATGGTTGACCATGAGCAATCTCTCCTACAATCTGGCCCGCCCAATTTTTTGCTGTAAGTTTCGCCACTGCCCCTAAGTGGGGACCCTATATGGCGCCTTCAGAGCCAGTTAAAGGGTAATTCCCCAACCGACGCACCCCCCCCCCCCCTCAAGCGCTGGGCCAGCCCCTTTATCTTTCTTTTTCTCTTTCATGTTAAACTTCAAAAAAGAAGAAGATGCGAGCGCCGTGAATCGAACTCGAGATCCATTCCTTCAGTTCAAATCGCAGTAACCAACTAGGACATAGGACAACTCAACTCGTACGCCCATTTACTTCTTTTTCCCTTTTTCTTCATTCTTCTGTTCGCGGTTCGTTGATTGGTTTCTACGCGTTTTTTTATTTTATTTTTCTTGTTCCCTTTTTTGCTTTTTAAAATGTGTTAAATTTTTGCAAATTTCAAACTTTCTTCAAATTCGTGAACTTTTTCTTGAAAATCTGCCATGTTTTTTTCAAAATCGATGAACTTTTAAAAAAATGAAAAATTGTTTCCAAGTTGTGAACTTTTTTTTCAAAATCGTTGAACTTTTTCAAATTTGTGAACTTTTTTTCAAAATCAATTAATTTTTTTCGAATTTGTGAACTTTTCTTCCAAATCGATGAACTTTTTTTCTTCAAAATTGGTGAACTTTTTTCATATTCGTGAACTTTTAAAAAAATTGATGAACTTTTTTCAAACTCCATGAATTTTTTTCAGAATTTTGAACTTTTTTTCCATGCTGGTGAACTTTTGTATTGCAACTCTATGATTGTTTTTTCAAATTTACGTTTTCCTTTTTCAGGTGATTTATATGGGTATAGAATATATGTTAATGTTGTACAAAAGGAAGTATTCCCTCCGTCCCGAAATACATGTCCGAGAAATGGATGCATCTAGACATATTTTAGTTCTAAATACATCCATTTCTGCGACAAATAATTCCGAACAGAGGGAATAGAACTGTTTTCGGCTTGTAGACAACTAAGCGAACTTGGTCCAGTGGTTATTGTGCGTCTTCGCCTGATGACATTGGCATGCGGGTTTGAATCCCACGACACCCATATTAATGCTCAAAATATTGTTCTTCGCGTCTGTTTTTTGAGCAGGCTGCTGGGCCGGCCCGCTAGGCGTTGCGCGCGAGCACCAGCAGCGCTATGCGGCGCTGAAAGCACTGAATAGGAGCTCCCGCCTCTGAGCACCACACGATCCTCTCCTCAGTGTGCGCTCGAGCAAGCCACTGAAGCATCCATCCACTGGGAGCTCCACCAGTGGTGCAGCTACCATCTGCCGCAAGTCCTCCCAAAACAACTGGGAATGTGAGCAGCCCCAAAATCTATGAATGATCGATTCCTCTCGTCCAGAAGCTACACACACTAGTAGAAAAAGGGCCTTTAGTCCCGGTTCTGGAACCGGGACAAAACGATCGGGACTAATGCTTAAAATCTTTAGTCCCGGTTGGCCTACGAACCGGGACCAAAGGTGCTCCACGTGGCCGCCGTGGGGCGCCCAGGCAGGAGGACCTTTAGTCCCGGTTGGTAACACCAACCGGGACTAAAGGGTCTCCACGTGGCCGCTGCGCAGCACTCAGGCAGGAGGACCTTTAGTCCAGGTTGGTAACACCAACCGGGACCAAAAGGCAGCCACGCGTCAGCAGCTCGCAGGCGCTGGGGTTTTTTTTTTTTGAAAGGGTGGGGGGGGGTTAGGGGTTTTGGAAGGTTTAGGGGTTTCATATGGTGTTAGCTAGCTAATAGAGAGAAGTGACCTCTCTTTCTCCGTGCTTGGTCGACGCTAGCTACTACATATAGAGAGAACTCGACGCTAGCTAGTAAGCAAATGAAGGAAACCATTAATTACACAAGATCGTCATGAACATATACAGAGAGAAGTGACCTCTCTTTCTCCGTGCTTGGTCGAACAACAAGTTTTCGTAAATCTATCCGACGCTACTACATATATACAATATAACATCCCTGACATCATCAAGCGCCAAACTCCCATTGAATTTCCGTATGGCATTCTCCCTTTTCATGTATGACGTGGTCAAGAAAGAATCCCGCCAATTCCTCTTGAATTGCTCATATGCGATCATGTGGTAGGAGTTCATCCCGCATCTGCCAGATCTAATTTAAAGAAGGGGGTCAATACATATATATGAATAAAACTCAACACAATTGATGGTAATAAAATAAAATTGTGAATATTGTTTACATACTTCAAATTGTTCTTCGGATCTGCCCCGCTCAGAGGTCCTGTGGCGAATGTACTCGCAAACGTAGTATCCACATAAATTATTCCCGGGTTCCTGCCACAAGAACTTTACGAGAATAGAGTTCAATCAAACTGATAATCAAGCACGATAATGGTATTGATGAAACTAGAATCAATGAGAGATGCGTGGAACTAGGTGTACTACTTACTTTGGGGTGTGTAAATCGCAGCTCGTTCTTCAGACCCGGAACCTGTGCGGTGAACTGTTTCCAAACCCTGCCAGGCAAAGAAAATGATTACTTGATATCAGGAAATGAACGAAAGTTGTCGATATGGTCCCGGTATTGATTGAACTTACTTCTGGAGCATTGCAGTCATGTCCGCATAATTCTTGGGATCTTTACGTCTCGAGTCTAAGACAGTTACTACTCCCCCGTCAAGCTTAATGGATAGCAGAATATAGTGGAACCTGCGCACGCATAACTCATCAATTACAGTACTTAACCTCGAGTAAGCGAACCCGAATATGCAGAAGACAGTAACACTCACTTGAAGTTGTAAGGAAAGAGTATTTCCCTTTTGTTTTGATGTCGAAGGAACGCTTTTAGCAAGTTTTCCTCGGTTTCTTTAACATTGTTTTGTACCGTCCATTCATTTACGGTATTTGGGCTAATGAACCCAATGTCATAGATTTGTCTTTTTGGGTATTCGACGATCTTCAATCTGCATAATATAGTGAGGATAATTATATATACATGCAATGAACGAGCTGAGCTAGAGACTTAATTACAGAAGTAATACTTACAGACAGTAGCAAGTCATGATTTGTTTGTCGAGGGCCTCTTGATTGAATAACTGAAATAACTCCACAAATTCAACAGGCATCAGGTCGACTCCAATGAGGTCGTGCTCATCTTTAATTCTCACCATCAAACTATCGGACCCATTCTTCCTGCAGCTTTCCAAGTACCACTCATGCAATCTTCGCATCATCGTTGTTAGAGGAGGAGGATCAGGTTTGACGAGAGGCTTCCCGTGCTCGTATCTAAAGATCTTTACTACCTCAGCCGTTTCAAACTGTACATCATCGCCCACGTAATCACCAAGAGTGGTACCGGGCAGTAGCCCCGGATGATTAGCGATATCGCCAGACACCTTGAGCGGGGGGCACGATTGCTTCTCCTGTTCGCCGAGCTGGGGAATTGTTTTCCCACTTCTTCGTCTTGAAGCACTAGCAGTACTTCCCGACCGCCGCGCTTCATCATATGTCTTTTCAATACAGCGGTCATAGTTGGATTGCGGCGGAGGCGGTGGTGGTCGCTTAAGGGCATCCAGAGTGCGCTTCGCTTTCACCGGATCTATTGTTTCCTTCGGAGGTGGACGTTTCCGTTCAAAATGGGCCTGCACTTCGGCAGCACTGATGTCCTTGTTTTCCTCGTCAGTCCTCTCATATGGTAACTTTGGAGGAACCCTGAGGCTTGGACCATATTTGAATTTCTTCCCGCCTTTTGTACTGCTAGCCGCCGGAGCGGCGGCGGCTCTCTTCCGCTGTTGCTGACGCGCCGGAGCCCGCTGAGGCGGCGGAGACCGCTGACGCGCCGGAGACAGCTGCGGCGGCGGAGACGGCTGACGTGCCAGAGATAGCTGAGGCGGAGGAGGATTCTGCTGAGGGGCCTCCCCCGTTAGAGTCCGCTGAGGCGGCGGAGACGGATGACGCGCCGGAGACGACTCAGGCAGCGGAGATAGCATAACTGGACTGTGAGGAGGAGTCTGCTGAGGATCCGGCTGCGTCTGCTGAGGCGGCGTCCAGTTTGGAAGCTTGATGTACTCCTTTCTCCATAGGCAGGTACTCCTTAAGGCATTTTCTAGAAGATCCTCCCCTTCACCTGTAGGGTAGTCAAGCTCCAGCCCCTCAAATCCCGCCATTATCTCATCCACCGTGACAATAGCATAGCCATGTGGAATCGGACGACAATGGAAAGTTCCCTCAGTTCGAGGAGGTAAAACAGAGCCGACCGCTGCCTTCAAGGTCAGGTTCTGGCATTTCGCCATTAGCACACAATGTTCAGCCTGCGTGATACTATCCACGGGGTAGCGAGGAGCCGTGATATCAGGCTGAAGGAGCTCCGTGGAAGCCATGCTGCTTCTCCGCTGAGATGGTGGGGTAGCTTCTGGGGCAGTGTCGAAGGAAGGATCTTCGTGCCGCTGAGATGGTTGGCCGGTATCTCGCTGGCTCTCAAGTTCCTCTAGTTTCGCTAATCTTGCATTGATCTTCTGCATTTCGCTTGCTTCCGCTTTCTTCTTTCTCTCTCGGCTTCTATAACCAGCGCTGTCGGGAAACCCATACACCCACGGAACGGAGCCTGATGTGCCTCGTGTTCGTCCAGGGTGTTCAGGATTCCCAAGGGCCTGTGTCAGCTCGTCATTCTCTCTATCGGGATGTAACCTCCCTTCCTGCGCTGCCTGGATTGCTTCCTCAAGCTTCTTGACGGGTATTGCAAGTTGAGCTTTCGTCCAAACACACTCCCCTGTGTCTGGGTCCAAAGTTCCCCCAACCCCGAAGAACCAAGTCCTTGACCGATCTGGCCAGTGCAATGTCGCTAGTTGGACCCCTTTAGCAAGCAGGTCTTGCTCAGCTTTGTCCCACGTAGGACGGGCTTTGCTGTAGCCACCTGACCCCGTAACATGGTGATACTTCTTCTTTGCAGCATTTAGCTTATTTGTCGCTGACCTTTGCTTGCCCTTGTCCGATTTCTTGTAGGCCACAAATGCGGGCCAGTGATCTTTTATCTTCTCATATGCACCGGTGAATTCTGGAGTCTTGTCTTTCTCGACAAACTTTTTGTTCAAATCTTTCTTCCAGTTCTTGAATAGTTATGCCATCTTCTTAAGAGCAAACGCCTTGACCTTATTCGGATCCGCCTCTGGTGGTAGGCTGAAATTTGTCATCAGCAAGGTCCAAAGATCATCTTTCTGTCTATCCTGGACATAAGAAACTTCAGGGTCCTTCTTCTTATTCCATTCTTGGATGCTGATCGGGACGATGTCCCTAACAACCACTCCGCACTGATGTATAAATGTGTCCCTGCTCCGCTTGGGAGCAATCGGTTGGCCATCTCGACCGACTTCTTCGATCGTGAACCTTTCATCCTGGCGCAACCTTTTCTTCGGGCCTCGTCTCCTTACGGAAGTTTGGCTCGATCCGGAGGGCTAATTAAAAGAAGAAAGAAGCGTTAATATATGTACATACAAAACAATTAATGCATCAAGTCAGCAGAGGCTTAATTAATATATGTATATATACCTCGCCGGACTTTGCAACAGTTAAGGCTCCCTCCTCTGTTCGGTCACCGGAGCTGTCATGATCTCCTTCCTCCTCCATTCGGTCACCGGAGCCATCATGATCTCCTTCCTCCTCCACTCGATCACCGGAGCCGTCATGATCTCCTTCCTGACCATCGATGTCGTTGAGAAACGACAAGGTGATATCACCTTCGTTGCGGATTATATCCCCCAACAACTCTTCTTTTTCTAAGTCTCTGTCCATAGTTTCTGCAAATATTACAACATGGCAATATACAACCATGAGAGATGGATTAGTGGCAAACATAGACCTAGCTAATCTCAACAAGGAATCATATGCATATATGAGCAATGGATTAGTCGCAAACATCATGCAAAGTTATCGGGGGTTATACTTTCGAGAGAGGATACTTTGCGGACCGCCTCTCTCATGCATGTCCGACGTCCCCCCTCATGAAGAAGTTATCGGGGTTATGTTTTAACTACCCCCCCCCCCCTCATGTCGAAGTTATCGGGGTTATGTTTTAATGGAACAGAATTTGTTAACTTGACATTAGACGTCAATAGTATTATACATAACAACAATGCTATATGATATTATTGTTGTAGCGTTATATATAAGACCCCACCTGCCACCTTCGACAAACGGGTAGGGGCAGGAGGGGGTAGGAGATCGACAATGCTCTTTCTTCTAGGGTTTGGATGGCCTCCAGATCGGTTGGTCGGGCGAGCGGACCGGGAGTAAATTTTGAATATATGAGTTGTTACTCCCTCTCTCCCATAATTAACCTTAGTAAATTTCATTATCATCATGCCCATTTAGTAAAGTTGCCTCTCCCCGATTTAGGCAAAGTAAAACTTAGTAAGATCATCATGCCCATTTAGTAAAGTTGGCTCTCCCCGATATAGAAAAACAATATGCATACATCCATGGATCATCCATACATCATTGCTCATATATTCAAACTTAATATGAGTTTTAGCAAGATCATCATGAACAAAAATTTCTTTGAACAAAAAAAATTTCTATGTACAAATTTTTTTTGTATGAACAAAAAAACTCATGAACATTTTGTAAAGTTGCCTCTCCCCGATTTAGGCAAAGTAAAACTCAGTAAACTTAATATGAGTTTTAGCAAGATCATCATGAACTTAGTAAACTTAGTAAACTTAATATGAACAAAAAAAGCATACATCAATGGACAAAAAAATTTCTATGAACAAAAAAAAGCATACATCAATGCATACATCCATGGATCATCCATACATCTGCATATACATACATACACCATCCATACATACATCAATGGACAAAAAAAATTCTATGAACAAAAAAAAAGCAGAGCAGGGGCGGCGGCGCGGCAAGCAGAGCAGCTGGGACGGCGGCGGCGGCGGCGTCGGGGCAGGACAGGGGCGGGGGGAAGGGGGGCTCACTGGGGGCGGCGTCGGGGTAGGGGCAGGGGCGCGGCGGCGTCGGGCAGAGCAGGGGCGCGGGGAGCGGCGCCGGCGTCGGGGTAGGGCGCGCGTCGGGGCAGAGGGCGTCGAGGGCGTCGGCGAGGGCGTCGACGGCGAGGTGGAGCAGCCTGACGGCGAGGGCGTCGATGGCGAGCTCGGGCAGCCTGACGGCGTCGTCGGGGGAACTGCAGATGGGGATTGGAAATTTCCTAAGTGTGCGCTTATATACCCCCCCCCCCCCTTTAGTCCCGGTTGGTGGCACCAACCGGGACTAAAGGTACCCCTTTAGTCCCGGTTCGAGCCACCAACCGGGACCAAAGGTAAATTTCAGCAGCCCAAAGGGCGGGAAGCAGAGACCTTTGGTCCCGGTTCGTGGCTCCAACCGGGACTAAAGGGGGGCCTTTAGTCCCGGTTGGAGCCACGAACCGGGACCAAAGGCCTGCGGCTGGCACGGCGTCGGGCGGGTGGATGTTTAGTCCCACCTCGCTAGCTGAGAGGCGTCGAGAGTGGTTTATAAGCGCGGCTGCGCCAACCCTCTCGAGCTCCTCTCTAATGCAGGCCTACGGGCCTAAACGCACTCTCTCTGCCTGTGGGCCTACTGGGCCTGCTGCGGGCCTGCATCCTGGCCCAACTAGCGGGTTGGGTTTCTAGTCGTATGCAGGCCGTGGTGGCCCAGTAGGCGGCATTTTTTTTAATTTTTGTTTTTTTTCGTTTATTTATTTTCTTTTGTTTCTAGTCGTATGCAGGCCGTGGTGGCTAGTAGGTGGGCCTTTTTTTATTTTTTGCATATGTTATGTTTTTAAATTTTTAATGTTATTTTTTGCATATGTTATTTTTAGTTATATAATTTTAGTTGCATAAATTTTATATAATTTTAGTTGCATAAATTTTATATAATTTTAGTTGCATAAGTTTTATTTTTTATTGATTCTTTTTAGTTGATTCCTTTTGCTATTAGAGTTTTATAAAAGCTTTTTAGTTTTCTATTAAAGTTTGTAACAAAAACTACTTTATGAAAATTCTTTTTACTATTAAAGTTTTTAACAAATAAATACTTTGACAATTTTAGTTAATATTATTTTGATTATTTTTAGTTCATTCTTTTTGCTATTAGAATTTTATGAAAGCTTTTTAGTTCATTCTTTTTGCTATTAGAGTTTTATAAAAGCTTTTTGATTCATTCTTTTTTATATTAATTCATTCTTTGAGCTAAATGAACCTGAAATTGAAAAGCAGTACAAATGAACTCTGAAAAGGTTGAAAGTTGGCATGGTATCATTATTTCATCCACATAGCATGTGCTAAAAAGTTGAGAGGGTTACGGCAAAAACTGGATGCACTTCGTGTACAAAATGGACAATCTCTTTCGAAGTATCACGGTTTCGGACGAAAACTCATATGTTACAAAGGCATTTCATTTCTTGACATGTAACTGCAGTGATATTCTAGATCAAAGCCATCATCAGAATAGTTGTGGAGAGAAACTC
The DNA here is from genome assembly GCA_039707655.1 of Elymus sibiricus. Classification (NCBI taxonomy): domain Eukaryota; kingdom Viridiplantae; phylum Streptophyta; class Magnoliopsida; order Poales; family Poaceae; genus Elymus; species Elymus sibiricus. Next base: position 381,170,134 of record CM077674.1, on the reverse strand, counting down.
TTCACTTTTTCTTCGCGTGTGTCCCTTGCTTATTGCGCCGTAACCATGGATAATCTTCATCGTTTAACAGGGTGCTTGGGTCAGCCTTCACTTTGAAGGGAGGAATTTCATGAAACTTTTCGTAATCTTCAGACATGTTTGTCTTGCCCTCCACTCCCACGATGTCTCTTTTCCCTGAAAGAACTATGTGGCGCTTTGGCTCATCGTATGATGTATTCGCTTCCTTATCTTTTCTTTTTCTCGGTTTGGTAGACATGTCCTTCACATAGAAAACCTGCGCCACATCATTGGCTAGGACGAATGGTTCGTCTGTGTACCCAAGATTGTTGAGATCCACTGTTGTCATTCCGTACTGCGGGTCTACCTGTACCCCGCCTCCTGACCGATTGACCCATTTGCACCGAAACAAAGGGACCTTAAAATCATGTCCATAGTCAAGTTCCCATATGTCCACTATGTAACCATAATATGTGTCCTTTCCCCTGTTGGTTGCTGCATCAAAGCGGACACCACTGTTTTGGTTGGTGCTCTTTTGATCTTGGGTGATCGTGTAAAATGTATTCCCATTTATCTCGTACCCTTGGTAAGTCAATACAGTCGAAGATGGTGTCCTGGCCAACGAGTACAGCTCATCTCCAACAATGTTGTCACCCATGAGATGTGTTTGCAACCAACTGCCGAAAGTCCTGATGTGTTCACATGTAATCCAGTCGTCACACTGCTCCGGGTGTTTGGAGCGCAGAATATTCTTGTGCTCATTGACATACGGGGTCACCAAGGTAGAATTCTGTAGAACTGTGTAGTGTGCTTGAGCCCAAGAATGCCCGTCCCTACATATTATTGAATCCGCTCCTAGCGTGCCTTTTCCAGTCAGTCTCCCCTCATACCGCGATTGAGGGAGACCAATCGGCTTAAGGTCAGGAATGAAGTCAACACAAAACCCAATGACCTCCTCTGTTTGCCGACCCATGGAGATGCTTCCTTCTGGCCTAGCACGGTTACGAACATATTTCTTTAAGACTCCCATGAACCTCTCAAAGGGGAACATATTGTGTAGAAATACAGGACCCAGAATGGCAATCTCGTCGACTAGATGAACTAGGACGTGCGTCATGATATTGAAGAAGGATGGTGGGAACACCAGCTCAAAACTGACAAGACATTGCACCAAATCATTCTTTAACCTTGGTAGGATTTCTGGATCGATTACCTTCTGAGAGATTGCATTGAGGAATGCACATAGCTTCACAATGGCTAATCGAATGTTTTCCGGTAGAAGCCCCCTCAATGCAACCGGAAGCAGTTGCATCATAATCACGTGGCAGTCATGAGACTTTAGGTTCTGGAACTTTTTCTCTGCCATATTTATTATTCCCTTTATATTCGACGAGAAGCCAGACGGGACCTTCATACTGAGCAGGCATTCAAAGAAGATTTCCTTCTCTTCTTTGGTAAGAGCGTAGCTGGCAGGACCTTCATACTGCTTTGGATGCATGCCGTCTTTTTCGTGCACACGTTGCTGGTCCTCCCGTGCCTCCGGTGTATATTTTGTCTTCCCATACGCGCCCAAGAAGCCTAGCAGGTTCACGCAAAGATTCTTCGTCACGTGCATCACGTCGATTGCAGAGCGGACCTCTAGTTCTTTCCAATAGGGTAGGTCCCAAAATATAGATTTCTTCTTCCACATGGGTGCGCGTCCCTCAGCGTCATTCGGAACAGATTGTCCGCCAGGACCCTTTCCATAGATTACTTGTAAATCCTTGACCATATCAAGTATGGCATCACCAGTACGAAGGGCGGGCTTCTTTCGGTGATCTGCCTCACCTTTGAAATGCTTGCCTTTCTTTCTTAAGAGATGGTTGGTCGAAAGAAATCGACGATGTCCCAGGTACACATTCTTCCTGCATTTGTCCAAATATATACTTTCGGCATCATCTAAACAGTGAGTGCATGCGTGGTATCCCTTGTTTGTCTGTCCTGAAAGGTTACTAAGAGCAGGCCAATCATTGATGGTTACAAACAACAACGCATGTAGGTCAAATTCCTCCTGTTTGTGCTCATCCCACACACGTACACCTTCTCCATTCCACAGCTGTAAAAGTTCTTCAACTAATGGCCTTAGGTACACATCAATGTCGTTGCCGGGTTGCTTAGGGCCTTGGATGAGCACTGGCATCATAATGAACTTCCGCTTCATGCACAACCAAGGAGGAAGGTTATAGATACATAGAGTCACGGGCCAGGTGCTATGATTGCTGCTCTGCTCCCCAAAAGGATTAATGCCATCTGCACTTAAACCAAACCATACGTTCCTTGCGTCACCTGCAAAGTCCCCCCACCTTCTCTCGATTTTTCTCCACTGCGACCCGTCAGCGGGTGCTCTCAACTTCCCGTCTTTCTTACGGTCTTCTTTGTGCCATCGCATCAACTTGGCATGCTCTTTGTTTCTGAACAGACGTTTCAGCCGTGGTATTATAGGAGCATACCACATCACCTTGGTAGGAACCCTCTTCCTGGGGCGCTCGCCCTCAACATCACCAGGGTCATCTCGTCTGATCTTATACCACAATGCACCGCATACCGGTCATGCATTCAAATCCTCGTACTCACCGCGGTAGAGGATGCAGTCATTAGGGCATGCATGTTTCTTCTGCACCTCCAATCCTAGAGGGCATAGAACCTTCTTTGCTTCGTACGTACTGTCGGGCAATTCGTTATCCTTTGGAAGCTTCTTCTTCATTATTTTCAGTAGCTTTCCAAATCCGTTGTCAGATACACCATTGTTTGCCTTCCATTGCAGCAATTCCAGTGTGGTACCGAGCTTTGTGTTGTCATCTTCGCAATTTGGGTACAACCCTTTTTTGTGATCCTCTAACATGCGATCGAACTTCAACTTCTCCCTTTCACTTTGGCATTGTCTCTTTGCATCAACAATGACCCGGCGAAGATCATCATCGGGCACATCGTCTGGTTCCTCTTGATCTTCAGCTTCCCCCGTTGCAGTATCACCGTATTCAGGGGGATAGTTGTCATCATCCTCTTCTTCTTCGTTGTCTTCCATCATAACCCCTCTTTCTCCGTGCTTGGTCCAAACATTATAGTGTGGCATGAAACCCTTCTCAAGCAGGTGGACGTGAAGGGTTTTCAAGTTAGAGTAATCCTTCGTATTCTCACAGACAAGGCATGGACAATACATAAAACCATTCTGCTTGTTTGCCTCAGCCACTTCGAGAAATTTATGCAGGCCCTCAAGATACTCGGAGGTGCGTCGGTCACCGTACATCCATTGCCGGTTCATCTCCGTGCATTATATAATTAAGTGTATCAAAAACCATTACAGAACATCATGAATAGAGAAGTGACTAAATTAATACAAGTTCATCATCACATTAAAACCAAGGTACAGTAGTGATCAAATGTTATTACTGAAAAAATAAATAAATAAAGTTCATACATATATAGTTCTCATAGAACAACATATAGCTCTCTAGAGCATCTAATTAAAACATACATTGAAACTATGAAAAACAACAACAAATGCGATCATAATCGCAACTAAGGTAACAATTGATCCAACGGCATAATGATACCAAGCCTCATTATGAATGGCATATTTTCTAATCTTTCTAATCTTCAAGCGCAATGCGATCATAAAGATAATATACCACATCCGAATCATAGACAGGACGAGGGCCGACGGGGGCGGATACCAAAGTCATGGCACTATATAATAACAAACAATAATAAAAGTAAGAAAATTATACAAGTATCTATCTAAATCATACAAGTAAGAATTTTTTCTTTTAAAAAGAAGATAAGAACAAGAGGCTCACCACGGTGGTGCCGGCGACGAGATCGGCGCGGGCGATCGACGGCGGTGAGGACGGGGACGGGGATGGCACCCTACACATGTGCAGACTCTAAGAAGTTAATTTCAGCTCAAATTGTGCATCTAAATCAAAAGAACTCCCACATACACTCCTACACTAAAACCCACAAACCACTCTGCTTCTACAGCATTTGAAATGAGCTAAACTAGCAGTGAGAGATGAAACGATGAAGTTGCTAACCTTTTAGAACACTTGTGTAGTTGGTGTACCGCCAAACCTAGACAAATCTTGGGAAAAATGGAGCTGGGAGGTCGAGCTTGGAGAGGAGAAAGCTTAAGTGTGACTCGGGCATTTCATCGAACACCTCATATGCATAGGAGGTGAGAGCAGAGCAGCACACACCTCCCACACCGGCCGGCCAAAAAATAGAGGAGTGAGCGGGCAGGAGAGAGCATATATATAGGCATCTCTTTAGTCCCGGTTCGTGGCTAGAACCGGGACTGAAGACTGACCTTTAGTCCCGGTTTCAGACACCAACCGGGACTAAAGGGGTTGCGCCAGGAGCGAGGCCCTTTAGTCCCGGTTGGTGGCTGGAACCGGGACTAAAGGTCCCAGCCGAACCGGGACTGGTGCCTGCCGAGGCCCGGCCGGCGTCATGGCCGCTCGAACCGGGACTGATGCACGCATTAGTCCCGGTTCGTAACAGAACCGGGACTGTTGCTCTGATCTGGCCTGGACCAATGCCCTGTTTTGTACTAGTGACAGAACATTCCCTCTTTAATCCTTCTACTCCCTCCGGTCCTTTTTAGTCAGCATATAAGTTTTCTCTGAAGTCAAAGTATGTCTACTTTGACCAAATTTATATAAAAAAATATCAACATTCACAATGCCAATCAATTTTGTTAGATTCGTTACGAAATGTAGTTTCATAGTATATATATTTGATATTGTATATGTTGATATTTTTTAATATAAATTTGGTCAAACTTTACAAAGTTTGACTTGACACAAATCTAATACGTTGAGTAAAAAGGACCGGAGGAAGTATGAAGCAGTTCTGTCCCTACAGCCAGCCCGTTCTTGATTAGTCTCCATGCATGCATTTTCACCTTGTTTGGAACGTCCGCCTCCCAAGGAGCTAGTCATCCCCGGTGCATCTCAATAGGATTTGAACTGGACGCATGAGCGGCCTTAGCAGCAGTCATGGACATCTTCAGATGGTACGCCGAGTGAACAAAGAAGCAAACATTTTTTGTATATAATTCAGGTCCTAAAATCGGTTGTACCTTGACTACCCACACTTATCTTTCGAATCTCCGTTGCTCCACTCTGAGGAAACACTAAATTAATTGGACCCCGATAACGCATGAACGTTCGGTTTTTTATCATGGCAAATCGAACGTTTTTGATGACAATTGTATTGACGCGAGGATGGCAAGTTTAGTTGACATGCATGGCAATTTTAATCACCGTCGAAAATGTTCGATTTGCCATGGTCAAATCCCGAACATTCGGGATTTATCATTTCCGAAAATTAATTTGTGATCGTCCCACCCATCTCCATGGTCATTTAGCAAGTCACGGACTGGTGATGGACGGATGGAATCTCCCACCCACTGGTGATTAGAACAATGCCAGCCGCTACTTCTCTCACTTCTACCGCCTACGAGTATCCAAGCTCCAAGAGTAATAAAGATCAAAGGGGAAAGCTCAAGATTTGCTCAAATCATGATTTTCTTCGGTCAAAAGAGAGAGAAGTAGTGGATAAATCAATGAGTGAAATCTCTCTCAAGAAATGTCACAAATCTCTCCGGGCTCCAAGATTTGATGTAAGATAAGTGAGAGGGAGCCTTTTTAGTGTTTTAGGGTTTGTTTCGAAGTGTTGGTCAACCCCTCCATGAAATGGTGGAGGGTATATATAGCTCCCCATGAACTAGTCGTTTGAGGCAATTTTTCTGCATGGGCCAGGCGTTCGGCTAGGAACCCTGACAGTCCGGCCACTGAAGTATCATGCACAAAAGGCATGAGAACACAGCTAACAGGGCATCAATCGAATGTCCGACTAGCTGCCCGAACAGTCCGACAGAAGGCCAGACATCCGAGTAGCAGCCTAGACAAACCGACTTGGTATATATTTAGCTCTTGTTGTTTTGATTCAACAAGCCGGAAGACCGGCATGCATAAAGCACTACACAAGCCAGAATATGATTGTCGTTGTTGATGATCTGAAGTTCACATATGTGTTAGCTGGCTAGAAAGGATCAACCCATGATGCTAACATTATTACTGACAACATGGTTCGACCTAATGGGGTCAATATCCCCGAAGGTAGGTTGTACCTAGGAGATGTTGGATATGCATGTTGACCCGGTGTTCTTCCAGCCTTTGAGAAAAACAGGTACCATCTCAGCGAGTTCTCTTGTCGGGACTATCCTAGGACAGCTGCCGAATTGTTCAATCTCAGATACTTTAGCCTCAAAGTTGTGGTTGAGATGACATTTGGTTCTTTGAAGAATAGTTTAAGATTCTTTATCAGAAGACACTCCGCCTTTTCCCCACCCAAGTTAAGCTTGTTCTTGCATGTTGCATTCACCATAACGGGATCTTAGAATGGGGTTATGATGAGTTTGTGGAATAGGAGGACGATATGAGGGCTAATGATATTGATGACTCGGACCATGGTGTGGAGGCACATGACAATGAAGCTTGGAAGAACAGAAAGGTTGGAGTGGGCTCAAGCAATGTGGGCCAATAGAGGGGAAAAGGCAAAAGAAGAAGAAGAAAAAGAAGAAGAAGCTAGGACGAACGTTCCCTGATTGAGTCATATGACTATTATTTCGTATTGTCATTTGTTGGTAGGTAGGACGAACTGCCATCTCTTTAGTAGCTAGGACTGGAACGATGTTAACTTGGTACTGCCTTTGTATATTGTGTGGTAAGGTCACCACCAGTGAGAAGGGGTGACCACAACATTAGACTCTGCATCAACTAAACGTCATGTCTTGCACCTTCACAATCATAACCCCAAACCTTTGGCAACCAAATGTCATGCATCAAACGACCCCGTGATGCAATGTAGGCAACCAAATCATGTGCAAACACATGGTTTATAACCTGTATTTACCCGGCCAGGCCGAGTCCAGCCACATATGCAAATAGGCCAAAATCGATGCAGGTAACCAAACAGGCCCTTGAGCATGCATGGGAAAGGCGGTTGGAGAGAAGTCTGGTCTATGCGCCATCCAGGGATGCCTCGGGTCTGTTATGCGGTATTTGCAATGATGGAGTAAAACACATGTTCGGTAATATACTGCAACAACTCTAGAAGGTGCGCTCACAATTAGAAGGTCTGCTAAGGAATGGAGCGGACAAGGCAGAGATAAGGAACGTCATGGACAAACTATTGTAAATGGAGGAAATGCTATGGCTACAAAGGTCGCGAATAAATTGGTTGTGGGAAGGAGACATTAATACGAAGAAATCACCGAAAAGTTGTATGTCAAGCAAAGAAAAACAAAACTTGAAGATGGAGGATGCAGATGGGAACCAGGTATCCTCTGCAATTGAGCATAAACAATGATAACGACCCTTTTCCTAGGTCTGTTCACACGTGATCCAAATCTGAACCTAGAGGATATTGTTGGTCTCTTCAAAACTAAAGTGACGGGGGAGATGAACACTATGGAGGGATTTCTCGGACAGGCAAATATCTCTCACACTCTTTGAAATTGGGTCGTTAAAAGCGTTGGGTACAGATGGCATGCTAGCAAGGTTCTACCAACGTGATTGGGGAATCCTGAAAGAATAAGTTATTCCGGATGTTAAGCTCTTCTTTGCGACGGGCAAGATGCCGCCCATCATCAACCATATAGCCATCACCCTCATACCAAAAGTGGATAATCCAGCCGGTCTAAAAGAATTCCGTCCCATCAGCCTATGTACCGTGTTACACAGAGTGATTGTGAAATGCTTAACAAATAGATTCCGACCAATCTTGGGAGAGGTTATATCTGTCAATCAGAGTGCTTTTGTACCCAAGAGATTAGTTGCACCCCTTCTCCAAAACAAGGGTCATATTTTTTGGTTCATCATTCATGCACCCGTTCTCCAATCCAGACGTCTCGAAAGACCTTCTCCCTGCATAGTTTGAGAACAAAACAAAAGTATGCGGCGGCTCTATTCTCCTAACCTAATAATGTACCAAATCTCAAAATGGTGATCTGGTTCTATGCAAATAGGATAGTGTAAGTAAGAGTGAAAATAAAGGTGGAGGAGACCGACTACCTTGCAGAGTGGCAGGGGCGATGTTCTTCCATGGAGGTGAGGCGCGCGGAGGTCTATGGACGGCGACCTTGTCTAACGGAGTGACATGGAGAGGGGCGGTGAAGACGACACTCAAGACAGAGAAGGGGTGGGGGAGGAGAGAATGACGCCGATGACCTTCAAGGGAGACGACGACAATGCGGTCAGGCGAGGGGGTATGGAGAGGGGAGACACCTTGGGAGGAGCAGCCATGGCGGCACCCAGGGATGACGATGGGGCGGGGAAGGAGCAAACGGCGGCAACTGCAACAATCTAGGAGTAAAAAACTTTTCAAGCTTTTTTTTTGCAGCTATAGATACTTATAATACTCCATCTGTCCCATAATATCAAATGTCAATCGTATGAGTATATTGGTTATAATAACATACTACCTCCGATCCAAATTAACTGACGCAGCTCTAGTACAACTTTGTAAAAATTATAATAGAAAATTATCATTTGTATATTTATTCTGGATTTAAAAATCCACTCGTAGTTAATTTTTTCGCACATTGTAGCTCCGATGTTCTATTGACACGAGAAGTTTGACATCCATATGCTGTTTCATTTTTATTATTTTGCGGGGAATATGGTGTTTCATTTTTGGGAGAAAAAAAATGCTCGTGCGCGGATAACGAAAACGCAGAGGATTCCCTCCTCTACCCGTCTTTCGAAAGTTTCGCGTCTCCCTCCAAATCCCCCGATCCGCGCCGAACCCAAAATCTTCTTCCCTCCCCGCACCGCCCGATCCGACGGCATCGCACACGGCCACGTCACCGATCCGTGGCCTCGCCCTCCCCACCAATCACGCGCGCTCACCCTCCACCATATAACCCACCCCCGCCCCCGCCAATCCACCACCAATCTCTCCGCCCCTACAACCCCCCTCACTCCGGCCATCTCTCCGGCGACCACCGCAGCAGCATCCCCTCCTCCCCACACCGAAGATGGCGACAGCAGCGGCCGGCGGCGGGAGGGGCAAGCCGAAGGGGAGCAAGTCGGTGTCGCGGTCGGTGAAGGCGGGCCTGCAGTTCCCGGTGGGCCGCGTCGCCCGGCACCTCAAGGTCGGCCGCTACGCGAAGCGCCTCGGCGCGGGTGCCCCCGTCTACCTCTGCGCCGTCCTCGAGTACCTCGCCGCCGAGGCCCTGGAGCTGGCCGGCAACGCGGCGCGCGACAACAAGAAGACCCGGATCTCGCCGCGCCACATCCAGCTCGCCGTCCGCAACGACGAGGAGCTCAGCCGGCTGCTCGGCGGCGTCACCATCGCCGCCGGCGGGGTCCTTCCCAACATCCACTCCGTGCTCCTCCCCAAGAAGGTCGGCAAGGGCGCCGGCACCGGCGGGTCCGCCTCCCAGTCCCAGGAGTTCTAGAGCCTTCGAGATCTTGAGGGTAGTGTGGCGTGGCGATGGTGCTTTAGGTTGGTAGATTAGTTCTTGGCCAATGTTCTTGTTGGTGCATGTATCGAGGGTGGATCTGGTTGGAATGGAATGCTTGCAATCTGGTTCATGTTTGCTGTCTGTGATTTGTCCATGGTACTGAATGAAACTGTTTTTTTTTTCTGACAGTAATTCGCCATGCTTTGTGAATGCCCTAACCCTTTTGATCTGGTTAATCTAGTTCTTTTTGCTAGTCGCTCCCTGTCAATGTTAATCTGAATCAAACTGAAATGCTGGTGCAGTACTTCCTGCTTGCTGAATGTTTCACATGTTCAGCAGTTTGATTCTTTTTGCCACAGGGAAATCCCTCTTGTGGATGGATTCAGTCCAAGGTCCACCAAAGCCAACGACTGCAGATCGTTACACAACATGTTCAGTGTTCTTGTTTTTAAAGTTGCACACAGGGACTTCAACATCTATACAGATTGTTTACTGAAGAACAGACTCTGTTTACTCTGAAGAACAAACACTCTGTTTACTGAAGAACGAACCCTACACAGGTACCGGCGGTCATCTATCCTTGCCTCCCAAACTTTGCCAACCTCCAAATCTACTTTCAACTCATCCCTCTGGGAATGGGAAAAGAAGGAAGTGATGGCAAAAAGTTTACAGGGAATGTATATTTTACCTCTTTGTTTGCTCGCTGATAGAGGGTAAGTTTTTCAAAAAGGGTTCCATCCTCTGTTTCTTTGTTCAACTGTAATACCATAACACATGTATATATTTGTTACAATTTGTATCAAAAATATATTGTGGCATAACATGTAGTCACATAAATGAAACACAATAACGTTACACATTCTTTTTTGTGAGAATGAAAAACTGGGCCAGATAATCGCAGTAACTGGTGATACAACCATCTGCACGTGTCATTGACAAACTAAATATTTGCTGCTGATCGGGCTGCAGTATCCGAAGGCTGCAGGTACAAACTCAGTTATAAATACTTTTTGTTGAGGGAAACAACAGGACTCTGCTGCGTGTTTTTTTTTTAATAATAGTACAAAAGGTTTGTACAACAAAAAGAAAAGAAAAACTATGAAAAAACTATACAGAAACAGAACCTAGAGCTAGAAGAAAGAAAGAGGTAATATCACTGGAAGTCATATAACTTGCGTTCGATGATCAGTTTGGTTCTAAAACTTGCAAAATACGGATCTGTGGCCACTTAACTTGTCTCAATGTGCAAATACAGTGCTTTCAACTGTATGCGGTTGCGGGCGTATGGCCTGCACACGTGGCGAGCCAGTGTGGCGTAGGCCCGCGATAGAAGTATTTTTTGCAGATAACTCCCTTGCATTTTATTTATTTACGTTCAAAATTCCTCAAATAAAATGAAAAGCTGTAGTGAGTGAGATTTGACCCCACGATCGCATAGATAGCCACCAGACCAAGGACGCTAGACATTTAACATGCACAACTATTTACGTCTTATATATCTCCTAGGTCGGAACGTACAAATTAAACTAAATTCAAAATCTAAATGAAAAAGGGGAGAAACGCGGCTCAAACCTGTGACCTCCTGGTCGAATGGGTGGGCTAACCACGAGACCAGGTTGCACTTTGTGATTGAAAAGGACAAACAATATTTATGTTGTCAGTTCTTATGTCATGTCTATCCAAAACCAAATTTATGATTTTTTAAGGTTTTTCTTTTAGAATAGTGAAACATTTCAGCGTGAGGTAGCTGAAGATTACTTACTATATTTAGGTTGAGTTGGCACTTATCCCAAGATAATAAGAGGGTGACTAAGGCTACAAATTTGCACACAGTACTTAACTTTAAATATAGCTTCTTCACAAAAGAAATTTTATATATAGCTGGCGGACTTGGGGCTCATAAACTTGAAACAATACAACACATAGCACTCTTATCTATATTATCTCTAAGAAACTAAAATCAAGTCTATCTTTAGCTAATTGACGAGGCGTATACTTAGATTGCAATGCCTAAAAGGATATCTGAACAATGTAAATGCACGGAAATCCAGTTCGGCTCTTGGGAGCATATGCTACTGCCCATCAAAAATGTTTTTTTGCAAATGTCAAGATCTTTTTAAAAAATAGATGTGTTCATTGTCACACCAAAATGCTATCTGTAAATTTTTAGGAGGAAAGATTAAGTATTTTGATCTGTGAAAAAAAAAGAGTCGAACGACAAATGTTACCTCCAAATGTTACACTTACTTTTGTTTTTTTCACCGACGAAGCATCGTCATCCTGTTTCGGATGAAAATTGTCAAGCACGCTTGTTACACTAAGAAGTACATCTACAAAGAAAAATCTGAATTTTTAAATTTGATTTACTATTTATTTTGAATTTACTGTTCATCAGGGAGCATATGCACTCCAGAGCCAAAACGGCCCCGTAAATGCAAAGCAACATAAAGAAAACACAAGATACATAAGAATGTAAGTTATTTTTTCTAAAAGAATATAAGTTATTTTCTTACATAAAACAAAAAAGAATATCGCACAACAAACGTTTGGATCGGTTTATAGCACTGTGGGGCTCCCCGTTTTTGGTTTGGATTTAGATTTTATTTTGTACGGTCTTCAAAGTAGATATAAAGTATAATTGTGCAAGTTAAACGTGAAACATCTTTGATCTGATGGTTGTCCATGCTAGGCTGTTAGCGGGGGATTGTGTGTTCGATCCACATCAGAGATACACTATCACTCTCATTTTCATGAAATCAAGAACAATTTTTGAAAATCATGAACATTTTTTAAATCTCGTGAACATATCTGAAATCGTGATCATTTTTCAAATTCGTGAACATTTTTACAGATTTTTGAACGTTTTCTAAAATCATCAACATTTTTTGAATCCATGAACATTTTATACTATTTGCAAACGTTTTTTTTTAAATTGTGAACATTTTTTAAAACATTTTTCTTGAATAGGCGAACATTTCTAGAATCGATGAACATTTTTTGGAAATTGGTGGAACAATTTTTGAAATTCACGAACATTTTTTTAATTTACGACATTTTTGATATGCATGATCATTTTCTGAATAAGCGAACATTTTATGAATCAACAAACTATTTTGTAAGTCATGAACAGTTTTTGAATTTTTAGGATATTTTTCAATTCATGAACATTTTATGATTTGGTGAAATTTTGTTCAATTTCATTAACATTTTTGAATACATGAACTTTCATAAAAAAAATCATGAACATTTTTTGATTTCCCGAACATTTATTTTCAAAATTGTGAACATTTTTGAATATACGAATATTTTTTAGGAATCGCGAACATTTTCTGAATCCACAAACATTTATGAATTATTAAACATTTTATTTCAAAATTCTATTTTTTTTCCATCTTCGGAACTTTTTTGAAGTCTCAAATTATTTGAAGTTGAAAAAAACAAAGATGGAAAAGAAAAACGAAAAAGTTCAAAATTCTAATTTTTTTCTCTAATCTTCTGCATATAGAGGGGCGGGCGGGGGGAGAGGGGACAAAAGTCAAGCTCACAAGTCCGCCAAACCTAATTTTTGGATGGAGTCGCTCAAAAACCAACATATATAGTCGCCCGCTGTGTGCGCCACATTCGACCAATACTACAAAGTCGCCTACCCCTTCCAGTATATAGTGGTTTTGCTTTTTCATGCACTAACTTTGACAAACCCAGCACGCTAAGCCACCCACGCCAATCAACACACGGATTCGCCTAAACCCCAACATATAGTTATCTGCCCTATGCCTCATAACCGACCATCCGTTTTAAACTAAGTCGTCAGGCCACCGCATGCATGGACTCGCCTACAACCACACCATATAGTTACCTCCCTAACTAACCCAAACACACTAGGTTGCCGACGCCTAAACCACAATATATTGTCGCTCTGACGTCCCCACAAACCGACCCAACTGGGTTGAACTAAGTTCCCCATGCCACATCATGCATGGATTCGCTTATCGCCGCACCACATAGTCGCCTCCCTCATGTCGATCTAAGTCGATCGGTCGATCTAAGCCACCTAAGGCACACCGCTTTGCACAGAGTTACCTACCACCCAACTAATAGTCACCCTTGTCCGTCTACACACATATAGTTAACCAGTTGAACTAAGTCGCCCACGCCCATCACATGCACAGAGTCGCCTTCCCCTCCCCTCGCCCACCCACTACATAGTTGCATCGGCCACAAGCAACTCGAACTAAACACATACACCTAAGTCGCCCACGCCTAATGCACGCGCGTAGTTGCCTAAACCCCAACATAAAGTCGCCTGCCCACCCCCACAAACCGATTAACCGGGTTGAACTAAGTCGCCCACGCCCATCGCATGCATGGAGTCGCCTACCCCTTACCCCACTACATAGTCGTCTCGGCCACAAGCAACTCGACTAAACCAATACACCTAAGTCGCCCACGCCTAATGCACACACGGAGTTATCTAAGCCCCAACATAAAGTCGCCTGCTCACCCCCACAAACCGATTGACCGGGTTGAACTAAGTCGCCCACGCCCATCGCATGCACGGAGTCGCCTACCCCTCCCCCTACTACATAGTCGCCTCGGCCACAAGCAACTCGACTAAACCAATACACCTAAGTCGCCCACGCCTAATGCATGCACGGATTTTCCTAAGCCCCAACATAAAGTCGCCTGCCTACCCCCACAAACCGATTAACCGGGTTGAACTAAGTCGCCCACGCCTATTGCATGCACGGAGTCGCCTACCCCTCCCCCCTACTACATAGTCGCCTCGGCCACAAGCAACTCGACTAAACCAATACACCTAAGTTGCCCACGGCTAATGCATGCACGGAGTTGCCTAAGCCCCAACATAAAGTCGTCTGCCCACCCCCACAAACCGATTAACCGGGTTGAACTAAGTCGCCCACGCCCATCGCATGCACAGAGTCGCCTACCCCTTCCCCCTACTACATAGTCGCCTCGACCACAAGAGACTCGACTAAACCAATACACCTAAGTTGCCCACGTCTAATGCACGCCCGGAGTTGCCTAAGCCCCAACATAAAGTCGCCTGCCCACCCCCACAAATCGATTAACCGGGTTGAACTAAGTCGCCCACGCCCATCGCATGCACGGAGTCGCCTACCCCTTCCCCCTACTACATAGTCGCCTCGGCCGCAAGCGACTCGACTAAACCAATACACCTAAGTCGCCCACGCCTAATGCACGTGCGAAGTTGCCAAAGCCCCAACGTAAAGTCGCCTGCCCACCCCCACAAACCGATTAACCGGGTTGAACTAAATCGCCTACTATATAGTCGCCTGCCCATGCGCCCGCCAAGTACCTACTTGACTAACCTCACACACTAAGTAGCTCAGCCCCTAAACCAGTAGCAGGTGTGACCGGTTCAGTTATTGTCGCATCAGATATGACGGCTGGAGCAACACTTCACTCCCAAAACTTCATGCCCAGGAATGGAGAACAAATCATCAACCAAGTCTGGCGACTCGCCCAAACCCTCAATCAACGTAGGAAAACTAATAGGAGGAGCTTGCTTGCAACAGGGAGGGGCATCAACATTTTCGTCATAGTCATCAGGGAGAGTTTTCAGTACAGTGCTAGCCATCTATGAGCTAGCCATCTATGAAGTAAACAAAAGAGGGTAGATCAACAATAGATGGGAGGAAAGGCAACTTTTGGATCTTACATTCTTCTTTACAAGTTAATTTTCTCCAAAAAATCAAGTATATGTTTAAGCACAAATCGCCCCAAGTCTTACTTTCAACAAACAACAGTTTTTTAGCAGCCTCTGTTCAATTCAGCAGGATTAATGTGTAACCACTATGGGATTAATTCAAACTTCAACAGGGGATTTTTGAACAACTCTTCCAAATTCAACCTGCAAGTTTCTTTTACTTTAGCAACCACTATGCTTTCTAAGAGTTTCATGAACTTTTTAAGGGTTTCTTCTTCCACTATACTTTTCTAAGGGTTTCTGCAAGGGTTTTCTAAGCAACCACTATGCTTTTTTTTTCTTGCAGAGGCCATGTGCAACACAGTAAACAACACAAAACAAGATCTCAACATCTTATCTAGCAACCAGATTCAACAAGGAAGGGGGGAAGAATAGGCAAGTTGCAAAGATCCAAATTAAGTTGCAAACACGTAGGGTACAGGAAGAGTTTTTGCAAACTATATCACATGGGAGATAGAGGGGGAGAGTTCTAAACTCTAATGAATGTGTGGACAGGATCATGTTTTTTTTGCCAAATGAAGGTCCTTACTTGGATCTGGTGTGTTTTGGGGATTTGCCTAATCCGTGACAATTTTTTGAAAATGATTTTCCACAGTTTTGCCTGTTCTACAACTAAGAGTTGCAGGCAAATCGCCTTATTCTTTTTCTCAATTTTTTTGCCTGAATTGTTTCTGCCTTTCTGGACAGGAGCTCCCTCTGGCTGGGAGAAAGAGTGTGGGAGGGAGAGGAAGAGTTGCAGTGATTGGTGGGGGTGGGAATTCACGTGTGGGGGCTTTTTCGGCAGGACGTGGTAACCTGGGGGAGGGGTGAAACTACCTTTTTTAGTGGGAGAGTGGGACCGCAAGTGGGCTCTTTCCTAAAATGGACGGCCGCTGGATCCTGCTAGACAACAGGCGCGCGCTGTCTAGTAGCGTCCTAAAACAATTGTTTTTTATACTAAGCTTTTATATTTATTTTAAACTAAGTGTATCATATTACAATTTTAATTAATATAATTTTTTTCTATTGCTTATCCACATAACAATTTTTTTCCAAAATAATAGCTATATTATTCATTGTTATACAATTGCAATGTATATGATGTGATGCTCTCTTATTCTTGTTTTCATTTTACACTTAATTTGTATCCTATTGGTATATGAATAGAAGATTATATTGTAGTCTTGTTTCTTTTATGCTTGGAAGTATAGTATAATTTAGGTGCAAGTGTATTTCTATTTATAGAAGTGAAAGGATGGATCACACATGATGTGGTGCTTGTTTACTCCCTGTTCCCATTTTACACCCAGTTTTTATCCTATCGTTATATGAATAGAAGAATCTCGTGTAAATGAGTGTCTAGCACATGTGTAACTCAAGTGGGTTCTAGAATTTATGTTTGCATATGTTGGTGGAAATTGTGTTTATCCGATCTCGTGATCGAGGTGGTGGAATCCACTAGTGGTCCACATCAAAGTCTATCCCAATGGATTAGGAAACAAAAAGCCAAATGGGATTTTTTAATGCCAAGAACTAATAATCCAGTTAAGATTAGCTTACAATAATCTGAACTTGGGTAAATCCCTTGTGTCAATCTTATTCCTAAATTGTGCACACACTCCTTGCTCTTCAAAATCCCCAAATCATGACTATTGCCGCTAAATCTCCGCAACAATGAATAAATAAAAATAGAAACAGGAAAATACAAGAAAAGGGAAAATGTACCTTGACACGATGAAGATTATTTGAAAAATATTCATCATGTATTTCAGAAAATGTTCAGTGTATTCTAGAAAAAAATGTTCATCGATTTTCAGAAAATGTTCGTTGAATATTCAACAAATTCCTTTGTTAATTTGAAATATTATTCGTCCCGTATTATAAAAATCTTCATCATGTTATGTTTAAAAACACGATGATTTCTGAGTACACTACAAACATTTTTTAAATACACGATGAAGTTTTTTCAAAATATACTATGCACAATTTTAAAATATCTGATGTACATTTTTTTATTTCCACAAATACCTAGTTCATCTTGATGGTACTACCCAATTAGTGTTTTGTTTAACCATACCGTTTCATCTAGTTTCTTCAGCCATGGATCCTTTAAACATAGCACGATGTTCAATCGACAACAAGAGAGGTCGGGTAGACCGAACTTGACATGAGAGGAGTCCGTAAAGAGGGATCTGAAGGACTGGAGTATCACCAGAGAACTAGCCATGGACAGGGGTGCGTGGAAGCTTGCTATCCATGTGCCAGAACCATGAGTTGGTTGAGAGATCTTATGGATTTCACCTCTAGCCTACCCCAACTTGTTTGGAATTAAAGGCTTTGTTGTTGTTGTTTCTGTATATGCACCAGAGACCTTGTACAGTGTCATGACATACATTCACCACTAGAACGCTTTTATTTGAATTCTCGGCCTATACCGCGGCCAAATTTTGTCTGTCCTCCAAATCTCGAGCCAGCCTCCGGATCCCAGCCCTCATGGAGCTGCATACTCTTCAGTGACGTTGCACTTGCCGTGGTCATCAATCCCGTCAGGAACGGCCATACTGCCGTTGTCTGCATGCATTCCACAGCAAACCACGAGCAAAACGACAGGTCAAACAAACAAACTTGCAGAAAACACAGGAACTTGAGACCTGACATGAGCTCAACTCAAACAACACGGGAAAGAAAGACAATTAACCCGGGGTTGACAAGATCGGCCAGTGGCATCATGGAAGGAGTCCCCATGGAGCACCTCCAGACCTCTCGCCGGTACATTCTCCAAGGGTCTCTTAATTTTCTTTGATAAAGGTGTATTTTATTAGCTTAAAATGGAGCATCAAGAAGATACAAACACAATGAGCACAAACCCGACATCTGCATAGTTATGATGCACACAATCAACACCAACACACATAAAAACTCGCCGATAAATAGGAAAGTCATGTAAGGGCATCTCCAACGGCAATCCGCAAATTTCCTCCCGCATCCGTCCGCGGACTGGGGGGACCGCATACATTTCAAACTCTTTTTCAACAAATCGGATGAAATTCATGCAAACACGGCCGGATTTCATATAAATATGACAGATTTCATACAAATCGGACGAAAACGGTTACATTTTGGAGATATTTTAACTAAAAAGGTAAAACTATGTGCACGTACGGTCGCACGGAGCTCCACTCCCACGACATGTGGAGCGGCGCGCTCTATAGCGGCATGAATGTGGGCAGCTGACGACGGGCGGGAAGCACGCGCGGGAGGGGGGGGAGAGGTTTTTGGTGGGCCAGGGCGGTCAGAAGCGGGCGTGAGAACGGTCCGGACTCCCGCAAACCTCCCCCACGTTTGTCTCCGGTTTGCGGGAGAAATCGCGTCCGGACCGCTCCGCGGACTGATACAAGACCGCGTCGGATGGCTTCCGCGGTCCGGACAGCGCAATCTGGACGGTTGCGGGAGGTTTACGGGTCGGCGTTGGAGATGCCCTAAGACCAAAGTTATGCATAGGCGGGAGAATAAAAAACCCCAATGTTATGCACGTCTTGTGGTGGTCGCAGTAACACGCAGGGAAGTCGAACCCCAGCGTCCCCTGGACCACGAAGAAGGAGACCAGCATGGCTAGGGCAAGGGTCCTTCCACCGCAAGGTGCCATCGTGCGATCGAGCTCCCTAGTTGCAGCGGGAGTGATCGATGATCTGAGATAAGTCGGGGTGGGAGGGCACTGGGAATCTGTGTTGAGTAAATAGGCAATTTTTCGATAATTTAATCCAGGAATAAATCACTAACATGACGCTGACAGTATTAATCTCGTACTGGTACCTAACCATGCAAGCTCGTACTACGCAAATAACCGATTCATCTACGCATACAGCAAGCAAGTAGGAAACAGTAATGAACAGAAGAGGGATAAACAAGGTATACCCTCCAGTAGGCCAGTTGGCCGCAGCAGCGGCGTTGGCGGCGGCGGCGTCCTCGGCCGCCTTCTTGTCAGCTTCGGCCTTCTCGGCAGCGGCACGGTCGGCGTCGGTGGACATGGCGATGCAGACGTAGAGGAAGTAGACGGACGGAACGGCAGCGAGCAGTCGCGTAGTCGCTCCCCAAAAACCTAATCGCCCCTCTCCCGTACAGGATCTAGAGAGGCGGGGTTTCGGAGGCCTGCTCTCCCGTCGACCGTGTACGCGGCGGACGGGATGGGATCACCGGCGGCAGCAGCAGCAATGGAACGGTGGACAGGGGCGGAGCGCGTGGAGGCAGATGCGATCTGTTCCGTGACGGCTAGGGTTGGCCAACGCCTCCAATATGTAGGCGTGGCCGGGCGGAGAGACGTGGGCTGGACCCACGTCCGAGTCGGTAACAGCCCACGATCTGACGTCTCAGATCGTGGTTTGTCTGTCAAGACTTCTCCGTTCCTGACCGGTAAAAATAAAGCGCATAGGTGTGAGCTCGGCTCGGCTCAATCCCGCAACCCGCGTCGCGTCGCGTCGTGACGAGGCGAGGCGTGGCGAGGCGGGCGGCGGAGGAGGAGTGCGCGAGGGCCTCTTCTCTTCTCATGCTCCAATAACATGTGGAAGAGAATCCCTTATAAACCACTCCAACTCCCTCTCCACTAGCAAGGTGGTACTAAACTTCCCACCACCTCTCACACCCACATGGGCCTTAGGGATTTTCTGAAATTCTATATGGGCCTTAAGCCCATGGGCAGATTTCTACAATCCCCCACCAGATCCCGAAGGCCCATAGTGTTGTCCTTTGTTCCAAACACTGTTTTGATATACCAGTATTTCAGTGAAGACCGGTTAAGGTTGAACTTCACCTAGAGCAAGTAGCTACACTCCTTCACAACTGAACAATGGACTATGCCTTGAATTGTCAGTTTGGCGTAAAGAAGTTTCACCACAGATCTTACTAGTACTGGACTGCCGAAGGCTGACCCCTCGGGTGGAGCATATTAGTCACACTCCTGGCCTATTCATGAGCTTGCTAGAGATCACCCCAATCTCATAGACTGTGACCAGCAGTCGGGCTCATATAGGTGTGTTCCTCCAAAGATTGCTCTGTAGGACAGCATCTTGCTTATACACATAAGCCTTGGAACATATTAAGACAGTAGTCAACCTACCATACAGTTTCCGAGAGTATTGCATCTCCAACGGAGTGGGTTAGTAAAGTTACTCTCCTCAGTTCACCACTGACTTGTTTTCCCAGGTCCTACTTCACGGGATCTCCGATCACATAGGTTGGGTTACTACCATGGCAACTCATGTGGGTCTCATACCCATCTCCCTCGATGCACTATCTATCACAACACGTGATAGCCCTTTAGTAAAGGGATCTGCCAGATTCTTAGCCGTTTGGATATAATCCAACGCTATCACTCCGGAGTTTCTTAATTTTTTGACAGCTTTCAATCTCATTCTTATGTGTTTGTTGGACTTCATGTTGTCCTTTGAACTCTTCACCTTGACAATAACTGTTTGATTGTCACAGTTCATAAGGATGGCCGGAACCGGCTTCTCAATCACTGGCAAGTCCATCAAAAGATCTCGAAGCCATTCTGCTTCGCCACCAGATGTGTCTAATGCTGTTAATTCTGCTTCCATTGTTGATCTCGTTAAGATCGTTTTCTTGCAAGACTTCCAGGAAACAACACCACCTCCAAGAGTAAACACATACCCTGTTGTGGCCTTCATCTCATCAGCATCAGAGATCCAATTTGCATCACTATACCCTTCAAGTACCGACGGGTATCCGGTATAGTGAAGTCCATAGTTCATAGTACCTTTCAGATAGCGCATGACTCTTTCAATAGCATGCCAATGTACATCACCCGGTTTGGAAACAAACCGGCTCAGTTTGCTCACAGCAAACGCGATGTCAGGCCTCGTTGTGCTCGCTAGATACATGAGTGAACCAATAATTTGAGAGTATCTCAATTGATCTTTAGGTATACCTTCGAACTTTCGAATCAGCACACTAGGATCATATGGTGTTTGAGATGGTTTGCAGTCCGAATATCCAAAACGACTCAACACCTTCTCAACATAATGGGATTGCAGAAGTGTAATCCCACCCTCATCATCTCTCAAAAGCTTGATGTTCAAGATAACATCAGCCACTCCAAGGTCCTTCATCTCAAAGTTCTGAGATAAAAGGGACTTAACTTCCTCAATCACTTTGAGGCCAGTTCCAAATATCAGTATGTCATCAACATACAAGCACAGAATAACTCCTTCGCCCCCACCATAGCGATAGTATACACATGTGTCAGCTTCATTAACAAAGAAGCCAACAGATGTCAAAGTTTGATTAAATTTCTCATGCCATTGCTTAGGCGCTTGTTTCAGGCCATATAAAGATTTCAGCAACTTACACACCTTTCCTTCCTGACCATTTATTACAAAGCCATCTGGCTGTTGCATATAGATTTCCTCGTCTAACTCTCCATTCAGGAAAGCCGTCTTGACGTCCATTTGATGGACGAGAAGACCATGCGAGGCTGCCAACGAGAGTAATACTCGAATGGTGGTCAGTCTGGCCACAGGTGAATAAGTGTCGAAGAAATCTTCTTCTTCTTTCTGGGCATAGCCCTTGGCCACAAGCCTAGCCTTGTACTTATCAATCGTACCGTCGGGCCTAAGCTTCTTCTTGAACACCCACTTACATCCCAATGGTTTGCAACCATAGGGACGCTCAGTAATCTCCCAAGTCCCGTTAGCCATGATGGAATCCATCTCGCTACGGACCGCATCCTTCCAGTAGTCAGCTTCTGGAGATGCATATGCTTCTGAAATAGAAGTGGGAGTATCATCCACGAGGTACACAAGGAAATGATCACCAAAGGTCTTTACAGTCCTTTGTCTCTTACCCCTACCAAGGGTTTCCTCGTCATCCTCCTCAGGATTTTCATCGTGTGTTTGTTCATAATATTTCATCGGAATGGCAGGTTCAGGAGTCTCCTCAGATTCCTGTCTAGAAGTGCTTTGCATATCTCTCATAGGAAAAATGTCCTCAAAGAATGTAGCATCCTTAGACTCCATATTGTACCGACCTTATGGTCAGGTACCTCAGATTTCACTACTAGAAATCTATAGCCAACGCTATTCTTCGCGTAGCCCAAATTAACGCAGTCCACGGTCTTTGGTCCAAGCTTACGCTTTTTGGGAATCGGCACATTGACTTTCGCCAAACAACCCCAAGTACGTAAGTAGGAGAGCGTCGTCCTTCTCTTCGACCACTGCTCATATGGAGTGACCTCATTATCTTTTATCGGAACCTTATTCACGACATGACACAAAGTCAATATAGCCTCCCCCCACCATGCCTTGGATAAACCCGATGTATCTAACACGGCGTTAACCAAATCAGTTAGAGTACGGTTTTTCCGCTCGGCAACCCCGTTTGACTGGGGCGAATAGGGAGGCGTCCTCTCATGAATAATACCGTGTTCCGCACAGAAAGAATCAAACTCATTTGAGAAGTACTCTCCACCACGGCCAGACCGGACTCGTTTAATTTTCTTTCAAGTTGATTCTCAACTTCTGCCTTATAGATTTTAAAGTAGTGTAGAGCCTCGTCTTTAGTATTTAACAGATACACATAGCAATATCTAGTGGAATCATCTATCAATGTCATGAAGTATTTCTTTCCACCTTTAGTCAACACACCATTCATCTCACAGAGATCAGAATGTATGAGTTCTAATGGCGCCAAGTGTCTCTCCTCCGTAGCCTTATGAGGCTTGCGAGGCTGCTTAGCTTGCACACACGTAAGGCACTTAGAACCTTTGGCTAAAGTGAAACTCGGGATTAAATTCAGTTTTGCTAGCCGCGTCATAACACCAAAACTAATGTGACAAAGACGTGAATGCCAAACTTCAGATTCATTAACACACGAATGAATATTGTTCACGACTTTATTACAAAAATCAGCGAGAGAAAGGCGGAACATTCCTCCGCATTCATAACCCTTTCCAACAAATAGTCCATATTTCGTAACAACTACTTTATTAGACTCGAAGACCAACTTAAACCCTTCTCTACATAGAAGGGAGCCACTAACGAGGTTCTTCTTGATGGCGGGGACATGCTGCACGTTCTTCAGCTGCACGATCCTTCCCGAAGTAAACTTCAGATCGACCGTGCCAACACCATGAACAGAAGCACTCGCGCCATTCCCCATCAATACGGACCCGTGACCTGTGGCCTGGTAACAAGAAAACAATGAAATGTCAGCACACACATGAACACCTGCACATGTGTCCACCCACCAATCGGTGGACTGACAAACTGAAAATACAGCAAATAAATTACCGTACCCAGATGCACCACTTTCATTGTTGCCCACAATCATATTGGCAGACTTGGAGTCCTGCCCTGGCTTCTTGTACTTGTTTGGGCAGCTGCTAGCCCAATGTTCCTCCGAACCACAAGTAAAGCAGCCATCTCCCTTCTTGTTCTTCTTGAAGGTCTTCTTACCCTTCTTCTTAAAGTCGGTATTCTGTTGGACATAATTCTTTCCCTTGGGCTTGTGGGAATTGAAGTTCTTCTGACGCACCATATTGGCCACAGAAGTTCCTTCGACCCCTTTTCCATGCGAGTCTTTTGCTCTCGAGTTCTGCTCAACACTCAGATGGCCGATGACATCCTCTACTGAGAATTCACGCCTCTGATGTTTCAGAGTGGTAGCAAAATTCCTCCAGGAATTAGGGAGCTTAGCGATTATACAGCCCGCGACAAATTTGCCCGGTAAATCGCACTTCAGAAGCTCAAGCTCCTTAGCGATGCATATTATCTCATGAGCCTGTTCCAATACAGAACGGTTCTCAACCATTTTGTAATCGTGGAACTGCTCTATAACATACATCTCGCTCCCAGCATCGGTGGCCCCGAATTTAGATTCGAGCGCCTCCCACAAGTCCTTGGCAACCCGCACATGTAAATATGCGTCAACCAACTTATCTCCGATCACGCTTAGAACTGCTCCGAGGAATACGACGGTGGCCTCCCTGAACGCCTTCTCCTGTTCAGGAGCAATCGTTCCCGTGGAAGGGACACCGGCAACCCAGAACACGTTCATAGCCGTGAGCCATAAGGTGGTTCTGGTCTGCCAACGCTTAAAGTACGTACCGGTAAACTTATCCGGTTTCAGTGCAGCAGCAAAACCACTAGCCGAAAAATTCCTACACAAATTAGGTTTTTGGATTGTTGAGTAAATAGGCAATTTTTCGATTAATTTAATCCAGGAATAAATCACTAACATGACGCTGACAGTATTAATCTCGTACTGGTACCTAACCATGCAAGCTCGTACTACGCAAATAACCGATTCATCTACGCATACAGCAAGCAAGTAGGAAACAGTAATGAACAGAAGAGGGATAAACAAGGTATACCCTCCAGTAGGCCAGTTGGCCGCAGCAGCGGCGTTGGCGGCGGCGGCGTCCTCGGCCGCCTTCTTGTCAGCTTCGGCCTTCTCGGCAGCGGCACGGTCGGCGTCGGTGGACATGGTGATGCAGACGTAGAGGAAGTAGACGGACGGAACGGCAGCGAGCAGTCGCGTAGTCGCTCCCCAAAAACCTAATCGCCCCTCTCCCGTACAGGATCTAGAGAGGCGGGGTTTCGGAGGCCTGCTCTCCCGTCGACCGTGTACGCGGCGGATGGGATGGGATCACCGGCGGCAGCAGCAGCAATGGAACGGTGGACAGGGGCGGAGCGCGTGGAGGCAGATGCGATCTGTTCCGTGACGGCTAGGGTTGGCCAACGCCTCCAATATGTAGGCATGGCCGGGTGGAGAGACGTGGGCTGGACCCACGTCCGAGTCGGTAACAGCCCACGATCTGACGTCTCAGATCGTGGCTTGTCTGTCAAGACTTCTCCGTTCCTGACCGGTAAAAATAAAGCGCATAGGTGTGAGCTCGGCTCGGCTCAATCCCGCAACCCGTGGCGCGTCGCGTCGCGTCGTGACGAGGCGAGGCGTGGCGAGGTGGGCGGCGGAGGAGGAGTGCGCGAGGGCCTCTTCTCTTCTCATGCTCCAATAACATGTGGAAGAGAATCCCTTATAAACCACTCCAACTCCCTCTCCACTAGCAAGGTGGTACTAAACTTCCCACCACCTCTCACACCCACATGGGCCTTAGGGATTTTCTGAAATTCTATATGGGCCTTAAGCCCATGGGCAGATTTCTACAATCCCCCACCAGATCCCGAAGGCCCATAGTGTTGTCCTTTGTTCCAAACACTGTTTTGATATACCAGTATTTCAGTGAAGACCGGTTAAGGTTGAACTTCACCTAGAGCAAGTAGCTACACTCCTTCACAACTGAACAATGGACTATGCCTTGAATTGTCAGTTTGGCGTAAAGAAGTTTCACCACAGATCTTACTAGTACTGGACTGCCGAAGGCTGACCCCTCGGGTGGAGCATATTAGTCACACTCCTGGCCTATTCATGAGCTTGCTAGAGATCACCCCAATCTCATAGACTGTGACCAGCAGTCGGGCTCATATAGGTGTGTTCCTCCAAAGATTGCTCTGTAGGACAGCATCTTGCTTATACACATAAGCCTTGGAACATATTAAGACAGTAGTCAACCTACCATACAGTTTCCGAGAGTATTGCATCTCCAACGGAGTGGGTTAGTAAAGTTACTCTCCTCAGTTCACCACTGACTTGTTTTCCCAGGTCCTACATCACGGGATCTCCGATCACATAGGTTGGGTTACTACCATGGCAACTCATGTGGGTCTCATACCCATCTCCCTCGATGCACTATCTATCACAACACGTGATAGCCCTTTAGTAAAGGGATCTGCCAGATTCTTAGCCGTTTGGATATAATCCAACGCTATCACTCCGGAGTTTCTTAATTTTTTGACAGCTTTCAATCTCATTCTTATGTGTTTGTTGGACTTCATGTTGTCCTTTGAACTCTTCACCTTGACAATAACTGTTTGATTGTCACAGTTCATAAGGATGGCCGGAACCGGCTTCTCAATCACTGGCAAGTCCATCAAAAGATCTCGAAGCCATTCTGCTTCGCCACCAGATGTGTCTAATGCTGTTAATTCTGCTTCCATTGTTGATCTCGTTAAGATCGTTTTCTTGCAAGACTTCCAGGAAACAACACCACCTCCAAGAGTAAACACATACCCTGTTGTGGCCTTCATCTCATCAGCATCAGAGATCCAATTTGCATCACTATACCCTTCAAGTACCGACGGGTATCCGGTATAGTGAAGTCCATAGTTCATAGTACCTTTCAGATAGCGCATGACTCTTTCAATAGCATGCCAATGTACATCACCCGGTTTGGAAACAAACCGGCTCAGTTTGCTCACAGCAAACGCGATGTCAGGCCTCGTTGCGCTCGCTAGATACATGAGTGAACCAATAATTTGAGAGTATCTCAATTGATCTTTAGGTATACCTTCGAACTTTCGAATCAGCACACTAGGATCATATGGTGTTTGAGATGGTTTGCAGTCCGAATATCCAAAACGACTCAACACCTTCTCAACATAATGGGATTGCAGAAGTGTAATCCCACCCTCATCATCTCTCAAAAGCTTGATGTTCAAGATAACATCAGCCACTCCAAGGTCCTTCATCTCAAAGTTCTGAGATAAAAGGGACTTAACTTCCTCAATCACTTTGAGGCTAGTTCCAAATATCAGTATGTCATCAACATACAAGCACAGAATAACTGTTTCGCCCCCACCATAGCGATAGTATACACATGTGTCAGCTTCATTAACAAAGAAGCCAACAGATGTCAAAGTTTGATTAAATTTCTCATGCCATTGCTTAGGCGCTTGTTTCAGGCCATATAAAGATTTCAGCAACTTACACACCTTTCCTTCCTGACCATCTATTACAAAGCCATCTGGCTGTTGCATATAGATTTCCTCGTCTAACTCTCCATTCAGGAAAGCCGTCTTGACGTCCATTTGATGGACGAGAAGACCATGCGAGGCCGCCAACGAGAGTAATACTCGAATGGTGGTCAATCTGGCAACAGGTGAATAAGTGTCGAAGAAATCTTCTTCTTCTTTCTGGGCATAGCCCTTGGCCACAAGCCTAGCCTTGTACTTATCAATCGTACCGTCGGGCCTAAGCTTCTTCTTGAACACCCACTTACATCCCAATGGTTTGCAACCATAGGGACGCTCAGTAATCTCCCAAGTCCCGTTAGCCATGATGGAATCCATCTCGCTACGGACCGCATCCTTCCAGTAGTCAGCTTCTGGAGATGCATATGCTTCTGAAATAGAAGTGGGAGTATCATCCACGAGGTACACAAGGAAATGATCACCAAAGGTCTTTACAGTCCTTTGTCTCTTACCCCTACCAAGGGTTTCCTCGTCATCCTCCTCAGGATTTTCATCGTGTGTTTGTTCATAATATTCCATCGGAATGGCAGGTTCAGGAGTCTCCTCAGATTCCTGTCTAGAAGTGCTTTGCATATCTCTCATAGGAAAAATGTCCTCAAAGAATGTAGCATCCTTAGACTCCATAATTGTACCGACCTTCTGGTCAGGTACCTCAGATTTCACTACTAGAAATCTATAGCCAACGCTATTCTTCGCGTAGCCCAAATTACCGCAGTCCACGGTCTTTGGTCCAAGCTTACGCTTTTTGGGAATCGGCACATTGACTTTCGCCAAACAACCCCAAGTACGTAAGTAGGAGAGCGTCGTCCTTCTCTTCGACCACTGCTCATATGGAGTGACCTCATTATCTTTTATCGGAACCTTATTCAGGACATGACACAAAGTCAATATAGCCTCCCCCCACCATGCCTTGGATAAACCCGATGTATCTAACACGGCGTTAACCAAATCAGTTAGAGTATGGTTTTTCCGCTCGGCAACCCCGTTTGACTGGGGTGAATAGGGAGGCGTCCTCTCATGAATAATACCGTGTTCCGCACAGAAAGAATCAAACTCATTTGAGAAGTACTCTCCACCACGGCCAGACCGGACTCGTTTAATTTTCTTTCAAGTTGATTCTCAACTTCTGCCTTATAGATTTTAAAGTAGTGTAGAGCCTCGTCTTTAGTATTTAACAGATACACATAGCAATATCTAGTGGAATCATCTATCAATGTCATGAAGTATTTCTTTCCACCTTTAGTCAACACACCATTCATCTCACAGAGATCAGAATGTATGAGTTCTAATGGCGCCAAGTGTCTCTCCTCCGTAGCCTTATGAGGCTTGCGAGGCTGCTTAGCTTGCACACACGTAAGGCACTTAGAACCTTTGGCTAAAGTGAAACTCGGGATTAAATTCAGTTTTGCTAGCCGCGTCATAACACCAAAACTAATGTGACAAAGACGTGAATGCCAAACTTCAGATTCATTAACACTCGAATGAATATTGTTCACGACTTTATTACAAAAATCAGCGAGAGAAAGGCGGAACATTCCTCCGCATTCATAACCCTTTCCAACAAATAGTCCATATTTCGTAACAACTACTTTATTAGACTCGAAGACCAACTTAAACCCTTCTCTACATAGAAGGGAGCCACTAACGAGGTTCTTCTTGATGGCGGGGACATGCTGCACGTTCTTCAGCTGCACGATCCTTCCCGAAGTAAACTTCAGATCGACCGTGCCAACACCATGAACAGAAGCACTCGCGCCATTCCCCATCAATACGGACCCGTGACCTGTGGCCTGGTAAGAAGAAAACAATGAAATGTCAGCACACACATGAACACCTGCACCTGTGTCCACCCACCAATCGGTGGACTGACAAACTGAAAATACAGCAAATAAATTACCGCACCCAGATGCACCACTTTCATTGTTGCCCACAATCATATTGGCAGACTTGGAGTCCTGCCCTGGCTTCTTGTACTTGTTTGGGCAGCTGCTAGCCCAATGTTCCTCCGAACCACAAGTAAAGCAGCCATCTCCCTTCTTGTTCTTCTTGAAGGTCTTCTTACCCTTCTTCTTAAAGTCGGTATTCTGTTGGACATAATTCTTTCCCTTGGGCTTGTGGGAATTGAAGTTCTTCTGACGCACCATATTGGCCACAGAAGTTCCTTCGACCCCTTTTCCATGCGAGTCTTTTGCTCTCGAGTTCTGCTCAACACTCAGATGGCCGATGACATCCTCTACTGAGAATTCACGCCTCTGATGTTTCAGAGTGGTAGCAAAATTCCTCCAGGAATTAGGGAGCTTAGCGATTATACAGCCCGCGACAAATTTGCCCGGTAAATCGCACTTCAGAAGCTCAAGCTCCTTAGCGATGCATATTATCTCATGAGCCTGTTCCAATACAGAACGGTTCTCAACCATTTTGTAATCATGGAACTGCTCTATAACATACATCTCGCTCCCAGCATCGGTGGCCCCGAATTTAGATTCGAGCGCCTCCCACAAGTCCTTGGCAACCCGCACATGTAAATATGCGTCAACCAACTTATCTCCGATCACGCTTAGAACTGCTCTGAGGAATACGACGGTGGCCTCCCTGAACGCCTTCTTCTGTTCAGGAGCAATCGTTCCCGTGGAAGGGACACCGGCAACCCAGAACACGTTCATAGCCGTGAGCCATAAGGTGGTTCTGGTCTGCCAACGCTTAAAGTACGTACCGGTAAACTTATCCGGTTTCAGTGCAGCAGCAAAACCACTAGCCGAAAAATTCCTACACAAATTAGGTTTTTGGATTGTTGAGTAAATAGGCAATTTTTCGATTAATTTAATCCAGGAATAAATCACTAACATGACGCTGACAGTATTAATCTCGTACTGGTACCTAACCATGCAAGCTCGTACTACGCAAATAACCGATTCATCTACGCATACAGCAAGCAAGTAGGAAACAGTAATGAACAGAAGAGGGATAAACAAGGTATACCCTCCAGTAGGCCAGTTGGCCGCAGCAGCGGCGTTGGCGGCGGCGGCGTCCTCGGCCGCCTTCTTGTCAGCTTCGGCCTTCTCGGCAGCGGCACGGTCGGCGTCGGTGGACATGGCGATGCAGACGTAGAGGAAGTAGACGGACGGAACGGCAGCGAGCAGTCGCGTAGTCGCTCCCCAAAAACCTAATCGCCCCTCTCCCGTACAGGATCTAGAGAGGCGGGGTTTCGGAGGCCTGCTCTCCCGTCGACCGTGTACGCGGCGGACGGGATGGGATCACCGGCGGCAGCAGCAGCAATGGAACGGTGGACAGGGGCGGAGCGCGTGGAGGCAGATGCGATCTGTTCCGTGACGGCTAGGGTTGGCCAACGCCTCCAATATGTAGGCGTGGCCGGGCGGAGAGACGTGGGCTGGACCCACGTCCGAGTCGGTAACAGCCCACGATCTGACGTCTCAGATCGTGGCTTGTCTGTCAAGACTTCTCCGTTCCTGACCGGTAAAAATAAAGCGCATAGGTGTGAGCTCGGCTCGTCTCAATCCCGCAACCCGTGGCGCGTCGCATCACGTCGTGACGAGGCGAGGCGTGGCGAGGTGGGCGGCGGAGGAGGAGTGCGCGAGGGCCTCTTCTCTTCTCATGCTCGAATAGCATGTGGAAGAGAATCCCTTATAAACCACTCCAACTCCCTCTCCACTAGCAAGGTGGTACTAAACTTCCCACCACCTCTCACACCCACATGGGCCTTAGGGATTTTCTGAAATTCTATATGGGCCTTAAGCCCATGGGCAGATTTCTACAATCCCCCACCAGATCCCGAAGGCCCATAGTGTTGTCCTTTGTTCCAAACACTGTTTTGATATACCAGTATTTCAGTGAAGACCGGTTAAGGTTGAACTTCACCTAGAGCAAGTAGCTACACTCCTTCACAACTGAACAATGGACTATGCCTTGAATTGTCAGTTTGGCGTAAAGAAGTTTCACCACAGATCTTACTAGTACTGGACTGCCGAAGGCTGACCCCTCGGGTGGAGCATATTAGTCACACTCCTGGCCTATTCATGAGCTTGCTAGAGATCACCCCAATCTCATAGACTGTGACCAGCAGTCGGGCTCATATAGGTGTGTTCCTCCAAAGATTGCTCTGTAGGACAGCATCTTGCTTATACACATAAGCCTTGGAACATATTAAGACAGTAGTCAACCTACCATACAGTTTCCGAGAGTATTGCATCTCCAACGGAGTGGGTTAGTAAAGTTACTCTCCTCAGTTCACCACTGACTTGTTTTCCCAGGTCCTACTTCACGGGATCTCCGATCACATAGGTTGGGTTACTACCATGGCAACTCATGTGGGTCTCATACCCATCTCCCTCGATGCACTATCTATCACAACACGTGATAGCCCTTTAGTAAAGGGATCTGCCAGATTCTTAGCCGTTTGGATATAATCCAACGCTATCACTCCGGAGTTTCTTAATTTTCTGACAGCTTTCAATCTCATTCTTATGTGTTTGTTGGACTTCATGTTGTCCTTTGAACTCTTCACCTTGACAATAACTGTTTGATTGTCACAGTTCATAAGGATGGCCGGAACCGGCTTCTCAATCACTGGCAAGTCCATCAAAAGATCTCGAAGCCATTCTGCTTCGCCACCAGATGTGTCTAATGCTGTTAATTCTGCTTCCATTGTTGATCTCGTTAAGATCGTTTGCTTGCAAGACTTCCAGGAAACAGCACCACCCCCAAGAGTAAACACATACCCTGTTGTGGCCTTCATCTCATCAGCATCAGAGATCCAATTTGCATCACTATACCCTTCAAGTACCGACGGGTATCCGGTATAGTGAAGTCCATAGTTCATAGTACCTTTCAGATAGCGCATGACTCTTTCAATAGCATGCCAATGTACATCACCCGGTTTGGAAACAAACCGGCTCAGTTTGCTCACAGCAAACGCGATGTCAGGCCTCGTTGCGCTCGCTAGATACATGAGTGAACCAATAATTTGAGAGTATCTCAATTGATCTTTAGGTATACCTTCGAACTTTCGAATCAGCACACTAGGATCATATGGTGTTTGAGATGGTTTGCAGTCCGAATATCCAAAACGACTCAACACCTTCTCAACATAATGGGATTGCAGAAGTGTAATCCCACCCTCATCATCTCTCAAAAGCTTGATGTTCAAGATAACATCAGCCACTCCAAGGTCCTTCATCTCAAAGTTCTGAGATAAAAGGGACTTAACTTCCTCAATCACTTTGAGGCTAGTTCCAAATATCAGTATGTCATCAACATACAAGCACAGAATAACTCCTTCGCCCCCACCATAGCGATAGTATACACATGTGTCAGCTTCATTAACAAAGAAGCCAACAGATGTCAAAGTTTGATTAAATTTCTCATGCCATTGCTTAGGCGCTTGTTTCAGGCCATATAAAGATTTCAGCAACTTACACACCTTTCCTTCCTGACCATCTATTACAAAGCCATCTGGCTGTTGCATATAGATTTCCTCGTCTAACTCTCCATTCAGGAAAGCCGTCTTGACGTCCATTTGATGGACGAGAAGACCATGCGAGGCCGCCAACGAGAGTAATACTCGAATGGTGGTCAGTCTGGCCACAGGTGAATAAGTGTCGAAGAAATCTTCTTCTTCTTTCTGGGCATAGCCCTTGGCCACAATGTAGGAGATATGCCCTAGAGGCAATAATAAATGTTATTGATTATCTCCCTGTTCATAATTATGTTTATGTTCCATGCTATAACTGCAATGATTCTCGAGTCTGCAAATAAAACGAGGCTTGGAGGGAAACTCATGTGCACGTGTGGGATAATAAACGGTAAAAAGTATTCCTAGTCAAGCCTCTATGACTGGCTCAAGTATTGCATGATGATCCTGTTTTCCTGATCATGGGCATGACTATGCCGGCAATTTTGAGGGCACAATTGTTAGTAGAACACTTGTGTTGAATCGACCCGATTGATGTTATGCTATGAGATTCATTCGTCATAAGTTAATGGTTAATAACACAGAGAAGTTAATGTTTGCATAATTCCTTAGACCATGAGAGTGTCGAGTTTCTTCATGCTTGCTTCATGAACTTTGGTGTTTGTTAAACGTCATCCGTAAATGGGTGGCTATTACGGCGGCTTACGGGTTCATGGAAAAGTATGTTAAGTAACTTGATAGCTCAAGATTGGGATTTGCTCCTCCGACGATGGAGAGATATCTCTGGGCCCTCTCGGTGTTACGGTATCCATCATCGTCTGGCCAGACACAAGTGTGATTTGATCACAGGGATGCCGGAACACAGAAACGAGAAAAGAGAACAATACCGGTAACGAGGTAACTGGCATAGTGGACAAGTTGTTGATCCACGGGGATGCCTACATGTCTCACCTCGGGTATTTGTAACATATCGTGAAGCAACAGGAATAGCACACGGCAACTGGAGGTTCGCTCGAATATTCATTCGTGTGGGTATAGGGGTCAATATGGGTGTCCACGGCTCCGATGTTGATCATTGATCGGAAAGTGTTCCGGGTCATGTCTATACTTCACCGAACCTATAGGGTCACACGCTTAAGGGTCATCTATCTGCTGAATACTAGACGGGGAGTCTGAGAGAAATTCACCGAAAAAGTTTCGGACGAAACGGAAACGTTCCGGAGAGGATATCGGAATAGTTCCGGTGAAACTGAAAAGTTGTTTCAGGGTATTCCATAAAGTCAAATTGGTTTCGGCACATGCCTGGAAATTATTGGAAGGTACCAGAATTGTTCCGGTAACTTCTGAGATTTTTCAGAGACAAAAACCGGAAATGTTCCGGACTGCCGGAACCGCTTTAGTTGCTTTTCACAGATGAAAATCACTAAACCGAAAAGTTGTTTCGGAGTACACCATAAAGTCAAATTGGTTTCGGCACATGCCTGATAATTCTTGGAGGGTGCCAGAATCATTCTGGAAACTTTCTGGAATTTTCCGGAATGAAAACCGGAAATGTTCCGGAGCTGCCGAAACCGCTTCAGATGCTTTTCGCAGATGAAAATCACTAAACCGGAATTGTTCCGGCTCGCGTTGAAAATTATTTTGGTGGGTACTGGAAATGTTCTAAGCCCACATGAATATTTTCAGTTCGATCAGACGCTGAAAAATGTCGTCGTGAATAGTGAAATCAGATTTATGGATATGGTTGGAAGTTGGCTTTCCACAAATATCTTCCCAAGATATTTTGGGATGACATGGCATTTTGGATATGCCCATCCTACCCCTTGTTTTTCCTATAAATAGAGGGGAGGAGGCAGCCCCATAGGCTTCATCCTTGCTCTCACATACACATGCCATGACATTTCTGGCTTCTCTCTCCCTCCCAGCGAAATAGTTTCGTAGAGCCGAAAGGCTGTCTGGGTTCCGGTGGGAACTAGTTCTGGACGGCGAAGCCCTGCCGGATAGATGACACCGTATGTGTGCAACTCTGTAGAGAGATCGTAGTTTCGGTCTTAGTTCGAGAGTGCCTCCCGAAG
Organism: Elymus sibiricus; assembly: GCA_039707655.1. NCBI lineage: Eukaryota > Viridiplantae > Streptophyta > Magnoliopsida > Poales > Poaceae > Elymus > Elymus sibiricus. The sequence continues at coordinate 381,135,513 of CM077674.1, read as the reverse complement.
GGCTGTCCGTGTGACCGTCCGAGTTTTGGAGGTCCTCCCGAAGGGCTGTCTGAGTGACAGTCCGAGTTTCGGAGGTCCTCCCGAAGGGCTGTCCGCGACACCGTCCGGGGGACTGTGCGACCGCCTCCCGGAGGGCTGTCCGCGGGGCAGATGAGGGTATACATCCTCGCGGTTGGGAGGTTGTAAAATCCTAGCTGCGGGGATCTGCACCGCCGTTCGTCATCGACTCTACTTCCGCTGCGCTACGAGTCGGTAACGAAAATGATCAAACCTTGTATGCAGTCTCCATAGTGGTCCTGGGCTGGTGCGTAGGTCGGAAATTTTTTGTTTTCTGCTGCGTTCCCCTACAGTGGCATCAAGAGCCGTGCTATGCGTAGATGCAGGTTGCGATCTAGAATACATAGAGATGTATGGGTGTTGCACAATATAATTAGGTAGTAGATGAGATCTATTGCTGAAAATTATTTGTGCGGGTAGCAGATGAAGTCTGTTACCCGATGTTCTTGTTGCTTCCCTAGAATTTGCGTTTGCTCAATCTCGAGACAGTATGGTGGAATTTCACAAAGTTCTGGCAATCCGCGATCGTGATTGATCAACGAAGTGCTTCAGTTCTTTGGGTTCCGCCATAGTCAAAAGAAAGATGAAATTCGCAGATGAAAGGGCATTGCAGATATGATCTGCACGGGGGTCATGCGTATGACGAAGTTTAGTATGGGGCTCGAGATTTAATTATCTCGTGTTTCATACACCCTGCAATGTTAATCAAGCGACTTGGATTATCATGCTTGATGATGGACGTTGGTAGCTTCGGTTTGTTTCGAAACCTTAGAAGCCACGAAAAATAAAATTTCGCATGAACCGATTAGAGGCGTCTAACTTGGTTTTGCAGGATGGTTTGCATGTGCATGTGATGTGGTATAGCAGTGTTCATAATAATTTGATTATGTATGAGATGGCTATATGATGTAAATTGATTTACATGACCTGCGTGTCATGATTCGGCATGATGGCTGGAGCCATATGATTGCACTTTAATGACCTGCGTGTCAACCTTATGTAATGCACTTATTTTATTAGCTATAGAGATAGCAATATTATCTTGTGCATCGACAAGGTGGTGGCAATCTTCGCGAAGGTGAACACCGACGCGAATGCCGGAGACGAAGAAATGAAAGACTTCTCCGTCAGAAAGGGCTATACCATATCATGCTATTATGAATTGCCTGAGATGTTTATCCCTTATGATGCACCCTTCTTGATTGCGCAGTAGTCGCTTTTTATTAGGGTGATCTCTCACAAAAATATCAAGTAGTTAGTGTTCTCCCAAGTGTAGCACCGTCACGGCACCTAACTTTTCGGGGTATCACATGGATACATGGGTACGAACGATTAGGGATGTGTGAGGCGGGTGAGTTGAGACCTCGCAGCGAGATCACTTGGTTGTCTTGACGTTCAGGCATGAAAGTCATGAGCTCGGAACACACGCATCGAAAGATGAACAAGAGTCACATAGAGATGTGATTGGCAAGTTGGCCTACCGATTGCAATTCTCGTCACTTGAGATGGATACATCCTTGGCGTTGAATTGTAATTTGGATCTTGAGTCACTCACAATCAATTATGAGAGATATTGATTTGAGTGGGAGCGCACTATAGAATTAACTTGTTTAATTCTCAGTGCAATTAATTTTGAACACTGTCTAAGTGTGGTTTGCATAATAGTTGTAGAATAATGGCTCGCGTTTCCACCTTCCCTGTTAAAATTGAATAGATGTTAAATATCTGGTTAAAACTTTACGGTTGGTAACGTAATGTGAGGATTGTCCTCAAGAGTGCCGAGAAGGACTTTGTCCTATCGCATGCTTTTGGTATTCTCCCGCTAATGCTATGGATCATGTGACTCTCGTCCTTCGATCCAAAAGCTAGAATTCCTTTTCAGTCAAATACAATATGTTTGCTTCCATGAGACCCGAACTTCGAAAGTTTGGATAGTTATGTGATATTCATGGAATCTGAAAATTATTTTCAGAGATAGACAAAGGCTAAAAGATATGAGATATCCAAAGCAATGTTTGTTTGCAAACTATTAGTAAAGGAGTTTACTATGCATAAGACTGATAAGAGAGGGATCCAGGAGAATGCCTGTCATATGATGAAAGGTGAATAAAACAACAACTTAAAGAGAAAGGAAGTGTCCGAAGGGTATTAGTAAGACTTTCATGCCTAGGAAGTCCGGGGCTAACGCCACTCTTAAGTTGGGTGCTTCTTCTGAGAGTAGGAGAAATACTGAAAGTTAAACTGTTAGAAGTATAAAGGCAAAAGGAAAGAAGACTGGAATATCCAGCTCATGTATGAATGTCATACAAGTTTTTGATGTATAAAAGGCTGGTCAAAGATATAGTTCTTGAAAATTATGGTTAAACATGTTAATCACTAATTCTTGGGTATTGTGAGTTAATCACAAAGATACCCGCTCGATTGCATTCTGTTGCAACTCGATGTAAGAACTACTATGGCCTGAAAGACTAGCCAGGAATGAGGTTTAGATACACACAGAGAACATAGTAAATGTTACTATACCTTCCATTAGTGTATTCCCTATGTATTTACTTTCATAATTCATTTTAGAGTTTTACACTCTTGCCCATTGCATAAAGTATCTTGCAAGAAGGTTATTCATAAGAGAACTTTTGATGTTCGATGTTATGAATAACATAAGGGCCATACTTTCATTATGAATGAGATGTATGTTATGAATATTGATATTAATACATTACCTCTGTATTTACTTTCATAATTCATTTAGAGTTTCATACACTCTTGCCCATTGCATAAAGTATCTTGCAAGAAGGTTATTCATAAGAGAACTTTTGATGTTCGATGTTATGAATAACATAAGGGCCATACTTTCATTATGAATGAGATGTATGTTATGAATACTGATATTAATACATTACCTCTGTATTTACTTTCATAATTCATTTAGAGTTTCATACACTCTTGCCCATTGCATAAAGTATCTTGCAAGAAGGTTATTCATAAGAGAACTTTTGATGTTCGGTGTTATGAATAACATGAAGGGCCATGCTTCCATACAGGATGGGATGTATGCTATGAATATTGATGGTAATATGATACATCCATAATACTGACGCTAAATGTCGCAAGACTAAAAGAATACCACACAAGTGTGGCACTGCATTTGGTCACATTGGAGAAACCCGCATGGAAAATTCCATTATGATGGATTTTGAAGTCGTTTGATTTTGAATCATCTGACACTTGCAACTTTCCTCTGAAAAGTGAAGTGACTGAAATACCGTTCACAGGCCATAAGGAACGAGCAAAGAACATATTGGTGATCATACATTATGATGTGTGTAGTCCAATAAATGTTGTTGCAAGTAGTGGATTTATCTATCTTCAGAAATGACTCAAGTAGATATATGGATATTTACTTGATGAGACGTAAGTCTGGATTTTTTGAAATCATTCGAAAGGTTTTCAATACGAAGAAGAAAATATTGTAACAAGAAAATTATGTTTCTACAATTCGATTGCAGAAAGGAATATTTGAGTTACAAGTTTAGCGAATGTCTGATGAGTTGTGAAAGGGGTTTCATAACTTGCACCTCCCGGAACACCACTACAAGTGGAGAGTCCGTGTAGATGTAAACGAACCATTTATGACATGGTAAGATCAAAGATGACATAAATAAATTTGCCATTATCCCTTTTAAAGTGATGCTTTAGAGACTGCAGCTTTTACACTGAAAAGAGCTCCATCGGGTCTGTTGAAATGATGTCATGGTATGGTACGCCCAACCATGTTATATCTTTTCTTAACATTTGGAATATGGGGCTTGTGTAAAAGGTTACAAACCTATTCCAAATCAGACAAGAACTACTTTGTAGGTTATCCCAAGTAATTGGGAATTCCTCCACCACGATACCGAGGCAAAAGGTTTGCCACAAAGAACGGTACAATTTTGAAAGAAAATGTTTCTTGCAAAAAGGTGAGTGGGAGGACAGTGCAACTCGACGAGATAAACAGTATCTTCGTCATCAGATCAAAGGAAAGGAACCTTGGAAGTGATTCCAGAGTTTCCTACTACGACTGATACGGAAGTCTCTACAATAAAATGTGTGGACTTCGGTCTAACTTGCAGCTGAACCACGTAGGCAAAGCTCGTGCAAACCTATCAGGTGCGCAAACGAGATATTGTTGATAGACAACAGTATACCTACAATACACAAGGAAGCGTTGATGGGCCCTGACTCCAGAATTGGCTAAATGCCAATACAATCCGAGATAGTTTCCATATAAGTGATTCAAGATTAAAATCTTGATACACCTTTCGGAAGACTTAGAGTCTAACGAATATTTATGGAACTAAAGACTGATACGGATAAAATGTTTTATCCATAAAGCTCGACTTGTTGCAATAACAAGTTCAAGGAGTTGACTACGATGAGATTGTCTCACCGTAGCGAAGCTTAAAGTCGGTTCGGGTTGAACTAGCAATTAATACATATTTCAATCATGAGATATGAAACATAGATGACAAAAGGATTTCCATCTGATGGAAATGAAACCTAGGACTTGTATGTGATACAGTCCAAAGTAATTTGTCGATCTAGAGGATGCTAGTAAGTATGCAAACTTCAGAGTTCCAGCAATGGACAGAAGAGAGCAAAGTGGAGTTGGAATCTTCGTTTTTGATGAAATGGTCAAAAGAGTTTGACTTCATCAAATGGGTAACGAAGATGCTTGTGGTTTCAAGAAAGTAAGTGGGAGCATAATGATATTTCTAAAAACCTTGTGTGCCTGACACATTGTTAAATTGGAAATAAATTTCTTGACACGAATTAAGGACTTCATTTGAAAATAGTTTTTTGATGAAGTGCTTGGGCTATATAGCCTCCATATTAGGGATGATGATCTATGGAGATAGATTTACCTAATAGGGCTAAGCAATGAATACATATTGACAAGATGCTAAAACCTTTTAGCATTTAAAACGCCAAGGAGTGATTCTTGCCGAAGTCACATGGAAAGAGTTTTCGCAAGACTCAGTGTCCCAAAGCACTGATGAGTGAAATACATGATGGAGATTCCACACACTCTTGTGTTTGGATTAATCATGTATTCCATGGTATGTAAAAACAAACAGATATGTCCAATACTCCAAAGTTGTTGCGAGTATAGATACCATAGTGATCAAAGTACTGATCATGGGACAACAGTGAAAGATGTCATTAAGTACTAGAGCAGTACCGATGACATGATTTCTCGCAAGTGGAGATCATGAAGAGTTCGTTGTAAAAGGTTACATCGATACAGTCTTCATCGATGCTCCATGCGATTTTCGATTTAAGTTGAGGGTTTTGTGATACACATCATGGTGGCACGGTAGTTGGAAATTGTTCCAAACAAGATACTGTGGCGAATTCTATAACAAAGGCTAAGTACGTTGACACTTAAGAAGTGACAAAGAAGTTGTTGAATCATATAGTTCATTCATGAACTTAGTATGGTTCCAAGATGGCTTTGGTCTATGGGACACTATTGCAGATAGCTGCTCCATAGCTCAGTCTGAGGAATCAGGTTTCGACCAATGATTCACACATATGCAAAGCCATGTCCACACAAAATATGAATTTTGTGAAAGCGTGAAAACGCGGGGATATGCAAAGTTACACACGGAGCTAAAGTCGTCAGATCCGTTGGACATCAGGCTATACCACATGCGAAGCATATTTTACACCAGTATGCCATAGGTGTAAAGTGCATTAGCATTGACTAGATTATTGACTCTAGTGCAAGTGGGAGTCTGTAGGAGATATGCCCTAGAGGCAATAATAAATGTTATTGATTATCTCCCTGTTCATAATTATGTTTATGTTCCATGCTATAACTGCAATGATTCTCGAGTCTGCAAATAAAACGAGGCTTGGAGGGAAACTCATGTGCACGTGTGGGATAATAAACGGTAAAAAGTATTCCTAGTCAAGCCTCTATGACTGGCTCAAGTATTGCATGATGATCCTGTTTTCCTGATCATGGGCATGACTATGCCGGCAATTTTGAGGGCACAATTGTTAGTAGAACACTTGTGTTGAATCGACCCGATTGATGTTATGCTATGAGATTCATTCGTCATAAGTTAATGGTTAATAACACAGAGAAGTTAATGTTTGCATAATTCCTTAGACCATGAGAGTGTCGAGTTTCTTCATGCTTGCTTCATGAACTTTGGTGTTTGTTAAACGTCATCCGTAAATGGGTGGCTATTACGGCGGCTTACGGGTTCATGGAAAAGTATGTTAAGTAACTTGATAGCTCAAGATTGGGATTTGCTCCTCCGACGATGGAGAGATATCTCTGGGCCCTCTCGGTGTTACGGTATCCATCATCGTCTGGCCAGACACAAGTGTGATTTGATCACAGGGATGCCGGAACACAGAAACGAGAAAAGAGAACAATACCGGTAACGAGGTAACTGGCATAGTGGACAAGTTGTTGATCCACGGGGATGCCTACATGTCTCACCTCGGGTATTTGTAACATATCGTGAAGCAACAGGAATAGCACACGGCAACTGGAGGTTCGCTCGAATATTCATTCGTGTGGGTATAGGGGTCAATATGGGTGTCCACGGCTCCGATGTTGATCATTGATCGGAAAGTGTTCCGGGTCATGTCTATACTTCACCGAACCTATAGGGTCACACGCTTAAGGGTCATCTATCTGCTGAATACTAGACGGGGAGTCTGAGAGAAATTCACCGAAAAAGTTTCGGACGAAACGGAAACGTTCCGGAGAGGATATCGGAATAGTTCCGGTGAAACTGAAAAGTTGTTTCAGGGTATTCCATAAAGTCAAATTGGTTTCGGCACATGCCTGGAAATTATTGGAAGGTACCAGAATTGTTCCGGTAACTTCTGAGATTTTTCAGAGACAAAAACCGGAAATGTTCCGGACTGCCGGAACCGCTTTAGTTGCTTTTCACAGATGAAAATCACTAAACCGAAAAGTTGTTTCGGAGTACACCATAAAGTCAAATTGGTTTCGGCACATGCCTGATAATTCTTGGAGGGTGCCAGAATCATTCTGGAAACTTTCTGGAATTTTCCGGAATGAAAACCGGAAATGTTCCGGAGCTGCCGAAACCGCTTCAGATGCTTTTCGCAGATGAAAATCACTAAACCGGAATTGTTCCAGCTCGCGTTGAAAATTATTTTGGTGGGTACTGGAAATGTTCTAAGCCCACATGAATATTTTCAGTTCGATCAGACGCTGAAAAATGTCGTCGTGAATAGTGAAATCAGATTTATGGATATGGTTGGAAGTTGGCTTTCCACAAATATCTTCCCAAGATATTTTGGGATGACATGGCATTTTGGATATGCCCATCCTACCCCTTGTTTTTCCTATAAATAGAGGGGAGGAGGCAGCCCCATAGGCTTCATCCTTGCTCTCACATACACATGCCATGACATTTCTGGCTTCTCTCTCCCTCCCAGCGAAATAGTTTCGTAGAGCCGAAAGGCTGTCTGGGTTCCGGTGGGAACTAGTTCTGGACGGCGAAGCCCTGCCGGATAGATGACACCGTATGTGTGCAACTCTGTAGAGAGATCGTAGTTTCGGTCTTAGTTCGAGAGTGCCTCCCGAAGGGCTGTCCGTGTGACCGTCCGAGTTTTGGAGGTCCTCCCGAAGGGCTGTCCGAGTGACAGTCCGAGTTTTGGAGGTCCTCCCGAAGGGCTGTCCGCGACACCGTCCGGGGGACTGTGCGACCGCCTCCCGGAGGGCTGTCCGCGGGGCAGATGAGGGTATACATCCTCGCGGTTGGGAGGTTGTAAAATCCTAGCTGCGGGGATCAGCACCGCCGTTCGTCATCGACTCTACTTCCGCTGCGCTACGAGTCGGTAACGAAAATGATCAAACCTTGTATGCAGTCTCCATAGTGGTCCTGGGCTGGTGCGTAGGTCGGAAATTTTTTGTTTTCTGCTGCGTTCCCCTACACACAAGCCTAGCCTTGTACTTATCAATCGTACCGTCGGGCCTAAGCTTCTTCTTGAACACCCACTTACATCCCAATGGTTTGCAACCATAGGGACGCTTAGTAATCTCCCAAGTGCCGTTAGCCATGATGGAATCCATCTCGCTACGGACCGCATCCTTCCAGTAGTCAGCTTCTGGAGATGCATATGCTTCTGAAATAGAAGTGGGAGTATCATCCACGAGGTACACAAGGAAATGATCACCAAAGGTCTTTACAGTCCTTTGTCTCTTACCCCTACCAAGGGTTTCCTCGTCATCCTCCTCAGGATTTTCATCGTGTGTTTGTTCATAATATTCCATCGGAATGGCAGGTTCAGGAGTCTCCTCAGATTCCTGTCTAGAAGTGCTTTGCATATCTCTCATAGGAAAAATGTCCTCAAAGAATGTAGCATCCTTAGACTCCATAATTGTACCGACCTTCTGGTCAGGTACCTCAGATTTCACTACTAGAAATCTATAGCCAACGCTATTCTTCGCGTAGCCCAAATTACCGCAGTCCACGGTCTTTGGTCCAAGCTTACGCTTTTTGGGAATCGGCACATTGACTTTCGCCAAACAACCCCAAGTACGTAAGTAGGAGAGCGTCGTCCTTCTCTTCGACCACTGCTCATATGGAGTGACCTCATTATCTTTTATCGGAACCTTATTCAGGACATGACACAAAGTCAATATAGCCTCCCCCCACCATGCCTTGGATAAACCCGATGTATCTAACACGGCGTTAACCAAATCAGTTAGAGTACGGTTTTTCCGCTCGGCAACCCCGTTTGACTGGGGTGAATAGGGAGGCGTCCTCTCATGAATAATACCGTGTTCCGCACAGAAAGAATCAAACTCATTTGAGAAGTACTCTCCACCACGGCCAGACCGGACTCGTTTAATTTTCTTTCAAGTTGATTCTCAACTTCTGCCTTATAGATTTTAAAGTAGTGTAGAGCCTCGTCTTTAGTATTTAACAGATACACATAGCAATATCTAGTGGAATCATCTATCAATGTCATGAAGTATTTCTTTCCACCTTTAGTCAACACACCATTCATCTCACAGAGATCAGAATGTATGAGTTCTAATGGCGCCAAGTGTCTCTCCTCCGTAGCCTTATGAGGCTTGCGAGGCTGCTTAGCTTGCACACACGTAAGGCACTTAGAACCTTTGGCTAAAGTGAAACTCGGGATTAAATTCAGTTTTGCTAGCCGCGTCATAACACCAAAACTAATGTGACAAAGACGTGAATGCCAAACTTTAGATTCATTAACACTCGAATGAATATTGTTCACGACTTTATTACAAAAATCAGCGAGAGAAAGGCGGAACATTCCTCCGCATTCATAACCCTTTCCAACAAATAGTCCATATTTCGTAACAACTACTTTATTAGACTCGAAGACCAACTTAAACCCTTCTCTACATAGAAGGGAGCCACTAACGAGGTTCTTCTTGATGGCGGGGACATGCTGCACGTTCTTCAGCTGCACAATCCTTCCCGAAGTAAACTTCAGATCGACCGTGCCAACACCATGAACAGAAGCACTCGCGCCATTCCCCATCAATACGGACCCGTGACCTGTGGCCTGGTAAGAAGAAAACAATGAAATGTCAGCACACACATGAACACCTGCACCTGTGTCCACCCACCAATCGGTGGACTGACAAACTGAAAATACAGCAAATAAATTACCGCACCCAGATGCACCACTTTCATTGTTGCCCACAATCATATTGGCAGACTTGGAGTCCTGCCCTGGCTTCTTGTACTTGTTTGGGCAGCTGCTAGCCCAATGTTCCTCCGAACCACAAGCAAAGCAGCCATCTCCCTTCTTGTTCATCTTGATGGTCTTCTTACCCTTCTTCTTAAAGTCGGTATTCTGTTGGACATAATTCTTTCCCTTGGGCTTGTGGGAATTGAAGTTCTTCTGACGCACCATATTGGCCACAGAAGTTCCTTCGACCCCTTTTCCATTCGAGTCTTTTGCTCTCGAGTTCTGCTCAACACTCAGATGGCCGATGACATCCTCTACTGAGAATTCACGCCTCTGATGTTTCAGAGTGGTAGCAAAATTCCTCCAGGAATTAGGGAGCTTAGCGATTATACAGCCCGCGACAAATTTGCCCGGTAAATCGCACTTCAGAAGCTCAAGCTCCTTAGCGATGCATATTATCTCATGAGCCTGTTCCAATACAGAACGGTTCTCAACCATTTTGTAATCGTGGAACTGCTCTATAACATACATCTCGCTCCCAGCATCGGTGGCCCCGAATTTAGATTCGAGCGCCTCCCACAAGTCCTTGGCAACCCGCACATGTAAATATGCGTCAACCAACTTATCTCCGATCACGCTTAGAACTGCTCTGAGGAATACGACGGTGGCCTCCCTGAACGCCTTCTTCTGTTCAGGAGCAATCGTTCCCGTGGAAGGGACACCGGCAACCCAGAACACGTTCATAGCCGTGAGCCATAAGGTGGTTCTGGTCTGCCAACGCTTAAAGTACGTACCGGTAAACTTATCCGGTTTCAGTGCAGCAGCAAAACCACTAGCCGAAAAATTCCTACACAAATTAGGTTTTTGGATTGTTGAGTAAATAGGCAATTTTTCGATTAATTTAATCCAGGAATAAATCACTAACATGACGCTGACAGTATTAATCTCGTACTGGTACCTAACCATGCAAGCTCGTACTACGCAAATAACCGATTCATCTACGCATACAGCAAGCAAGTAGGAAACAGTAATGAACAGAAGAGGGATAAACAAGGTATACCCTCCAGTAGGCCAGTTGGCCGCAGCAGCGGCGTTGGCGGCGGCGGCGTCCTCGGCCGCCTTCTTGTCAGCTTCGGCCTTCTCGGCAGCGGCACGGTCGGCGTCGGTGGACATGGCGATGCAGACGTAGAGGAAGTAGACGGACGGAACGGCAGCGAGCAGTCGCGTAGTCGCTCCCCAAAAACCTAATCGCCCCTCTCCCGTACAGGATCTAGAGAGGCGGGGTTTCAGAGGCCTGCTCTCCCGTCGACCGTGTACGCGGCGGACGGGATGGGATCACCGGCGGCAGCAGCAGCAATGGAACGGTGGACAGGGGCGGAGCGCGTGGAGGCAGATGCGATCTGTTCCGTGACGGCTAGGGTTGGCCAACGCCTCCAATATGTAGGCGTGGCCGGGCGGAGAGACGTGGGCTGGACCCACGTCCGAGTCGGTAACAGCCCACGATCTGACGTCTCAGATCGTGGCTTGTCTGTCAAGACTTCTCCGTTCCTGACCGGTAAAAATAAAGCGCATAGGTGTGAGCTCGGCTCGTCTCAATCCCGCAACCCGTGGCGCGTCGCATCACGTCGTGACGAGGCGAGGCGTGGCGAGGTGGGCGGCGGAGGAGGAGTGCGCGAGGGCCTCTTCTCTTCTCATGCTCGAATAGCATGTGGAAGAGAATCCCTTATAAACCACTCCAACTCCCTCTCCACTAGCAAGGTGGTACTAAACTTCCCACCACCTCTCACACCCACATGGGCCTTAGGGATTTTCTGAAATTCTATATGGGCCTTAAGCCCATGGGCAGATTTCTACAATCCCCCACCAGATCCCGAAGGCCCATAGTGTTGTCCTTTGTTCCAAACACTGTTTTGATATACCAGTATTTCAGTGAAGACCGGTTAAGGTTGAACTTCACCTAGAGCAAGTAGCTACACTCCTTCACAACTGAACAATGGACTATGCCTTGAATTGTCAGTTTGGCGTAAAGAAGTTTCACCACAGATCTTACTAGTACTGGACTGCCGAAGGCTGACCCCTCGGGTGGAGCATATTAGTCACACTCCTGGCCTATTCATGAGCTTGCTAGAGATCACCCCAATCTCATAGACTATGACCAGCAGTCGGGCTCATATAGGTGTGTTCCTCCAAAGATTGCTCTGTAGGACAGCATCTTGCTTATACACATAAGCCTTGGAACATATTAAGACAGTAGTCAACCTACCATACAGTTTCCGAGAGTATTGCATCTCCAACGGAGTGGGTTAGTAAAGTTACTCTCCTCAGTTCACCACTGACTTGTTTTCCCAGGTCCTACTTCACGGGATCTCCGATCACATAGGTTGGGTTACTACCATGGCAACTCATGTGGGTCTCATACCCATCTCCCTCGATGCACTATCTATCACAACACGTGATAGCCCTTTAGTAAAGGGATCTGCCAGATTCTTAGCCGTTTGGATATAATCCAACGCTATCACTCCGGAGTTTCTTAATTTTCTGACAGCTTTCAATCTCATTCTTATGTGTTTGTTGGACTTCATGTTGTCCTTTGAACTCTTCACCTTGACAATAACTGTTTGATTGTCACAGTTCATAAGGATGGCCGGAACCGGCTTCTCAATCACTGGCAAGTCCATCAAAAGATCTCGAAGCCATTCTGCTTCGCCACCAGATGTGTCTAATGCTGTTAATTCTGCTTCCATTGTTGATCTCGTTAAGATCGTTTGCTTGCAAGACTTCCAGGAAACAGCACCACCTCCAAGAGTAAACACATACCCTGTTGTGGCCTTCATCTCATCAGCATCAGAGATCCAATTTGCATCACTATACCCTTCAAGTACCGACGGGTATCCGGTATAGTGAAGTCCATAGTTCATAGTACCTTTCAGATAGCGCATGACTCTTTCAATAGCATGCCAATGTACATCACCCGGTTTGGAAACAAACCGGCTCAGTTTGCTCACAGCAAACGCGATGTCAGGCCTCGTTGCGCTCGCTAGATACATGAGTGAACCAATAATTTGAGAGTATCTCAATTGATCTTTAGGTATACCTTCGAACTTTCGAATCAGCACACTAGGATCATATGGTGTTTGAGATGGTTTGCAGTCCGAATATCCAAAACGACTCAACACCTTCTCAACATAATGGGATTGCAGAAGTGTAATCCCACCCTCATCATCTCTCAAAAGCTTTATGTTCAAGATAACATCAGCCACTCCAAGGTCCTTCATCTCAAAGTTCTGAGATAAAAGGGACTTAACTTCCTCAATCACTTTGAGGCTAGTTCCAAATATCAGTATGTCATCAACATACAAGCACAGAATAACTGTTTCGCCCCCACCATAGCGATAGTATACACATGTGTCAGCTTCATTAACAAAGAAGCCAACAGATGTCAAAGTTTGATTAAATTTCTCATGCCATTGCTTAGGCGCTTGTTTCAGGCCATATAAAGATTTCAGCAACTTACACACCTTTCCTTCCTGACCATCTATTACAAAGCCATCTGGCTGTTGCATATAGATTTCCTCGTCTAACTCTCCATTCAGGAAAGCCGTCTTGACGTCCATTTGATGGACGAGAAGACCATGCGAGGCCGCCAACGAGAGTAATACTCGAATGGTGGTCAATCTGGCAACAGGTGAATAAGTGTCGAAGAAATCTTCTTCTTCTTTCTGGGCATAGCCCTTGGCCACAAGCCTAGCCTTGTACTTATCAATCGTACCGTCGGGCCTAAGCTTCTTCTTGAACACCCACTTACATCCCAATGGTTTGCAACCATAGGGACGCTCAGTAATCTCCCAAGTCCCGTTAGCCATGATGGAATCCATCTCGCTACGGACCGCATCCTTCCAGTAGTCAGCTTCTGGAGATGCATATGCTTCTGAAATAGAAGTGGGAGTATCATCCACGAGGTACACAAGGAAATGATCACCAAAGGTCTTTACAGTCCTTTGTCTCTTACCCCTACCAAGGGTTTCCTCGTCATCCTCCTCAGGATTTTCATCGTGTGTTTGTTCATAATATTCCATCGGAATGGTAGGTTCAGGAGTCTCCTCAGATTCCTGTCTAGAAGTGCTTTGCATATCTCTCATAGGAAAAATGTCCTCAAAGAATGTAGCATCCTTAGACTCCATAATTGTACCGACCTTCTGGTCAGGTACCTCAGATTTCACAACTAGAAATCTATAGCCAACGCTATTCTTCGCGTAGCCCAAATTAATGCAGTCCACGGTCTTTGGTCCAAGCTTACGCTTTTTGGGAATCGGCACATTGACTTTCGCCAAACAACCCCAAGTACGTACGTAGGAGAGCGTCGTCCTTCTCTTCGACCACTGCTCATATGGAGTGACCTCATTATCTTTTATCGGAACCTTATTCAGGACATGACACAAAGTCAATATAGCCTCCCCCCACCATGCCTTGGATAAACCCGATGTATCTAACATGGCGTTAACCAAATCAGTTAGAGTACGGTTTTTCCGCTCGGCAACCCCGTTTGACTGGGGCGAATAGGGAGGCGTCCTCTCATGAATAATACCGTGTTCCGCACAGAAAGAATCAAACTCATTTGAGAAGTACTCTCCACCACGGCCAGACCGGACTCGTTTAATTTTCTTTCAAGTTGATTCTCAACTTCTGCCTTATAGATTTTAAAGTAGTGTAGAGCCTCGTCTTTAGTATTTAACAGATACACATAGCAATATCTAGTGGAATCATCTATCAATGTCATGAAGTATTTCTTTCCACCTTTAGTTAACACACCATTCATCTCACAGAGATCAGAATGTATGAGTTCTAATGGCGCCAAGTGTCTCTCCTCCGTAGCCTTATGAGGCTTGCGAGGCTGCTTAGCTTGCACACACGTAAGGCACTTAGAACCTTTGGCTAAAGTGAAACTCGGGATTAAATTCAGTTTTGCTAGCCGCGTCATAACACCAAAACTAATGTGACAAAGACGTGAATGCCAAACTTCAGATTCATTAACACACGAATGAATATTGTTCACGACTTTATTACAAAAATCAGCGAGAGAAAGGCGGAACATTCCTCCGCATTCATAACCCTTTCCAACAAATAGTCCATATTTCGTAACAACTACTTTATTAGACTCGAAGACCAACTTAAACCCTTCTCTACATAGAAGGGAGCCACTAACGAGGTTCTTCTTGATGGCGGGGACATGCTGCACGTTCTTCAGCTGCACGATCCTTCCCGAAGTAAACTTCAGATCGACCGTGCCAACACCATGAACAGAAGCACTCGCGCCATTCCCCATCAATACGGACCCGTGACCTGTGGCCTGGTAACAAGAAAACAATGAAATGTCAGCACACACATGAACACCTGCACATGTGTCCACCCACCAATCGGTGGACTGACAAACTGAAAATACAGCAAATAAATTACCGTACCCAGATGCACCACTTTCATTGTTGCCCACAATCATATTGGCAGACTTGGAGTCCTGCCCTGGCTTCTTGTACTTGTTTGGGCAGCTGCTAGCCCAATGTTCCTCCGAACCACAAGTAAAGCAGCCATCTCCCTTCTTGTTCTTCTTGAAGGTCTTCTTACCCTTCTTCTTAAAGTCGGTATTCTGTTGGACATAATTCTTTCCCTTGGGCTTGTGGGAATTGAAGTTCTTCTGACGCACCATATTGGCCACAGAAGTTCCTTCGACCCCTTTTCCATGCGAGTCTTTTGCTCTCGAGTTCTGCTCAACACTCAGATGGCCGATGACATCCTCTACTGAGAATTCACGCCTCTGATGTTTCAGAGTGGTAGCAAAATTCCTCCAGGAATTAGGGAGCTTAGCGATTATACAGCCCGCGACAAATTTGCCCGGTAAATCGCACTTCAGAAGCTCAAGCTCCTTAGCGATGCATATTATCTCATGAGCCCGTTCCAATACAGAACGGTTCTCAACCATTTTGTAATCGTGGAACTGCTCTATAACATACATCTCGCTCCCAGCATCGGTGGCCCCGAATTTAGATTCGAGCGCCTCCCACAAGTCCTTGGCAACCCGCACATGTAAATATGCGTCAACCAACTTATCTCCGATCACGCTTAGAACTGCTCCGAGGAATACGACGGTGGCCTCCCTGAACGCCTTCTCCTGTTCAGGAGCAATCGTTCCCGTGGAAGGGACACCGGCAACCCAGAACACGTTCATAGCCGTGAGCCATAAGGTGGTTCTGGTCTGCCAACGCTTAAAGTACGTACCGGTAAACTTATCCGGTTTCAGTGCAGCAGCAAAACCACTAGCCGAAAAATTCCTACACAAATTAGGTTTTTGGATTGTTGAGTAAATAGGCAATTTTTCGATTAATTTAATCCAGGAATAAATCACTAACATGACGCTGACAGTATTAATCTCGTACTGGTACCTAACCATGCAAGCTCGTACTACGCAAATAACCGATTCATCTACGCATACAGCAAGCAAGTAGGAAACAGTAATGAACAGAAGAGGGATAAACAAGGTATACCCTCCAGTAGGCCAGTTGGCCGCAGCAGCGGTGTTGGCGGCGGCGGCGTCCTCGGCCGCCTTCTTGTCAGCTTCGGCCTTCTCGGCAGCGGCACGGTCGGCGTCGGTGGACATGGCGATGCAGACGTAGAGGAAGTAGACGGACGGAACGGCAGCGAGCAGTCGCGTAGTCGCTCCGCAAAAACCTAATCGCCCCTCTCCCGTACAGGATCTAGAGAGGCGGGGTTTCAGAGGCCTGCTCTCCCGTCGACCGTGTACGCGGCGGACGGGATGGGATCACCGGCGGCAGCAGCAGCAATGGAACGGTGGACAGGGGCAGAGCGCGTGGAGGTAGATGTGATCTGTTCCGTGACGGCTAGGGTTGGCCAATGCCTCCAATATGTAGGCGTGGCCGGGCGGAGAGACGTGGGCTGGACCCACGTCCGAGTCGGTAACAGCCCACGATCTGACGTCTCAGATCGTGGCTTGTCTGTCAAGACTTCTCCGTTCCTGACCGGTAAAAATAAAGCGCATAGGTGTGAGCTCGGCTCGGCTCAATCCCGCAACCCGCGGCGCGTCGTGACGAGGCGAGGCGTGGCGAGGCGGGCGGCGGAGGAGGAGTGCGCGAGGGCCTCTTCTCTTCTCATGCTCCAATAGCATGTGGAAGAGAATCCCTTATAAACCACTCCAACTCCCTCTCCACTAGCAAGGTGGTACTAAACTTCCCACCACCTCTCACACCCACATGGGCCTTAGGGATTTTCTGAAATTCTATATGGGCCTTAAGCCCATGGGCAGATTTCTACAATCCCCCACCAGATCCCGAAGGCCCATAGTGTTGTCCTTTGTTCCAAACACTGTTTTGATATACCAGTATTTCAGTGAAGACCGGTTAAGGTTGAACTTCACCTAGAGCAAGTAGCTACACTCCTTCACAACTGAACAATGGACTATGCCTTGAATTGTCAGTTTGGCGTAAAGAAGTTTCACCACAGATCTTACTAGTACTGGACTGCCGAAGGCTGACCCCTCGGGTGGAGCATATTAGTCACACTCCTGGCCTATTCATGAGCTTGCTAGAGATCACCCCAATCTCATAGACTGTGACCAGCAGTCGGGCTCATATAGGTGTGTTCCTCCAAAGATTGCTCTGTAGGACAGCATCTTGCTTATACACATAAGCCTTGGAACATATTAAGACAGTAGTCAACCTACCATACAGTTTCCGAGAGTATTGCATCTCCAACGGAGTGGGTTAGTAAAGTTACTCTCCTCAGTTCACCACTGACTTGTTTTCCCAGGTCCTACTTCACGGGATCTCCGATCACATAGGTTGGGTTACTACCATGGCAACTCATGTGGGTCTCATACCCATCTCCCTCGATGCACTATCTATCACAACACGTGATAGCCCTTTAGTAAAGGGATCTGCCAGATTCTTAGCCGTTTGGATATAATCCAACGCTATCACTCCGGAGTTTCTTAATTTTCTGACAGCTTTCAATCTCATTCTTATGTGTTTGTTGGACTTCATGTTGTCCTTTGAACTCTTCACCTTGACAATAACTGTTTGATTGTCACAGTTCATAAGGATGGCCGGAACCGGCTTCTCAATCACTGGCAAGTCCATCAAAAGATCTCGAAGCCATTCTGCTTCGCCACCAGATGTGTCTAATGCTGTTAATTCTGCTTCCATTGTTGATCTCGTTAAGATCGTTTGCTTGCAAGACTTCCAGGAAACAGCACCACCTCCAAGAGTAAACACATACCCTGTTGTGGCCTTCATCTCATCAGCATCAGAGATCCAATTTGCATCACTATACCCTTCAAGTACCGACGGGTATCCGGTATAGTGAAGTCCATAGTTCATAGTACCTTTCAGATAGCGCATGACTCTTTCAATAGCATGCCAATGTACATCACCCGGTTTGGAAACAAACCGGCTCAGTTTGCTCACAGCAAACGCGATGTCAGGCCTCGTTGCGCTCGCTAGATACATGAGTGAACCAATAATTTGAGAGTATCTCAATTGATCTTTAGGTATACCTTCGAACTTTCGAATCAGCACACTAGGATCATATGGTGTTTGAGATGGTTTGCAGTCCGAATATCCAAAACGACTCAACACCTTCTCAACATAATGGGATTGCAGAAGTGTAATCCCACCCTCATCATCTCTCAAAAGCTTGATGTTCAAGATAACATCAGCCACTCCAAGGTCCTTCATCTCAAAGTTCTGAGATAAAAGGGACTTAACTTCCTCAATCACTTTGAGGCTAGTTCCAAATATCAGTATGTCATCAACATACAAGCACAGAATAACTCCTTCGCCCCCACCATAGCGATAGTATACACATGTGTCAGCTTCATTAACAAAGAAGCCAACAGATGTCAAAGTTTGATTAAATTTCTCATGCCATTGCTTAGGCGCTTGTTTCAGGCCATATAAAGATTTCAGCAACTTACACACCTTTCCTTCCTGACCATCTATTACAAAGCCATCTGGCTGTTGCATATAGATTTCCTCGTCTAACTCTCCATTCAGGAAAGCCGTCTTGACGTCCATTTGATGGATGAGAAGACCATGCGAGGCCGCCAACGAGAGTAATACTCGAATGGTGGTCAGTCTGGCCACAGGTGAATAAGTGTCGAAGAAATTTTCTTCTTCTTTCTGGGCATAGCCCTTGGCCACAAGCCTAGCCTTGTACTTATCAATCGTACCGTCGGGCCTAAGCTTCTTCTTGAACACCCACTTACATCCCAATGGTTTGCAACCATAGGGACGCTCAGTAATCTCCCAAGTCCCGTTAGCCATGATGGAATCCATCTCGCTACGGACCGCATCCTTCCAGTAGTCAGCTTCTGGAGATGCATATGCTTCTGAAATAGAAGTGGGAGTATCATCCACGAGGTACACAAGGAAATGATCACCAAAGGTCTTTACAGTCCTTTGTCTCTTACCCCTACCAAGGGTTTCCTCGTCATCCTCCTCAGGATTTTCATCGTGTGTTTGTTCATAATATTCCATCGGAATGGCAGGTTCAGGAGTCTCCTCAGATTCCTGTCTAGAAGTGCTTTGCATATCTCTCATAGGAAAAATGTCCTCAAAGAATGTAGCATCCTTAGACTCCATAATTGTACCGACCTTCTGGTCAGGTACCTCAGATTTCACTACTAGAAATCTATAGCCAACGCTATTCTTCGCGTAGCCCAAATTAACGCAGTCCACGGTCTTTGGTCCAAGCTTACGCTTTTTGGGAATTGGCACATTAACTTTCGCCAAACAACCCCAAGTACGTAAGTAGGAGAGCGTCGTCCTTCTCTTCGACCACTGCTCATATGGAGTGACCTCATTATCTTTTATCGGAACCTTATTCAGGACATGACACAAAGTCAATATAGCCTCCCCCCACCATGCCTTGGATAAACCCGATGTATCTAACATGGCGTTAACCAAATCAGTTAGAGTACGGTTTTTCCGCTCGGCAACCCCGTTTGACTGGGGCGAATAGGGAGGCGTCCTCTCATGAATAATACCGTGTTCCGCACAGAAAGAATCAAACTCATTTGAGAAGTACTCTCCACCACGGTCAGACCGGACTCGTTTAATTTTCTTTTCAAGTTGATTCTCAACTTCTGCCTTATAGATTTGAAAGTAGTGTAGAGCCTCGTCTTTAGTATTTAACAGATACACATAGCAATATCTAGTGGAATCATCTATCAATGTCATGAAGTATTTCTTTCCACCTTTAGTCAACACACCATTCATCTCACAGAGATCAGAATGTATGAGTTCTATTGGCGCCAAGTGTCTCTCCTCCGCAGCTTTATGAGGCTTGCGAGGCTTCTTAGCTTGCACACACGTAAGGCACTTAGAACCTTTGGCTAAAGTGAAACTCGGGATTAAATTCAGTTTTGCTAGCCGCGTCATAACACCAAAACTAATGTGACAAAGACATGAATGCCAAACTTCAGATTCATTAACACTCGAATGAATATTGTTCACGACTTTATTACAAAATTCAGCGAGAGAAAGGCGGAACATTCCTCCGCATTCATAACCCTTTCCAACAAATAGTCCATATTTCGTAACAACTACTTTATTAGACTCGAAGACCAACTTAAACCCTTCTCTACATAGAAGGGAGCCACTAACGAGGTTCTTCTTGATGGCGGGGACATGCTGCACGTTCTTCAGCTGCACGATCCTTCCCGAAGTAAACTTCAGATCGACCGTGCCAACACCATGAACAGAAGCACTCGCGCCATTCCCCATCAATACGGACCCGTGACCTGTGGCCTGGTAAGAAGAAAACAATGAAATGTCAGCACACACATGAATACCTGCACCTGTGTCCACCCACCAATCGGTGGACTGACAAACTGAAAATACAGCAAATAAATTACCGTACCTAGATGCACCACTTTCATTGTTGCCCACAATCATATTGGCAGACTTGGAGTCCTGCCCTGGCTTCTTGTACTTGTTTGGGCAGCTGCTAGCCCAATGTTCCTCCGAACCACACGTAAAGCAGCCATCTCCCTTCTTGTTCTTCTTGAAGGTCTTCTTACCCTTCTTCTTAAAGTCGGTATTCTGTTGGACATAATTCTTTCCCTTGGGCTTGTGGGAATTGAAGTTCTTCTGACGCACCATATTGGCCACAGAAGTTCCTTCGACCCCTTTTCCATGCGAGTCTTTTGCTCTCGAGTTCTGCTCAACACTCAGATGGCCGATGACATCCTCTACTGAGAATTCACGCCTCTGATGTTTCAGAGTGGTAGCAAAATTCCTCCAGGAATTAGGGAGCTTAGCGATTATACAGCCCGCGACAAATTTGCCCGGTAAATCGCACTTCAGAAGCTCAAGCTCCTTAGCGATGCATATTATCTCATGAGCCTGTTCCAATACAGAACGGTTCTCAACCATTTTGTAATCGTGGAACTGCTCTATAACATACATCTCGCTCCCAGCATCGGTGGCCCCGAATTTAGATTCGAGCGCCTCCCACAAGTCCTTGGCAACCCGCACATGTAAATATGCGTCAACCAACTTATCTCCGATCACGCTTAGAACTGCTCCGAGGAATACGACGGTGGCCTCCCTGAACGCCTTCTCCTGTTCAGGAGCAATCGTTCCCGTGGAAGGGACACCGGCAACCCAGAACACGTTCATAGCCGTGAGCCATAAGGTGGTTCTGGTCTGCCAACGCTTAAAGTACGTACCGGTAAACTTATCTGGTTTCAGTGCAGCAGCAAAACCACTAGCCGAAAAATTCCTACACAAATTAGGTTTTTGGATTGTTGAGTAAATAGGCAATTTTTCGATTAATTTAATCCAGGAATAAATCACTAACATGACGCTGACAGTATTAATCTCGTACTGGTACCTAACCATGCAAGCTCGTACTACGCAAATAACCGATTCATCTACGCATACAGCAAGCAAGTAGGAAACAGTAATGAACAGAAGAGGGATAAACAAGGTATACCCTCCAGTAGGCCAGTTGGCCGCAGCAGCGGCGTTGGCGGCGGCGGCGTCCTCGGCCGCCTTCTTGTCAGCTTCGGCCTTCTCGGCAGCGGCACGGTCGGCGTCGGTGGACATGGCGATGCAGACGTAGAGGAAGTAGACGGACGGAACGGCAGCGAGCAGTCGCGTAGTCGCTCCCCAAAAACCTAATCGCCCCTCTCCCGTACAGGATCTAGAGAGGCGGGGTTTCGGAGGCCTGCTCTCCCGTCGACCGTGTACGCGGCGGACGGGATGGGATCACCGGCGGCAGCAGCAGCAATGGAACGGTGGACAGGGGCGGAGCGCGTGGAGGCAGATGCGATCTGTTCCGTGACGGCTAGGGTTGGCCAACGCCTCCAATATGTAGGCGTGGCCGGGCGGAGAGACCCACGTCCGCGTGGCGAGGCGGGCGGCGGAGGAGGAGTGCGCGAGGGCCTCTTCTCTTCTCATGCTCCAATAGCATGTGGAAGAGAATCCCTTATAAGCCACTCCAACTCCCTCTCCACTAGCAAGGTGGTACTAAACTTCCCACCACCTCTCACACCCACATGGCCCTTAGGGATTTTCTGAAATTCTATATGGGCTTTAAGCCCATGGTCAGATTTCTACAATCTGGATGGGTAGGGTCACCTGGATATATAGCCCAGCGACGTCACTGTTCATCTTCATCCAACGGCTTTTGTGACTCGGATTTATCGATCAGTACGCGTTGGATTCTCGATCATTGGCAGACGGCAGCAATGCACCACATTACCTTTGTTACCGGTTGTCATTCATACATGACTATTAGCCCCATGTGTTTAAGTTGGGTGCCCTCTTACTTGTTAAGCGGGACAAAGTGGGTGAGATGTCCATTCATTCTGCTCTTCTTGGCAACGATAGGGCGTCCCAGGTTGCTACTAGCTTTGGCACCACCAGAGAGGCATATGCAACTTCCGAATGTCACAAGCGAACACGTGAAGTAGACGTGTAACTGAAGAACAACTCAAGAACAGACATTCTTAGATCAGTACACACTTTAGCAGTATCCCACGGACAGACGTATCCTGAGAGCAGGTGGACAGACAAAATTAATGCCTTGGACGCATCGATGTGTACATCTACGTGCGTGGTAATGTCCTGCCTAATACGTATAATCGAACCTGCGCGTCACAAGAGGTTTCTGGTTTCGGTATGGCAGTGATCACTGATGCCTTGCGTGTGGTTCATCGATGGAAGTGGGGCTGCTCGACTGCGCTCACGGCGTGAAACCCCCGTAGAGAAGACGACGGCCGCGATCAGGCAATTTCGTACCGTTCCAACAGTACACCGTACCAGTAGGTGCAAGTTCTTCGAGGAAACGCTGGTTTTGCACCTGCAGATTTGATCTTCTTCTTTTTCGTGTGAGGATTTCATTGTGGTTGACGTTTGGTGTTTTCTGAGTTTTAGAGTTTTTCAGATTCAAAGAATTTTAATTAAGATTTTTGAAGAATCTATAAATCCAATAGGAATTATTTTTCGTCATTTGATTTGGGGACTTTTTTCCTATAGAGGTCGTATGATTACTTTGGAAATGGCAGATCCTACTGGCTATCTTACTGAAAGAACCAAAACAAAGAAAGTTTAAAGACAAGATCTGGATGTTGAATATAATGATGCCGGATGCGTACGTACGCACGACTGTAGGTTTAAGATTTGGGATTTCATACTCCGTTTCCAATTAAAAGAATGTGTGTCCTAGAACTTTAAGAAGAGCATCTCCAAGAGAACCCCCTTCCTCAATAATTTTTTGTTATTAAGAGAGCTGGGCCAAAATACGTGCTTTAACAGACCTTTTTCGTGAAGATTTAGCTCCCAATAAAACAGCGCAACTCTCTCAATATATGGAAAATTTGACATCTCCCAATACGAGTCCCAGTAATTGCCATGTCAGCGCACCATTGCCAATGCTCACTGCACTGCCCGCACACCGCCATTGCTGGCCACAGCTAGCACGCCACCGTCGGACCACTGCACCACTACCGCCACCCGCAGGGAGCCATTTAGGTATATATCATTGACAAGTGGGCCCATATTTCAGGTTTGGTATTGGGAAGGGATTATTAAGGATTTGGGAAAGCACCATACCTGCAAACCCCATCAAAATTGTCGGGAGAGCCCCAATAATAGAGAATTTTTTGGGACCTCTTGGACCTCTTGGGATTTAGAGTTTTCAACAATTTCTTTTCTTCGTGCACTGAAATGTTAGTATTGATAATAACATGATATATATTTTTTTCCCATCAAGATAAGCACATTTCAAAGTATCAGAGAGTTTTTTTTAATTCAAACACAGGGTCGCCCTTAGGTGGAGGAGGATCTCCGAAAATCTTAGCTGGCAAATTATGCTTAAGAATAGGTTCTTGCCTAAAGAATATTTCATCTATTTCATTCCTTTCATTCATATGCATATCATTCTCATGATCTAATAAATATTGCTCTAGAAGATCAGTAGGAGGCACAAAAATAGAAGTAAGACCAATAATAACATCCCCACTAGGTAAATCTTTATCATGATATTATTTGGTGAACTTAGAAAAATTAAACTCGTGAGATTCATCACCAAACTTAACTTTAACATTTTCTTTAGCACAATCAATTTCAGCATTAACAGTATTCAAGAAAGGTCTACCAAATATAATGGGACAAAAATTATCTTGGTCAGTTCCAAGTATTAAGAAATAAGTAGGGTATTTGATCTTACCACACAAGACTTCAACATCTCGCACAATCCCAAGCGGTGAAATGGTATCCCTATTTGTAAGCTTAATAGTAACATCAATCTCCTCTGTCTCAACAGGTGAAATATCATGCATAACTTCTTGATAGAGAGAGAAAGGAATAGCACTTATGCTAGCACCAATATCACATAAACCATGATAACAACTCTTTTATTTTTATCCAACTTATCCCGTTCATTCCTAACAGGTTTACCAATTCTAGGTGCCTCTTCACAGAAATAAATAACATGCCCATCAGTATTATCAACCAAAAGATCTTTAACCATTGCAATAGAAGGTTCAACTTTAATTTGTTCAGAGGGTTTAGGTGTTTTAACATAACTCTTACAAACCATTGTTGTAGCCTTAGAATGCTCCTTAATTCTAACAGGAAAATGAGGCTTTTCAATGTAAGCAGTGGGCACAACAGGATTAGCAGCATAAGTTTGTATTTCAGTTTTAACAATATTAGGCTTCACAAGCATCTTTAATAGGTTCATGATATTTAAACCACTTCTCTTTAGGGAGTTCAACATGAGCAGCAAAAGATTTACAAAATTTAACTACCTTCTCAGAATCAAGTCCATATTTTGCAGTAAGCTCACGAAAACATTTGTTTCTACAAAAGAATTAACACAATCGTATTCAAGGTTTATACCTGACTCTTTATCTTTGTCAACCTCCCAATCTTCAGAGTTGTGTTTAATTCTTTCAATAAGATCCATTTGAATTCAATTTTCCGACTTGATAAAGTACCAGCTGAAGAAGAATCAAGCATTTCTTTATCACGAAGAGAAAGCCGAGCATAAAATTATGAACAATAATATCTCTCGAAAGCTCATGATTGGGGCATTTGAGCATTAGGTCCTTAAACCTCCCCCAAGCTTGAGCGATACTTTCTCCTTCATGCAACCAAAAGTTATATATATAATTCCGGTCAGGATGAACCAAGTCCATAGGATAAAATTTCTGATGGAATTCCAGCTTCGTTTATTTCCAGTCCCATGAATCTGAATCATCCAATAGCCTATACCATGCCAATGCTCTTCCCTCCAAAGATAAAGGGAATAACTTCTTCTTAATTTCATCTCTCGATAATCCTGCAAGCTTACATAATCCACATAGTTCATCCATAAAATTTAAGTGCATATCAAGATGTATTGTTCCATCTCGTGCATAGGGATTAGCATACAGTTTTTCCAAAATACCAAGAGGAATTTCATAATAGATATTTTCAGTAGGTGGAGGCTCCCTCCTTACCACTTGTGCTTGTAGCAATGGAGTCCCAAACAAACCACTCAAAGGATGGTTATCCATAGTAACAAGTGTAGATAAATTTCAGCACATATAATAAATGTTTCCTTACCAAATTCCATTTACCAAGAGCGCTACACTCCCCGAGAATGGTGCCAGAAAAAATTCTTGATGACCCACAAGTATAGGGGATCGGATCAATCGTAGTCCTTCTGATAAGTAAGAGTGTCGAACCCAACGAGGAGCAGAAGGAATCAATAAGCGGTTTTCAGCAGAGTAATCTCTGCAAGTGTTGTAAGATAGTTTTGACAGATAGTTTGATAGCAAGATAATTGGTAACAAGTAGCAAGTAACAAAAGTAGCAAGGTGCAGCAAGTGGCCCAATCCTTAATTTTTCTAAGGACAAGCCGGTAATACTTCTTATAGTGATCAAAGCGTTGTCGAGGACAGACGAGAATATTGTCTAGTTACTTTCACCACGATTCATTGACTCATGTTCATTGCTTTGATAAGGTGATATGTGGGTGGACCGGAGCTAAGTTGCTATTCTTACTTGAACAAACACCTACTTATGATAATACCCTCCATGCAAGCATCCGCAAATACAAGAGGAGTAATTAAGATAAATCTAACCATAGCATGAAACATATGGATCCAAATCAGCCCCTTACGAAACAATTCATAAACTGGGGTTTAGGTTTTAGTCACTCCCACAACCCATCATCTACAAAATAATTCCACAATTCCTTCCCTAGGCCCAAAAATGGTTAAGTGTCATGTAGTCGACGTTCATGCGACACCACTAGAGGAAGATCAACACAACATATCATCAAAACATTGAACGAAAACCAACTTCACATGATTACTTATAACAAGACTTCTCCCATGTCCTCAAGAACTAACGAAACTACTCACAAATCATATTATTGTTCATGATCAGAGGAGATAAATATTTGATTAACAATCTAAACATATAGATGTTCCACCAAATAAACCAACTAGCATCAACTACAAGATATAATCAACACTACTAGTACCCCTAGGTACCAATATGAGGTTTGATACAAAGATTGAGCACTAGAGATGACCTAGGATTTTGAGATGAGATGGTGCTGGTGAAGATGTTGATGATGATGAAGCCTCTCACGATGATAGGAGCGTTAGTGATGATGATGGCTTCGATTTCCCTCTCCTAGAGGAAAGTTTCCCTGGCAGAATCGCTCCGCTGGAGAGCAAAAGTGCTCCTGCCCTGGTTCCGCCTCGAGACGGCGTCAGCTGGTCCCGAAAGTCTTGTCTTCATTTATTCTAGGGTACAACACTTCATATCGGAGAAGATCATCGCCGGAGGGCCTCTATGGGCCCCACAAGCCTGCATGACGCGCCCCTCACCCCTGGGCTTGTGGGCCCACCGAGGGTCGTCTTTGGTACTTTTTCTTTCCAGTATATCTAATCTCTACCTAATAATAAAGGGGCTATTGACCTGTCAAAAATAAATAAATAAAGGGGCTATTGCTTCTGGCGGTCCATCATAAAATTGCCCTTAAAGTTGTCATAAATTACCCGCAATGCCATCGATAAGTAAAAAAACGATTCGTTTTTTTATAAGTCGTCCGTCTCTCTTTTAGTTCATAAGGGGTGATCCCCCCAACCCATCACAAACACAGAACGACCAAGTGGCTAGAGCCCAACTCCTTCACTGAGAAGACCCGGGTTCGAGCCCCCCTACTCCCACCTTTTTCTCCTCTTTTTCTCACTTAGTTTTGGGCGGGCGTAGGATATAGCTGTCTCTCCCAAGCGTTGCTTAGTACTCTCTATTTAATCTTTCTTTTTTCTTTTTTGACAGATTCAAATGTTTTTAAATTTTTTATATCTTTCACACTCTAACTCCAAATCCAACATGTTATATATTAAAATTTCTCAAAAAAAGGTGTAAATTCCAAAAATGCTATTATCTTTCATGTTAATCATTTTAAAATTATGTTTAGGATGCAACCTTAATTAATACCTTCTGATATATGAGGCATTTTAGAAATGCCTATTATATATGTTTCCCATCCCATTTAGTTGAGTATATATGATAGTTTGATGCTCTCATAAAAGATATTATTGGCATCATAGGTGATGTTTGTTCCCATCAGTTACCATATGCTAAAGATTACAACATGCACATAATATCATCCTCTTTTATTTCGCACAGTGCATAATAATCAACCCGTATACGATGATGTACACTATGCCGATACGAGCCAGTTAACAAGGTTAACGCTGATTTCCAAATTGTGCCCATAAATTTTTTCTTAATGAATATCATGCAAACTTGAACATTTCACATGTCCTTACAGATTGATTGTTTCCGGTGGAGCTGTCTAATATGTTTGCTACCAAATTAAGTCTTGACTTGGATTACAAATGCGAACACATATATTAGAAGACAAAAATAATGCTCTTATGAACATGCTATTATCGAATACTAAAATATACTTTGCTATTTTCATCCTAATGCAACATTTTTTGGGCATCACTGAGGAGATCGAAAGCAAAGGCGTAAATATCTACCTACAACTAAGTAGATATTTTTGTTGTATAATAAATTGGAAACACCTGGAGTACACTTCAAAAATCATCCCACATTTATGTTTTTGCGCAACATCACTTATCATGTTGTCTGTCAGGTGTCATCGTGAAATATTTCAAGGGATCTACTGATGTCGTCGAGTGTGTGTATGAGGGGTGTTTTTCTCTCTCCCGTTGCAACGCATGAGCATGTTTGCTAGTATATTCTAAAGTAATATTTCCGTAAATTTTCACGTCATTTGGAGCTCCGGAGAATTGCTATCTCTGTTGAAGCTTTTTCAGGCAAGAATTCTAGTTGCCGGTAATCTCTCTCTTTTGGTGTATCTTGCTTTTTAAGAGAGAAAAGGCATCATAATTGCATCATAAAAGGTAACATGACTTCAAAACAAGATACATAATAGTAGGAAAACATGATGCAAAATGGACGTATCAGAAGCTATGTCCATAGAGTGGCAGTTGCCCAAGCTAAAGAGCATAAAGCATACAGTGAGTGATTGGCTGTTCCAACTTCTTGCCGGTATAAATGAGGAGATGCGATGCATTTTGGTGATGTTGTTCTGGAGGATCTGGTACTTACGGAATGAGATAGTGCATTAAAAACCTCTGCCGCCAGTTGATGTATCTGTTCGCTTTCTATCAAGCTATCTAACCTCCATACAATCCCTACAAACTCCTATGGACCTGGTTAAGGGTAAGGCTATGCTTCATATGGATTATCAACACAATCGGTCCACTTGTGACCAAGCAACAGTTCCTAGCTCCTGGACTAAACCAATTGTGGGCAGAGCTCAATACAGGCGGGTCTTTTCTGGATGGCAAAGGGGGTGCTGGCATGATTCTTAGGGACCATGAAGGATCAATCATTTTTAGTTCATGCAGACACTTGTACACTTGCATGGATGCGTTGGAAGCAGAACTACTAACTATAAAGGAGGGAATTTCTTTAGCCTTGCAATGGAGCAGTCTACCCATTGATGTTGAATCTGATTGTTGGAGGCCATTGATACGTCCATTTTGCATCATGTTCTACTGTTATTTATAGTGTTTTTAATCAATATAACACTTTGTGGAGCAATTCTAATGCCTTTTCTCTCTTAATATGCAAGATTTACACAAGGAGGGAGATTGCCAACAGCTAGAATTCTGGGCCTGAAAAAGCTATATCAGAGATACCTATTCTACACATCTCCAAATGAGCTGAAATTTCACGGAGATTTATTTTGGAATAAATAAAAAGTACTGGAAGAAAGAAACACCAGAGGGGGCCACCCAGGAGCCCACGAGGCACCAGGGCGCGCCACCCCCCCAGGCGCACCCTGGTGGCTTGTGGGGCCCCTGGCCAGACTCCGGTGCCCATTTTCTGGTATATAAGCCCATTTGCCCTAGAAAAAATAAAGAGAAGACTTTTGGGATGGTGCGCCGCCGTCTCGAGGCGAAACTTGGGCAGGAGCACTTTTGCTCTTCGGCGGAGCGATTTTGCCGGGGATACTTCCCTCCGGGAGGGGGAAATCGGAGCCATCGACATCACCAACGATCTTCTCGTCGTGGGAGGACCAATCTTCATCAACATCTTCACCAGCACCATCTCATCTCAAACCCTAGTTCATCTCTTGTATTCAATCTTTGTCTCAAAACCTCAGATTGGTACCTGTGGGTTGCTAGTAGTGTTGATTACATCTTGTAGTTGATGCTAGTTGGTTTATTTGGTGGAAGATTATATGTTCATATCCAATATGCTATTTAATACCTCTCTGATCTTGGACATGAATATGGTTTGTGAGTAGTTACTTTTGTTCTCGAGGACATGGGAGAAGTCTCGTCATAAGTAATCATGTGAATTTGGTATTCGTTTGATATTTTGATGATATGTATGTTGTTGATTCTCTTAGTGGTGTTATGTGAACGTCAACTACATGACACTTCATCATCTTTGGGCCTAAGGGAATGCATTGTGGAGTAGTAATTAGATGATGGGTTGCTAGAGTGACAGAAGCTTAAACCCTAGTTTATGCGCTATTCCGTAAGGGGCTGATTTGGATCCATATGTTTAATGCTATGATTAGATTTATCTTAATTCTTCTTTCGTAGTTGCGGATGCTTGTGTGACGCCCCTACTCGACCGTGCACTAATCATACACGCAAATGCACACAATCGAGATCAGAGACTCACGGGAAGATATCACAACACAACTCTAAACACAAATAAAAGTCGTACAAGCTTCATATTACAAGCCAGGGGCCTCGAGGGCTCGAATACATAAGCTCGCGATCAAGCGTCAGCGGAAACAACATTAATATCTGAGTACAGACATAAAGTTAAACAAGTTTGCCTTAAGAAGGCTAGCATAAGAACGACACTGATCGAAAAGGCGCATGCCTCCTGCCTGGGAGCCTCCGAGTCTACTCCTGGTCGTCGGTCTCCACGTAGTAGTAGGCTCCACCGGAAGTGTAGTAGCAGTCATCGGCGGTAGCAGCTGACTCCTGGGCTCCGCCATCTGATCGTAGTAAACGGGTATGGAAAAAAAGGGGAAGCAAAGCAACTGTGAGTACTCATCCAAAGTACTCACAAGACTTACATCAGAACTATACTAAGTATGCATCGGTATCAAAGGAATGGGGCTATATCTTTGGATTAAACTGCAGAAATGCCAGAATAGAGGGAAATGCCTAGCCTATCGAAGACTAGCATCTTCAGCGTCTTGCAGCATTAGAAGAGTGCAGATTAGCATATTATAAAGTAACAAGCATGTAATAGCAAAGCCCAGAGATCCTTCCTCGACTCCCTGCGAGAAAGCGATCCCGGAGCTTACAGTTAAAGTAACAAGTATTCAGTTCAAGTTGTAGTAGATCGGGATACAACACTGAGCATCCTGTTACCGTGGACACTGCTATTCGAATAGATAACTTCCCTGCAGGGGTGCACTACTGTTACCCAGCACGCTGGATTACATCTGGCCGGACACACTTGCTGGGTAATACCCGGCCTCGGGTAATCGACACGACGTAGTCCTACCTAGGCTCAGCAGAGAGGTCAGCACGCCGATCTAAATCCTAAGTGCGAAGGGGTCTTGGGCCATCGCCCTTTGCACTCCTGCACGTTACGTGGCTGGCCGGGCCCAAGCGCGACTGTGGAAACACCACAGACGTAACCAGCTCACCCCAACAATCAGCCCGCATCTCTGAGCTGTGACATCTGAAGAGCTTTCGGCTAATACATACGACGTAGAGGGTCCCATAACCATTATCCCACGTGGTGGTAGTGCGTATATGGCCAGCGGCCAACTCAGATCAAATACCCAAATCCGTTAGTGCGTTGGGAGCTCGCGGTGACGATCAGTACTCCTGTCGTCCCGTCTCGAGGAAGTGCAACAAGGGTCAGGCCCATCCCTCTCTAGGGCGGTCTCTGCCTGCCCGTCCGCGCCTCGTAATTATCTCGCGGGTACCCTCCTGGTCAATTCGACTCCACATTTCCCGCGGGTACCCCTCGGGGTCGACCCGCCTGCAACAAAGGTCTGAGGTAAAAGTCATGGTAACTGTGTGTCCAAAACATCAAGGGGAACCCGAGGAATCACCCTCGTTGGATTCCTACTCGATGTAATCCATTAAGGAGAACCAGGAGGAATCACCCTCGATGGTCCCCACTTGAGGGGTTGCACGACAGAGTCATCAACGGGAAGGGGAGAGCGAGGAATCACCCTCTGCAATCACCATCGATGTGCTATACTACAGGGATATCATCCGGAGTGCAGTACGAGGTATCACCCTCGGCACTTGATAGTAGCCCTGCTGAGCCGTACAACTAAGGGGGTGTGTGGTGATGTGACGGTCTCTGCACATCGATCACAAAGATCGAGGCACTGGTAACAAAGCGGGGCAACAGGGACAAGGGTGAGGGGTCATTGATGGATCACTAACTAACCTATTCTAGGCAGTTTAGGATGACAAGTAAAGTAACAACAGTAGGTTACAAAAACAGGCTATGCATCAGAATAGGAGCAAGCAATTACAGTAGTAAAATCTAATGCAAGTATGAGGGAGAAATAATAGGCGATATAGGAATGATCAAGGGGGTTTTGCTTGCCAGGAAGCTCTGCAGAAAGGGGCTGGTCGTCAGGGGCGTAGTCGTACTCGGCAGCAGCGTCGGTCTCGGGGTCTATCGGAGTGAAGAGGGGGGAAGAAAAAATAAATAAAAAGCAGACAAATGCAACACGGATGCATGGCATGGCAGCACGTTATTCGAGGGGTGCCCTAATGCAGTACTACGCAAGTTAGTCGGAGCGGGAAACATCTGGAGGTGTTTTACCAGCTCCGGGCAATTATCAGACAGATGAATTGGAGGGGAAAGTTCCATGTTCATCATGTTATAGGGGTGTGGCACGTATGTGGGTGGCATATTCAGATTCTTCATACTTTTCTGATCATTTTTCATATATAAATTATTTTCATCCGAGTTACGGTTTATTTTATATGATTTTTCAAAGTTTTATTGAATTTCTAAAATTATTTTAATTATTTAAATTCGAATTATCCGAAATAGTGTTCTGTGTCGTCAGCATGACGTCAGGGTGACATCATCGGTCAAATCCGGCTGGCCAGAGTCAAACCTGACCAGTGGGTCCCACTGGTCAGTGACTGATTAAACTTAACAGTGGTTAATTTAGTTAATTAGGTTAATTAACAGGTGGGACCCCACCTGTCAGTGACACAGACTAATTAACAGATTAATTAACTTATTAATTAGTATTTTTATTATTTATAAAAATGTTTAAACAGTGCGGGGCCCAGCTGTTAGTGACTGGTCAAGCCCAGTCAGCAGGTTTGACCGGGTCAACTGGGTCAACGGACCCACAGGGCCCACAACTCAGTGGCCCAGGGTGGTGCCACGTGGGCACCACATCAACGCCGTCGCCGGAGTTACTCCGGCGACCATTTCGCGCGGCGGCGCGTTCGGGAGGCGGCCGGAAATCGCGCACAGGCAACCAAATCGGCCGTGGAGGGGCGCGTTCGAACGAGGGCGACAAGCCGCGTCGTTCTGCGGCAGTGGCTCGGCCGGAGGCGGCCTAAATCGATGGCGGCGACCTGCGCGGCGGACGCCGGAGTTCGGGCATCGGTGAGCCGGGCGTTACGGGGCACGGTAAGTCGCGTAAGGGGCGGCGTTGGGTTCGCGCGGACGTGCTGAGCTCGACGCCGTGCTCAGTTGAGCTTGACGGCGGCGAGCACCGCGGCGGAGCAAAGCTCGGGTGGCAATGGCAGTGGCGGCTATGGGCATCTAAAAGCAGCGCTGAGAGAGGGGAAAGGAGTGGCTGCTCACTGCGAGGTCATAGGGGGTGGCAGCGGGCTCGGGGAGGGCTTGACGGCGACGGAAACGACGACGAAAGACGGCGGCGATCCGAGGAAGAAAGGGAAGCTGGCGGCGGCATTGGTGCTTCCCGGCGTCGATCTGGAGGTGCAGACGACGTAGACGAGGGCCGCGGTCCTTCTGGGCACGACGGAGCGGCGAGAGAGGCACGGTGGCTATGCAGGCGAGCATCGGACGGCGACGGCCGCATCGGTCATGGCAAGAGAGGAAGCGCGCGAGCGAGGGGAGGGGGGAAAAGATCTGGGGGCGGGCCAGGGTGGCCGCGGTGGCCTTCTTATCCACCCCGGCGCCCTGTAGCGACGCGAGGGGGCGAGTGGGCACGGCTACGACGGCGAGCCGGCGTCAGGCGCGCGCGCGCGTGCGGGAGGTTAGGGAAAGGCCGACCCAAATGGGCCGGGCCACACTGTTGCGTCAACTGGGCCAAGTGCACAGTGCCGCTTAGCCATTTCTCTTTTTCTTTTTCTGCTTTCTTTCTTTCTTTCTTCTGTTTTGCCTTTTCTTTTTGCTCCAAAAGACTTTTGTAAAATGTGAGACTTGTCCAAATAAATACTAGGCAGTATTTATCACTGCCTGAAAAAGGTTTGGAATCCAGATGTTTTCATTTGAATTTTATTTAAATGAGAATGGATTAAATGGTGCTGTTTTGGTACCGTTTCATGATGTTAGAGTCATTTAAGTAATTCAATTAATGTTGATTTTATTTTTATAATTGCCTTGGGAATATTTGCAATATTATGAACTATTTAGTTCCTGGATTTGAACAACTTTTAAATTCACTTTAAATTTGAATTTCAATTTGAACTGGAATTTGAAATGAGATATGATTCAAATGATGATCAAGCACTGTTAATCATGATGACTTGGCATTGATCATGGGGGATTACTGTAGCTAATACATGGGGATGTTACAATTCTCCTCCTCTAAAAGAAATTCTCGTCCCGAGAATTTAGGAGGTAGGAGGGAGAAGGTCGGGGTATTCATACCAAGGATGCTTGGCATGGGCCCGCGGGAGAATTTCCCATTAATGGATTGTGCAACGGTTCACATCTAATGTCATGCGTGAATGCAAAGGATTTTAGCGTAAATTGAATGCGATGCTCCTGAATCAATTAAAACAGGAGGTGGTACTGAGTGAATAAGGATAGTACCGATCACAGTAGCAAGCTGATCTTGAGCTTCATTCAGATCAACATGATAAGCTTGACCACGACCATAAGAAGGACTGGCATTATTGTTGCGAGGCTGATTGTTACCACGGCCATTTCCACGGCCAGCAGAGGGAAGTGCAAGCTGATTCTGATTCTGAGGGCATTCTCTGGAACGGTGACCTGGACGGCCACACTTCAAGCAGAGCCCATCACTGGGGCGGGGAGCAGGAGCTCAAAGCAGTGGAGCCTGAGGTCTTGGCTGTCCCGGCGGCGGGGGAGGTGCAGCTGGATGGTACATGCTCTGAGGAATCCAGATAAGGCGCTTCTGTGATGACGAGCCCGAAGATGAGCCAACGTCATGGTAGCGCTTGGCGGCATTCTTGTGTTCCTTCTGAGCGGTCTCAACCTAGATAGCCTTATTCACCAGGGTGGCGAAGTCGGTGAAGTTATGAACAACAAGTGCAAGCTTGAGATCTGGGTGGAGTCCGTCACGGAACTTTTCCTGTCTGCGTGCATCAGTGGCAATGTCTTCTTCAGCATAGCGGGATAATTCAAGGAATTCCCGCTGATAAGCTTCGACAGTTCTATTGCCCTGAGTGTGGTTGCGAAACTCTGTTTTCTTCCGGTCCATGATTCTCCGAGGAATGTAACGGGCACGGAAAGCAGTCTGAAACTCGATCCAGGTAACGACTGTCCCAACAGGTAGTGAACGCCTGTGGGTGTCCCACCATTGAGCAGCGGGACCCTTCAAAAAGTAGGACGTGAAGGTGACAAGGTTGGCAGGGCGACATTGGCAGATTCCATCTCGAAGGCGATGTCGCGAAGCCAGTCATCAGCATCCAGTGGCTGTTCAGAGTTGCGAAAAATAGTAGGACTGAGATGCACAAACTCCTGCAGAGTTATCGGGGCAGGTTACTGATTCTGAGCATTCTGATTCTGGTTTGGGAACTGAGCCATGATCCCAACCATGAACTGGCGGTTCAGCTCGAATTGCTGCATCATAGCTGCCATATAGTCGGGCGGTGGTGGCTGTTGGGCAGCACGGCCACGACCACGACCACCTGGTCTAACCATCCTGCTAAAGATTTAACAGGGGGTAGTTTAGTAAAATCAACTGCAAGTGTTTAGAGACAAGCATGATGTAACACGACAATGAACAAGTAGTGCAATAGATTCTTAACAGTAGTCAATTAAGACATACAGATCCATACACAAAGTCGGTTACATGCGGACAACGTAAGTTCGGAAATTCAAACAGCTAGACATACTAGGCGGCGCGCAGGCACGCGATAGGGGATACAACAATGGGACATAACAAAGGCTACATCAACGTCGGGGAATACCACTGAAACCAGGTAACTGCAGATGCGGACGATGAGTGTCCACGAAAGAAAGGTCCTGTGCTCCGTGATTACTCTGATGCAGAACCCGATCTCGAACTAGGAGGAGAGGTCTGTAGGGGAACGCAGCAGAAAACAAAAAATTTCCGACCTACGCACCAGCCCAGGACCACTATGGAGACTGCATACAAGGTTTGATCTTTTTGTTACCGACTCGTAGCGCAGCGGAAGTAGAGTCGATGACGATCGGCGGTGCAGATCCCCACAGCTAGTATTTTACAACCTCCCAACCGCGAAGATGTACTCCCTTGTCAGCTCACCGGACGGATCTCCGGGAAGCCCTTCGGGAGGCCTCGGGACAGTCCCTCGGATAGTCCCACCGGACGGATCCTCGGACAGCCCTCCGGGAGGCCTCTGGACAGTCTTTCGGATAGTCCCACCGGACGGATCCTCGGACAGCCCTTCGGATGGTGTCACGGACAGCCCTCCGGGAGGACCTTCGAAACTCGGAGAGTCACTCGGACAGCCCTTCGGGAGGACCCTTGAAACTCGGACGGTCACTCAGACAGCCCTTCGGGAGGCACTCTCGAACTAAGACCGAAACTACGATCTCTCTACATAGTTGCACACATACGGTGTCATCTATCCGGCAGGGCTTCGCCGTCCAGAACTAGTTCCCACCGGAACCCAGACAACCTTTCGGCTCTACGAAACTCTTTTCGTGGGAGGGAGAGAGAGAGAGCCAGACGAGCATGGCATGTGTATGAGAGCAAGCATGAGGTTTGGAGAGCACCCCTCCACCTCTATTTATAGGAAAGCCAAGGGGTAAAGTTGGCATTCAAAATTACCAAAAGTACCCCCACTTTATGTCTTTACATAAAAGAATAAAGCAAAAAGGGATGGCATGTGGAGCTCCAAGGAGCTCCACCTCCTTTGGCCGGCCACCCCTTGGGCCCCCCCCCATGAGGGGCTTCCTTGCCCCCCAAGCCCTTCTAGAAGCCTTTTGGGAAATATCCCAAAAGGTGCTTTCCAAAAAATAACCATAAAGCACTTTCACTATTCACGAAGACATTTTTCTGCGTCCGTTAAATCCCAAATTATTTCTGTGTGCCTAGAATAATTCCAGTATCCACTAAAACAATTTTGAACGCATTCTGAAACAATTCCGGAACAATGTTTTTCTTCAGCGAAAAGCTACCATTGCGGTTCCGGCTGCTCCCGAACATTTCCGGTTTTTCCTCCGGAAAAATCCCAGAAGTTACCAGAACAATTCTGACACCCTCCAAGAATTTCCAGGCGTGTGCTGGAACCAATATGACTTAATGGAATACCCTGAAACAACTTTTCAGTTTCACCGAAACTATTCCGGTGTTCTCTCCGGAACGTTTCCGCTGTCTCCGAAACTTTTCCGGTGACTTTCTCTCAGACTCCCTGTCTAGTATTCAGCAGATAGATGACCCTTAAGCGTGTGACCCTATAGGTTCAGTGAAGTATAGACATGACCGGAACTCTTTCCGATCAATGATCAACATCGGAGCCGTGGACACCCATATTGACCCCTATACCCACACGAATGAATATTCGAGTGAACCTCCAGTTGCCGTGTGCTATTCCTGTTGCTTCGCAATATGTTACAAATACCCGAGGTGAGAATCATCGGCATCCCCGTGGATCAACAACTTGTCCACTATGCCAGTTACCTCGTTGCCGGTTTTGTTCTCTTTTCTCGTTTCCGTGTTCTGGCATCCCCGTGATCAAATCACATTGTGTCTGGCCAGACGATGATGGATACCGTAACACCGAGAGGGCCCAGAGATATCTCTCCATCGTCGGAGGAGCAAATCCCAATCTTGAGCTATCAAGTCCCTTGACACACTTTTCCATGAACCCGTAAGCCGCCGTAATAGCCACCCATTTACGGATGACGTTTAACAAACCCCAAAGTTCATGAAGCAAGCATGAAGAAACTCGACACTCTCATGGTCTAAGGAATTATGCAAACGTTAACTTCTCTGTGTTATTAACCATTAACTTGTGACAAATGAATCTCATAGCATAACATCAATCGGGTCGATTCAACACAAGTGTTCTTCAGCTCCGTGTGTATCTTTGCATATCCTCGCGTTTTCACGCTTTCACAAAATTCATATTTTGTGTGGACTTGGCTTTGTATATATGTGAATCACAGGTCAAACCTTGATTCCTCAGACTGAGCTATGGAGCAACTATCTGCAATAGTGTCCCATTGACCAAAGCCATCTTGGAACCATACTAAGTTCATGAATGAACTATATGATTCAACATATTCTATGTCGCTTTGAAAGCGGCAACATACTTAGCCTTTGTTATAGAATTCGCCACAGTAACCTGTTTGGAACGATTTCCAAAAACCGTGCCACCATATTGTGTATTACACAAAACCCTTAACTTAAATCGAAAATCGCATGGAGCATTGATGAAGACTGTATCGATGTAATTACTTACAACGAGTACTTCATAATCTCTGCTTGCGAGAAAACATGTCATCAGTGCTACTTTAGTACTCAATGACATTTTTCACTATTGTCCCATGATCAGTACTTTGATCACTTTGGTATCTATACTCGCAACAGCTTGGGAGTATCGGACATATCTGGTTGTTTTACATACCATGGAATACATGATTAATCCAAACATGAAAGTGTGTGGAATCTCCATCATGTATTTCGCTCATCAGTGTTTTGGGACACCGAGTCTTGCAAAAACCCTTTCCATGTGACTTCGACAAGAATCACTCCTTGGCGTTCTTATGCTAAACTGTTTTAGCATCTTGTCAATATGTATTTTTGGCTTTAGCCCATTAGGCAATTCTATCTCATAGATAAATATGAATAATGTCAAGGCTATTTAGCCCAAGCACTTCATCGAAAAACTATTTTCAATGAAGTCCTAATTCGTGTCAAGAAATTTATATTATTTCCAATTAACAATGTGTCAAGCACACAAAGTTTTTCTAAATATTATTATGCTCCCACTTACTTTCTTGTAACCACAAGCATCTTCGTTATCCATTGATGAAATCAAACTCCTTTGACTATTTCATCAAAACGAAGATT
Organism: Elymus sibiricus; assembly: GCA_039707655.1. NCBI lineage: Eukaryota > Viridiplantae > Streptophyta > Magnoliopsida > Poales > Poaceae > Elymus > Elymus sibiricus. Next base: position 381,096,219 of record CM077674.1, on the reverse strand, counting down.
CCAACTCCATTTTGCTCTCTTCTATCCATTGCTGGAACTCTGAAGTTTGCATACTTACTAGCATCCTTTGGATTGACAAAATACTTCGGACTGTATCACATGCAAGTCCTAGGTTGCATTTCCATCACATGGAAATCCTTTTGGCATCCATGTATCATATCTCAAGATTGAAATATGTATTAATTGCTAGTTTAACCCGATCTGACTTTAAGCATCGCTATGGTGAGACAACCTCATCGTAGTCAACTCCTTGAACTTGTTATTGCAACAAGTCGAGCTTTATGGATAAAACATTTTATCCACATCAGTTTATAGTTCCATTAATGTTCGTTAGACTCTAAGTCTTCCGAAGGGTTTATCAAGATATAATCTTGAATCATTTATATGGAAACTATCTCGGATTATATTGGCATTTAGCCAATTCCGGAGTCAGGGCCCATCAACGCTTCCTTGTGTATCGTAGGTATACTGTTGTCTAACAACAATATCTCGCTTGCGCACCTGAGAGGTTTGCACGAGTTTTGCCTACGTGGTTCAGTTGCAAGTTCGACCGAAGTCCACACATCTCATGTAGAAGCTTCCATATCAGTCGCAGTAGGAAACTCTGGAATTACTTCCAAGGTTTCTTTCCTTCGATCTGATGACGAAGATACTATTATCTCGTCGAGTTGCACTGTCCTCCCACTCACCTTTTTGCAAGAACCATTTTCTTCAAAAGCATACCGTTTTTGTGGCAAAACTTTTTGCCTCGGTATAGTGGTGGAGGAATTCCCAATTACTTGGGATAACCTACAAAGTAGTACTTGTCTGATTTGGAATAGGTTTGTAAATATTTTACACAAGCCCCATATTCCAAATGTTAAGAAAAGACAAAGCATGGTTGGGCGTACCATACCATGGCGTCATTTCAACAGACCTGATGGTGCTCTTTTCAGTGTAAAAGCCGCAGTCTCTAAAGCATTACTTTAAAAGGGATAATGGCAAATTGATTTATGTCATCTTTGATCTTACCATGTCACAAATGGTTTGAATACATCTTCACGGACGTACCACTCACAGTGGAGTTCCGGTAGGTGTAAGTTATGAAACCTTTTTCACAACTCATCAGACATTCGCTAAACTTGTAACTCAAATATTCCTTTCCGCAATCAAATTGCAGAAACATAATTTTCTTGTTACAATAATTCTTACTTCATTTTTGAAAACCTTTCGAATGATTTCAAAAGATCCAGACTTACATCTCATCAAGTAAATATCCATATATCTACTTGAGTCATTTCAGAAGATAGACAAATCCACTGCCAGCAACAACATTTACCGGACTACATACATCAAAATGTATGATCACCAATAAGTTCGTTGCTCGTTCCTTATGGCCTGTGAACGGTATTTCAGTCACTTCACTTTTCGGAGGAAAGTTGCAAGTGTCAGATGATTCATAATCAAACGACTTCAAAATCCATCATTATGGAATTTCTCCATGCGGGTTTCTCCAATGTGACCAAATGCAGTGCCACACATGTGTGGTATTCTCTTAGTCTTGCGACATTTAGCGTCAGTGTTATGGATGTATCATATTACCATCAATATTCATAACATACATCTCATCCATGATGGAAGCATGGCTCTTATGTTATTCATGATTCCGAACAACAATTGTTCTTTCATGAACAACACTCTTGCAACAAACATTATGCAAATGGGCTAGAGTGTATAAAACTCTAAAATGATTTATGAAAGTAAATACAGAGGTAATGTATTATTATCAATATTCATAACATACATCTCATTCATAATGAAAGTATGGCCCTTAAGTTATTCATAACATCGAACATCAAAAGTTCTCTTATGAACAACCTTCTTGCAAGATATCTTATGCAATGGGCTAGAGTGTGTACAACTCTAAAATGAATTATGAAAATAAATACATAGGTAATACACCGATGGAATGTATAGTAACATTTACTATGTTCCCAGTGCGTATCTGAACCTCACTCCGGCAAGTCTTTTATGCCGTAGTAGTTCTTGCATCGAATTGCAATCGAGCGGGTATCTCTGTGATCAACTCACAATACCCAAGAATCAGTGATTAACATGTTTAATCATAATTCTCAAGAACTATTTCTTTGACCAGCCTTCTATACATCAATAGCTTGTATGACTTTCATACATGAGCTGGATATTCCAGTCTTCTCTCTTTTTGCCTTTGTACTTCTAACAGTTTTAACTTTCAGTATTTCTCCTACTCTCAGAAGAAGCACTCAACTTAAGAGTGGCGTTAGCCCCGGACTTCCTAGGTGTGTAAGTCACACTAACACCCTTTGGACATTTCCTTTCTCTTTAAGTTGTTGTTTTATTCACCTTCATCATATGATAGGCGTTCTTCTGGATCCCTCTTGTATTAGTCAAATGCATAGTAAACACTTTTACTAATAGTTTGCAAAACAAACATTGTTTTGGATATCGCATATCTTTTAGCCTTTGCTTGTGTCTGAAAATGATTTTCAGTTCCATGAATATCACATAGCTATCCCAAACTTTTGAAGTTCGGGTCTCATGGAAGCAAACATATTGTACTTGACCGTAACGGAATTCTAGCTTTTGGATCGAAGGACGAGAGTCACATTATCCATAACATTAGCGGGAGAATACCAAAAGCATGCGATAGGACAAAGTCCTTCTCGGCACTTTTGAGGACAATCCTCACATTACGTTACCAACCGTAAAGTTTTAACCAGATATTTAACAGCTATTCAATTTTAATAGGGAAGGTGGAAACGCGAGCCATTATTCTACAACTATTATGCAAATTTTACTTAGACAAAGTTCATAATTAATTGCACAGAGAATTAAACAAGTTAATTCTACAGTGCGCTCCCACTCAAATCAATATCTCTCATAATTGATTGTGAGTGATACAAGACCCGCATTTCAATTCGATGCCATTGACGGGTTCATCACTGATGACGCGAATTTCAATCGGTAGGCCAACTTGCCGATCACATCTCTATGTGATTCTTGTTCATCTTTCGATGGGCGTGTTCCGAGCTCAGGACTCTCCTGCCTGAACGTCAAAGACAACCAAGTGATCTTGATGCGAGGTCTGACCTCACCCGCCTCATTCCTCTCGAACCGTTCGTGCTCATGTGTACATGGCGCACCCCGAAAAGATACGAATTTCAGACGGTGCTACACTTGGGTGAACACTAACTACTTTGATATTTTAAGTGAGAGATCACCCTAATAAAAAGAGACTACCGCGCAATCAAGAAGGGTGCATCATAAGGGATAAACATCTCAGGCAATTCATAATAGCATGATATGGTATAGCCCTTTCTGACGGAGAAGTCTTTTATTTCTTCGTCTTCGGCATTCGCGTCGGTGTTCACCTTCGCGAAGATTGCCACCACCTTGTCGATGCACCAGATAATATTGCTATCTCTATAGCTAATAAAATAAGTGCATTATAAAAGGTTGACACGCAGGTCATTAAAGTGACAATCATATGGCTCCAGCCATCATGCCGAATCATGACACGCAGGTCATGTTAATTTACATCACATAGTCATCTCATACATAATCTAATTAATATGAGCACTGCTATACCACATCGCATGCACATGCAAACCATCCTGCAAAACCAAGTTAGACGCCTCTAATCGGTTCATGCAAAAATTTATTTTACGTGGCTTCTAAGGTTTCGAAGCAAACCGAAGCTACCAACGTCCATCATCAAGTATGATTATTCAAGTCGCTAGATTAACTTTGCGGGGTGTATGAAACACGAGATAATAAAATCTCGAGCCCCATACTGAACTTCGTCATACGCATGACCCCCGTGCAGATCATATCCGCATTGCCCTTTAGTCTGCGAAATTTCATCTTTCTCTCTAACTATGGTGGAATTCAATGAACTGTTAGCACTTCGTTGATCAATCAGGATCGCGGATTGCCAGAACTTTGAAACTCCACCATGCTGTTATCAAGATCAGAAATATGCAAATTCCAAGGAAGCAACAAGAACATCAGGTAACAGATTTCATCTACTACCCGCACAAATAATTATCATCAGTAGAACTCATCTACTACAAATTATATTGTGCAATACCCATACATCTCTATGTATTCTAGATCGTAACCTGCATCTACGCATAGCACGGCTCATGATGCCACTGTAGGGGAACGCAGCAGAAAACAAAAAATTTCCGACCTACGCACCGGCCCAGGACAACTATGGAGACTGCATACAAGGTTTGATCTTTTCGTTACCGACTCGTAGCGCAGCGGAAGTAGAGTCGATGACGATCGGCGGTGCGGATCCCTGCAGCTAGGATTTTACAACCTCCCAACCGCGAAGATGTACTCCCTTGTCAGCTCACCGGACGGATCTCCGGGCAGCCCTTCGGGAGGCCTCGGGACAGTCCCTCGGATAGTCCCACCGGACGGATCCTCGGACAGCCCTCCGGGAGGCCTCTGGACAGTCTTTCGGATAGTCCCACCGGACGGATCCTCGGACAACCCTCCGGGAGGCCTCATGGACAGCCCTCCGGAAGGACCTTCGAAACTCGGACAGTCACTCGGACAGCCCTTCGGGAGGACCCTCGAAACTCGGACGGTCACTCAGACAGCCCTTCGGGAGGCACTCTCGAACTAAGACCGAAACTACGATCTCTCTACAGAGTTGCACACATACGGTGTCATCTATCCGGCAGGGTTTCGCCGTCCAGAACTAGTTCCCACCTGAACCCAGACAGCCTTTCGGCTCTACAAAACTCTTTTCGTGGGAGGGAGAGAGAGAGAGCCAGACGAGCATGGCATGTGTATGAGAGCAAGCATGAGGTTTGGAGAGCACCCCTCCACCTCTATTTATAGGAAAGCCAAGGGGTAAAGTTGGCATTCAAAATTACCAAAAGTACCCCACTTTATGTCTTTACATAAAAGAATAAAGCAAAAAGCGATGGCATGTGGAGCTCCAAGGAGCTCCACCTCCTTTGGCCGGCCACCCCTTGGGGCCCCCCCTATGAGGGGATTCCTTGGCCCCCAAGCCCTTCTAGAAGGCTTTTGGGAAATATCCCAAAAGGTGCTTTCCAAAAAATATCCATAAATCACTTTCACTATTCACGACGACATTTTTCTGCGTCCGTTAAATCCCAAATTATTTCTGTGTGCCTACAATAATTCCAGTACCCACTAAAACAATTTTGAACGCATTCCGAAACAATTCCGGAACAATGTTTTTCTTTAGCAAAAAGCTACCATTGCGGTTCCGGCTGCTCCGGAACATTTCCGGTTTTTCCTCCGGAAAAATCCCAGAAGTTACCAGAACAATTCTGACACCCTCCAAGAATTTCCAGGCATGTGCCGGAACCAATATGACTTAATGGAATACCCTGAAACAACTTTTCAGTTTCACCAAAACTATTCCGGTGTTCTCTCCGGAACGTTTTCGCTGTCTCCGAAACTTTTCCGGTGACTTTCTCTCAGACTCCCTGTCTAGTATTCAGCAGATAGATGACCCTTAAGCGTGTGACCCTATAGGTTCAGTGAAGTATAGACATGACCGGAACTCTTTCCGATCAATGATCAACATCGGAGCCGTGGACACCCATATTGACCCCTATACCCACACGAATGAATATTTGAGTGAACCTCCAGTTGCCGTGTGCTATTCCTGTTGCTTCACGATATGTTACAAATACTCGAGGTGAGAATCATCGGCATCCCCGTGGATCAACAACTTGTCCACTATGCCAGTTAGCTCGTTGCCGGTTTTGTTCTCTTTTCTCGTTTCCGTGTTCCGGCATCCCCGTGATCAATTCACATTGTGTCTGGCCAGACGATGATGGATACCGTAACACCGAGAGGGCCCAGAGATATCTCTCCATCGTCGGAGGAACAAATCCCAATCTTGAGCTATCAAGTCCCTTGACACACTTTTCCATGAACCCGTAAGCCGCCGTAATAACCACCCATTTACGGATGACGTTTAACAAACCCCAAAGTTCATGAAGCAAGCATGAAGAAACTCGACACTCTCATGGTCTAAGGAATTATGCAAACGTTAACTTCTCTGTGTTATTAACCATTAACTTGTGACGAATGAATCTCATAGCATAACATCAATCGGGTCGATTCAACACAAGTGTTCTCCTAACATTGTGCCCTCAAAGTTGCCGGCATAGTCATGCCCATGATCAGGAAAACAGAACCATCATGCAACACTTGAGCTAGTCTTAGAGGCCAGATTAGGAATACATTTTACCGTTTATTATTCCACACGTGCATATGAGTCTTCCTTCGAGCCTCGTGGTTATTGCAGACTCGAGAACCATAGCAGTTATAGCACGGAATATAAACATAATCATGAACATGGAGATAAACAATAACATTTATTATTGCCTCTAGGGAATATCTCCTACAAGGTCCACGTGTGGGTGTGCGACCTCCAACAGCAAGCCAATCGATACCTGCAGGCATCTGAGTCCTGCGCGGGTAAAGGATGTACTCTGGATGTATCCCTGCCCAGACAGCTAGTAGCAACTGTGTCATAGCATCATAGAGATGTGTGATGGAAATATGCCATAGAGGCAATAATAAAGTTGTTATTATTTTATATTTCCTTGTTCATGATAAAGGTTTATTATTCATGCTAGAATTGTATTGACCGGAAACTTAAATACATGTGTGAATACATAAACAAATACCGTGTCCCTAGTGAGCCTCTACTAGACTAGCTCGTTGATCAAAGATGGTTAAGGTTTCCTAACCATAGACATGAGTTGCCATTTGATAACGGGATCACATCATTAGGAGAATGATGTGATGGACAAGACCCATCTGTTAGCTTAGCATATGATCGTTCTGTTTATTGCTACTGCTTTCTTGAATGTCAAATACATGTTCCTCCGACCATGAGATCATGCAACTCCCGGATACCGGAGGAATACCTTGTGTGCTATCAAACGTCACAACGTAACTGGGTGATCATAAAGATGCTCTACAGGTATCTCCGAAGGTGTCTGTTGAGTTGGCATGGATCGAGACTGGGATTTGTCACTCCGTGTTTCGGAGAGGTATCTCTGGGCCCTCTCGGTAATGCACATCATAAGAAGCTTGCAAGCAAAGTGACTAAGGAGTTAGTTATGGGATGATGTATTACGGAATGAGTAAAGAGACTTGCCGGTAACGAGATTGAACTAGGTATGGAGATACCGACGATCGAATCTCGGGCAAGTAACATACCGACGGACAAAGGGAATTACATATGTTGTCATTGCGGTTCGACCGATAAGATCTTCGTGGAATATGTAGGAACCAATATGGGCATCCAGGTTCCGCTATTGATTATTGACCGGAGAGGCGTCTCGGTCATGTCTACATCATTCCCGAACCCGTAGGGTCCGCACGCTTAACGTTCGTTGACGATACAATGTTATATGAGTTATGTGAATTGGTAACCGAATGTTGTTCAGAGTCCCGAATGAGATCCCGGACGTCACGAGGAGTCTCGGAATGGTCGAGAGGTAAAGATTTATATATGGGAAGTCATATTTTGGGTTCCGGAAAAAGGTGCAGTTTTTTCGGTATTGTACCGGGAAGCTTCCAGAAGGTTCCGGAGGGGTCCGGAAGTCCACAAGTGGGTCCACCACGTCCCAAGGGCTGGCATGGGCTAAGGGGAGGCGCCCTGGCCTTATTGGGCCAGGCGCACCAAGTCCTCAAAAGCCCACGCAGCTAGGGAAGGAAAAAAAAGGAGAGTCCTAGTAGAAATAGGATTGGACTTTGGAGTCCAAGTGCACATGTGAACTATTCACGCGGTACTGTTCACGTGGTACTATTCACGTGTTACTGTTCACGTGGCACTATTCCTTCTACTCCAAGCCCCTACACATATATAAATAGAGGAGAGGGGGCGCCCAAAACAAGACACAACATTGTCTTAGCCGTGTGCGGCGCCCCCCTCCATAGTTCCGTCCCTCGGTCATATTTTCGCAGTGCTTGGGCGAAGCCCTGCGGAGATAGAATCACCATCACCGTCACCACGCCGTCGTGCTGCCGGAACTCATCCACTACCTCGCCGTCTTGCTGGATCAAGAAGTCGAGGACGTCACCGAGCTGAACGTGTGCTGAACGCGGAGGTGCCGTACGTTCGGTACTCGGTCGGTTGGATCGTGAAGTTGTTCGACAACATCAACCGTGTTGTTCTAACGCTTCCGCTTACGGTCTACGAGGGTACGTAGACACACTCCCCCTCTCCTAGCTATGCATCTCCATGGATAGATCTTGCGTGTGCGTAGAAATTTTTTGTTTTCCATGCAGCGTTCCCCAACAGTGGCATCATGAGCCAGGTCTATGCGTAGATGATATGCACGAGTAGAACACAAAGAGTTGTGGGCGGTGATCGTCATACTGCTTACCACCAACGTCTTATTTTGATTCGGCGGTATTGTAAGATGAAGCGGCCCGGACCAACCTTACATGTCCACGTACATGAGACCGGTTCCACCGACAGACATGCAACTTGTTTTGCATAAAGGTGGCTGGCGGGTGTCTGTTTCTCCTACTTTAGTTGAATCAAATTTGACTGCGGCCGGTCCTTGTTGAAGGTTAAAACAGCAAACTTGATAAATCACCGTTGTGGTTTTGTGCCGTAGGTAAGAACGGTTCTTGCTAGAAGCCCGTAGCAGCCACGTAAAACTTGCAACAACAAAGTAGAGGACGTCTAACTTGTTTTTGCAGGGTATGCTGTGATGTGATATGGTCAAGACATGATGTGATATACGTTATTGTATGATATGATCATGTTTTGTAATTTATCGGCAACCGGCAGGAGCCTTATGGCTGTCTCTTTATTGTATGAAATGCAAGCGCCATGTAATTGCTTTACTTTATCGCTATACGTTAGCAATAGTTGTAGAAGCAATAGTTGGCGAGACGACCACGACGCAACGATGGAGATCAAGGTGTCGAGCCGGTGACGATGGAGATCAGGACGATGCTTTGGAGATGGAGATCAAAAGCACAAGATGATGGCCATATCATGTCACATATTTTGATTGCATGTGATGTTTATCCTTTATGCATCTTATTTTGCTTAGAACGACGGTAGCATTATAAGATGATCCCTTCACTAAATTTCAAGATAAAAGTGTTCTCCCCGAGTATGCACCGTTGCTAAAGTTCGTCGTTTCGAAGCACCTCGTGATGATCGGGTGTGATAGATTCTACGTTCACATACAACGGGTGTAAACCAGTTTTACACAAGCAGAATACTTGGGTTAAACTTGACGAGCCTAGCATGTACAGACATGGTCTCGGAACACTGGAGACCGAAAGGTCGAACATGAGTCATATAGTAGATATGATCAACATGGAGATGTTCACCATTGATGACTATCCCATCTCACGTGATGATCGGACATGGGCTAGTTGATTTGGATCATGTATCACTTAGTTAACTTGAGGGATGTTAATTTAAGTGGGAGTTCATTAGTAATTTGATTAATTGAACTTAATTTATCATGAACTTAGTCCTGATAGTCTTTGCAAATTATGTTGTAGATCAATAGCTCGCGTTGTAGCTCCCCTGTTTTTGATACGTTCCTAGAAAAAGCTTAGTTGAAAGAAGATGGTAGCAATTACACGGACTGGGTCCGTAACTTGAGGATTATCCTCATTGCTGCACAGAAGGATTATGTCCTTGATGCACCGCTAGGTGATGGACCTGCTGCAGGAGCTGCTGCAGACGTTGTGAACGCCTGGCAGGCTCGATCTGATGACTACTTGATAGTTCAGTGTGCCATGCTCTACGGCTTAGAACCGGGACTACAAAAGCGTTTTGAACGCCATGGAGCATATGAGATGTTCCAGGAGCTAAAATTGATATTTCAAGCTAATGCCCGGGTTGAGAGATATGAAGTCTCCAACAAGTTCTTCAGCTGTAAGATGGAGGAGAACAGTTCTGTCAGTGAACACATACTCAGAATGTCTGGATACCACAACCACTTGACTCAGCTGGGAATTGATCTTCCAGTTGAGAGTGTTATTGACAGAGTTCTTCAGTCACTGCCACCAAGCTATAAAGGCTTCGTGATGAACTATAATATGCAAGGGATGGAGAAGACAATTCCCGAGCTCTTCGCGATGCTGAAATCGGCGGAGGTAGAAATCAAGAAGGAGCATCAAGTGTTGATGGTTAACAAGACCACTAGTTTCAAGAAAAAGGGCAAGGGAAAGAAGGGGAACTTCAAGAAGAACGGCAAGCAAGCTGCCGCTCCCACGAAGAAACCCAAAGTTGGACCCAAGCCTGAAACTGAGTGCTTCTACTGCAAAGGAACTGGTCACTGGAAGCGGAACTGCCCCAAGTATTTGGCGGATAAGAAGGATGGCAAAGTGAACAAAGGTATATTTGATATACATGTTATTGATATGTACCTCACTAGTGCTCGTAGCAGCGTCTGGGTATTTGATACCGATTCAGTTGCTAATATTAGTAACTTGAAGCAGGAGCTGCAGAGTAACGGAGACTAGTTGAGGGCGAGGTGACGATATGTGTTGGAAGTGTCTCCAAGATTGATATGATCAATATCGACACGCTCGTAATACCTTCGGGATTAGTACTAAACCTAAATAATGGTTATTTGGTGCTTGCGTTGAGCATAAAACATTATATCTGGATATTGTTTATTGCAAGACGGTTATTCATTTAAGTCAGAGAATAATGGTTATTCTGTTTATATGAATAATATCCCTCGTGATCATGCACCCTTGTGAATGGTTTATTCTTGTTGAATCTCGATCATAGTGATACACATATTCATAATATTGATGCCAAAAGATGCAAAGTTGATAATGATAGTGCAACATACTTGTGGCACTGCCATTTAGGTCATATTGGTGTAAAGCGCATGAAGAAACTCCATGCTGATGGACTTTTGGAATCTCTTGATTATGAATCATTTGATACTTGCGAACCATGCCTCATGGGCAAGATGACTAAAACTCCGTTCTCCGGAACAATGGAGCGAGCTACTGATTTGTTGGAAATAATACATACCGATGTATGCGGTCCGATGAATGTTGAAGCACGCGGCGGGTATCCTTATTTTCTAACCTTCACAGATGATTTGAGTAGGTATGGGTATATCTACTTGATGAAACACAAGTCTGAAACATTTGAAAAGTTCAAAGAATTTCAGAGTGAAGTAGAGAATCATCGTAACAAGAAAATAAAGTTTCTACGATCCGATCGCGGAGGCGAATATTTGAGTTACGAGTTTGGCCTTCATTTAAGAAAATGTGGAATTGTTTCACAACTCACGCCACCTGGAACACCACAGCGTAATGGTGTGTCTGAACGTCGTAACCGTACTTTATTGGATATGGTGCGTTCTATGATGTCTCTTACCGATTTGCCACTATCGTTTTGGGGTTATGCATTAGAGACAGCTGCATTCACGTTAAATAGGGCACCGTCTAAATCCGTTGAGACGACACCGTATGAACTGTGGTTTGGCAAGAAACCTAAGCTGTCGTTTTTTTAAAGTTTGGAGATGCGATGCTTATGTGAAAAAGCTTCAACCTGATAAGCTCGAAACCAAAGCGGAGATGTGCGTCTTCATAGGATACCCTAAAGAAACAATTGGGTACACCTTCTACCACAGATCCGAAGGCAAGGTCTTTGTTGCCAAGAATGGGTCCTTTCTAGAGAAGGAGTTTCTCTCGAAAGAAGTGAGTGGGAGGAAAGTAGAACTTGATGAGGTAATTGTACCTTCTCTCGAATTGGAAAGTAGCTCATCAGAGAAAACCGTTCCCGTGATGCCTACACCAATAAGAGAGGAAGATAATGGTGAAGATCATGAAACTTCAGATCAAGTTACTACTGAACCTCATAGGTCGACCAGAGTACGTTCCACACCAGAGTGGTACGGTAATCCTGTTCTGGAAGTCATGTTGTTAGACAACGGCGAACCTACGAACTATGAAGAAGCTATGATGAACCCAGATTCCGACAAATGGCTTGAGGCCATGAAATCTGAGATAGGATCCATGGATGAGAACAAAGTATGGACTTTGGTGGACTTGCCCGATGATCGGCAAGCCATTGAGAATAAATGGATTTTTAAGAGGAAGACAAACGCTGATGGTAATATCACTGTCTACAAAGCTCGACTTGTTGCGAAAGGTTTTCGACAAGTTCAAGGGGTTGACTACGATGAGACTTTCTCACCCGTAGCGATGCTTAAGTCTGTCCGAATCATGTTAGCAATTGCCGCATTTTATGATCTGGCAAATGGATGTCAAAACTGCATTCCTTAATGGTTTTCTCAAAGAAGAGTTGTATATGATGCAACCAGGAGGTTTTGTCGATCCTAAGGGTGCTAACAAAGTGTGCAAGCTCCAGCGATCCATCTATGGACTGGTGCAAGCATCTCGGAGTTGGAATATACGCTTCGATGAGGTGATCAAAGCATATGGTTTTGTGCAGACTTACGGTGAAGCTTGTATTTACAAGAAAGTGAGTGGGAGCTCTGTAGCATTTCTAATATTATATGTGGATGACATATTGTTGATTGGAAATGATATAGAATTTCTGGATGGCATAAAAGGATACTTGAATGAAAGACCTCGGTGAAGCTGCTTATATATTGGGCATCAAGATCTATAGAGATAGATCAAGACGCTTGATAAGACTTTCAATGAGTACATACCTTGACAAGATTTTGAAGGAGTTCAAAATGGATCAGTCAAAGAAGGAGTTCTTGCCTGTATTGTAAGGTGTAAAGTTGAGTAAGACTCAAAGCTCGACCACGGCAGAAGATAGAGAGAGAATGAAAGTCATTCCCTATGCCTCAGCCATAGGTTCTATAATGTATGCCATGCTGTGTACCACACCTAATGTGTGCCTTGCCACGTGTCTGGCAAAGGGGGTACAAGAGTGATCCAGGAGTGGATCACTGGACAGCGGTCAAAATTATCCTTAGTAACTAAAGGACTAAGGAAATGTTTCTCGATTATGGAGGTGATAAAGAGTTCGTCGTAAAGGGTTACGTCGATGCAAGCTTTGACACCAATCTGGATATCTCTGAGTAGCAAACCGGATACGTATAATGGAGCAGTCATTTGGAATAGCTCCAAGTAAAGCGTGATAGCAGCATCTACAGTATGACATAAGGATTTGCAAAGTACACATGGGTCTGAATATTGCAGACCCATTGACTAAAATTCTCTCTCACGAGCAAAACATGATCACACCTTAGAACTCTTTGAGTGTTAATAACATGGTGATGTGAACTAGATTGTTGACTCTAGTGAACTCTTGGGTGTTAATCACATGGCGATGTGAACTAGATTATTGACTCTAGTGCAAGTGGGAGACTGATGGAAATATGCCCTAGAGGCAATAATAAAGTTGTTATTATTTTATATTTCCTTGTTCATGATAAAGGTTTATTATTCATTCTAGAATTGTATTAACCGAAAACTTAAATACATGTGTGAATACATAAACAAATACCGTGTCCCTAGTGAGCCTCTACTAGACTAGCTCCTTGATCAAAGATGGTTAAGGTTTCCTAACCATAGACATGAGTTGTCATTTGATAACGGGATCACATCATTAGGAGAATGATGTGATGGACAAGACCCATCTGTTAGCTTAGCATATGATCGTTCTGTTTATTGCTACTGCTTTCTTGAATGTCAAATACATGTTCCTCCGACCATGAGATCATGCAACTCCCGGATACCGGAGGAATACCTTGTGTGCTATCAAACGTCACAACGTAACTGGGTGATCATAAAGATGCTCTACAGTTATTCCGAAGGTGTCTGTTGAGTTGGCATGGATCGAGACTGGGATTTGTCACTCCGTGTTTTGGAGAGGTATCTCTGAGCCCTCTCGGTAATGCACATCATAAGAAGCTTGCAAGCAAAGTGACTAAGGAGTTAGTTATGGGATGATGTATTACGGAACGAGTAAAGAGACTTGCCGGTAACGAGAGAACTAGGTATGGAGATACCGACGATCGAATCTCGGGCAAGTAACATACCGACGGACAAAGGGAATTACGTATGTTGTCATTGCGGTTCGACCGATAAGATCTTCGTGGAATATGTAGGAACCAATATGGGCATCCAGGTTCTGCTATTGATTATTGATCGGAGAGGCGTCTCGGTCATGTCTACATCATTCCCGAACCCGTAGGGTCCGCACGCTTAACGTTCGTTGACGATATAGTGTTATATGAGTTATGTGAATTGGTAACCGAATGTTGTTCAGAGTCCCGGATAAGATCCCGGACGTCACGAGGAGTCTCGGAATGGTCGAGAGGTAAAGATTTATATATGGGAAGTCATATTTTGGGTTCCGGAAAAAGGTGCAGTTTTTTCGGTATTGTACCGAGAAGCTTCCAGAAGGTTCCGGAGGATTCCGGAGGGGTCCGGAAGTCCACAAGTGGGTCCACCACGTCCCAAGGGCTGGCATGGGCTAAGGGGAGGCGCCCTGGCCTTATTGGGCCAGGCGCACCAAGTCCTCAAAAACCCACGCAGCTAGGGAAGGAAAAAAAGGAGAGTCCTAGTAGGAATAGGATTGGACTTTGGAGTCCAAGTCCATGTGTGTACTATTCACGTGGTACTGTTCACATGGCACTATTCCTTCTACTCCAAGCCCCTACACATATATAAATAGAGGAGAGGGGGCGCCCCAAACAAGACACAACATTGTCTTAGCCGTGTGCGGCGGCCCCCTCCACAGTTCCGTCCCTCGGTCATATTTTCGCAGTGCTTGGGCGAAGGCCTGCGGAGATAGCATCACCATCACCGTCACCACGCCGTCGTGCTGCCGGAACTCATCCACTACCTCGCCGTCTTGCTGGATCAAGAAGTCGAGGACGTCACCGAGCTGAATGTGTGCTGAACGCGGAGGTGCCGTACGTTCGGTACTCGGTCGGTTGGATCGTGAACTTGTTCGACGACATCAACCGCGTTGTTCTAACGCTTCCGCTTACGGTCTACGAGGGTACGTAGACACACTCCCCCTCTCGTAGCTATGCATCTCCATGGATAGATCTTGCGTGTGCGTAGAAACTTTTTGTTTTCCATGCAACGTTCCCCAACAACGTGCTCGAGTGGCAAACAACTCGACGGCAAGAGCCCGGGCAGTGCGATCCAGAGCCTGAGTGCACTGAATCAAAACCTGCGGGTCGTATCGACGTCGCTCGTAAGGGGCACAGACAACTGTGTAGTATCCGGTATCATCTCCAGCAGGGGTATACGGGATGTATCGGAACTCGGAGTCATCCAAGCGACTATGCTCGCCACGAAGACGTGCGACAGCAGAATGGGCAGCATCATGGACTGCCATATCAATCGTCACGCCGATACCGTGAAAGGTGTGCAACTCAGTGACGGAGTCGTCCCGCTGATCAAAGATACGAACATCGGCATGGTACTGCTCCTGGTTGAACTCGCGAAAATCCTCGTAAACCATGTACTCGGGGTACCAGCAGTAGCCCAATCTGGTCAGGAGGGCAATCAGGATAGCTGGAAAACCAAGCGCATCACGAGCCCAAGTCCGAAGCACAAGCTGCGTCGCAGGGCGCGGCGGAAACAAGCGATCCATCTGAAACAGAGGAAATTTCAAGATTGTCAAATGACAGTGAGTGAATTCTTGCATCGTGCATTTAAGGAAGTAATTTGCAGATAATCAAAGCTCCGGGTGGACGTGATCACGAGAACCTAGAGTCAGAGTTAGTAAAATTTTAACCCGAATAGAAGAGAGAGTAGAATCCGAGAGTAAGGAAGAGGAATAAAAGATCCTAATACCACCCATTGGCGACGTGGGCCCGTAAGCCACACAGCCATGTTAGTAAAATAGTTTTTCAAAGACTAGACTCAACTTCGACCAAGGAATCGGAAGGGGGCTTCCTACAGGCAGTCGACTCTGATACCAACTTGTGACGCCCCTGCTCGACCGTGCACTAATCATACACGCAAATGCACACGATCGAGATCAGAGACTCATGGGAAGATATCACAACACAACTCTAAACACAAATAAAAGTCGTACAAGCTTCATATTACAAGCCAGGGGCCTCGAGGGCTTGAATACATAAGCTCGCGATCAAGCGTCAGCGGAAACAAAATTAATATCTGAGTACAGACATAAAGTTAAACAAGTTTGCCTTAAGAAGGCTAACATAACAACGACACTGATCGAAAAGGCGCAGGCCTCCTACCTGGGAGCCTCCGAGTCTACTCCTGGTCGTCGGTCTCCACGTAGTAGTAGGCTCCACCGGAAGTGTAGTAGCAGTCGTCGGCGGTAGCAGCTGACTCCTGGGCTCCGCCATCTGATCGTAGTAAACGGGTATGGAAAAAAAGGGGAAGCAAAGCAACCGTGAGTACTCATCCAAAGTACTCGCAAGACTTACATCAGAACTATACTAAGTATGTATCGGTATCAAAGGAATGGGGCTATATCTTTGGATTAAATTGCAAAAATGCCAGAATAGAGGGAAAGGCCAAGCCTATCGAAGACTACCATCTTCAGCGTCTTGCAGCATTAGAAGAGTGCAGATTAGCATATTATAAAGTAACAAGCATGTAATAGCAAAGCCCAGAGATCCTTCCTCGACTCCCTGCGAGAAAGCGATCCCGGAGCTTACAGTTAAAGTAACATGTATTCAGTTCAAGTTGTAGTAGATCAGGATACAACACTGAGCGTCCTATTACCGTGGACACGGCTATTCGAATAGATAACTTCCCTGCAGGGGTGCACTACTGTTACCCAGCACGCTCGATTACATCTGGCCGGACACACTTGCTGGGTAATACCCGGCCTCGGGTAATCGACATGACGTAGTCCTACCTAGGCTCAGCAGAGAGGTCAGCACGCTGGTCTAAATACTAAGTGCGAAGGGGTCTTGGGCCATCGCCCTTTGCACTCCTGCACGTTACGTGGCTGGCCGGGGCCCAAGCACGACTGTGGAAACACCACAGACGTAACCAGCTCACCCCAACAATCAGCCTGCATCTCTGAGTTGTGACATCTGAAGAGCTTTCGGCTAATACATACGACGTAGAGGGTCCCATAACCATTATCCCAAGTGATGGTAGTGCGTATATGGCGAGCAGCCAACTCAGATCAAATACCCAAATCCGTTAGTGCGTTGGGAGCTCGCGGTGACGATCAGTACTCCTATCGTCCCGTCTCGAGGAAGTGCAACAAGGGTCAGGCCCATCCCTCTCTAGGGCGGTCTCTGCCTGCCCGGCCGCGCCTCGTAATTATCTCGCGGGTACCCTCCTGGTCAACCCGACTCCACATTTCCCGCGGGTACCCCTCGGGGTCGACCCGCTTGCAACAAAGGTCTGAGGTAAAAGTCATGGTAACTATGTGTCCAAAACATCAAGGGGAACCCGAGGAATCACCCTCGTTGGATTCCTACTCGATGTAATCCGTTAAGGAGAACCAGGAGGAATCACCCTCGATGGTCCCCACTTGAGGGGTTGCACGACAGAGTCATCGTCGGGAAGGGGAGAGTGAGGAATCACCCTCTGCAATCACCATCGATGTGCTATACTACAGGGATATCATCAGGAGTGCAGTACGAGGTATCACCCTCGGCACTTGATAGTAGCCCTGCAGAGCCGTACAACTAAGGGGGTGTGCGGTGATGTGACGGTCTCTGCACATCGATCACAAAGATCGAGGCACTGGTAACAAAGCGGGGCAACATGGACAAGGGAGATGGGTCACTGATGGATCACTAACCAACCTATTCTAGGCAGTTTAGGATGACAGGTAAAGTAACAATAGTAGGTTACAAAAACAGGCTATGCATCAGAATAGGAGCAAGCAATTACAGTAGCAAAATCTAATGCAAGTATGAGGAAGAAGGGGAAGCTGGCGGCGGCGTTGGTGCTTCCCGGCGTCGATCTGGAGGTGCAGACGACGTAGACGAGGGCCGCGGTCCTTCTGGGCACGACGGAGCGGCGAGGGAGGCACGGTGGCTAGGCGGGCGAGCAGCGGAAGGTGATGGACGCGTCGGCCATGGCGAGAGAGGAAGCGCGCGAGCGAGGGGAGGGGGGAAAGATCTGGGGGCGGGCCAGGGTGGCCGCGGTGGCCTTCTTATCCACCCCGGCGCCCTGTAGCGACGCGAGGGGGCGAGTGGGCGCGGCTGCGACGGCGAGCCGGCGTCGGGTGCGCGCGCGTGCGGGAGGTTAGGGAAAGGCCGACCCAAATGGGCCGGGCCACACTGTTGGGTTAACTGGGCCAATTGCACAGTGCCGCTTAGCCATTTCTCTTTTTCTTTTTCTGCTTTCTTTTTTTCTTCTGTTTTGCCTTTTCTTTTTGCTCCAAAAGACTTTTGTAAAATGTGAGACTTGTCCAAATAAATACTAGGCAATATTTATCACTGCCAGAAAAAGGATTGAATCCAGATGTTTTCATTTGAATTTTATTTAAATGAGAATGGATTAAATGGTGCTGTTTTTGTACTGTTTTATGATGTTAGAGTCATTTAAATAATTCAATTAATGTTGATTTTATTTTTATAATTGCCTTGGGAATATTTGCAATATTATGAACTATTTAGTTCCTGGATTTGAACAACTTTTAAATTCACTTTAAATTTGAATTTCAATTTGAACTGGAATTTGAAATGAGATATGATTCAAATGATGATCAAGCACTGTTAATCATGATGACTTGGCATTGATCATGGGGGATTACTGTAGCTAATACATGGGGATGTTACAGCTTGCGAGAGGGGGTAATCATAAGTGGGAGGCTTGTTCAAGTAAGAACAGCACCCAAGCACCGGTCCACCCACATGTCAAATTATCAAAGTAGCGAACGCGAATCAAACCAACATGATGAAAGTGACTAGACGAAATTCCCATGTGTCCTCGAGAACGCTTTGCTTATTATAAGAGATCGTTCCGGCTTGTCCTTTATTACAAAAAGGATTGGGCCACCTTGCTACACTCTTTGTTACTATTGCTACTTGTCACTTGTTACAAATTATCTTGCTATCAAACTACTCGTTACCGATAATTTCAGTGCTTGCAGAAAATACTTGCTGAAAACCGCTTGTCATTTCTTTCTGCTCCTCGTTGGGTTCGACACTCTTACTTATCGAAAGGACAACGATTGATCCCCTATACTTGTGGGTCATCAGCCATCATGATGATTAGGGAAGGTGATGCAAACAGATCGAAGTACGCTTTCATTGTTAGAGAGATCGTTCTTAGTATGGGGGAGAGAAATTCTTGTATTGCTCATACTCGTCGGAGTTGTAATGCTGCTAGCCACTTCATGGCTAATTTTGGTAGGTTGCAAGGCCGAACTGCAGTTTGACTAGGCTCTGGTGCAGAAGGAGTCCTGGAAATAGTTGGACGAGATTGTAAGACTTTAGTAATATAAGAATTATTTCGCAAAAAAGTAAGAAAGATATTTTTTGCTTTTAGTGAATTGTTAGATCAAAGGATTCAGATTGTACAACATGGTTCCAAATGTTTGGGACTAGCTGAACTTTGGCAGCTGATTCTGGTGTTGTATCATGATGGAAATTCAGTCGATCAAAATTGAATTCGACTATTTGAACTTGCTAGCTGCTGTCGTACAAGAGGTGAAGTCTAGTTATACTGTTTACTGGTTGTGATGTACTATGTGTTCACAAATTTTACCTAGATGTACTACGTGTTGACAAATTTACTGTCAATCTGTGATGTTGGACACAGTACCACAATAAAGGTTAGCTTCCAATGTGATTCTGTTATTTAGAATCTTAGTATCATTGCCACAACTTATGTCATTTTGGACATGAAACTTACTACTCTATTGCTTCTGCATGCAAGTTTGATGGATAAAGAAAGTCACCGATCTGAAAATGTGGAGCCTAGTTGAAATGGTGAATTCATTACTGCTGGCGTAAAGTGTCAATACTTGATCCCAAATACGTTGGTGTTGTATGTTCTGTTTCCTAAACATTCTTACACATGTTCATATGTACCTACATCTAGGTTGTTGCTTATCTCATAAACATCATAGAAGTGTTAAATAGGCTGGTTCCACGAACTCGATCACAGGGACGGAGCCAGAAATTTTGTATAGGTTGGAGGGGGGGGGGGAGTTCCATAGTTGAGCTCTTACGGACTGAAGAGCACTAGCTAAAGCCTAAACTTATGTTTTTGTCTGTGTAAATACTACGAAATCGTCCACTGCGACAAGAAATTTTTTGGTTTCCAAATCGTCTTCTACAATTAACTGATTCCAAATTCAATGTTCATGTCAATCAATCATCAGTCATTTGTATTAGATTTTTTTTATAGATTTAAAACTGAGGTTAACTATGAGAGTGGACATACCATAGAGACGCAGAAGACGTCGTATGTCGTCAACTCCGTGGTCGATCATGGTGGCGTTGCTTCCCCTAACCCCCTTTATGATGGCTGACGACAACGATCGATTGGATCAAATTACCAATCCAAAGATGAAGTAACGAGTAAGGACTAACCATGTACCTATGTAGCCATGGCCGACCTCAATCAATCCCCTTTGGGGTCTTTGCTTGGAGGCTAGATTAGAGCAAATTTGCCCCAGCGGCGGCTGGGAGATGCCACGATCTTCGTGTGGATCGCAGTAGCCACGAAAGGAAGTGATTGCGTGTTACGCATGGAAGTCTGTGAACCTTGGCCCATTGTCTTTGATGGTGGGCTTTTCTTTTTCTTAGTTTTATTTTTCTATCTGATGAACGTACATGAGCTGGGAGCCTGCGATTCACGTTACACACTGGGCAATGGGACAAGGGGGCGAATCGGGTAGTTTGATGCCTAATTACTGATCTAGCCAATCGCTGTCAAAGGGGAAACATATTCGTTGGGGTGGGGGTAGCCCCCCGCGTCCCCCCTTGGAATCGTCTTTGCTCGATCAATACATTAGTGTTGGTTATCTTCTTGCCAATAAATCATGAGGGCATCTCTAATTTGGAGGGGAACAACAATAGAGTGTTAGTATTAATCTCTTTGCACCAGAATAATGTAGCTGTAGCTTTTCTTCAGTTAGCTGTAGCGTTTCTTTCAGTTAGCTGTGCTTTTATTCAGTTAGCACGGAAAGAATCCTGTACAGCGCGTCACAAATAACCTATCTTGTGTTGTGCGTGTCTCTGTTCTTTGCCACTGTGTTCGCGTGAGTTAAATTCGAGTTTATCGTTGATTCACACCGTGAGTAGATCATAGCCTGATTTTCAAAGCATACCGCAAACGTCCGGTCACTTTTCGAACAGAATTTAACAAAAAAAAACAAATTTGATGCAAATTTAAACAAAATGGACGATTTTTATTCAAACTTAAAGAAGGTGAATAAATTGCTAAATAATTAAAATTTGGTAAGATTTAATCTTCTAAATGTCAGGTGTAATATTGATTCTCTGTAATTACCCTTTTTCCAGAACCGGTTCAAACCATTTTTTGGCCCGCGGCGATGTAAAATAATTGTTTTTTATACTAAACTTTTATACTTGTTTTGAACTTAGTGTACCATATTATAATTTTAATTTAATATAAATTTTCTATTACTTATTCACATAACAATGTTTCCAAATAATAGTTATATTGTTCATTGTTATACAATTGTAATGTACATGATGTGATGCTCACTTATTCTTATTTTCATTTTACACTTAATTTATATCCTATTGGTATATGAATAGAAGCTTACACTGTAGTCTTGTCTTTTATGGTTGGAAGTATATTATCGTTTAGGTGCAAGTGTACTTCTAATTATAGAAGTGAAAGGACGGATCATACATGAAGTGGTGCTTGTTTCTTCTCTGTTCCCATTTTACACTCAACTTTTATCCTATTGTTATATGATCAGAAGAATCTCGTGTAAATGAGTGTCTAGCTCATGTGTGACTCAACATGGTTCTAGAATTTATATATGTTTGCATATGTTGGTGGAAACTGTGTTTATCCGATCTCGTGATCGAGGTGGTGGAATCCACCGGTGGTCCATATCAAATTCTATCCCAATGGACTAGCAAAAATAAGGTCTAGCCCAATGGGATATTTTTAATGCCATGAACTAATAATCCAGTTAAGATTAGCTTGCAATAATATGAACTGGGTAAATCCCTTCTGTCAATCTTGTTCCTAGATTCTCCACACAGTCCTTGCTCTTCAAAATTCCCAAATGATGACTATTGCCGCGAAATCTCTGCAACAATGAATAAATAAAAATAGAAACATGAAAAATACAAGAAAAGGGAAATGTACCTTGACATGATGAATATTATTTGAAAAATATTCATCGTGTATTTCAGAAAAATGTCCAGTGTATTTAAAAAAAAGCTCATCGTCTTTCAGAAAATATTCAACAAATACCTTTGTGAATTTGAAAATATTATTCATCCTGTATTATAAAAATCTCCATCGTGTTATGTTTAAAAACACTACGAACATTTCTTAGTACACTACAAACATTTTTGAAATACATGATAAAGTTTTTCCAAAATACACGATGCACAATTTTAAAATATCCGATGTACATTTTTTTTATTTCCACAAATACCTAGTTCTTGATCTCGGTGGTACTACCCAATTAATGTTCTTTAACCATGCTGTTTCATTTATTTTCTTCAGTCATGGATCCTTTAATTTATCCGAACACGGCAGAGGTGACTTCAATCGACGACAACACGGGGATGCTAAGAGAAGTTCACAAGAGCCTGGACCGGAAGGGGATCAGGGTAAACCAAGCTGCCGACGCTACAAGTTACTACTACTAACTCCGAGTGCTTAGCTTCAGAGAACCTGATCTCGTACTCTTTGGTCGTCTTGTTCATCATGTTTTGAACATCGATCATTGGTTCATACCATATTTTGGACGAGACTGAGACTGGAAACGAAGCTGTGGTCAGATCAACATTCGTTTAGTTTACACATCCTCTCTTTGGTTATTATCCTGGGTGTATGATAAAATGACAAGCACATAGGGCGCAATTATGTGTGTGTATATTTATCTATTGTTATCTGCACCAAAGACCTTGTACAGTTTCATGACAGACATTCACGCACAGGAAGGCTTTTATTTGAATTCTCGGCCGGTCTATACCGCGGCCAAGTCTCCGGCCAGACACTCGATCCCAGCCCTCGTGGTCATACTGCCGTTGTTTACATACTCGATGTTGTACTTGCCGTGATCATCAATCCCGGCAGCAACGGCTATATTGCCGTTGTCTGCACGTATTCCGTAGCAAACCACGGGCAAAGCGACAGGTCAGACAAACAAACTTGCAGAAAACACAGAACCCGAGACCTGCCATGAGCTCAACTCAAACAACACGGGAAAGAAAGCCAACTAACCGGGGTTGACAAGATCGGCCAGTGGCATCACGGAAGGAGGCCTCCCGGGGTTGACAACATCACGGAAGAAACCAAAAACCTAATTCGTCCTCTCCCGATGCAGGATTGCAAGGACGAACGGTTCCGGAGACCTACTCTCCCGCACGCCGATGCACGCCGGCGTTCGGAATAGAGTAGACTACAGTGGCGGCGCAAGTTGCGAGATGAGTCAAAATCCTAAGTGTTTTCGGTGTGTCTTTGGCCGAGGCCGGTAAGCAGTATATATAGGAGGACCAGAGGCGGTACCGTGTCGCGATCACGATCTCAAACCGATTTGGTTTCCAAGTCAAACTTACCGGACAAGGAAACAAATCAACTTGTCTGTCAAGAAACCAAAAAATAGAACGGCAAAAGGAAGCCGCACCCCTGCAAGGGCGGCCTCAGCCGCAGCCCGAGCTAGGCGAGCGAGCGTGTGTGTGTGTGGTCTCCTCTTTCCTTTCTCAACACACCACTTAGAGTGGTAGAGAGAACCCACTATATAAAGAGGTCCAACTCTTTCTCAACTAGCGGTATGGGACTAAAATTTAGCACCACCACTTGCTATTTTATTCATGGGCCACTATTTAAGATTAAAGAGGAGGTGTCTTCCGTAACACGGCCCATACCGCTAGTTGAGAAGAGTTGGCTAGGAGGTGTCTTCCGTATGGGCCGTGTTACGGAAGAGTCTTCCGTAACACGGCCGTCCCTTCGATGGTTCTCATTTCCAAGATTAAAGAGGAGGTGTCTCTTTGGGCTTTGGCCGGTGCGAAGCAGTTGGGTATTGTAATGCCGCGAGGTTCTTCTTTTTTCGCCGCTTTGCGGCTTTGTTCTAAAACTTCTTCCTTAATCAATGAAATGGCAAATCTTTTGCCTTGTTTAAAAAAAACTATTTAAGATTTCAGAAATATTTCTAACACTTGCTTGGCGAATATTTTATGCACGTCTTGTGGTGGTCGCAGTAGCACGCGGGGAAGTCGAACCCCAGCGCCCCTTGAACCACGAGGAAGGAGACCAGCATGGCTGTGGCCAGGGCCCTTCCACCGCGAGGCACCATCGCGTGATCGAGCTCGCTGGTAGCAGCGGGAGTGATGGATGATCTAAGATACTAAGTCAAAGTGGGAGAGCAGTGGGAATCTGGATGGGTGAGGACGCCTGGATTTATAGCCCAGCGACGTCACATTGTTCATCTTCATCCAGCGGCTTGTGACTCGGGTTGATCGATTGGTACGCGTCGGATTCTCGGCCAATGGCAGATGGCAGCAATGCACCGCACTACCCTTGTCAACGCTTGCCGGCCATTTTTTTTATGAAAGATCCGGGTTAGGCCGGCTTCATTGATTTAGAAGAAAGCAAGCGGGAAAACAGTGGTGATCAAGTGATCACGGCACAGAAATGATGTGCAAAGGAAGAAAGAAGTGGAAAAGAAAAGGAAAAGAAAGAAGCGCAGCTGACTATCTCACTGCAGCTTTCCCAAAAGGGGCTTCTAGACATGTTGCACCAGCAAGTCTCCACTGCTCCAGGTCATTTCTGATTGCATGCAGGACGTCGGCGACCTTGGGCGGTTTTGCCCTGAAAACACAAGCGTTTCTCTCCTTCCATAGTTGCCACGAAACCATCAGCAGCATGGTTTTGAAGCCCTTCCTGAACCTTGCGGGGGTCAAGTTGATCATCGTTTGGCAGAGGGAGCCGTGGTGCAACGCCTTGGGATGATTCATGGCAGCGCAGCCGGTCCAGGTTGAGGCCCGCTGCCAGATAGCAGAGGAGAAGGGTCAGTCCCACATCAGATGGGTGGAAGACTCCAGGTTCCTCATGCACAAGGGGCAAAAATAGCCATTCGGTCACCCTCTCCGTTGAAGCGATCATTACACCATAGCTTAGCGTGGTGCAGAAGCCAGGCGAACATCATGGCGCTGCCAGGCCATTCGTACAGGAATAGCCTAGCCCCAAGTTTTCAATCACTACGCAGTTTATCATCCCGCGGACGGACGTATTCCATATTCTAAGAGCAGGTGGACGGACAAAATGTCTTGGACGCATCGATGTGTACGTACAGTACGTGGTAATGTGCTGCCTAATACATATATAATCGAACCTGCGCGTCACAAGAGGTTTCCGGTTTCGTATGGCAGTGATCACTGATGCCTTGCGTGTGGTTCATCGATGGAAGTGGGGCTGATCGAGTGCGCTTACGGCGTGAAACCCCTGTAGAGAAGACGGCCGCGATCAGGCAATTTCGTACCGTTCCAACATTACGCCGTACCAGTAGGTGCAAGTTCTTCGGGGAAACGCTGGTTTTGTACCTGTAGATCTGATCTTCTTCTTTTTTTTTCGCGAATACGCAAAGCTTGCGTATCTTTTCATTGATAGAAGAAAGAGAATGAGTACAATAGAGGGTACAACACATGGCATGAACGCAAAGAGGCATGATCATGAAACCCGGAGCAGAGAGACAAGGTGCTCAGCCCGAACAGGGGAAATGACATAACTACACCCACAGATCCTAAACAGAGAGGCAGGCCGAACAAGCACGACGTCGAACATCTCAAAATCCAACACGGGGGACACCGCGAGCGAACAAGATAGCGCCTTCAAGAAGGGGTGCGACGTCGTGACGCCGCCGCCATCCGATCCGAAGAACCGGACCTAGGGTTTCCCCCAATGCTCGAAGAGGGGCACGGATAAAGACCATGGCAGTGCCTCCAGGAAGGGAAACGGCACTCACGAGTGTCGCCGCTGCCAGCATCGGCAAGCCGAGCATGGATTTCGCCTGGCCTTATTCCAAGCAATCTCATAGCCGCCAGATCAGGATCCGAAGATGAGGAAGACAATCCGCCGGTCGACCACCATCCCGGTACGGAGGTGGTGGGGCTGCACCTACTGCCGAAAGAACACGAGCTTTGGAAACGACATGCCGTGGGTGTCGACGGGGTCGGGAAGGCAGCGTGGTAGAAAGCCGGCGTGGAGGGTGGGATGGTGACCGGCGCCGCCGACGAGCTGGAGCCAGAAGGGAGCGCAGCCTCCGAGCTGCCGGAGGCGGAGCCGCCAGAACACCGACAAACCGAAGACGCTGGAAGGGGACGCGGCGACCGGAGTGTCGGGGCCGAAATCACGCCGGTAGGGACGCCGGCAGGCCATGGACGCCGGAGAACGCGGGTCCGTGGCCGCTGGGACCGGAGCAGTGTTGACAAGGACCCGCCACGAAGCTTCAGCCCGCTGCCCAAAACAACACCTTGACCACACACGGGCAGAGGCCGCCGCCGTAACTAGAAGGAGACGCCGTCGGAGACGAAGGGTGGTCTGCAACACGGGGCAAGACCGAGCCATGGCCAGCCCGTGACCTCCACACGAGTCCTCGCACGCCCCAGCGAACAGCAGCAAGAAGGAAGCTGCGCCAGCAGGGGGGAAAGAGGTGGACGGGGGGAGGTGCACGATGGGCACGGCCGCGCCGCCTCGCCGGACAGGCAGGACGAACACAGCAGCAGTTGGAGGGGAGGGGAGCCCGCGGCGCACCAGATCAGATCTAGGGGGCGAGGAGGTTGGGGACGAGGAGCTGCAGCACGAAGGGAATGATGCCGCCCAGCCGCCCCCATCCTCAGGCGCGGCGCGGCCGGCGGCAGCGGCGCAGGGAGGCGATGGCGGCGGAGGGGTTGTTGAGGGAGGGAGGTGGGGGTCCTGCGGGAGGGGAAGGACGAAACCGCCCCGCCGCCGCCATCCCCGGGCGCGGCACGGCTTCGCCGCCCGGCCCTCCGGCGGCGGCGATGCGGGGGGCACTGGCGGAGGAAGGCTACCGGCGGCGACGAAGGTTTCCCCCGTGTCGCCTGTTGCGGGCGACACGGGGGCAGGGGTTTCTCGTACCAATGTGTCGCTGCGATATCTTCTTCCTTTTCGTGTGAGGATTTCATTGGGGTCGACGTTTGGTGTTTTCTGAGTTTTAGAGTTTTTTCAGATTCAAAGAACTTTCATTATTTTTTCTGAAGAATCTATAAATCCAATAGGAAATTTTTTCCTCTGTGAAGGTCATTTGATCTGGGGACTTTTCTATATAGGTCGTATGAATACTTTGGAAATGGCAGATCCTGCTGGCTATCTTACTGGAAGAACCAAATCAAAGAAAGTTTGAAGACAAGATCTGGATGTTGAATATAATGATGCCGGATGCGTACGTACGCACGAATGTTAAGAGAATGTGTGTCCTAGAACTGTAACAAGAGCATCTCCGAGAGAACCCCTTTCCTCAATAAATTTTTGTATTAAGAGAGCCGTGCCAAAATACCTGCTTTAACAGACCTTTTTCGCAAAAAAAATAGCTCCAAAGAAAACGAGCAATGCTACACGCACGGGCAGATTTTTACTAAATCTACAGGGATGCTTAGCTGGGATCAATTGATTGGAAGAAAAGGGGATGAGGGGCCCACACCCCTGAAAATCAGGGAGGGGGGGGGGGGGGGGGGGGTGGAGATTAGTTAACGAGAAGGAATCCCGTAAAACCCCCCGTATTAGTCCGTTGCTCTAGAATTTTCGAAAGAAAACAGCCTAACTCTCCCAATATATGTGAAATTTGCACCTCCCAATACGAGTCCAAATAATGGCCACATCAGCGCACCATCGCCAATGCCCACTGCACCGCCCGCACGCCGCCATCGCTGGCCACAACTAGCACACCACCGCCGGACCACTACACCACCACCGCCACCCGCACGGAGCCGTTTAGTTTTTTTTTTAGAAACACCTGTAACTTTATTCATACTCATAACAATTACAGGTACACTGATTTTGACCTAAGATCCAAGAAAATACAAAGTAACTCCTACTAAGAATTACAATGAAATCTCTTGAAAACATCTTCTTCGCGATATCAATCTCTGCTCGAAGAAATACTCCAAAGACTTCGGTAAAGAGGCTGCAATTGGACTGGAGCAACGATGTTGTCACTCTTTCACCCGCACGAACATTAATTTTTTTTTACTAATAATGGTTTTTGAAAGCGCCTTGAGTCGCCCATCCAAAAAGATGGGAAGCCTTAATCGATAAACGTACTTGGGCCAGGGATGATCCCCTAGAATTGCAGGCCGTCGAATCACTATATCTTCACCATGATGTTGATGAAAAATTTCACCTCCACAAAGAATCTGACCAACAAAAAAAAGCTTGACACAACAACATAAACTCATCAGATCCGAATACTCGGATATGAGAGGACAGAAAACTCTCTAATCCCATGGCACCGCCAAAAAAATGGGAGGAAATTTATTCTCACAAAACTATGATGATCACTAGATGTTGACGAAGAACATAAAGGTCTTGAAGATCCGAGGTCCCCCCACCTCTCAGCGCCAAGATGGCAGACGGAGGCGAGGGGACCTAAATTTCTTAGATGCGGCGGTGGCAGCATGAAAACAGTAGATGGGCGATGGCTAGCCGTTTAGTTATATACCATTGACAAGTGAGACCATATTTCAAGTTTGGTATTGGGCAGAGATTATTAAGGATTTGGGAAAGCACCATGCCTGCAAACCCCATAAAAAAATTTGGGGGAGCCCCAATAATAGAATTTTTTTTGGAACCTCTTCGAGATGCTCCAAGTTAGATGTTTTGTGCTTATTTATTTCACTTGGGATCTTAGCTGTGTAGTGAACTTGAGGGTGGTGTTTTATATGATAATCTTCAGGGGGGCTGTTTTCTTTAAAAGTTTTATATTTAAAAGTTTGAAATCTTTTAATAAAATAAATAAATGTTCTCTAAGTATGTGTAAATCTTTTATTAAATAATACAATTATTTGTAGGATACATAAAAAGGCCAAAATCTGACCCAATTACAACAAAGAAAAAACCATTTTAATTTATCCACTTGTCTTTTTTTGTGTGTAAATCACATATGAACATATATGTTCATGAAATTCCATACATACATAGCACAACATATATATTTTTTTTAAAAATCAAGATGTGGAAAATTTATTTTCACTGAAAAAATACCGAGCTCCCCCGGAGCCTGATCCGGCCACCATATGCACTTTTTGACTTTGTTACTATTTCTTTGATGGGAACCCCGAGAATTCAGCTCAGGAGGATGAGAATACCATGTGAAGGAGGACGAGGAGGCGGGAGGATGCATGAAGCAAGCGCCGGGAGAGGATCAAGTTTGAAACGAAGGGGTAGGAACCAGATGAGGCTTGCAAGTTGCGGTTGCGACTGTGGCCCCAAGCAAGTCCTATTTGCCGCTCTATGTGGCAAACTGTCGGCCTGACGCACATAGTTGGCGTAGGGAGCGACTTAATTGGGTCGCCCATTTAGCGTTCCACAGATCCTTGTTTTGGGAACTTTCTAAAACATCCCTAACCATTTCAGATACATTTTTGCTTTTTCCTGCTGATTCTTTTGGCCGAATTCTTTTTTTTTTCCCTTTTTCTTTTTCAAACAGTCATCTTTTAAAATGAGTCTGGAATTAAAAAACATGTTTACAATTTTAAAAAATGACTGTGTTTTAAAAAAGTTTGAAATTTCAAAAACATTCCTTGTTTTTCAGAATACGTTCACAAATTAAGAAAATATTACATTTTAAATTTTTCTTCGAAAATTATCAGAATACAATTCCAAATATTTTTTTCATTTTTTTGTGTTTAAAAATAATCGCTTTTATTCATAAAAATTTCGACCGCTACAGTGATCAATTCACTGCAATGCGTTGCTGGCTATATGCACGGCCCAATAAAGAGCGCGCCTGTGCGTTTGCTCGACTGTGTCAAACAGGAAATCCTATTCGGTGCGCAGGTGTTCGTATGGGCCGGCCCATTTTCTGGGTTTTTTCATGTCATTTTTCCCTTCCTTTTCTTTTGTGTTTCCTTTTCCTTTTTGTTTTTCTTTTCTGTCTTCCCTTTTCTTTTCTCTTCTTTATTCTTTACTTTTTTTGTGAATTTTCTTTCAAATTCGTGAACATTTTCTATTCATTGAATTCAAAATATGTTCATCAATATAAAAAAAGTTCATCGAATTCAAATTTTGTTCATCGGATTTAAAAACTGTTCATTAAATTCAAAATTGGTTCATCGAATTAAAATAATGTTCATCAAACTCGAAATTTGTATATCCATTTCAAAAAATGTTCATCAAATTCAAAATTTGTTCATCCATTTTTTTAAAAAAATTATTGACTACAAATATTGTTCATCAAGTTAAAAAATGTTCATCGAATTCAAAATTTGTTCATCAAATACAAAAAGATACTCATCATTATAAAAAATGCGTATAAAAAATTGTATAGATTGTGCTAGTTAGTCGTGATCCAAAATCAAATTTCTGAAAACTTAGTCGTGATAACAATTACTAGTTCCGTCTTAACTTTTACTTATATTGGGAGGTGTCAAATTTCCATATAAAACAATTATTTTTTATACTAATTTTTTTATACTTATTTTAAACTAAGTGTACTATATTACAATTCTAATTAATATAATTTTTCTATTAGTTATCCACATAATAATGTTTTTAAAAATAATAGTTATATTATTCATTGTTATACAGTTGTAATGTATATGATGTGATGCTCGCTTATTCTTATTTTCATTTTACACTCAATTTTTATGGTTGGAAGTATAGTATAGTTTAGGTGCAAATGTATTTTTAATTATAGAAGTGAAAGGGTGGATCACGCATGATGTGGTGTTTGTTTATTCTCTGTTCCCATTTTACACTCAACTTTTATCCTATCATTATATGAATAGAAGAATCTGGTGTAAATGAGTGTCTAGCTCATGTGTAACTCAACTGGGTTCTAGAATTTATGTTTGCATATGTCGGTTGAAACTGTGTCTATCATATCTCGTGATTGAGGCGGTGGAATCCACTGGTGGACCATATTTAAATCTATCCCAATGGACTAGGAAACAAAAAAGTCTAGCCCAATGGAATTTTTTAATGGCAGAAACTAATAATCCAGTTAAGATTAGCTTACAATAATCTGAAACTAGGTAAATCCCTTGTGTCAATCTTGTTCCTAGATTCTCCACACACTCCTTGCTCTTCAAAATCGCCAAATCATGACTATTGCCGCGAAGTCTCTGCAACAATGAATAAATGAAAATAGAAACATGAAAAATACAAGAAAAGAGAAAATGTACCTTGACACCTAAAAAGAACACAATGAAGATTATTTGAAAAATATTTATCGTGTATTTCAGAAAATGTTCAGTGTATTTTAGAAAAAATTGTTCATTGATTTTCAGAAAATTTTCATTGAATATTCAACAAATTCATCTTTGTGAATTTGAAAATGTTATTCGTCCCGCATTATAAAAAATTTCATCATGTTATGTTTAAAAACACGATGAACATTTCCGAGTACACTACAAACGTTTTTTAAATACACGATGAAGTTTTTTCGAAATATACGATGCACAATTTTAAAATATCCGACATACATTTTTTTATTTCCACAAATACCTAGTTCTTGATCTTGGTGGTACTATCCGATTAATGCTCTTTAACCACACCGTTTCATCTAATTTCTCCAGCCATTGATACTTTAATTTGACTTATCCGAACACGACAGGGGTGACTTGAATCGACAACACGGGGATTGGGATGCTAGGAGAAGTTCACAAGAGCCTGGACCGGAAGGGGATCAGGGTAAACCAAGCTGCCGATGCTACAAGTCACTACTACTAACTCTGGGTGCTTAACTTCAGAGAATATGATCTTGTGCTCTTGGTCATTTTGTTCATCATTTTTGTGTTAGAATTAATCCGAGGCGCATAGTCGATCTACCGAGGACCAAGCAATCACACGAGCACGACACCGACATTTGTTAACGAGGTTTACCGATATGGCTACATCCGCGGGGCCTGACTACGGGCGCTCCTCCCCGTGACACCGTCAACCGCACACCGGCCACCCGGATGCCGACACACGCCGCCGACTCCCCCTGCGTGTCAGTGCTATTATGTTGGCATAGGTTACATCGTGCGTCTACCCCCTCATTATATAAGGGGCTTAGGATATAGGTGTCCTATTAGGACACGACTCCTACCCTATCTACACATAGTTTCGATCCAAGTCCAACTGTAACCTATCTTTGTACACAATATTCGACACAACTCTAACATTTCGAACATCATTGGTTCATATCATGTTTTGGACGAGACTGAGGCTGCAAACGAAGCTGTGGTCACGTGAACATCTAGGGTTTGTTTGGTTTACACATCATCTCTTTTGTTATTATCCTGGGTGTATGACAAAATAACAAGCACATTGTGCGTAAATATGTGTATATATATTTATCTATTGTTATTTCCACCAGAGGCCTTGTACATTGTCATGACAGACATTCACCACAAGAAGGCTTTTATTTGAATTCTCGGCCGGCCTATACCGCGGCCAAATTGTGTCTGTCCTCCAAGTCTCCGACCAGCCACTCAATCCCAGCCCTCATGGAGCTGCATACTCTTCAGCGACGTTGCACTTTCCATGTTCATCAATCCCGGCAGGAACCTCCATATTGCCGTTGTCTACACGCATTCCGCAGCAAACCACGGGCAAAGCGACAGGTCAAACAAACAAACTTGCAGAAAATGCAGGAACCTGAGACCTGACATGAGCTCAGCTCAAACAACACTGAAAAGAAAGACAACACTGGAAAGAAAAACAACTAACCGGGGTTGACAAGATCGGCCAGTGGCATCACGGAAGGAGTCCCCTTGGAGCACTTCCTCCTGCTACATTCTCCAAGGGTCTCATCATTTTGTTTCCCGATAAAAGGTTTATTTTATTAACTTAAAATGGAGCGTCAAGAAGATACAAATACAATGAGCACACGCCCCGCCTCTGCATAATTAGGATGCACACAAAGCAACAGCAACACACATAAAAACACGTCGGCAACAGGAAAGTCATATAAGACCAAAGTTATGCGTTGGCGGGAGAAGAAAAACCCAATGTTATGCACGTCTTGTGGTGGTCACAATAGACGCGGGGAAGTCGAACCCCAGCGTCCCTGGACCACGAGGAAGGAGGCTAGCATGGCTAAGGCAAGGGTCGATCGAGCTCGCTAGTAGCAGCGGGAGTGATTGATGATCTGAGATAAGTCAGGGTGGGAGAGCAGTGGGAATCTAGATATATCATTGACAAGTGGGGCCATATTTCAGGTCTGGTATTTGGAAGGGATTATTAAGGAACTAGATGATACCACGCGCCTTGCTGCAGGAATCGGTTGCAATATTTTTCAATTAGATTTGATTGTGTGGAATATAAATATTTAGATTAATAACACTTGAACCAAAATTAAAAATACATATGACTTATTATATTTGATTATGTATAATTATAAAATATTTATTGACTATAAGTAGAATAATAGAATGAAAAATATTTGCCCATGCATGGTTGCATGTGGTGGTCGATCTTTTCCCATGCGTGGTTTCACTTTGAGGTGTGTCTTATCCCATCCTTAATTGTATGGTGATGTGGCATGCTTGCATGTTAATATAAATAGAATAGTGAGATGAGTCTCTTAGGTATATAGGATTGGGAAAGCACCATACCTGCAAACCCCATCAAAATTATTGGGAGAGCCGAAAAAATAGAGATTTTTTTAGAACCTCTTGGAGATGTTCCAAGTAGAGGTTTTGTGCTTATTTATTTCACTTGGGATCTTAGCTTTGTAGTGAACCTGAGAGTGGCGTTTATATGACAATCTCCAGGCACTTTTTTTAAAGGTATATATTTAAAAGTTTCAAATCTTTTAATAAAAATACATAAATGTTCTCTAAGTATGTCTACATTTTTATTAAATAATACGATTATTTGGTGGATACATAAAAAGATAAAAATCTGGCCCAATTACAACAAAGAAAAAACCCATTTTAATTTATACACTTGTCTTTTGTGTGTGTAAATCACATATGAACATATATGTTCATGAGAATCCGTACGTACATAATACACCATATATATATGCTTATGTTTATATTTTTTCAAAAAGTTAAAGATGTGAAACTTATTTTCACTGAAACAATACCGAGCTCACCATATGCACTGTTTGACTTTGTTACTATTTTTTTGATGGAAGCTCCGAGAATTCAACTTGGACTAATGAAGATAAGAATACCATGTGAAGGAGGCCGAGGAGGCAGGAGGATGCATGAAGCAAGTGCCGCGGGAGAATCAAGTTTGAAACGAGGCTTGCGAGTTGCGGTTGCGGCTGTGGCCCCAAGTCCTATTTGCCGCTCTATGTGGCAAACTGTCGCCCTGCCGCACATAGTTGGCGTAGGGAGCGACTTAATTGGGCCGCCCATTTAGCGTTCTACAGATCCCGGTTCGAGAACTTTCTAGAAGATTCTTGACAAGTTTAAATACATTTTTTTTCTTTTTCCTGCTGATTCTGATTTTCCTTGTTTTTTCCTTTTTCTTTTTCAAACAGTTCCTTTTAAAAAAATGTTTGGATTTTTCAAAGATTGTTTGGAATTTTTAAGAGTGTACCTGATTTAATTTTTTTTTCAAATTTCAAAAACATTCTTGTTTTCCAAAATTTGTTCACGAATTAAGAAAATATTACATTGATAAATTATTCGGAAATTATAATTTTTTTCTTAATTTTATAAAAACATTTCTAATATTTTTTAAATTTCCATGTTTAAAAAAATCACTTTTATAAAAACATTTTCCATATATAATTCTCTACCGCTGCAGTGATCAATTCACTTCAGTGCGTTGCTGGCTACATGGACTGGGCCAATAGGGAGCTCGGCTGTGTCAAACTTTTTTGTTTTTGAGATACATGACTGTGTCAAGCAGGTGCTCCTGGGCTGGCTGGTCAAGGGGCTCGGCCTAACCCAGCCCAGCCCGGCCCGGCCCGCGAGCCAGAGACTTCTCGTGGTCGCGGTAGAGAAGATCTATGCACTCTCCAGTCTCCACCACCTCCACTAGGAACAAAAAGAAAAGAAAAAAGAGGAAGGGAAAAATCTGGGGGCGCAAGCAAACGTGACGCCACGCCTCACTCCGACGTTCGTCGTCGACCTCTCCCCACTTTCCCCGTTCGGCGATCGCTCGCTGCTGCCGCCGCGACCGCGACGGAAGAAGGCTCCTCTGCTCTGCTCCGCTCGCCGGTACGGACTCCCCCAACCCCTCCCTCCCGCCCTGGCCGGCCGAGGTTTCGATCGGATCCCTCTCGCGCTTCGTCTCCGGCCGGCTGCTGGGTTTCGAGGCCGGCCTGCTGGCTCCCCCTCCCCTCATCTGTCTGCTTCCCGTCCAACTAGCCGATTAAGCGCTCGTGCCCTGTTAGTTAGCCTTGCGGAGAGACACGCGCTAGGTTCTGGTGCCCGCCCTGGACCAAAACGCCACTTCGTTCTCCCTTCTTGCGCCTGCTCGGGATGCTAGCGGGCGTATTAGTTTTGGCCGATGGGATTTCTCTTACTGTTATGATGCTGATCTGTAAATTGCTGCTGCCTGAAATCAGTAGGGCTAGGTAGCCAGCTGATCCTGTCCGGAGTGTGCAGTAACAGACGATAGGTTCACTGCACCTGCTCTGTTTTGAACTCTGTTACTTCTGCATAGTCTTTGTAGCTTAAAACAGCTCCTCTAACATTGCATCTGGACAGTGCGCTGTTTATCACAGCGATCTAAAACGTCTTATATCTGTTCACAGAGGGGGTGCTTTTTTAGTTTTCACGGATCAGTTGTTCTAAATTCCCAGTCAGTCACAAGTAACTGCGAAACCGCACACATCAATTTTACACTACTGAACAAGTGTGCAACTTATGATTCCTTTGCTGAAACATGCACGTCTCTAGCTACCTCATGTCTGTCCGGGGTTGGCAATAAACGTTAAGTTCACTGCGCTTGCCTTGTTTCTGAGCTATGCTACGTCTGCATATTCTAGTAGCTTATCACAGCTCCCCTATATTGCATCTCGACAGTCCACTGTTTACTACTCCAGTAGTTATTTTAGTTTTTACGGATCAGTTGTTCTAAATTCCCAGTCACAGGTAACTGCGAAACCGCACAGCTTAATTTTACACTACTGGAAAAGGCTGCAAGTTATGATTCCTTGCTGAAACCTGCACATCTCTAGCTAAATTGCCTGTCATGAGTTTTCTGACTTTGATCGATCTCTGCAGCTGGAAGATGGAGCCTCACCAGAGTGGCACCGGGCAGACTTCTCCCCGTGGGAACGACTGGGAGGTCGTGCAGCTCACTGCGTCGAACTATGCGTCTGCGCCTGGTCCGGCGAGAACCGGACCTTCTGACGAGGAGTCCGAAGGCCAGGTGTATGGCGCTGAGGGGGGTGATTCGGCAGCCGCGGCACTGCTGATGTCTGGCCACTTCTCAGTGCCGCAGAATGAGCCTGAGAGTCTCCTTGTGGAAGCTGATACTAGCATAGAGCGGCAGGAGGCGCGCGGCAGCCAGTACGCAGTCTCTGAAAAGGGCGATGACGATGATAGGGAGGAAGACCGGCAGGAGAAACTGAAGGATGAGGGCCTTGACAGGATCCCGTCCTTCGACAAAGGGAAATGCCTTTCCTCTGTTGATATGGAGCCTGATGATGGCAGCGAGTTGCACAGGGGTAGTCCGGTTGGGAAAGACCCGGTTATGTTCTCATCATCTGGTCACAGTGCAACTGACGCTGAGAAAGAATTGGGCCAGTTAGCTACCAAGAGTACCAATGAGAAGACTGAAGAAGATCCAACACTGCAAAATATGGACCCTGTCACTGATACGCCCAAGGCTGTTGCTTCCGGTGAAGAGAGCAAGCCTGACAGTTCTGGAGCCCCACGCAGCATGTGGTGGCGGAAGCAACTTATATCACTATACAGGAGTGCTAAGGAGAGCAACAAGCTCTGGCCTATCGTTGTGGCTGCTGCCGCTTTGATGGGGATGGCGTATTTCCGGCGGCGCTGGCAGAAGGGCAAGCTGCAGCTTGAGCAGGTCAAATTGCAACCTGCCAGCAGCAAGGAGGTAATCGTGGGACGCCTTCCTTTTGATCATACTAGCCAAATTTTCCATGCAACTGAACAGACTAGTTTGGCCTGAAATTCAGGTAGGTGATAGCATACATATATTTGTATCTAAAACAATTATTCGTGCTGCTTTCATTGAAGTTTTCTTTTGTTGAGGTAGATCAAAGTTATTTATATAGCTGCAAGGAAAAATTAGATTGTTGCCTCTGTCATTCAGAT
Organism: Elymus sibiricus; assembly: GCA_039707655.1. Classification (NCBI taxonomy): domain Eukaryota; kingdom Viridiplantae; phylum Streptophyta; class Magnoliopsida; order Poales; family Poaceae; genus Elymus; species Elymus sibiricus. The sequence goes on along the minus strand of CM077674.1, from coordinate 381,058,672 downwards.
ACTATTACTGATTGATGAATCATGCATGTTCTTTTCCCTGTGCTTAAAAGCTCTGCCTGTTATCTTTTCTTTTGTTGGCCCTCCGATATTATTCTGATAGTATTGCTAGGAAACATCAGATTCTTGCCTTTGTTATTCTGATAGTATTACGGATTGTTGGATCATCCATATTCTTATGTTCAGTTTCCCTGTGCTTAAAAGCTGTGCCTGTTACGTTTTCCTGTCTATCCAATATTGCCAGAATTTGCAAGATATTTTGACCTCAGTAACTCCTGTAGCCTATCAGAATTTCGCTGACATTTCTATTTCAGCAACTTCTGTTACTGTCAGTTTTGTACTATCATGTTCGGACGTACTGTGCCAAACTGGTAGCAGAGTTCTTATAAACATCAAACGCTTGTTTACTTTTCAGAGAATCAACCAGGCCACCGTACCGCTTAACCGAATCAAGGACATTCTTGTCGCTGGCAACCACCCGAGTCCGGCTCCCCATGGACAAGCTCGATTGGGCTGATGATAACCATCCCGTCGAGATATGATGTATCAAGAAACTAATGTTTTGAATGGAGACATCGGCAGAACTGTAAATCAGGGTGACTGGCATCATCGTCTACCCGATGCCGCAGAACGTGTGTGCGTTTATGCGTGCTGGCTGTGTAATTAAACCCCAAAACTCCTCCTGGGTATGTAAATATACACGAGTTTTGTGTGGTTGCGTTGCAGACTTTGGAAGAACTGCCCCTGCTCAGTTTAACTGTGCTGCTGCTGATGCAATTTGTCTGCCACTGTAATATTACTTCTGTGGTGTGCTTTTTATCTATCTTGCTCCGGGTTGCAATTTTAGTTGGCCGATATATACGCGATGAACTGAAGATATATTCTTGGGTGCAAAAGTTTTGATTTGTGTTGAAGAAAAATTTGGTCCAGACTTTCTTGACGCATTCGGTGCAAAATACTATTCTCTCCTTGGGACGAAGTTTGTACAAAAGAAGCCACACGGCCGATGGCGCCGTCACACATGGATGCTGCTATCATGTTTTTACCCAAATGATGTTTTTACCCAAATGATAAGTGTCACACGTGGCACGAAGTAACACCGTCCTTACATTTTTGCAACTAAAATTGCCATAAAAAAAACGAAACGTCAAAAAAACTGAAACTTGCCATCCAAATAGAAAGTTGTCATGCTTCACAACTAAAGTTGCCATCCTCGGATAATTAAATTTGCCATAAAAAAAGTTACGGCGGAATTGTTTCGTGCCAAACGTGTGACACTTATCAGGATCTTTTTTTAAATGTAAGAATGCTGCTATCATTAAGGCTTTGCCAGGCGAGATGTGCACAACGTGTTCGACGCAGTGCGTGTACTTAAAATTCCACCGCATTCAGTTCCCAAGTTTATATGTACAGAGTAAGACTCCACGGGAACACACGGACGACCACCGTATGTACTTCAAAATTGATCGGACTCGGATAAGACTACGGGAGCGAAGTGTAAGGTGAACTGGGAGGACGTCTGTCGGCCATTTGAGTTTTGGGCGGCTCGGTGTGCTTAGAGCATCTCCAATAGAAGCTGTAGATGCAAAAATACCTAACTTTTGCATCTTTGAAATCCAAAATCAGCTCTCCAACAGAAGATGTAGATGCAAATTTTGTTACATCTCCGTCTCCCGGAGATGTAAAATACAACACTTCGAGTTGCAAATTTGCATCTCCACCATATGGAGATGTAAAAACGCAACCGCCCGCCAACCCACCAATTGTCGTTCATTTCTCTTCCTCCCACCTTTTCTTCTTCCTCCCGCCGTCCTGCCGCGCCAGATCCGCCTCCTCCCGCACCCCTGCCGGCGGTTACGCCACCTTTGGACAGCCGGACGCCGCTAATTTGCAGCCGAACGCCGCCGCCGCCGCCCCGCCCGCACATCTTCAATCCACCCGCATCCACCGCCGCCGCCGTCCCGCCCGCACCCCGGCCCTGCCCGCATCCACCGCCGCCGCCGCCCGCAGCCCCGCCTCGGCCCCGATTCGTCCCCCGCCCGCCCGCAGCCCCGCCCGCCGGCATCCACCGCAGCCCCGCCCCGCCCCGGCCGCATCCACCGCAGCCCCGCCTCGCCCCGGCCGCCCGGCCGCAGCCCCGGCCGCATCCACCACCGCCGCCGCCCGCATCCCCACCGGCGGTTCCACCGCAGCCCCGCCCAGTCACCCCGCCGCCGCCATGCTGCGGAAGAAGATCCCGAAGAGCAGCATCGGGTTCTTCGGTGTGCGGGCCAAGCCGTCCGGCAACTTCGTGGTGGAGTTCTCCGACGCCGGCCGCCGCTTCTGGCTCGGCACCTACCCCACCGTCCACGAGGCTGCGCGTGCCTACGACGTGGCGGTGTGGCGTGCCAGAAGGCCAAAGTCGGACCTCAACTTCCCGGAGATCGAGACACAGGCGGATGCGGAGATGCTCGTGCCGCAGGGCATTCGGATGGAGGAGATTCCGGGGAAGAAGACGAAGAAGAGGCCAGCCACTGTCGTTGGTCCCGGCGATAGCGACGAGGCGGCGATGGCAAGGTTTGCGTGGGAGAATCCGGAGTACGTCCAGGCCGAGCAGGAGTTCTTCTGGAAGCGCGACGCTGAGCAGAAGAAGAAGAAGAAGGAGGTGAAGAAGGAGGACGAGGCCGGCCCCTCGACGGTGATCCCCATTGAGTCCTCGGAGGAGGACGACGAGGAGTTTTCGGGGCTCTCGGATGACGACGACGAGGAGTACTGGATGCCCTCGGACGACGAGTAGTTTGGATTAGTTGTAGTAGTAGTTTAATTTATGTTTTTAAATTAGAACTATGTTTGAACTATGTTTGAAATGAAGTAGGAGTTTTGAAGTTTCTAGTTTTTACATCTCCCGTTTGCATCTTCTGTTGGAGTTGCTCTTTTACATCTCCAATATGCATCATCGGTTGGAGTTGGCTCTTTTTTGGTGATGCAAAAAGCACTTTTTGGATATGTAAATTTTTATATCTCTTGTTTTACATCTCCAAATTTGCATATTTTATTGGAGATGCTCTTAACACTGACAAATTTGCTCGTGCCCTTCGTCTTCGGTGGCCGTGGTACGAATGAAAGGAGCCAACCAAATTGTTAGAACTTTGTGTAAAGCCTCACCATGCCGTCAATGAATTAAACCAAAGCAACACTCGAGGGAAGCATAGCAAGAACATCAAACCCTCACATCCACATGTGATCTAGATTGCAACCTGCACCTACTCATATAACCGCTCATGATGCCATTGTTGGGAAATGTAGTAGAAAACAAAAAAAAATCACGCCTACGCACACCCAAGATCAATATGAAGATGCATTACGGGTTGGGATCACGATCGTTACCGTCACCGAGTTGCAGCGGAAGAAGAACGTGTCGGTGTAGATCGTACTTGGAGCCCCTCGAACCGTCGATGAATGATCCCGCGAACTGCCCACGAACAATCCCTCGAACCAAAGACCGAAAGTATGGCCTCTCTACTTGGTTGCAAGCGTGCAACCTTCATGATCCGGTAGCGCTTTGCCGTCCAGAGCTAATCGTCGCCGGAGAATTAGAGGGAGGAGATTAGAACCACACTGGGCTTCTAATTATGAGGCTTAGAGGAACTAGACCAAGCTCGCATTAGTCAACAAGGACCAACTATAACTAGAACTAGAAGAACTAGAGGAGGCTCCAAAACATGTGTGCTTCAATGGACAAAATCCTCTAGTATATATAGGTTTGAGGGGAGAGGAGGGGCTGCCACCAAGGAGTGAAGGTCCCTCCTTGGGGCGCCGGCCAAGAGGGGGAGGAGGAATCCTCCCCCTAGTCCAATTCACCCCCCTTGGAAAGGGGGGCGCCACCTTGATGTCTACTACGCAACTTTTATTCTTGTAGACTCTGTTGGGCCTCCAAGCGCAGAGTTTTGTAGGACAGTAGCAAATTTCCCTCAAGTGGATGACCTAAGATTTATCAATCCGTGGGAGGCGTAGGATGAAGATGGTCTCTCTCAAACAACCCTGCAATCAAATACAAGCAATCTCTTGTGTCCCCAACACACCCAATACAATGGCAAATTGTATAGGTGCACTAGTTCGGCGAAGAGATGGTGATACAAGTGTAGTATGGATAGTAGAAATAGGTTTTTAAAATCTGAATAAATAAAAACAGCAAGGTAACAAGTGATAAAAGTGAGCACAAACGGTATTGCTATGCTTGAAAACAAGGCCTAGGGTTCATACTTTCACTAGTGCAATCTCTCAACAGTGCTAACATAGTTGAATCATATAACAATCCCTCAACGTGTGACAAAGAATCACTCCAAAGTTCCTATTAGCGAAGAACATAAGATGAAATTGTTGTAGGGTACGAAACCACCTCAAAGTTATTCTTTCCGATCAATCTATTGAGCCATTCCTATAAGTGCCACAAACAGCCCTAGAGTTCGTACTAAAATAACACCATATGATACGCATCAACCAACTCTAATGTCACCTAGATACTCCAATGTCACCACAAGTATCCGTGAGTTGATTATTCGATATGCATCAAACAACTTCAGATTCATAATATTCAATCCACACAAAGAACTTCAAAGAGTACCCCAAAGTTTCTATCGGAGAAAGGAAGATGAAAACGTGTACCAACCCATATGCCTAGACTCCCCAAGGTCACGGGAATCCACGAGTTGATTAACAAAACATACATCAAGTGACTCAATTGAATACCCCATTCTCACCACGGGTATCCACATGCAAGATATACATCAAGTGTTCTCAAATCCAAAGTATTCAACCCGACAATAACGAAACCTTAAAGGGAAAGATTCGATTCATCACAAGAAGATAGAGAGGGAAGAAACACCATATGATCCAACTATATTAACAAAGCTCGCGGTACATCAAGATCGTGCCAAATCAAGAACACGAGAGAGAGCGATCAAACACATAGCTACTGGTACATACCCTCAGCCCCGAGGGTGAACTACTCCCTCCTCATCATGGAGACCGCCGGGATGATGAAGATGGCCTCCGGTGATGATTCCCCCTCCGGCAGAGTGCCGGAATAGGGCTCCGGATGAGATCGCTTCGGTACAGAGGCTTGCGGCGGCGGCATGGAAGTTCTAGGTTTCTTTTTGGGGTTTTCTATATTTATAGGAATTTTTGGCGTTGGATTCATGTCAGGGGGGGTGCCCGAGGGTCCCACAAGCTCGGGGGGCGCGCCCTAGGGGGGGGGCGCCCCTCAGGCTTGTGGCGCCCTTGGCCACTTCCTGGTCCAGCTCCGGTGCTCCGTGGGTCTCTTTTGGTCCATAAAAAATCACCGTAAATTTTGGGCCCATTCCGAGAACTTTTATTTCTGCACAAAAAACAACACCATGGTAGTTCTGCTGAAAACAGCGTCAGTCCGGGTTAGTTTCACTCAAATCATACCAAAACCATATAAAATTGTTGTAAACATAGCATGAATACTTCATAAATTATAGATATGTTGGAGACGTATCAGCATCCCCAAGCTTAATTCCTGCTCGTCCTCGAGTAGGTAAATGATAAAAATAATAATTTATGAAGTGTGAATGCTAGCATAGTGCACAAGTTTGATCAATGATAATTTCAGTCACTTTTTCTAGCATCATTATATATCATAAACAGTAGCTCATCTCATAAAACTTCTCATGATCAAGTAGCAAGCTATTCACATATTAAAGTATAGACCATAAACTTTCTTGAAAACTAACAAACTATGTTCTCAGTCATCAAACAATTGCAATTCATCTTATTTTTAGGAAGGGTCTATGTAGGAGATTTGATTTAGCAAATTCCTCATACTCAACTATCATATAGTCTTCCATGATTGCGGACACTCAAAGCATATTTTTAGAACAAACTGTTTCAGTCAAACACATAGGAAGATAGGGGCTTAATGTTTTGCCTCCCAACTTATTTATCTCAGGGATAATGTCAACAATAATAACTCATGATCACCTATATGCAACTGGATATATGTGCCTGGATCTTTCCCTACCACATGATGCTTGCCAAGAGAGAAAATAAAAACGGAATAGAGAAGAACACTATTGACTCTTGCATAAAAGTAAATACATAAATTAAAAGACAAGCCCTTCGCAGAGGGAAGCAGAGGTTGTCATGTGCTTTTTATTTTTGGATGTGCAAGCTCTCAATGCAAAGGAATGTCACTTTATATTGCCCCTTGTGATAGCAACCTTTATTATGCAGTCCGTCGCTTTTATTTTTTCACCATCACAAGTTCGTACAAAGCTTATTTTCTCTTACAATAAAAGATCATACATATTTAGAAGCAATTTTTATTGCTTTTGCACTGATGACAACTTACTTGAAGGATCTTATTCAATTCATAGATAGATATAGTGGACTCTCATGGCAAGAAACTAGGGTTAAGGGTTTTTGGATGCACAAGTAGTATCTCTACTTAGTACGAAATTTTGGCTAGCAAAAGATTATGGGCAAGCACCACATGTTAGAGGATCCATGACAATATAACTTCCATGTGAATATAAACAAACATAACTCATTACGTTGTCTTCCTTGTCCAACGTCAACTACTTGATCAAGTTTGAAAATAATTAATGGGGGTTCACAATCATAGAAGATGTCCAAGATAGTATATTTATATGTGAAATCTCTCTTCCTTCAATATTCTTTCATGAATTGTTCAAGTGACCAATGCTATGTTTGCTAACTTTCAATAAATTTTACAACTTATACTTTTTATGTGTGAAGTCACTACTCCCCATGGGACAAGCATACGATACATATATAATTTCAGATTTATGGTATTCAATTCATTCAAACATTTTCTCTTAGGATATAAGTGAAGCACGAGAATGAATGACAAACTACTCCAAAAGATATAAGTGAAGAACAACGAGTAGTCAAACAATTAAATAGCTATGTGAAGACTCTCTCTCATTCAAGATTTCAGATCCAAGTATCTTATTCAAACAGCAAGCAGAATGAAAATAAAAGGACACACCAAGGATAGCACACATCGTGTGAAGAAGCAAAAACTTAGGCTCAACCGAGACTAACCGATGATTGTTGATGAAGAAAGGTGGGATGCCTACCGGGGCATCCCCAAGCTTAGATGCTTGAGACTTCTTGGAATATTAACTTGGGATGCCTTGGGCATCCCCAAGCTTGAGCTCTTGTGTCTCCTTAATTCCTCTCATATCACGGTTTCCCTAATCCTTAAAAACTTCATCCACACAAGACTCAACAAGAACTCATGAGATAAGTTAGTATAAATGAATGCAAAACCTTATCATTCTCTACTGTAACAAATTACTAAAATTATAATTAAACATTTCATACTAAATGCCTCTGCATATTTAATACTCCTATCCTCAAATAGAATCATTAAACAAGCAAACATATGCAAACAATGCAAATATAACAGCAATCTGTCTAAACAGGACAGTCTGTAAGGGATGAAAAAGGATCCATACTTATTTAACTCCAAAAATTCTGAAAATTTACCACACTATAGATAATTTATAATAGCTTACTGTGTCAAAATTTCAACATTTTATCACATCCTTACTTTTCTAGAGAATTCAAGCAATAACACAAAACTTTCTGTTTTGAAACAGCAACTCATGAACGTGCAAACTAAGCGTGGTGAGGCTATCCTTGACACTTTTATTGAAGTAAAAGATATAAAAAATTATTCTAAATAATAGCAAGAAAATACAAATAAAATAAAATGACACTCCAAGTAAAACACATATCATGTGACGAATAAAAATATAGTCCCAAGTGAGTTACCGATAATGTTGAAGATGAAAGAAGGGATGCCTTCCGGGGCATCCCCAAGCTTAGTTGCTTGGGTATTCCTTGAATATTACCTTGGTCTGCCTTGGGCATCCCAAGCTTATGGTCTTGCCACTCCTTATTCTCCTCATATCGATATCTCACCCAAAACTTGAAAACTTCAATCACACAAAACTTAACGGAACTTCGTGAGATGGGTTAGTATGATAATGGATAAATCATTCACTTTGGTACTGTCAAGACAAGATTCATAATTGTTCTAACATAATTCCTACTGTACTCTATCATTTCTACAATTTATATTGACCAATATAAGCCATAGAAACTATAAAACAAGCAAACTATGCATTGAAAACAGAATCTGTCAAAAACAGAACAACACGTAATGATCTAATTTTTCATCATATTATATAACTCCAAAAATTCGGAAAAATTAGGACAATGTAAAAAATTTGTATACCAATACTGTGTAAAAAATTCAGAAATTGATCACGTTCCAGTACAGAAAAACAATTCTAACACTCAACGCAAAAGTTTCTATTTTTGCACAGAATCAATTCAACAATCATCCAAATCATCCTAAAGACTTTACTTGGCACTTTATTGAAAGAAAAGCTATAAAACATGATTACTACAGTAGCTTAATCATGTGAAAACACAAAAACAGTAGGTATAAATATTGGGTTGTCTCCCAACAAGCGCTTTTCTCTAATGCCTTTTTAGCTAGGCATGATGATTTCAATGATGCTCTCATAAAAGTAAAGAATTGAAACATAACGGGAGCATCATGAAGCATATGACTAGCATATTTAAGCCTAACCCACTTCCTATGCATAGGGATTTTGTGAGCAAATAATTTATGGGAGCAAGAATCAACTAGCATAGGAAGGCAAAATAAGTATAACTTCGAAACTTTCAACACATAGAGAGGAAACTTGATATTATTGAGAAGCCTACAAGCATATGTTCCTATCTCATTATTATTTTCAGTAGCATCATGAATGAATTCAACAATATAACTATCACATAAAGCATTCCTTTCATGATCCAGAAGCATACAATTTTTATTACTCTCCACATAAACAATTTTCTTCTCATTCATAATAGTGGGAGTATCATATGAAACTCGAATACTATAAATTGTTTCCACATTAAAAGAGTAATGTTCAGTAAAAGGGTATTCATAATTATGACAAGTTTTATAATAATAATCATCACTACTTTTCAGAACATAAGTATCATCACAATAATCATCATAAGTAGCAACTTTGTTCTCATCATCAATTGAAACCTCTTTCGAAATAGTGGAATCATCATTAAATAAAGTCATGACCTCTCCAAATCCACTTTTATCATTATAATAAGATTGAACACCCTCCAAAATAGTGGGATAATTATTACCTAAAGTTGACACTCTTCCAAACCCACTTTCATTATTATTGCAATCATCATAGATAGGAGGCATGCTATCATCATAACAAATTTGCTCATCAAAAGTAGGGGGAATAAAAAGATCATCCTTATTAAGCATAGCATCCCCAAGCGTAGGATAAACATTATTTGCAGCAAATAAATTCTCAAACATGTCATCCCAATCAAACATAGCCTCCCCAAGCTTATGGGTTTGTATATCATTAGCATAATCACTATTATCATTAATAGTATGAATAGCACCAATAGTATAAAAATTACTATCATCATAATTTTCCAAGTTGATGTCAAAAAGATTCTCAAGATTATAAGAAGTATCATTATCTTCCCAATCATAATTGTCACAATAAGTAATAGGCATAACAAAATCATCCTCAAGTGTATCATCTTCCACAATTATTTTTGATTCATTCTCATGAGGCACAACAATAATAGGAGCAACATTATTTGGGAGAGATATCTTTTTACCTTTACTTTTCCTTCTTTTCTTATTCTTCTTCTTCACCACATTATGTGTGGGTTCAATCAATTTTTCTGAGCTTCTTATTGAAGAGATTGGTTGGATAGGAAGCTCCTCCTCGTCCCATGTTTCATCACGAGAGACAATACGAGGGAAAGTGGAAATCTTTACCCTCCCATTAGTATTTCTTTTATATTTTATTGGTTTTCCCGTCTTTCTATAATTGCCTATATAAGCATTCTCCTTGCAATTTACCACACAAAACATATAGATTTCCTGTAGATTACATTCAGTATGGTCCATGAATATGAATGCTTCAAACCAACTATTTTTATGTGACAATTCTTCACATCCCAAGAATAGACAAAGTTCATTATAAAGTTCAAGGGTGATCAAGTTATTACAATATTTTTCCATGATTCGATCATGAAAAAGTATGCATTGGAAATTAAGATGACCAACCCTATTGCAGAGTTCACAAATAATGGGATGAAGAGAGCATAATTATGTAGCAAATTCATCTATCGCTTTAAGCCACCAATTGGTTTTATCATGTTTATGCTTCTTACAAAATCTATCATCCCTATAAGGCATGTCTTCACAAATTTTATGCACTCCACAAAAATTGACATGCTTATAAGAAATCTTTTTATCATGCCTAGTGCAATCATCATTAGTATTATGGATATTCAAAGAATTCATACTAACAACATTGCAACCATGATTATCATTCAAGGAGCTCACATCAAACATTTTATTAAATTCTTCCTCTAGCAATTGAGCACAATTATCGGAATCCTTATTTTCAAGAAAGACATCATAAAGGTAAAGCATGTGAGGCAATCTCAATTCCATTTTTTTTGTAGTTTACTTTTTATAAACCAAACTAGTGATAAAACAAGAAACTAAAAGATTCAATTGCAAGATCTAAAGATATACCTTCAAGCACTCACCTCCCCGGCAACGGCGCCAGAAAAGAGCTTGATGTCTACTACGCAACTTTTATTCTTGTAGACTCTGTTGGGCCTCCAAGCGCAGAGTTTTGTAGGACAGTAGCAAATTTCCCTCAAGTGGATGACCTAAGGTTTATCAATCCGTGGGAGGCGTAGGATGAAGATGGTCTCTCTCAAACAACCCTGCAATCAAATACAAGCAATATCTTGTGTCCCCAACACACCCAATACAATGGCAAATTGTATAGGTGCACTAGTTCGGCGAAGAGATGGTGATACAAGTGTAGTATGGATAGTAGAAATAGGTTTTAAAATCTGAATAAATAAAAACAGCATGGTAACAAGTGATAAAAGTGAGCACAAACAGTATTGCTATGCTTGAAAACAAGGCCTAGGGTTCATACTTTCACTAGTGCAATCTCTCAACAGTGCTAACATAGTTGAATCATATAAAAATCCCTCAACGTGCGACAAAGAATCAGTCCAAAGTTCCTATTAGCGGAGAACATAAGATGAAATTGTTGTAGGCTATGAAACCACCTCAAAGTTATCCTTTCCGATCAATCTATCGAGCCATTCCTATAAGTGCCACAAACAGCCATAGAGTTCGTACTAAAATAACATCATATGATACGCATCAACCAACTCTAATGTCACCTAGATACTCCAATGACACCACAAGTATCCGTGAGTTGATTATTCGATATGCATCAAACAACTTCAGATTCATAATATTCAATCCACACAAACAACTTCAAAGAGTACCCCAAAGTTTCTATCGGAGAAAGAAAGATGAAAACATGTACCAACCCATATGCCTAGACTCCCCAAGGTCACGGGAATCCGCGAGTTGATTACCAAAACATACATCAAGTGACTCAATAGAATACCCCATTGTCACCACGGGTATCCACATGCAAGATATACATCAAGTGTTCTCAAATTCAAAGTATTCAATCCGACAATAACGAAACCTCAATGGGAAAGATTCGATTCATCACAAGAAGATAGAGAGGGAAGAAACACCATATGATCCAACTATATTAACAAAGCTCGCGGTACATCAAGATCGTGCCAAATCAAGAACACGAGAGAGAGCGATCAAACACATAGCTACTGGTACATACCCTCAGCCCCGAGGGTGAACTACTCCCTCCTCATCATGGAGACCGCCGAGATGATGAAGATGGCCTCTGGTGATGATTTCCCCATCCGGCAGAGTGCCGGAACAGGGCTCCGGATGAGATCGCTTCGGTACAGAGGCTTGCGGCGGCGGCATGGAAGTTCTAGGTTTCTTTCTGGGGTTTTCTATATTTATAGGAATTTTTGGCGTTGGATTCACGTTAGGGGGGGTGCCCGAGGGTTCCACTAGCTCGGGGGGCGCTCCCTAGGGGGGTGGCGCCCCCAGGCTTGTGGCGCCCTCGGCCACTTCCTGGTCCAGCTCCAGTGCTCCGTGGGTCTCTTTTGGTCCATAAAAAATCACCGTAAATTTTGGGCCCATTTCGAGAACTTTTATTTCTGCACAAAAAACAACACCATGGAAGTTCTGCTGAAAACAGCGTAAGTCCGGGTTAGTTTCACTCAAATCATACCAAAACCATATAAAATTGTTGTAAACATGGCATGAATACTTCATAAATTATAGATACGTTGGAGACATATCACACCTCCACTTGGGCCTTGGTGGCCCAAGTTGCCTCCACCACAAGACCTTTTAAGGCCCGTTGATATCTAAATTAATATAAAAGCCTTCTAATAATTACTAGACCCTTTTATATATAATTTAACATCACCGGAAACATTTTCCACCTATATATTAATTATCGGTAATACCCGGTATTGCCCGATAAACTCCGAAACCCTTCCGGTGACCCCGAAACGCTTCCGGTTCCTCTCAAAACTATTCCGAATATTAATGAAATAAATCCTCGATACTCTCGTCCTACTATGTAACATCCCCATGTAATAAGCTACAGTGATCACCCTCTTGTTAATGCCAAGTCACCATGATTAACAGTGCTTGATCATCATTTGAGTCATATCTCATTTCAAATTCCAATTGAAGTTGAAAATTCAAATATAAAGTGAAAATAAAAGTTTTTCAAATTTAAAAAACTAAATAGTTCATAATGTTGCAAATATTCCCAAGCTATTATAAAAATAAAAACAACATCACCTAAAATACCTAGATGACTCTAACATCCTAAAACAGTACCAAAACAACGATATTTAATGTATTTTCATTTTAAATAAATTCAAATGAAAACATTTGGACTCCAAACCTTTTTATGGCAGTGCTAGATATTGCACTGTATTTGTGTGGCTAAGTCACATATTTTACAAAAGTGAAATGGTGGCCAAACATTTAGCAAAACAGAAAGGAAAAGAATAAAACAGAAAAAGAACAAGAAAAGGGCTACGCGCTACTGTGCTAGTGCGCTTAAGTCGCACAGTGCGCAAAGGCCCAGCCCACGCCAGCCTTTCCCTAACCTCTTGACAGAGGCAGGGGAGGCCGAGCACGCCATGGCCGTCCACGGCGCCAGATGCGCCGCTGTCGAGCATCCCGCGGCTCCCTCTCGTGGATAAGGCCATCCCGGGCTCCCTCTCTCTCCCCCGTGAAACCCTAGCCTCTCAGATCCCCCTCTTGGCCTCTCTCTCTCTCTCGATTGCATCGACGTCCGAGCGCCACCATGGACGCCACCTGTCGTGGATTTGTCACGGCAGATGTCCGGGTTAACGGACTTAAGGTGTGGGGTCATCGCACGTAACTGGTAGCTTGAGAGGGGTTGAGCGGGACGAGAGACGCGGAGTTTTTACCCAGGTTCGGCCCCTCCGATGGAGGTAAAAGCCTACGTCCTGCTTTGTGTCTTATATTGATGACGATGACGATCTCGGTTACAAGGGTGCGGAGTCGCTACCTCTAATCTCGAGACCCTCTAATCTGACTATCTTTCTGACCTGTCTATGAGACCTGTCTATGAGACGTCTAATCTGACCCTCTTGGGGTGACCCGCCCCTCCTTATAAAGGCTGAAGGGGCGGTTTACATGTAGAGTCTAAGTCGGATTGATGACTTCCCATCGCGGGCTTCTCTTCATGGGCTTCCGAGTCCTGGGCTTGTAACCCATCCCGGGCGGCTTACACCGGGCGGGTTACAACCAGGGCTTATCTTCAGAGACTCGTCTCCAAGACTGTCTGATAACACTGTTCACCTCCTGGCACTGTAGCATCCGGGTTAGCCTCCTGACACTGTAGCCGGGTTAGCCTCCTGACACTGTAGCCGGGTTACCATCTTGGTACTGTAGCTGCCGGGTTACCCCTGACACTGTAGCTGCCGGGTTACACCCCCGACACTGTAGCTGCCGGGTTACACCCCTGACACTGTAGCTGCCGGGTTACCCCTGACACTGTAGCTGCCGGGTTACACCCCTGACACTGTAGCTGCCGGGTTACACCCCTGACACTGTAGCTGCCGGGTTATACCCTGACACTGTAGCTGCCGGGTTAGAACTGTAACCAGGTCTGTACTGTTTGCCGGGTCAGCATGTCTGCCGGGTCAGTACTGTTCTCCGGGTCAGTACTGTTTGCCGGGTCAGCATGTCTGCCGGGTCATATCGCGGGGTAATATCCCCGTCATTAGCCCCCAGGTTAGCTTGAATTTATTCATGGTAAGCTCCATCGTCTTGCAGGTATATGTCCTTTGAAATAAAATATTGGGAATACAACACCCATATGCCGTTGAGTCGGCCTTCAATGCTCTTGGTGGGTCTCCTCCGCCGGGTTATAATCTTTGATGGTGCCGGGTCATGATTGTTGGTGACGCCGGGTCAAATAACTGAACTCCCGCTGAAATTGACATCTTGAAAACTTCTCCAATTTTTTGATATATTCATATTACCTGTAGCCCCCAAGCTCCAAGTTGATCCATGATGACTTGGCGCTTTGCAATAATATCTTTGATTGTGTAGCCCCCAAGTACCAGGTTGTCTTGCCTGCAGCAGCCTGGGACTTATAACTGTCTTATACCTTATAAAGCTTCAGCTGGTGTAGCCCCCAAGGGCCGGCTCATCAATATGTGATGCGCCGGGTCTTCAATTTGTACCTTATAATCTGTTTTGAGCAACTGAATACTGTAGCCCCCAAGTGCCGGGTCGCACGCCTGCGGCGACTTGGGACTTTAGAAAAATTTGATCTGAGCGGTGTAGCCCCCAAGTGCCAGGTCAGTAAGAAGTACTGGGCTGGGACTTAGAAAAATATTGAAAGGCTTTGCTTATCTCCTTGATATAACAGGGTCTTGCTGACAATATAATGATTTGAAAACCAGCTTGCATTAGCCCCCAAGTGCCGTGATGCATGCTTGCAGCGACATGGGACTTGCATACTTGATATAAACTGTCCTTGAATAATGTAGCCCCCAAGTGCCGGGTCGTCTGCCTGCGGCGACTCGGGACTATTGTGATAATAATATGACTCATCATAATTGTTGGATGAATCCTTGACCGTGGTTGTAATATAACCCGGAATGCATATCCTGGAATAATTCCTTTGTCTTTGATATGAAATCCCTGCTCGTAGTTGCGGTGCAACCCGGCGAGTATGTGAGAAATCCATGATGAAGATCCAGCCATGTTGGCTATTAAAGATCTATTTGTTCTGGCGGCTTATCTTATAAGACAAGACCTGCAAAAATAAACAAAACAGAGTATATTCTGCATTGTTGTAAGGGCGGCTTGAAAAAGCACAACCCGGAGATGTTAAAATCTCGTATAGCCTTGCTTCCTCTTTCACAATCTTGCTCTGACCCGGTTTGGCAAACCGGCATAATATGTAAATATGATGCAATGCATGATGTAATGTATGATGCAATGCAATGTATGATGTTCTTGCTTTGCCTTTTATTCTCAAAATTTCATATGATGGTTCTTCTGGGTGGACTCGATGCTTGAACTCATACCAGTACAGGGTCTCTAACAAGAGTGGCCGTCAACTCCTTTGAACGGCTCAGGGTCTCTAGGCGAGATTAACTGATAAGAGCGCAACGAACCAGAGAGAGACACAGCAGATGGGAGAGTTTACCTCGCCGCTGTAAGAGGCCCTTGCAGGGGGTAAGTTTTATAACTCGCTGCACCCCTGACAAAGCGGCATCAACTTTACAGGCAGGTATAACTCGGATTTGCGGATGTAAGGGTTTGCCTCGCCGCTGTAAGAGGCCTTTGCAGAGGGTAAGTTTTAGAACTCGCTACACCCCTGACAAAGCGCATCTACTTACAGGCAGGTATAACCCGGCTTTGCAGATCGAAAAGGAGGTAAGTTTTAGAACTCGCTGCACCCCTAGTGATCTTTGTTGACGGAGTCAACCTTTGGGTCCACGATCCGCCTTATATTGGCTGAAGAGCCTGACCGAGAGGGTTGAAGCTTAACCCGATGGGTTGAAAGCCCCCAAACGGCCTTGTCAATGATATCCATTGGCGTGCCATCTTGTAAGCCGCCGTCTTGTATGAAGAAATAGTAGAAGCCCCCAAGATGAACGGTGCATCATGGCGACTCGTCTTCTTGGGTAACTTTGAATCCTTCCGTCAATAATGTAATATCCCCCGAGATCGGTTTAACTTTCTTGCCATGATCTGGGGCTCTCGTTGAAAACGGCCAAGCGTGTCGAGCTACGTCTGTAGCCCCTGAGTCTTGAGTCAACTTCAAAGAGGCGACTTGAGAATCTCCACTGAAGGTTGAGGTTGGCCGTGGCGGGTTATATATGATCCCGCATGAATTGCTTCAATAATCCGGTCGATAGTTCGTCCCGGCTGGTTGTTTGAAGTTAACCAAACTGTAGTGGCGGTGACTTGTGCGCCTGTCTGTTTGGGCGGCTCATATAGAAAAACACTGCCCGATATGCTGATGTAGACGTAGGAGTCAGTCGCGCGTTTGAAGACGGCGCGGTTGCGAGACGGCCGAGGCGCTGTAAGCTGGCGTGGTTGCGAGAGACGGTTAAGGCGTTGTAAGCCGACACGAATGGCGAGTCACCGTGGTGTTGTTAAGCCGACGCAGACTGTGAACCGCCCGTGTCGTCGTAAGTCGGTGCGTCACCGTGGCGCTGTAAGCCGGTGAGGCCATGAGAGACGGCCGCAACATTGTTGATGTAGACCTGACCGCAGAGATGACGGCTTGCGGATGTCCATTGGGCGGCCGTATACCGGCGGGTACACGCACGCGGTACCGGTGTGTTGATGTAAACTGGGCCGCGACGGCGGCGGCTTGTACGCAACTATGGAGTAATGCGCCGCCCAATGAACAACGCCCAGTGTATAATGATGCCGCGCGTACTCCATCCGCAATATAACGCCATGTTGCAAAGAACAATTCTCCTGTGTATAAAAGATATTGCAGGACAGAATAATTGCTCTCAAAAGAGTTAATATGTATGGAAAAATACATAAGATGAATACCACCTGGATTTTTCGTCGGATGAATTCGGACACCGGTGATGCCTCTTATCTTCTTGACACCGTGTCTTCCACATCCTTTTTTAACACAAAAAAAACTCTCCACTTCTCCAGTCCAGCCGGCCTCCACTTCCACTTTTTTTTTTAATGGATCAATCGACCAACATCTGACGAGGCCATGGCCTGAATTTCTTTCTTTTCTTTTGTCCATTGCAGTCGTTGGAACATATGCATGAAGCTTCGGCCGGGGAGAACCCAGAGCAGCGGCGGGCAGAGGCGACGCGTGCGCAGCCTGGCATAAAGCAGTACGCGGAGGCGGGGGCGTCCGGGGCAGGAGGCCAGGCCTTGGCGGCTCGTGGCGGTAGCTGAGGCTGCAGCGGGCGGCTGCTGCAGAGGTCGCAGCGGCGGCTCAAGGGCAGCTCGAGGGCGGCTCGACGCCCGACGGCGGAGCGACGCGCTGGCGTCTTTGGTGATGACGGCGCGAGGTCTGCGCGGGGGTGACTCAAAGCGGAGGAGAGGCGGCGACGGCGGCTCAGTGGCGGGGCTCAGCAGCGGCGACGGCGGCTCAGCGGCGACGGCGCGTCCGCGCGGCGGGGAGAGGCGGCGACGGCGCGGCCGCGCGGCGGGATGGAGCGCCGGCGGCTTGGAGAAGTGCCGGCTGAGACAGGGGGCGGATCCGGCCAGAGAGGCGCGCGGCCAGCAAAGCCGGCGGGGTGCGCGGCCACAGGGAGGCCGGGGCGGCTCATGGCAGCTAGGAGAGGCGGGAGCGGCGTCTTGGCCATGGCGGGGTTGCTCGGTGGTGGCGAGGCGGAGGCGCAGTCCGGCGCGGACGCGGCTCCCGGCGGCTCATGGCGCGGCAGAGGAAGTCCCGTCCGCGGCGGCGAGCTATGGCAGAGGAAGCTCACCGGCGGGTCGACAGCGGCGCGGACGGACGATTTGGCACTCCGGCGAACCCGCGGCGGCGGCTTGATTCGGTCGAGGCGACACGGGCCAGTGCGCGGGCGACGCGACCGGAAGTGGCGCGGCGGCCGGTGAGGGCGACCAGTGCGCGGGCGACGGGCGAGGTGGAACCCGGAGCTGGCGACGCGGGCCTGGCCCGTCCGCACGAGGGAAGGCGGAGCCGGCCGTCGGGGCAAATGCGGCGGCGGCTCGGCGGCACGGCGGCTGCTGCGGGGCGGCTCGGAGACGCCAGCAGCTCGGTGGAGGCGCGGGAGGCAAGTGCGGGGTGGCGTGAGCAGAGGACCGGGCGGTCTCGGAGCAGCTTGAAGATGAGGCCGCAGTGGCGGGCCGCGGCAACGGTGATGACCCGGCGAAGTGAGGTTGCGGCGGCTCGATGCGGCGACTTGCGAATCGGGCCACAACGGCGGCTCGAAGGCGGCCGTGGCCGGCTCGGAATGCGGCGGCTGTTTGCGGAGCAACGGCGGCTCAGCGGCGACGGCGGTTCAGAGAGGGCGCCGGCGGCTTGCAGCGACAGCGCGCGTAAGGGGGACAAGTTGATGGAGAGGCGCCGGCGGGTTGAGGCCGCAGCAACAAGGTGACGCCGGCCGGGGCGGAGTAGAGCCGGTCCAGTAGATCACCCGGCCGTGGCGGCTCGCATAGCATGTTGAAGACGCCGGCGGCTCGAAATTTCGGTCGTGGCTGGAGCGGAGCTCTGTCTCCGGGTCAAAGTACTACTTGAGGCTTCTTTGTATTTGACTCGGTCTTCTCTCTAGGAAAAAGGCGTGACTATGGTTTATTTCTTTCAAACGCCGTATATCATCAGGAGGACATGGTTCGATTCCCAGCGGATGCAATCCTTTTCCCGGTCAAGGGTGGTTTGACCATAGTCTCCGTGTGGAAAGAACGATCATCGGTCCGTGGCTGCTTCCTCGGCGACTTGTGGTGGTTCTTGTTGATCTCGGCGACTCGTGGTGACGCACAAACGCCACCTTAACCTTCTTGCATTTAAATTTTGCCGATCGTAACTCCGGACCGATAAGCATAAAACTGACGCAAATCCTTCCAAGCTGAGTCTTTCTTTATCCGAAAAATTATGAATTTCTCGATCCCTGAGAAAGAACCCTTCAAGAACTTAACACCACCGTGCTGTAGCCCCACGGTGGGCGCCACCTGTCGTGGATTTGTCACGGCAGATGTCCGGGTTAACGGACTTAAGGTGTGGGGTCATCGCACGTAACTGGTAGCTTGAGAGGGGTTGAGCGGGACGAGAGACGCGGAGTTTTTACCCAGGTTCGGCCCCTCCGATGGAGGTAAAAGCCTACGTCCTGCTTTGTGTCTTATATTGATGACGATGACGATCTCGGTTACAAGGGTGCGGAGTCGCTACCTCTAATCTCGAGACCCTCTAATCTGACTATCTTTCTGACCTGTCTATGAGACCTGTCTATGAGACGTCTAATCTGACCCTCTTGGGGTGACCCGCCCCTCCTTATAAAGGCTGAAGGGGCGGTTTACATGTAGAGTCTAAGTCGGATTGATGACTTCCCATCGCGGGCTTCTCTTCATGGGCTTCCGAGTCCTGGGCTTGTAACCCATCCCGGGCGGCTTACACCGGGCGGGTTACAACCAGGGCTTATCTTCAGAGACTCGTCTCCAAGACTGTCTGATAACACTGTTCACCTCCTGGCACTGTAGCATCCGGGTTAGCCTCCTGACACTGTAGCCGGGTTAGCCTCCTGACACTGTAGCCGGGTTACCATCTTGGTACTGTAGCTGCCGGGTTACCCCTGACACTGTAGCTGCCGGGTTACACCCCCGACACTGTAGCTGCCGGGTTACACCCCTGACACTGTAGCTGCCGGGTTACCCCTGACACTGTAGCTGCCGGGTTACACCCCTGACACTGTAGCTGCCGGGTTACACCCCTGACACTGTAGCTGCCGGGTTATACCCTGACACTGTAGCTGCCGGGTTAGAACTGTAACCAGGTCTGTACTGTTTGCCGGGTCAGCATGTCTGCCGGGTCAGTACTGTTCTCCGGGTCAGTACTGTTTGCCGGGTCAGCATGTCTGTCGGGTCATATCGCGGGGTAATATCCCCGTCACCACCCGTTGAACTCGCGGCCACACGCTTCCCCAAGCCGTCGCACCTTGTCCGGGAGGATCCCCGTCGTCCACCGCATCTTCCCCGGCCTCTCGTTCGTCAAGGGCGGCCCGGCAACGACGGCATCGACCATTTCCTCCGCCACAGCCAAAGAAGCTCCTCGTCGTCGATCCACTCGACTCCGGCCTCCCCGCGCCTCCCCGAGCCCTCCTCTGCAACGCTGTGAGCGCCGCCTCGCAACCCCTCTCTCTCTCTGCCGTCTCTTGCCGTCGAAGACGCCGTGGCCGAGCTTGCGTGCTCCGGCCGCCGCTCGTGCTCGCTGCCGCCGCGGCCACAGGCCAACCCCACACCCACTGCTGCCTCTCCTCGACGCGCGCCGTCGCCCCCGTCCAGTAGCCGCTCGCGGTGGACCAAATGGTCGCCGGAGGCGAGCGCACGGCCATCGCCGGCGTTCTCGGCCTCGCCGGCGTTGATGGCGCTGATGTGGCATCATTAGCACTAATTAACCCCCTGCTAACCCCACTGACAACCGGGCCCCGCGCGGGTTAATTAGTTTAATAGAAACCGGTTTAATTAAATGACTAACTGACAAGTGGGACCCACCATTTACTGTTTAAACGGATAAGATGGTCCAGTCAGCGTGCTGACTCAGCAGGCTGGCCCACATGTCAGCCTCTGCTGACTGGACCCTTGTCCCAGTCAGCGCTGACTGGGCAAAGCCCAGTCACTGCCAGTGGGTCCCGCGTGGGCCCTATTGACTGGTCAGCGGGTCCGTTGACCGCTGATGCAGTGCTGATGCCAGGATGACGTCATAATTCATTTTTCTGCCGAATTTAGTAATTAAAACAATTTTCGAATATTAATAAAACTTTGAAAAATCATATAAAATAAACCGTAACTCGGATGAAAATAATTTATATATGAAAAATGATCAGAAAAATATGAAGAATCCGAATATGTCATTTGCACTCATGTTAGAACCCTCTAACCTACTGAACATGGAACCGTCCCCTCCGGTTCAGTGTACCGATAATCACCCGGAGCTGGGAGAACACTCCCGGATAATTTCCCGCTCCGACTAACTTGCGTAGTGCTGCATTAGAACACCCCTAGCACAGCATGTAGACATGTCATGCATCCCTGTTGCATTGTTTGCCGTGTATTTATTGTTTCTTCCCCCTTCTTCTCTCCCGATAGCCCCCGAGACTGCCGACGACACTGCTGAGTACGACTACGTCGTCAACGACCAAACCCCCTTCAGCTGAGCTTCCAGGCAAGCAAAACCCCCTTGATCATCCAGATTTCGCCTACTCTTTCTCTCTATTGCTTGCATTAGAATTGCTCCTGTTGTTGCTCCGATAGCTCCTATTCTGATGCATAGCCTGATTTCATCGCCTGCTATTGATACCTTACCTGCTATCCTATGATGCTTAGTTAGACATGATATGTTTCATCTGTGGCGCCTTCACCCTTGTCCGTTTGCCGTGCTTGTTATCGGGCCGTGATCACTCTGGGTGATGATCACGGAAATGTTACATTACTGCAATACTTTAAACTGTTAAAGTTGGGCCGGCTCCAAGAGTGCCCGCGAGAGAATAATGCTAAAGACGGGCCGGCTCCAAGAGCACACGCGAGTGATATTATGGCGGAACGACAGGGCAGGCGGAGACCACATAGGAGAGAGGTGGGCCTGGTCCTTGGTCGTGGTCCGTGTGTTATCAAGTCGGAGCGACAGTGATCCTGTTCATCTTCGCGAGTTACTAAACACGCCTAACGGATTTGGGTGTTTGATCTGAGTTGGCCGCTGGCCTATACGCACTACCACCACGTGGGATAATGGTTATGGGACCCTCGGCGCCGTATGTATCAGTCGAAAGCTCTGTCAGACGTCCATTTCAGCATTGCGGCACGGCTGGGCCGGCGCCATCCAGGACAGAGGTGGTGCCTGGACTCGCCCTGCTCGCAACGACCCGGAGTGCAAAGGGCGATGGGCCCAAGACCCCTGAGCACTTAGGATGTAGACCGGCGGGGACCTCTCTGCTGAGCCTAGGTAGGACTACGTCGTGTCGATCAGCCGAGGCCGGGCATGACCCGGAAAAGTGTGTCCGGCCAGAGCTAATCGAGCGTGTTGGGTAACAGTAGTGCACCCCTGCAGGGAAGTTATCTATTCGAATAGCCGTGTCCACGGTAACAGGACGCTCGGAGTTGTATCCTGATCTACTACAACTATGAATGGTTACTGTGACAATGTTAAACTGATACTACTGCTCTCGGGATCACTTTCTCGCAGGGTAGTCAAGGAAGGATCTCAGGGCATTGCTAATATATAATTATTAATATATGCTGCTTTGTTCTATTCTCTTCTGATGCTGCAAGATTGCTTCAAGATGCTAGTCTTCGATAGGCTAGGCCTTTCCCCCTCTGTTCTGGCATTTCTGCAGTTTAGTCCAAAGATATAGCCCCATTCCTTTGATACCGATGCATACTTAGTTTAGTTCTAATGTAAGTCTTGCGAGTACTTTGGATGAGTACTCACGGTTGCTTTGCTACTTCTTTTCCCCATACCCGATTGCTGCGACCAGACGTCGGAGTCCAGGAGCAGGAGATCCCCGGAGGCACCTACTACTACGTTGAGCCCGCCGACCAGGAGTAGTTCGGAGGCCCTAGGCAGGAGGCCTTCGCCTTTTCGATCAGTGTCGCTGTTTGTGCTAGCCTTCTTAAGGCAACTTGTTTAACTTTGTGTCTGTACTCAGATACTATACTTCTGCTGACTATTGTGTAACTCGAGCTTATGTATTCGAGCCCTCGAGGCCCCTGGCTTGTAATATAAAGCTTGTATTATTTTATCTTGTGTCTAGAGTTGTGTTGTGATATCTTCCCGTGAGTCCCTGGGCTTGATCGTGCGCATTTGCGTGTATGATTAGTGCACGGTCGGGCCGGGGGCGTCACATACTAACACTCAGCAGACTGTGATTGCCTTAAGCTTGTGACCCCATAGATTCGGTAAACCATAGACATGAACGAAACCCCTTCGTTCAATGACCGACAACTGATCCGTGGACGTCCATATCGATCCCTATGATTACACGAATGACATTCGAGTGAACCTTTGGTTATCATGTGATGTTCCCTTTACTTCGCGATACTTTACAAAACCTGGGATGTGTCGGTATCCTCCTGAGTCATCACATGCTCACTATACCGTTAACCTCGTTACCGGTTTTGTTCTTCTTTCTCGTTATCGTGTTTCAGCATCCCCGTGAAGAAATCACCTGTGTCTGGATAGACAATGATGGATGCCGTCACATTGAGAGGGCCCTAAGAATATCTCTCCATCGTCGGAGGAGCAAATCACACTCTCGAGCTATCTAGTCCCTTGTCAAACTTTCCGATGAACCTGTAAGTTGTCGTTATGATCACCATGTTACAGGTGACGTATGAGCAACCCCAAGGCCCACCGTACGGCAAGAAGTGACTACGTGATACGTCTCCGTCGTATCTGCTTTTCCAAATACTTTTTCTCTTGTTTTGGACTCTAATTTGCATTATTTGAATGAAACTAACCCGGACTGACGCTGTTTTCAGCAGAACTACCATGGTGTTGTTTTTGTGCAGAAATAAAAGTTCTCGGAATTGGACGAAACTTTTTAGAGATTTTTTATGGAATATATAAAAAATATTGGAGCGAGGATCCACAGGAGGGGACCCATCAGTGGCCCACAAGCCACATGGGCGCGACCACCCCCCAGGGAGCGCCCATGTAGCTTGTGGGGCCCCCGTGGCTCCGCCGAACCTAATTCCAACACTATAAATTCAGTTTCCCTGAGAAAAATAGAAGAGAAGAAGTTTCATCACGTTTTACGATATGGAGCCGCCGCCACCTCCTGTTCTTCATCGGGAGGGCAGATCTGGAGTCCGTTCGGGGCTCTGGAGAGGGGGATTCGACGCCGTCATCATCATCAACCATCCTCCATCACCAATTTCATGATGCTCACCACCGTGAGTGAGTAATTTCTTCATAGGCTTGCTGGACGGTGATGGGTTGAATGAGATTTATCATGTAATCGAGTCAGTTTTGTTGGGGCTTGATCCCTAGTATCCACTATGTTCTGAGATTGATGTTGCTATGACTTTGCTATGCTTAATGCTTGTCACTAGGGCCCGAGTGCCATGATTTCAGATCTGAACCCTTTATGTTTTCTTGAATATATTTGAGTTCTTGATCTGATCTTGCAAGTTATATGCACCTATTACGTGTTATGATCTGCATACCCCAAGGTGACCATAATTGGGATTCTTTTCGGTGATTACCGTAGTTTGAGGAGTTCATGTATTCACTAAGTGCTAATGCTTTGTTCCTGTTCTCTATTAAAAGGAGGCCTTAATATCCCTTAGATTTTCTTATGGACCCCGCTGCCACGGGAGGGTAGGACAAAAGATGTCATGCAAGTTCTTATTATAAGCACGTATGACTATATACGGAATACATGCCTACATTACATTGATGAATTGGAGCTAGTTCTGTATCGCTCTAGGTTGTGGCTGTTACATGATGAATGCCATCCAACATAATTATCCATCACTGATCCAATGCCTACGATTGTCTCATATTGGTTTCTGCTAAGTTACTTCCGTTGCTGCTGCTACAATCACTATCAAAACTACTGTTACCGTTACTCTTACTATTGCTACTTTGTTACTACTATCAAACTATCATACTATTGTGCTACTGATCACTTTGCTGCAGATATTTAGTTCTCTAGGTGCGGTTGAATTGACAACTCAACTGCTAATACTTGCAAATATTCTTTGGCTCCCCTTGTGTCGAATCAATAAATTTGGGTTGAATACTCTACCCTCGAAAACTGTTGCGATCCTCGATGATAGTTTGATATAGCCACCCTATTTGCTCATGAGGAAAAAATTCGCTACTACTATATCCTTAAGTTGTTTCCTTTCTCTTTAAAGGGTGATGCTAAGAAATGGTTTAATACTCTTGCTCCTGGTTGTGTGCGTAGTCCCCAGGATATGATATATTACTTCTCTGAAAAATATTTTCCTGCTCATAAGAAACAAGCTGCCTTACAGGAAATATTTAACTTTGTGCAAATTGAAGAAGAGAATCTCCCTCAAGCTTGGGGGAGGCTTCTCCAGTTACTTAATGCTTTGCCTGATCATCCTCTTAAGAAAAATGAAATACTTGATATCTTTTATAATGGACTAACCGATGCTTCTAGGGACTACCTAGATAGTTGTGTTGGTTGTGTTTTCAGGGAAAGAACTGTTGAACAGGCTGAAGAACTATTGAACAAAATATTGAGAAATGATAATGATTGGACACTTCCTGAGCCACCAACTAAACCAACTCCAAAGAAGAGAGGTATTCTATTTCTCAGTCCTAAAGATATGCAAGAGGCAAAGAAATCTATAAAAGAAAAAGGTATTAAAGCTGAAGATGTTAAGAATTTACCACCTATTGAAGAAATACATGGGCTCGACACCCCGACACAGGTAGTAGAGGTAAATTCTCTCTATAGATTTGATGAAGGTGATATTCCTTATAATAAATCTGCTAGTCAATGCCTGGATGAATTTGACAATTACATTGTTAAGCAAGAACACTTCAATAGGTATGTTAGCAATCAATTGAAACGTAATGCTATCATGATTGATCATTTGAGTGACTTGATGTTCAGAATTGCTAATGATGTTAAAGGTCTAGGAAAACATGCATCCATGGTTCAAACTCAGCTAGAACAAGTTGCTAAGGCACATAATGATTTGCTTAATGAGGTGAATAATAAAATGAACGATCATGCTGTTAGAGTAATGACTAGAGAAGGTAGAATGACTCGGGAGCCACTATATCTTGAAGGTCATCCTAAAAGAATTGAACAAGATTCCCAGAGAATTAGCAATGATGTGCCTAGTCCATCTAAGAAGAAAAAGAAGAAGAAAAAAGATAGAACTTTGCATGCTTCTAGTGAACCTGTGATAGAAAAACCTTCTGACAATCACAATGATGTTTCTATTTCTGATAAGGAGACACAATCTGGTAATGAACATCCACCTAGTGATAATGATAATGATGATGTTCATGTTGATTCTCAACCAGATAATGATGTAGAAATAGAACCTGCTGTTGATGTTGATAACCCACCTCCTAAGAATAAACGATATGATAAAAGTGACTTCATTGCTAGAAAACATGGGAAAGAAAGAGAACCATGGGTTCAGAAACCCATGCCTTTTCCTACTATGCCACCTAAGAACAAGGATGAGGAACAATTTGAACGCTTTGTTGAAATGCTTAGACCTGTCTTTTTGCGTACCCGTTTGACTGATATATTGAAGATGCCTCCTTATGCTAAGTACATAAAAGATATTGTCACTAATAAAAGGAAGATACCTGAAGCTGAAATTTCCACCATGCTTGCAAATTATTCTTTTAAAGGTGGAGTACTTAAGAAGCTAGGTGATCCTGGAATACCCACTATACCATGCTCCATTAAAAGAAATTATGTCAAAACTGCTTTATGTGATTTAGGATCCGGTGTTAGTGTTATGCCTTTCTCTTTATATAGAAGACTTGATTTGAATAAGTTGACACCTACTGAAATCTCTTTGCAAATGGCTGATAAATCAACTGCTATACCCATCGGTATTTGTGAGGATGTGCTTGTTGTAGTTGCAAATGTCACTATCTTAACAGACTTTGTTATACTTGATATGCCCGAGGACGACAACATGTCGATTATTCTTGGTAGACCCTTTTTGAATACTGCAGGGGCTGTTATTGATTGCAATAAAAGCAAGGTCACTTTTCATGTCAATGGTAATGAGCATACGGTATACTTTCCGAAGAAACAAATTCAAGTGAATGGTATCAATTGTATTGAAAAAGCTTCGACAATCACTATTGGAGGTTTTCAATTTCCTCTTCCTTACGTCAAAAAGAAATATGAAACTCTTATTATTGGGGAGATGTATATCCCCGTTGAGGTAACCTAGTGTTATACGAAGATTCTTCGGTTTCATGTCATTCGAAAATGGTTTGTTAATAAGACTTGATCAACCTTATTAATGGATTCTTTTTGAGGGGCATGTGGTCGATGAATTTAGTAAGCACAATCTTCTGTACCTACTATTTGCTCTCTATTATTCTTAGTTTAATAAAGTAAAATGCCATGATTATCCTGTTTTCTGAATTATCCGTGAAATAAAAAAATGACCCAAAAATAAAAGTGCTCAGAATGCCGTAAAATTTTAATATGATTTTTAATGGAATATTTAAGTATTTTTGGCACTGCACACATACCAGAGGGGTGCCCCTGCTGCTCACAAGGCAGCAGGGCGCGGCCACCCCCCTAGGCGCGCCCATGTACCTTGTGGGTGCCATAGGGACCCACTCACTTATCCCTTGATCCCACTTCATCTCTTACCTCTAGAATAAATTCCTGGTTGCTCTCTCCCTCGTGTTCTTGCTCCCAAACCTGCGATTTTCGATCTCTTTGCTCGGAGCTCCGTTTCCAAAACTGTTTTGGGGGATTGCTCCTTGGTATGTGACTCCTCCATTGCTCCAATTAGTTTTTGCTTTAGTAGATTATATTTTGCATAATGAGCTGCTCTTGGTGCTACTAAAAATGAGCTTGCATGTTGAATTCTTTGAGTTCCAAGTAGTTTGAATGCTTGATATTGCCTCTAGACATTCATATGAGTAGTTGCTATCAATCTTGTGAAGTTTTATTGACATCATTTTGTGGCCCAAAAATTTCAGAAATTTGTTCATAGGAAAATGAACTTCTTTCGGAGAAGTTCCTCTAAACGGAGTGCCAAAGGAGTCATCGGGGACTCCTCGGACAGTGACCTCAACATTCCGCGTAGGACGGTGGTCCGGCCGTGCGAATGGCCGCACAATGCCTTCATGAACGAAGCCGGATTCCACCAAGAGTTCGCGCAATTTGTTGCAAATGCCGGACTGACCGACTTCCTCTCAGATGAGTGTGAGCAGTACCACACCCTTACAAATTCCTTTGTGCAAAATTTTCATTTCTTGAATAGGCTCGAACTCCCCATGGTGCGTTTTGATTTATATGTTGAACATCATGAGATACCACTTGCTGAATTTTGTGAGATATGTTTGATTCCCTCTGATGGGGAATTAAGAGAGCCTAAACCGGAGGAGTTTGAGGGTTTCCTCCGCATTCTAACTGTGGGAGAGGAAAGGGGTGTTTCAAAAGCCCGAGCTACTAGTTTGCATTTTCCTGCTGTGCATTACTTTGCTTTATTCATAGGGAAATGTTTGACTGCTAGGGAGCAAGGTGGCACGCTCAGTGCCCCTGACCTCGCCATTTTACGCCGTGCACTTTTCAGTCACAACACTTATAGCCTTGGAGCTATCATTGCACGCCGACTGCACACTAACAGGACTAATGGTAAAATTCATGGCGGTATTTATGCTACTCGCTTAGCGAGACGTTTCCATGTTGAGATACGCCACCATGATTATTTGTTGCCTAGAGTTTACCTAGATCACCAGGCTATGATAGATCACCACTTTATTGATGCCCCAGAGCCTCCTCACCATATTCGTTATAATTTGGTTTTTAGTGAGGATACTCGTGATATTATTCCGTTGCCTGCACCTGCTTTGTTTGACTCTCATGCCAGGAACGGATACACCATCATCCCACCGGATATTACTGCTTACCGGAACGTGTTGGCTGCCGAGGAGAACGAGGTCCAGCAATGGGACGTTCAAGTGCCTCCACCTCACTACTTTCCGCCCGGTCCCGATGGATACTACGGATGGTGATTACCAAGCTAGGCCAAAAGCCTAAGCTTGGGGGAGTACGTATTTCTCACCGACATTACATTCATATTCACACATTTCATTCCAATTGTTGGTGTTCATCCTGTTTCATTGTATAATCCATGTTAGTTTTATTTCTCGCTTTCTCCTTGAGTGTTTGAAAAACTTTGAAAATCCAAAAATATTTCTTGCTTTTTTCGGTTTTTCTTTCTTGTTTAATTAGTTGTAGCATTAAAAGAAAACCCAAAAAGATTTCTCGTTTTTTCTTTTTGCTAGTTGGGAGCTTTCCCGTGTAAATAGTTTTTCTCATTTTTGTTTTTCTTCGTTAATTTGCTTCCTTCAGAAAAACTAAAAACTCCAAAAACATTTCAGTGTGTTTCTTTGAAATTCTTTTCTTTCTTTGAGTCGTCGTAAGGAGAAGACCACGATGAAATTGTTGAGTGGCTCTCATATGCACTATTATTGAATTAACAATGAGCCCCTATTACCTTATCTTCTCCTTCCAATAAATGTTTGCAGATTACAGCTTAGTCCACGGCACTCTTGCACTATTATTATTTCTATATCATTCGGTCGTGCAAGTGAAAGGCAATAATGACGATATTTGATGAAGTGACTGTGGCAAGGAAAAGCGGGTATGAACTCAACTTGTTTTTGTTTTTGTAAATATGTTTAATTCAGTATCCATGATTTAGCATATTATGAGTAAACATGTTTATGATGACAATTAGAGATTATAGTTGCTCATGCCATGCTTAAGTAGTTAGGAGTGGATAATGATTTATCTTGAGTGTCAACATGCATTACAATAGTTATGATGTGGTATGTTAGTATGGTATCCTCCTCTGAATGTTTCAAGTGGCTTGACTTGGCACATGCTCACGCATGTAGTTGAATCAAAACCAATGCAGCCTTCACGATATTTATGCTCAGGGTGTTTATATCCTACTCATGCCAGTGTTCAATGTTAATTATTCTCAATGCATGTTAATGACCGTTTTCGCTCTCTAGTTGGTCGATTCTCAACCTATTTGCTAGCCTTCGCCTGTACTAAGCGGGAATGCTGCTTGTTCATCCAAATCCTTAAACCAAAGTTGTTTCAGATGAGTCCACTATACCTACCTATATGCGGTATTACTCTGCCGTTCCAAGTAAATTTGCATATGCCACCTCTAATCATTCAAATGAACATCCGTTTTGTGTGCCCGTACCGCTCATGGAGCGACAGGGGGTGGTCAGTATCTTCCATGCTAAGCGGGTTATTCTCACGATGAGTGTTTATTCACTTGTCATTGCACGAGAGGGGCTGGTATTCGGGGTGCCCAGTCCTATGATCAAAATGAAAAAATATATAATCAAACAAACTCCCCCGGAAAGTTGTTGGTATGGAGGGCACCCGTGGATTCGGCTAGCCATGGCTTGTGTTTGTATGGTGGAGGGGGAGTAAACTTTACCTTTTCCGCTTGGGAACCGCCGCTAATGTGTTTAGCGTGGAAGATATTGAAAACTTTCGGTCGTGACGTTGACAGGAAAGGCATGCTTCTCAAAATTATATTTATCTCTGATTTAATCTTCGAGCTCTGGCACCACTGCAAATCTCTGCTTCCCTCTGCGAAGGGCCTATCTATTTACTTTTATATTATTTTACTTTTATTATTGAGTCATCACCTCAATTAAAGCACCAGTCTGAGAGCACTATTGTCATTCTTATATATTGGGTATAGTTAATGTTGTGTGCATCATGACTGGATCTTTCCTACCCTGAATTACAATGTTTAGTCGCTGCTTGACTTTGGAGGTGCTCTGCATTTATGTTTTGTGCTCTCAAAAAGGGCTAGCGAGATACCATGTTATCATATTATATCATGATTGTTTTGACAAATTGTTAGCATTTGAGATATGTTATTATTGCTCACTAGTTGATTATGCCATTGATATGAGTGAATATAATTTTTAAGAGTTATCATTTGTATGGTTAGTTATGATCTTTACTGAAAACTTGGGTACTATTTAAGCTTATATACGGATGCAAGAACAAAAGAGTTCGTAAAAGTTTTTCTTTATCATTTTCAGTTTGTCAACTGAATTGCTTGAGGACAAGAAATGAGTTAAGCTTGGGGGAGTTGATATGTCTCCGTCGTATATACTTTTCCAAACACTTTTACTCTTGTTTTGGACCGTAATTTGCATGATTTGAATGAAACTAACCCGGACTGACGCTGTTTTCAGCAGAACTACCATGGTGTTGTTTTTGTGCAGAAATAAAAGTTCTCGGAATTGGACGAAACTTTTTGGAGATTTTTTATGAAATATATAAAAATACTGGCGCGAAGATCCACAGGAGGGGACCCACCAGTGGCCCACAAGCCACATGGGCGCGGCCACCCCCCAGGGCGCGCCCATGTAGCTTGTGAGGCCCCCGTGGCTCTGCCGACCCTAATTCCAACGCTATAAATTCAGTTTTCCCGAGAAAAAAAAGAAAATAAGACGTTTCATCACGTTTTACGATACGGAGCCGCCGCCACCTCCTGTTCTTCATCGGGAGGGCAGATCTAGAGTCCGTTCGGGGCTCCGGAGAGGGGGATTCGACGTCGTCGTCATCATCAACCATTCTCCATCACCAATTTCATGATGCTCACCGCCGTGAGTGAGTAATTTCTTCGTAGGCTTGCTGGACGGTGATGGGTTGGACGAGATTTAACATGTAATCAAGTCAGTTTTGTTGGGGTTTGATCCCTAGTATCCACTATGTTCTGAGATTGAACTTGCTATAACTTTGCTATGCTTAATGCTTGTCACTAGGGACCGAGTGCCATGATTTCAGATCTGAACCCTTTATGTTTTCATGAATATATTTGAGTTCTTGATCCGATCTTGCAACTTATACGCACCTATTACGTGTTATGATCCGGATACCCTAAGGTGACAATAATTGGGATTGTTTCCGGTAATTATCGTAGTTTGAGGAGTTCATGTATTCGCTAAGTGCTAATGCTTTGTTCCGGTTCTCTATTAAAAGGAGGCCTTAATATCTCTTAGATTTTTCTTATGGACCCGCTGCCACGGGAGGGTAGGACAAAAGATGTCATGCAAGTTCTTATTATAAGCACGTATGACTATATACGGAATACATGCCTATATTACATTGATGAATTGGAGCTAGTTCTGTATCACTCTAGGTTGTGGCTGTTACAAGATGAATGTCATCCAACATAATTATCCATCACTGATCCAATGCCTACGATTGTCTCACATTGGTTTCTGCTAAGTTACTTCCGTTGCTGCTGCTGCTACAATCACTATCAAAACTACTGTTACCGTTACTATTACTATTGCTACTTTGCTACTACTATCAAACTATCATACTACTGTGCTACTGATCACTCTGCTACAGATATTTAGTTCTCCAGGTGTGGTTGAATTGACAACTCAACTGCTAATACTTGCAAATATTTTTTGGCTCCCCTTGTATCAAATCAATAAATTTGGATTGAATACTCTACCCTCGAAAACTGTTGCGATCCCCTATACTTGTGGGTTATCACTACGATACTCTCATGGTCTAAGGAGTAAAATCACACGTTAACACTCTATGTTATTATAATTGATTTACAGACGATATTAACTCAATTCATAACAGATAAGTTTGGGTCGATTCAATATAATCGTTCTTCCAACGTCATAATCTCAATGTTGTTTTAGGACTATCGTTACACTTAACGATATCCTAAGATCTGAAAAACGTGATCACCAACAACACTCGAGCTAGTCCTAAAGTCAAGACTAGGAACCTTTTATTTAACCATTTATCATTCCACACGTGCATATGAGTTTTTCACTGAATCGCATATTCGAAGATCATAGCAATTATAATATAGAATATAAACTCTTTAATTATGAATACGGAAATATAATAATTCAAATATTATTGCCTCTAGGGCATATTTCCAACAATAGAGTGGTTGCGCCACACGGTCAATTTGAGAAAATATGGAGGTCAGCTGAAAATTGGCGAGGATCGCTCTCTGCCGTAATGATATCCTTATGATCCTTCGTAGCTCAGAGGGGGTGTATGACATGGTCCAAGTTCCTGGAAAAACAAATAGGTGTGTACCTACCAAAAATATTTGCATGAGACGTCCATCTTAGTGAGCTATGAGAGAGCGGTTCGTTACGTGGCATTCAGCAATTTTCAACTCCATGTATGGACACTAACAAAATCGACTGATGGACGACTAGGGTGGATGATGGCACAAGTGACAAACCTTAAACCCTTCACTCATAAAATAGAGGACCTATGTTTTCATCAAAGGTACTCCATGAAGTGGAGGGTGGTGAAACACAACAAATCAATAGCTAGCCCTGTTTGAATATCATAATATTCACAAAAGCATCTACGAAGTTGGTGACGATGCAAAAAAATCTGTCCATGAGGATAATGGCATGTGCGACCTATCCGGTGATGTTGATTACGACCACGATGAAGGAGATACATATGAAGATGAAGATGAAGTAAATGATCGAGAGGGTTCAGAGCGCTCCTAGAACTCCGAGGAGGACAACTTCTTGAAAGAATGTTACAACCATCAAGACTCACTTGAGTCTGACAAAGTGTACTACAAGATCGTCATATTGACGTGCTCCTCGTTGATTTTGGGTGCGACATCCGTGGCATACCATCTCAAGACCTCGCAAATGCAACATTTACGTTGGTGGTATTGCCATTGCATCACTCGTACATTTCCTTACCGTCCGTGCTATATGGATGCGCTCCCTAGAAGAAAAATGCCCATCCCAAGGGGGGGCTCTTTGCATGACTTGTAAGGCCGGAACTCTCCAGAAATAATGATGTGATCAAGATATAATGTATTCACTATGAATTTTTCACGATGCTTGCGATCGATCTGAGTCGTAGTTTGTCGGCACACCAATTGCTTAAGTGAAAAAAAGTATGCATGCTTGTCTGGGGATATAAGAGTTTACTGTTAGTACTCGTCGGCCGGCGGATCTTTTTAAAAGATCCGCCACCTCGCGAGCCGTCCGATCTAAGTTGCTCAGCATATGATCCCCCTTTGCAACAAGAGTGTTATTTCAGAAACAATGATGACTATTGCAACAAAAAGTTTTGTTTCAGAAACATCAGTGACTATTTCAACAAAAAGTTTTGTTTCAGAAACATTGATGCATTGTCAAAAGCATCTCTGCGTATGGTCCCTCTTTGCAACAAGAGCTTTGTTTCAGAAACACCGCTGACTATTGCAACAAGAGCTTTGTTCAGAAACATGCTCCCCCGAAACCGTCGTTCACCGCGAGCTTCGCCGGATGGTGGTGAGGGAGGATCGGCGCCGCCCGTTCCCGCCTTTGCACCGCCGCCGGCGAGCATCGGACCTCCGACCAAAGTCACCTCGCCACCATCCTCCTCTTCCTTCTGTTTTCTCCATCTCTTTGTATCTCTCGTCGCAGGAGCGCCGTTCGCCGCTGCCATCGCGGGTCCTTGCTGTGAAGCTTGCCGTCAACCCCGTCGGACCTCGCCGAGACGAGCTCCCGCCGCTCCTGGATGTCCCCACCTCCTGCCCGCGGGTCATCCTCGTCGGATCCGGCGAGATCTGGCTGGAATCCTCGCCGTCGTCGCGCTCCTAGCCGCACGAGTCTCCGCCCCCGCGGCTCCTGGACGCCCCTGCCTCCTGCCCGCGCGCCATCCTCGTCGGATCCGGCGAGATTCCTCGCCGCCATCGCCCTCCCAGCCGCACGAGTCACCGCCGCTGCAAAAAGCCAGGCAGTTGCAAAACTCTCTTTTTCGAAACAAAGGCTTAGTTGTATAAAACTTGGGCACGGGGGGTTGCTTTCGTCCATCTGATCAACAGACGATCTGACGGACACCGAGCCGGCGGACGTGCCCGCTCGATCGGCCGGCTGAAGATAAGCTTTTCCCTAGTACTAATTACATAAATTTTATCCTGTTGGGTTGGCCGGAGAAGTACATTGCTGTTCTTATATAACTATATATACATCTGTCAGAAAAAAAAAAGTTGCGTATGGGCTCGATCGGCAGCCAACACAAGTCTCTTCATTTGTTTCCAAATTATAAGCCTAGGTTAGGGGTTTTCAAAAAAAATAAAAATAGAAATAAGCCTAGGTCAGGGGCTCGGCCGCTATTCCTTGCGCCTCCATTCATCTCTAGATCCAGCGATCTCGTCCTCGTTTCTTCCCTCGGTGCTCTTGCCCGCCTGCCAGCCGGCCAGATGGACGCGACCAGCGAGGACGACGGCGATGGCCTCTGCTTCCCCTACGACGTGCTCATCGACGTCCTCGGCCGCCTCCCCTGCCGCGCTCTCGCCGAGTCCCGGCGCGTCTGCCGCGCGTGGCGCACCATCGTCGACGGCCACAGGCTCCTCCTGCCCTACTACTTCCCGCCACGCGCCTTTCCCGGCATCTTCACCAACAACTACGGATCCTACAACTACGAGTCCTCTTTCTTCGCCCCGCCGGCGCCACGCTCACGGCGGATTCCAAGCGGTGCTGCCGCCGATGGGCCTGTTTTTCGACATCCTCTCTTTGCGCACAGTTGGGCGGATGTGGTGCACTACTGCAACGGATTGATCCTCCTCACGGACTATGACGGGCGCAAGGTTTACTGCGTGTGCAACCCGGCGACGGTTCAATGGGCGCGGTTGCCACGCCCGTCGAAGGCGCCATGGCCGCCTTACATGAAGGGCATGTTCCTCGCCTTCGACCCGGCTGTGTCGCGGCACTACGAGGTGTTCTTCTTTCCTATTGAGAAGGTCCAAACGCGCACTGAAATACAAGAAATGTGGATCACCGAGGAGATGTACTTACCAAGATTGTTTGGAGAAGATCAACTACATGAAGTACAACAAGAGGAAACCGATACATCATGGGCTCCATCAAAATTGAAGGGTTGATAAGCTTTTGCTATTCTCATAGTTACTTTTGATCATGAGGACAAGTGACAAGTATTCCTCATTGCGTGATTTGAATTATCAGCAAGTGCAGCCTGTGAAAGCTGAGGCATGGCCTTTCCCTTTCGGATGCTTTTGAATTCCTGAGCCCAGGGTGGCATCCCATATTTTAGTATGCACAGCATATGCTTCTATCCTCCTCTGCAGGTTACTGAAAAAAGATTGCCACTTGGTAAGTAGGTTTCGATCAATCAATCACAAAAGTATTTAGTTCTGCTTAATTTTCTCCAACTAACAGTAGTGCAAATGTGTTTGTGTGTCCAGCATTGAACAAATAAAATTCAGTTTTTTTCTTGCTCAACATTTCAGATGTACGAACAGACTGGTGTTACTGTCTAATTGAGATGGCCATCCCATGTCCCGTGTCCCCTCACATCAGGAATTGGCCGGATCAGTGGTTAGCTTGGCTGTGACCTAGTGAATTAATAGGTCTCAAGTTCGAACCCCATGCATGCGTGCAATTTTTTCCACCAAATTTCTCTCACAAGCTGACATGCGGGACTCACACCTGTATGGCAACGTTATTTTTCTCTGACATGCAGGACCCAAATTTGTACGGTATTACAGAGAGTAGCAGGAGACGTAGTCAGGACCGTATTATTGGAGCGTATTCTCGTGTTTGAGGACTGTAGTGGAGCACTCCACGAGTTCGAGGATCATGTTGATACATGCCGGCAAGTACAAGGACTGTAGGCGTAATTATCTCCCAGAAAAAAAAAAGCTCCAACAGACACAAAACCAAAACACGTGTTGGACATGGACTCGGAACCAACTCACGTACCGGATCGATATGCACAATAAATTCAACCTAGACTAAAACTACGGACGTAGAAGGACTCCATCTAACCAGCCGCCAGTATTAATATATTTACACAACTCGATCGATCGCCGCCTATCCAGTACTACCTGCCTTCGTTTGATCCCAAGATTTGCAACGGCATCTGCTTCCCTACGACGTGCTCCTCAACATCCTCCGCCGCCTCCCATCCCATGCCGCCCCTCGCCAAGTCCAGGCGCGTCTGCTGCGCGTGGCGCGCCGTAGTCGACGCCCACAAGCTCCTCCTCCCGTACTTCTTCCCCCAGGGGGCCTTCCTCGGGATCTTTACCGACAACAAACCATAATCTATCTTCTTCCTGGGCACCTCGGCCTCTCTTTCTCCTGGGCACCTCGGTCTTGAGCCTCTTGGCAAGAAGCAACTTGATCATCAAGTCATCTCCGGCCTCCAGCATCGAGGACGCGGCCGCGGAAGCAACTTTCTGAATTGACAGACGCTTTGTATTTGCAACCTCCCCAATATAAGTCTTGTCTTCCAAGACAAGTGTGGAAAGCCAGAGCGTCCTCTGGCTCTCTACTGCCACCTTGGAGGACGCGTACACTGGGTCTGCAACCTTCTTCTTGCGTGCGTACCCGAGCAGGAGAGTAACCTTGCATATTGTATCCTGTACAAAAGAGTAAGAGTGAGTTGGATGCTATGTAGCGATGGGTGGGATTCTAGGAACATGCATGTACAATTTATTATGACAAAGGCGACAGAACCTTTCGACGAGGATATTATGTGTACACCCCAGACAACTTCAACCAAGACTAATAATGTTGTGGATTAATCCTGCATGTTTATTTGTGGCAGCAAAGGAAAACACCTTGTTTACAGAATAATACATGCAGCCAACACTTAAAACAAAGCTAGGATGAAAACTGAAGGTTGTAGTTTGGATATGTAGTACAGATATGTTTATCAGAGCAAGGCGCTCTAGGATGTTCATGCCCATAATGCTAGAAGGGATGCATCTTCACTATTTGCACTACATAGATTAGGCACTAATATGGAAAATCAATTTTGCTATTAATCAAATAGGTCTGACAAGCAAATCTTATGCATACCATCAAATTCTTTGTTTGCAACTATTGAATTAGAATAAGGATCTGCATATGTTGGACATGCATAAAATATGCTTTTCAGCTCTAAGTCTGAACATAGATTTACACACATAAGATGATGATGCTTTGTTGCAATTAAAGCATGTGTGTCACTTGCCTTTAAATCACAAAAGAAGATCGTGATAATGCTTACCTTGTTAAGCAGCCCAAGTAAAGTCTCTAGCGTCTCATTTCCCATCAACGCTGTGTAGGCAACATCCGCAGCATCCTCCTCCGCATCTTTGCGACGGCGGTGACGCGTTGCTGAAACGAACTTGCGGCCCTGCACGTGCACTGTGCACTCAAAGTACATGTCATGTGGCTCGCCTTCCGTACGCATGTGGTACGTGGGAAATGTACCATAGGCTCTGAGTGTATAGCCTTGCAGCCAGTTTTTCTTTATCACTGCATAAGAGAAGAAGATAATTAATTAGTGATAAACAATGAATCAACTCGGATAATAGAAAGACAATTAGTACTGCAAAACATAAGAAATTCCCAGTATTTTCGGTTGCTCGTCCGTGAGTGTTCTTGAGGAGATCGACAAGCGTAGGAGGATTTTTTTTCTGGTCAAACGACGATTTTTTCTCGGGGGCCAAATGCCTGGTTGCGTGGGATCGATTTTGTACACATAAGTTAGCTGGTGGTCTTGGGGTTAAAAACTTGCGAGCTCAAATTTTTTGCCTTATGTTGAGATTTGCATTCAAATTCTTGCACTCACCCCTCTTCCCTTGGAAGGATTGGATCCTCAACCACTCCCCATTGCACATAGGTCTAGGTAAAAATGCCTCCTTCCTTGGTAAAGCAATCTTTAAACACCTAAATGCTCTCCGCGAGATTTCACAAGTGACTATTGGAGATGGCTCCTCTACCTTCTTCTGGATAGATCGTTGGGTTCTTCCCGAACCCCTCTATATTGCTTTCCCTGCTCTATTTTCACACCACACCAAGCCAAATGCTCTTGTAGACAATATCATGATGGATGGGATTGATCTTGTCTTGCCCGACTAACCTTAACGGCTTCCAATGAACTTGCTTCTTTGAGACTTCTGTTGCAGGATGTGTGTCTTACATGTGCTCCCAACGCCAGGACATTGCTTAATGGCGCCCCCCTTCTACACCAAAGGTGCTTATGATGCCCCTGCTTCATAGCTTGATGACCCCACGCTTGCATACATTTGGGACTCGCGGGTCCCTAGCCGTGTGCGGGTCTTCGGATGGCTCTTCTACCTCGACAGGCTCAACACTAGGGCCAACTTACACCGTAAGACCATCATCGAGTCTTCCACCTGCCCTAGATGTGCGGCTGCACCTGAAGACCGAGCTCACCTCTTCTTCAACTGTTCGGCCACCCGCAACATTTGGGACGCCATTGGGCTCCACCCCTGTTCTTCTCCCCTCGCAGCTCTATGGTCGTCCTCTGGTCACGCAAGGCTTCCAGAGTCAGTGTGGCCTTTCATTCTTCTGCTCATCATCTGGAAATTTTTGGACACGCAGAATGCAAAAACTTTTTGCCACATTGATGTCTCGCCCAATGATGTAATTAAGGGTATCATTGAGGACCTCACCATGTGGTCTCAGCGCCTTAAGAAGGTGGAGGACAAGGTCCATGCCGGTTTGTGGCGGGACTTCTTTTCTTCTCGCCTTATCTAGTCTGTAAACTCTTTTCTTTTAAAACTGAAATATATTCAGGTGGGGAGTCTCCCCCCCCCCCCCCCCCCCCTGACAGTTTGAAAAAAACAGTAGCCATCCAACCTGAACCATTTCAACAGCATTGAATAAAAAAAAACTAGGTGTGGTCCCATGAAGCCTGTGAAGATTACATGACAAGGAAATGAGCAGTACATGTACAAATACAACTGCATGCAATGGAGCTTTACCATCTATATCCCCAAACAATCTAAACAGAATATACCTCAAACCATGTGAAATGCTGAACAAATTACCATGAGTGCACCTAAGTCGGTTATTACAAATATATGCACCCTCTGCCACTTGATTTTACAAATGCTGTGGCCCTAGGTCAGACCCTAGCTAACACTTTTGTGCACCACATGTCCAGACAGAGCCTTGTTCATTATGGACCCTCATCACCTTCCCAGATGCACATAACCCAGATTAACATGGACAACAGACAAAGTATTGAAGAATGATACAAGTGCCAACATCCCAGTCGAAATTAGAAGCAAAATGGAACAACATTGGTTGATATCATGGAACTGACAGGGAGTTACATGATGAGGCCGTGCATCACCTTAACTTTGCTAGCGCTACAGTCATTAAAAGTGAGCCCATGCATTGATCACATTAATGCATGGCATCTACAGCTCAATGCAATGAGAAGGAGCATGCTATACCCATCCTCGAGTCCTACAGAAGTAGATCAATCTGCACCAACTAGGCACCCAGTGCCACAATAAACCACAATATCCCCACAGAAGTAGAGCAACCTGCACCAACTGGACATGCAGTACCACAATAATAAACCCCAAATATCCTCATGCTGATAAATACCGGGAAAAGAATACAACTATGGGATATCTTTTGTGTCCTAATACCAGGCGAGCTGACTCTGTGAATGTTTCAGAAGTGGATAACTAAGGTGAACATAAATCTTGAGTTTGCTCGAAGTGGCTACAAGAGGAGGAACCTAGAAAATGTGCTCCCGTAATTTACAAATATATGCATTACACACGAAATCTTCTGTTCTAAAAACCAGATGAATTGTCCTAAACTCAAAATCGAGTACCAGGTCAGCTAGCACCGGTGCAGAAGATAGGCCTTACAACACCTGCTACCGGTACAAAGGTGTGTGACCACAGCCCCCAAACAATTGATTTAGTTGTATGAATAGTTATGAACTAGTTAATCAAGTCCAGCAGGACAATTACCACGGCATGCTAGTTAATACAGTATTAATGATTTGTAGGAGGTTAGTAAACTTCAAATTGGATGACTTAATAAATATAATTAATTTGGAAGGGATGACTCAATTTTTTTATTCCAACCCAAGACTTTCGCTCCATTACTACGCTAACTATTTTTGCACTAATACAATATAACCACATGGCAAAACTAGAAATCATATTTGGAAATGGTGCATGTAATGTACCCATTAGCTGTGAAGAAAATTAAAAGAAAAAGAGGAAATCACCTGTAGATTTGATGGAACTTTTAGTGAACAGATAACCACCTACTCTTGTTTTAATATAAGATTCCAAATGCTGCATATACACCAAAAAGAAGTGAAAGATTAAATCAGCATAACACACTAGAATAAAAATCAATCCACCAATTGCAGCATATGCTTGCTTTTGAACATCAAACTAAGCTCAGCAAATCCTATGCAGGTGTCACAAAAAGAAAACAACGAATGATCCCACAAGAATTAACAACCATACTATAGGTAACACAATGAAAAAAAAATAGTTCATCTACCAAATCCAAAGATCACATAATGATAGCAAATAAAAGCAAAGAACATGTAGCCCTTTTAGCAAAGAGGCAAATGAATATCCATACAAAGAATGGCAACCGATTTAGAACTTCAACATACTACGACAACTCGCCAAGCAAAAAAAAGCGTACTACGACAACACAATGGCTTAACCCGCTAACACAGAATGTGGCACTGAACTAGTGAAATTGATTAAAATTAAAACGGAAGATAAAATCAAACACTGCAAGTGCCTGTCCAAAGGTAAGACTGTGACAGGGAAATTTGCTGGCACAAGTAGACCCTAGCGTCTAGATCATGATTGCGAACAGATGTATGGCTACAAATAAACGTCTTGCAGACCTCAAAGATGAACCAGAACATACGAAGTAGTCTAAACATATGATCTTGTACT
This sequence comes from Elymus sibiricus, assembly GCA_039707655.1. NCBI lineage: Eukaryota > Viridiplantae > Streptophyta > Magnoliopsida > Poales > Poaceae > Elymus > Elymus sibiricus. The sequence goes on along the minus strand of CM077674.1, from coordinate 381,016,980 downwards.
AATACACTCTGGGAAATAGAGTACAAATGCCTGAACATCAAACAAAGCTCAACAGATAAAACAGGTCGTAAGTGTCAGGTGCCACAACAAGCAAAAAAAAAATGAAACCTCAAGAATAACACCTTTTTCTAGCAAATACAATGTAAATAGAAGACATCGAAGGCAGATTGTTCAAAGAAATGTGGCCAGTTTAGCAAAGATGCAAATGAATCAGTACTTCACAGAATGGCACAATGGTATTGGTTCAAAACTTTGACAAAGAACTTAAAAAAAACACAATAGGTTACTCCAGATGTTTATTGAACTCATGAGGTGGCACTAAACAAGCCAAATAAATTAAAAAGCGGACACAATCTAAAACTGCTAGTGCCCGCTAGGAACTCCAAAGATAAAAAGGCTATTATAACAGGAAAATTTTGATCCGATATATCAGACATGATCAGTGCTTCAAATACAGATTAAATAGAATGGCACAATGACTAGCTTAAACTCTTGACAATTCTGATAAAAAACTTGACTGCACAATGACTGACACCTGATGTTTATTGAACTCTTGACATGGGACTAAACTAGTAAAAAACATGAGAATATACAAACTAAAACTGCAAGTGCCTGCTAAGAATTCCAAAGGTTAGACTATTTACACAGGAAAATTTGCCGGACCAAGTAGATCATGGTCAACACCAAGATCCAGATCATGTTAACTTCTATCTTAAACAAGAAAGGGGCATACCTTTCCCAAACTTCTGACCAAATGTTCTGATCCCATTCTATGAGCGAGATGCTTGTATTCTGGTGTGTTACCAAAATAGTCACGCTCTCTACACCTGGCAGAAATCATGTCCATGTTGATGTTAATGTCTTTCTGGGATCGGTTGACAACACCAACCCATGGAAAGTGGAACCGGCAAGATCTTCCTTCCACTATCTGCACAACTAAACTCAATGAGAGGATTCTGGTTCATACAAATATATGATGGTCAACAATCTGATTACGACATCACAGTAAGGAAAATAGCGTAACTACGCAAAAAATTCTCACTTACATTAACAACACTTGCTCGGTTCTCCATCAGATCAATTTTGGTGAGCACACCAAAGGTTCTTTCACCTGAATCAACAAAAGGTGGTACATACTCATCATCGGCATCACATTAATCAAATATTTTGTTACTCAACTTGCTATCACGAATGAAATGATAATATGCTTCATATGCGCAATTTCTGCTTGAGCACCCCAAAAGCACGCTCAATGACTGCAACAACAAAGTCATACCTTTTGGGTCAACTTCCCGTGAAATATTGACTGTTTCAGAATTTGAAAGATCCTGGTCGGCTGGAGAAATGGCGACAATGATACAATTGGGCTGAAAAAAGAAACACCAAAATGCTGAACAAGTTACCATGAGAGCACCTAAGTGGATTATTACAAATGTATGCACCCTCTGCCAATGAATTTTGAACGGCAGCATATCCACACACTTGCTTTTACACAGTGCATGACATAATAAATATTAATGTTCATCATCTAAGCAGGCTACAGCAAAATACCTTTTCGATGAATGCTCGAACCATGTTTTCAATTTCCTGAACTATACTGTCTGACCGGTTCTCTGATAAGCATAAAGCCAATAGGAAATTAAAGAATGAACAAACTGAACCTCAAAAGACACAAGTTAACATACCAACAGCAATTTTAGTAAGCCCAGGAAGATCAATTAGAGTCAGATTCACAACTGCAAAAATAAAGTGAACAAGGTCAACAAGCAACAATTTTTTTTAAAATTCAAAAATTGAGAACATGAATGTTTTGATATTTGATAAAGCAACACTCCAACAGTACAGGATCTGAATATCTTACCATTTGGGGAAAATATGCTTAAATGGATGGGGACCGATGATATTCCATAGGGAGAGCCGATTTCTCGGTCAGTTTCATCAGCTATCTCCGTACTGACTTCAGCTGCAACAATTGCAAACTAATAAGCACAATAGGAAGTCGTGCCATCATATTTCAATTATATGATGATATCAGCATCACATCGATAAAATAAAAAGGAAAGTAGAGCCATTACCAAAATCTGCGTATGTTTTGTCGGGTTGATGCAAGAACTTTGCATATTCTGTTCCTTCTTCAGTTTTAAATAGATGCACAATCAAAGGGCGACGGGTGGCAATGCCTGTACACAAATCAAATGAAAAGACAATGTGTCAATTGAAAATAGATGCAGATAACACCAAACTGTACGAGCTCAAGAAAATACCTGAACCCCTGGGTAGGAAATCCTTTCCAACAATAGCCTCAAGCACTGATGACTTACCGGAACCCTATCAAATAATTAGAGGAGTTAGGTTGGAATTTCTACGGCTCACTGATGCTACTGAGAGGGGATATTTCTGTTAGAAATCAGTTGCACCGCCTCCCTAATTGCTAGCTAGACCTAGTCTTTGCTTATCCATGCATGCAATGCATGGCGTGTAGCCGTGTACCAGGCGCCTCCTTAGATGTAGGATCACCGGTACTCTTTTTGAACGTGTGTTCCTCTCTCTCTCTCACACTTGTACTGCTACTTATTTACTGCCCCGAGTAAAGGAATACGACTGTGATGCATTCTTAGTTCTGCTCATATTCTATCAATTTCAACGGATCACTGGTGCTACTGCCAAACCGCGTCTGCACAAGAAAATCGCGCGGTTCTAGGGGCATGCACGAACCTGGCCTCCCACGACGGCGATGAAGGGCAGCTCGTCCCAGTCGGTGGGAAGGGCGCTCCCCACGCCGTTGTCGGCGAGGGTGGTGCAGGCCAGCTGCAGCTTGTTGACGAGGGAGGTCAGGTCCTCCATGGCCGCCAGCGCCAGATCGGATCAGGTGGGGGAGGCGGCGCGGAGGGGTGAGATCGAGGGGGAGACGGGGACGGGAGACTATATCGGCTCAGGCCGTAAAGGGTTTAAGTTTTTTTGTTTGTTTTTTTAGCAAACGTAAAGGGTTTAAGTTAGGGTCCCGACTCCCGAGGGCGTCCCTTCTCGAACCTTTTTTTTATTTTTTCGAGACAACGAGTTACCCGTGTGGACCGGCCCGAGGCGGCGTGGGGGCCCAAACTCTAGGCCGCAGATGGCCCGTAGGCTCAGCATGATTTGGTTGGAAGCCGAAAATTGAGAGCATCCGGTTTACTATATCGGATGTTTCACAAAAAAAAAAAAAACTATATCGGATTGGTTTTTGGTTGGTTTTTATTTTGAACATTTTGAAAAATACACATTGAAAATTTTATTAATCCGGTGAACATTTTAATAATACATGATGAACTTTTTTGTACTATACAATAAACTTTTTTAACATACGATGAACTATTTTGAAAAAATATGGATATATACGTTGAACAATTTCCGAATACGCATTGAATCTCTACTCCTAATGTCTCACTTAATTGGTAGACTATCCTCCACGATTTTTTTTCGTCTCCCCTCCCACCACCCCACCGGTTTATTTTCGCATCACCTCTCACACAACGAAAAAAATCTGAACGGATCAGAACTTTCCATGCTGGCGCAAGTTATTTAGTAATGTCTTTATGTGAAAGAATCAATCACGGTCAATCTCTAAAGATCAAATTTAAATTAATTAACCTTACCATAAATCGCTCAATCACATTAATTAATCTTTTCATATGTCATCAAAATTACGTTAGCTTTTTTAGGGAAAAATTACGTTAGTTAACAGAGTCGTACCCCTAGCCTTCACCGATCGATAGCCTATGAGGTACACATCACACATCTCTTCTTCCCCTTCATCTCCCCACCATATCCCGTTCCCATCAGCCGCATCCCTCCTGCCCAGCGGCGGCACCGGCAACCGGCGACGACCGGAGACCAACAAGACGGCATCGCGTCCCTGGTACTTCCCTTCCCAGTCCGCTAACCCTCTACCCTTCCTCTACCAAGGCCCTTGGGCCCTGTCCGCCCAACCTCCAGGCGACGCCGGCGACGATAAAGGATGGTTGTGCATCCCGGCGCCTCCCTTCTCCATCGATGCACCAACTCCTCAAGGTGAATTTTCTCCAAAAAGTACCCCTCTCCTCTCTTATCCATCAATCCACCATCTCCTCTGCTCTTTTTTCTATCACTCATTCGGTAACCCTGGAATTTGACGGGCCTGGACTGAGATGTAGACTTCCTGGTAGAACTACGGGAATCATTGACTCCCATTGGCAGTGGCGCGTCTCTTGACCCACCAGGTACGTTCATTTGAACATTCATTAGTTAAGCAAACCATCTCAACAACACTATCAAATGTTGTGCATCCATCAGCGATATCCCAATCACAAATAAATTTTTTTAGTTTTTTTTTGCAGGCGATTTTTTTAGGTTTCTTGGTGTCTGTGTGTGTAGATGTGGCATTAGAAGGATCTTGGGGATGCCACAACCGACTGTCACAATGTTGTAGTTAGTTGTTCGCTAAGAGGACTGTCATAATGAGGGGGCTCAGATACAACAGCGGTCGCGGGTACCTACTCTAAGGCGGCCTCCTCTTTTGACGTCGTCAGGGGCGGAGCTCAATGGACCTAACCCGATGCACACACATCAGGGTCCAAAATCATTTTTGGTAGTCCCCTATCGCCACTTTGAACCCAGTGCATCACCCAAGCCCACGTCTTGTGCATCAGGGTGGCCAACTATTTATTAGATATTTTGGCGTACAGCTAACCCATTAGGTATAGATGGTAGGTATCAGGAATGGGTTTAATTCGACTGATCAAATAGAGAATCCGTTGATTTTGGGTTACCCTGAATGCTAGATAAGATGAATCTAGCATTCGTGTGCTGCTCTGCCGAAATTGCTTAAGTCAGATATTTAAGCTTGTGGTGATTTGCTTTATAATACAACATATTTTATTAAAATCAATTTGCTTCATATAATTGAATACTCCATCACAATTTCCCATTTTTTTGATGCAATGGAGATAGCTCTTTCCCGAAAATCTCTCGTCCTCTCTGCTTGTCTCGCGATCTGTCGCCGGCGGCATCTTTCTCGGAGACTTACGAGGCGAGGGAGCAGGCTCCTCCACACGGTCTCCTATTTCACCTCGACCCCACCACCGCCTCCCTCTTTTTCCACGGCGCATGATGACGGCGGGGAGGAGGGTCGGAAGGTTGTGGCGAAGCTCGCGTTGGGGGAGATCGCCGTGCTCCAGATGTACTGGGACAACACACATTCTCCCCTACCGCCAGCGCTCGACTACCCAACTCCCAATTCTCAAGTCTCAATTTCTTGGAGCAACAGTCGACGTTGCGTCGGGAAGGACGAGGAGCAGGAGCATTGGTTTGGATTTTCTCTTTTTGCTTTTTGTTTGTTTACAGATTTTTTGGCTTGGAGTGAAGATGTTGGAAATATGCCCTAGAGGCAATAATAAATTGGTTATTATTATATTTCCTTGTTCATGATAATCGTTTATTATCCATGCTATAATTGTATTGATTGGAAACTCAAATACATGTGTGGGTACATAGACAACACTGTGTCCCTAGTAAGCCTCTAGTTAACTAGCTCGTTGATCAAAAGATGGTGAAGGTTTCCTAGCCATGGACATGAGATGTCATTTGATAACGGGATCACATCATTAGGAGAATGATGTGATGGACAAGACCCAAACTATAAATGTAGCATATGATCGTGTCAGTTTATTGCTATTGTTTTCTGCATGTCAAGTATCTGTTCCTATGACCATGAGATCATGCAACTCACTAACACCGGAGGAATACCTTGTGTGTATCAAACATCGCAACATAACTGGGTGACTATAAAGATGCTCTACAGGTATCTCCGAGGGTGTCTGTTGGGTTGGCATGGATCAAGACTGGGATTTGTTACTCCATGTAACGGAGAGGTATCTCAGGGCCCACTCGGTAATACAACATCACAATGAGCCTTGCAAGCAATGTGACTAAAGTGTTAGTCACGAGATCTTGTATTACGGAACGAGTAAAGAGACTTGCTGATAACGAGATTGAACTAGGTATAGAGATACCGACGATCGAATCTCGGGCAAGTAACATACCGAAGAACAAAGGGAACAGCATACGGGATTAACTGAATCCTTGACATAGAGGTTCGACCGATATAGATCTTCGTAGAATATGTAGGAACCAATATGGGCATCCAGGTCCCGCTATTGGTTATTGACCGTAGAGGTGTCTCGGTCATGTCTACATAGTTCTCGAACCCGCAGGGTCTACACACTTAACGTTTGGTGACTATTAGTATAGTTGAGTTATTGTGTTGGTGACCGAAGGTTGTTCGGAGTCCCGGATAAAATTCCGGACATGACGAGGATCTACGGAAGAGTCCGGAGGTAAAGATTGATATATGTGATAATAGTGTTTTGATCTCCGGAAGGGTTCCGGAATTCACCGGAAGGGGTTCCGGATGTTTACCGAAGTGTTCGGGTGCAACAACACTTTATATGGGCCAAAGGGGTAAAGCCCACGAGGTGTTGGAAAGTACAAAAGGAAGTTTTACTGCTGCCTTAAGCGGTACTACCGCTGGTAAGGCAGTACTATCACGTAAGCGGTACTACCGCTTGTGTGAAGCGGTATTACCGCTCGTGAGCGGTACTACCGCTTGTACGCGGTACTGCTGGAATCCGAGTGGGACTCTTTCCGTGCGGGCCAAACCGACCTTGTGCGGGCAAAACCGACCTTGTGGAGGCTTTCTCTCCAAGTTTAGACCCCAGGACTCAACATATAAATAGAGGGGCAGGGCTAGCACACGGGATACATCAAGATTTCCCAAGCCGTGTGTCGGCGACCCTAACCCTCTAGTTCCTCCCGTCATAATCTCCGTAGTGCTTGGCGAAGCCCTACATAGATTGTTCCTCACCACCATCACCACGCCGTCGTGCTGCCGGAACTCATCCACTACTTCACCATCGCTCGCTGGATCGAGGAGGTGAAGGCGTCATCAAGCCGTACGTGTGTTGAACGCGGAGGTGCCGTCCGTTCGGCGCTAGATCGTGTTTGGATCGAGGGACGACTTGCGATTTGGATCGCGAAGACGTTCGACTACATCAACCGCGTTTCTTAACGCTTCCGCTTAGCGATCTACAAGGGTATGTAGATTCACTCTCCCTCTCATAGATGCTCATCACCATGGATAGATCTTGCGTGTGCGTAGGAATTTTTTTGTTTCCCATGCGACGTTCCCCAATAGTGGCATCATGAGCTAGGTCTATGCGTAGATGAGATCTCGAGTAGAACACAAAAGGGTTTTGTGGGCGTTGATATTCAGATTGCTTCCTCCCTTGGTGTTTTCTTGTTTCGGCGGTATTGTGGGATGAAGCGGCTCGGACCAACATTACTCGTACGCTTACGAGAGACCGGTTCCTTCAACTGACATGTAACTTCGTTGCATAAAGATGGCTAGCGGGTGTCTGTTTCTCCCACTTTAGTCGGATCGGATTTGACAAAGGCGGTCCTTGAGAAGGTTGAAAAGCAATTTTTATATCACCGTTGTGGTTTTTGCGTAGGTAAGAATCGTTCTTGCTAGATACCCGTAGCAGCCACGTAAAACTTGCAACAACAATTAGAGGACATCTAACTTGTTTTTGCAGGGTATGTTGTGATGTGATATGGCCAATTACATGATGAGATATATGTGATGTATGAGATGATCATGTGTTGTATAGAATATCACGACTTGCATGTCGATGAGTACGGCAACTGGCAGGAGCCATAGAGTTGTCTTTAATTATTTTCGCCATTTTGCTTTACTTTATCGCTATGAGTTAGCAATGGTCATGGAAGCAACAGTCGGCGCGACAACCTCATGGCGACACGTTGATGGAGATCATGGTGTCATGCCGGTGACGATGGAGATCATGCCGGTGCTTTGGAGATGGAGATCAAAAGCACAAGTTCATGGCCATATCATGTCACTTATGATTTGCATGTGATGTTAATCCTTTTATGCATCTTATTTTGCTTAGGACGACGGTAGCATTATAAGGTGATCCCTCACTTAAATTTCAAGATAAAATTGTGTTCTCCCCGAGTGTGCACCGTTGCGAAAGTTCGTCGTTTCGAGACACCACGTGATGATCGGGTGTGATAGACTCTACGTTCGCATACAACGGGTGCAAGCCAGTGTTGCACGTGCGGAACACTCGGGTTAAACTTGACGAGCCTAGCATGTACAGACATGGCCTCGGAACACAAGAGACTGAAAGGTCGAACATGAGTCATGCAGTAGATATGATCAACATGAAGATGTTCACCATTGAAACCACCTCAACTCACGTGATGATCGGACTTGAGTTGGTGGATTTGGATCATGTGACACTCGAATGACCGGAGGGATGTCAATTTGAGTGGGAGTTTTTTAAGTAATATGATTAACTAAACTCATTATCTTGAACAATAGTCTAAGTTGTCTTTGCTATATTTATGTTGTAGTTCATGGCTCGCGCAGTAGCACCCCTGAATTTTAATGCGTTCCTAGAGAAAGCTAAGTTGAAAGATGATGGAAGTAACTTTGTGGACTGGGCCTGTAATCTAAGGATTATCCTTACGGCTTCCCAGAAGGCTTATGTCCTTGATGCACCGCTTGGTGATCCACCCGCTTCAGTTGAGTCTCTAGACGTTGTGAACGCCTAGCAGGCTCGCTCTGATGATTACTCAATAGTTCAATGTGCAATTTTGTATGGCTTAGAACCGGGACTTCAAAGACATTTTGAACGTCATGGAGCATATGAGATGTTCCAGGAGTTGAGGTTTATCTTTCAGAAGAATGCCCGGATCGAGAGGTATGAGACCTCCAATAAGTTCTATGCTTGCAAGATGGAGAAGAACGGGTCTGTTAGTGATCACATACTCAGAATGTCTGGTACTCCACCCGTCTGGCTGAATTGGGGATGCCCCTTCCGCCAGAGGCTATCACTGACAGAGTTCTTCAATCATTGCCACCTAGCTACAAGAGCTTCGTGTTGAACTATAACATGCACGGGATGAACAAGTCAATCGCCGAGCTGTTTGCGATGGTGAAAGTCGCTGAGTCTGAGATTCAGAAGGAGCATCAAGTGTTGATGGTCAATAAAACCACTAGTTTCAAGAAGAATGGCAAGGGTAAGAAGGGTAACTCCAAGAAGAGTGGCAAAGCAGTTGCTCCTCCCGTGAAGAAACCCAAGGCTGGACCCAAACCAGAAACTGTGTGCTTTCATTGCAAGGGAACTGGACACTAGAAGCGGAACTGCCCCAAGTATTTGGCTGACAAGAAGGCGGCCAACAACAAACAAGGTATATATGATATACATGTTATTGATGTGTACCTTACCAACTCTCGTTGTAGTGCCTGGGTATTTGATACCGGTGCAGTTGCTCACATTTGCAACTCTAAACAGGAATTGCGGAATAGACGGAGGCTGGCGAAGGACGAAGTGACGATGCGCGTGGGAAATGGTTCCAAGGTTGATGTGACCGCCGTCGGCACGCTCGCTCTTCCATTACCATCGGGATTAGTGATGAACCTGAATAATTGTTATTTAGTGCCTGCGTTAAGCATGAACATTATATCTGGATCTTGTTTATTGCGAGACGGTTACTCATTTAAATCAGAGAATAATGGTTGTTCTATTTATATGAGTAATATCTTTTATGGTCATGCACCCAATGTGAGGGGTTTATTCTTATTGAATCTCGATAGTAATGATACACATGTTCATAACATTGATGCCAAAAGATGTAGAATTGATAATGATAATACCACTTTCTTGTGGCACTGCCGTTTAGGTCATATTGGCGTAAAACGCATGAAGAAGCTCCATACTGATGGACTTTTGGAGTCACTTGATTTTGAATCACTTGACACATGTGAGCCATGCCTCATGGGCAAGATGACTAAGACGCCGTTCTCTGGAACAATAGAACGGGCAAGTGACTTGTTGGAAAATCATACATACTGATGTGTGCGGTCCGATGAGCATTGAGGCGCGCGGTGGTTATCGTTACTTTCTCACCTTCACTGATGACTTAAGTAGATATGGGTATATTTACTTAATGAAACACAAGTCTGAAACGTTTGAAAAGTTCAAACAATTTCAGAGTGAAGTTGAAAATCATCGTAACAAGAAGATTAAATTCCTACGATCTGATCAAGGAGGAGAGTATCTGAGTTATGAGTTTGGCAGTCACTTAAGACAGTGTGGAATTGTTTCACAATTAACACCGCCTGGAACACCACAGCGTAATGGTGTGTCCGAACGTCGTAATCGAACCTTATTAGATATGGTGCGATCTATGATGTCTCTTGCTGATTTGCCACTATCGTTTTGGGGTTATGCATTAGAGATAGCTGCATTCACTTTAAATAGGGCACCATCGAAATCCGTTGAGACGACGCCATATGAACTTTGGTTTGGCAAGAAGCCAAAGCTGTCGTTTCTTAAAGTTTGGGGATGTGATGCTTATGTCAAAAAGCTTCAGCCTGAAAAGCTGGAACCCAAAGCGGAGAAATGCGTCTTCATAGGATACCCAAAAGAGACAGTTGGGTATACCTTCTACCTCAGATCCGAAGGCAAAGTGTTTGTTGCTAAAAACGGAACATTTCTTGAGAAAGAGTTTCTCTCGAAAGAATTGAGTGGGAGCAAGATAGAACTTGATGAGGTTGTTAAACCTTTACTTCAACCTGAGAGTAGCGCAGCGCAGAAAGATGTTTCTGTAGAGCCTACATCAGCTGAAGAGGAAGTTGATGATGATCATAAAGCTTCGGATCAAGTTGCTATCGAACCTCGTAGGTCGACAAGGACGCGTACTGCTCCTGAGTGGTACGGCAACCCTGTCTTAGAGGTCATGTTGTTGGACAACGATGAACCTACGAGCTATGGAGAAGCGATGATGGGCCCGGATTCCGAGAAGTGGTTAGAGGCCATGAAATCCGAGATGGGATCCATGTATGAAAACAAAGTGTGGACTTTGGAAGTATTACCTGAAGGGCGTAAGGCCATTCAGAACAAATGGATCTTTAAGAGGAAGACGGACGCGGACGGTAATGTCACCGTCTATAAAGCTCGACTTGTGGCAAAGGGTTTTTCACAAGTTCAAGGAGTTGACTACGATGAGACCTTCTCACCCGTAGCGATGCTTAAGTCCGTCAGAATCATGTTAGCAATAGCTGCCTTTTTCGATTATGAAATTTGGCAGATGGATATCAAAACAACATTCCTTAACGGTTTCCTTAAGGAAGAGTTGTATATGATGCAACCAGAAGGTTTTGTCGATCCAGAGAATGCTGACAAAGTTTGCAAACTCCAGCGATCCATTTATGGACTGGTGCAAGCATCTCGGAGTTGGAATCTTCGCTTTGATGAGGTGATCAAAGCGTTCGGGTTTATACAAGTTTACGGAGAAGCTTGTATTTACAAGAAAGTGAGTGGGAGCTCTATAGCATTTCTAATATTATATGTGGATGACATATTACTGATTGGAAACAATATAGAAATGTTGGAAAGCGTAAAGGAATATTTGAACAAGAGTTTTTCAATGAAGGACCTAGGAGAAGCTGCTTTCATATTAGGCATCAAGATCTATAGAGATAGATCAAGACGTTTAATAGGACTTTCATAAAGCACATACCTTGATAAGATTTTGAAGAAGTTCAAAATGGATCAGTCCAAGAAGGGGTTCTTGCCTATTTTGCAAGGTGTGAAGTTGAGTAAGACTCAATGCTCAGTGACTGCAGAAGATAGAGAAAAGATGAGTGTCATCCCCTATGCTTCAGCCATAGGCTCTATCATGTATGCAAGTCTGTGCACAAGACCCGATGTCAGCCTTGCCATAAGTATGGTCGGAAGGTTTCAAAGTGATCCAGGAATGGAACACTGGACGGCGGTCAAGAATATCCTGAAGTACCTGAAAAGGACTAAGGACATGTTTCTCGTTTATGGAGGTGATCAAGAGCTCGTCGTAAAGGGTTACGTCGATGCAAGCTTTGACACTGATCCGGATGACTCTAAGTCGCAAACCGGATACGTATTTATTCTTAATGGGGGTGCGGTTAGCTGGTGCAGTTCCAAGCAAAGCATGGTAGCTGATTCTACATGCGAAGCGGAGTACATCGCTGCCTCGGAGGCGGCGAAGGAAGGTGTCTGGATGAAGGAGTTCATGACAGATCTTGGAGTAGTGCCTAGTGCGCTTAACCCAATGACTCTGTTTTGTGATAATACTGGTGCCATTGCTCTAGCCAAGGAACCAAGATTTCACAAGAGGACAAGACACATAAAGCGACGTTTCAATTCCATCCGCGATTACATCAAGGAGGACGACATAAATATTTGCAAAGTACACACGGATCTGAATGTTGCAGATCCGATGACTAAACCTCTTCCAAGGGCTAAACATGAACAACACCAGAACTGCATGGGTGTTCGATTCATTACAATGTAAATCACATAGTGATGTGAACTAGATTATTGACTCTAGTGCAAATGGGAGACTGTTGGAAATATGCCCTAGAGGCAATAATAAATTGTTTATTATTATATTTCCTTGTTCATGATAATCGTTTATTATCCATGCTATAATTGTATTGATTGGAAACTCAAATACATGTGTGGGTACATAGACAACACTGTGTCCCTAGTAAGCCTCTAGTTAACTAGCTCGTTGATCAAAAGATGGTGAAGGTTTCCTAGCCATGGACATGAGATGTCATTTGATAACGGGATCACATCATTAGGAGAATGATGTGATGGACAAGACCCAAACTATAAACGTAGCATATGATCGTGTCAGATTATTGCTATTGTTTTCTGCATGTCAAGTATCTGTTCCTATGACCATGAGATCATGCAACTCACTGCCACCGGAGGAATACCTTGTGTGTATCAAACGTCGCAACGTAACTGGGTGACTATAAAGATGCTCTACAGGTATCTCCGAGGGTGTCTGTTGGGTTGGCATGGATCAAGACTGGGATTTGTTACTCCATGTAACGGAGAGGTATCTCAGGGCCCACTCGGTAATACAACATCACAATGAGCCTTGCAAGCAATGTGACTAAAGTATTAGTCACGAGATCTTGTATTACAGAACGAGTAAAGAGACTTGCCGATAACGAGATTGAACTAGGTATAGAGATACCGACGATCGAATCTCGGGCAAGTAACATACCGAAGAACAAAGGGAACAGCATACGGGATTAACTGAATCCTTGACATAGAGGTTCGACCGATATAGATCTTCGTAGAATATGTAGGAACCAATATGGGCATCCAGGTCCCGCTATTGGTTATTGACCGTAGAGGTGTCTCGGTCATGTCTACATAGTTCTCGAACCCGTAGGGTCTACACACTTAATGTTTGGTGACTATTAGTATAGTTGAGTTATTGTGTTGGTGACCGAAGGTTGTTCGGAGTCCCGGATAAAATCCCGGACATGACGACGATCTACGGAAGAGTCCGGAGGTAAAGATTGATATATGTGATAATAGTGTTTTGATCTCCGGAAGGGTTCCGGAATTCATCGGACGGGGTTCCAGAGGTTTACCGAAGTGTTCGGGTGCAACAACACTTTATATGGGCCAAAGGGGTAAAGCCCACGAGGTGTTGGAAAGTACAAAAGGAAGTTTTACTGCTGCCTTAAGCGGTACTACCGCTGGTAAGGTAGTACTATTGCGTAAGCGGTACTACCGCTTGTGTGAAGCGGTACTACCGCTCAAGCGGTACTACCGCTCAAGCGGTACTACCGCTCGTGAGCGGTACTACCGCTTGTACGCGGTACTGCTGGAATCCGAGTGGGACTCTTTCCGTGCGGGCCAAACCGACCTTGTGCGGGCAAAACCGACCTTGTGGAGGCTTTCTCTCCAAGTTTAGACCCCAGGACTCAACATATAAATAGAGGGGCAGGGCTAGCACACGGGATACATCAAGATTTCCCAAGCCGTGTGTCGGCGACCCTAACCCTCTAGTTCCTCCCGTCATAATCTCCGTAGTGCTTGGCGAAGCCCTACAGAGATTGTTCCTCACCACCATCACCACGCCGTCGTGCTGCCGGAACTCATCCACTACTTCACCATCGCTCGCTGGATCGAGGAGGTGAAGGCGTCATCAAGCCGTACGTGTGTTGAACGCGGAGGTGCCGTCCGTTCGGCGCTAGATCGTGTTTGGATCGAGGGACGACTTGCGATTTGGATCGCGAAGACGTTCGACTACATCAACCGCGTTCTTAACGCTTCCTCTTAGCGATCTACAAGGGTATGTAGATTCACTCTCCCTCTCGTAGATGCTCATCACCATGGATAGATCTTGCGTGTGCGTAGGAAATTTTTTGTTTCCCATGCGACGTTCCCCAATAGTGGCATCATGAGCTAGGTCTATGCGTAGATGAGATCTCGAGTAGAACACAAAAGGGTTTTGTGGGCGTTGATATTCAGATTGCTTCCTCCCTTGGTGTTTTCTTGTTTCGGCGGTATTGTGGGATGAAGCGGCTCGGACCAACATTACTCGTACGCTTACGAGAGACCGGTTCCTTCAACTGACATGTAACTTCGTTGCATAAAGATGGCTAGCGGGTGTCTGTTTCTCCCACTTTAGTCGGATCGGATTTGACAAAGGCGGTCCTTGAGAAGGTTGAAAAGCAATTTTTATATCACCGTTGTGGTTTTTGCGTAGGTAAGAATCGTTCTTGCTAGATACCCGTAGCAGCCACGTAAAACTTGCAACAACAATTAGAGGACATCTAACTTGTTTTTGCAGGGTATGTTGTGATGTGATATGGCCAATTACATGATGAGATATATGTGATGTATGAGATGATCATGTGTTGTATAGAATATCACGACTTGCATGTCGATGAGTACGGCAACTGGCAGGAGCCATAGAGTTGTCTTTAATTATTTTCGCCGTTTTGCTTTACTTTATCGCTATGAGTTAGCAATGGTCGTGGAAGCAACAGTCGGCGCGACAACCTCATGGCGACACGTTGATGGAGATCAAGATGATGGAGATCATGGTGTCATGCCGGTGACGATGGAGATCATGCCGGTGCTTTGGAGATGGAGATCAAAAGCACAAGTTCATGGCCATATCATGTCACTTATGATTTGCATGTGATGTTAATCCTTTTATGCATCTTATTTTGCTTAGGACGACGGTAGCATTATAAGGTGATCCCTCACTTAAATTTCAAGATAAAATTGTGTTCTCCCCGAGTGTGCACCGTTGCGAAAGTTCGTCGTTTCGAGACACCACGTGATGATCGGGTGTGATAGACTCTACGTTCGCATACAACGGGTGCAAGCCAGTGTTGCACGTGCGGAACACTCGGGTTAAACTTGACGAGCCTAGCATGTACAGACATGGCCTCGGAACACAAGAGACTGAAAGGTCGAACATGAGTCATACAGTAGATATGATCAACATGAAGATGTTCACCATTGAAACCACCTCAACTCACGTGATGATCGGACTTGAGTTGGTGGATTTGGATCATGTGACACTCGAATGACCGGAGGGATGTCAATTTGAGTGGGAGTTTTTTAAGTAATATGATTAACTAAACTCATTATCTTGAACAATAGTCTAAGTTGTCTTTGCTATATTTATGTTGTAGTTCATGGCTCGCGCAGTAGCACCCCTGAATTTTAATGCGTTCCTAGAGAAAGCTAAGTTGAAAGATGATGGAAGTAACTTTGTGGACTGGGCCTGTAATCTAAGGATTATCCTTACGGCTTCCCAGAAGGCTTATGTCCTTGATGCACCGCTTGGTGATCCACCCGCTTCAGTTGAGTCTCTAGACGTTGTGAACGCCTAGCAGGCTCGCTCTGATGATTACTCAATAGTTCAATGTGCAATTTTGTATGGCTTAGAACCGGGACTTCAAAGACATTTTGAACGTCATGGAGCATATGAGATGTTCCAGGAGTTGAGGTTTATCTTTCAGAAGAATGCCCGGATCGAGAGGTATGAGACCTCCGATAAGTTCTATGCTTGCAAGATGGAGGAGAACGGGTCTGTTAGTGATCACATACTCAGAATGTCTGGGTACTCCACTCGTCTGGCTGAATTGGGGATGCCCCTTCCGCCAGAGGCTATCACTGACAGAGTTCTTCAATCATTGCCACCTAGCTACAAGAGCATCGTGTTGAACTATAACATGCACGGGATGAACAAGTCAATCGCCGAGCTGTTTGCGATGCTGAAAGTCGCTGAGTCTGAGATTCAGAAGGAGCATCAAGTGTTGATGGTCAATAAAACCACTAGTTTCAAGAAGAATGGCAAGGGTAAGAAGGGTAACTCCAAGAAGAGTGGCAAAGCAGTTGCTCCTCCCGTGAAGAAACCCAAGGCTGGACCCAAACCAGAAACTGTGTGCTTTCATTGCAAGGGAACTGGACACTGGAAGCGGAACTGCCCCAAGTATTTGGCTGACAAGAAGGCGGCCAACAACAAACAAGGTATATATGATATACATGTTATTGATGTGTACCTTACCAACTCTCGTTGTAGTGCCTGGGTATTTGATACCGGTGCAGTTGCTCACATTTGCAACTCTAAACAGGAACTGCGGAATAGACGGAGGCTGGCGAAGGACGAAGTGACGATGCGCGTGGGAAATGGTTCCAAGGTTGATGTGACCGCCGTCGGCACGCTCGCTCTTCCATTACCATCGGGATTAGTGATGAACCTGAATAATTGTTATTTAGTGCCTGCGTTAAGCATGAACATTATATCTGGATCTTGTTTATTGCGAGACGGTTACTCATTTAAATCAGAGAATAATGGTTGTTCTATTTATATGAGTAATATCTTTTATGGTCATGCACCCAATGTGAGGGGTTTATTCTTATTGAATCTCGATAGTAATGATACACATGTTCATAACATTGATGCCAAAAGATGTAGAATTGATAATGATAATACCACTTTCTTGTGGCACTGCCGTTTAGGTCATATTGGCGTAAAACGCATGAAGAAGCTCCATACTGATGGACTTTTGGAGTCACTTGATTTTGAATCACTTGACACATGTGAGCCATGCCTCATGGGCAAGATGACTAAGACGCCGTTCTCTGGAACAATGGAACGGGCAAGTGACTTGTTGGAAAATCATACATACTGATGTGTGCGGTCCGATGAGCATTGAGGCGCGTGGTGGTTATCGTTACTTTCTCACCTTCACTGATGACTTAAGTAGATATGGGTATATTTACTTAATGAAACACAAGTCTGAAACGTTTGAAAAGTTCAAACAATTTCAGAGTGAAGTTGAAAATCGTCGTAACAAGAAGATTAAATTCCTATGATCTGATCGAGGAGGAGAGTATCTGAGTTATGAGTTTGGCAGTCACTTAAGACAGTGTGGAATTGTTTCACAATTAACACCGCCTGGAACATCACAGCGTAATGGTGTGTCCGAACGTCGTAATCGAACCTTATTAGATATGGTGCGATCTATGATGTCTCTTGCTGATTTGTCACTATCGTTTTGGGGTTATGCATTAGAGACAGCTGCATTCACTTTAAATAGGGCACCATCGAAATCCGTTGAGACGACGCCATATGAACTTTGGTTTGGCAAGAAGCCAAAGCTGTCGTTTCTTAAAGTTTGGGGATGTGATGCTTATGTCAAAAAGCTTCAGCCTGAAAAGCTGGAACCCAAAGCGGAGAAATGCGTCTTCATAGGATACCCAAAAGAGACAGTTGGGTATACCTTCTACCTCAGATCCGAAGGCAAAGTGTTTGTCGCTAAAAACGGAACATTTCTTGAGAAAGAGTTTCTCTCGAAAGAATTGAGTAGGAGGAAGATAGAACTTGATGAGGTTGTTGAACCTTTACTTCAACCTGAGAGTAGCGCAGCGCAGAAAGATGTTTCTGTAGAGCCTACATCAGCTGAAGAGGAAGTTGATGATGATCATAAAGCTTCGGATCAAGTTGCTATCGAACCTCGTTGGTCGACAAGGACGCGTACTGCTCCTGAGTGGTACGGCAACCCTGTCTTAGAGGTCATGTTGTTGGACAACGATGAACCTACGAGCTATGGAGAAGCGATGATGGGCCCGGATTCCGAGAAGTGGTTAGAGGCCATGAAATCCGAGATGGGATCCATGTATGAAAACAAAGTGTGGACTTTGGAAGTATTACCTGAAGGGCGTAAGGCCATTCAGAACAAATGGATCTTTAAGAGGAAGACGGACGCGGATGGTAATGTCACCGTCTATAAAGCTCGACTTGTGGCAAAGGGTTTTTCACAAGTTCAAGGAATTGACTACGATGAGACCTTCTCACCCGTAGCGATGCTTAAGTCCGTCAGAATCATGTTAGCAATAGCTGCCTTTTTCGATTATGAAATTTGGCAGATGGATGTCAAAACAGCATTCCTTAACGGTTTCCTTAAGGAAGAGTTGTATATGATGCAACCAGAAGGTTTTGTCGATCCAGAGAATGCTGACAAAGTTTGCAAACTCCAGCGATCCATTTATGGACTGGTGCAAGCATCTCGGAGTTGGAATCTTCGCTTTGATGAGGTGATCAAAGCGTTCGAGTTTATACAAGTTTACGGAGAAGCTTGTATTTACAAGAAAGTGAGTGGGAGCTCTATAGCGTTTCTAATATTATATGTGGATGACATATTACTGATTGGAAACAATATAGAAATGTTGGAAAGCATAAAGGAATATTTGAACAAGAGTTTTTCAATGAAGGACCTAGGAGAAGCTGCTTTCATATTAGGCATCAAGATCTATAGAGATAGATCAAGACGTTTAATAGGACTTTCACAAAGCACATACCTTGATAAGATTTTGAAGAAGTTCAAAATGGATCAGTCCAAGAAGGGGTTCTTGCCTATTTTGCAAGGTGTGAAGTTGAGTAAGACTCAATGCCCAGTGACTGCAGAAGATAGAGAAAAGATGAGTGTCATCCCCTATGCTTCAGCCATAGGCTCTATCATGTATGCAAGTCTGTGCACAAGACCCGATGTCAGCCTTGCCATAAGTATGGTCGGAAGGTTTCAAAGTGATCCAGGAATGGAACACTGGACGGCGGTCAAGAATATCCTGAAGTACCTGAAAAGGACTAAGGACATGTTTCTCGTTTATGGAGGTGATCAAGAGCTCGTCGTAAAGGGTTACGTCGATGCAAGCTTTGACACTGATCCGGATGACTCTAAGTCGCAAACCGGATACGTATTTATTCTTAATGGGGGTGCGGTTAGCTGGTGCAGTTCCAAGCAAAGCGTGGTAGCTGATTCTACATGCGAAGCGGAGTACATCGCTGCCTCGGAGGCGGCGAAGGAAGGTGTCTGGATGAAGGAGTTCATGACAGATCTTGGAGTAGTGCCTAGTGCGCTTAACCCAATGACTCTGTTTTGTGATAATACTGGTGCCATTGCTCTAGCCAAGGAACCAAGATTTCACAAGAGGACAAGACACATAAAGCGACGTTTCAATTCCATCCGCGATTACATCAAGGAGGACGACATAAATATTTGCAAAGTACACACGGATCTGAATGTTGCAGATCCGATGACTAAACCTCTTCCAAGGGCTAAACATGAACAACACCAGAACTGCATGGGTGTTCGATTCATTACAATGTAAATCACATAGTGATGTGAACTAGATTATTGACTCTAGTGCAAGTGGGAGACTGTTGGAAATATGCCCTAGAGGCAATAATAAATTGGTTATTATTATATTTCCTTGTTCATGATAATCGTTTATTATCCATGCTATAATCGTATTGATTGGAAACTCAAATACATGTGTGGGTACATAAACAACACTGTGTCCCTAGTAAGCCTCTAGTTAACTAGCTCGTTGATCAAAAGATGGTGAAGGTTTCCTAGCCATGGACATGAGATGTCATTTGATAACGGGATCACATCATTAGGAGAATGATGTGATGGACAAGACCCAAACTATAAACGTAGCATATGATCGTGTCAGATTATTGCTATTGTTTTCTGCATGTCAAGTATCTGTTCCTATGACCATGAGATCATGCAACTCACTGACACCGGAGGAATACCTTGTGTGTATCAAACGTCGCAACGTAACTGGGTGACTATAAAGATGCTCTACAGGTATCTCCGAGGGTGTCTGTTGGGTTGGCATGGATCAAGACTGGGATTTGTTACTCCATGTAACGGAGAGGTATCTTAGGGCCCACTCGGTAATACAACATCACAATGAGCCTTGCAAGCAATGTGACTAAAGTGTTAGCCACGAGATCTTGTATTACGGAACGAGTAAAGAGACCTGCCGATAACGAGATTGAACTAGGTATAGAGATACCGACGATCGAATCTCGGGCAAGTAGCATACCGAAGAACAAAGGGAACAGCATACGGGATTAACTGAATCCTTGACATAGAGGTTCGACCGATATAGATATTCGTAGAATATGTAGGAACCAATATGGGCATCCAGGTCCCGCTATTGGTTATTGACCGTAGAGGTGTCTCGGTCATGTCTACATAGTTCTCGAACCCGCAGGGTCTACACACTTAACGTTTGGTGACGATTAGTATAGTTGAGTTATTGTGTTGGTGACCGAAGGTTGTTCGGAGTCCCGGATAAAATCCCGGACATGACGAGGATCTCCGGAAGAGTCCGGAGGTAAAGATTGATATATGTGATAATAGTGTTTTGATCTCCGGAAGGGTTCCGGAATTCACCGGAAGGGGTTCCGGATGTTTACCGAAGTGTTCGGGTGCAGCAACACTTTATATGGGCCAAAGGGGTAAAGCCCACGAGGTGTTGGAAAGTACAAAAGGAAGTTTTACTCCTGCCTTAAGCGGTACTACAGCTGGTAAGGCAGTACTATCGCGTAAGCGGTACTACCGCTTGTGTGAAGCGGTACTACCGCTCAAGCGTTACTACCGCTCGTGAGCGGTACTGCTGGAATCCGAGTGGGACTCTTTCCGTGCGGGCCAAACCGACCTTGTGCGGGCAAAACCGACCTTGTGGAGGCTTTCTCTCCAAGTTTAGACCCCAGGACTCAACATATAAATAGAGGGGCAGGGCTAGCACACGGGATACATCAAGATTTCCCAAGCCGTGTGTCGGCGACCCTAACCCTCTAGTTCCTCCCGTCATAATCTCCGTAGTGCTTGGCGAAGCCCTACAGAGATTGTTCCTCACCACCATCACCACGCCATCGTGCTGCCGGAACTCATCCACTACTTCACCATCGCTCGCTGGATCGAGGAGGTGAAGGCGTCATCAAGCCGTACGTGTGTTGAACGCGGAGGTGCCGTCCGTTTGGCGCTAGATCGTGTTTGGATCGAGGGACGACTTGCGATTTGGATCGCGAAGACGTTCGACTACATCAACCGCGTTTCTTAACGCTTCCGCTTAGCGATCTACAAGGGTATGTAGATTCACTCTCCCTCTCGTAGATGCTCATCACCATGGATAGATCTTGCGTGTGCGTAGGAAAATTTTTGTTTCCCATGAGACGTTCCCCAACAGAAGATTGGTTCAGATCGTTGCACGTCCACCTCCCGCGCTATTGGCAACAGCTATAGGTCGCCGCTTCCCTTCCACGGCTGCCAACGACGGAGAGGAGGAGGAGGAGGAGGTGGGCTAGGCGGGGAGGCCGAGGGCGAAGTGAAGCTGGAGGCGCATTAGTTAGAACGTACGTGGTGCAGATAAGGGCCGGCTCGTAAACATCTCGCATGCCTAAAGACCCGCTGTTGCTGGTCACTGCATCGGCTTCCCATGGCCATGGACAACGGCGATGAAGTGGTGGGCGACAAGGGGAGGCCCACGTGAACAAACGCACCCTAGATTACGGCTACAAGGGCGAAGTGCTTGGAGGTGAGTCGTACGTGGCGTGTATTTAGTTTCATATATTGCACTTCTTTTTAATGGTCGATCATGAACTGTCAGACAATACCCAGCTAGATGTAGCTATGAGAGGACCTGGGTTTTGTGATTGATCACAGTCTTGATGCAAGTTATAACTAAAATGAAGATGTCACAGTCTGAATTCCCTTTGTTGACGAGATAAATAAAATTGCCTCTTAATTTACAACTAGCTCGTTGCGGAGTCGGCTGGCCATGCAAGCACAATGGCACCAGCTCTAGGTGTTGGCATCAACACCATGTCCATGCTCGTACCATTATCATGCATGGCATCCTTGGTTACAATTGGTCATACCAACAGTGCTATTGCACCGAGGGTAATCTTCTATGAGATTACTGTTAATGACTGATGGCGTACTTACTGTCATGACAGTTTGGCGTCACTTTATTTTATGTGTGTTTACTATTGTTAAACACTACTATTATTGTTTGCAAAAATTGTAGATGTTGTAGTATAAACTGCAATTCCTATGCCATATAGCAGAGATAGAAGCTTGCAAATGGATTTAAGAACCATGAGTACTTGTGCATACGCAATCATACATGAGATCTACAAAAAGGTACACTCAAATTACTCTTTTGATTATACTCTTTAAAACTAACTTAATAAGAAAACTCCGTGTTCTCCTCTCCCAGAATTTAGTGAGCACTTGTTGGCACCGGTTAATAATATCCATATGCAATGCACTGTTGGTCTTGACGTGCGTGCACATACATGCTAGGCTTTAGTGTATATACTTATAACAGAGAAAGTAATTACTAATCTCACTACAATGTCTGCAGAATAAACTCGAGTTATGAGCAATACATGGTTAACTCTTTCGAGATTTTCAGGTTTTTGGAGTATCTATTATCTCTCAGAATTTCTCTATGATATCTTCATATCCATCTAATGTACTCTTCCCCCCTAATTTTATTCAAGAGATCTTAAGGAGAAAATTGGGTTTCCGGTGAATCGAAACAATATATATAGATTTCATAACAAACCTTTTGATTCCTCAACAACCATATATTCGTCACCTATTAATTGATTCATCATCTCACTATTTCAGAAGGAGAACACTTATGATGTTGTGTGCATGTTGCTTTGGGTTCCATCTTTTTTTCTTGTGATAGGCATATTGCTGGCTGTGTTAAGAAAAAAACAAAGAACAGGTGCAAGAGTACAGACTTATAGACCATATATATATACATCCAGTTCGACATGTTTGTCATCTTCCTTTTAGTTCGATGGTGAGAAGGACGACGGCGGCCACTGGCATTCTGCAGACGCTGCAGCTCGGCGCAACCTCTACTTCAACATCTACAACAAGCTGGCCAATCCTAATCAATAGTTCCTCTTCGTCCTTTAGGTACAAAAGCATTTCTTGATCCTCCTAATCCTATCTTTGTTTGCATGTGACTAATGGTGATGGTACACAAGTTCTGAAAGCAGCAAAGATAAACAATGATCTTTTTTATTTACCTGGTCGTGTTAAGATTTAAATCTTCCCTCTTAGGTAACACATTCATGATTCATGTGAAAGTTGTAAAGTAATGCAAATTTGCAATGAATGAATTACTCTTTTAATTATTGATGCGGTACGCCAAGATCATGCCTTTGGCCTTAATAGTTAATACACGTGATGGACAATGTATCCAGCAACATGAGTTTGGGAAAGGTCTGTCTCCTTCACGCACACCATCCAGGCCATGGAGCCCATCTTCTCTGTTATACTTTTCGTCTTGATCCTTGTGCAGGTATTTGATTTAAGGCTTTCTTAAGTGGTCTGTCCTGACTAATGAAATGTACAGAAAAGGATAATTATGTTGTTTTATTCTTGACTAACACTAGTAGAAAAAGGCCCATTAGTCCCGGTTCCAAAGGGGCTTTAGTCCCGGTTCTGGAACCGGGACTAAAGGGTCGGGACTAATGCCCAAATCCTTTAGTCCCGGTTGGCTTACGAACCGGGACTAAAGGTCCTCCACGTGGCCGCTCTCTGTGCGTGGGCTGGAGGACCTTTAGTCCCGGTTGGTGTTACCAACCGGGACTAAAAAAAAAATTTGAATTTTTTTTTTGAATTTTTTTTAATTTTTTTTGAATTTTTTTTTGATTTGTTTTTAAGTTTTATTCCGATTTTCAAATCTTTGAATTATTTGACAATTTAATCTCTAATCACCCGTCCTCACTGCTCCAGCGTGGAGCACTCATTTCAAATCGTCTAACTTCCCGGCCGGTCACCCATCCTCTCACTGCTCCAGCCCCAGCACGCTTAACTACCCTAGTTTCCAAGTCTGCACTTGTTGTTTTCCTGACAATAGTAAGCTATCAATCCTATTAACCCTTAGGTCTTGATGTCACATGATTTAATTTTTTGAATTCTAAACAATTATTAAAATAAACAAAATAAGTACTAATAATATTGAATTTCAATGAAAATAAAATAAGTAATAATATTATTTTATTCATTTTTTTTTGCCATTTATTCATTTAATATGATATAATTAATATCTTTAAATCTGTAAATCGAAATTCGACAAATAATATATCCATTATTATCAGAAAAATGTGAGGAATCCAAATATGACATCATTTATTTTTTTTAAATAAAATTAATTTTTAAAATTATTAAAATTATTATTTTTGATTTGAAATAACTTTTTTTTCTTTTGGAATTTTGAGAATCTGAGAAAACTTCACCGGGTAAACCCGGGTGAAATCGAGTCTCAATTTTTCTCTAGTTTTTTTTTATATATTAAACTTTTTTTTCGACGTCGTATGCAAAAGTTATGGCCGTTTTACATTTTTTTTTCGTTTTTTTTGCAAAAAAGGTCAAAATTCATATTTCAAAATTTCTATACCAACTAGACACTAAAACCTAACTACATCTCAAAAGATTTTATTTTTTGAAGATTTTATCATTTTTGTTTATTTTCTACAAAACTAAAAAAGGCGGTCCACAGGGGGGGTAGAGTTTGAAAATTTCGAAACCCCTTTAGTTCGGGTTGTTGTCCATCCAATCATACCGTCGACTACACATCTGCTAGCACCGTCCCAGCCAGAGTCACAACTAAGGTTAACCAAGTCAGAAAGGTATGCGGCCGTCGGCTTCGAAGTATCAGGGTTTCAGACGAAAACTCGTCTGTTACAAAGGCATTTCATTTTTTTAAACTTATTTCAACTCCAGACTTTTTGTGTGTTCATTATGCACCATTCGAAGCCACGCCATCAATTTTGAACCCTTCCTGACTTCATTTGCTATTTTTCATGCATTTACTGATTTTTTTGAGCTAAATGACCCTGAAATTGAAAAGCACTACAAATGAACTCTGAAAAGGTTGAAAGTTGGTATGGTATCATCATTTCACCCACATAGCATGTGCTAAAAAGTTGAGAGGGTTACGGCAAAAACTGGATGCACTTCGTGTACAAAATGAACAATCTCTTTCGAAGTGTCAGGGTTTCGGACGAAAACCCATCTGTTACAAAGGCATTTCATTTTTTTAAACTTATTTCAACTCCAGACTTTTTGTGTGTTCATTATGCACCATTCAAAGCCACATCCTCAAATTTCAACCCTTTCTAACTTCATTTGCTATTTTTCATGCATTTACTGATTTTTTTTGAGCTAAATGACCCTGAAATTGAAAAGCACTACAAATGAACTCTGAAAAGGTTGAAACTTGGCATGGTATCATCATTTCACCCACATAGCATGTGCTACAAAGTTGAGAGGGCTACGACAGAAACTAGATGCACTTCGTGTACAAAATGAACAATCTCTTTCGAAGTGTCAGGTTTCCAGCCACAAACCGGGACTAAAGGTCCTCCCTCCCCCGCCCCAGGCAGCGCCACGTGGATGGCCTTTGGTCCCGGTTGGTGTCTCCAACCGGGACTAAAGGGGTTGTACTGTAGCTAGCCCTTTTTTTTTCTGTTTTTACATTTGTTTTCTGTTTTTAGTTTCTGTTTTAATTTGCTTATATCTTTTAGGATATTTGATGTTTTTGAGTGATTCTTTTTGCATTGGATTCAAAATTTTGTCTAGTTTCTGTTTGTGCCATTAGTTTTCAAATTTGAATGGTTTAAATTTGAATTTATTCAAATTTGCTTCAAACCCTAGATTGTGAATAACTTGAGTTTACAAATAGTTTTTAATTTAATTATTTTTGCTCCTAGTCACGTGTTAGATTCTTGTCACAGTAAGATTTATTTGGTTATTTTTAGAATAATTTAAATTAGGATTTTAATTAAAACAATACTGTTTTGCTTATATAGTTGTTTTAGTCATTTAATTGTTGTTTTTTTATTTTTAGTTAGTTCTTTCTGTAGATTTTAACATGTTGTAGTATGGTGCATATTGAATGCACAAAAAAGTCTGGAGTTGAAATAAGTTAAAAAAAATGAAATGCCTTTGTAACAGATGGGTTTTTGTTCGAAACCCTGACACTTCGAAAGAGATTGTTCATTTTGTACACGAAGTGCATCCAGTTTCTGCCGTAGCCCTCTCCACCTTTAGTCCCGGTTGGTAACACCAACCGGGACTAAAGGGTATCGACCCCTTTAGTCCCGGTTCCAGCCACAAACCGGGACTAAAGGGGTCCGGCCGGCGTCCTGCCCGCTCGAACTGGGACTGATGCACGCATTAGTCCCGGTTCGTAACAGAACCGGGACTGTTGCTCGATCTGGCCTGGACCAATGCCCTGTTTTGTACTAGTGTAATGAAATGTGCAGAAAATGATAATTATGTTGTTCTATTCTTGTAGACACCTTTGTTGGTAGTATGTTCTCCCATGTCAGTTTTTGGTGGAGTTGTACTGGCTGGCATCTATGACTGAAGTTTCTTTCAACTGGTTAGTTGTAATCATCCCATTTCTAAAATTTCAATGTCAAGCAGTGATCGGGTAATGCATCACACTATCCATTAGCTGAGTCAAGATCACCACGGGTCTAGAAAGAAACAAACCAGTAGCTCACATTATTGGCAATTGAGTTGGTCTTATTGGCTGGAGAGCAGGCCGGTGGAGTGAGATGTGTGTGAGCGCTGTGCAGTGTGGTGAGCGAGTGAATTGTTTTTTTGAAGATAAAAGGAAAATGAGCGGTTGTTTTTTTAGGGAAAAGCAGCTGTTTGCTATGACAGGAAGGTCACATACTTTTTTATATAGTTAAAATTTTCACATACCCTAATAAGTCATTTCTGGAGAATAATTACCAACAAGTGATATAAAACTAAGCCATTAAAATTGGGGTGCGACTCACTCTACTAAGAAGCACGATGCCACTCACTCAGACTAAATACGGTCACCTCCTTGCATCTAGCAGCTGACCAATGAATATATATTGTATAATTTTTTTTGAGTATGTGTTTATATGTTCACTTTTTTAGACCAGATACAAAAACTGATGGCTTCAGATGATGCTTTGGAAATGTCAATTGATGAAGTCATCGACGTAACTATGATGTACCGGACTGAAACATTTAGTTTTACACAATTCAAAGAGATAGATACTGATAATTCTTTTTATTGGTTTGCACATGATAATACAAAAGGTGCATTTTTATATGTTTATTTTTGCAGACTATGAGATAGGTGGAGATGGATTATGTTGACGTCATTAAAACTGCATCGACATGGGTCCAAGGCAATGACGTTCACAAAAAAAACACGAGTTGTATAAAACAGATACAGGCATATATATGCAATTAGAGAAAAAAAATAAAAAGGCCCGTGGCAACACACGGGCATTCTACTAGTATTTTGTAATATATGTTGAACAATTGTTTAATAGCTTTTTTTTAAATAATACATTTTTTTTATAAATTACAGAAATAATATACGAATTTGAAAATTTTCAAAAATAGAATCAGTCGGCTGGAGCTAAGCCGACTGGATTCAGTCGTCTGCGGCTAAGCCGACTGGGCCCAGCATAGCCGACTGCATGCCCCCCCCCCCCCCCCCCCCGACTGCATGCCCCCCCAGCCGACTGGGGCTCCTGTCGGCTACGGCTAAGCCGACTGGCCAGTCGGCTGGGGCTAAGCCGACTGGTTTTTTTTTTACCCCCCTTTCGGTGATGCCGGTGATGCCCGCCGCCGCCATCCGGCTCATCTGACCTTCTGCGGCCACCATCCACAATGCTTTCGGTGGTGAGTGTGACTGGCAGTGCTACTTTCGGTGGTGAGTTTGACTGGCAGTGTTGCTTTCGGTGGTGAGTTTGACTGGAAGTGTTGCTTTCGGTGGTGAGTGTGACTGGAAAACAGCAGCGCACTGAGCCTCGACGGTTATTTAAAAAGAGCTCTTCTCTGCCTCTTGTCCTCACAATACTTCTCCTCACTTCCTCTTCTCCTCACTACTTGTTGTGGTAGCATTAACAAATCCGCAGTGATGGGTGATCCTCGTCCATTTTCACGAGGGGCATCTTGTGATGTCTTGATGGGTGCGGTTTCCATGAAGTCCGGGCTTCATGGAACTCCAGGTATATCTTTCGATGAATTAGTTAGCAGTGAGAGTAACTTGCGGAGGTTTAGACAAACAGCTTGTCATAGTAGAAACACAGCGGACATTCGACTAGAACTTTTTCGGTTGCGTGCAAGGTGGGAAAGACTTTGTGAACTAATATATGAATCAGCGCGATTCACACGATCATTTGATGATTTAGATCATCATGTGATAGATTTGCCAGTTGATGAATATATTGCGTTTCAAAAGGTAATTTAAATTTCGTATTTGATTTACATATTTAATATGTTTGTCGTTTTAATTCATTTTTGTTCATTTTGTGAATTGTAGAGATACAATGTGGACGCTAAAGAAATGAACCACGATGTCAGTATGTTGGCATGGTTCAAGCTTTTATTTGGGTCCGTTCCGCCGCCGAAATATGTATCAACTCATGATGGCTCAAGCTCGAAGAAGAAGAAATGCAGCGATGCATCACCAAAGCCCGGTGATGATGGTTACTCTTCCAGCGATGAGTTTATGTCAGCCAATAAAAAATCTAAGTCGAAGAAACATGTTAGTGAGAATAGTGATGATGACTTTATGTAGTGTTAGCGAGAAGCACGATGATGTCTTCATGTAGTTTGTATGCAGTATTATTTATGGTCAGTCGTACCGTTTAATTCAGATGTACTTGTATCTTAATTATCTGCAGCAGTCTCTCCGGAAATGTAACTCGATTAACAAAGCGAATGAACAGAAATATGTCTCTCGCATACATAGGTAGAATATGTCTCTCGCATACATAGGCAGATATATGTCTATCGCATACATAGCTAGATATAAGTGACACACAATCACCAGCCACCTCGGCCGCCACGTCGTTGAGGTGGTGTCTCCGGCGTCGGCCACATATACCTGTGGGGTGGCCGGATGATACGGGGAGGAAGCTCGGACCCGTCCAGGTCATACTGTGTTTCCTGTGTGGGAGGTGGTGCAGGAGTCGAATACATGTCCACCCACTCGTTGTGCTGCGACAAGTATTCCTGTGTGTTATGCCCATCGTCAGGCTCACTCTCCCACCTGGATTCGGACATAGATGCGTCATGTCCGGACATAGACGCCATATATCCGTAGCCTGCTGCGGGAGGGATGGAACATAAGTACTGACGAAATACGTAGTCGCAATCGATATTGGAAAGAATTAATATGAAGAAACCTACCTGTAGGGGGGGTTGCATCATGTAGCCTGGCGTGGGACCCTGCTGCTGTGGTCCTGGCCGAAACACGTAGCCTGACGTGGGATCCTGCTGCTGATGCCACGCCGAACTACCAGCCTGGTCAGGACGTGGTGGCCTGGGCGTCCACTGCTCTGCTAGACGTGGACGCGGGTCATGTCGGTGATGCGTGGGGTCTACCTGACCAGTCGAGTGACGCGGGGGGCGTTGTACGGGCTGCTGATGAAGAACGTCTGAAGTGCGTCTGCACGTGATAGCCCGATACACAGCTCGTAGCCTCCCCTCAATGCGCGCCATAAAGTTCTGCACCTGAGGCCGAGCAACGAGTAGTGGTGCATCCGAAAGTGAACGCCGATAGTTGGACACCTCCTCGCCAAGTCCGATAGTCAACTCAGCCTGAAATTGTCATGACGATTATTAAGTATGCACGGCAAAGTATGTAACAACTAGATGCATTACACAAAGAGAATATATCTTACCGCCAATTGCCTAGAGCCCGAAATATCATAGCTCGGGTACATATCGGACACACTAGGGGCAGGTAACTCATCTGGGTGAGTGTGTTGAACGATGCATAACCGTGTTCTGCTCATGTACCGCTGCAAATAGAGATCGAATTCATCGAGATCAAACTCGACATTCTCCTGCCACACAAGTGTGTTCGCGGTCTCCCATTGTGTAACGTACGGCTGAACACGTTGTAGCCACTCAGCAGCAGTCCTGTGAATCCCCTTCCTTGTGATCCTAAAATTATGGTGTTAAACAATTAAGTAATGCTTCACTATGGACAATTGTGAAAGACAATTCAATATTGAATAACAAGACAATACCTGTGGATGTGTGCTGGCACCGGGTGCTCTGTAGGGGGAGGCACCTCCAACTGTTGAAGACCAAATTGCCTCATAACCCTCTGCTGGGCCATCTCCTCGACGAAGACGTCGAATATGATCTTCGCTTTCGTCATCCAGTAATCACTATCTCTGAAGGATAGCTCAGACATACCGCCGGGGTATCTTGCATTCATGACTCCTTGCGTGTACGGCTGCCAGATCACCCCAGTGTACAAATCAAACTGCTCGTTTAATGCCATGTATGCTCGCCTAGTCTGATCACCAGCATAGCGTCTCTGCGGCAAACACAAGTTAGTTTCAGCCATAGTGTACACAAAGAAGAAAATTATAACACGGGACATACCTTGCGACGTGTCCAACACAGACCGAAAGTAGGCATATCGATGCCTTCAGCATCGAACATTACGGGCATAGGCTCTTGAATACGTACGTCCGGTCGTCCTATAGAGAACCTCTCCCACGACCACAGTTGTAGAAATAGAGGGCATCCAAGAAGAGCTGACGTGGGTGCCGTCAGCTGGCAGGCGTTGCACATACCTCGATATGTAGCCGCTAAGACCGCCGAACCCCAACTCCTCTGTGTGATCTGAGCCAGCGTCTGAGCTCTCGCGATCTCTAGTGCAATAGGGATGTAGAGCGCGCTTATAGTGGTGACATGGTTCTCTGTGAACATCACCTTACCGAGAAGCCACAGTATATATGCCTCCAGGCTGCGAGTGATCTGTGTCGCATTCAACGGGACCTGCGGATACCCCAGGAACTTCTGGATCTGTATTGAGCAATGATAAAGCATTAGTACATAGCCACAATTAATACAAATTTCAAACTTAGTGGCATATTTAATACAAATTTTAAACATAGTCCACACTTAATACAATTTGCAACATAATATCACAACTAATACAAATTTCAAACATAGTGCCACACTTAATACAAAGTTCAACATAGTTCCACACTGAATACAAATTTAGAACTTAGTGTCACACTTAATACAAATTTAGAAGTTAATGCCACACTGAATACAAATTTAGAACTTAGTGCAGCCTAGGTTCTTCCTCTCCCTCTTCCTCCTCTTCCTCCTCTGCTTCCTCGTCCCCGGTTGCCTCGTCCACGCCCAGTACCACTGGCAGTGACGAAAGTGGGACAATTAGTGTCCCTATGGCCAATTTCATTGCATAAAATGCATTGCATAGTGGGGCCTCCCGCTTCAGATTCATCCATATCATTCCGGATGCGATGACATTGTCGTCTGCCTCTACTTGTTCGCATATTCTCTGGGTCTGGAATGTACCGCCTTTCATCAGGATTAACGGTGCTGAAGTTACCCATTGAGCGAAATCCCAGCAACTCACCTGTCCAGGTATTGAGGACGGACTCTTTCAGAAAATATGGAGTCACAAATGAGATTGCGTCCATTCCAAGCTGCCCGCAACCAGCAAGTACATGGGAGCATGGTAGGTGAAGCAACTTCGGTTTGTTGCATGTGCACTCACACGTTGGCCAGACTTCATTTCCAATTTTCACCTCATGCGTCCTCAGCTCATTTGCACAGCCGAATTTGTTGTTAGCTAAGCGGACCTCAAACCTTCTTTCTTGATTACCAATGGGGACTACAGTGTGTGACCTGGCTTTTTCCATCTTTTCTTCCATGTACTTCATAATCCTTTCACAGTAACGTGTGTTTGGGTTGTTCAACATATGTTGCTCTGCCTTTTGACGTCTATCTCTGAAGTACTTCACGGTGCCATAGAAAATACCCTCAACGATGGCTGTAAGTGGCAATGCCCGGTTTCCTCTGAGGACAAAGTTGTATGTTTCTGCGAGGTTGGTAGTCATGACACCGTACCTTGCTCCATGTGTGTCATGCAGCAAAGACCACCTCTCCAGAGGCTCATGCTCTATCCACTGCTCGAAGGTTTTAATCGACCTCCCGAGCCTTCTCCTAGTACCAGGTGGGTCAAATCCTGGCAAGTCACAAAGCCCAACGGACTCCTCCTCCACGGCAGCTGGTCCTGTTGCTAACTGTGCTGCTACTGCTTCAACATGTGCCCTGACCGCTGCATCTCTTGCAGCTTTCCTGTCCCTAACGTGTCTCCGCGTGCACACATTAAGTCTGTCACGTATCAAATTGTACTTCCATAGCTGGTTCTGCTTGCATAGTTTTTTAAATAGATTCATCAGGCTCTTATTTTTGAACTGCGAGAAGAAATTAGCCCCCAGATGGCGCATGCACCAACGGCTCTGCAAGTCCTGCCATGGAGTTTGTTCCTCAGGGCCAGGGTTTGTCAGTGTCTTTATCGCACTGAGTATACCTGCATGCCTGTCATGAAGGATGCACACATTGGGCTTATCCTTCACAACTGATATTTTCAGTTGCCTGAAGAACCATGTCCAACTTCCAATGTTCTCACTCTCAACAAAAGCAAATGCCAGTGGGACTATTTGATTTTGGCCGTCTTGACCAATGGCTGTCAGGATCTGACCCTTGTACTTGCCAGTCAGAAAAGTGCCATCTACACATATCACCGGTCGACAGTGCCTGAAAGCTTCGATACATACACCGAAAGAGAAGAACAGTCGATGCAGCACCCTCACAGTTGGGAACTCTGCAATGAAGAGGTCTTCGATGTCGACATAGGTGCCCGGATTCCTGTCCTTCAGCGTCTGGAGGAGCCGGACAACTGAGTCATATGCATCGAAATAAGAACCAAATCTGCTCTCAAGCGCCTTTTGCTTAGCCCTCCAAGCCTTGCCGTAAGAAATTCTGTACCTGAACCTGACGAATACTTTTGTCTGGATAGCCTTAACTTCCATCGCTTTGCTCTCCACTATCTCACTGTAAAACAACCTCGCAATAAGCGTGGATGAAAGGTTGGGATGATCTTGAGGGATGCAGGGAATAAGACATGTGTGATGAACTAGGTCACTGATCACCCAACTTGTGCCATACTTAGGGAGATAGCCGTGCACCCTGGCAGGACAACCTGCATTCTTGCATACCATTGTCAAGTATTTCTGACTGGACACCTCAGCTATGAAAACCCTTTGCGTGGACATTGCCCAATTTATTATTGCGTCCTTCAGAGCTTCTTTGTTGGGATACATAGCACCGGTCGCAATGTTGTTTTGGTGATATTGCCAGGCAGAATCATGACCATCGTTCACGGTCATTGCAGATGAGAAGTCATGATTCCAAGAAGCAGGAATCGGGACCTCCTCTGCATTTTCTTCTTCATCTGACTCGTCAGAATTATCTGCATGACCACTTTCAATATCGGTGTCTTCTTCTTCCATGATGTTCTGCATGTGCCCATCTACCTCGTCCGCGTCCGCCTCGCCACTGTAATAACCATCGCCATTTCCTCCTTCTACCTGACTACTCTGCCCTTGTTCGTAACCATCATCTCCAGCATTTGACACAGATAACATCATCCCGTCACTGCTTTGCCCAGGATCGTTACCACCCTGGCCTTCAGGCGCAATTACCTCCTTCAGAACGGGAAGCACTAAGGCACAAGGATTGCATCCCCTTGTTTCGCAACCTTGTAACCAGCGCACCCACTGAGAATCCCTCTCTACTGGCCTCAAATAGAAGAAGACATTCGAACTTGACCGGGTCCACAATGCATGAACACCCACGGTCTGTGTTTCAGTATTCAGCCCTAAACATGCTGTCACCCATTTTTTCAACTGACTAAGAGACCATGTTTGAGGGTCGGTCAGTGCCACCTCTATGTGCTCAAATTCACTCAGATCAACCCCAATCTCATTTGTTTGGACATTACCAGGACCGTAGAAAAATATGAACTTCACTATATCAGACATCTCGGCTCACCTATAAATTTTTTTAACATGGACAGACAACTGTTAAACAACATGACAAACTACATATATTCACACTCCTAAATATTTGACAAGTACATAGATTAGGGAATATTAACGAAGCTAAATATTGAAACAACTTAATATATTATGGATATTACCGGAGCAACTAAAAATACTGACATACCTAAATATTTGACAGACCTAAATATTTGACATGCACATATAACACGGGATATTACCGGAGCAACTAAAAATACCGACAGACCTAAATATTTGACATGCACATATAACACGGGATATTACCGGAGCAACTAAAAATATTGACTGACTTAAATATTTGACATGCACATATAACACGGAATATTACCGGAGCAACTAAAAATATTGACTGACCTAAATATTTGACATGCACATATAACACGAAATATTATCGGAGCAACTAAA
This sequence comes from Elymus sibiricus, assembly GCA_039707655.1. Taxonomy (NCBI): domain Eukaryota; kingdom Viridiplantae; phylum Streptophyta; class Magnoliopsida; order Poales; family Poaceae; genus Elymus; species Elymus sibiricus. Next base: position 380,982,354 of record CM077674.1, on the reverse strand, counting down.
AATACTAACAGACCTAAATATTTGACATGCACATATAACACGAAATATTACCGGAGCAACTAAAAATACTAACAGACCTAAATATTTGACATGCACATATAACACGAAATATTACCGGAGCAACTAAAAATACTAACAGACCTAAATATTTGACATGCACATATAACACGAAATATTACCCGGAGCAACTAAAAATACTGACATTAATTTTTCAAAATATGTACAACTCAGAGAAATTTTTTGACGACATAGGTATACCTTCGACGCGTGTGCCACTGCTTCTTGCTCCTCTCTTCAACTCAGCCGCACCTCCTCCTCCTCCTCACCACCTCTTCCTCCCCAGCAGCAACTCCTCCTCACCACCACCTCTACCATGGTTCAACCACCTCCACCATGCCTCCTCCTCACCTCACTTGAACGAGAAAAAAACTATCCTATTGGAAAAAAAATACCGTAGGCCACCGGAGTTGGCTATGATCTACTCTTTCTGTGGGTTGGATGCAAAAATGGATGGACCAGCGAGGAGATCGACGGGGGGTTGCGAGAGACTGAGAGAGAAATGAGAGAGAGAGCAAGAAGAGGAAGAAGGAGAGCTCACGGGCGCAGGAGGAAGGAGATAAGGAGAAGAAGGGAAGGAGAAAAGGAGGAGGGAAGGAGAAAAGGCGCGGGTGGGCTGGTAGGCCCCTGTCGGCCACGCCCCGGCCGATTGGACGGCCTGTCGGCTGCGCCGGGGCCGACTGGAACCCTGTCGGCTGGGCCGCAGCCGACTGCAGCCCGCCAGGCCGACTGGCGAATCCAACGCGACGGTCGACGTGTTCGGGCAAATCAGAAGCTGCCACGTGGCCTGTCGGCTTAGCCGTAGCCGACTGAACCTGCCACGTGGCCTATCGGCTTAGCTCCAGCCGACTGGATTCTATTTTTAAAAATTTTCAAATTCGTGTATTATTTCTGTAATTTATAAAAAAAATGTATTATTTAAAAAAAATTAGCTGTTTAATACACATTGAACATTTGTCTAGTATAGGCTGAACAAATTTCAAAACCACGGTAAACATTTGTATTTCGTTGAACAATTTCTAATATACGATGACCATTTTTATAATGCATGATGAACTTTTTGTAGTATACCGTGAATTTTTTTAATATACGATGAACATTTTTGTAAGACACAATGAACATTGTATAATACACGAAAAAAGGGAATAGAAAAGAAATGGAAACAAAAAAAGAAAAAAAATAGAAAAAAAAGGAATAGAAAAAGAAGAAACTGTGAAGCAACCGTGGGTCGGCCCAAACTGGGGCGTCAGGAGGCCGCACTTCAGCGAAGCCACGCCCCTTTAACGCTCACGGACGTCAAATAGGAATCGCCCAAAAAACTGTCTAGCCAACATTTTGGCATGCCAAAATATCGCAACTCCCAAGATTTGCCAATAATTGGCAAATTTTGTGAGATGGTCAAAGTAAGTTGGTGGCTAACCAATTGGCTGCCAAATTTTGTCTTGCCAAAATGTTGATTTAGCCAATTTTCGGTAACCAACCAATCATGCTCTTAGCTTCTCCCTAAAAAAATAGCCCAAGTAAAAGCATCTACAGTCGAACCCCTTATATTGGCCATATGCGTCCGGTCACTGACTGGTCAAGAAATCGCGACCCAGCCGACCTCCTCAAACTGGTCCTAGACATCCTAGCTGATCGGCAACCATCGTATCCAGTCCATATCTAGGGCAGATATGAGGAGGCCCACACGCGCCCGGGCGCGTCCATCAACTCCACCCCCCCCCCCCCCCCGATCAATCGGACCTACCCTTTTCCTCTTCTCTCATCTCTCTTGTCTGCGTTGACCCTCCCCCAGCTCCATCGCCGTCCCAACATCACAACGCCGCTAGCACTGCCACAAAACTCCTCCTCGCCATTCTCGCAGCCCTAGACACGGTCACCGCCCATACGTCGCAATGGTATGTCCCGCTCTTCCCGTCATACACCTTGACCTCTATGTGTTCGACAAAATATCCAAGCAGTTTTTTTGGATTCTTTTGTAGACAAAAAGATGGATTCGCTGGCACTACACCATGACAAAACTTAGGGGTCACTTTATTTGCCGGGAAAACTAGCTAGTAGAGGTAGACAAACTGCCAGGAATGCCTTTTGCCGGCAATTACAAACCGCCCTTGAAAGTCCCGTCGGGAAAGACAATTCCCGACACTTACAAGAAACCCCGGCAGTTCCTCTGACCTACATGGCTGAAGCTTTGCCGGCGGTTAGAAAAATTCCCAGCACATAGTTTTTTGCCGGCAGGCTAACAATGCAGGGCAGTTAGAACAATTCCCAGCAATGGATGTGCCCTTAATCAAGTACACTGCCAACACACAAATCCCCTTCAAGTTCAACCGCTATCATTTCTGTCCACTCGAGTTTGTACAATAATCTAGAATACAATGTATACATGGAACATCACACATGTAGTGTAATTAAAGTTGCATCAACTGAGACATAATATATATCTGAACAATACATCATGTCTGCATACATGCATATGTATACAATTTGTAGGTTCACAAGTCCAGTACTACATCACAGACAAAAGGACAACAATCCATCGTGTTTACATACATACATAGACATACATTTGTAGGTTCATATGTCCAGTATTACATAACTAAATATACCATCTGGTTTCAGTTAGAAACTGATCCATCCTAGAGTGCTACTTCATCAGATAGATATTAAAATGTCCAAAAACTTCTTTAGATTCTAGAAATAGATCCTTTTAGCTCACAGAACACACATCTATGAACTTGTGAGTGCAATAGTATACTAGTGACCTGAAAAAAGAAGCAACCAGTTACAGCATCCCACAAGTATTTAAGTTCCAGAGTGCATTTTGACAACCACCTGAAAGCAAGAGCTAGTTAGAATTATATTACTCCCTCCAATCCATATTAATTGACATTGGGTTAGTACAAAGCATGGATTGGAGGCAGTACAACAATTATTCCCCTGAAAAACATACGGACACGAGGACCACATACACATACCAAACATGTTTTATGAACTTTAATCCTCGACATGTCCCAGGATAGCATGCATGTCCCAGGATATCAGTCACCAAACCTTCACCTTGAACAAATACACAGAAGAAAGCAAGCAGCACACGCACGCGAGGAAGCCAATTTTACGTGAGGCCACACAACTCGTTGAGTCCTAAAATGCACTGATGCATATCCACATCAAAAAATCCAGCTACTCGTGAGACTAATTAAATGACCAACTCTGTTACTTCCATGATAGTAGCTGAAATGTCAGATATACAAGCAAGGAAATCATTTACTTGTGAATTATGAATGAAGAGCAGAACCTAGAGTATTTTTGCCTTTGCTAAAAAATAAATAATAAAGATGATAGTTTCCAGTAGCAACTCACCATTTTCCTTTGTAGCGAGCCAAGGAAGCACTCTCTTGATGGTGACCCCCTGATCACATTCGCTTCCGCTCCCTGCAAGCACAAGAATTTTCTGCCTATTCCATTTCGCACCATATCTCAGCCATCATTCACCATGCATCTGGATAACTTCGGACCCAGCAAGGTTTTTTGTACAAAGATGAGAGTGCTAAGTATAAGTATGTTAGGAGATAAAAATGAATTTTATGGCACATGTATTCTGATCCCACCACATGTAAATTTTAGGAAGAAAAGCCAGCTACACCCATCAACCACAAAATACTAACCAATCTCTGCAAATAAGAAAATATTGCAATGAATACATGTTACACGCCGCTGCAGCTGCATCACTTCATTAAAAACATCATCACTTTCATGATAGCAAGATACAAGCACTTACGCTTATTCTAGAGCATCTATTCATCACGCTTATTCCAGAACTTGTCATGTTAAATGTAGATAATTTTATTAGACCGTGTACTTTCAGGGAAGGGGGTGAACAACAAAATCATATATCCAACCGTCAGATATGACATGCAGTTTTACAAGCTCCCGAGCATCTTACATACGCAATGAAAGCAAAAAGACATCTCAATATCTCACAAACACACCAGGGCACAAAACATGGCATTAAGTATAACAAAAGAACTGCATTTCAGAAAATATATATGCTAGCTGACTCAAAATCAATTGATACAATGTCATCTGGCCACATTTCTGAACAACCAAGAACAGCAGACCCGCAAAAGCCCATGTTATGTCACTTCTATTGGCTCCCTGTATATGCCGAACTGTAAACAAAATATTTGAACAACAACTAGAATGATTATTTGTTATAAGGCAACAACGTCAGAATCAAAAGGGCTTGTTTCACTGCAGAAATTCTAAACAGCACATATGAATTTGATTGATTGAGCTATATTTGCAGTAGAGATTTGCTTTTAACAAGAGGGAAAGAGAGACTAAAACAGCACATATTTAGTACCCTTATCATGCAGCAAAACTCTCGACAATAAACCTTATCTGGACCATTCAGTTACTATTTGTAAGTGTTGGAATTCCGCCCACGGATCAATCACATCAGAGACGACGAACACGCGCGCACACAAAAAATTTGTAGCCAAGGGCTTGTATTGTGTCCTCCTTTTCTTTCTCTTTATTTCTTTTCAGCTTCTGGTGGTACAATGTCACGCACCCGCATATATGTATATATATATGCATGAGACAACCGACCAAGGACGTGCTTGTTCTTGATCTTGAAACCAAATCGTACATGGCCTTCCTAGTACTACCAGGACTCTTAATCACCGGCCACATTGAACACAATTAGCCTAAATCTACTCTGATACAGCTAGTACTCTTCCACGCGTAGACACCTGAAGACATACTAGGGCGAGGAAGTTCTAGTAACTCACTTTTGCGTTAATCAACCTAGCTGAAATAGCAAGCACTTCTCTAACAACTCGTACATGACTCAAGACTACTCCTAACAGTAAGAAGCAGAGCAGAGGAACGAAAAGGTGGAAGAGGGAGCAGCATACGGACACATGCTGAGGAAAGCAGAAGAACAGAGAGGTTGGGCGCCGGACCTGCAGGCTTACCCGACATGGCAGGGGCACACCATAGGCAACGATAGGTGAAAGGCGGGTAGAGCTTAGAGGGCACCGAAGGCCAGGCGCAGCCCGCCAGCGCGGTCGCCATGGCGAACGAATTAACTTGCCGACGCCAGCGTCGACTGTGTGCTCTGGACGGAGGAGAAATCGCCAGGGATTCGCGGAGGTCGCCTCCGAACTCGCCGCTGAGCTCCGACGGATCCCTCAGCCGGCCGTCATCGTAAGCATCGCGTTGGAAGCGGCAGCGACAGGGGCGGCTTGGGGAAGTGGAGATGACCGAAACGGCTCTTGGTTCGGATGGTGGATAGAGGAGACTGGAGGAGGCGGGTCGAGCCAGGACGGATTTGGGAGGTGCGGCTCGCCGGCGCCGGTGTGGGTGTAGAAGCAGTGGGATCTGGGAGGCGAGGCGGCGCTGCGGAAGGTGGACGCGACTAGAACGATTGGATAAGGTAACTCGAAAAAAAAAGATTAGATAAGGTAGGGTGGGGAATGGATGGCTGTGAGAAACCCGCGGAGCGAAATTTTTATCGGTCTCGTGCGCGCGCGCGGCGTACATTTCGGACCCGCGCTGTCTCGAGGTGCCGGCAGTTTTTCTGCCCCGCGCAATGGTTGCCGGCAGTTTGCCCGACGTGGCAAATGAACAGCTGTCCCGGCAGATGGACTGACCTAGTTGTAGAAGTTGTCCCGACAGATATTTTGACCTAAATTATTTTCCCCGACAGTTAGAGCATTCCTGGCAGATACTTTGCCCTGTACCTTATATTTTCCCCGACAGATAATTGCCCTTAAACTTGTGTCGTGGTGTAGTGTGGGTCCCATCATACACCTTGACCTCTTCTCTGTTTTGTGGAGTATCAAGACAAAGAGCTTAATGAATTCATTCAAAAAGAGTTCATCGATTTTGTTGGATTGGATGACGAAGATGTTGAGTTGACGATGATGATCAACATCTAGGATGGAATGGAGAGGGGAGTGTGATACGTCCATTTTGCATTATGTTTTTCTATTGTTATTTACAATGTTTTTTTAAAGTTATATTTCACTTTTCGGTGCAATTCTAATGCCTTTTCTCTCTTAAAATGCAAGATATATCCAAAGAGGGAGATTGCCGGCAGCTGGAATTCTGGAGCTAAAAAAGCTACAACAGAGATAGCTATTCTCTGGAGCTCCAAATGACCTGAAAATTTAAGGAGAATATTTTGGATTATATAAAAAATATTAGAAGGAAGAAGTACAGGAGAGGAACCTCCATGGCCCACAAGCCAGAGGGGCGCGCCCTACCCCTGGGCGCGCCCTGGTGGCTTGTGGGGCCCACAGAGGCACACTGATGCCCATTTCCCTATACGATGCCATTTGCCCTCGAAAAAAAATCAAGTGAAGACTTTCGGGACGAGGGCTATATGAAGGAGTAGCGCCACCAATATAAAGTTGGGTCGCGCAACTGGCAGAGCAGACGAGAAGGAGTAGAGGAGGAAGGCTGGGAAAATGCAGAGCTTCTGAAGAACTTGGCGATGATGTGCAGATGGAAGTGTTGTCCCCTCCAGTCTTCCGTTCTCTCTTTCTGGGGATCTGGTGTCCCCCGGCTGGTTCACAGGAGAGAAGCTTCTCTGCTTTTATCTCCCCAACAACCAGCTACCTTCTTCTGTTCAGTTCGCTGAGTCTTGAGATCTGAAGTTGGCTGAAGATTTTATCTCCACAACAACCAACAACCAGCCAACCACCTTCCTTTCACAGCAACCTGAGTCTTGAAGTTGGCTCCTCATCACGCTTATCTGTAAAAAGATACACAGTGCTGTAAGGCTGCACATTTTTTACCTGAAATGAATGAATCATCACACACTTTGGCTTAAGATTGTTTCAGAGCTAAAGCAAAGCATCACAGAGCGAGTCGGTGAAACAGAGAAGAAGTGTTGTCTATCAAGAGGCATGCTAAATTACCATCGATCTTAACATCAATCACAAATAGAGCTACCCGACTGTACGCAGAGCTTGTGCTTCGCTCGCTACAGCAGAGAGATGCATGCATGGTCTGGGTCAATACAGTTTGCCTGATCAAAGTAAAGAAATGTCTGCTCAAATGGTAACTTCAGATTAACGTGAATAAGGCTACCAGCAGGTGATGGTGAACAAAGCTTTCTACCTCTTGCCTCTTCAGATATCTTACAAACAAAGTGTGTCTGTTCACATGTTGTACCAACAGGTGGCATTTTTCTGTTATGCTAATGAATTATTACTCTCTGGGAATGGGAACATATGGAACAACACAAACAGAACAACACTGGGAATAGATGGTACTACCTCTGTAAAAGTGACCTAAAACGTCTTATTTTTGTTTACAGAGGGAGTACAAAGCAAACTGAACACCACCAAAAAGGCAGAGGTGTCGTTATGGGTCCGTATATTTTTCTTCAGCTTAAACAATCCAGCAAAAACCTATACATACACTTTGTTTGCTAAAGTACAAACATACAAATATCAATGCACTACAGTACAGACGTCCAGCCAAGGTCCATTTTAGAGCTAGAAATAGAGATATGGTGCAAACATACAAATAACATTTAGATACAAACAATTCGCCTGCATCGGAGTTGGGCACTTCATGGTGCACCGTCTTGAGTTTTCCCCATCACGTGCCCACCTTACAGCCACTTGCACATAAACCATATCGTGTATCATATCAATAAAATGGAGAAGGAAGAGCAAGGTAACGGGTTATGGAAGGAAACAGGAGATTTGGAAACTAACTCAAGCTGAAGGGGGAAAGAAGTGACACCACACAGTACCCGAAACAAATTAGCCCCTGTGGTGAAGAGGATGAACAAACAGTTGGAGCCGTGTGCGTAATAAAGGAAGCATTGACGCAACAGGTTTGGTTCTTTAGGAGCAGATGGTTGTCGCGGAAACAGCCAAGGACGAAAACCTCCAAACGCGGCTAGCACTTTAAAGCATGTATTCTTCATATGTTCAGTGCGTGTTTGAGACTGTACTGAATGTACTGTAGTGTCTGAGAGAATCGATTTGGAAAGTCATGTATACACCAAAGGGTTTTTTGTACCAGCAATAGGTATTCTGGATGTGTGATGGTGATACCAGAAGCTAAGTTCCTCCAACCTTCGATCTTGGGAAGTTAGTGAGTTCTTCTGTGATCAGGCTTATTAATACTATGTAAGTGTGGTGACACATAATCTGCTTTCTGCATGACTAGTGAAAGCAGAGCATCTCTCTGTCGAGCTGATTCGGGACAGAGGCCCGACGAGCTGATTTGAGGCGTTGGCGTTCGTTACATCTATACACTTTGGGAGTGCGTCGTGGTTCCAAATTTATGTCCATGTGCCATGTCAATGTCACCAGAATGACCGAATCTCGAGCAGTCTGCTGATCATGGAGGGTGGTTTTCTGAAACAGAGACCTTACCATGTAGTATCTGCTTTTGCTTGTCAGTTTGAGAAACAGGAGCGCCTACTTCAGCATTGTGTTTTACTTCCATATGATACGAAGCTGCCCTCACATTTTTTTTAGTTCGTTTTCATTTGCAGACTCGTGCATTTTTGGATGTTTTAAATATGTGAGTTCACATGAAACCGAAGACCAGAATGTCTGCTGCAGTTCATCCTATTTTTCCCCTTGAAGCAAAGTTTAAATGGTGGTTTTGATATTAACAACTGAAGTTTTTCCCCTGGAAACTAGTTTAATAGCTGAAGATTACGGACATTAGTGTTGGCTATGGGATACGACGCGGTTTGTGACTGCGCACACTTGTTTTAAGTGTGTAAGTTCGCATGAAACTGGAGACCAAAATGTCTGCTGCAGTTCATCCGATATTACCCTGGAAGCAAAGTTTAAATGGTGGTTTTGATATTAACAACTGAACATTTCCCCCTGGAAACAAGTTTAATAGCTGAAGATTACGGACGTTAGTGTTGGCTATGGGATACGACGCGGTTTGTGACTGCTCACACTTGTTTCTTTGTTCTAAATGTCCATCATGCACACCAGTGAATTTTATACTACATACACTTGTTATTCTGTACTCGTTTCAGTTCCTGGGCGCAAAAAATTCTGTTTTTTTCTGAATGAAACAGTCTGTAGACATAAAACATACACTTATTTTCTTCTTAATTTCACTTTTACCTTCTGGGCATCCTGTAACCACCAAAGATGCAGGCGTGGTCGCACACAAAGGCAGTGGCAGAGTTACACAAGGTTGATTGGAGGGGCCAAAGAGAAAATACAGTTTCTAGGGTGGACAAAAACTCTATTTTTCCCAATATAGAACTCCCTATATGAATTTTTCTTCACTAAATTTGTCCAAGCTGGGGGGGCCACGGCCCCTGCAGTCATACACGTAGCTCCACCAGTGCTCAAAGGGCTCCAGAGTCACCTCCTCCGAGGGCTTGGACTGGTCGGCCTTGAGCTTCTCACTTCGCTGGCAACGCAGCCTCGGTGTGCATGGTCGAGTTGATACAGTTTGCCTCACCAAAATAAAGAAACATCAGCTCAAATGAAAGCTTCAGATTTACATGAATAAGTCTACAAACATACAAATAATATTTAGATACAAACAATTTACTTGCTGCAGAGTTGGGCACTTCATGGGGCACTGTCTTGAGTTTTCTCCATCACGTGAGCCCACCTTATAGCCACTTGTACATAAACCATGTCGTATGTCCTATCAATAAACCGGAAGAACGCATCCCTCCAGGTTCTCTTCATCAACATGGTGCAGAAAACTGTCCACAGACCCACCACAAATCCAATGCTCATGGCAATGTAAAGGGATGGCATACCATTCATATCTCCGAGGCCACTTTGCTCTGCATTATGTGATGAGCAGTTCCTGCCGACAGGACCTCCACAAAGGCCAGGGTTGCCGATGTAGATATACATCTGGTTATCAAGAGTTTGTAGCTGTTGTCCGGATGGTATTGCACCTGACAGATTGTTGTATGACAAGTTCAAGTAGCTCAAATAAGTTAAAGCTGACAAACTTGATGGTATTGCACCAGAAAACTCATTGAAGGATAGGTCGAGTGAGTCCAACTGCCTTAAATCACCAATGTGGTTTGGGATTGCTCCTGTGAGTTGATTATTTGAGAAGTTCAGATTGGTAAGCCCAATGAGTAGAGTTATCTCCTCCGGAACATGTCCTGTCAAACTATTACTTGACAAATCAAGAATCACTAGTAGCTTGTAGATTGTAAAGGTATAGTCACGCTTTTGGTCCTTCGTGTTTACTGGGATGCTCTCTTCAAAAATGTAATCCTCTGTGTCCTGCGACACCACTGTCATCATTGCCTTCAGGTTTGACAAAGACCATGGTATGCTTCCTGATATGTTGTTGTATGCTATGTCCAAATAATGAAGACAGTCAAGGGAAGTGAGATTCTTAGGAATATGAACGCTGAACATATTTGATCTCACTCTTAATATTTTCAGATGCGGCATTTTTTCTGGCAACCATTCTGGCAATCCTCCAAATAACCTATTGTAAGAAAGATCAAGGAACATTAACCTTGACGACCTTTGAAGAAATTTAGGGAATTCACCAGTGAGACTGTTGTTATTCAGGGCTAAGCTTAGCATGTCAAAACCAAATTGATTTGTAGAGTTTGCATCAGATTCCTTCCAGCACTGCATAATATCTCCAGTAAGATGGTTTCCTGATAGGTCCAACCTATTCAGTCTAGTCAACTGGCATATAGACGACGGGATGGTGCCTGTAAATTGATTATTAGCAAGCAACAACTCTCCAAGTAGTGGAGCATTCAGCTCTGATGGCAATGAGCCAGAGAAAGAGTTTGAAGATAGGTTTAGTCTTGATATATTTATAGGTAACCGCGGAACTTGTCCGATAAAGTTATTGGACCCGAGATATATGTGGTCAGCTGACAGGTGTTGTAGATCTCCCGGCAATGAGCCATGCAATTTGTTTTCTGATGCTTGCAAGAATGAAGTTCGGGAAAATGTCACCCAAAACCAATCAGGAATAACATCATCTAGATTTGCATTACTGAGAACAAGAACATCAATGTCAGATTGCCATCTAAGCCACTCTGGAAAACTGGGGCCCAGTTGGCATGAACCGAAACCTGCGAACTTCAATTTAAATGGAGGAACCCATTTTTGTTTGATAGCTAATCTCAAAGAGTTGTAAGACAAGTCCAGGTGCTCTAAATTCAATAGGCCCACGAAATGCTCCTCCGTGAGCACACTACCGAATTTATTATAGCTGAGGTCCAGCATTTTTAAATTACCGAGTGCTCCAACTCCTACAGGTAGAGGGTCAGTTAACATGTTTTGAGATGCTTGAAGAACGACGAGACTGGTCATGTTCCCAATCCAAATGGGTAGATTCCCGGTCATATTTGCACCCTGCACTGACAATTCTTGCAATGTATTCCATGTGCACTTTGGCAATCGCTCCATGAACTCCCCTATGCTCGAACCATTGTTGATATGGCTGAACCTCATTCTTGTCAAATTGCACAGATTATCTAATTTTTTGGTATCAGACCCACAAGATTGTTCCCACTAAAGTCTATGACTTGAAGGGACGTCATGTTTGCCAACTTACTAGGAATGGCCCCTTCCAAGCCGGACTCTTGGAGGTAAAGCTCCTTAAGGCTTGTGAGATTCCAAAACCATGCGTGCTTGAGTGAATTAGTATAGAATTTGTTATAAGACAAATCAAGTATCTCGACATGTGTGAGCTTGGAATGTGACATGCTAGCAGATACGGGAAGATTGAGTTCACAGAAGCTCAGGCGAAGCACTTTAAGAGAAGGAAGCATGTTCACCGTCTGCCAATCCTTGGCAGAACTAAGATCCACAATGCTCATGTCGAGATGGCTCAAAGAAGAGAGACGTGGCAACCATGCAAGATCCGAATAAAAAAGATTCCAACTGACATCTAGATATTGCAACTTTGAGAGATTGCCAAGTTGGGAAGGTATTCTTCCAGTGAATCCAACATACGAGAGGTTGAGATACCTTAGGTTCTTGAGAGAAGCCAAGAACACAGGGATGCTTGTGCCGTTGAAGTAATTAGAGCTCAGATCAAGATACCTCAGGTGTTGTAAAGTAGCCAAAGAAGAGCTCATCTCCCCTGCCGACAAGCTCAATGATGTGCTCACGTGGCCGTGCATGTCGATGCTGCTGAGGCTGACCTTGATGATATGGCCAGTTCTGTTGCTGCAACGGACTCCCTTCCACCGACAACAGTCGTCGCCCTGCCATGATGACAGACGACCAGCAGGTCCAGGAGGCTTGCCTTGAAGGACAGAAGCGCATCTCGCTCACTGCCGATGCAGGCTCCTGATGCAGTGGCTAGACGAAGTGGATGCTGCTTGGAAGATCAATAGACAAAGCAGTAGTGCAGTTCCTCGGATGAGGAGCACAAGCTTAATCATGTTGGTCAGAAATGGCAGATGGAAATGTGACAGAGCAACTTCTGTCTTGTTCAAGTTCCAGCACAAGTCCCCAACTGCAATATATAGGAGTATGATCTTGTCATCCGGGCATACTTTTCCTGTAGTCAAGTTGCAGCTAGATTTTGTTGATTGGGACAGTCAACAATGACAGGCTGGGTTTAGAATTTCAACAATGACAGTAATGGTCTGGGACAGTCAACAATGACAGCATGGTCTTGGACCAGACACCAGAGACTTCTAAATTCTCCTTTGGACACTCGGGCAAAAGCAATCAGACACCATCCTGTGTCATGTCTAAAAAATTAAAAGAAAATTTGGAAATTTCCATTATTCCTTAAGAGTTCTTCAGCACTCGCACCTTCATTTCCTTGGAAAAGTGACGCACACAGGCATGGAAAAGTGATGAACCAGTCAATCATAATACGTAAGAAGCAAAAACTGCAAGGAGATGATAGGAGGGGACCTTGTCAGCGTCGAAGCAGGCGTCAACGGAGGCGTCTTCGGTCGGGGTTGTCGTCAACGGAGGCGTCTTCGGTCGGGGTCTTCCATCCCCATCCGCCCCACCACCCGCCACCGCGACATCGCCCGCCTGCAGATCGAACGTCGCTCACTAGTCTAGCGCGCCCCAACTCTCCCAGTTCGCGGTGGCGGCGAGGCGTGGAGTTTGACGGCGGCGGAGAGGTGGGAGTGGGGGAAGAGAGAGGCGGCTAGACCACGGCGGCGTGCGTGTCAGCCACAAATTGGGCCAGCATTTTAGATGGCCTGATGGACCAGGCCGGCATCACGTCGCCCACCTGACCGATTTTTTTAATAGTCACCGGGGGGATTATCCTCACCTGAATTATTATTATTTTCTTATATAAGGTTTGCATTGCACCCTATTACAAGATGAGTTCAAACCATCCATAAAAAAAAGATGGTCTCAAACGAACCGGAATCACATGGGGTATGGGAGAAGAGATTAAAAAGCACACACACCGACAAAACGCACAGAACAGGATAAATGAGAGGGGTCACTCCGAGGAGATGGACTCAGGGGGTGCCGGTGTACACTGCATGCCTTATCGTCTCCTCCCTGAAATCCGACATCGACGACTGTGTTGCATCTTCCATCGCATCCCCCTCCCCCCACAGCCAATTTCTTCTCCCATGTGCCAGTCTCGTCGTTGCTTCCATCTGGCTGGCGCGGAGTGAGGGATTGCTTCAAGGTCCATGAGCAGCAGAAGGGAGGTGGTGACCACCCGCGGGCACCGTGAGAGGAGGTGGAGGAGCATGGGGATCGTGCATCAACTTTCTACACGTGTCGGCTATGAATCTAGCAACAACGGACGGAAGCGGGACTACGGCCAAGCGGGAGGAGACGCCGGCCATCTGCTTTGCGGGCCAACTGAACCGGAGATTTTTAGTCCCACATCGCTAATTTAGGCGGACTTGCACCAACATACAAATGTTTGTATCTACAATGGTATTAGTAAGGAGTAGTAGAAGAGTGGAGAGGCGCTTAGTATAGAGAGTTCTAAGTTAGGGTTTGCACGGTGTTAGGGATAAGGTTAGTGCAGGGTGCGGGAATAGGGGGAGTAACACCTGGGGCACAGGTGAAGGGGGGGACCTATGCTTGGCAGGATAGTCGGGGCAGGGTAGGGGTGGGGGCTATAACCGACGGGAGAGCTGGGCGGTGGTGGTAAGCTTTCTTTTATTCCTGTTTCAATAAAAGTAGTACTCCTACTCTTTTTGTGTGTTATATATTGGTCAATATTTGCCCTTTGTATTATTATTTTTACTATTTTCAGGGTATTCCTTTCAATATATGATTGACGCGTGAACTCCCTCTGGAGGGCAATTATTCGTCTCGAGTTTAGTAATAAGTAAATTAATACAGCAGAGGAAACTACAAAGAAAATTTTGGACACACAGCACTGGCCTTTCCCTATACTGGGCCAAGTTATCTCTATTCCAAGCCTAGTTAGAGACCGAGAAGCCCAATAGCCCAACAGGACTCCATCCATCTCGGAAACAAAACACGACAGCCCCGTCAACTGTAGTATTTATACCCCTAGATCCATCGCCGCCGGCCTATAGAGTACTTGCCTTTCTCTTTGTTGCTCTCGCTTGCGTAAACACGCTACTCCGAGATGGTCTGCAACCCCTGTTTGCCGGCCGCCCCTGATGGATGGGACCGACGGCGACGACAATGGCATCTGCTTCCCCTACATGTGCTTCTCGACATCTTCGGCCGCATCCCGTGCCGCGCGCGCGCCAAGTGCCGTCTCGTCTGTCGAGCGTGGTGTGTCATCTTGCCCCGGGCACCTTTCCGGGGGTCTTACTACAACTCCTCATTCTTCGCTCCGATCTCTAAGTAGTCGCGTGATGGCGATGCCCGCTAGACCAATGCAATGGTCTCCTACCCTTTAAGAGCTACTGCACCGATGAACACATTGTGTGTAACCCAGCGACGGTACGATGTGCTCGCCTTCCATGCCCGTCGGAGGAGGCACGGTGGCCTAACCCCAAGAGCATGTTCCTCGTCTTCGACACGGCCATGTCACCGCACCACCAGGTGTTCCTCTTTCCAAAAGAAGAGTTCCAATTGGACGTAAAGATGACACGTCACTAGCTCCTAAAGGATAAGGTGTTTTCTGTAGTGGTGTTCTCGTCACGGACTGGCCAGTGGGCGAGTCGAGAGTTTGTGTCGGGGCTTTGTGCCCCTGGGCAACTCTACGACATGGTTACCACCCCACACCTCATGTACATGCAAAGATGGAAGTCTGGTGAGTACTGGCAGGGCTCGCTCTATGTTTACTGTTGCGATAACATCCTTATGATTTGGCGCAACTCAGATGAGGTGTACAACTTGGTCTAGCTACCCGGGAAAGCCTACAAGGACAAACAACATGGGGGATGTTATGAGCTGCCCAAGAGGTCTGTCTTAGCGAGCTATGAGAGAGGGATTTGTTATGTGGCGCTCAATAAGAATAAACTAATCCAGGTATGGTTACTATCAGAATCGACTGATGGTCACCTAGGGTGGTTGTTGTCACATGAGGCCAACCTAAGTTCTTATGGTTACAAAATCGAGAACTCAACTATAAATCTGAGGGTGCTATGGGAGGCAGTTGAAAGCAATAGACCAATAGTCAACTTGTATGAGGAGAGTGGCCAGGGTGACACAACTGATGATGTTGGTGACAACGAGTACGACGAAGAAGAAGACATCTATGAGGAGGATATGCAGGGCGAAGTGACCGATGATACGGATGACAATGACGATAGTGAAGAAGAAAGCATCTTTGAGGATGAATATCAGGGCGAAACAACTGGTGATATTGATGACAACAATCTCGGTGAAGCAGATACTGATGGAGACGAAGATAAATATGAAGATGAAGAATTAAGAAGCGGCGACGGTTCTCAGTATTCTTGGAACTCCAACGAGGACAACTTCATTGACCTGGATCAGAGTGATGCCCACCTAGAGAAACAAGGGCATGCGCATTGGATAATCATGGGACTGCATCCATACAAAGATGTGCTCCTCCTCTGCCACATATGGGGCCATGTTGTGGTGGACCACCCTAACACCTCGAGAATGCAATATTTTGGTATGAGGCTTGGTATAGAACCCTTCCAACAACCTCAAGGCATCCATCGTGTGTTCCCTTACCGCCCATGCTACATGGATGTGCTCTCTCTGCAGCCAAATTGATTGTTACCGATGGTTTTTGTCCCATGTGATTCTCTGAAGTGATGAACAAGGACAACGAGATAGAGTGTATATATTTTTTGTATTCATTCAAGCGGTGTTTTTTCAAGGGAATTCATTGGTTGAAAAAGCGCCCGGTCACTCTGGGTGCATCTAAAAGTTGCTTAATTCAATGTTAGAAAATGATAAATTTTAGATATTGCTGACATTTTTCAGGCATTTGAATTTATTTGTGCCAAATCAGCGCTGGTGAGTTATATGGCTAATTATTTTTATTATTGTTTACAATAATTAATGGATCCATGCATCTGCGTACATAGAGACGGGATAATATTTTGCCACATCCATAATTCATAACTCTGCAACCACAATGGTTGTCTTACATCTAGTACGTTGCAACTCTATACTGCACCAACAACATGCTTAAACTTATAATTTCATCATCCGCAAAAAACAACTTATAATCATCAAGTTTACATATTAATCTAAAAAAATCAAGTTAACATATTTGTGCACGGTGAGCCTAAACTTATAATTTCTTTAATAAAAATGATGATAAAAATATTGAACAGAGTTTACATATAAAACTAATGGAAACTTTATTGTACAAACTGCACTATTGCCTAAACACTTTGTAGGAGCAATGAGCAAATGGTTCAACCCAGAGGAAGAAACTCATAATTCTCAAGGTGCTGAATGTAACTGAACTGAACCCCTCAAGTGCCATGGCACATGCACTAGGATATTATACCTTCCATGTACGTACAGACTGAAAACGAGCCTGGAAGATTATTTTGACTTGACACGTACGTACGGCTCCAGCTCGGAGTCAATTCATTATACAATTCTAGACTAGACTAGACTAGGGCCTTCTTTGATTCGTAGGATTCTCAAAACGCGGGAATAGAAATAATAAAGGATTGGAGTGGCATGCCCACTTGAATTCCATAGGATTAGCACAGAGTGCTTGATGCCACGGGAAAAACAAAGAAAGTGAAAAAAAAGGTTGGAGTGGATGCTAGATTTCCAATGAAATATAGTACACATGATTCCATAGGAAAAATTCCTATAGGATTCAATCCTATGAATCAAACGACCACTGTAGGAAAAACTCCTAAGGATTATAACCCTCTAAAAATCCTACGAAATTTCTTTGAATCAAAGGAGCCCTAGACTAGACTAGACTAGACTAGACTCGAGTACGGACGGACGGACACACGATCTACCTAGCTGGCAACGCTATTTATACAACTCCGTCGATCTACCTATCATGTGCTCTTCGTTACCCTCCGTCGATCGGCGCCTTGTCCGAATTGGTCGATCTACACCCTCGCCGGCCAGCATGATGGATGGTGATGGTGATGGCAACGGCTTCTGTTTCCCCTACGACGTGCTCCTTGACATTCTCCACTGCCTCCCCTGCCGTTCCCTTGCCACGTTCCGGGGCGTCTGCCGCGCCTGGCGTGTCCTTGTCGATGCCCATAAGTTACTCCTCCCGTACTTCTTCCCCCGGGGGCACTTCCCCGGCATCTTCACCGACAACCTCGGGAGCCACAATGAATCCTCCTTCTTTGCCCCACCGGGGCCGCGCTCGGAGCGGCCATGGACGGCTCGGGACGGCCCCATCTTTCGGCATCCGCTCTTCCGACACGACTCGGCCTCCGTGGTGCACTATTGCAACGGCCTCCTTCTACTTGAGGATGATTCAAAAGATGAGTACTATATCTGCAACCCAGCGACGATACGTTGTGCTCACCTACCACTACCGTCAAAGAAGCTTGAGCTGTTTCAGGAGCGCATGTTCCTCATCTTCGACCAGGGGCGGAGCCAGAACTTTTGTGGAGCCTGGGCAAGTTGAGCCTAAGTGTATAATCTAGAAATCAAAAATCGGCTATTCGGATCCGCAGCATATAAACATAATAGTCACACAAAATGTAATTTTAAAATGAACTAATATCCGTTTCATAGACCAAATAAAGTTGAGACTTGACAACAAAAGATACATAACCAGCCTTTCATAGAGGCAAACTCGTCATGTTGCCAACAAAAGTAAAGCTATCCATACGACCATACCAGATGTCACCAGATGTGATTGTGCAATTTCTTCCACCACGGTCAAAAGCATCTCTCACTTGCATAGAGGCAAACTCGCCATGTTGCCAAATTTGTAGAAGGCACTACAAGATAAAAAATTGGATTTGTAATTAAAATAAATTTAGTTGTGAGATGTGAATATATTCAAAATCGAAAGCAAGAATAGAGATGGTCAGATGGAACATACCGACATTACACTAAAGAAAATCACGAGGCAAATGCCCTTTCCGAGAACTCATTGCAGTAAATGTTCGAATAATATCCTTATCATCAACTGACTTGAATAACTCCCGCTCGGTGTAACATATCATCAAGTCATTGAACCATTCATTATTGATCTTGCTACGCAGTTTATTCTTGATAATCTTCATCGCTGAAAAAGCTCTCTCAACAGATGCCGTTGACACCGGCAATATCAAAGCCAACTCAATAAGTTTGTATACCAATGGAAATACCAAATGTTTCTCAGTTTCAACCATCTTCACAGCCAAACTTTGAACAGCACCACAAGTAGTAAAAGAAGCATGCCTTTTCACTTGACTTATATAAGTGAGAAGTTGCTCTCTTATTGTTCCACGGTCATCATTAGAGAAGTCATCATGATAAATTTCAGCAAGACGTGCAAGCTTATCAACATTAAACTTGGAGAAAGAGTTATTGGGGTCAAGACATGAGAAGCAATCAAGCACACCATTAGCTCCCTCACTAAAGCGGTGATCCATCTCCACACATATTTTGTCAATAGCAACATAAAAAATCTCTGCACGGTAATGATGAAGATTAGTGACAGTCCTCCCTTCTCTTCTTGAATGACCACGAACTGGTATTACTTCATCCATGTTTGGCACTGGAATACTATTAGCACCACAAAATTCTTGAACATCACAAAGTAAATCAAGCGGATCTTATACATTTCTTCTGATTCCTTGCTTGCTCTAGCAAGATTGCTTGCCACACTCTGTCTTTGATTATTATAATCATCATAATGCTTGACGCAAGAATTGTGCTTACTACCAGGACCTCCAATATGATCTTTGAAGGCTTTAGATGCATGCTTCCAATCTGTAAATCCTTCTTTGGTGAAGACATCATAACCAAAGTGCTCAGCCCTCCCGGGTTGCTTAAAGAGAAAGCAATAAAAACAATAAGCTGCTTGCTTCCACTCACTGTATTCAATCCATGTATGATTTTTATACCAAGATTTAGAAAATGCTCTTGAGGAACGTGAACTTCCAAATTCAGTACGAGGAAATTTATTCAAATCTGGTTGCATTGCACCCTTCAATACATATGCTATTCTCACTTGGTCTTGAATATTAGGAGGATACTCACAAATTTGTTTCCTCTTTCCTGGATCACGCTCAATCTCATTTGGATTAAATTCATTTGCAATGTTAGGCGGTGGTTGTGCCTCAACTTCTATTTCCGGTTGCACACCATTCACATTTTCAGTGCTTGCTCTACTAACCAAAAACCTCCTCATCTCTGAAATTTAATGATAAAATTTGAAGTTAGTTGTTACACAAGTAAATAAGAAAATGAGGTACAGCAAAAGTAACAAGTTCATAGTGTACAAGTTCATAGATATTTGTGTGTGCCGTGTGACTAATTATAGGCAGTGACCGATTAAATGCTGCTGAATATAACTTTAAAGTAGATACTTGGTTACACAGAATCAAGTGTTGTCGCGCCGTGCCCTCCAGTACAGTTTTCAACCAAGGGATTAGCTAATACACGTGCAAATTCACTGAGATATCATTGTTCTGAACAAAAATACTTATACAAGGGTACATATATTATGCACTGATTATGAAGATCAATAGATCATACACCACACCATGGATATCAGAAGGAAAAATACTTATAGATCCTCTCTGAATCTATATGCAGATTGCAGAATATGGCATCTAAGTATGAACTATGAAGCAAGTCTGGGATAATTTGGCGGGGGATCTCAAAGAAATACTTCGATTTTATAGTATCCAGCAGCCACAAATACAATTTTCTCTAGTCCCCAAGACCCAACAAAAAATTCCCTAAATTTAAGCCCTAAGTATCAATCCCAGAATCCCTAGCCGGCTAGCCTAGACCAATTATTCAGAGATGAGAGCAGGGGACTGGATGAGAGGAAGGAGGGGTTGAGGGGAACGAGGTAGACTGCCTGGGCGTCTGGCGCCCGCTCGCCGCCGGCCGTGCTTCTAGCCGTCTAGGGCAGCCGCCAGCCCTTGTCGCCAGTCCGTGCGCTCGCCGCCTGTGAGAAACGAAGGGAGAAGGAGTTGGAGCCAGGCAGGGCACTGGACTCGTGAAACAGAGCAGGGACTGAAACAAAGGTTGCTTTGGCTGGGCTGCAGACTGCAGTACTATTGCCTATTGGGCTGTGAACATGTGAGAAACGAAGGCCCAACTTTTTTTTGCCCAGGTAAAGCGAGCTACCGAACAGGTTTTGCCCTTTATGATCGATCGGATCGCTGCTGTCGACGAGCCAGCGAGCCCGGGCAAGTGCCCAGGGTCGCTGGGCGGTGGCTCCGCCACTGATTCCAATTACATGTATGGATACTAACAGAATCAGCCGATGGCCGGGTGGGGTGGATGTTAGCGCCCGAGACCAGCCTTGGTCCTTATGCTCGCATCATAGACAAATACTCTTACATGGAGCACAGAGTGCAATGGGAGGCAGCCGACAGCAAAAAGGCTCTAGTTAGCTTGTTCAGAGTTCATAACAATGAGGAATTCATATACAATGAGGAGGATAGCCAGAGCGACACATCTGATCATGTTGACAGCGACTATGACGACAATGAAGATGGCGTCCATGACGCTGATGACTTCAGTGACACACCTGATGACATTGATGGCAACAGTGAGTCGGTGATGACGTTGATGGCAAAAGTGATGACGATGAACATGGTGGCTGTGAGGCTGATGACTTCAGCAACACAACTGATGACGTTGATGACGAAAGTAACAACGATGAAGATGGCGTCCGTGACGCTGATGACTTCAGTGACACACCTAATGACATTGATGGCAACAGTGATGACGTTGATGGTAAAAGTGATGACGATGAACATGGTGGCTGTGAGGCTGATGACTTCAGCAACACAACTGATGACGTTGATGACGAAAGTAACAACGATGAAGATGGCGTCCGTGACGCTGATGACTTCAGTGACACACCTGATGATATTGATGGCAACAGTGATGACGTTGATGGCAAAAGTGATAACGATGAACATGGTGGTTGTGAGACTGATGACTTCAGCAACACAACTGATGACGTTGATGACGAAAGTAACAACGATGAAGATGGCGTCTATGAAGCGGATGACTTCAGCGACATAGCTGACGATGTTTATGCTGGTAGTCAAGATGAAGAAGCATTTTTCGATAAAAGGCGCTTTTATTATCTCAAAATGTAGCATCAAGCGGATACAAAACATTATGAGTAACACCCGGCCTCTGCATAACTAGGATGCCAACAGCCAAACAACAAAAGTCTGACAAAAGGAAAAGTAACAAAAAACGACAAGTCGGCAACAATAGAGTCCTATAGACCGACACTATGCCTATGTAGAAAATGGAGGTGGATCGATCCGGAGGTTATGCTGTCACCCATGTTGGGAAAAAACCTCCGTAGCCGCCTGCTCCAACCGCGTACACACCGCCTTGAACAACGGTTGGTGCTCCGGTCGTTGTAGCGTAGACCACGTACGAAGCAAGTGCGTACAACGGAAAATAACCTGTAAATGAGAAGTAGTTTTGTCATTAAAAATTAAATCATTTCTACATAGCCAAAGCGACCAAAGTAAGGCATACGCTCCCACCCTTATTAGCGTTTTGAACCTATTTGAAATACCGTCCAACCAATGACCAAATATATTGGCAACACTTGTGGGCGGATACAAATTTGACGCTATTTGGATGACTGACCATGTAGACCGTGCAAACTTGCATTGAAAAAAGAGGTGCTTGATTGTCTCGTCATGAGCACAAAAGCAACACTGCTTACTTCCTGGCCAGTTGCGCCGTGCAAGGTTGTCTTTGGTTAGCACAACTCCCCTACGAAGATACCACATGAAGATTTTAACTTTTAGTGGAATCTTCGACTTCCAAATTTTCTTGTTATTACTCACTGGTACCTCAGAATGCATTAGCGCACGATACATAGAGTCTACTGTGAAAGACTCCGATGTAGTAAGGTTCCAGCGAAAAACATCCCGTCCTTGTGTCAGGTTAATCGAATCCAGACGAGATAAAAGATTATGCCATGACATAAGTCGGGGGCCAATCAAATCCCGCCTGAACGAAATATTCGGCGGGGATGAACTGAGCACGTGCGCAATAGTATTATTCTTATCGCGAGCAATGGTGTATAAGGCTGGGTATTGTTCTCGGAGACTGGCATTGCCTAACCATATGTCTTCCCAGAAACGAATCTCCGACCCGTCCTTTATCGCCAATTCGAGTACTCCTGGAACTCGGATGAGGACAACTTTATTGATGTGGACGGAAGTGTTGTCGACCCCGACGACGATGAGTGTGATTACCATCTCATAGGATTACATCCGCACAGGGACGTGGTGCTCCTACAAACTTCCAACGGCGCGGTTGCAGCATACCATGTCATGACTTCAAGAATGCAATATTTAGGAAATCGGCTGGTTAAAGACCCTTTCACATATTATCATGGCGTTAGATCTGCATTTCCTTACCGTCCATGATACATTGATGCGCTTCCTCGTAGATGAACTTCCAGCCACTAAACCACACTCCTAGTATGGTTGGTAATCCGTCCTGTCCCGTGGTGTGTAAATCTTTGGGGGGAAGGTAGATCAGAGGAAAATAATTCTTAGATGTCTGCCCGCTGCTTGTTAAACTATCAGCTGGGTGCAGCTGAAAACAGATGGATGTGCTTGTGAGAGGATCTAAGAATCCATTTATATATATTTTTGCGAGAAATTCATTTATATATATTGTTATGGCTAATTAATGTGTACTTGGTATGGCTAGCTCTAGTACTATGAGTTTTGCATGAACTAATTCGTCCTGGTCGTACTAGATGATCAAGCATGCATCACATGCATACATATGTACATCCCCGTCCAGGTTTATTAGGGTGTCCGGCGAGCTTCTGCGCTTCCCTGCGTTCTGAAGATCCTGTGTGATATAGGATCCCTCAAACACACTAGAATGACTCGGTGCTGCTGAGCTGATGGAGTTGCATCTCTCCATCATTGGGACAGTGCACCAAAATTTCTCACTAGTGATGATGACAACGTGCTACCTACCTCTTGCCTCTTCAGATATCTTACAAACAAGTGTGTCTGTTCACATGTGTTATACCAACAGGTGGAATAGATGCTACAAAGCAAAAGGTCCATTTTAGAGCTAGAAATAGAGATATGGTGCAAACATACAAATAACATTTAGATACAAACAACTCGCCTGCATCGGGTTTGGGCGCTTCATGGTGCACCGTCTTGAGTTTTCTCTATCATGTGAGCCCACCATACAGCCACTCACACATAAACCATGACGTATATGATATCAATAAACTGGAGAAGGAAGAGCAAGGTAACGGGTTATAGAAGGAAACAGGAGATTTGGAAACTAGCACAAGCTGAAGGGGTAAAGAAGTGACGCCACACAGTACCCCAAAACAAATCAGCCCCTGTGCTGAAGAGGATGAACGGACAGTTGGAGCCGTGTGCGTAATAAAGGAAGCGTTGCCGGAACCGAGGTTTGGTTCTTTATAAGAGCAGATGGTTGTCGGGAAAACAGCCAAGGATGAAAACCTCCAAACGCGGGTACCACTTTAAAGCATGTATTGTTCATATGTTCCGTACGTGTTTGCGACTGTACTGAATGTACTGTAGTGTTTGAGAGAATCAATTTGGCAAGTCATGTATACACCAAAGGGTATTTTGGATGTGTGATAATGATGCCAGAAGCTAAGTTCCTCCACCCTTTGATTTTGGGAAGTTAGTGAGTTCTTCTGTGATCAGGCTTATTAATACTGTGTAAGTGTGGCGATGCATATATAATCCGCTTTCTGCATGACTAGTGAAAGCAGAGCATCTCTCTATCGAGCTGATTCGGGACTGAGGCCTGACGAGCTGATTTGAGGCGTTGGGGTTGGTTTGATCTATACACTTTGGTAGCACGTGGTGGTTCCTGATTTATGTCCATGTGCCATGTCATTGTCACCAGAATGACCGAATCTCGAGCAGTCTGTTGGTCATGGAGGGTGGTTTGCTGAAACAGAGATCCTTACCTTATATCTGCTTTTGCTTGTCTGTTTGCGAAACAGGGAGCGCCTACTTTCAGCATTGTGTTTTACTTCCATATGATATGAAGCTTCCCTCACATTTTTAGTTGGTTTTCATTTGCAGACTCGTGCATTTTCGGATGTTTTAATTCTGTGAGTTCGCATGAAACCGAAGACCAAACTGTCTGCTGCAGTTCATCCGATTTTCCCCTGGAAGCAAAGTTTAAATGGTGGTTTTGATATTAACAACTGAAGATTTCCCCTTGAAACAAGTTTAATAGCTGAAGATTACAGATGTTAGTGTTGACTATGGGATACGACGCGGTTTGTGACTGCTCACAATTTGTTTCTTTTTTCTATATGTCCATCATGCACACCAGTGAATTTTATACTACATACACTTGTTATTCTGTAGACATAAAACATGCACTTATTTCTTCTTAATTTCACTTTTACCTTCTGGGCATCCTGTAACCACCAAAGATGCAGGTGTGGTCGCACTCAAAGGGCTCCAGGATCACCTGCTCCAAGGTCTTGGACAGGTCGGCCTTGAGCTTCTCCACTTCACTGGCAGACACAGCCTCGGCGGGCAAGGTCGAGTCGATACAGTTTGCCTCACCAAAATAAAGAAATGTCAGCTGAAATGGAAGCTCCAGATTTACATGAATAAGTCTAGAAGCACTGATGGTGAACAGAGCTTTCTACCTCTTGCCTTCAGAGATATCTTACAAACAAATATGTTCTCGTACTAACCAACAGGTGCCTTTTTTTTTTTTTTTTGCTACGCAAATGAATTATGACTCTCTGGGAATAGATGGTACAGAGCAAACAACATGAAAAAGGCAGAGTGCAGTTATAGGATTTTATATTTTTTCTTCAGCTTAAACAATCCAGCAAGACATATGCATACACTTCATTTGTGAAAGTACAGACATACAATACCAATGCAATGCAGTGCAAACGTCCAGCCAAGGCTAATTTAGAGCTACAAATAGGGATATGATGCGGACATACAAATAATATTTAGATACAAATAATTCGCTTGCCGTGGAGTTGGGCACTTCATGGTGCGCCGTCTTGAGTTTTCTCCATCATGTGAGCCCACCTTATAGCCACTTGCACATAAACCATGTCGTATATCATATCAATAAACTGGAAGAAGGCAGCCCTCCATGTTCTCTTCATCAACATGGTGCAGAAAACCGTCCACAGACCCACCACAAATCCAATGCTCATGGCAAGATAAACAGATGAAATATGATCTATGTCTTCGAGGCCACTTTGCCCTGCATCATGTGCTGAGCAGTCCCTGCCAACAGGATCTCCACAAAGACCAGGGTTACCGATGTAGATATACATTTGGTTGTCAAGAGCTTGTAGTTGTTGTCCAGTTGGTATTGCACCAGACAAATTATTGTATGACAAGTTCAAGTGGCTCAAATAAGTTAAAGCTGACAAACTTGGTGGTATTGTACCAGAAAATTCATTGAAGGACAGGTCGAGTGAGTCCAACTGCCTTAAATCACCAATTTTGTTTGGGATTGTTCCAATGAACTGATTATTTGACAAGTTCAGATTGGTAAGTCCAATGAGTAGAGTTATCTCTTCTGGAATCTGTCCTGCCAAACTATTAGTTGACAAATCAAGAATTACCAGTAGCTTGTAGATTGCAAATGTGTAGTCCCGCTTTTGATCCTTCATGATTACTGGGATGCTCTCTTCATGAAAGCAATCATTCGTGCCATGCGACACCACTGCCATCATTGCATTCAAGTTTGACAAAGACCATGGTATGCTTTCTGACATGTTGTTGTGTGCTATGCCCAAATAGTGAAGATGGCGAAGGGAAGTGAAACTAAAAGTAATATGACCACTGAACATATTTGATCTCACTCTTAATATTTTCAGCTGTGGGATTTTTTCTGGCAATCCTCCAAATAACCTATTGTAAGAAAGATCAAGGAACATCAATTGTGATGGCCTTTCAAGAATTTTTGGGAATTAACCAGTCAGATTGTTGTTATTTAGGGCTAAGCTGAACAAGTCCCAACCAAATTGACTTGTAGAGTTTGCATCATAATCCTCCCAACACTGCATAATATCTCCTTCTAAATGGTCCTGATAGATCCAACCTATACAGAAAAGTCAATTGGAATATAGATGACGGGATGGCGCCTGTGAATTGATTATTTGCAAGCATCAAGTCTTCGAGTGAAGGAGCATTTAGCTCTGATGGCAATGACCCAGATAAAGAATTTGAAGATAGGTCCAATCGTGTTAACCGTATAGGCAACTGTGGAACTTGACCCATCAACTTATTGGACCCGAGATGTATATAGTCAGCTGACATGTGTTGTAGATTTACTCGTAATGAGCCACGCAATTTGTTTCCTGATGCTTGCAAGGTTGAAGCTCAGGAAAATGTCACCCAAAACCAATCAGTAATAACATCATCCAGATTTGCATCACAGAGAACAAGAACATCAATATCAGATTGCCATTTAAGCCACTATGGAAAATTGGGCCCCAGTTGGCATGATCGGAATTTCGCAACACTCAATCTAAATGGAGGAACCCATTGTTGGTTGATAGCTAATCTCAAATAGTTGTACGACAAATTCAGATACTCCAAATACAATAGGCCTGCAAAATGCTCCTCCACAAGCACACTATCTAATTTATTATGGCTGAGGTCCAAAAGCTTTAAATTACCTAAACTTACTAAGTGTTCTTTCAAGAGAAAATCACTGAAGTTATTATAGCTGAGGTCCAAATGCTCCAAATTACCTAAACTTGCAAAATGTTCCTTGAAGAGCACACCAATGAACTTGTTGTAGCTGAAGTCCAAATGCTTTAAGTTTCCTAAACTTGCAAATATTTCTTTCAAGAGCACACCGCTGAAGTTATTGTGGCTGAGGTCCAATACCTCTAATTTTTCTAAGCTTGCAAAATGTTCTTTCAAGAGCACAGCGCTGAAGTTATTGTAGCCGTGCTTTAAAAACTTTAAGTTGCCTAACCTTGCAAATTGCTCTTTCAACAACACACCACTGAAGTTATTCTAGCTGAGGTCCAAAAGTTTTAATTTGCCTAATCTTGCAAATTGTGCTTTCACACCACTGAAGTTATTGTAGCAGAGGTCCAAAATCTTTAATTTGCCTAAGCTTGCAAAATGTTCCTTCAAGAGCACACCATTTAATTTATTGTGGCTGAGGTCCAAAAGCTCTAATTTGCCTAAGCTTGCAATACAATTTTAAATTGTCAAATAATTCAAAGATTTGAAAATCGGAATAAAACT
Organism: Elymus sibiricus; assembly: GCA_039707655.1. Classification (NCBI taxonomy): domain Eukaryota; kingdom Viridiplantae; phylum Streptophyta; class Magnoliopsida; order Poales; family Poaceae; genus Elymus; species Elymus sibiricus. The sequence continues at coordinate 380,954,516 of CM077674.1, read as the reverse complement.
TAAAAACAAATCAAAAAAATATAAAAAAAAAATCAAAAAAATTCCTTTAGTCCCGGTTGGTGTTACCATTTACCAACCGGGACTAAAGGTCCTCCATCCCCCGCCCCAGACAACGGCCACGTGGAGGGCCTTTAGTCCCGGTTCGTAATGCAACCGGGACTAAAGGGGGGGGGGGGGGGGGGGCTTTAGTCCCGATCGTTTTGTCCCGGTTCCAGAACCGGGACTAAAGGCCCTATGGAACCGGGACTGAAGGCCCGTTTTCTACTAGTGCAAATTGTTCTTTCAATAGCGCACCACTGAAGTTATTGAACCCGACGTCCAGTGTTTTCAAATTGCAGAGTGCTCTAACTCCTACAGGTAGAAGGCCAGTCAACATATTTCTAGATGCTCGAAGAACACTGAGACTGGTCATGCTCCCAATCCAAATTGGCAGATTCCTGGTCATATGTGTATCCTGCACTGAAAATTCTTGCAGTGTATTCCATGAGCACTTCGGCAATCGCTCCATGAACTCCCCTATGTTCAATCCTAAGTTGTTGGCGTCAAACCACATCATTGTCAAATTGCACAAATTTTCTAATTTATTTGGCATCAAACCCACGAGATCATTATAACTAAAGTCTATGACTTGAAGGGACGTCATGTTTGCCAAATCACTAGGAATGGACCCTTCCAAGCCGGAATTAGAGAGGTGAAGCTCTTTAAGGCCTGTCAGAATCCAAAACCATGCATGTTTCAGAGAAGTGTAGAAGTTGTTATCAGACATATCAAGGACTTCAAGATGTGTGAGGTTGGAATGTGGTATACTATCAGACAAGGTACTATTTAGTCCACACAAGAGAAAGTGAAGCGCCTTAAGAGAAGGAAGCATGTTAACCATTTGAAACCAATCCCTCACAGAACTAAGATCCACACCACTCATGTCAAGATGGCTCAACAAAGAGAGGCGTGGCAACCATGCAAGATCCACTGTGTAAGGCCTATTCCAACCATACCTATAATACAAACCGACATCAAGATATTGTAACTTTGAGAGATTGCCAAGTTGGGAAGGTATTCTCCCACCGAATCCTGCCCACGAGAGGTTGAGATACCTTAGGTTCTTGAGAGAAGCCAAGAACACAGGAATGCTTGTGGCGTTGAATTCATTCCCACTCAGATCAAGATACCTCAGATGATGTAAAGTAGCCAAAGAAGAGCTCATCTCGCCTGCCGACAAGCTCAATGATCTGCTCCTATTCGGGTAGCTGTAGTCGTACATGTAGTAGCCCATGTGGTAGCCCATGTCGATGTTGCGGAGGTTGAGCTTGATGAGATGGCCTATTTTGTTGCTGCATCGGACTCCCTTCCATTGGCAACAATCCTCACCCTGCCATGACGAGAGACGGCCAGCAGGGTCCAGGAGGCTTGCCTTGAAGGACAGAAGCGCATCTCGCTCGCTACTGATGCAGGCGCCTGATACACTTGCTTGGCCATGGGAAGTGGATGCTGCTTGGAAGATCAATAGACAAAGCAGTAGTGCAGCTCCTCGGATGAGAAGCACGAGCTTAGTCATATTGGTCGGAAATGGCAGATGGAAATGAGAATGGACAGAGCACCTTATCTCTATTCCAGTTCCACCACAACTGCAATATGGGAGTATTGGTCTTGCCGTGCATACTTTTCCTATACTCAATTAGCTAATGCTGTAGTGGCTAGACTTTGCCATGATTCAGACATGATGGCAGACAAGTTGGAGTGGTCTTAAAAGTCTTGTTTGATGATAAGTCATGCTCGCATTACCATGTCACCATTCCTCAAGTTTGTTGATCCTAAAATAAAGAAATAAATAAATTCTTTTTCTACATGCTGCCGCGCGTGATAAAGTGTCATGAGTGCGTGATAAAGTCAGCACTAAGCCAAGTGGCGAGGTCTATTCTCCTTTTCACTTTTGATAAAGTGCCGTACCTAACTGTTAGCATGGTTTTCTATTAAACCCGTGCAAGCAAAGCAAGCTGAGCGTCCAGCATCCAAATTCCAGCGTTCCAACTTCCAACTCAACTCACAGGCTTCACGGCTGACACACCTCACAGCCCGGCCGGCGGCGGCAGAACCATGCAAGAGAGCCTGCGGTTCCCTGCGATCCGGTTGAGCAAAGGTGCCCTAGCTACTCTCTCTTGGGCAAAGGTGCCTCCTCCTCCTCCTGATTACTCACTCAAGTACTGCTTCTTCCATCTTGTTTGCTGTCAAACACAAAAATCTCGCAAAAAGGCAAAACTAATATTTTTCACATGGGTTCTACTTCTAATATTTTCCCCCATCGGATCATGAAACCTATTAGTATTGTTCATGAGAGCAAGCTCACAAAACCTACTAGTATCGTTCATGACCTACTCATAAGTTTTCTTTCTCTTTGAAAACAAGATATGCAGGCTATAGGTTTGTGTATCGATCGATGCACGCAATGGCCAATCTTGCAGTAAACATAGTACGCACAATGTTTTATTCTCCATTCACCCTTTGCAGGTGACGGGGCCCTTAGTCAAGCGGCAAGGCTCACCCCCATCTTTATGTTACTGTCGCTGCTGCTGATTTCTTGTGGAGTCGGCAGCATTCGCTGCTCCTCGACGACCGTCCATGGTAACATCACGGACATGATCTCGCTGCTAGATTTCAAGCGGGCCATCACCAACGACTCAAGACAAGTTTTTTGTTTCGAGAATTTTTTAAAATCACAAAATTCCAAAGGGAAAAAAAAGTTTTTGGACGTTTTAGACGTTTTAGGGTTTAGGGCTAGGGTTTAGATTTCCAAGTTTAGGGTTAGGTTTTAGGGTTTGAACCTTTAGTTTTACTGTTTAGAATAGAGTTTCAGACGTTTTATGTCCCGGGTTTAGGGGTTTCGAGAATTTTTAAAGTCACAAAATTCCAAAGGAAAAATAGAGTTTTTGGACGTTTTAGACGTTTTAGGGTTCAGGGCTAGGGTTTAGATTTTCAAGTTTAGGGTTAGGTTTTAGGGTTTGAACCCTTAGTGTTTACTATTTAGAATAGAGTTTCGGACGTTTTAAGTCCCGGGTTTAGGGTTTTGAAATGTTTTATTTTTTTTGAATTTTTTCAATTTTTTTGACATTTTTTGGAATTTTTGATTATTTTAAACTTTTTATATTGTTTTGGAATTTTTGATTTTTTTTAGTTTTTGGTGGTTTTTTTGAATTTTTTGAAAATTTTGAGTTTTAAAATTAATAATTGAATTCCGCATAAAGATTCTTATTTTATTACTTATTTTATTTTCACTGAAATTCAATATTATTATTTTGAAATTTTTGTATTATTTTGGATTTTTTGTTTTTTTGGTTTTTGAGAATTTTTGAGTTTTTTTGAAAATTTTGCCTTTTTTTGAAGTTTTTTTGAGTTTTTAAATTAATCATTGTTGTTTATTTTAATAATTGTTTGGAATTCAAAAAATTAAATCATGTGACATCAAGACCTAAGGGTTAATAGGATTGATAGGTTACTATTGTCAGGAAAACAACAAGTGCGGACTTGGAAACTAGGGGCGATAGAACCAGGAAGTTAAGCGTGCTGGGGCTGGAACAGTGAAAGGATGGGTGACCGGCCGGAAAGTTAGACGATTTGGAATGAGTGCTCCATGCTGGAGCAGTGAGGAGGGGTGATTAAAGATTAAATTGTCAAATAATTCAAAGATTTGAAAATCGGAATAAAACTTAAAAACAAATCAAAAAATATTAAAAAAAAATCAAAAAAAATTTCAAAAAAAAATTTCAAAAAAATTCCTTTAGTCCCGGTTGGTGTTACCATTTACCAACCGGGACTAAAGGTGGAGCCTTTAGTCCCGGTTGGTAACACCAACCGGGACTAAAGGTCCTCCATCCCCCGCCCCAGACAGCGGCCACGTGGAGGGCCTTTAGTCCCGGTTCGTAATGCAACCGGGACTAAAGGGGGGGGGGGGGCTTTAGTCCCGATCGTTTTGTCCCGGTTCCAGAACCGGGACTAAAGGCCCTCTGGAACCGGGACTGAAGGCCCGTTTTCTACTAGTGCAAATTGTTCTTTCAATAGCGCACCACTGAAGTTATTGAACCCGACGTCCAGTGTTTTCAAATTGCAGAGTGCTCTAACTCCTACAGGTAGAAGGCCAGTCAACATATTTCTAGATGCTCGAAGAACACTGAGACTGGTCATGCTCCCAATCCAAATTGGCAGATTCCTGGTCATATGTGTATCCTGCACTTAAAATTCTTGCAGTGTATTCCATGAGCACTTCGGCAATCGCTCCATGAACTCCCCTATGTTCAATCCTAAGTTGTTGGCGTCAAACCACATCATTGTCAAATTGCACAAATTTTCTAATTTATTTGGCATCAAACCCACGAGATCATTATAACTAAAGTCTATGACTTGAAGGGACGTCATGTTTGCCAAATCACTAGGAATGGACCCTTCCAAGCCGGAATTAGAGAGGTGAAGCTCTTTAAGGCCTGTCAGATTCCAAAACCATGCATGTTTCAGAGAAGCATAGAAGTTGTTATCAGACATATCAAGGACTTCAAGATGTGTGAGGTTGGAATGTGGTATACTATCAGACTAGGTACTATTTAGTCCACACAAGAGCAAGTGAAGCGCCTTAAGAGAAGGAAGCATGGTAACCATTTGAACCCAATCCCTCACAGAACTAAGATCCACACCACTCATGTCAAGATGGCTCAACAAAGAGAGGCGTGGCAACCATGCAAGATCCACTGTGTAAGGCCTATTCCAACCATACCTATAATACAAACCGACATCAAGATATTGTAACTTTGAGAGATTGCCAAGTTGGGAAGGTATTCTCCCACCGAATCATGCCCACGAGAGGTTGAGATACCTTAGGTTCTTGAGAGAAGCCAAGAACACAGGAATGCTTGTGGCGTTGAATTCATTCCCACTCAGATCAAGATACCTCAGATGATGTAAAGTAGCCAAAGAAGAGCTCATCTCGCCTGCCGACAAGCTCAATGATCTGCTCCTATTCGGGTAGCTGTAGTCGTACATGTAGTAGCCCATGTGGTAGCCCATGTCGATGTTGCGGAGGTTGAGCTTGATGAGATGGCTTATTTTGTTGCTGCATCGGACTCCCTTCCATTGGCAACTATCCTCACCCTGCCATGACGAGAGACGGCCAGCAGGGTCCAGGAGGCTTGCCTTGAAGGACAGAAGCGCATCTCGCTCACTATTGATCATAGATTAAAATCGCGGGAGAAACGATTCCGCGGCGGCCTCTCCCAGTAGCTATAGCGCCGCCATAGCGGGCAATTGCGGCAAATAGCGGAATTGTTTTTGGTGGGAGAGATGATTTCTAGAGGGTTTTTCTTATTTTTTTTAACCATTTAGAGGGATATGTGAATGATTTCGCGGCAGCGGCCATGGCGTAGCGGCGAGGCTCCTGGGAAGCTATAGCGCAGCTATCGCGGCTATTTCGCGGGCTATTTTATTCTATGCTATTGATGCAGGCGCCTGATACACATGCTTGGCCAAGGGAAGTGGATGCTGCTTAGAAGATCAATAGACAAAGCAGTAGTGCAGCTCCTCGGATGAGAAGCACGAGCTTAGTCATATTGGTCGGAAATGGCAGATGGAAATGAGAATGGACAGAGCACCTTATCTCTATTCCAGTTCCACCACAACTGCAATATGGGAGTATTGGTCTTGCCGTGCATACTTTTCCTATACTCAATTAGCTAATGCTGTAGTGGCTAGACTTTGCCATGATTCAGACAGCATGGCAGACAAGTTGGAGTGGTCTTAAAAGTCTTGTTTCATGATAAGTCATGCTCGCATTACCATGTCACCATTCCTCAAGTTGGTTGATCCTAAAATAAAGAAATAAATAAATTCTTTTTCTACATGCTGCCGCGCGTGATAAAGTGTCGTGAGTGCGTGATAAAGTCAGCACTAAGCCAAGTGGCGAGGTCTATTCTCCTTTTCACTTTTGATAAAGTGCCGTACCTAACTGTTAGCATGGTTTTCTATTAAACCCGTGCAAGCAAAGCAAGCTGAGCGTCCAGCATCCAAATTCCAGCGTTCCAACTTCCAACTCAACTCACAGGCTTCACGGCTGACACACCTCACAGCCCGGCCGGCGGCGGCAGAACCATGCAAGAGAGCCTGCCGTTCCCTGCGATCCGGCTGAGCAAAGGTGCCCTAGCTACTCTCTCTTGGGCAAAGGTGCCTCCTCCTCCTCCTGATTACTCACTCAAGTACTGCTTCTTCCATCTTGTTTGCTGTCAAACACAAAAATCTCGCAAAAAGGCAAAACTAATATTTTTCACATGGGTTCTACTTCTAATATTTTCCCCCATCGGATCATGAAACCTATTAGTATTGTTCATGAGAGCAAGCTCACAAAACCTACTAGTATCGTTCATGACCTACTCATAAGTTTTCTTTCTCTTTGAAAACAAGATATGCAGGCTATAGGTTTGTGTATCGATCGATGCACGCAATGGCCAATCTTGCAGTAAACATAGTACGCACAATGTTTTATTCTCCATTCACCCTTTGCAGGTGACGGGGCCCTTAGTCAAGCGGCAAGGCTCACCCCCATCTTTATGTTACTGTCGCTGCTGCTGATTTCTTGTGGAGTCGGCAGCATTCGCTGCTCCTCGACGACCGTCCATGGTAACATCACGGACATGATCTCGCTGCTAGATTTCAAGCGGGCCATCACCAACGACTCAAGACAAGTTTTTTGTTTCGAGAATTTTTTAAAATCACAAAATTCCAAAGGGAAAAAAAAGTTTTTGGACGTTTTAGACGTTTTAGGGTTTAGGGCTAGGGTTTAGATTTCCAAGTTTAGGGTTAGGTTTTAGGGTTTGAACCTTTAGTTTTACTGTTTAGAATAGAGTTTCAGACGTTTTATGTCCCGGGTTTAGGGGTTTCGAGAATTTTTAAAGTCACAAAATTCCAAAGGAAAAATAGAGTTTTTGGACGTTTTAGACGTTTTAGGGTTCAGGGCTAGGGTTTAGATTTTCAAGTTTAGGGTTAGGTTTTAGGGTTTGAACCCTTAGTGTTTACTATTTAGAATAGAGTTTCGGACGTTTTAAGTCCCGGGTTTAGGGTTTTGAAATGTTTTATTTTTTTTGAATTTTTTCAATTTTTTTGACATTTTTTGGAATTTTTGATTATTTTAAACTTTTTATATTGTTTTGGAATTTTTGATTTTTTTTAGTTTTTGGTGGTTTTTTTGAATTTTTTGAAAATTTTGAGTTTTAAAATTAATAATTGAATTCCGCATAAAGATTCTTATTTTATTACTTATTTTATTTTCACTGAAATTCAATATTATTATTTTGAAATTTTTGTATTATTTTGGATTTTTTGTTTTTTTGGTTTTTGAGAATTTTTGAGTTTTTTTGAAAATTTTGCCTTTTTTTGAAGTTTTTTTGAGTTTTTAAATTAATCATTGTTGTTTATTTTAATAATTGTTTGGAATTCAAAAAATTAAATCATGTGACATCAAGACCTAAGGGTTAATAGGATTGATAGGTTACTATTGTCAGGAAAACAACAAGTGCGGACTTGGAAACTAGGGGCGATAGAACCAGGAAGTTAAGCGTGCTGGGGCTGGAACAGTGAAAGGATGGGTGACCGGCCGGAAAGTTAGACGATTTGGAATGAGTGCTCCATGCTGGAGCAGTGAGGAGGGGTGATTAAAGATTAAATTGTCAAATAATTCAAAGATTTGAAAATCGGAATAAAACTTAAAAACAAATCAAAAAATATTAAAAAAATTTCAAAAAAAATTTCAAAAAAAAATTTCAAAAAAATTCCTTTAGTCCCGGTTGGTGTTACCATTTACCAACCGGGACTAAAGGTGGAGCCTTTAGTCCCGGTTGGTAACACCAACCGGGACTAAAGGTCCTCCATCCCCCGCCCCAGACAGCGGCCACGTGGAGGGCCTTTAGTCCCGGTTCGTAATGCAACCGGGACTAAAGGGGGGGGGGGGCTTTAGTCCCGATCGTTTTGTCCCGGTTCCAGAACCGGGACTAAAGGCCCTCTGGAACCGGGACTGAAGGCCCGTTTTCTACTAGTGCAAATTGTTCTTTCAATAGCGCACCACTGAAGTTATTGAACCCGACGTCCAGTGTTTTCAAATTGCAGAGTGCTCTAACTCCTACAGGTAGAAGGCCAGTCAACATATTTCTAGATGCTCGAAGAACACTGAGACTGGTCATGCTCCCAATCCAAATTGGCAGATTCCTGGTCATATGTGTATCCTGCACTTAAAATTCTTGCAGTGTATTCCATGAGCACTTCGGCAATCGCTCCATGAACTCCCCTATGTTCAATCCTAAGTTGTTGGCGTCAAACCACATCATTGTCAAATTGCACAAATTTTCTAATTTATTTGTCATCAAACCCACGAGATCATTATAACTAAAGTCTATGACTTGAAGGGACGTCATGTTTGCCAAATCACTAGGAATGGACCCTTCCAAGCCGGAATTAGAGAGGTGAAGCTCTTTAAGGCCTGTCAGATTCCAAAACCATGCATGTTTCAGAGAAGCATAGAAGTTGTTATCAGACATATCAAGGACTTCAAGATGTGTGAGGTTGGAATGTGGTATACTATCAGACTAGGTACTATTTAGTCCACACAAGAGCAAGTGAAGCGCCTTAAGAGAAGGAAGCATGGTAACCATTTGAACCCAATCCCTCACAGAACTAAGATCCACACCACTCATGTCAAGATGGCTCAACAAAGAGAGGCGTGGCAACCATGCAAGATCCACTGTGTAAGGCCTATTCCAACCATACCTATAATACAAACCGACATCAAGATATTGTAACTTTGAGAGATTGCCAAGTTGGGAAGGTATTCTCCCACCGAATCATGCCCACGAGAGGTTGAGATACCTTAGGTTCTTGAGAGAAGCCAAGAACACAGGAATGCTTGTGGCGTTGAATTCATTCCCACTCAGATCAAGATACCTCAGATGATGTAAAGTAGCCAAAGAAGAGCTCATCTCGCCTGCCGACAAGCTCAATGATCTGCTCCTATTCGGGTAGCTGTAGTCGTACATGTAGTAGCCCATGTGGTAGCCCATGTCGATGTTGCGGAGGTTGAGCTTGATGAGATGGCTTATTTTGTTGCTGCATCGGACTCCCTTCCATTGGCAACTATCCTCACCCTGCCATGACGAGAGACGGCCAGCAGGGTCCAGGAGGCTTGCCTTGAAGGACAGAAGCGCATCTCGCTCACTATTGATCATAGATTAAAATCGCGGGAGAAACGATTTCGCGGCGGCCTCTCCCAGTAGCTATAGCGCCGCCATAGCGGGCAATTGCGGCAAATAGCGGAATTGTTTTTGGTGGGAGAGATGATTTCTAGAGGGTTTTTCTTATTTTTTTTAACCATTTAGAGGGATATGTGAATGATTTCGCGGCAGCGGCCATAGCGTAGCGGCGAGGCTCCTGGGAAGCTATAGCGCAGCTATCGCGGCTATTTCGCGGGCTATTTTATTCTATGCTATTGATGCAGGCGCCTGATACACATGCTTGGCCATGGGAAGTGGATGCTGCTTGGAAGATCAATAGACAAAGCAGTAGTGCAGCTCCTCGGATGAGAAGCACGAGCTTAGTCATATTGGTCGGAAATGGCAGATGGAAATGAGAATGGACAGAGCACCTTATCTCTATTCCAGTTCCACCACAACTGCAATATGGGAGTATTGGTCTTGCCGTGCATACTTTTCCTATACTCAATTAGCTAATGCTGTAGTGGCTAGACTTTGCCATGATTCAGACAGCATGGCAGACAAGTTGGAGTGGTCTTAAAAGTCTTGTTTCATGATAAGTCATGCTCGCATTACCATGTCACCATTCCTCAAGTTGGTTGATCCTAAAATAAAGAAATAAATAAATTCTTTTTCTACATGCTGCCGCGCGTGATAAAGTGTCGTGAGTGCGTGATAAAGTCAGCACTAAGCCAAGTGGCGAGGTCTATTCTCCTTTTCACTTTTGATAAAGTGCCGTACCTAACTGTTAGCATGGTTTTCTATTAAACCCGTGCAAGCAAAGCAAGCTGAGCGTCCAGCATCCAAATTCCAGCGTTCCAACTTCCAACTCAACTCACAGGCTTCACGGCTGACACACCTCACAGCCCGGCCGGCGGCGGCAGAACCATGCAAGAGAGCCTGCCGTTCCCTGCGATCCGGCTGAGCAAAGGTGCCCTAGCTACTCTCTCTTGGGCAAAGGTGCCTCCTCCTCCTCCTGATTACTCACTCAAGTACTGCTTCTTCCATCTTGTTTGCTGTCAAACACAAAAATCTCGCAAAAAGGCAAAACTAATATTTTTCACATGGGTTCTACTTCTAATATTTTCCCCCATCGGATCATGAAACCTATTAGTATTGTTCATGAGAGCAAGCTCACAAAACCTACTAGTATCGTTCATGACCTACTCATAAGTTTTCTTTCTCTTTGAAAACAAGATATGCAGGCTATAGGCTTGTGTATCGATCGATGCACGCAATGGCCAATCTTGCAGTAAACATAGTACGCACAATGTTTTATTCTCCATTCACCCTTTGCAGGTGACGGGCCCCTTAGTCAAGCGGCAAGGCTCGCCCCCATCTTTATGTTACTGTCGCTGCTGCTGATTTCTTTTGGAGTCGGCAGCATTCGCTGCTCCTCGACGACCGTCCATGGTAACATCACGGACATGATCTCGCTGCTAGATTTCAAGCGGGCCATCACGAACGACTCAAGACAAGCCTTGAGATCTTGGCACGCCAGCGTCCCTCTTTGCAGTTGGGAGGGCGTCCACTGCAGCTCGGGGCGAGTCACTAAGCTGTACCTCGGCGAACGAGGGTTGTCGGGGCCGATATCCCCCTCCCTCGGGAATCTAACGTTCCTTAGGACACTGGACCTGTCCAAAAATGGCTTCACCGGCGAGTTACCTCCTCTCAACCGTCTCCACAGATTGGAATACATTGACTTGGGAAACAACTCACTACAAGGGACCATTCCAAATACTCTCACAAACTGCTCCAAGCTACGGATCCTAGACGTATCTGCCAACTTACTAATGGGTGAAATTCCCCTTGGTATAGGTCGCCTATCCAATCTAAGGAAAGTATGGCTTTCCTCAAATAATCTCACCGGAACAATCCCACCAAGCCTAAAAAACTGCAGTCAGCTTGAAGACATCGTGCTTACTGATAATAAGCTCACGGGGACCATTCCTGATGAGATGGGAATTTTCCCATCTCTTGTTTATTTAGGCCTTGGTGGAAATATGCTATCAGGTGGAATCCCAGAGACCCTGTACAAATACAATCAGTCTTCTCTCCAATATTTATACTTATATTCCAATATGCTTGGGAAAACACTGCCATCCAACTTTGGTGACAACCTCCTGAATCTTAAACATCTCTGTTTGGACAATAACAATTTTGAAGGTCATCTCCCTGCTTCACTAGGCAATATTTCAGAGCTAAGGCTGTTAAACTTGTCGTCCAACAATTTCATTGGTCAAGTTCCAGGTTCTTTTGGTAATCTTGTATTGTTAGAATACCTAATCCTTCAGCGAAACAATTTCTGGGGCTTCCTCCCAATAGAGCTTGGCGGCTTAAAGCAGCTCACCCATCTGGATCTATCTGATAATAATCTGCAAGGTGGTGTGCCATGAAACGGAGTATTTGTTGAAAATAACAATTCCGTCTCACTTGGAGGCAACATGGATTTTTTTTTGGAGGAACACTGGATTTGCTCCCATGTCCCGCCATCTCTCTGAGAGAAGAAACACAGTATGCACTACCCGATTATTGGACTACTCATTACAATACTTGGTTTCACGCCACTCATATTATTTGGCCTATTTTATGCTCACCAAGAAGATGTCAAGAGCAAACCTATCATTCTTTTTTGGGGCTGCTGTGTGTAATTCACGGGGTTGGGACCTTCCAAACATTCACTTTGAGAATAAATGATCCGGCGAGACCGTGGCTCTCAGTGCTCAACAATCAGCAAAACGTGTTAAAAGGGCAGTTTCAAATAAACCATGCTGGCCGATTGCCAACCACTCCCATTGTATTGTTTACAAGCTGAGCTAGGCCACGTCTTGGTCTTGTCATGCTAACTTTTTCCGATGCTAAACTTATTATGGCAAAAAATTATAATGACTTGGACAGTCAAAACAATCCAACAAGCAAAGGAAAATACAGATAGTGCGGAGAGTGTTAGGATTAATTAACATGTGTTGACTATATATGTATAATCCATGTTCTATGTAACAAGCAAAGAAATTAGTGCTTCTATATATATACCTTATACTAATAAAAAGACTTAGTGCTTCTGCCTGTCTGATATGAAATTACTCTTAAAGTTGACACAAATTACCCACCATGCCACCCATAGGTGAGGGAAATGCTTTTCCCTTCACAAGGCGACCGTCACCTTGGGTTCATTTACGTTCAATCCTGCCATGTATCACAAGGACTCACGCAGCCCACTGGTTCGAGCATCTCCCTTCCACCCAGGAGACCCAGGTTTGATTCCCTTCTCCTATTTTTTCTCTTTTTTCACTCTAAATTCAGGTGGGCGTAGGATAAGCGGTCTCGCCCAAGCTTTACTTATCAGATGGGCTGCACACACAATGTTTGCAATTTCGGCCATGTTTAACCTTCTTTTTTCTTTTTTTGACAAATTCAAATGCTTTTTTAAATATTCATATCTTTCGAACTGTAACTCCAAATCTAACATGTTATAAAATACCGCAGAAAAATATGTACATTTCAAATATGCTATTATCCTGCATGTTAATCATTTCTCAAATTACGTGTAGGATGCAACCTTAATCAATATCTTCTTTACATGTGGTATTTTGAAAATGTCTATTGTATATGTTTCCTACCCCATTTAAATTGAGTAGATATGATAGTTTGATGCTTTCACAAAAACTATTATTGGCACCAGAGGGGATGCTGATTCTTACCAACTACCATATACTAAATGTTACAACAGGTACATAAGCATCCTCTTTATTTCGCACAGAGCATAATAACCAACCCCTATTTGATGATGTACACTAAACTGTTGATACGAGCTTTATGTAAACCAGTGGCTTAACATTGATTTCCATATTTTTTGAAACTATGCCCATAAAGATTTTTTTTAAGAATATTTGGCTCCTTACAGATTGATTGTTTTTGGTGAAGTTGTCTAATATGTTTGCAACCAAATTAGGTCTTGACTTGGATTACAGTTGTAAATACATATATCATCAAGACAAAAATAATGCTATTATGCACATGCTATCATTGAGTATTAACATGTACTTTCTTATTTTCATCCTAATTGAATATTTACTGGGCAAGACTGAGGAGTAACGACAATAGAGGCAGAACGAGATAGCTGCAACTAGGTAGATATTTCCATTGTCTAATAGATTGGAAACATCTTGAGTACACTTCAAAAATCGTCCCACCTTTATGTTTTTGTGCAACATCACTTATCATGTTGTTTTTCATGTGGCACCGTGAAATATTTCAAGGGATTTGTTGATGTCGTCGGTGTGTGTATGAGGGATGATTTTTTTTCTCCCGTTGCAACGCATTGGCATGTTTGCTAGTATATATATGAAGAGAATTATGATCAGTAAAGATTACACTATTCCAAAATTATAGAAGCAACAGATTAACAAGGATGAACCATGATTAGTATCAAAGGCAGTAAAGAGAGAGACGAACGACATTCTGATTGTCGGAGAAGGTGAAGAAGCGAAATGCCCATATTGTGCCCTCCTCAGCGTTGAAGGCACGTAAAACTTTATGGTTTATCGCACAACTTGTATACTAAACCGTGTGCAATGGATTTCAGTATCGGACACAGCTTCTTTACTTCAATTCTATGCCCGGTAGAGCACACAATTATCACCACACAATCGTATGCGTTTTCATGACTTATGGCACACGAGTTGCCTTTAAAATACCGTGTCCGAAACTTCGCACACGGTGTGTGTATTACACAGCGTGTGCAATGCTCCCAAACATCGCACATAGTTTGTTTATTTAAATTGTTTGCCAATCAACGCACAAGATTGGAGTAGTTCAATCATGTGCTTTATCATGACTTATCGCAGACACGTTTTTCTACCAAACTGTGTGCGCTCTAAAACACACAGTTTGCTTCTCAAAATCGTGCTTGAATGATCTGCCATCGTACACATTTTGTTTACTGGCACATGGTTTTTATTTTCTAACATTTGCGACGTTGTCTATCGCACATAATTTGGTTCAAGGGTGTGCGATAGGTGTGTCTTAATAACACAATTCTGCACTAGTGATGCCAAATAGCCAATGCTTGTTTTAGGGATGGAGAGGGGGCTGCATGCAACGATTAAGCGGCGTGGGACTCAAAGCGCTTTTACCAAACATGACTGGAAGTGGGACTAATATAATGGAAATCTGAAAAATTGTGATAGGCCCTTTAAACCGAAAGGGAGGGAGTAGCAGCTTGGCATCAGTATTCGGGTACATAACTGACTGCACAATATTTTTTAAGGCTAGTCCCACTGGTCCACCTTGGACTATATCTTAAACATGACACATAAACAAAAATATGATGATGTGGCACCCTATTTACAAGGAAAGAGAGAGTAGCCACATCTTGATCTAGATACAACTCTTAGCACCAAAACCAAGACAGCTCATAGTTTTCCTCACACAAAACACATTAAATGAGAGCTCTTTTAGATACCACAATAAGATACAATCTATTGTGAAGCTATATCCAAGTACATATTTAATGAATACGATATACTCCCTCCATTTTTATTTACTCCGCATATTAGATTTGGTCAAAGTCAAACTTTGTAAACTTTGACAAAGTTTATAGACAAAAATATTAACATATACAATAACAAATCAATACAATTAGATTCATTATTGAATATACTTTCACATCATATAGATTTGTTATTGTAAATGTTTATATATTTTTCCATAAACTTGGTCAAACTTTATGAAGTTTGATTTCAGTCAAATCTAATATGCAAAGTAAATAAAAACGGAGGGAGCATATGCATTGGAAGTGCCCTAAATGGACGTGCCGTGAAGAGACAGTCACTACTGGAATCAGGGAATTTGCCGTCAGCCAGTTCTTTGCCGTCTGCTAGCGGACGGCAAAGAAGGTCTTTGCCGTCCGCTTTCAAAAAACAGACGGCAAAGAACTGGCTGATGGCAAAGATACAGTTTGCCGTCTGCCATTTCTTTGCCGTCGGCCAACAGACGGCAAAGGGCCCAAAGGCAGACGACAAAGAGACCAGCTGGGCCCCACTGAGGCGTGGAGCTGGCTAGGTCAAATGGACGGCCTGGATGCCGTCCGCTTTCTTGTCTTTGCCGTCCGCTAGCGGACGGCAAAGAATTTGCCTAACTAACGGCCGTGCCCCCCGGCCCCACCCCCTCTTTGCCGTCTGCTAGCGGACGGCAAAGAAGTCCGCTAGCAGACGGCAAAGAGGTTTGCCTAACTAACGGCCGTGCACCCCTCGGCCCCACCCCCTCTCTCTCTGTTCCTCTCTCTCTCCCCCCCCCACGACCTCACCCGCCGCCGCTCCTCCCCCGACGATCTCACCCGCCGCCGCCCCTCCCCCGACGACCTCACCCGCCGCCCCTTCCCCGATGACCTCACCCGCCGCCCCTCCCCCGATGACTTCACCCGCCGCCCAGCTCCCCGGCCCCTGCGCCCTCCCCTCCCCCGACGACCTCGGAGCCGCGGCGCCTCCCCGCGACGCCCCACCGCCGGAGCAGGCCGCGGCGCAGCCCCCCTCCCCGCGGCCTTCCTCCCCCTGCGCCGGCCCTCCTCCACCGGCCCTCAAGGTGAGTTTTTCTTCTTTTTTTTCTGTTTTTTTCTGTTTTTTTACTGTTTAGGTTTAGGTTAATTAGTGTTTGGTTTAGGTTAGTGCTAGCTAGGTTTAGGTTTAGATAATTAGAAGAAGAAGAAGAAAGATGAAAAAAAATAAGAAGAAAAGAAGAATAAGTAGAAGAAGAAGAAAAAGGAAAAGAAGAAGAAGAAGAGGAAGAAGAAGAAGAAGAAGAAGAGGAGGAGGAGGAGAAGAAGAAGAAGAAGAAGAAGAAGAAGAAGAAGAAGAGAAAAAGAAGAAGAAGAAGAAGAAGAAGAAGAAGAAGAAGAAGAAGAAGAAGAAGAAGAAGAAGAAAAGGAAGAAAAGGAAGAAGAGGAAGAAGAAGAAAAGGAAAAAGAGAAGAAAAAAAGACCCCGACACCACGACACCCCGACACCCCGACCCGACAGCACGACACCCCGACACGACACCCCGACACCCCGACAGCCCGACACGACACCTCGACACCCCGACACCCCGACACGACACCCTGACACCCCGACACCCCGACACCAAGACACGACACCTCGACACCCCGACCCGACACTCCGACACCACGACACTCTGACACCACGACACCCCGACCCGACACCCCGTCATATATTTGTGAATTATGAGTTAGGTCATATATTTTCTGATTTTGTTATGAAAAACATCATATATATTTGTGTTGATCGGGTGGATTTAAATGTGCAGTTGTTTCGTCGCTGCGAGGGTCTGGTGTTCGACGACCTCCCCGTGCGTTCGACGAGCTCCGCCCCTGCGTTCGTGGGTGAGCACAAATGACATATCCTCCTCCCCCCTTCATTTGCTCTGTTCCGGTCTTCGTGCCGATGAAACTTGCTAGCTATAGGTGTCTTCAATCATCAGTATGCGTGACCACTATGCGTCTCCCGTTCGAAAGGGTTACATCTATAAATATGCATGCATTTGCATATTTATAACCGTGACTCTTTCGAATTGTCCAACGTTATCCATGGACAGCCCGAGTATGTGTAGATTGGGTTCATTTTCCCATATGCTCTGCTCCGGATCCGATGCAGAATTTCGTCAGTGCCTCCCTGTTGTTCTCCGGGTACACATCCTCTCTGCTTATTACCGAGATGTGTATCAGGAGAACAGCGGGGAGGTGCTGCCGAAATTTTGCGTCGGATCCGGAGCAGAGCATGGGAAAACGAACCCAATCTACACATACTCGGGTGGGATTAGGACCTATCTTTACCTATTAGCATCTAGGTTGCATGGACGTAATAAAACTGACAAACTCCATTAACTGATGAATATGGTTTGCTGAATTATGTATATATTTCTTGTGTGTCCAGTAGCTAGGCAAGATGAGTGATCGTGCGTGGATGTACACCGGTCACACTAGTCAGAAAGACATGACCGATGAATGGTTAACAAAAACCAAGGGGTTTGTGAGAGCCGTATTTGCAAATGGCCAGAGAAAAACCTGGTGCCCCTGTGTCCGGTGCGACAACTATCATAAGAGGGCAGAGCTTGAAATGAGTAAACACCTGCAGAAGTGGGGTTTTACGCCTCCTTATACGGGCTGGACATTACATGGTGAGTCTGACCAACGTGCCAGAGCTGAGGTGGGCCGTCGTCGCACCGACGAGCATGGTACCGGGATCGAAGACATGGTGGAAGACTTTGATGATGCTCGGGATTCGGACGATGAGATGGAGGAATCTGCAAAGGCCTTCAATGATATGTTGGAGTCTTCAAAACGTCCTCTCCACGAGCACACTGAGCTTTGTCAGCTGGATGCCATCACACAAGTAATGGATCTGAAGGCTCAATTCAACTTGGGCAGAGAATGCTACGACGCGATGATGACACTATTTGGACGCTTTCTACCCAAAGGCCATGTAATGCCTGCAAACCTGTACCAGTCGGACAAAATCCTCCGTGTACTTAAGATGCCCTATGAGAAGATAGATGCCTGTGAGAATGGATGTGCCTTATTTAGGCTTGAGTATGCAGACTTGAACTATTGTCCCATTTGCAAGTCTTCCAGGTATGTTGTGGTAGACAACGGTATGGGTGAGAAGAGTCAGACAAAAATCCCAGTTAATGTTCTTCGGTATATGCCAATCATACCAAGACTTCAACGTCTTTTCATGGTCGAAGAGACGGCCAGACAGATGACATGGCAGAAATTGGGCAAAAGAACCGAACTAGATGCAGATGGGAATCAGATGTTGGTACACACATCGGACGCTTTTGCGTGGAAGCACTTCGATGCAATACATCATGATAAAGCGGCAGATCCAAGGCATCCTCGAGTCGCCATCAGCACAGATGGGTTCAATGTGTTTGGTATGATGGCAGCCCAATACAGTTGTTGGCCTGTATTTGTCATTCCACTCAATCTCCCCCCTGGACAGATTATGCAAAGAAAGAACATTTTTCTGACGTTGATAATTCCGGGGCCCAACTATCCGGGGAAGAGTATGAATGTGTACATGCAGCCGCTTAAGGATGAATTGCAAGAAGCTTGGGATAATGGAATCAAGACATACGACGCCGCTACAAAAAAAACTTCCTAATGCATGTGTGGTACATGTACTCGATGCATGACTTGCCGGCGTATGCGCTATTCGTTGGCTGGTGTGTGCATGGAAGGTTCCCATGCCCCACATGCAAGGCAGCTCTTGAGTTTCGTTGGCTGGATGCGGGTCGCAAGTATTCTTGCTTTGACTTGCATAGACAGTTCCTGGATCCTCGCCATAAGTTCAGAAAAGACAAGAAGAAATTCATCAAAGGTAGAGTTGTCAAAAACTCTGCACCACCTGCATTGACAGGCCAATAGACCCTGGATCAGTTAAACGCTCTCGAGCCGGATCCAGAGCATCCAGGGTATTTCAAGGGGTATAATTCGGAACACGCCTGGACTCACAAGACATGCTTGTGGGATCTGCCTTACTTCACAGACCTCCTTTGCCCACACAACATCGACATGATGCACACTGAAAAGAATGTCGCTGAGGCCCTCTTTGGTACATTGTTCGGCATAGAGGGGAAGTCAAAGGATAATCCTAAGGCTAGAGTCAATCAGGAGGCTCTATGTGATAGACCGTTACAAAACATGCGACAACCGAAAGGAAAGCAGAACTGGACGAAGCCAAAGGCATGGTTCAATCTTGGAAGGCCAGATATGGGGGAAATTATCCTGTGGGTGAAAAAGGAGTTGATGTTCCCCGATGGGTATGCAGCGAATCTAAAGAGGGGAGCGAGTCTTGAAAAATTGAAAATATTTGGTCTCAAGAGTCATGATTGGCACATATGGCTTGAGCGGGTAATGCCGGTGATGTTGCGTGGCTTTATCCCTGAGGATGAATGGCTAGTACTGGCAGAGCTGAGCTATTTCTTCCGTGTTCTTTGTGCGAAAGAACTATCGCCTGGCTTGCAAGATGAAATGGAAGAGTTGGCGCCGGAGTTGATCTGCAGGTTAGAGAAGATCTTCCTACCGGGCTTCTTTAATCCAATGCAGCATTTGATTTTGCATCTCCTGACCGAGGCATGATTGGGGGGCCCGTGCAGAATCGTTGGTGCTACGCAACTAAGAGGATGCAGAAGACGCTTCGAGCAAAATGTAAAAATAAACGTAGAATTGAAGCATCGATGGCCGAGGCATTCATTACTAAGGAGGCGGGAAACTTCGTGACAGCACACTACGAAGCCAAAAATCGTCATTTGCATAATCCGAAGCCTCGGTACAATGCTGGCGACCCTAAAAAGGGTGGATCCAACCTCAGCCTATTCAAAGGGAAGCTCGCACCAGCCGGTGCTTCTAATTCCTTATCGTTGGATGTCGAAGAATGGCGGACCATTTCGTTGTATATCTTCAACAACCTATCAGAAGTGCAGCCGTACATCGAGTAAGTTCTCGGTACATTGTTTCGCAACTTCTAATTCCATTGAACTGCTCTTATTCCCGGATATTTGATACAGTCGATACATCGCCAAATTCTCGTATGGAGCGGTGATCCAAAAGGATTCCGTCGAAGAGTATGAGCTTCTGGCAAAGCATGGAGGCGGCTATCCCGGTTTCATCTCTTGGTTCAAACAAACGGTAATTTCCATTAGACCATTTCATTTCTTCTTCTAAATTGCGGCTAATGCAACAATCCTTTCGTATTAAACTTGTAGGCTAATTCAGAGTCTATGGACGCCGAATTGAGACAAGTCGCTAATGGTTTTTACTATAAGGTCCGTTCATTTGACAAATACGACATCAACGGGTATCGCTTTCGTACCTATGGCAAAGAGCTATCTATGGCCGACCGAAAGTCTACAAATTGTTGTGTCTCTGCTATCGGCGAAGGAGATACCGAGTATTATGGAAGAGTTGACTAAAATTACAGTATGACATAAGGATTTGCAAAGTACACATGGGTCTGAATATTGCAGACCCATTGACTAAAATTCTCTCTCACGAGCAAAACATGATCACACCTTAGAACTCTTTGAGTGTTAATCACATGGTGATGTGAACTAGATTATTGACTCTAGTGAACTCTTGGGTGTTAATCACATGGCGATGTGAACTAGATTATTGACTCTAGTGCAAGTGGGAGACTGATGGAAATATGCCCTAGATGCAATAATAAAGTTGTTATTATTTTATATTTCCTTGTTCATGATAAAGGTTTATTATTCATGCTAGAATTGTATTGACCGGAAACTTAAATACATGTGTGAATACATAAACAAATACCGTGTCCCTAGTGAGCCTCTACTAGACTAGCTCGTTGATCAAAGATGGTTAAGGTTTCCTAACCATAGACATGAGTTGTCATTTGATAACGGGATCACATCATTAGGAGAATGATGTGATGGACAAGACCCATCTGTTAGCTTAGCATATGATCGTTCTGTTTATTGCTACTGCTTTCTTGAATGTCAAATACATGTTCCTCCGACCATGAGATCATGCAACTCCCGGATACCGGAGGAATACCTTGTGTGCTATCAAACGTCACAACGTAACTGGGTGATCATAAAGATGCTCTACAGGTATCTCCGAAGGTGTCTGTTGAGTTGGCATGGATCGAGACTGGGATTTGTCACTCCGTGTTTCGGAGAGGTATCTCTGGGCCCTCTCGGTAATGCACATCATAAGAAGCTTGCAAGCAAAGTGACTAAGGAGTTAGTTACGTGATGATGTATTACGGAACGAGTAAAGAGACTTGCCGGTAACGAGATTGAACTAGGTATGGAGATACCGACGATCGAATCTCGGGCAAGTAACATACCGACGGACAAAGGGAATTACGTATGTTGTCATTGCGGTTCGACCGATAAGATCTTCGTGAAATATGTAGGAACCAATATGAGCATCCAGGTTCCGCTATTGGTTATTGACCGGAGAGGCGTCTCAGTCATGTCTACAGCATTCCCGAACCCGTTGGGTCCGCACGCTTAACGTTCGTTGACGATATAGTGTTATATGAGTTATGTGAATTGGTAACCAAATATTGTTCGGAGTCTCGGATGAGATCCCGGACGTCACGAGGAGTCTCGGAATGGTCGAGAGGTAAAGATTTATATATGGGAAGTCATATTTTGGGTTCTGGAAAAAGGTGCAGTTTTTTCGGTATTGTACCGGGAAGCTTCCAGAAGGTTCCGGAGGATTCCGGTGGGGTCCGGAAGTCCACAAGTGGGTCCACCACGTCCCAAGGGCTGGCATGGGCTAAGGGGAGGCGCCCTGGCCTTATTGGGCCAGGCGCACCAAGTCCTCAAAAGCCCACGCAGCTAGGGAAGGAAAAAGGGAGAGTCCTAGTAGGAATAGGATTGGACTTTGGAGTCCAAGTCCACGTGTGTACTATTCACATGGTACTGTTCGCGTGGTACTATTCACGTGGCACTATTCCTTCTACTCCAAGCCCCTACACATATATAAATAGAGGAAAGGGGGCGCCCCAAACAAGACACAACATTGTCTTAGCCGTGTGCGGCGCCCCCCTCCACAGTTCCGTCCCTCGGTCATATTTTCGCAGTGCTTGGGCGAAGCCCTGCGGAGATAGCATCACCATCACCGTCACCACGCCGTCGTGCTTCCGGAACTCATCCACTACCTCGTCGTCTTGCTGGATCAAGAAGTCGAGGACGTCACCGAGCTGAACGTGTGCTGAACGCGGAGGTGCCGTACGTTCGGTACTCGGTCGGTTGGATCGTGAAGTTGTTCGACGACATCAACCGCGTTGTTCTAACGCTTCCGCTTACGGTCTACGAGGGTACGTAGACACACTCCCCCTCTCGTAGCTATGCATCTCCATGGATAGATCTTGCGTGTGCGTAGAATTTTTTTTTGTTTTCCATGCAACGTTCCCCAACACTATTCTATGGTGCAAACCCACCGAACGTCGTAGTTTTCAAATGTTTTTTGTTCCAGCCGAAGGAGACTAGAAGGACTCATGAACATATAGGGCTAGTCGAAATCAAACAAAGCACCCATTTGGATGTTCCCGATGTCTATATTACGGCTCAACAGGCAACCCAAGTTTTCTATCTACCGTGGGCCTGTCAAAGTGATCCAAATCTCAATGGTTGGGATGTCGTTTATGAAGTGCCGCCACATGTTAGACCACCTCCCCCCAATGAAGAGGATTATGAACCTCACATTAACCCAGACACATATGAAGGAGAATTCTTCCAAGAAACACATCTTTCCAAAAAACGTTTCAAGAACCGCTCTACTTCACCCCAGAACATTGAAGTAGACAGCGACAGTGAATCCGACTTCACCCCTGAGCCGGAACAAGAAGAGCCGGAACAAGAAGAGGTTACTGCTGCGGATGACCTGTCAATGCTTGACCAATTACGTAAAGGAGGCCTTCCACATGTTGATGCATTTATTGATGATGATGATGAGCACGTCATTACTGATAGTGATGATGATGATGCATTTATTGACCCCAGAGCATATATAGACGATGAAGATTAATATTAGTTCATGTCAGGTATTCAATTATTATTATGTACATATATATTATTAATTAGTTCATGTTAGGTATTCCATTTTTTATTATGTTCATGATGATGATACACTTAAATTATATACATATTATTATTCATGTCAGGTATTCAATTTTTTTATGTTGTACTAATTTCGTTTACTCTTTGTCATTGCAGGTGTTGACAGATGGTGGGCGCGGGTCCAGAGCGCTCCGAGGCTTCTTCCTCGGCGCGTGGTGGGAGGGGTGCTTCCATTCCACCCCAGCACCTCTGGAGAGCGCTGCATCTCAGTATGCAGACACCACTAGCGGACGCTTCTTCTTCGGCCGGGAGAGGTTGGGGAAAGAAGAGGGGTACTAGAGGTGGCCGTGGCGGCGGGAGAGGTAGGAAGGCTGCTACGCCTTCCTCGCCGCCACCCCCAGCTGATTCACCTAACCACAGGACTGCTCCGTCTGAGGTGGACCCGTCTCGGACTCCGGTCCACGAGCCTCAGGCCGACGAGCCTCGGGCCGACGAGCCTCGGGTCGCCGAGCCTTCGCCCCACGAGACTCCGGTCCACGAGCCTCGGACCGCCGAGCCTTCGCCCCACGAGACTCCGGTCCCAGAGGCTTCATCCCACGAGACTCCGGAGCAGAGCACGGATCAGGCTACGTCGCAGTCGACCCGATGGGGGGACTGGCCGCCGGAGGTGAGTGGCCATGCTGATGGTGGCGAGGATCGCTTTTCGGATGATAGCTATAGCGAGGGCGAGCTGGTTGAGGGGGGCAACGTCTACCAGCATGGTGGTACAAAGCTCCCGCCCGTGCCGGCGACCCGCGAGCAGAGGTGGTTGATTGCGCCTAATGGGGAGAAGTAAGTGCATTTACTCTTTTTTAACCTTTTGCCTTCACGTTTCTTCAAAATCTAATGCGTTGGCCTTGTCATACTGCAGGGGTTGGATACACGGCCCTGGTATCCGCAAGCCCAACTTCGTCCTTGGTGTGCTTTACCGGCAGAACTTCCCGGGGTGGGTCACGTTGCCCGGTGAGGGTCAGGTTCGACAGCTCGGACTGAGCTGGGAGCTATACTTGGCTGCCCCGGCCCCGCCGCAGGAGAGGATCGACGGTGTCTTGTGCCGCACGAGGGCCGAGATGGTGATCCAGACGTTTTGGGTAATTTCTCCTTTACAGAATTAAAAATCAACAATACCGAGTTATTGTACTAATCAGTGTTGTCTTGTTTGATTGCAGACCTTCTACAGGTGTCTTGAGGGAGAGGAGGAGGCCGCGGCTATGGTTATCGAAGCCGAGTGCAGGCGCCTACTTCAGAACTTACGGCACGAGGCTCGGGTGCAGGCTGTTCGAGACTACTACGCCTCGACTGGTATTAAGAGGTCCAAGACGAAGTGCCGCGGCAAGTTTCTGAGTAAGGAAAAGTACATGAAGGTAAATACCTATTCTTAAGGCCTTGTACTTAGTTTCCTTGATTTGATTCGTAGGCGTAGCGCTGAAATTTCTCTTGACTAACTTAGGTGCCCCCGAGATGGTGTGCGGATAGGATGGACTGTTGGGAGGCGTTGGTGGATGAGTGGTGCTCTCCCCAATGGCTAGCCGTCCACAACAATGCCAAGGAGCGGCGTACCAAAATGGTTGGTGTGCCACACCATCAAGGGAGCGTCAACCTATATGAGTTCGGGAATAACTGGGTATGTGGTTTGCTTCATGATTCATGCAATTTCATTCTTCATGCTAGCTTGAGCCCTTAACTAATACTTTGTTTCTCTCTTTTAGGCGCGACACAACAAGACGGAGGTGCCAGAGGTGTTAGACCTCTATGGCATGGCCCATACTGCAAAGTACAAGAAGGCCAAGGCATTCTCTGAGTCTGACCTTGATCATCCAGAGAGCTTCACCAACATCTCCTCCCACAACAAGCTCGTGAGGTACAGAGACGAGGGGAAGGCGAGGAAAGGGGAGGACTTTAACCCGAGCCGGCAACCTCTTGATCCAGAGCTGGTGATGATATCTGGTGGCGGGAGGCCCCATGGCTAGATAGCCATTGGGGATGGACTGATACGTTGTCCTAGCAGTCTCTCGGAGATCAAGAAGCGCCAGACGAGCTCCGATCCTGAGATAAGGCCTCGTCCACGGCCAATGGAGCTCCAAATCGAGGTTAGTTATACGGACTCAGATTCCTTTCCTCCATTACATTGTGTGTGTGGCCGTCGATGATTACAATGCTAATGAGGAGTGGTGTTGTAGGCTGCTCTTGAGAAAGAGAGAGCGAAGACCCAGGAGCTTCTGGCGGAGGCAAAGAGGCAGGCGGCGGAGAGGGAGAGGGAGTTGGATGAGAGGACTGCTACGCCGTTGGAGGAGGAGAGGAACCGGAACGACGCGTCTCACCGGGCCTTATACGAGCTCTTCGTGGTAAGTTTCTTCTGCATATTAGCCAAATCATGCACGTAATGTTCGTTTCATTACTAACTAATATGACTGACTCGTGAAAACCAAATGTGCAGACCATGTGCCAGAGCAACGGTCAGACCCCTCCGCCGATGTCAGTCATTGCTCCGGGAGTTACGGTGAGTTTCATTTGAATGGTCATTAGTTACTAGTCTTCACATTTGAGTTGCATCATGCTAACGAGACATTGCAAATGATCTTTGGTGCAGCGTAACTCCCGACAAGCATCGACCGATCCTTCTGCGTCTGCCACTGGCGCGACCGGTCCTTCACCTCCGTGATGACGGTACGTTTTCCCTAGTGTTTTGCTTAACAAATGCATACTTAGCTTAAGAAATGACCTATTTAGCTCCAAAATGTCATATAGTTAGCTTATTTTCCTCGAAAATGACATAATAACCTTACTTAGCTCCAAAATGACCTATTTTACCTAGGCTAGCTCAATAATGACCTGTACTTAGCTTAATTAGTTCATTTATTACATAATTAGCTTACTTAGGTCAAAAATGGCATAATAACCTTGGTTTAGCTCCAAAATGTCATATACTTAGCTTATTTTCCTCGAAAATGACATAATAACCTTACTTAGCTCCAAAATGACCTATTTTACCTAGGATAGCTCTAAAATGACCTACACTTAGCATTTTTTCCTCAAAAATGACCTATACTTAGCTTAGCTAGTTCATTTATGACATAATTAGCTTACTTAGGTCAAAAATGGCATAATAACCTTGGTTTAGCTCCAAAATGTCATATACTTAGCTTATTTTCCTCGAAAATGACATAATAACCTTACTTAGCTTCAAAATGACCTATTTTACCTAGGTTAGCTCTCAAATGACCTATACTTAGCTTAGCTAGTTCATTTATGACATAATTAGCTTACTTAGGTAAAAATGGCATAATAACCTTGGTTTAGCTCCAAAATGTCATATACTTAGCTTATTTTCCTCGAAAATGACATAATAACCTTACTTAGCTCCAAAATGACCTATTTTACCTAGGATAGCTCTAAAATGACCTATACTTAGCATTTTTTCCTCCAAAATGACTTAATATGCTTAGTTAGCTAAAAAATGGCATAACTACCTAAGATAGCTCAATAATGACCTATACTTAGCTTAGCTAGTTCATTTATGACATAATTAGCTTACTTACGTAAAAAATTGCATAATAACCTTGGTTTAGCTCCAAAATGACCTATTTACCTAGGTTAGTTCTAAAATGACCTACACTTAGCATTTTTTCCTTCAAAATATATTAATATGCTTAGTTAGCTCAAAATGGCATAATTACCTAGGTTAGCTCAATAATGACCTATACTTAGCTTATTTAGTTCATTTATGACATACTTAGCATACTTAGGTCAAAAATGGCATAATAACCTTGGTTACCTCCAAAATGTCATATACTTAGCTTATTTTCCTCGAAAATGACATAATAACCTTACTTAGCTCCAAAATGACCTATTTACCTAGGTTAGCTCTAAAATGACACAAGTAAGCAATAAGAAGAAGAAGAGGAGAAAAAGAAAGAGAAGAAAAATTCTTCTTCTTCTTCTTCTTCTTCTTCTTCTTCTTCTTCTTCTAGTCTTCTTCTTCTTCTTCTTCTTCTTCTTCTAGTCTTCTTCTTCTAACTTTCTTCTTTCCCATTTTGCAGATTTGCTTCAAATCACGGAAGCTTGCGTTGATGGAGTCTACTCTTCTCCTTGTCCTTCCTTTTTGTTTTGATTTTGTAGGATGAACAATGTGAAACTTGCTACCTATATATGTATGTATGGATGAAACCATTGTATATGGACTTTTTGCTTAATTGTTGGATATGTTGGCTATATATATGTTGGATATGGACTTTTGATTTGGTATATATATGTGTTGGATGATCATATCCATATGGCAGGGATATGTATGCTTGTTGAAAGTATTTTCAAATGAAATTGATTGAATTTAAGAAAAAACAGAATTAACAGGGGCAATACAGGCACTTTGCCGTCTGCCAGCGGACGGCAAAGCTGCCACGTGGCAGCTACCTGTGCAACCTGGGGGGCACCTGGGCTGGCCTATTTGGGCACTTTGTTGTCTGCCAGCAGACGGCAAAGGCTGGTGTGCTTTGCCGTCTGCTGGCAGACGACAAAGGGCATGCATTTGCCCCAGCTGACGCCTGACGTCAGCTGACGTCAGCTGGCAGACGGCAAAGAACTTTGCTCCTTTGCCGTCTGCTGGCAGACGGCAAAGTACGCCGTTAGCCACCTAACGGGCCTAACCATATCCCTCTGCCGTCCAAGGGATTTGCCGTCTGCTTGCTTAGTATGGCTGACGGCAAACTTCTTTGCCGTCCGCTTTATTTAAGCAGACGGCAAAGCAGCCCTCTGCCGTAGTTCATTCAGCTGGACGTTGGGCCGTTTGCTGGCTGACGGCATGCAAAGGGCTTTGCCGTCCGCCAGACATTCCTTTGCCGTCTGCCATGGTAGACGGCAAAGTGCCTGATTCCTTTAGTGAGTAGTACCATGCATGCAGTTGCATTAATTATGAAGAGAGACCGCACTATTTTTTACATGTAGGATTAGAAGGGCAGCAATGGTAATGAGCTCTCCGCCATTGGCAAGCTGCTTTGCGTGAGAGTATGCAGGGCATCCGTTGCCCACGTAGCACAGCATCTCGGCCCACACTTCCATGATTAGCTCCAGCTTCGCACCAACAGTCGAGCCAGCTATATCCTCGCCGATGAGCTTTTGGCTAAGCACAGCTCCTACCGGCGTTTGCCTTGCCCCATTACGCGGTTGTGGCTGCAATGGCGTAGTCCCGTAGTCCTGTACTCTTCCGACAAGCCCCTTGGCATCACGGTACTCCAGAGCAGTGACCCAGTAGCACAGCTCAACATACACATTGCGTCTGGCAGGAGGCGGCAGCATGTCGGGGCGTGCCGCGAGGAGGAAAAGCATGTAGTTTGAGAGTGCCTCGGCCGCCTTGGCAAGATCATCCTGCTGATCTATGCCGTTAACGCTGTCCTTGGCTTGCTCCTCCTTGTACCAACGAAGGTAGACGTCAGTGGCGATGTGCCAGGCAAGGATGCTCTCTTCCAAGCTCCAGCCAAAGCCATCGTACAGTTCCCATCTCTTGAGCGCCTCCATGCCCTGTGGGCAAATGATGCCATGATCCGGTGCCCAGCCCTTGGCTTGCTTCACAACCAGCTGCTCGACGAACGGCGAGACGGGGATGGAACATGAGTAAGTTAGCACGTTCCAAGGGTCCTCGAGTCCCATCCATCTCGCGATCATGCTGCGTTTGCTCAACTTGCTGCGAGCGCCCATCTGAATCAAGTTGTGTTGCCCCATGGAGCGCGACCAGCTACACCTTCTTGTCCAATCTTCTGCATGGACGAGCCGTCTGAGAGACGCTCCTATATCCATAAGCCGTGTGGCCCAGGAAACAAAAAGCATCAACCCATATGTTGTCCAGCTCGAGAAGACGACCCTCAACAGCGAGATTATCTCCAAGACGACAGCACCAACTAACAGGGCATAGGTGACACCCACATCTACTCTGCTGTAGCTACCCTTATGGTGCGCCTGATGATGAAACAAAAACAATGCAGCAACTGTGGCCGGTGGCGAGAAAATACGGATGCAGAGGCCATACCAAGTTCCCATGGTCTTTGCCTTGGTGTAGAGGACGTCGTGCATCAGGGAGAGCTGTATCTCGACCACCTTGTAGACTTGCTCCAACCCCCCGATCCAGTCCCCCCAAGCACAATATTCGTCGTTGATGAACAAATATTGTGTAGTTGGTGAAGCTAGCGGCCCCTTGAGCAGATCCATGGGAAAATCCAAAAATGTTAGGGCCTCCTTATCATGTGGACTAGTAACCGAACGAGGCGCACGAGAGTAAGTATTGCTCAACCTTCCAAACAGCATGTAGTTACTACCCGACGGGGTACTACTAGCGAAAATGTTTTATTGAACCATGGTTCAGCCGAACCTACGCTTGACACCATTGATTTCTAGACATTGTTCATGTGGATTGGTGCATGTTTGATTAAAAAATGCATGGCAGGAGATGTTTTGCATGTTAAATAATGCATGGCATGAAGTGTTGGATGGAATTGACATGCATGACGCGAATCCACATGTAGGAGGATGTTAAATCGTATGGCGTAGAGCATAGGTTCGGCTGAACCATGGTTCTAAATCACGCCTCTCGTACTACTAGCGCATCTGAGTGCCCACACCCTCTCTCCGTACTTGAGAATGCCAACCACAAACACCAGGATGGTGGCTGGCCGGAGGCTGCTCAGGATGGAAGACTAAGCAGCTCCTGCCACCTGCACGACCAAGGTCTGCAGGTGGCGCAACCACAGCCGGTTATCCTCGATGGCATAGGCGGTGATGTTGTCCTGCCCGCCGAGGTGCAGCAGCAGCAATGGCGCCCAGAACGGCACCAGCTCATGCTCTGGCGATCTTCTTGTCACCGCCATGTGGCCCAGGACGTATATCGCCGCTGAGTCAGCCAGCAGGTACGCTGACCAGAGGATGAACCTTAGCACACCAGAGTCCACGTGCCGGCGGAACTCTGCCAGGATGAGGAGCGTCAACTGAAGTGTGAAGCTGAGCAGCACCAGCACTTGGATACCCCATTCTTCCCATAAATGAACCACTTGCTCTGCTCCTGTCATCGCATTCTCCTCCTAGAATACTTCACATCAGCACATGCATGTAAAAAAAAGGTCCTATCCTTCTCAAAGCATCATTTACTGAATATATTTAATTATTTTCCAAGTAGCAAACAAGTTATTCATTCATAGTATCCGGATGAATTATGTGCTATGGTGGCTGTGAAGTAAGTTTCTTTTGAGGGTTATGTACTTTCTCTAAAGTAGAACTAACGACCTAAATATCATCATAACTTAATTTCCATTCAGAAGCGTATAGAGCATATAATAATGTGTGCATGATCTAACATAACTTGAATGTGTCCATGTGCATATAATAAAGTATTTATTCATCATAACTTGAATGTGTGTGTGTGCATATAATAATGTGAGAGCTAGCGATGTAAAACGTAAGTACAGAGCAACTTACATATATATAGGATAACTAGCGGAGAACAGGAAAATTGATCGTTGATCCACCACGGCCGCCTTGTGGATGTATTGGGCGATGAATGGGAGAACTGCAACGGTGCTCACAGTGGAGCAGAAGAGACATATATAGGAGAAGACATAGGAGCTTGATCAGCGGCCCGGTTCTAGCCAACCTGTCCTGATTTTTGTACATTAATTATTCTTCCTCCCACCTTTCATCTTTTTTCCTTTTCTTTTGTTAATGGAATCTTTCCTTTATTTCCTTTCAGTCTAATAACCTTTTTCTACTCTACTCCCTCCATTCCGAATTATATGTCACTTTAGGTTTGTCCTAAATTAAACTTCACAAACTTTGACTGGAGTTTTTGAGAACATCTATAATACAAAATAAATGCACTATCAAGACATATTTCATGGTGAATTTAACGCAGCTAATTTGATGTAATAGATGTTGGTGCCTTTTTCTGTAAGCATGGTCAAAGTTAGAGAAGTTTCACTTGGGACAAAACTAAAGTGATGTATAATACAGACAGAGCATTACATTATCTGTCTCTGATACAACCCCCCCCCCCCCCCCCCCCCCCCCCTTTTTTTTTTTACAAAGGTGTGCACACCCGGCAAGCGCAAAGGGTGTTCCATGTGCATCCCGTGCCTTTTTCCTTTTCCAGATGTTCGTATTGCTCAGTAATCTATGAGGAAGGAGGAGACGTGGATCCTTGTCAAGGTATCTGATACCCTGCACACCAAACAAGCAAAGGGTGTTCAATCCGATCCCACGCACCTGATGAAATCGCAGGCAGCTTTAAGAAACAATACTTCTCAGCTCTGTAAGTGTCCATGGACCGAATGATGACCAGCCGGATGGATGGTTTGGGTGGCGCCCCAGAATGGCACAGCCCCCTGGATCAAGTCTTAACAGTCATCGCACTACTATAGAAAGCAGCAGCATCCGCAACACTTCGGCACAAGTAATGTGTACTGATTACATAAACTTCACAATTATATATAGCATATGGCATTTCATCTCAGCTGAAATTGACAGGGTAGCAAATCAACAATAGGCCTACGTTTGCAGTGCCAGAGAGGAAAATTATTGGTTTAACGTTGAATCATCACTGATGGGGCAGAAAACATACAACTCATTTACGCATATTCAGAGGCAATTCAAACACTTAACAAATCAAACAATGCTATTTATTGCTGTTTAAGAACATTTGCAACTACATGAACAGAAAAGACTTCTAGGATTGTCATTTCTTGAAACAGGCTTTCCCCTCGCTTTATAGATAATGGCGGAAAACGAGTTTGTCAAGGTTGCTAATAAGCATAGAGACATTGCTTTTCTTTTTTCTATATACCGCCGGTGTGTTTAGCCCATCCATTTAGAAATTGTCGTGAGGCACGAATCATATGGTTCCATCTCTGGATGTGCAGAC
Source organism: Elymus sibiricus (assembly GCA_039707655.1). Taxonomy (NCBI): domain Eukaryota; kingdom Viridiplantae; phylum Streptophyta; class Magnoliopsida; order Poales; family Poaceae; genus Elymus; species Elymus sibiricus. The sequence goes on along the minus strand of CM077674.1, from coordinate 380,922,723 downwards.
GACCAACAGCGGGTCTTTCTCATACAGACTTCACGAGATCCGCAAAGCCCTCGCGTCGTAGCCACCCCAATTCAAATTTGAATAGGTAGCATGCAACCGAGATATTTGCAGAATTTGTGTCCAGAATGATTGGGGCCTGGTCCAAAAGTGTCTCATTACGCTTGAGAGCGCGTACAAATCACCAAAGGGAATTTTATTTCCCACTCGGTATCCATCAGCATGAGGTTGTGTTTTTCATATGTTGGCACTAGAGGGTTATTGGCCCAAGTGAACTAGTGACTGGACAACAGGTCATCGACAACAACGTTGAACAAGAACAACCAATGTGTGTCACAACAGACATTGTTTTTCTCTTGCTTGTACCACTACTAGACTCGACCTATTTGCTGAGTGATGTGTTGATAACACTCGGCAAAGGGACAAAAACACTCGGCGAGAGCCTGGTTGGCAAAGACAATTTTGCCGAGCGTCTTTCCATGGACACTAGGCAAAGGGGTACTTTACCGAGTGGCTGATCAAATGCACTCGGCACAAAGCTCACTCAGCCAAAACAAAAAGTCAATAGACGACACGGCGACGGAAACAATGGTGCCACGTGTTCACACTTTATTGAGTGTCATGTACAGGGCACTCGGCAAAGCTTGGAGCAGCCCAGCATGCCACGTGTCAAGTCTTTGTCGAGTGCACTGCACCTTACACTCAACATCTCTTTGTTGAGTGCACTGCACCTTACAGTCGGCTTCTCATTGCCGAGTGCTTTGGCCGTGGCACTCAGCCACGTGTCCACTTTGCCGAGTGTTTTTGAGCATGGATGGACCCATGGAGTCAAGGAGAAAGGAGTGGCTCCCTCCAGCGAGAGGCTTACCTGCACCTATGTCGACTTGCTTCCAGGTGTAGAGAGCTTGTTATACCTGCCGCTGCTCACCCGTTTCCTCAACAACGCCTCTGCCTTAACCTCTTGCCATTGCAGAAGCACCATACGTCAGATCTTTAGGCAATGATGCCGAGCCACGAAAGCCGCCACTTCCTGATGAAAGGGAACAGAGGATGCTCCGCCTCGGTGTCACTATCTCATCTGGCCGCCTCCCCCATTTCGCATGCCGCGGCCACTCTGAAATATAATAAGGGCTGAATCACGTAAGTATATAAGAAAATATGTTTATCTATAGCACATAGCATCAATAGAAACAGATCCAAATTTTGCTTGCTCTGTTGATATTTACAAATCTACCACATCTATATGATCTATTATTATAATCAATTCATCAAGCACTTCATGGGATCAGATCAGAAGTTAATATATAGTTCAATCTATCCAGAAATTAATCAAACACATGACTCCTAATAATCAAATCATGCATACATCATGTACACATTACAATAGAAAAAAGATGAGACAAGAAGGTAGCAAATCTATAAAAATATGAGAGGAGAATTAGTGTGAGGAAAACTAGAAGTGCCACTGAAGCTTCTTGATTTTAACAAGCATGGTGCAGATAAAGTTCCTTGCCAGAATGTGAAGCATGGTTGCATCATAAAGGGGAGGGAATACATAGCTGACGCATTGGATTATTTGCAATGCATAGGACTCTGAAGATGTTACCTAGGAAAAGGACCAACGGAGCACCCTATGCTCGAGAACGGGTAGAGGGGAATTTGGAAGAACAGGTCACTGATGCTGCCTCCTGGAGGGGAGGGACAGAGACACATGCGCTTCACCTCATCGCGCGCTCGCAGATCAGTTTGGTATTCTGCCAGGATCCACGGCATATATGATAGACGAGAGGAGGGGAATTCCTGGACCGAACCTGTAGGAGTGTAGGGTGAGGTGGGCGTCGAAGCGGGAGTGGACCGAGGCGCGGTCGTCGAGGCCCCATCCGCACACCACCCGCGACGCACGCCTGCGGACCGAACTGTCCCCGGCCGCAGATCTGGACTGGACTGGACGGCGGCGGAGAGGTGAGCTGGTTCGGGGCTGAGGCACGAGGAGCTGATCGAGGTGTTGGTGTTGGTTTGATCTATAGATTTTGGGAGCGCCTGCTTGGTTCGCTGATTCGAGGATCTGTCCATGTCCAGAATGACCGAATCTCGAGCGGTCTGTTGATCCTGGATGGTGTTCTTGCTGAAACAGAGACCCTTACCTTATACTCCCTCCGTCCTATAATATAAGACGTTTTTGCAAGCTAACATAGCTTGCAAAAATGTCTTATATTGTGGGACGGAGGGAGTATCTGCTTTGCTGGTTTGTTTGCGGAACACAGAGCGCCTGCTTTCAGCATTGTTTTGCTTCCACGTGAAGCTGCCCTCGCATTCTGCAGACTCATGCAATTTGAATGTTTTAACTGTGTGAGCACCGCATGAGACCAAAGACCCGAAATGTCTCCTGGAGTTCATCCAGAGTTTCCCCTGGAAACAAAATTTACATGCTGTTTTTTATATTAACAGCTCAAGATTTCCCCTGAAAACAAGGTTAATAGCTGAAGATATACAGACGTTTGTGTTGACCATATTTGTATAGGTTCATATACCACAAGCTAATAGGTTTGGATTGAATAGGTTCATATACCACAAGCTAAGATCTTGGGAAGCTAGAGGGTGACGTACCTATTCTGTTTTGTGTGATCAGGCTTGGCATCATACACAACATGAACTTTTGTGGCACTGGGTGCAGTAATCAATCTTTTTTTACCTTATTATTACTACTTTGCAAGCGTAGAGATTCAGAATCCCCTGTCTAGATGACTCCTAAAAGCGGAGCATCTCTCTGCCGAGTTAATTTGGGACTGAGGCCCGAGGAGCGGATTCGAGGCGTTGGTGTTCGTTCGATCTATACACTTTGGGATCACCTTGTGTTTCTTGATTTCTGTCCATGTGCCATGTCAATGTCACCACACTGGCCGAACCTCGAGCACTCTGCTGATCCTGGTGGGTGCTTTGCTGAAACAGAGACCCTTATATCAGATATCTGCTTTTGCTTGTTTGCTTGTGAAACAGGGACCGCCTACTTTCAGCATTCTTTTGCTACCATATGAAGCTGCCCTCACATTTTTCAGTTCGTTTTCTTTTGCAGGCTCTTGCTTTCTTGGATGTTCTAACTGTGTGAATTCGCATGAAACTGAAGACCAAAATGTCTGCTGCAGTTCATCCGATTTCCCCCTGGAAACAAAGTTTAAATTCTGTTTTTATTATATTTAATGGCTGAAGATTACAGATGTTAGTGTTGACTATTGGATGGTACAAAATAATCTGCCATAATATGACCCATGGATACTGAAGGTAACGGGGTTATACTAGAAGGAACCAGGAGATTAGGGACTAGCACAAGCTGAAGGGGAAAAGAAGTGATGCCACACAGGACCCAAAGCAAAGCACCAGGAGCAGATGGTTGTTACTATTTACTGTTGACTATTGTGCTGAAGAGGTTTGGTTCTCCAGGAGCAGATGGTTGTCAAGGAAACAGCCGAGGACGAAAGCCTCCAAACGCGTGTTGCGTCTTTTCGGAGATAAGGAATGATTTGCTTGCTTGATATTGCTTGTGTAGCCGCTTGATATGGCCGGCGGTTACTTCCATGGGATGGATTTTGTTTTTCTCACATGGTATTGCAAGAACCAGATGCGCTCCCCAACATCAAATTTTGCACCACTTCAAAGCATGTATTCTTCATATATTTCGTATGTGTTTGCGAATGTATATTCTTCTGTACCAGTAATAGGTAGCTACATTCGGATTGAATTTCTAGGCTGGATCGATGTGAATTTGTTAATAGAGACGAATTGTATTTGGGATGGAGATCAGCAGGTAGCCATTGAAGCTTGTCTGTTGTTACAAAAAAAAATTGTTTTGAAATGTCTAGGTGTCTGCTAACATAATCTCTGTTGGTGTTCAGAATCCCCTTTCTAGATGACTAGTGAAAGCAGAGCATCTCTCTGCTGAGCTGGTTTGGGACTGAGCCCGAGGAGCTGATTTGAGGTGCTGGTGTTGGTTCGCTAGGTGGTTGTCAATGTCACCAGAATGACTAAATCTCGAGCAACCTGTTCATCCTTGTATCTGCTTCGCTGAAACAGAGACCCTTGCATTATATCTGCTTTGCTTGGTTGCTTGTGAACCAGAGAGCGCCCACTTTCAGCATTGTTTCACATTTCTTTTGCAGACTCGTGCACCTTTGGAGGAGATTGAAGACCAAAATGTCTGCTGCAGTTCATCCGGTTTTCCCCTGGAAAAACAAAGTTTGAATGTTGTTTTTTATATCAATAGCTGAAGATTTCCCCTTGAAACATGTTTAATAGCTGAAGATTACAGACGTTGGTGTTGACAACGCAACGATACAATGCAGTTTGTGACTGCTCACCTTGCGCACCAGCGATTTTTATACTACATACACTTGACGTTCCTATTGCCTTCATTTCCTGGGCGCAAAAATCACCATTGTTCTGACATGAAACGGACTTCATACATAAACAAACACTTCTTTTCTTCTTAATTTCACTTCTGCTTCTTGGACATCATGTAACCACCAACGACGCAGGCACAGGCACAAACGAAGGATTCCAGGGTTACCTGCTCCGAGGACTTGAACTGGTAAGCCTTGAGCATCCCTCCTACACTCACAAACGTACCTCGGCGAGCAAGGTCGAGTCGATACAGTTTGCCTAACCAAAGGAAATGTCAGCTCAAATGGCAGCTTCAAATTAAGATGAATAAGTCTACAATCACTGATGGTGAACAAAGCTTTCTACCTCATTACCTCTTGATATAGTATCTTACAAGCAAGTATGTTCACATATCGGCCAACAGGAACCATTTATTTTTGCTATGCTGATGAATTATTACTCTTTGGGAATAGATGGTACAGAGCAAACTGAACAACACCAAGAAGGCAGAGTGACGTTACAGGGTTGTGCACTTTTCTTCAGCTTAAATAATCCAACAAAACCTATACATACACTTAATTTGCAATAGTACAAACATACACAAATATCAATACAGCACAGTGCAGACGTCCAGCCAAGGCCCCTTTAGAGCTACAAATAGAGACATGGTGCAAACATACAAATAGCATTTAGATCCAAACTCGCTTTCACAGGAGTTTTGTCCATCATGTGAGCCCACCTTACAGCCACTTGCACATAAACCATCTCGTACATCATATCAACAAACTGGAAGAAGGCATCCCTCCATGTTCTCTTCATCAACATGGTGCAGAAAACTGTCCACAGACCCACCACAAATCCAATGCTCATGGCAAGATAAACAGATGGCACATGATCTATATCTTCGAGGTCACTTTGCTCTGCATCATGTGTTGAGCAGTTCCTGCCGACAGGACCTCCACAAAGACCAGGGTTACCGATGTAGATATACATCTGATTGCCAAGAGTTTGTAGCTGTTGTCCGGGTGGTATTGCACCGGACAGATTGTTGTATGACAAGTTCAAGTGGCTCAAATAAGTTAAAGCTGACAAACTTGATGGTATTGCACCAGAAAACTCATTGAAGGATAGGTCAAGTGAGTCCAACTGCCTTAAATCACCAATTTGGTTTGGGATTGCTCCCGTGAGTTGATTATTTGACAAGTTCAAATTGGTAAGCCCAATGAGTAAAGTTATCTCCTCTGGAATCTGTCCAGCCAAACTATTACTTGACAAATCAATAACTACCAGTAGCTGGTAAATTGCAAAGGTGTAGTCACGCTTTTGGTCCTTTGTGATTACTGGGATGCTCTCTTCATAAATGTAATCCCCCGTATCCTGTGACACCACTGTCATCATTGCCTTCAGGTTTGGCAAAGACCATGGTATGCTTCCTGTTATGTTGTTGTGTGCTATATCCAAATAATGAAGACCGTGAAGGGAAGTGAGACTCTTAGGAATATGACCACCGAACATATTTGATCTCACTCTTAATATTTTCAAGTGTGGCATTTTTTGGGGTAACCATTCTGGCAATCCTCCAAATAACCTGTTGTAAGAAAGATCAAGGAACAGTAATCCTGATGACCTTTGAAGAAATTTAGGGAATTCTCTGGTGAAATAATTGTTATTCAAGGCTAAGCTCAGCATGTCATAACCAAATTGATTTGTAGAGTTTGCATCAAATTCCTTCCAGCACTGCCCAATATCTCCTGCTAAATTATTTCCTGATAGGTCCAATTTTTTTCATTCTAGGCAATCGGCATATAGACGATGGGATGGTGCCTGTGAGTTGATTATTTGCAAGAAGCAACTCTTCGAGTAGTGGAGCATTTAGCATTGATGACAATGACCCGGATAAAAAGTTTGAAGATAGGTTCAGTCGTGCTATATTTATAGGAAACTGTGGAACTTGACCTGTAAACATATTGGACCCGAGATGTATATAGCCAGCTAACATGTGTTGTAGATTTGTCAGTAATGAGCCATGCAATTTGTTTCCTGATGCTTGCAAGATTGAAGCTCAGGAAAATGTGACCCAAAACCACTCATGAATAACATCATCCAGATTTGCCTCACCGAGAACAAGAACATCGATGTCGGATTGCCCTTTAAGCCACTCCGGAGAATTGGGCCCAAGTTCGCATGACTGGAATCTTGCGGCCTTCAATCTAAATGGAGGAACCCATTTTTGGTTGATAGACAATATTAAAGAGTTGTAAGACAAGTCCAGATACTCTAAATTCAATAGGCCTGCAAAATGCTCCTCCACGAGCACACTATCTAATTTATTATGGCTCAGATCCAGATGCTTTAAATTACCTAAACTTGTTGAGTGTTCTTTCAAGAGAAAATCACTGAAGTTATTATAGCTGAGGTCCAAATGCTCCAAATTACCTAAACTTGCAAAATCTTCCTTGAAGAGCACACCACTGAATTTGTTGTAGCTGAGGTCCAAAAGCTTTAAGTTGCCCAAACTTGCAAAGTGTTCTTTCAAGAGCATACCGCTGAAGTTATTGTGGCTGAGGACCAAATGCTTTAAGTTGCCCAAACTTGCAAAGTGTTCTTTCAAGAGCACACCGCTGATGTTATTGTAGTTGAGGTCCAAATGTTCTAATTTGCCTACGCTTGCAAAATGTTCTTTCACATTGTTCAAGTTATTGTAGCTGAGATCCAAAACCTTTAAGTTGCCTAAACGTGCAAAATGTTCTTTCAATAGCACACTTGTTAGGGCAGATTTCTCCCTTAGTGGTTTTGGTGATTGATGACAATGCATTTTGTCGGGCCTGTTTTCCGGAATAAATCACAGAATAGCCCTAAGTCACACCAGCCCCAAGATCAGCATAACTGGTGGACTCCCTTGATATAGATAACCAGTACATACATAATATTACACAGGGTTGAGCCAGAGTGCTCAACATTTATTACAAACTTGTCAATATATGACGGTGGCGGAATATGACAGTGGCGTGGTGATAGTACAACACTGATACAATAAAGTAAAGTCAAGCGTCAGTGTGAGGCTTGGCTATTTTATTGGTGTAGCGGAAGCACTGCGGATGTTACACGTGGTAGACTCCAAGACCACAAGTTGACTGACTGGGAACACCTCTAAGCGTCGGGCTCGCTAGCGCACTCTTCCTCCACAAGCTCGTCTTCCTCCGGGTCTGGCCAAATTAACAAGACAGGGACAAGCCTGTGAGTACGTTGGAATGTACTCGCAAACATTATGAACAAAAGATATATCGAATGCATATGTTCATGAAGGATTATATTGTATGCATATGCTGACCGGAATTAAAATATGGCATGATAAATATTAGTACATTGCGGAAGAATAAATATATTACTTATAATAAATCAAGAAAATAAAATGGAACATTGGGCGCTAGACCGCCCGAGGAATTCCAAGAAAAATGCCAAACGGGTGTCTGAAAGCGATGCCTTGAGAGGTCTTGAAAAGAAATGCCAAACAGTGTCTGAAAGCGACGCCTCGAGGGGTGTTGAAAAGAAATGCCAAACGGGTGTCTGAAAGCGACTCCTCGAGAGGTCTTGAAAAGAAATGCCAAATGGGTGTCTGAAAGCGACACCTCGAGAGGTCTTGAAAAGAACTGAGTATCCAGGTGGACTAGCCATCCCAAGTGATACTCAGAAAATAAAAATGAGTATCCAGGTGGACTAGCCATCCCAAGTGATATTCAGAAAAGAAAATAAAACTGAGTATCCAGGTGGACTAGCCATCCCAAGTGATACTCAGAAAAGAAAATAAAACCGAGTATCCAGGTGGACTAGCCATCCCAAGTGATACTCAGGTTGCACATAAAAGAACAGGGTTAGTCCACAATAATACAATGATATTCATGATAGCCTCAGTAGTGACAATAATTATCCTGCAAAATGAATCATGCTCAATTTAATTATTTCCTCCGAAGACCGACACCGGGACCGACACTTGACCCCTCCTAGCTAACGTCCTTGACCGTGGACACGGCTATTCGAATAGATATAACTCTGCAGAGGGTGTACTCTTTACCCACAAGTAAAGGATTTCTTTAGTCAACACCGAAACGTTGACTAATTCCCGTTACGGATTTTGGGTTGAAAACACACCTGACCAACACACACCAGATTAACTTTCTGGATGCCAGGAATCACCCAAAGCATCGTTCAAGAAAAACTCTAAGTCAGGGAGACCATCGTCTCGAATAGCATGGGATCACTATTTATATGTGCGGATTACAAGGGGTGCCCCCCTCTCGGCCCAGCCGGATACACCCATGCCCCCTAACCCGATGACTGGCATTAGTCCATGGCCATGGAACCCTCATCATGGCCCCTCTATGTGGTGTGCACACGGACAGGGGTTAGCAACTTAGTAAACCGCACTCCCCTCGCGGGAATACTAGTGGCAGCACGGTATTTAGCTAGGCTTGACGAAACAAGACTCGATCTAGGTCGATTCAGGAGGTGTTATTATTGTGACTAGCATGTCTCTCATGCCACGGTGACACCATCGTGTCATGATGTGACTCGTGCCCACCGGCACGACAGGGCAGGAGTACACTCCCTGTTTTCTCATAGCTTTTATCCATGTTAGAAAGATTCTTGAGTGAAATGCAAGCAATGCACAAAAACGATATGACCATGCATGCACTTCCATCCACTACATACTCAGTGATACTTTGAAGTTATGCAAATATGCATGCAATCACCATATCCCAAGTTCAAAAATGCTTGCCTTGATCAAAGTAGGCAGAAGGTGATCCCTCGAAGTTCCCGGCAAAGTTCCCCTCCTCGATTTCTATAAAATGCAAATTCAAATTTGAATCAAATTTTGTAATAGTACAAAAAGTTGTATCAACATATTTTCAAATAAATACAAAAAAAACTAGAGTGAAAAAGAAGAATTTTAGAAAAAGAATCAATTAAAAAGGAATTATGGTTAAAAAGTAATGAAGGTTTTAAAACCAGGGACTTTTCTGCAAAATAAAATTTTGCCAGCGGGTCCCTGAGTGGTAAAACAGAAAACGTCTCGGGGGAGAATACGCTTTCCAGTGCAGAAAGCGTAAAGCAACAGAAGACGCCTCCGAAAATAACAGAAAAGAGAAAACGCTGATGGGTGGGCCCCACCCGTCAGGTTTGAATTCAAACGCGCTTCACGCGCATATACAGAGGAGGTGCGGTGATCACCGGCGATGATCGCCGGCGTTCCAGAGGGTGGCGAGGACACGAGCGTGCTCGGGGGAGTGTTCCGCGTCGGTGGGTGGTGGTGGTGGTCGCCGGCGAGCACCGGAGCGACGACGAGGTCAACTCCGGCGGACGGCGGCGTCGGGTGAAGATGGATCTCGTTGGGGAGTGCTCCGGTCGTCAAATTGACGCACGGAATGGATGAGTTGGTGCATGGGGAGGCTACTGACGAAGTTTGGGAGGTGGAGATGGAGTAACGACGACCAGAGGCTCACGGGGACAGTGGCGGATCGGGCGGCCGGAGTCAGGAAAGACGACCTCCCCGAGGTCGTTTGACTCCTCTGGGGGTCGATTGGGTGTGGGTGGAGGTGGTGCAGGTACTGAACGGAGCTCGGGGGGCTCTATTTATAGGCGGTCGATGATTGCCGTGCGGGTTCGGATCACGCCGGAGTAAATCCGGCCGGTGAGGTCGGTTTGGGCGGCGGGCACGGTCGGTGTGTGGTTAGTGAGGTCAGTGGAGCTCTCCAGAAGCACCAGCGCGACGTCCTCGAGCCCTACTGCCTTATCCCGGAGCCAAGCTCCTGTTCGGCCATGGCGGGCGGCGTGCGGCTCCGGCGACTGCCAGGTGGGGTCGAGACGGCTTGGACGGCGCGTGGAGTTGCGGAGGAGGGCGACGCATGGAGGAGGTAGGAGAAGGAGCAGTGGAGGAGTGATGGCGGCTGGTGGCCAGCCTGATCCTCTTGGCCGCCGCGGCCGAGGACAGCAGCCGTTGCACTGGCCAGCTCCTGTGTTGTCGGCGGTGAGAGGCTGGCAAGGGGGACCCCTGGCGATGCATTGAAGACCACCAGAGGCGTGGATGAGGAAGAGATGGAGTGGAGTGCACCGCACGGCGTCGATCCCCCCTATCTCTGAACTTCACTGCTTAACTGAATTTTTCGACAGTAGCTACTGTGCACATAAGGTGTATGACGAAATGCTAGATGGCCACTGGCATTTTAGGAATTTGTGAGAATGTTTGTGGTCAGGTACTGATGCATAAAAGAGATGCTGGCAAAATTTCAGAATTTTTGGAGCAATTAAAATTAGGTTTTGATTAGGGAGTTTGAATCTGGTCCAAATTTCACTTGAATGAAATTTGAAATTTTTGAACTGTGGAACAGAATGTTTTTTGTGAAATGGGGTCTGGGTATTGTCAAGTAGCTGGGATAATTTTTGTGGGTGCAGAAGAGTTGGAAAAAATATAGTTCCTTTGTAAATCAAAGGAACTTGAAATAAATGAAATTCAAACTTTGAAATCTGTTAAATATGATAAAAAATATTTTTATGGAGAGGAGAGGTATTGGGTATTGTCCTAGGGTGTGAGGATGACTTGAATGATAATTTAGAAGTGACAGAAATTTTTTGAGAGAATTTTCTATTCATTTGAGAAGAGGTGAAAGGGATCATTTCATTGAAATGATTTATTATTGAAAAAAAAAACTTTTCTGAGAGAAAATATTTTTGATCCTACAAAAATAATTACTCAAATAATAGACTATCAAATCAGAACCATTTTTAAAATTTTTGAAACCCAATTGAAAACTAAAAATGATTTTCAGAATAGAAGAAAGAGAGAAATAGGGCCATAGTGATCCAAAGAATTTTATTTTAAAGAAAAGATTTTAGAATTCAAAAGAGAATATTTTTGGGGTGTTACAACACCTACCCCCCTTAAGACAAATCTCATCCCCGAGATTTCAGCTGTCCCTCAAATAGGTACGGATACTCAGTCCTCAGGTGATCCTCTCTTTCCCATGTTGCCTCCTCTTCGGTGTGATTACTCCACTGAACCTTGTAAAATTTTATCACATTCTGACGGGTTCTCCATTCTGACTCTTCCAAAAAAATTATAGGGTGTTCCTTATATGTAAGATCTGGTTGGATATCCAGGTCCTAGTGTTGGCCTTGTTTGTCTAGATTACTACACATCTCCTCAGCTGTCACATGTGAAATACATCATGAACATCTGACAATTCTGCTGGTAGCTCCAGTTGGTAGGCAACCTTGCCTCTCCTTGCAATTATTCTCAATGGTCCGATAAATCTCGGTGCCAGTTTCCCTTTGACTTTAAATCTCTGTAGTCCCCTCATTGGGGATACTCTGAGATACACATATTCATCGGGTTCAAAACTGATCTGACGGTGTTTCTGATCGTAGTACCTCTTCTGACGGCTCTGAGCTGCTTTCAGTCTGTCTCGGATAAGTTTTACTTTTATTTCTGCTTCTTTGAGAACTTCCAGGCCGAAGATTTGGCTATCTCCGGTTTCAGACCAATTGAGAGGGGTACGACACCTCCATCCGTATAGGGCTTCGAAGGGTGACATCTTTAGACTGGCTTGATAACTGTTGTTATATGAAAATTCTGCATATGGCAAACTGTCTTCCCAGCTGACTCCAAAGGTAAGGACACAAGCTCTCAGCATGTCTTCCAATATCTAATTTATCCGTCCAGTCTGCCCTCCTGTCTGTGGGTGGTACGCCGTACTGAATACCAGTTGCGTCCTTAAGGCTTGCTGCAAGTGATCCCAAAACCAAGAGACAAACTGAGTGCCTCTATCAGAGACTATGGTCTTGGGTACTCCGTGTAAGCAAACAATTCGGGAGAGGTATAACTTAGCAAGCTTCTGTGTTGAATATGTTGTTTTTACCGGGATGAAGTGTGCCACCTTGGTTAATAAATCTGTGATAACCCAGATAGCATCATTCCCGTGTCGTGACCTTGGTAATCCGACAATAAAATCCATCCCTATCTCATCCCATTTCCATTCAGGCACTCTGAGTGGCTGTAACAATCCTGCTGGCCTCTCGTGTTCTGCTTTTATACGCTGACAAGAGTCACATCGTGCCACATATACGGCTATATCTCTTTTCATCCCGTGCCACTAAAATTTGTCCTGGAGATCCTTGTACATCTTGGTTCCCCCTGGGTGAATGGAGTATGGGGTGGTGTGGGCTTCTGCCAAAATCTGTTGCTTTAGCTCTTCCTTATTTGGTACGCATAATCTTTTTCCGTACCCTAGGATTCCCTGACTATCAATGGTAAATTCGGATGCCTTGCCTGAATTTACTTTCCTTTTAATTCCTTCAATACTGGGGTGTCCTTTCTGGGTTTCCTTGATCTGATCTTCCAATGTTGGTTTTACTTCTAGGCGAACAATGGTTCCTTCCGTAACTAGGACCATGTTAAGTTTGACAAATTCTCGGTTGAACTCATGCTATGAGAATTGCACACTGTCATTGTCAGTGCATGGATTTCGGCTGAGGGCGTCTGCCACGACATTTGCTTTACCCGGGTGATAATGAATTCCCACATCATAATCCTTAATTAGCTCAAGCCAGCGACATTGTCGTAGGTTTAATTCTGGCTGGGTGAAGATATACTTAAGACTTTTATGATCCGTGTATATCTCACATGGATTACCAAGAAGGTAATGTCGCCATTCCTTGAGTGCATGTATCATAGCTGCTAGTTCCAAGTCATGGGTAGGATAATTTTCTTCGTGTCTACGTAGTTGTCTCGAAGCATATGCTACGACTTTTCCTTCTTGCATTAGTACACATCCAAGGCCTTTTCTGGAAGCGTCACAGTATATTTCAAAATTCTTGTGCACATCTGGTACGGTCAGAACAGGTGCCGTTGTTAACCTCTTTTTTAATTCCTGGAAACTTTTCTCACATGCTTCGGTCCATTCAAACTTTTTACCCTTCTTGAGTAACTGAGTCATGGGTTTGGCTATGGTAGAGAATCCCTCAATAAATCGTCGATAGTAGCCAGCCAAACCAAGAAAACTCCTGATCTCAGTCATGTTGGTGGGTTGCTTCCATCCTAAGACATCCTTTACCTTACTTGGGTCCACTGCTATCCCATCCTTTGTCAGTACATGGCCCAGAAATCCAACTTCTCGCAACCAAAATTCACACTTACTGAATTTGGCATATAGTAGATTTTTCCACAATTCTTCCAGGACTATTCGAAGATGTTGCTCATGTTCTTCTGGTGTCTTGGAATAAATAAGGATATCATCAATGAACACAACCACGAACTTGTCCAAATATTTCATGAAGACCTTGTTCATGAGATGTACAAAATAAGCAGGAGCGTTGGTCAATCCGAAAGGCATCACCGTAAACTCATATAATCCGTATCTGGTGGTAAAAGCAGTGTTGGGTATGTCTGAAGATCAGATTCTTAACTGATGGTAGCCTGATCTCAAGTCTATTTTTGAGAAAACCTTGGCTTCTGCCAGTTGGTCGAACAAGTCGTTGATCCTCGGTAGTGGATATTTATTTTTGATAGTAACCATATTGAGTGCCCTGTAATCAATACATAACCTTAGGGTACCAGCAAATAAAAACGGTGATCCCCAAGGTGATGAGCTAGGTCGGACATAACCCTTTTCCAATAATTCCTTAATTTGTTTCTTTAGCTCAACCAATTCTGTCGGAGCCATCCGATAAGGCTTCTTGTAAATGGGTGCCGTTCCGGGTGCTAGTTCAATAACAAATTCAATTTCATGATCTGGTAGCATGCCTGGTAGCTCCTCAGGGAATACATCGGGTACTCGCATACCACGGGAACCTTGCTTAATTCTGTCATGTCTACTTGATTTAATTTTCCCTGTGAGGTAGAAATCCCCCTTGTACCAAACTTTACTATCTCCCTGATACGTCTCCAACGTATCTATAATTTTTGATTGTTCCATGCTGTTATAATATCAATCTTGGATGTTTTTATTATCATTTACAGCAATTTTATATCATTTTTGGAGACTAACCTATTAACTTAGTGCCCAGTGCCAGTTGCTGTTTTCTGCCCTGTTTTTGTTTTACAGAAAATCAATACCAAAAGAAGTCCAAATGCAACGAAACTTTTTGGAGATTTTTTATTGGACCAGAAGAACACTAGAAGCTTCGGGAGGAGGCCAGAAGACCCTGGTGGGGCCCACGAGCCGCGCCCTGGTGCCTCGTGGGGCCCACCAAGCTCCGTTTGACCTAATTCCAGCACTATAAATTCCAGAAAAATCAGAAACCCTCAAGAGAGTCCACGAAATACTTTTTACGCCGCCGCAAGCTTCTGTTCTAGAGAGATCCCATCTGGGGTCCTTCTCCGGTGATCTGCCGGAGGGGGAATCGATCACGGAGGGGCTCTACATCAACCTTGCTGCCTCTCCGATGATGCGTGAGTAGTTTACCACAGACCTTCGGGTCCATAGTTAGTAGCTAGATGGCTTCTTCTCTCTTTTTGATCTTCAATACAATGTTCTCCTTGATGTTCTTGGAGATCTATCCGATGTAATCTCTTTTTGCGGTGTGTTTGTTGGGATCCGATGAATTGTGAGTTTATGATCAGATTATCCATGAAATTATTTGAGTCTTGGCTGCACTCTTTTATGCATGATTATTATAGCCTCGTATTTCTTCTCCGATCTATTGATTTGGTTTGGCCAACTGAGTTGATTTATCTTGCCATGGGAAGAGGTGCTTTGTAGTGGGTTCGATCTTGCGGTGCTCAATCCCAGTGACAGAAAGGGACATGACACGTATGTATCGTTGCTACTAAGGATAACAAGATGGGATCTATTCATTGGGTTTATTAATTCGTGAGTTTGTCTTGTCTACATCATGTCATCGTTCTTAAGGCATTACTCCGTTCTTTATCGGACTTAATACACTAGATGCATGCTGGATAGCGGTCGATGTGTGGAGTAATAGTAGTAGATGCAGGCAGGAGTCGGTCTACTAATCTTGGACGTGATGCCTATATACATGATCATTGCCTTGGATATCGTCATGATTATTTGCTTTTCTATCAATTGCCCAACAGTAATTTGTCTACCCACCTATGCTATTTTCTTGAGAGAAGCCTCTAGTGAAATCTATGGCCCCCGGGTATATCAAAATCATATTACTAAAACCCTAAAAATATTGCTGCCATCTCTTTTTATTTATTTTATTTTGTATTTTTGTTTCAATCTATCAATCTATCACATACAATTTAATCTTGCAATTTACCGCCGAGAGATTGACAACCTCTCGTTTGCATTGGGTGCAAGGGTTTGTTGTTTGTGTGCAGGTACTGCTAACGAGGTGTTGTGTGATTCTCCTACTGGTTCGATAACCTTGGTTTCATAACTGAGGGAAATACTTATCTCTACTGTGCTGCATCATCCCTTCCTCTTCAGCGAAATACCAACGCAAGCTACAAGTAGCACTCCCCTTGACAATCGGTGAGAGTCACCGTACGGTTGTAGCAGTCTATAGAGCCTTTATTTGTGGTCAACCAGTCCATTCCCAGAATAACATCTAGATCAACTGCTTCCAGTACAATAAGATTGCCTAGAAACTTCCTTCCCTTTATTTCAATGTTCACATCCTTGCAGTACCATTGGGTGCTTTGCTTTGATCTCGGGGACTGAATAACCATTTAGTTTTTCAAAGGCGAAAAAGTAAATTGATTCTTCGAGGCAAATCTTTTAGAGATGCACGAATGGGAAGCTCCAGAATCAAATAAAAATGTAGCATTAATTGTGTTGACAGGGAACGTACCAAACGCGATGTCCGGTGCATTCTGTGCTTCCTCAAATGTCACGTGGTTAACCTACCCCTTTTTGTGATTGTTGTTGAAGTTGTTGTGTCGCGGAGCTGCATTAGTACTGCGGCCATTGTTGTTGGGTTTGGGGTATTATTCACCTGTTTAGGGCACTGCCTAGCATAATGCCCCTCTGCTCCACAGGCATAACAGGTGATGTCAGGACGGAATATTGCTTCTTTGGCCCTGTTGTTGAAGGTACTGCGGTTTTGTTGCGGTCGTGGTGTTGGAATTGCTGGTCGGGGTGCCACAGGACTCTGAAATTCATTTTGGGATCTGTTGTTGCGAACCGGTACTGACTGGTTCATGCGGCGCTTGCAAATCTCATTCATGTTGCGGTGCTCGTTTTCCAGAATAATAGCCTTGTCTACCAGTGTCTTGAAATCCGGAAAAGTATGGACCACCAGTTGGCATTTTAAAGATGGAACGAGTCCGTCGAGAAATTTCTCCATCCTTTTGCCTTCTGTCATATATTCATCATTGGCATACCGGGCTAGCTGAGTAAAGTGGTCGAGGTACTGAGTTACCATTGTGCCCCGCTTCCTGAGATCTTCAAATTCCCTTTTCTTTAATTTCATGATACTGTTGGGAATATGTGCTCCCCGGAAGCTTTCTTTGAATTGCTCCCAGGTCATACCTTCTCCATTGGGATGCGTGTGGCATAAATTTTCCCACCATGATGCTGCTGTCCCAGAAAAATAATGCGGAGCATATAATACCTTTTCCTGGTCCGTACACTGGGCTATGACCAATTTTCTTTCAATATCACGTAGCCAGTCGACTGCCTCTAGAGGTTTGTCTGTGTGAGAAAAGACAGTTGGATTGGTCCTCTGAAGTTCAGATAATTTTGATCTGGGTTGGTGCTGTCCTTGGTGATTCCCCATATTTATTAAGTGTTGCATCATTTCCTGGTGCTGCTGCTGACTTTGTTCATAAAGACGGCACACTTGTGAGAATGCTGAATCATTGCTTTGCTGACTTGTCTGTCCTGGTGTGAAATTATTTCCCATCTGTGCAAAGTTGTCCTCTGGTGGACTGGGCATAGAACGAGTCCAGGGATGATGCATTTTATTTCTGTGGTATTTGTGTAACACCGATGAGAAAAGAAATCATAAAGGAAGAAAATAAATTTTATGAGACTGAAAATAATTTCCCCCCCAAAAACGTAGGTGCATAAAAGTAGCAGGTTATATTATACATGCAGATTTAATTATACATGCAAGTTTTAATTATACATGCATGATTTAATTATACAATATGCTCGTCGTAGCCGTGACGCTTACATGACCGCTTATTTAGACTAGTGCACTACTTCGTCCTCTTAGCATGCTGCGATCCAAGTCTGCTACTCGCCATCTTACAAAGAAGAAAAGAAACAGAAAATAAATATTTTACAGCTACACTCGCCATCTTACAAAGAAGAAAAGAAACAGAAAATAAAAGGCGACTGCGGTGCGGATGCCTAGTCTGCTATCATGGAGTGTCTGGAACGTCGTAGGCCCTACTGAGGGTAAGTCCCAGACGGGGTGCTGAAGACTCGACCTCCTCCTCCTCCTCGGGTATGGTCTCTAGTCGGGCAGCCGTTGATGCCGTGCCTGCTCGCGGTGGCACTGTGCTCCTAGGCGGTGAAGCTTTGACCGGAGTGGGAACAGCCAAGCGACTAGACTCATCGCTCGGAGATGAGCGTCGAATCACGGAACGAGTAGGAGGATCGTATGGTGGAGTCGGAATGTGAGGAGCGCGTGGTGACAGAGTACGGAACTCACTCCTGCGAGGAGCCCTCGCACGAGCCAAGTCCATCCGTGCAGCAAGATTGTCGTCCACCAGTGAGTTGAAGACTGACTCTAGAGCCATGATGTACTGAACAAGGGGCTCAATCGCCTCGTCCCTTTCTCCCACGGTGCAAGAGAAAGCATAGTGACTAGTGTATGGAACATGGCGTGGAAGATAATGATAGGGACGTGTCTGCATGATTGGAAGGATGTCCCTAAGACGGGCGATGGCCTCTCGGGCAGCCATCTGGATAGCATGCCTCTCAGTAGGCATGACTCTCCCCACAAAGCTATAGTTGCGATGTGGCGCGACATCTCCACCTCGAATATATACCGAGGCCTGGTACATAGTCACGGTGTCCGAGAACCTGTCGGGATAAACTGTGTACTCTGGACGATTCGGAGACCCCATCGCGACCCTGGTGACGTAGACGAGAACACTGGAAAAATCCCGCGGGCTCGTTGGCGAATATCTGGGTCGGACAACTGCCGCCAGACATCTACAACAGTAGACAAAAAAATCCAAATAGTCATATCATAAGTACATGATGACCAAGGAAAATTTGTTACAATGCGTGAGATGCATGCTAAAAATGATAGGACTGACCTTACTACTAGCGATCGCACCTATGGCTTCCTACAGTCAGCCTGGCTCTGATACCAAGGTTTGTCGGGCCTGTTTTCCGGAATAAATCACAGAATAGCCCTAAGTCACACCAGCCCCAAGATCAGCATAACTGGTGGACTCCCTTGATATAGATAACCAGTACATACATAATATTACACAGGGTTGAGCCAGAGTGCTCAACATTTATTTCAAACTTGTCAATGTATGACGGTGGCGGAATATGACAGTGGCGTGGTGATAGTACAACACTGATACAATAAAGCAAAGTCAAGCGTCAGTGTGAGGCTTGGCTATTTTATTGGTGTAGCGGAAGCACTGCGGATGTTACACGTGGTAGACTCCAAGACCACAAGTTGACTGACTGGGAACACCTCTAAGCGTCAGGATCGCTAGCGCACTCTTCCTCCACAAGCTCGTCTTCCTCCGGGTCTGGCCAAATTAACAAGCCAGGGACAAGCCTGTGAATACGTTGGAATGTACTCGCAAACATTATGAACAAAAGATATACCGAATGTATATGTTCATGAAGGACTATATTGTATGCATATGCTGACCGGAATTAAAATATGGCATGATAAATATTAGTACGGTGCGAAAGAATAAATATATTACTTGTAATAAATCAAGAAAATAAAATGGAACATCGGGCACTGGACCGCCCGAGGAATTCCAAGAAAAATGTCAAACGGTTGTCTGAAAGCGACGCCTCGAGAGGTCTTGAAAAGAAATGTCAAACGGGTGTCTGAAAGCGACGCCTCGAGAGGTCTTGAAAAGAAATGCCAAGCGGGTGTCTGAAAGCGACGTCTCAAGAGGTCTTGAAAAGAACTGAGTATCCAGGTGGACTAGCCATCCCAAGTGATACTCAGAAAATAAAAATGAGTATCCAGGTGGACTAGCCATCCCAAGTGATACTCAGAAAAGAAAATAAAACTGAGTATCCAGGTGGACTAGCCATCCCAAGTGATACTCAGAAAAGAAAATAAAACCGAGTATCCAGGTGGACTAGCCATCCCAAGAGATACTCAGGTTGCACATAAAAGAACAGGGTTAGTCCACAATAATACAATGATATTCATGATTGCCTCAGTAGTGACAATAATTATCCTGCAAAATGAATCATGCTCAATTTATTTATTTCCTCCGAAGACCGACACCGACACCGACACTTGACCCCTCCCAGCTAACGTCCTTGACCGTGGACACGGCTATTCGAATAGATATAACTCTGCAGAGGCTGTACTCTTTACCCACAAGTAAAGGATTCCTTTAGTCAACACCGAAACGCTGACTAATTCCCGTTACGGATTTTGGGTTGAAAACACACCTGACTAGCACACACCAGATTAACTTTCCGGGTTCCAGGAATCACCCAAAGCATCGTTCAAGAAAAACTCTAAGTCGGGGAGACCATCGTCTCGAATAGCATGGGATCACTATTTATACGCGTGGATTACAAGGGGTGGCCCCCTCTCGGCCCAGCCGGATACACCCATGCCCCCTGACCCGATGACTGGCATTAGTCCATGGCCATGGAACCCTCATCATGGCCCCTCTATGTGGTGTGCACACGGACAGGGGTTAGCAACTTACTAAACCGCACTCCCCTCGCGGGAAGACTAGTGGCAGCACGGTATTTAGCTAGGCTTGACGGAACAAGACTCGATCTAGGTTGACTCAGGAGGTGTTATTATTGTGACTGGCATGTCTCTCATGCCACGGTGACACCATCGTTTCATGATGTGACTCGTGCCCACCGGTATGACAAGGCAGGAGTACACTCCCTGTTTTCTGACAGCTTTTATCCATGTTAGAAAGATTTTTGAGTGAAATGCAAGCAATGCACAAAAATGATATGACCATGCATGCACTTCCATCCACTACATACTCGGTGATACTTTGAACTTATGCAAATATGCATGCAATCAACATATCCCAAGTTTCAAAATGCTTGCCTTGATCAAAGTAGGCAGAAGGTGATCCCTCGAAATTCCCGGCAAAGTTCCCCTCCTCGATTTCTATAAAATGCAAATTCAAATTTTAATCAAAATTTTGTAACACTACAAAAAGTTGTCTCAAAATATTTTCAAATAAATACTAAAAAAACTAGAGTGAAAAAGAAGAATTTCAGAAAAAGAATCAATTAAAAAGGAGTTATGGTTAAAAAGTAATGAAGGTTTTAAAACCAGGGACTTTTCTGCTAAATAAAATTTTGCCAGCGGGTCCCTGAGCGGTAAAACAGAAAACGTCTCGGGGGAGAATACGCTTTCCAGTGCAGAAAGCATAAAGCAACAGAAGACGCCTCTGAAAATAACAGAAAAGGAGAAAACGCTGACAGGTGGGCCCCACCCGTCAGGTTTGAATTCAAACGAGCTTCGCGCGTGTATACAAAGGAGGTGCGGTGATCACCGGTGACGATCGCCGGCGTTCCAGAGGGTGGCGAGGACACGAGTGTGCTCGGGGGAGTGTTCCGCGTCGGTGGGTGGTGGTGGTGGTCGTCGGCGAGCAACGGAGCGATGACGAGGTGAAGATGGATCTCGTCGGGGAGTGCTCCGGTCATCAAATTGACGCGCGGAATGGATGAGTTGGTGCACGGGGAGGCTACTGACGAAGTTTGGAAGGTAGAGATGCAGTAACGGGGACGAGAGGCTCGCGGGGACAGTGGCGGATCGGGCAGCCGGAGTCGGGGAAGACGACCTCCCCGAGGTCGTTTGACTCCTCTGGGGGTCGATTGGGTGTGGGTGGAGGTGGTGCAGGTACTGAACGGAGCTTGGGGGGCTCTATTTATAGGCGGTCGATGATGGCCGTGCGGGTTCGGATCACGCCGGAGTAAATCCGGCCGGTGAGGTCGGTTTGGGCGGCGGGCGCGGTCGGTGTGTAGTTAGTGAGGTCGGTGGAGCTCTCCAGAAGCACTAGCACGACGTCCTCGAGCCCTACTGCCTTATTCCGGAGCCGAGATCCTGTTCGGCCATGGCGGGTGGCGTGCGGCTCCGGTGACTGCCAGGCAGGGTCGGGACGGCTTGGACGGCGCGTGGAGTTGCGGAGGAGGGCGACGCGTGGAGGAGGTAGGAGAAGGAGCCGTGGAGGAGTGATGGCGGCTAGTGGCCAGCCTGATCCTCTCGGCCGCCGCGGCCGAGGACAGTAGCCGTTGCACCGGCCAGCTCCTGTGCTGTCGGTGGCGAGAGGCTGGCGAGGGGGACCCCTGGCGATGCATTGAAGACCACCAGAGGCATGGATGAGGAAGAGATGGAGTGGAGTGCACCGCACGGCGTCGATCCCCCCCTGTCTCTGAACTTCACTGCTTAATTGAATTTTTCGACAGTAGCTATAGTGCACATAAGGTGTATGATGAAATTCTAGATGGCCACTGGCATTTTAGGAATTTGTGAGAATTTTTGTGGTCAGGTACTGATGCATAAAAGAGATGCTGGCGAAATTTCAGAATTTTTGGAGCAATTAAAATTAAGTTTTGATCAGGGAGTTTGGATCTGGTCCAAATTTCACTTGAATGAAATTTGAAAATTTTGAACTATGGAACAGAATGTTTTTGGTGAAATGGGGTGTGGGTACTGTCAAGTAGCTGGGATAATTTTTGTGGGTGCAAAAGAGTTGGAAAAAATATAGTTTCTTTGTAAATCAAAGGAACTTGGAATAAATGAAATTCAAACTTTGATATATTTTAAATATGATAAAAAAATTATGGAGAGGAGAGGTATTGGGTATTGTCCTAGGGTGTGAGGATGACTTGAGTGATAATTTAAAAGTGACAGAAATTTTTTGAGAGAATTTTCTATGCATTTGAGAAGAGGTGAAAGGGATCATTTCATTGAAATGATTTATTATTCAAAAAAAAACTTCTCTGAGAGAAAATATTTTTGATCCTACAAAAATAATTACTCAAATAATAGACTATCAAATCAGAACCATTTTTAAAATTTTTGAAACCCAATTGAAAACTAAAAATGATTTTCAGTATAGAAGAAAGAGAGAAATAGGGCCATAGTGATCCAAAGACTTTTATTTTAAAGAAAAGATTTTAGAATTCAAAAGGGAATATTTTTGGGGTGTTACACATTTGCGGACTAATCGTGTGCATTGAGCATTTCAGATAATCTATCATATGGCACAAGACTACTGTTGCCCCTTGGAGTGTTAAAGCAAGACGGTTATTTTTCCTGCGTTTCTTTTTCGGTGGACTTGAGTCGTAGGAAAACCGTACTATCAAGAGGGGGTCCATGTGTGGAAAGGTTTGGGTGGAATCAACACGTACACAGTCACTTTGCACCCTCTTTCCTTCCCGGCTGTTGGAGCTTTTCTCTTCTTGTGCTTAGGCCTACTTGTGGCATCTAAGCGGTAGTACCGCTGAGCCCAGCGGTAGTACCGCTCTGGCAGTACTGCCGCTGTTCAGTGCTTCTCGCACTTTCGCTTAGCTATTGCGTTCTGTTTTTGAGCGGTAGTTGGGCGGTAGTTCAGAGCAGTAGTACCGCTCCCGTGGTACTGCTGTTGGAAGTGGGGCTCCGGGGACCCAAAGGTTCGAACACTAGGGTGAGCTTGTTCCTACCTCTTCATCCCCTACCACGGCTAAGCTATGCCGGGAGCGCGCTAGCGAGGAGCGGACCGTGGACACAGTGGTTTACCCAGGTTCAGGCCACCTTGCGGTGTAAAACCCTACTCCTGATCGGTTTTGATTGTGGTGAGCAAGAGAGTGTTCTCGCGTACAATGTAGGAGACGGTCGAGTCGATCCCTCTCTAAGGTGGAAGCACTGTCCCTTTATACTGCCTTGGTCCTCTTCCTCCTCAAAACTTAGGCGGGAAGGGTTGCCACACTTGGCGGGTTTTGAAAGGGGATAGGCGCTCAGGCTATCCTGACTAAAGGCGGTCTTCGCCTGCAAAAGCATGATCCATGACGCGCCGGTGGGCTCGGTGATGGCCTCCGCCCTGCGCGCCCGCCGTCTTGGTCTTCTCTCGCCGATCGGGCAACCTTTGGGGCTGCTTTGGGAAGTAGATAGCTGGCCTTGCTCCCTTAGCACCAAAGGGGAAACCCTCTTCATCCGCGCCTGCTGGCGCGGCCTCTGTCGCCGCTCGTCGCCGCGCGCGTCACCCACGTAATGGGCTCGAGACCATGCAGCCGAGCCGAGCAACCTTCGTCTTGAGCCCCTCTCGGGAGGCCACCTCGGGAGTGCGCCTTGCGAGAGGGCCTTGCGATGCCGCTGGTGAAGATGCTGAGTCTTGTTCGCTGCTCCCCGAGGAGGGGTCCTTAGGAGGCCAGGGCCTCATGAGGGGTCTTGGTGAAATGCTTGACGATGACGGCCTGCCGGGCCCACGCCAGGCATTGCGCCCCGGGCCGAAGGCAAACGGGCCTGGATACCCTAGGTTCCACGGGCCCGACAGTAGCCCCCGGGCCCGCGGCGCGCATGTTCCCGCCTACTGGGGGGCGAAACGGCGCGGGCCCTAACCGCCTGCGGGCCAGGCGCGACGCGTGGCGCACGACGCGATGGGGGGCGCCTCCACTTCTCCACGACGCCTCGGTAACTGCCCGCGCTGACATAAAGCCTGCCGTGGGCGACGCGAGGCCATCATTGCCTTCCTTCATGCATCTCCGTCCCCCCGCGGCTTCCTTCCCACGCGCAGCTCCTCGCGACCCCGTCTCCGAGCCCCGCCTCATCCCCATCCTCAATCCGCCTTCGCCGCGCAGATGGCTCCCGCCGGCAAGAGGGGAAAGGCGGCGGCCCCATCCCCAAGCGCGCCCGTCCTCGGGGTAGCGCTGCAGCGCTCCTCCATCGTCGACGGAGAGGGCCTTGACAAGGTGCTCCCATTTTTGGCCGCCGATCAGAACGAGAACCAGGCGACTCAGATCTGGCCGGGGTCGCGCGCGCGGCGTGACCTGGGGGTGACAACCTATCCCTTCTTTCTCCACAGCGTTTATGCCGGGTTGGTGCCGCCATTCTTGGACTTCTTCTACGCCATTCTCTCCCATTATCAGATTCACGCCCTCCACCTTCAACCCAACTCCATTCTCCTCCTAGCCATGTTTGCCTTTTATTGCGAGACTTTCGTGGGCGTGATGCCTTCGGTGGCGCTCTTCCGCCACTTCTTCTACCTGCGGCTAACTGTGGCAGACCAGCGCTCCAGATGCACGTCATTCCTCGCCGTTAAGGGGATGGAGAATAGCATTATCAACTTGAGGATCGCGAAGAAGGTGGAGGGCTATCGGCAGCGCTGGGTCTATATGGACGCGCGCCGGACTAGACGGCTTCGGATGATCCCGACGGACCCGGCCGAGAATATCGCCGTATGGGGGCACGAGAAGCTCACTGACCCGAGGATGGAGCCCGTCTTGGAGCGAATGGCCGCGCACCGATCCGCGAAGCTGTCGGGGGCGACGGTCGTCAGAGAATACCTGCGGCGGTGCAGCGCACCACTTCAGCAACACTCGCGCCCTGTGTGGGACTACACCAGCGCGGGCGACGCCATGAGGCTGAACCCCGGCAGCTTGGGGCCAGACGTGCTGGACGGGGCCATGGCGACTTTGCTCAGTATCCCTGCCACGGACCTGCCCGAGGGGGCACTCCCGCTATTCCGCTACAAGGAGAAGGCGGAGCTGGTTGAGGAGATGCCTCTCTTTGACCAGTGGGGGCTCGTGTCGGAGGGCCACGTCGGACCCCGCGAAAAACCCCTCGTGGTGGAGCTGGATTGAGGAGGCAGCGGCGGTGATGAGGACTCAGAGGACGACGCCAACCGGGCACCTCCGCGCACTCACCGTCAACTCATCTGCGAGCTCGAGGATGATGACGCCGACAGCGAGCTACCCGCGGCGGAGGGGGCTTTCGGCCGGGGGGCGGTCGAGCCCCCAGCGCCCGAGGCCGGTCAGGAGGCCGAAACTCCCCAGGGCCATGAGGCAGGCGACGATGCGTCCGGGTCCACTGCGGCCCACTCCGGGGACCCGAGCGGCGGAGCCGGGGTGATGCTAGACGGTGGCAGCAGCGACCCGCCCCTCGCGGAGAAGAAGAGGAAGTGGTCCGCCGGGGACGAGCTAGTAAGTCCCCTTGACTCCCCCCGGTGTTTTAAATCTTTGCTCTTTGTCCGGGCTCGAAGCTGAGCCGCCATTTGCGCAGGAGGTCCGCCAGGGACCAAAGGAAGAAGAAGAAGACGACGACAAAGGTGAAGGCGACCCCCAGCCCGCAGGGGGCGTCAGTACCCGCTGCGGGTGTCGGGAGGCATGGAGAGGTCGCCCGCCGCCCTGACGCCGAGGCGAGGCGCATGGAAGCCGAGGAGGAAATGGTCGTGCCTCCGGAGCCGCACGCAGGCGCGTCCCGCGGGGACGAGACGGAGGAGCCCCGAGAGGCCGCCTCTGGAGGCGGGGACGTGCTCCCCTCAGACCCCGCCGTGAGGGAAGAGGCGGCGACGGGGGAAGCCGTGGCGCCCACTCCGCCGCCAGAGGCCTCCCTTAACGCGGGGGGAGGAATCGAGGCACGCGCCGCCACAGGCATGGCGGGCCCTCACAGCGCGCCATCGCAGCCGAACACGGGGGAGGGCCCAACGAACCTGCCGCGCTCGGCAAGCGGCGCCGAGGCATCCCTGACCGCGGCGACAGGGGACGCCAGGGGGCCTGACCCGGACTGGCCCCTGGTGCTCGCGAGCGGACGTGCCCTGCTCAGGCCTGAGGCTTTGAGTGACACCAAGGCCGCGCTCGCTCGGCTTGGGACAGACTTCCAGGATGCGGAGGCGCGTCTCGCCGAGGAGCGCCTAAAGCTTGCTGATGGGTGGCGCCGGCTTAGCGTCACCGTCGAAGCGGCCCAGTGCCAAAATGAGAGCGCTCGCGCACAGGGCGAGATGGACGCCGCCGAAGCGGAGGGGGTCCGTGCGAGCGCTCTCCGGGAGGCCGAAGCGGCCGTCACGTGCCGCGAGGAGGCGGAGGCCCGCCTGAAGGAGCTCCAGGTCCAACATACCGCGCAGGCGCAGTCGCTCCTTACGCGGGAAAATGCCCTCGCTACTCGCGAGAAGGAGCTTGCGGCCCGCGAAGCGGGCCTCGCGACTCACGCGGGAGACCTCAAAAGGGTGTCGACCGAGCAGGCCACTGAGCGGGAGCGCCTGGAGACGCTGGGGCGCCAGCTGGCCGACGCCCAGGATGCCCACACGATGCGCGTCAGCGAGGCCACCACCCAGCTGGAGGCTAAGGAGAAGAAGGCTCTGGAGGACGCTGACGCGAAGATAGCAGAGGCGCGCCTGGCGCTCACCGAGGAGCACGGCAAGGCGCTGAAGCAGCAGAAGGACGCCTTCGAGACGGAGCGTGAGCGGTTCCGGCAGGAAATCGCTGGTCTCAAGGCGGCACTTGCTGAGGCAGAGCCCCGCCGAGGGGCCGCGCGCCAGGTCGGTTCCGGCGCCGAGGCTGAGCCATCCTCCCTTCGTCCTCAGGTGGGGGGCGCCGCCGGCACTGCCAAGCAAGCCGGAGGCGAGGCAGAGCAGGAAGGGGAGCGGCAGCGCGAACGCGTCAAGATGCTCCACTCCCTCGAGCTCCGAGCCCGCGACGCCCTGAACTCCATCTGCCAGGGGAGGCTTGAAGCTCTCCGCGAGTCCCGCGACGCCAACTACGTTGACTTCTCCACCAAGCTCGTGGAGCGGCTCGAGGATGGGGCCAAGGAGGTGGATGGCATCTTGGAGGAGGAATGCGGTGGCCTCTTCTCCCAGGCGGCGACCCGCGTCTTCAGTCACCTCCTCCACGCCGACCCCAACTTCGATTTCGACAAGGTGATAGCCCCTGTCCCCGAGGAGCTCCGTGACGGCCTCGCAAAGGCGGTAGAAGGCCACGTGGACGCGCTGCTTGGGAAGTACTCCTTTGGCAGCGGCGAGAGCTCCGGCGGTGACGATGGCGATGGCGACGACGACGACGGCGCGAGTTCCTAGGGTCCTTTTTTCCTCGCCGCCCTGCACTAGATTGATGTGGCCCCGTGGGGGTGTGAAGACAATGCCTTTGTGTCTAAGCACTTTATTATTTGCTGTAATGAACGCTTGTGCCCTCATGACGCTTCCTCTTGAGGCCTGCTTTGCTCTCTTTGCTTGCCTTGATGCTCTACGTCGTCAGGACCCAGCCCCCGAGCGGGCCACAGCCGTCGCTGGTATGTTAGGTCGCGATGCTTGGACAAGGCCAGGAGGTGAGGGGCACCGGGAGCTAGCGAGGACTCCTGAGGCGCGATGCTCAGGGAGCCCCCCTTTGACACACAAGCGGCTCGCGCCAAGAGAAGCTACGGTGCTCGTGAGGCTGCTGGAGGGGAAAGCTCAGAGACGGCAAGGGCGGCTCGTGAGGCGGGGGACTTAGCTCTGTGCAGGATGGTGTCTGGTAGGCCATCACTTGTAGGGTATGCCTCGTGAGGATTGGGCTCGCGAGACCTCCCGACGAGACGGCCGTCGTGGGACAGCTCCCGAGGCAGGGCCTGCGGGGCTTCGCGAGGCCCTGAGGGAGCCACCTCATGAGGTATCCTCGTGAGGCCCTCCATGTGACCTGCTCCTGAGATAACTGCGCGCAGAATACTTGACAACAGGGGAGCAGCGCACGCTCACCGATTCGCTCATGGGCGTTATGCGAGGAGACAAGACACCAAGAACCTTGGTGGGGTGGCGTGCACAGGGGCAGGCCCGCGAGCCAGAGCCCGGTTACTTGGGTTTTTCAGCGCTGCTGGGACTAACCCGAGCACAGACACCGTGTCCAGCCCCCGCTCGCGTGAGGCTCATGAGGGATGTCGTGAGCGCACGAGGCTCGTGAGGCAAAGACAAAACGAAACACCATGTAAAGAAACCGAAGCTTTACTGAAGTAAGGTAGCAACCCATTACATAACCAAAACAAGATGCGGCTGCCGTGTCCGGCACGGGTCAGCTTGAGGTTGGTGCAACCCGTGGGGCGCCCTCAGTTACACATCAAAATGAGAAAAAGGGTGTTGCCATGTCCGGCACGGGTCAGCTTGAGGTTGGTGCAGTCCATGGGGCGCCCTCAGTTGATTGTTCCGCCAGCGCGGAGCATGGGGCTTCCACAGGGGTGTGGGTATGATCGCGGGTCGATCGTTCCGCCAGTGCGGAGCATGGGGCTTCCACTTGGGCGTGGGCGGGAGCTCTCGTGGGCCCATCAGGCGAACGCAATGAGAGGCTCCGAGGCGTGTACAGCCCCATTTCGTTCGTACGCGTGAGGGTCACGGGTAGAACTTGCAGAGGTGTTGGATGTTCCAGGCGTTAGGCACAGGCACTCCGTCCTCTGTCTCCAGCCAGGCTGAGCCGGTCCTGGAGACATGAGTGACCCTGAAAGGGCCTTCCCACATGGGTGAGAGTTTGTGGAGCCCCTCTCTGGAGAGGATCCTGCGCAGGACGAGGTCACCGACCTCGAGAGTGCGAGGGCGGATGTGGCGGCTGTGGTAGCAACGCAAGGCCTGTTGGTACCTCACGGCGCGGAGAGCGGCCTGACGGCGACCCTCCTCGAGGAGCAGCAGATCGGTTTCCCGCGAGCCATCCTGACGTGCCTCGTCAAAGGCTAGGACTCGCGGGGAGCCGTGCTTAAGCTCCAATGGAAGGACCGCCTCAGCTCCGTAGACGAGGAAGAAGGGCGTCTCGCCGGTAGGCTTGCTTGCCGTCGTGCGGATGAACCACAGCACGGACTGCAGCTCATCGAGCCAGCCCTTGCCGCAGGCCTCGAGCTTCTTCTTGAAGCTCCTTCTCTTGAGGCCCTTGAGGACCTTGGCGTTGGCGCACTCGGCCTGGCCATTGCTTCGCGGGTACGCCACCGAGGCGTAGCAGATCTGTGTGCCGAGGCTGGCGCAGTAGGACCTGAAGAGGCCGCTCGTGAACTGGGAGCCATTGTCGGTAATGATGCGGTTGGGAACTCCAAAGCGGCTCACGAGGCCCTTGACGAACTTGACAGCGGAGCCTGTCGGGATGGTGCGCACAGGCTCGACCTCTGCCCACTTGGTGAACTTGTTGATGGCGACATAGATGTAGCGGTAACCGCCAGCCGCGCGAGGGAAGGGCCCCAGGATATCCAGCCCCCAGACCGCGAAGGGCCATGAGAGGGGAATCGTTTGGAGGCCCTGCACCGGCTGGTGGATCTGCTTGGCGTGGAACTGGTAGGCCTCGCAGGCTTGGACCAGCGCTGTAGCATCATGCAACGCGGTGGGCCAGTAGAAGCCGCTGCGGAACACCTTGCCGACGAGGGTGCGTGACGAGGAGTGGTGGCCGCAGTCTCCTCCATGGATATCGGTGAGCAACTCGCGCCCTTGTTCTTCAGAGATGCACCGTAGCGAGACGCCATTGGGGTGCCTACGGTACAACTCACCATCTTGTAAGCAGTAAGCGGTGGCCTGCCGGGCCACGCGCTCTGCTTCTGAGTCCTTCTCCGGGAGGGTGCCGTGAAGCAAGTAGGCCTTGAACTCTACGGCCCAGCTATCCGCTTGAGGCTCCAGCGCCAGCAGCAGGCGGGCTTCTGAGGCCGGACTACAGTCTGGCGCGCCCGTGGGCAGTGCGGGTGGGAGTTCCTCATGAAGGAGCGCGGTGCTCGTGGCAGGAGGTGCAGCTGATGGCTTGTGGAGCCTTTCCTCGAAGACGTCGGGGCTCTGAGGCTCGCGGCGAGATGCTCATTTGGCGATATCGTCAGCTTCTTTGTTGCCGCTGCGGGGGACGTGCTGCAGCTCCAGGTCAAGAAAGCGCTTCTCAAGTTTACGTACCTCTTCCAGGTAGGCGGCCATGTTCTCGTCCTTGGGCTTGTAGCTTTTGTTGCAGAAGTTGACGAGGAGTTGCGAATCGCCCTTGATGATGAGACGCTTGATGCCCTCATACTCTGCGATGTTGTTGGAAACCTTATCGGTGTGCCTGAAGCAGAGCTGTACGGCATAGTAGAGCCTGTCTCCTGTGGGCGAGGTGAGCATGACTCCAGCCCCCGCGCCCTGTCGTGAGAAGGCGCCGTCGAAGTGCATGGTCCAGCCGCCAGGCGCCTCGTCCCCTGGTAGGAGGGAATGGGCCTCGCGAGGCTCCTCCTCATACGTGTCCGTCCACTCCGCCACGTAGTCGCCCAGAGCTGCGCCTTTGATGACTCTGGTGGTGGGGAATTCTAGCTGGAAGGCTTGCAGCTCAATGTTCCATTCGGCGACGCTGCCGGCAGCATTGGGGCTCCGCAGAACTTGCTCCAAGGGGTAGGAAGAGATGACCTTGATGGGATGACCCTAAAAGTAGTGGCGCAGCTTCCTGGAGGCGACGAGGAGCGCGAGGAGGAGCTTCTGCTGCATGGGGTAGCGCTCGCGCGCATCCCTTAGCACGGTGCTGATGAAGTACACGGGGTGCTCGACGAGGCGCGTAGTTGTGGTGGCAGCTTGCTCTCCAGGCGCCTCTCGAGGCTCGATGGGCCCTAGGAGCTCACGAGGCTCAAGAGGCTTGCGAGGCTCGGCGGGCTCGCGAGGCTCGGAGGGCTCACGAGGCGCGAAGGGCTCCTAAGGCTCGGGAGGTGCGGGGGGGCTTTTCCTTAGCACAGACGCGCTCTTCTCGCACCGCCACTAGCGCCGCGCTAGCCGTCTGAGGGGTGGCCGCCAAGTACAGGAGCAAGGCCTCGCGAGAGCGCGGCGCGACCATGATGGGCGGGCCCGTGAGGTACCTCTTGAGGTCTTCAAAGGCAGCGTCTGCCTCAGGAGTCCACTTGAAAGAGTCGGATCTCTTCAGGAGCTTGAAGAAAGGCAGGGCTCACTTGCCAAACTTGGAGATGAAGCGCCCCAGGGAGGCCATACATCCTACCAAGCGCTGCATTTCCTTGAGGGTCCGGGGAGGACACATTTTCTCGATGGCCTTGATTTTCTCAGGGTTGGCCTCTATGCCACGGTGCGAGACCAGGAAGCCGAGGAGCTTGCCGGAGGGAACTCCAAAGACACACTTCTCGGGGTTGAGCTTGAGGTTGACCTTGCGCAGGTTGGCGGACGTTTCCTTGAGGTCCGCAATGAGGGATCCAGCCTCGCGAGATTTGACCACGATGTCGTCGACGTAGGCCTCCGCGTTCCTTCCCATCTGAGGCCCCAGCGTGATGCGCATTAGCCATTGGAAGGTGGCGCCCGCGCTCCTCAGGCCGAAGGGCATGCAGACGTAGCAGTATATGCCGCAGGGGGTGATGAAGGCCGTCCTCTCCACATCTTCGGCCACCATCTTGATCTGGTGATAGCCTGAGAAGGCATCTAGGAAGCATAGCAAATCGCATCCAGCAGTGGAGTCCACGATCTGGTCGATGCGGGGTAGCGGAAATGGATCTTGAGGGCAGAACTTGTTGAGGCTGGTGAAGTCGACGCACATGCGCTCCTTGCCGCCTTTCTTGGGGACTACGACTGGGTTGGCGAGCCATTCAGGATGGCGCACCTCGCGGATGACCCCAGCTTCTTGGAGCTTCTGAACTTCCTTGACGATGAAATCTTGCTTCTCTGGCGCCTGGCGCCGTGCTTTTTGCTTGACGAGGCGTGCATTGGGGCACACCGCTAAGTGGTGCTCGATCACCTCCCTCGGCACACCGGACAAGGCAGATGCTTTCCAGGCGAAAACATCCGAGTTTGCCCGAAGGAAGGTGATGAGCGCGCTTTCCTATGCAGGAGGAAGGCCGGCGCCGATGGTGAAGGCAGGGCCGGAGCCGCTGCCGTCCACCGACACCTTCTTCGTCTCGGCTCGGTCCTGAGAGAACAGCTGCTTCTTCTTCGCGGGCGCGGCCTCATGAGGCTCGACCGCGTCCTCGTCGGCCAGGTGTGCGGCAGCGGCGGCTTTGTAGGCGTGCTCCAGGGAGCATACCGTGTCCGTCTCGTCACAGGTGACAGTGATGATGCTGCTGCTGCCGGGCATCTTGAGGACGTTGTAGGCGTGGTGGGTCGCTGCCATGAACTTGGTGAGAGCTGGGTAGCCCAAGATGGCGTTGTATGGTAGGCCGATGTGCGCCACATCGAAGTCGATGAGCTCGGTGTGGTAGTTCTTCCGGGTGCCGAAGGTGACGGGGAGGCGCACTTGCCCCAGAGGGATGGTAGAGCCATCGGTCACTCCGGAGAAGGGCCTGGTCGGCATCAGCTGGTCATAGGGCACTTGGAGCGTCTCGAACGTCTCGATGGAGATCAAGTTGAGGCCGGCGCCTCCGTCGATGAGGGTCTTGGTGACCGCGACGTTGCTGATGGTGGGAGTGCGCCCGCGGAGGCCGTGGACTTGGGGTGGTCCTTGGAGTCGAAGGTGATGGTGTACTGCGACCACTTGAGGGGCAGCGCGGCCTCGGGCCTCGGGAGGGCGGCATTCACCTCGCGAGAGAGCAGCTTGAAGTGGCGGTTGGACGCGGGGGCCTGAGCCCCGCCAAGGATGCAAGCGACCGCGCGAGGCTCCTGGTAGCCCCCAGCGCCCTCGTCAGGCTGATTGGCATCGTTCCTCCGGGGCGGCGGCGACAGCGGCGGGAGAGCGGCATTGGCCTGAGGATTTGCCTCACGAGGCTGGTCGCGCCAGGCGGCCTCACGAGGCTGGTCGCGCCAACCCTGGCAGAAGTTGCCGTTGCCGTTGCGGCAGTCCCAGCGGTTGCCGCCGCGACCACCTCCGCGACCGGCGCCGCGGCCATTGCGATCGTCTCGGCGGCCCTGGCGCTCGTCACGGAGCAGCTTGAGCTCCTAGCAGTCTTCGGTGCTATGGGAGCGCACGTTGTGATAGGCGCAGAGCGGGCAGCTGTCTTTCCTGGGCTCGTAGTGGTCATGGCCGAGCTTCTGCTCGGGCTCCGCTGCAAGCACGGCAGGGCCCTTGCGCTTAGCGTCCTTGTTCTTGGCCTTGGTGGCTTCGAGCGCCGCATCGGGATCGTTGTGGACGAAGAGGCGGCCTTCTTCGGCCTTGGTGCACTTGTCAGCGAGGTCGAGCAGCTCAAGCACTGAGTCGAGCTCATCGTTAACGGCGAGCTTTTCGCGCATTTTGACGTCCGTGACGCCGGTGGAGAACGCAGAGATGACGGCCGCGTCGGAGGCGCGCGGGATCTTGTTGCGCATTTGGCTGAAGCGCTGGATGTACTTGCGGAGGGTCTCGTCTGGGCGTTGCCGCACGCACCGCAGGTCGTTGATGGTGAGGGAGCGGTCTTGCATGCCCTTGAAGTTGGCGACGAACTAGCTGCAGAGCTCGGCCCATGACGAGATAGACGCTTCAGGGAGGTTCATGAGCCAGGAGCGCGGGCCGTCCTTGAGGGCCATGGGGAACCAGTTCGCCATGACCTTGTCGTCGCCGTTCGCCGCCTTGACGCTCAGTGTGTAGAGCTGAAGGAACTCCGCAGGGTTGGGGGTACCGTCATAGCGCTGGGGCAGGTCAGGCTTGAACTTCGCGGGCCACACCACCTGACGCAGCTCACGGGTGAAGGCGTGGCAGCCCACACCGCTTGAGAGGACTCCGCCAGCGAGGACGGCGCGGTTCTGGCGCCCAGCCGCCGCAACCTCCTGGACAGCCCGGTCTTGGCGCTGGCGCTGCTGCTCGAGGAGCACTCGCGCGTCGGGGGGCACGCTCCGGATGATCTGGCAGCTGGGCTCGTCTCGGACCGGCGGGGACGCGCCACGGGATGGCTCGCGCGCCCGCGCGTTGCGCTGGGGCCCGCCGAGCTCGTCGGGCAGAGGAGGCGGCGGGGGAGCGTCGTGCGCCAGGTCCCCAGCGCGAGACGGCAGGGGGCGGAGCGAGTGGGAAGGCGTCGGAGCGTCCCCGGCGGCGTTGACGAGCTCGGTGATGCGACCAAGCCAGGCGTCGTAGCCGGCGTCAGCTGGACGGTAGCAGAGCAGCTCGCACGCCATGAGTAGCGCGGCATGCGGGTTCGGCGGCCCACGGTGGCCGTGAGAGGAAGAGGCCGTGGCAGTGTGGCCGTTCGCCTGCACGGAGGGGTGAAGGGAGGAGTCCTGCTGCTCGCGGGCAGCGGGGTCGGTGGCAGCAACAGCATCGACAGGGCGGCGGCGGTTGCCGTGGGCCACCGGCTCCGTCTGAGCCACGCGGCCAGCCCTGCGCTCGGCGCGCTCGTGACGTGCGTCGGCCATGAAGCTGGTGGAACGGAGGGCGGAGCGGAAGAACAGTAGAGCACCCCTACCTGGCGCGCCAAATGTCAGAAGTGGGGCTCCGGGGATCCAAAGGTTCGAACACTGGGGTGAGCTTGTTCCTGCCTCTTCGCCCCTACGACGGCTAAGCTACGGCAGAGCTACGTCGGGAGCGCGCTAGCGAGGAGCGGACCATGGACACAACGGTTTACCCAGGTTCAGGCCACCTTGCGGTGTAAAACCCTACTCCTGCTTGGTTAAGATTGTGGTGAGCAAGAGAGTGTTCTCGCGTACAAGGTAGGAGACGGTCGTGTCGATCCCTCTCTAAGGTGGCAGCACTGTCCCTTTATACCTGCCTTGGTCCTCTTCCACCTCAAAACTTAGGCGGGAAGGGTTGCCACACTTGGCGGGTTTTGAAAGGGGACAGGCGCTCAGGCTATCCTGACTAAAGGCGGTCTTCGCCTGCAAAAGCATGATCCATGACGTGCCGGTGGGCTCGGTGATGACCTCCCCCTGCGCGCCCGCCGTCTTGGTCTTCTCTCGCCGATCGGGCAACCTTTGGGGTTGCTTTGGGAAGTAGATAGCTGGCCTTTCTCCCTTAGCACCAAAGGGGAAACCCTCTTTATCCGCGCCTGCTGGCGCGGCCTCTGTCGCCGCTCGTCGCCGCGCGCGTCACCCACGTGATGGGCTCGAAACCACGCAGCCAAGCCGAGCAACCTTCGTGTTGAGCCCCTCTCGGGAGGTGGCCTCGGGAGGCCACCTCAGGAGGGCGCCTCGCGAGAGGGCCTTGCGAGGCCGCTGGTGAAGATGCTGAGTCTTGTTTGCTGCTCCCTGAGGAGGGGTCCTCAGGAGGACAGGGCCTCATGAGGGGTCTTGGTGAAATGCTTGACGATGACGGCCTGCCGGGCCCACGCCAGGCGTTGCGCCCCGGGCCGAAGGCAGACGGGCCTGGATACCCTGGGTTCCACGGGCCCGACAACTGCAGCTCTGACTAGTACCCCACTACCGCAACTCTTCAGAGCTTCAGTCTTTGCAGCGGAAGTACCGCTCTTGCAGAACGATTTCTCTACCGCTTGAAGTACCGCTTATTTTGTGCCTTCTGTTATGCTCTATCCTTCGAGCGGAAGTAGAGCGGCAGTATCGGGCGGTAGTACCGCTTCGGGCGGCACTACCGCGCTGTCCTACTCTACTACCGTTGTTCCGTCTGTCCACGCAGCACCTCGCGGTAGTACCGCTGGTGGGAGCGGTAGTACCGCTCCGGCGGAACTACCGCCTCCCTGGTTCTCTCGGTTGCACATACAGGCCTGAACTTCCGTTCCAGCGGAAGTACCGCTCGCCCGAGCGGTACTACCGCTTAGGCACGGGCTGGGAGTGCATAACGGTTGGATCTTTTCCCCCACTATATAAGTGAGCCTTCTTCCTCAAGTGGACTCACCTCTTTTGCTTCAAAAGCTCCATTGTTGTTCCAAGCTCCATTCTTGCCCGATCTCTCTCCCTAGCTAACAACTCTTGTTGATTTTCTAGGGTTCGCTCAAGAGGGCCTTGATCTGCACTTCCACCAAGAGATATTTGATTCCCCCAACTAATCCCTTGCGGATCTTGTTACTCTTGGGTGTTTGAGCACCCTAGACGGAAGAGGTCACCTCGGAGCCACAATCCATTAGGGTGAAGCTCTGTGGTAGTGTTGGGAGTGTGACACCCTGGTTTTCGCTCCTTGTTTTTTTTCCTTCATGGGATTTGACTCCCGTCTTTTTTTCGGTGTTATTGGATTTTCTCTTGCCTTTGGGTATATGAAGATGGTCATTTAGTCTTGCCTCTCCTATCCAACCAGAGACTCTCTCCAACCCAACCTTGCCACCCAAAATTTATTCTTAGGATTCTGCCGCCAAAACCCTACTCTCCGATCTACCGGAAGGGAAACCCTAATTCCTTCCGTTACAAAGGAACCCCAATTTCCTTTGATCTTTTGCCTCCCAAATTTCTCCCAGTGATCATCCTATCTCTATAAGCCCTGGATATGTAAAAATATTGCCAAGTCATTTGCAATATTTTTCATTTAAAATTAATTCCTTTTTTTGCCAGTTAAAGGAATTAAATCCAGGAAAATATCTATCCATCTCCAAAGCTCATGAAAACTTGTGGAGATATTCTTTGTGATAATATTGAGCTCTCACAAAAATATTGGCAATAATTAAATAGGGGAAATTGCCTATTCCTATTTAAAGCCAATATTGCAATTTGGGCACTTTCCAAAGGAACTACCATTTTGGTAGCCAGGAAAAATCCAAAATAATTTTTGGAGCTTCTCCTATCCATATATTCATCATTTCCATCAAGATCCCAAGCTCCATAGTTCAAACTTTGAGAGCATCATCCAATTCTTGTTTCTGGACTTATTTTGAGGTTGTGAAGCAACTATATTTTATATTGCTTCAAAACTTCTCAAATTAATCCAGGACCTCAAATTTCCTATATTATGTTAGTATGCAAAACTTCAAATTATTTTATCTAGCCATTTTATCCCAAACAATCCATCTAGTTTCTGTCCAGATCCAAGCTCTGTGAAGGAAGTACCACTTTGGCATTTCGAATTGAGCTGAAATTTTTCCAGCACCTTCATACATCCAAATAATCACTCTACACAAAAATTCAGCTCATTTAATCATTCCAAATGAGTGCAGCTTCCAGATTCAGTTTCTGGACCAGAAATTGCATTGCAAAGGAAGTGTATGAAAAACATGTCCAAATGACCTCAAAATTGGTAAGATCCTAGTCCGTCCTACACTATTTCATTGTGACAAGGACCCAGCTCCTCTCCCTTATCCATTTCTCCGCAAGAACCCGTCCAAGTTTGCTATCAGAACCTTTGTGAGCTCCAATCAGTCAGATCTTGCCCCCACTTCCATCCAAACCTCGACATGTCAACTCACTGACCACTGACACATCTATTTGACAAGGCCGGGAGTCAAATAGCCGCTCTGGACGCGTGGTGCCAGCGGTGACCACGAGTTGGCAACGCCAAAACGACGCTCTGCTCGATGAACCGCGACGAACAGCAAGCTCCAGCCGGCCATGGCTCGTCCGGGCATGTCCAACCGCTCCCCTGCGTCCGCGTGCCCCCCCTACAGCACCTTCCCCCTCCCCTTTCTTCTTCTCCACTCAATGACGAGCGCCGCCGCGGCACTGTCTCCCCGTGACCTCCCCTGTCGCATCCTCTCCGCTGTCCTCTTCCTCCCCGAAGCCTCTCGAGCTCGCCAGCGCAGCCTTGTCCTCTCCCGCGCGTCAGGTCGGCACCAACCGGCGCTAGCCACCTCGCCGGAATGCCGCCAAGGCCGCGATCTCCCGAAGTCTCGGCTGTCGCCGAGAAGCTTGCTCGGCTGGCTATATATATAGCCATGCCCGAGCCTCCCCGAGCTCAACCACCACCCGCAGCGGTCTCCCCTCCCTCCTAGCTCTTTTCCCCGCTCGAAGGACCCCGAGCCCGTGCTCAATTCGGCCTCCACCGTCGCCATAGCCGCCGCCAACCCCTGCTCAAATTCGAGCGCCACGGCCGTCTCCGGCTCCGCCCGAACCCCTCCCCGAGCGCGCCGTTCCCCGGCGAGTCCGCCCCTCCACTTGGCCGCCCCGGAAGACCCCCAGGTCGCCGGAACCCCCATCGGGGCCGAACCTCGGCCGCTCTGCGTCGCCGCATCTCCAGCCTTCTCCGGCCGCCGTGCTACCCACCCCCTGATGAGGCACTCGTCGGCGTACCCATCCGTGGCCTCGGCCGCCCTGGAGAGCCACCGGAGTGCCAGAGCCCCTCGCCGG
This sequence comes from Elymus sibiricus, assembly GCA_039707655.1. Taxonomy (NCBI): domain Eukaryota; kingdom Viridiplantae; phylum Streptophyta; class Magnoliopsida; order Poales; family Poaceae; genus Elymus; species Elymus sibiricus. The sequence goes on along the minus strand of CM077674.1, from coordinate 380,884,274 downwards.
AGCCGCGCTCCTGTCGCCATGTCGGGGCAGAGGAGAGGAGGAGGAAGGAGAGAAGGGGGGAGGAGAGAGAGAGCCGTGCGGGGCCCGCCTGTCGGCGTCTTGAAGCCGGCCACGTCAGATAAGTGGAGGCGCCGTCCAGCGAAGCCATCTCCCTACGTTGAAGACGTATTTCCTGAAATACGCCTTCTGCTTTCAGGCCAGCCCCCAAGCTCCAGCCGCTTTCGGCCCAGGGCAGCCTAGTGCAACAGTGTACTTTAATCTTTTTCAGCCAAATTTCAGTCAGGGACTTGTCTGTAAATATTTCTTCTGCAGATTGGTCCCTGGCAATCAACTGGCAATATCTTTTCATCCGTGACTCCGAATCAGGTGATTCCAAAGCCCACTTCTTCAGTTCGTCGAGCCCGTTCCGATGACATCACTTTCACCATGTTGACACTTTCTTAAAATACCCATTTTACCCCTGCCCTCTATTCAGCCCCTCCGAGAGGGAATCCTTTCCGGCAAATTCTTCCGCGAGGCGATCGCACTTCTTCCCGGAGTATTCCTCGACCCCCAGGCAAGCCGACCATCTGATATATGCCCTAAAGCATTGCTCTGTGTTATTCTTGCGTGTTTAATTAATGAATATGCCTGTGTTAGGAATAATTAAACTCCTGCTAGTTTGAATTTGCTGTGTTACATTACCGGCTAATGCTCATCATTTTATCGCACTAGTGACTCGTAGATGGCAATATGGAGATAGGTTGTTATGTTTTCATCGTGCATTACTGTTGTTATCACCATGATTAAGAATATGACTTAATAATGACAACCTCCTCCGTCGGCTGGATCGAGTCATAGTGTCACCTATCCGAACTTATCCGTGCAGCCACATTTGCCGGTATGGGACGGCCCTAGCCTGGTCTATTGTCCTGCCTCTTGTCGGTACCTCCAAATAGGGAGGGTTATGCGTGCGTGCTACCCTGGCCCGGTAGGCGGCGATAATCCTGTGAGCCCAGTTTAATTATATGGTACCAGGTCCCCGTTTGGGACAGTTTTGGCCACGACGGTGGCAGGTGTCACGGGGTGACACAGGGGCCACCCAGGACATGACCCTGGGAGGGTATGATTGTCGGAGGGACCGTAAGAGTGCCAGGCAATAGGCAGGTTTTGTTAGAGCAGCACTGGTCCACCCGAATGGGAACATGTACTAAAGTACGAGGCCAGGCGCTCCATGGTGTGGGTAAAGTGCGCAACCTCTGCAGAGTGTAAATCTATTCGAATAGCCGCGTCCTCGGTCATGGACAGTTCGTATAGGCCCCTATTTGGTCTGTGTCGAGTCTGGAGGAACAAACAATATAATGTTATTGTTAAGACTGAACCAGAGAATAGTAAGACTTGCAGTGCAGATGCATGGACATCAGATGATGTCGGGGATATGAATGTTAGCCATGGGATGGCTAGGAGAGAAACGGTCGTATGACCAAAAGGTTTGGATTGGATTTGGATCGGATTCGGATTTGGATTTGGATCGGATTTGGATTGGATCATAAGAATATTCGGAGCTTGGATTATTTACTTGATATGCTTTACTTTACTGCATTTACTCCAGTAATTATTATGCTAGATGATAATGTTATAACTTGATGATTAATGCTGCTAGATGATTAACATTGCTAGATAACCCCACCATAATATAATAGTTAATACCGTTAAGATAACAAATGCATGCTTGAATGCCATGGATTGCATTGCTTGGTGTATATGTTGGTTTGGTTTGCTTGCGAGTACATTCAAAAGTACTCAGCGGCCTTCAATGTGGCCAGGTTCACCTAAGGATTCGACGTCCTCTAGCGAGGAGCCGGAGTGTTCGCGGGCTAGAAGAGTAACCCAGTCAGATCCCTGTGGATTGGAGCCGCACCAAGACCATGCTGCCTTAGATAGAGCTTCTCCGCTGCCATCGCCCTTGTACAATACCATGTAAGACTTATATATCCATTAATAGAAGTGTCTGTGTTCATGATACTTGTTGTAAAAGCGCATGCCAGAGCGATCTCCTGGGCTGGCATGTGCGGCGACCGTCTGGCTACAGTGGTATTCAGGCGGGGCGCCACAACGGATGGTATCAGAGCCAGGCTGACTGTAGGTTACCCTAGCGAGACGTCATTGCCTTTTTGATTAGTAGAAAGCCCAGATGGATTTCAGCCATCTTTGCCAGACTGGCACGGCTACTATTGATCATAAGGCAATCCCCTAGGCTTTTGGCTCCATCAGACCCCCAACTCTCGTGGCCTTTGCCTCCGATGGGAAATGTACGCACCAGGCAACGACCCGTGAGCCCTGAACCCCTAGGTAAACCACATATCCCTACCTTGCTTGCTAGCCATGGCATTTCTCTTCTCAAATCTAGTTTCCTTTGGGAAATGCTTATAAATTCCATCTTTTCCCCGGCAACCCTAGGATCGTTGACTAAGCCACTTTGGCTATGGTCATGCGTCGAGTGTGGTGTTCCCTAAGGAAGTAGTAGGAGCTTGACCCCAATTGCTACCAGGAGCATTGTGTGGTTTTGCTTCTAAATCCTTAGAGGTACATTGAGTACGTTATATTAGTTATACTAGTGGATCTTCGGCCACATGTGTAAGGTCCGCAAAATTTGAGCTTTATTTGCTTTTTGGTTTTTCGCGGTTTTGCTTCTTTTCTCGGTTTCGTTCCTTCCCTCCGACTGGATCCATCTGCAAGAGCTATCAAAGAAGGCCAACATACAACTTGGATATTACCCAATAATCCCAATTCAGTAAGAGTCAAGTCAAGCCAATTGCCTGATATTCAGAACATCAACACCGGATCTGTCAAGAATGAAGAATGGGTCAGAAGCAGAATCTGAGTGCAACCGACAAGGCCAGAATATACCTGAGGGAGTTTGTCACGGAACGAATGACACCTAAGGAACAGCGAGATGAGCTATCGAGAATGGACACCAGCCAGAGCAAATTATTCCGTCCTCGACACAAGGATTATTTCAGTCAGTAGGGTGAACCTTGAGTATTTCCCAATGGACTCAAGAATCATTTATTCCGCACAGAAGACATATTGCAAAAAGGTGAAGATGCTGAGAGCAACCACAGAACTCTGGTATGTTGATATAAATTTCGAAGCATATTTTGGAATTTATCAGTGCATATACAAAAAAAAAATCCGGGCACCGTGAACAAGGCTTGCGAGGAATACGGATAAGTTTGCGGTTGCCCAGAATCAATGAGAATCTCATATGCCTGGAAGTTCAGCTAAACCGAATGGAATTATCTGTCAACTGCTCACTACCAGCAACACTTGGTTTGAATGCAAAGGGTATTTTGAATTAATTGTCAACATGAAGTCTGCATCAGTTGTGCAACCTCTACAGCAACAGTGATCGGACCAGCAGAAGGACAAGCGGTATGCATGACCAACGGAATCTCTCTAGTCGAGATATGGACTATACTAAGTTCTAGCTTCACTATGGGTAAATCCCGGATACTTTGAAAGGAAGCCCGAATCGGCCACAGGTCCGACTGTTTATCACAGTGCAAGGCTTTTGGTACAAGGAACCCAGCCTTCCTCCGCAAGCTATCGAGAGAAGCTTACAATGCAAGACTCCCAACCTTTCTCACTACACCACTGGGTGAGAAAATCTTATGGGGTACAGCACTCACGTCTTCCTCAGAGTGCTACCGCGAAAAACTTCCGGCATAAGGCACCTGGCCTTCCGTAGTAAGCCACATGAGGGAAGCTTCTGGGATACGATACCCAGCCTTCTTTGGCACGTTACCTTGGCAGAAGCTTCGAGCATAAAGAATTCAGCCTTCTTCAACACGCCATCGTGCCCACGACAGTCTTGTCAGAAGCACGAACTAGTCCAGACACACGTCTGCTCCAGAACTCAGTGGTTATGAAAGGATTTATCCTACCCTTGCATATGTTGTGAGCATGCAGTACAGGGGATCAGTTCATGCGAGCCACTCGTACACGGGAATGACTGTGCTCAAGAGAAACGTTGGCCCATACCTCAAAGAAGGATATGAACACAGTACCCCTACGAGATATGCAAGAGTAAATTGTGAATACAAGTCCAACAAGCTGGGATATGACCAAGGAGCCATGATGGTAGGTTATGACAAGTTCCCCAAAAAGGAACCCCCAAGAACAAGGAAGTCCTGAGTAAACAATCTCCGCGACGGTCAATGAAGTAAAGCTCCACAGACAAGGTGATATTGCCAATCCTTGTCAGACTCTTGCATATACGGACACAACAATGCAGCCAGTATGTCATTGTGAATACGGGCCATCAGCCAAGATCAGAGGTTATGCTCCGAAGAATGCACGGAATGATAACCATACTATGTCAGCTCAGTGGTCATATCAAGGATCACAGAGACTATATATGGTAGAGCCATCTCAGAGATTACCGTCTATGATTACTTTGTGACCATGCCCGACATTTCAGCTGGGAACCTCCTGAGTACAAAGTCAGAATGCAAGAGACAGGAAGAAAGCATTCGTATAGAACCCACAGCCAGATTGAGTATTCTGACAAGGAAAAAAGAGAGCCACTCCTAGCCACTCCAGGCCATACGAGCACGTGAGTCCGGTACCCAGAAAGAATGTCTCGCCCTTGGCAGTCAGTGTAAGAGGTATCGCAATAAAATCCGAAGCAGCTAGCTCCAGGCCCTGGAAACCAAGCTATTTGTCGGTACTACTACTACCCCACCAAGCAACAGGCTACCAGGACAAAAGGTACACCTAACAGGAAAGAGAAGGATTCAATACAGACGTTGAAAAAGACAGCACCTGAGCCATCAGAAGAGGCAGTTAGAAGGTCAGTAAACAAATGAAGACAAGAGACAGCCGATGGATCCAAGTCGCACACAGGTAAGTCCCCCTTCACCGGGAGGTAAGCCCGGAAATCTCGAGGACGAGATTTTCTTAAGGGGGGTAGGTTTGTGACACCCTGGTTTTCGCTCCTTGTTTTTTTTCCTTCGCGGGATTTGACTCCTGTCTTTTTTTCGGTGTTATTGGATTTTCTCTTGCCTTTGGGTATATGAAGATGGTCATTTAGTCTTGCCTCTCCTATCCAACCAGAGACTCTCTCCAACCCAACCTTGCCACACAAAATTTATTCTTAGGATTCTGCCGCCAAAACCCTACTCTCCGATCTACCGGAAGGGAAACCCTAATTCCTTCCTTTACAAAGGAACCCCAATTTCCTTTGATCTTTTGCCTCCCAAATTTCTCCCAGTGATCATCCTATCTCTATAAACCCTGGATATGTAAAAATATTGCCAAGTCATTTGCAATATTTTTCATTTAAAATTAATTCCTTTTTTTGCCAGTTAAAGGAATTAAATCCAGGAAAATATCTATCCATCTCCAAAGCTCATGAAAACTTGTGGAGATATTATTTGTGATCATATTGAGCTCTCACAAAAATATTGGCAATAATTAAATAGGGGAAATTGCCTTTTCCTATTTAAAGCCAATATTGCAATTTGGGCACTTTCCAAAGGAACTACCATTTTGGTAGCCAGGAAAAATCCCAAATAATTTGTGGAGCTTCTCCTATCCATATCTTCACCATTTCCATCAAGATCCCAAGCTCCATAGTTCAAACTTTGAGAGCATCATCCAATTCTTGTTTCTGGACTTATTTTGAGGTTGTGAAGCAACTATATTTTATATTGCTTCAAAAATTCTCAAATTAATCCAGGACCTCAAATTCCCTATATGATGTGAGTATGCAAAATTTCACATCATTTTATTTAGCCATTTTCTCCCAAAAATTCCATCTAGTTTCTGTCCAGATCCAAGCTCTGTGAAGGCAGTACCACTTTGGCATTTCCAATTGAGCTGAAATTTTTCCAGCACCTTCATACATCCAAATCATCACTCTCCACAAAAATTCAGCTCATTTCATCATTCCAAATGAGTGCAGCTTCCAGATTCAGTTTTTGGACCAGAAATTGCATTGCAAAGGAAGTGTATGCAAAACTTGTCCAAATGACCTCAAATTTGGCAAGCTCCTAGTCCTTCCTACACTATTTCATTGTGACGAGGACCCAGCTCCTCTCCCTTATCCATTTCTCCGCAAGAACCCGTCCAAGGTTGCTATCAGAACCTTTGTGAGCTCCAATCAGTCAGCTCTTGCCCCCACTTCCATCCAAACCTCGACAGGTCAACTCACTGACCACTGACGCATCTATTTGACAAGGCCTGGAGTCAAATAGCCGCTCTGGACGCGTGGTGCCAGCGGTGACCACGAGTTGGCAACGCCAAAATGATGCTTTGCTCGATGAACCACGACAAACAGCAAGCTCCGGCCGGCCGTGGCTCGTCCGGGCATGTCCAACCGCTCCCCTGCGTCCGCGTGCCCCCCCATCCAGCACCTTCCCCCTCCCCTTTCTTCTTCCCCACTCAACGACGAGCGCCGCCGCGGCACTGTCTCCCCGTGACCTCCCCTATCGCATCCTCTCCGCTGTCCTCTTCCTCCCCTTGCCTCTCGAGCTCGCCAGCGCAGCCTTGTCCTCTCCCGCGCGTCAGGTCGGCACCAACCGGCGCTAGCCACCTCGCCGGAATGCCGCCAAGGCTGCAATCTCCCGAAGTCTCGGCTGTCGCCGAGAAGCTTGCTCGGCTGGCTATATATATAGCCATGCCCAAGCCTCCCCGAGCTCAACCACCACCCGCAGCGGTCTCCCCTCCCTCCTAGCTCTTTTCCCCGCTCGAAGGACCCCGAGCCCGTGCTCAATTCGGCCTCCACCGTCGCCATAGCCGCCGCCAACCCCTGCTCAAATTTGAGCGCCACGGCCGTCTCCGGCTCCGCCCGAACCCCTCCCCGAGCGCGCCGTTCCCCGGCAAGTCCGCCCCTCCACTTGGCCGCCCCGGAAGACCCCCAGGTCACCGGAACCCCCATCGGGCCGAACCTCAGCCGCTCTGCGTCGCCGCATCTCCAGCCTTCTCCGGCCGCCGTGCTACCCACCCCCTGATGAGGCACTCGCCGGCGTACCCATCCGTGGCCTCGGCCGCCCTGGAGAGCCATCGGAGTGCCAGAGCCCCTCGCCGGAGCCGCGCTCCTGTCGCCATGTCGGGGCAGAGGAGAGGAGAAGGAAGGTGAGAAGGGAGGAGGAGAGAGAGAGCCGCGCGGGGCCCGCCTGTCGGCGTCTTGAAGCCGGCCACGTCAGATAAGTGGAGGCGCCCTCCCGCCAAGCCGTCTCCCTGCATTGAAGACGTATTTGCGAAAATACGCCTTCTGCTTTCAGGCCAGCCCCCAGGCTCCAGCCGCTTTCGACCCAGGGCAGCCCAGTTCAACAGTGCACTTTAATCTTTTTCGGCCGAATTTCAGTCAGGGACTTGTCTGTAAATATTTATTCTGCAGATTCGTCCTTGGCAATCAACTGGCAATATCTTTTCATCCGTGACTCCGAAATCAGGTGATTCCAAAGCCCACTTCTTCAGTTCGTCGAGCCCGTTCCGATGACATCACTTTCACCATGTTGACACTTTCTGAAAATACCCATTTTGCCCCTGCCCTCTATTCAGCCCCTCCGAGAGGGAATCCTTTCCAGCGAATTCTTCCGCGAGGCGATCGCACTTCTTCCCGGAGTATTCCTCGACCCCCAGGCAAGCCGACCATCTGATATATGCCCTAAAGCATTGCTCTGTGTTATTCTTGTGTGTTTAATTAATGAATATGCCTGTGTTAGGAATAATTAAACTCCTGCTAGTTTGAATTTGCTGTGTTACATTACCGGCTAATGCTCATCATTTTATCGCACTAGTGACTCGTAGATGGCAATATGGAGATAGGTTGTTATGTTTTCATCGTGCATTACTGTTGTTATCACCATGATTAAGAATATGACTTAATAATGACAACCTCCTCCGTCGGCTGGATCGAGTCATAGTGTCACCTATCCGAACTTATCCGTGCAGCCACATTTGCCGGTATGGGACGGCCCTAGCCTGGTCTATTGTCCTGCCTCTTGTCGGTACCTCCAAATAGGGAGGGTTATGCGTGCGTGCTACCCTGGCCCGGTAGGCGGCGATAATCCTGTGAGCCCAGTTTAGTTATATGGTACCAGGTCCCCGTTTGGGACAGTTTTGGCCACGACGGTGGCAGGTGTCACGGGGTGACACAGGGGCCACCCAGGACATGACCCTGGGAGGGTATGATTGTCGGAGGGACCGTAAGAGTGCCAGGCAATAGGCAGGTTTTGTTGGAGCAGCACTGGTCCACCCGAATGGGAACATGTACTAAAGTACGAGGCCAGGCGCTCCATGGTGTGGGCAAAGTGCGCAACCTCTGCAGAGTGTAAATCTATTCGAATAGCCGCGTCCTCGGTCATGGACAGTTCGTATAGGCCCCTATTTGGTCTGTGTCGAGTCTGGAGGAACAAACAATATAATGTTATTGTTAAGACTGAACCAGAGAATAGTAAGACTTGCAGTGCAGATGCATGGACATCAGATGATGCCGGGGATATGAATGTTAGCCATGGGATGGCTAGGAGAGAAACGGTCGTATGACCAAAAGGTTTGGATTGGATTTGGATCGGATTCGGATTCGGATTTGGATTTGGATCAGATTTGGATTGGATCATAAGAATATTCGGAGCTTGGATTATTTACTTGATATGCTTTACTTTACTGCATTTACTCCAGTAATTATTATGCTAGATGATACTGTTATAACTTGATGATTAATGCTGCTAGATGATTAACATTGCTAGATAAACCCACCATAATATAATAGTTAATACCGTTAAGATAACAAATGCATGCTTGAATGCCATGGATTGCATTGCTTGGTGTATATGTTGGTTTGGTTTGCTTGCGAGTACATTCAAAAGTACTCAGCGGCCTTCAATGTGGCCAGGTTCACCTAAGGATTCGACGTCCTCTAGCGAGGAGCCGGAGTGTTCGCGGGCTAGAAGAGTAACCCAGTCAGATCCCTGTGGATTGGAGCCGCACCAAGACCATGGTGCCTTAGATAGAGCTTCTCCGCTGCCATCGCCCTTGTACAATACCATGTAAGACTTATATATCCATTAATAGAAGTGTCTGTGTTCATGATACTTGTTGTAAAAGCGCATGCCAGAGCGATCTCCTGGGCTGGCATGTGCGGCGACCGTCTGGCTACAGTGGTATTCAGGCGGGGCGCCACAACGGATGGTATCAGAGCCAGGCTGACTGTAGATTACCCAATTTGGTTGTGGAGAGAGCCCCAACCTTGTTTGTAAAGGTCCGGTCGCCGCCTTCAAGGGCACCACTAGTGGAATCACGGCATATTGCATTGTGCGAGGGCGTGAGGAGAATACGGTGGCCCTAGTGGCTTCTTGGGGAGCATTGTGCCTCCACACTGCTCCAACGGAGACGTACTTCCTCTCAAAGGGAAGGAACTTCGGCAACACATCCTCGTCTTCACCGACTCCACTTGTGGTTATTTCTTTCCTTTACTTTGTGCAAGATATTGTTGGGTTGCATTGATTGCTTGCTTGTTGTTGTCTTTGTTGCTAGCTTCATATAGGTTGCTCACCTAGTTGCATATCTAGACAACCTATTTGTTGCTAATCCTAATTTATTAAGAAAAGCTAAAAATTGGTAGTTGCCTATTCACGCCCCCTCTCTAGTCAACCATATCGATCCTTTCAATTGGTATCAGAGACTCGTCTCTTTATTAAGGGTTTCACCACCCGAAGAGTATGGTTGACGATGGGGATAGGGATGAAGACATACCCAAGGCCGTCGAGTTGAACTCGGTCACCCGATATGACTTGAATGAAGCTATGGCTTCACTTAAGATGTCTATGACGGCCGAGGTCAAGTCCATGTTCAAAGAACTCCTTGAGGGGTTGAAATCTTCTACCGGTCCGTTGCAAGTGGGTAATCCCACCGCATCGGAGTCCGAGGCCAACTCCGGTAAGGAAGCGGCTAAAGGTACTCAAACTTCTTCCCCTCTAGGGAAAAATGGGACAGGCATCCATGCCTCGGTTGGCCCTCCCCTGGACAATGGAGGTCCGGTACCTTCACCTCGCATTAATCCTCTTGGTCCTCCTCCTAAGCTTGATTTGAATAACTTTCATGATTGGGTTTTTCGTATCAAGTCTCATTTGAATCACAGCTCAACACAACTTTGGAGGGTCATTGAGCAAGGCTTCCATCCTCATGATCGGTACAACATGACACCAAGAGAAGAAGTGGACAATCAACTCAACCACTCCGCTTTGTTCATTCTCCAATCCGCAATGCCGCTGGAAGAACTCTCTCATTTGCGGCCATTCACTACCGCCAAGGATGCTTGGGAGCACATCGTCTCATTGTACAAGGGAAGCTCAAGCATTCAACGGTCCAACTTTGAGGTCATTCTTGATGAGTTCATGATGAAGGATGATGAAGATCCTCATGAGCTATACCGGAGATTGACTACTCTCGCGGTCTCACTCCGAGATCATGGGAGCAAGGATACGGATGACACTTGGGTCAAGCGCAAGTTCCTAAATGCCATCATGCCATTCAACAAAAGCATGTCTTCCGTGATCCGTCAAAGACCGTACTTCCACACCTTGTCCTCAAGTGAAGTGTTGGATGAATTCATTGCAATGAATATCTTGAACAAGACCGCCGACAACGCTCTAGCTCGTGTCCAATGGTCAAAGAAGATCAACCTTGCTTTGAAGGCCAAGGCAATTCTGGAAGAAGATGAAGAGGAAGAAGAGGAGAGTTGCCCCAAAGACACCAAATATGCTTACCACGAGCACATGGCTCTTGCATCAAGGCAATTTTGGGGCAACAAGAGGAACTCAAGGCCAAACTTCTCCAAGAACAACTCAAGTGGCTCCAAGGGCAAACAACGTGTGAGGACTTGCTACAATTGTGGCAATGTGAGTCATTTCGTGGTGGATTGCCCATACGAGAAGAGGAAAGACAATGGTGGCAAGCTCATCCGCAAAGACAAGGCCAAGTCCTTCCCCAACAAGAACAATTCCAACAAGAAGGTGTCTCCAAAGGGAATGGTGGCGCAAGAAGAGTACAACTCCGATGATGATGATGATGATGATGATACAAGTGGTGAAGTGTTTGCAACGGCCACGGTGGCCATTGCCACCTCTTCTCCAACCTCCGTGTCCCTCTTCGATGCCCCCAACGAGAACATCATCCCCAAGTGCCTCATGGCAAGAGGCGTCAACAAGGTAACCTCCAACATCAAAACTTCCATCTCTCCTAATACTTCATTGTTGGATTGTGTGGATGATCAAGAGGAGGTGAAGGTGGATGAGAATGAGTTTGACAAGTTCTTGGGTAAGCTCAAAGGTGAGACCAAGAAGCACTTTGTTGCTCTCTTGGAACAATTGGGTGAGGCCAATGATATCATTGAGTCTCATGAAGAGACTATCACTAAATTTCAAGGCCATAGTCATGATTATGCCGATGAGATTGCAGATCTTTCCATTGCTCTTGAGGAAGAGTGAGGTCTTCGTTTGGCTCTTGAGGAGTCACACAACATTGACCTTGCTCAACTAAAGAAAGATCTTGACATGCTCAAGTTCTTACTCGTGTGCTCAAATCCGAGAAGGTTTACCTTGGAGTTGGCCATGCTAGACTCAAGGAGGAGTTTGAGCTACTTGACAAGGCCCACAAGGTTTTGAAGAGTGCTCATGGCTCTCTCAAAGAGTCTCATGATCAACTCCAAGTGAAGCTAACAAAGGAAATAGCCACTTGTCCTCCTTTTGTTTTAGTTGATAATGCCCATGCTACTAACCCGCGTTGTGAGCATGTGCATCTTGTGGAGGAGAATGCCAATCTAAAAGAGCAACTTGAGAAGGGCCTTGTGAGTTGCATACAAGGTGAGAAGAACCTCAACGAACTTTTGAGCAATCAAAAGGAAGTCGTGGCAAAGGAGGGACTTGGGTGTGTGCCCAAGTCAAAGAAGAAGAACAACAACAATATCAAGAAACCTCTCCCTCTCAAAGAGCTATTTGTCAAGGAGGGAGAGGGTGCTCATAAGGAGAAGAAGGACAAAGTGGTGGGTGGAAATGCCAAGAAGGGGAAAACCACTCCATCGAACAAAGCCAGCGACTTTAACCCTTCTTATGTTTTATGCCGTGCTAGTGATGGGCATGTTTATGCCAAATTTGTTGGTTCTTATTATGAGTACATTGAATGGTCTATTTGGGTTCCTAAGACCCTTGTTACTAACATCAAAGGACCCATTCAAGAATGGGTACCTAAAACCAAGCATTGATCTCTTGTAGGAGTTTGCTTCCGGTGGAGAATCATGGTTGCTCGATAGTGGAGCAACAAATCATATGACTGGGAGCAAGCATTTGGTGGTGGATGTGCAACCAAGCCCATCTATGCCCACCCATTTTCAATTCGGTGGTGCCTCAACATCTAAGGTATTGGGTCTTGGCAAGGTTGTTATTTCTCATGATTTATCAATTGAGAAAGTCATGCTTGCTGAGACCCTTGCATACAATTTACTTTCCGTTCGTCAACTTGCACTTATGGGCTTTGCCACATTCTTTGATCTTGATACCATGGCCCTTTTGTGGAGCAAGACTCTTAAAGTAGCTTTTGTTGGGCATGTCAAGAACGGTCTCTATGTGGTTAACTTCTCAGAGCAACCCACTAAGATCGCGACTTGCCTAATGGCTAAAGTTGACATGGGGTGGCTTTGGCATCGCCGACTAGCCCATGTCAATATGAGATCTCTGCAAAGTCTCCTCAAGGGGGATCACGTTCGTGGTCTAACAAATGTGAGCTTTGCCAAAGATCATGCTTGCAGTGAAGGAAAGCTACATAAGACGGCTCACCAACCCACGACTGTCATCTACTCGAAGAGGCCCTTGGAGCTCCTTCACATGGATCTCTTTGGACCTCCATCCTTTGATAGTCTTGGGGGAAGAAAGTATTGCTTGGTGATTGTGGATGACTATTCAAGATACACTTGGGTATATTTCTTCAAGAGGAAGAGCGAGACCCAACAAACCATCGTCGACTTTGCCAATGAAGCTCAACGTCAACATGAGGCAAAGATATTGATGATTAGAAGTGACAACGGCACCGAGTTCAAGAACTACACCTTGGAAGAGTTCCTTAGTGATGAGGGGATCAAGCATCAATACTCCGCACCATATATCCCTCAACAAAATGGTGTAGCGGAGAGGAAGAACCGGACATTGATGGACGCGGCAAGGACCATGATGGCGGAATTCAAGTCTCCGTACAATTTTGGGCCGAAGCCATCAACACCGCATGTCATGCATCCAATCGGCTCTACCTCCACAATGGCTTGAACAAGACTCCATATGAGATACTTACCAGTAACAAGCCCAACCTCAAGTACTTCCGGGTGTTCGGGTGTAAGTGTTTCATTCTCAAGAAAGGTGCACGTTTGTCTAAATTTGAACCTAGAGCTCAAGAGGGCATATTTGTTGTTTATGCTACAAACTCTCATGCTTACCGTGTCCTCAACAAGTCCAACGGACTCATTGAGGAGACGTGTAACGTAGAGTTTGATGAAAATAATGGCTCCCAAGTGGAGCAAAGTGGTCTTTGTGATGTAGGTGATGAAATTCCTCCCCAAGCCATAAGAAGAATGGGGATTGGTCAAATACTCCCCATTGAGGAACCCCTTGTGGTCGAAGGAGAAGGACAATGATCTACGCAAGTGGAGCCATCACCAACCATTGACCCACACGCTTCCGAAGAACAAACCGAAGGCCCTCAACCAAGTGATCAAGATCAAGGGCAAGATAAACCTCAAGATGATGGTGATGCACCAAATGATGCCCAAGATCAAGATCACGACACCGAGCAAGCTCAAGATCAAGTGCAAGCCCAAGATCAAGCGCAAGCTCAAGATCAAGTGCAAGCTCAAGATCAAGAGCAAGCTCAAGATGACGCTCAAGATGTTCAAGATGATCCTCCTCAAGTGACTACGGAGGAGCTATTGGAGCGTCGTGCCGCCAAGATTGCTTCCAAACTCAAGCATCAACAACATGTCATGGAGAATGTTTATGGAAGCTTAAAAAAATGGGTAACCACTCGTAGACAATTAACAAACTTTTGTGAGCATCACGCGTTTGTTTCTTGTGTTGAATCCCAAAAGGTACATGAAGCGCTCGAGGACACGGATTGGCTTGAAGCCATGCATGATGAACTCAACAACTCCGAGTGCAACAAAGTGTCGAAATTGGTGCCAAGGCCAAAGGAGAACCATAATGTCATTGGAACCAAATGGATATTCAAGAACAAGCAAGATGCGAACGGTGTTGTTGTTCGAAACAAGGCAAGATTGGTAGCACAAGGCTACTCCCAAGTTGAGGGTATTGACTACGGTGAAACCTTTGCTCCCGTTGCTCGTCTTGAATCTATTCGCATGTTGCTTGCATATGCATCTCATCATGATTTTAAGTTGCAACAAATAGATGTGAAAAGTGCATTTCTTAATGGTCCTCTTAATGAGTTGGTATATGTCAAACAACCCCCGGGGTTCGAGGATCCCAAGTTCCCCAATCATGTATACAAGCTCGATAAGGCACTCTATGGCCTTAAACAAGCCCCACGTGCGTGGTATGAGCACCTTACCGAGTTGTTGCAAGACCGTGGGTTTGAGATTGGGAAAATCGATCCCACTCTTTTCACGAAGAGGGTTAAAGGGGATTTGTTCATATGCCAACTATATGTTGATGATATTATATTTGGTTCTCCTAAAAAAGCTTCCAATGATGAGTTTGCCGCACTAATGACGGAGAAGTTTGAGATGTCTATGATGGGAGAGTTGAAGTTCTTTCTCGGGTTCGAAGTCAAGCAAAGAATAGAAGGAACCTTCATCAACCAAGCCAAATATACCCAAGACATGCTCAAGAGATTCAAGTTGGATGATGTCAAGCCGGCCAAGACTCCAATGCCCACCAAGTGCCAACTTGACATTGATCCCAATGGTAAAGCGGTGGATCAAAAGGTATATCGCTCCATGATTGGATCCTTCCTTTACCTTTGTGCATCTAGACCGGATATCATGTTGAGTGTGGGAATGTGTGCACGGTTTCAAGCCGCACCTAAGGAAAGCCACTATGTGGCGGTCAAGCGAATCTTTCGATATTTGGCTCATACCCCAAACTTTGGCTTATGGTACCCCAAAGGTGCAAGTTTTGATCTCATGGGATATTCGGATGCGGATTGGGCGGGAGACCGTGTGATAGGAAGTCAACTTCCGGAGGGTGCCAATTCCTTGGTCGCTCTTTGGTGAGTTGGTCTTCGAAGAAGCAAAATTGTGTGTCTCTTGATACGTCTCCAACGTATCTATAATTTATGAAGTATTCATGCCATGTTTATTATAGTTTTGTATGATTTTGGTGCACTTTTATACGGCTTTTATATGATTTTTATGGACTAACATATTGACCTAGTGCCCAGTGCCAGTTGCTGTTTTCTGCTTGTTTTTGGTTTTCCAGAAAATCCATATCAAATGAAGTCCAAATGCAGCGAAACTTTTTGACGATTTTTTCTGGAAGGAAACAGACCCAGGAAGCTTTGGGGGAGCAGTAGAAGAGCCACAGGGGCCCCACAAGCCACCAGGGCACGCCACCCCCCCAGGCGCGCCCTGGTGCCTCATGGGCCCCCTGTGGCACCTCTTTGCGTGATTCCAATGCTGAAAATCATATATATTCAGAAACCCCCGAAAGTTAACCTAGAAGAGTTTTTACGCCGCCGCAAGCCTCTGTACCAAGGAGATCCCATCTGGAGCTCTTTTCCGGCACCCTGCCGGAGGGGTGAATCATTATCGGAGGCCATCTTCATCATCCCGGCGGTCTCCATGACGAGGAGGGAGTAGTTCACCCTCGAGGCTAGGGGTATGTACTAGTAGCTATGTGTTTGATCTCTCTCTCTCTCTCTCGTGTTCTTGATTTAGCACGATCTTGATGTACCGCAAGCTTTGTTAATATAGTTGGATCATATGGTGTTTCTCCCTCTCTATCTTGTTGTGATGAATTGAGTTTTTACCTTTGAGGTTTCACTATTATCGGATTGAATACTTTTATGGATTTGAGAACACTTGATGTATGTCTTGCATATGGATACCCGTGGTGACAATGGGGTATTATATTGATTCACTTGATGTATGTTTTGGCACTCAACTCGCGGATTCCCGAGGTGACATTGGGGTAATCTATGCATATGGGTTGATGCACGTTTTCATCCTACTTTCTCCGGTAGAAATTTTGGGGCACTCTTTGAAGTTCTTTGTGTTGGATTGAATATTATGAATCTAAAGTTGTTTGATGCGTATCGTATAATTGACTCATGGATACTTGTGGTGACATTGGAGTATCTAGGTGACATTAGAGTTGGTTGATGCGTATCATATGGTGTTATTTTAGTACGAACTCTAGGGCTGTTCGTGACACTTATAGGGATGGCTCAATAGATTGATCGGAAAAGATAACTTTGAGGTGGTTTCATACCCTACAACAATTTCTATCTTATGTTCTCCGTGAATAGGAACTTTGGAGTGATTCTTTATCGCACGTTGAGGGATTGTTATATGAACCAATTATGTTAGCATTGTTGAGAGATTGCACTAGTGAAAGTATGAACCCTAGGCCTTGTTTTCAAGCATTGCAATACCATTTGTGCTCCGTTTTATCACTTGCTACCTTGCTGTTTTTTTATTTTCAGATTACAAAAACCTATATCTACTATCCATACTACACTTGTATCACCATCTTTTCGCCGAACTAGTGCACCTATACAATTTACCATTGTATTGGGTGTGTTGGGGCCACAATAGATTTCTTGTATTTGGTTGCAGGGTTGTTTGAGAGAGACCATCTTCATCCTACGCCTCCCACGGATTGATAAACCTTAGGTCATCCACTTGAGGGAAGATTGCTACTGTCCTACAAAACTCTGCGCTTGGAGGCCCAACACGAATCTACAAGAATAAGTTGTGTAGTAGACATCAAGCTCTTTTCTGGCGCTGTTGCCGGGGAGGTGAGTGCTTGAAGGTATATCTTTAGATCTTGCAATCGAATCTTTTAGTTTCTTGTTTTATCACTAGTTTGGTTTATAAAAGAAAACTAAAAAAATATATGGAATTGAGGTTGCCTCATATTATTCATCTTTATAATGTCTTTCTTGAAAATGATGGATCGGAAAATTGTGCTTAATTGATAGAAGAAGAATTCAATAAAATGTTTGGCATAAAATCTTTGAATGATGAGCATGATTGCAATGTTGTTAGTATGAATTCTATGAATATCCATGATGCTAGTGATATGCAAATCCATAAGCTTGGGGATGCTATGTTTGATGAAGATGATATTTTTAGTCCCCCAAGTTTTGATGAGAAAATTTATTATGATGAAAGGATACCTCCTATTTATGATGATTATATTGATGAAACTGGGTTTGGAAGAGTGTCAACTCTAGGAAGTAATGATCCCACTATTTTGGAGGGTGTTGAATCTTATTGTAATAATTATGAAAGTGGATTTGGAGAGGTCATGACTTTATTTAGTGATGAATCCACTATTTTGGAAGAGGTTTCAATTGACTATGATAACAAAGTTGCTATCTATGATGATTATTGTGATGACATATATGCTATAAAGAATAATGATAACCATGAAACTTGTCATCGTGATTTTAATTTTCAATTGGATTATGCCAATCAAGTATCACATGATAGCTATTTTGTTGAGTTTGCTCCCACTACTATTCATGAGAATAATTTTGCTTATGTGGAGAGTAATAAAACTTCTATGCTTTTAGATCATGAAAAGAATGCTTTATGTGATAGTTATATTGTTGAATTCATTCATGATGCTACTGAAAATTATTATGAGAGAGGAACATTTGCTTTTACATATTTCAATAACATCAAGTTTCCTCTCTTTATGTTGAAAGTTTTGAAATTATGCTTGTTTTGCCTACCTATGCTAGTTGATTCTTGCTCCCATAAATTATTTGCTCACAAAATCACTATGCATATGAAGTGGGTTAGGCTTAAATGTGCTTGCCATGTGATTCATGATGCTCTCTTTGTGTTTCAATTCCTTACTTTTATGCGAGCATCATTAAAATCATCATGCCTAGCTAAAAAGGCATTAAAGAAAAGCGCTTGTTAGGAGACAACCCAATATTTATACCTACTGTTTTTCTTGTGTTCACATGATTAAGCTACTGTATTAATCATGTTCCATATGTTTTCTTTCAATAATGTGCCAAGTAAAGCCTTTGGGATAGTGTGGATGCTTGTTGATATGATTCTGTGCAAAAACAGAAACTTTTGCGTCCAGTGCTGGAATTTCTATTCTGTACTGGAGCGTGATAAAATTCTGAAATTTTTATACAGGATTGGGTTACAAATTTTTTACATTTTCCTAATTTTCAGAATTTTTGGAGGTACAGAAGTATGGTTTTTAAATCGCTCACTACATGCTGTTCTGTTTTTGACAGATTCTGTTTTTATTGCACAGTTTGCTTGTTTTAGTGCTTCCATAGCTTATATTATGAGATATAAATTGTGGAAATGATAAAGTACAGTAGGAATTATGTGAGAACAATTATGAATCTTGTCTTGACAGTACCTAAGTGGATGATTTATTTTTATCATACTAACTTATCTCACAAGTTCCGTTAAGTTTTGTGTGATTGAAGTTTTCAAGTTTTGGGTGAGATATTGATATGAGGAGAATAAGTAGTGGCAATACCCTAAGCTTGGGGATTCCCAAGGCACCCCAAGGTAATATTCAAGGAAGACCCAAGCAACTAAGCTGGGGCATCCCCTCTTTCGTCTTCAACATTATCGGTAACCTTACTTGGAGCTATATTTTTATTCGTCATATAATATGAGTTTTGCTTGGAGCATCATTTTATTTTGTTGAGATTTGCTTGCTGTTATCAATAATCATGTTTTGTATCTTTTAGTTCAATAAAATGCCAATTATAGCCTTTACCATGCTCAGTTTGCAAGTTCATGTGTTGCTGTTTGAAAACAGAAAGTTTTCTATTATGTCCAGAATATTCCTGAATAGTAAGAACATGATAAAAATCTGAAATTTTTACACAGAAAGCATGAATGAGTTCTATGTCACGTGGTAATTTTTCAGAATTTTTGGAGTTAGGGAAGTATGAATTTTAAATCCCCCTTTACAGACTGTTTTGTTTTGGCAGACTGCTGTTATAGTTGCATTGTTTGCATATGTTTGCTTGTTTAATGTTTCTATTTGTGGATAGGAGTATTAAATATGCAGAGGCATTTAGTATGCAATGTTAAATTATAATTTTAGTGATTTTCTACAGTAGAGAATGTTAAGGTTTTGAGTTGATTTATACTAACTTATCTCACGAGTTCTTGTTGAGTTTTGTGTGGATGAAGTTTTTAAAGATTTAGGAGAAGCCATGATATGAGAGGAATTAAGGAGACACAAGAGCTCAAGCTTGGGGATGCCCAAGGCATCCCAAAATTAATATTTCAAGAAGTCTCAAGCATCTAAGCTTGGGGATGCCCCGGTAGGCATCCCACCTTTCTTCATCAACAATTATCGGTCAGTTTTGGTTGAGCATAAGTTTTTGCTTCTTCACATGATATGTGCTATTCTTGGAATGTCATTTTATTTTGTTTTCTTTTATGTTTGAATAAAATACTTAAGATCTGAAATTTTTAAATGAGAGAGAGTCCTCACATAGCTACCTATTTACTTAACTACTAATTTGATCTTCACTTATATCTTTTTGGAGTGGTTTCTCGTTTACTCTCGTGCTTCACTTATATCCCAAGAGTAAATTGTTGAATGAATTGAATATCATAAAGTTGAAATTTATATGCTTCATATGCTTGTCCCATGGGGAGTAGTGACTTCACATACAAGAAGTATAAGTGGTAAAATTTATTGAAAGTTAACAAACATAGCGTTGGTCACTTGAACAATTCATGAAAGAATTTTGAAGGAGAGAAATTTTACATATAAATATACTATCTTGGACATCTTCTATGATTGTGAGCCCGCATTAATTATTTTCAAGCTTGATCAAGTAGTTGACGTTGGACAAGGAAGACAACGTAATGAGTTATGTTTGTTTATATTCACATAGAAGTTATATTGTCATGGATCCTCTAACATGTGGTGCTTGCTTAGGATCTTTTGCTTGCCAAAAATTCATACTAAGTAGAGATACTACTTGTGCATCCAAAAACCCTTAAACCCAGTTTCTTGCCTTGAGTGTCCACCATATCTACCTATGGTATGAATAAGATCCTTCAAGTAAGTTGTCATCGGTGCAAAAAGCAATAAAAATTGCTCCTAAAATATGTATGGTCTTTTATTGCAAGGGAAAATAAGCGTTGTACGAACTTGTGATGGTAAAGAAATAAAAGCGATGGACTGCATAATAAAGGTTGCTATCACAAGGGGCAATATAACGTGACGTTCCTTTGCATTAAGGGCTTGCACATCCAAAATAAAAAGTGCATGACAACCTCTGCTTCCCTCAGCGAAGGGCCTATCTTCTAATTTTCTGTATTTACTTTTATGTAAGAGTCAGTAATGTTCATCCC
The DNA here is from genome assembly GCA_039707655.1 of Elymus sibiricus. NCBI lineage: Eukaryota > Viridiplantae > Streptophyta > Magnoliopsida > Poales > Poaceae > Elymus > Elymus sibiricus. The sequence continues at coordinate 380,863,699 of CM077674.1, read as the reverse complement.
TATTCCGCTCTATTTATTCTCTAGTGGGCAAGCATCATGTGGTAGGGAATGATCCAGGCACATATATCCAGTTGAATATAGGTGATCATGAGTTATTATTGTTGACATTATCCATGAGATAAATAAGTTGGGAGGCAAAACATTAAGCCCATATCTTTCTACGTGTTTGACTGAAATAGTTTGTTCTAAAAATATGCTTTGAGTGTCAGCAATCATGGAAGACGAAATGATAGTTGAGTATGTGGAATTTGCTAAATCAAAGCTCTTACATAGACCCTTCCTGAAAATAAGATGAATTGCAATTGTTTGATGACTGAAAACATAGTTTGTTAGTTTTCAAGAAAGTTTATGGTCTATACTTTAACAAGTGAATAGCTTGCTACTTGATCATGAGAAGTTTTATGAGATGAGCTACTGTTAATGATAAATAATGATGCTAGAAAAAAAGTGATTGGAATTATCATTGATCAAACTTATGCACTATGCTAGCATTCACACTTCATAAATTATTTCTTTTATCATTTACCTACTCGAGGACGAGCAGGAATTAAGCTTGGGGATGCTGATACGTCTCCAACGTATCTATAATTTATGAAGTATTCATGCCATGTTTATTGTAGTTTTGTATGATTTTAGTGCACTTTTATATGGCTTTTATATGATTTTTATGGACTAACATATTGACCTAGTGCCCAGTGCCAGTTGCTGTTTTCTGCTTGTTTTTGGTTTTCCAGAAAATCCATATCAAATGAAGTCCAAATGCAGCGAAACTTTTTGACGATTTTTTCTAGAAGGAAACAGACCCAGGAAGCTTCAGGGGAGCAGCAGAAGAGCCACAGGGGCCCCACAAGCCACCAGGGCGCGCCACCCCCCCCCCCAGGCGCGCCCTGGTGCCTCGTGGGCCCCCTGTGGCACCTCTTTGCATGATTTCAACGCTGAAAAATCTTATATATTTAGAAACCCCTGAAAGTTAACCTAGAAGAGTTTTTATGCCGCCACAAGCCTCTGTACCAAGGAGATCCCATCTGGAGCCCTTTTCCGCCACCCTGCCGGAGGGGGGAATCATTACCGGAGGCCATCTTCATCATCCCAGCGGTCTCCATGACGAGGAGGGAGTAGTTCACCCTCGAGGCTAGGGGTATGTACTAGTAGCTATGTGTTTGATCTCTCTCTCTCTCGTGTTCTTGATTTGGCACGATCTTGATGTACTGCGAGCTTTGTTAATATAGTTGGATCATATGGTGTTTCTCCCTCTCTATCTTGTTGTGATGAATAAATTTTTTACCTTTGAGGTTTCACTATTATCGGATTGAATACTTTTATGGATTTGAGAACACTTGATGTATGTCTTGCATATGGATACCCGTGGTGACAATGGGGTATTATATTGATTCACTTGATGTATGTTTTGGCACTCAACTCGCGGATTTCCGAGGTGACATTGGGGTAATCTATGCATAGGGGTTGATGCACGTTTTCAACCTACTTTCTCCGGTAGAAATCTTGGGGCACTCTTTGAAGTTCTTTGTGTTGGATTGAATATTATGAATCTAAAGTTGTTTGATGCGTATCGTATAATTGACTCATGGATACTTGTGGTGACATTGGAGTATCTAGGTGACATTAGAGTTGGTTGATGCGTATCATATGGTGTTATTTTAGTACGAACTCTAGGGCTGTTCGTGACACTTATAGGGATGGCTCAATAGATTGATCGGAAAAGATAACTTTGAGGTGGTTTCGTACCCTACAACAATTTCTATCTTATGTTCTCCGCAAATAGGAACTTTGGAGTGATTCTTTATCGCACGTTGAGGGATTGTTATATGATCCAATTATGTTAGCATTGTTGAGAGATTGCACTAGTGAAAGTATGAACCCTAGGCCTTGTTTTCAAGCATTGCAATACCATTTGTGCTCCGTTTTATCACTTGCTACCTTGCTGTTTTTTTATTTTCAGATTACAAAAACCCATATCTACTATCCATACTACGCTTGTATCACCATCTCTTCACCGAACTAGTGCACCTATACAATTTACCATTGTATTGGGTGTGTTGGGGACACAAGAGATTTCTTGCATTTGGTTGCAGGGTTGTTTCAGAGAGACCATCTTCATCCTACGCCTCCCACGGATTGATAAACCTTAGGTCATCCACTTGATGGAAAATTGCTACTGTCCTACAAAACTCTGTGCTTGGAGGCCCAACACGAGTCTACAAGAATAAGTTGTGTAGTAGACATCATCTCTCTCCACCACCGAGGCCGAGTATGTAGCCGTCGCAAGTTGTTGTGCACAATTGCTATGGATGAGGCAAACTTTAAAGGATTGCGGTGTCACTTGTGACAAAGTGCCTCTTCTATGTGACAATGAAAGTGCGATCAAGATCTCCTACAATCCGGTGCAACCTAGCAAGACGAAGCATATTGAGATTCGTCATCATTTTATCTGGGATCACATCAAGCATGGAGAGATTAGCCTTATCTACGTCAACACTCAAGAGCAACTAGCGGATATTTTCACGAAGCCATTGGATGAAGCAAGATTTCGCGAGTTAAGGCATGAGCTAAATATCATTGATTCGAGCAATGTGGCTTGAATCTCGACACACCCCACCGCATTCATCATGTTTATCTTGTTCTAGATGTAGGCATGGACATAGGGGGAGCGTTGTTCTCTCAATGAACTCTCCCTCCCCCCATTATGCATAAATCGATCAAGTCTTTCACATTAGCCATTTTTTATGGTACTTGTGCTTCAAAGATGAGTTTTGGTCATGGGCCCAAGGTTAAAATCTTCGCGGTGCCATACCAATTGACTCAAACATAGGTGACCTCGGTCACCGCCTTCTCCAAGAGAGTTTTGGCTCCGCTTGGTTTGTGTTGTGATTTTTTTGTGTTGGCTTTAGGGTGTTGGACTACTCCATGTGTGCTCGCGTTTTAGTTGGTTTTTGACCTTGGAGTATTCCTTTCCATTTGCTGTGTTTTCTGCCCCTGATACATCTCCATCGTATCTATAATTTTTGATTGTTTCATGCCAATATTCTACCACTTTCACATATTTTTGGCAACATTTTATATTATTTTTGGGACTAACATATTGATCCAATGCCCATCGCCAGTCCTTGTTTTCTGCTTGTTTTTTGTTTCACAAAAAATCCATATCAAACGAAGTCCACATGCAATAAAATTTTACGGAGAATTATTTTGGAATATATGTGATTTTTGAGAGGTGGAATCAACGCAAACGGAGGCCCACGGCCTCCACAAGCCACCATGGCGCGGCCCCCCCTGGTGCGCGGTGGTGCCTTGTGGGCACACCGTAAGTCGGTTGGGGCTCTTCTTCGGCTGCAAGGAAGCTTATATCCGGAAAAAAAATCGTGTTAAAATTTCAGCGCAATCGGAGTTACGGATCTCCGAGAATTTAAGAAATGGTGAAAGGCCAGAAAACAGGAGCGCGAAACAGAAGAGAACAGGGAGAGAGATCCAATCTAGGAGGGGCTCCTGCCCCTTCGCCGCCATGGCAGCCATGGACCAGAGGGGAAACTCTCCTCCCATCTAGGGGGAGGCCAAGGAAGAAGAAGAAGGAGGGGGCTCTCTCCCCCTCTCTCCCGGTGGCGCCGGAGCGCCGTCGGGGGAACCATCATGACGGCGATCTACACCAACAACTTCGCCGCCGTTAACATCAACTCTCTCCCCCTTTATGCAGCGGTGTAACACCTCTTCTCCCCGCTATAATCTCTACTTAAACATGGTGCTTAATGCTACATATTATTATCCAATGATTTGTGGCAATCCTATGATGTTTGAGTAGATTCGTTTTGTCCTATGGGTTGATTGATGATCGTGATTGGTTTGAGTTGTATGTTTTATTTTGGTGCTGTCCTATGGTGCCCTCCGTGTCACGCAAGCGTGAGGGATCCCCACTCTCTTATAGTGGGTAGCTAGAGTGACAGAAGCTTACACCCGAGTAAGGGGGTTGTTGCGTATGGGAGTAAAGGGGACTTGATACTTAATGCTATGATTGGGTTTTATCGGGGATATAACTCCACGATAAGACCCGGCTCATGACGTTAAGTCGCCATGGACTTAAGTCATCTCTGGACTTAAGTCATCCCTGACGTTAAGCCGCCCTGAGACTTAGTCATTTCTGGAGATGAGTCCTGAAGATGAGCCCCGAAGATGAGACCCGGCCTACTACAGTGCCAGGGGGTTAACCCGGCATGCTACAGTGCCAGGCCTGAAGTTAACCCGGCTGCTACAGTGACCCGAGCGAGGAGTCAAAATACAAGATGGAGACCCTTTAACTTCGAAGTCACGGATGACTTAGAGTAGGACTCCAATCGCGGGTATAACCCGGAATCTCATGTAAGCCAGGGACTCACCTATATATAAAGGGAGTTCCGGGCAGTTAGAGGGACAAGTTTTTAGAGGTCTAGATAGACAGATAAGTCTGGAGACAGATGTTTTGGCAGGTCTCAAGACAGACGTTCTGATAGCTCTCGAGACAGAGCCAGGGAAACAGCACCCTTGTAATCGTGACTATGATCATCAATATCAATCAAGCAGGATGTAGGCTTTTACCTCCACCGCGAGGGGCCGAACCTGGGTAAAACTCGTGTCTTCTCGTTCCAATCAACCCTGTTCAAGCTACCACCTAGTTGCGATGGCCTCACCACTAAGTCCTTTCATGAGGACATCTGCCGTGACAAAACCACGACAATTGGCACCCACCATGGGGCCTGTGCATGGTGGTGTTGAGTTCTTGGAGGGAGCTCTCCGAGGATCGAGAAGTTCGCAATTTACCGGATGAAGACGAGCCGGTTTGGAAGGATCTACATCAAACTTCAAATTCACTAGATCGAGATTGGAAAATTCTTATTAGCAGCATTCATCAGTCCTGATTTGCAATTCGTGAGATTTAAGTTTTGAGGAATTAGGGTTACGGTCTGACCGCTGCCGCCGTCCTGTGAATTATTCGGCTGTTTCGAGTCGCCGAGACCGACAAATTTCTGAAGAGGACACGTCCGATCAACCGCTGCCTCCACGCACATCCTGTTGCATCATGTATGCCAGCTCTACTAATATTTTGACTCCAAACCAGAGTACATGGAATCAGGTCAAGCCCCGAGGGACCCAGTGTTTTTTCTACAGACTGCAGACTAAAAAAAAAGAAAACCGAAGCCCTGCCTCGCCATCGCTGCGGTCCTTCTCCGCCTCCAGTCAACCCGCCGGACTCCTCTGGCGCGTCTCCGCCGCCGCTGAAACCCGCAGCCAGCCGTCTTCAAGCCGCGTCGAGTTGCTTCTGCCACTGCGGCCACAGCCACCCGCTTTTGAGCTGCCTTGCTCCACCCCGAGCCGCCATCGGGACTCGCATCCGTCGCCATAGTTCCGCTCGCCGGCCTCCGCCTCTACTGAGCGGTGCCGCGGGCCCGAGCCGCCACCTCGCTTCACCGCCCTCCGCCTCAAATCGTCGTCGCCGCATCGCCGAGTCGCCAGCGCCTCTCCGTCTTGCCCCTGCTCGCAAGCCGGCCTACCGGCGTCGCCAAGCTGCCGCGCCGGGCTTCCTCGCCGCTCCCAATCGCCCGCCTTGCTTCCCCGAGCGGCCGTCGCGACCTCGCCTCCAAGTCGCCTTGCCTCACCGGTCTGCCCTCTGTTGTGGCTCGCCAGGCCGCCCAAGCCGCCACCACAAATCGCCTCGTCCGCCTCCAGTCAACCCACCGCGACCATCGAGCCAAGCCGGCCCCGCCTTCGCCGCTCTAAGCCGTCCTGGCCTCTGCTGGGCTCCCGGGTCAGCTGCCTCCACTACCGCTGCAGTCACGGTGTCCCTCGAGGCCGCCTCTGCCTCGTCGAATCGTCGCCTTGCCTCTCTAGGGAGCCGCCGGTCGCCTCCGCCACCGCAGCGGTCCACGGCAGCACCTCGAGCCGCCCCCGCAGCCTCACTCGCCGCCTCTACCGCCGCGCCTTGAGCCGCCCAGCCGCCTCCGCTGCCGCTGCGGTCAACGGCCGTGGCTCAGGCCGCCCTCGCGGCCTCCCTTCGTCGTCGCGCCAAGCCGCCGCCCTCGCTGGTGCGGCCTCGAGCAGCCGCCTTCGCTGTCGCGGCCCTGCCTCAACCACCGCGTTCCGAGCCGGCCACGGCCGCCTCCGTGCCGCCCCCGTGGCCTCACTCGCCGCGTCTAGCCGCCGCAACCTCCCTTCGCCGGTTCTCCCCCGTCGCCATGGCCCGCCACTGCGGCCTCGTCTTTGAGCCACTCCGAGCCGCCTCCGCCTCTACTTCGAGCCGCCGTCAGCCGCCGCGTTCGCCTCCGAGCCGCCCACGCAACCTTACTCGCCGTCGCACCAAGAGTCGCCTTAGCAGGCCGCCTCCAATCCGCCGTCGCGGTCTCCGTCGACTCGTCCTCACCTCTGCCGTGGCCTCTCTCCAAGCCGCTGCCGTGAGCCGCCACTTCCGCGAACTCGTTGAGCCGCCGCCGCCTCTACGGCGAGCGGTCACCGCCGCCTCTGCGGCCAGGGCCTCGCCTCCAAGTCGCTGAGCTGCCCTGTCGCCGCGGTTCCGCAGCCGGCCTCGCCTCTGTTGCGCGTTGCCGTGACCCCGAGCACCTGCCGCCCACCGACATCTTCGCGCCGCCTTTGCCGCCCGCGAGTCGCCACCTCAAGCAGCCGCCGTGGCCTCTCCTCGCCTCGCTGGCCTCCGCCGTGGCTCGCCTGGCCGCATCTGCCGCCGCCTCGAGTCGCCGCCTCACCTTCTCGCCGTCGCCGTGGCCTTGCTTCCGCTGCCGCCTCGACTTCTCCGCCGAGCCGCCCGCTTCCACCGACCCAGACCTGAAGTGAGCCGCCTCGCCCCTGCGGCCTCAAGCCGCCGCCCGCTCTCCGACACGCCCCTGCCGGTGTGGATGCGCCTCGCTGGAATAAGAAAAAGGGGAAAAGGTTGAATCGGTAAAGGTCTAGGCACCTTTGGCAAAAAAAAGGGTGTGGTCAGCTCAAAATTCATCAGAGCACACACGCCAATTATTTTGAGTATCTCCGACTCGCCCGCGGTTGACTTCAATCTACACCGCAGTCATCATCAACCCCGCAGCTGATCATTTCAACAAAATATCTCAGGTGAAATCTATCCAGTCGATTTTTATTGATACATTTTTTCGAGAACAATTACTCTGGCTAGCGATATTTTTTATGCAGGACAATTATTCACTGCAAGGGCGATCGTCGTGCCACGGATATAGAGCTCGCGCCAACATTATCATGCGCCAGCATCCGACCGTGCAGTACTGCTCAACAAACGTGTGTGCAAGCCGCCGCCCATGCGGTTTCGGTCTACATCAACACACGGCCGACTCATCTGCTGACGCAACGGCCGATTCATCCGTCTGCGCCCGCAGTCGACTCACCCGTCCGTGCCGACTTACAGGACCTGGTCTCAAGGATGACCCGGCCTTCTCAATAATGATCAAAGGAATGCCGGCTTATCTAGACCCCAGATGTTTTGCAGTAGTAGCATTGTCTCCTGTATATCCTATGCTGAGCTTTTCCATGATCGTATGGTTACTTGGGGGATTCCAACTCATCGAGTTTAGCTTACAAAACCCTTTTAACCCGGCGAAATGCCAAACTACACTTGGTTAAACCTGCCTGTTAGCAAGATGCTACTCCCTAAAAAGCGACCCGGCGTACGCCTGATGAGTCAATCACAAAGGTGACCCTGAATTCATCAGAGTTAAAACGCTCGATTGGTTGCGTGAGAGCCGGCTTTCAGAGAGATAGGACAAACCAAAAGAGGCCAAAAAGCCTGCTTCCACAGGAAGCGAAACCAAGACTCGAGCCTTGAAAGCCGGTCTTATGTCGTGCTTCGAAAGCCAGCATTTTTATACTCTGTTATCATACACATACATCATTATGCATTGCATCATCATACATTGCATCATCATACAATGCATCATCATACAATGCATCATATATGCATGAACACATTTGTTTATGTTACAGGAGTCGGTTTTCAAACCAGGTTACATTGTAACTCTGCAGGAACAGACAAATCTTTAATAGCCAAAACGGCTGGATCTTCATCATGGTTTATCATAACCAGTATTAAATGATTGAGATATCAATTCTCCTATTTTCCTGAGAAAACTACAGCGCTTATGGATTTTCTCCCAAATATTTGCCGGGTTGCACTGCAACCACGGCCAAGGATTTATTTCATCACAAAGGCATCACAAAGTGGATTTGAGTATTCTACAGTGGAAGGAATAGTCCCGAGTCGCCGCGGGCACACGACCCGGCCCTTGGGGGCTACATTATTCAAATCAAGATTACATCAAGTATGAAAGTCCCATGTCACTGCAAGCATGCACCACGGCACTTGGGGGCTAATGCACGGTCATTTTTACTGGTCTCATTGAAGACCCGGCCCATCACATAATGATAAGCAGGCCCTTGGGGGCTACCGATTGCTCCTGTCAAAAACTCAAAGTACACAAGCCTTAATAGTGACCCGAAGCTTGGGGGCTACATCATATGATGTTCTTTTCAAAGGAGTACATGTAAGTCCCAGGTCGCTGCAAGCAAACGACCTGGCACTTGGGGGCTACAACAGTCAGTTGTTTAAATAGATCAGAAGGTCCAAGTTGAAGACCCGGCCCATCATATACGGATGAGCCGGCCCTTGGGGGCTACACATGTGAAAGTGCAAAATTCTCAGTTCATGATTGAAGACTCAGACGGATAACTCGGATTTTTCTCACGGATAACCCGGATTTTTCCCGAAAGTTGCAATATTTATATTTAAGCAAGTCTTAAGCTATCACTTTGCTCTACTCTTAAGAGTTGGGGGCTACAGGTTATCTCCTCCAAGCTATTCAGACAAGCCAGCTCAACATCATACCGATTTTTTATTCATCAAAGTCTGAAGCATTGAAATTTGGCACAACATCAGACGGATTTTTTTTCTTTTTATCAAGCCAAGACAGTTTGAAGACAATTCAAAAATATCATCAGGGTTATTTTTTCTGCATGGAACCAGCATCAACATATTGATATGGAAGAAATTCAGGAGCTTAGCATGAATAAATCCAAGCTAATCTGGGGGCTAATGTCGGGGATATAACTCCACGATATGACCCGGCTCATGACGTTAAGTCGCCATGGACTTAAGTCATCTCTGATGTTAAGTCATCTCTAGACTTAAGTCATCCCTAACGTTAAGCCGCCCTGAGACTTAGTCATTTCTGGAGATGAGTCCTGAAGATGAGCCCCGAAGATGAGACCCGGCCTGCTACAGTGCCAGGATGTTAACCCGGCTGCTACAGTGCCAGGATGTTAACCCGTCTGCTACAGTGCCAGGATGTTACCCGACTGCTACAGTGCCAGGACGTTAACCCGGCTGCTACAGTGCCAGGACGTTAACCCGTCTGCTACAGTGCCAGGATGTTAACCCGTCTGCTACGGTGCCAGGATGTTAACCCGGCCTGCTACGGTGCCAGGATGTTAACCCGGCCTGCTACAGTGCCAGGATGTTAACCCGGCCTCCTACAGTGCCAGGGGTTAACCCGGCATGCTACAGTGTCAGGCCTGAAGTTAACCCGGCTGCTACAGTGACCCGGGCGAGGAGTCAAAATACAAGATGGAGACCCTTTAACTTGGAAGACACGGATGACTTAGAGTAGGACTCCAATCGCGAGTATAACCTGGAATCTCATGTAAGCCAGGGACTCACCTATATATAAAGGGAGTTCCGGGCAGTTAGAGGGACAAGTTTTTAGAGGTCTAGATAGACAGATAAGTCTGGAGACAGATGTTTTGGCAGGTCTCAAGACAGACGTTCTGATAGCTCTCGAGACAGAGCCAGGGAAACAGCACCCTTGTAATCGTGACTATGATCATCAATATCAATCAAGCAGGATGTAGGCTTTTACCTCCACCGCGAGGGGTCGAACCTGGGTAAAACTCGTGTCTTCTCGTTCCAATTAACCCCGTTCAAGCTACCACCTAGTTGCGATGGCCTCACCACTAAGTCCTTTCATGAGGAAATCTGCCGTGACAAAACCACGACAGGTTTTACCTTAATGATCTTTGGTAGTTGCGGATGCTTGCTAGAGATCCAATCATAAGTGCATATGATCCAAGTACGGAAAGTATATTAGCTCATGCCTCTCCCTCATATAAAATTGCAACAATGATTACCGGTCTAGTTATCGATTGCCGTTACAAGAATTTTCTACTAAACAACTAACTTTTCTTATCTTGCAATTTACTCATAGTTTTATTATCTCACAAATTACTCCTAGTTTTATTCTCGTTAAGTACTTCTAGTCTTATCCTTACACCCGCAAAATAGTTTCATACTTGTTCTAGGCAAAGCGAACATTAAGTGCGCGTAGAGTTGTATCGGTGGTCAATAGAACTTGAAGGGAATATTAATTCTACCTTTAGCTCCTCGTTGGGTTCGACACTCTTATTTATCATAAAAGCTACAATTGATCCCCTATACTTGTGGGTTATCAAGACCTTTTTCTGGCGCCGTTGCCGGGGAGTAATAGCGTGGGGTTGATATTCTCGTGTGTGCTTGTTTGCTTTATCACTGAGTATATTTTATTTTTTGCTCTTGTTTTCTATCTTTAGTTATGGGTAGGAAACGTAAAATACCAAAAAAATTAGTTGTACTTGCTAAACCAATGGTTGAAGAACCACCCAAAATCTATCATACTGCTGAAGCTTTCTACTTGGATCATCTTCGATCCCTTTGTGCTCGTGCTAAAAACCCAACTAGCTTAGTTGAGGGAAAATCATTAAATGAGCATGCTTATTTTGTGGGACACCGCTTGTCTCAAAAAGGGAAACTCTTATGGCATCATATTAATACTTTGAATTGCTATGCTTGGAATTTATGCGAAATACATAATTTTACTTGTTGTTCTGAAGACCCTAAGAAACACCTTCCCAACCAATGTGAGTTTAGTGATAATGGAATCGTATCTTCTTATGCTAAAGGTGTTTATAGTTACTATGATATTGAACAAATTGAAGAATTTGTTGCTTTTAAGGGTGCTTATGAAATTGCTTCTTTGATTGAAAAGTATGATGCTACTCTTTACAAATCTGAAAATTCTGCCATACTTAAATATTGCTATGAAAACTATGCTTCTAATGCTTATGTGAAAAAAAAATATTGAGGACACCTCCGCTGTCCAAGAAGAGACTAATATTTTGCAGGAATCTATGGAAGAAGAAATTGATGACATTGTGAGCTCATTAGATGAAAAAATTGAGGAGGAGAGCGAAGAACAAAAGGAGGAAGAGCGGATTGATCACCCGTGCCCACCTTCTGATGAGAGTAACTCTTTATCTCATACATTGTTTAATTTCCCTTCGTGCTTACCGAAGGATGAATGCTATGATAATTGCTATGATCCCGTTGATTCGTTTGAAATATCCCTTTTTGATGAAATTGATGCTTGCTATGCTTGTGCCCATGATGCCAATTTGAATTATGCTTATGGAGATGAACTTGCTATAGTTCCTTATGTTAAACATGAAATTGTTGCTATTGCACCCACACATGATAGTCCTATCATCTTTTTGAATTCTCCCAACTACACTATATCGGAGAAGTTTGCACTTATTAAGGATTATATTGATGGGTTGCGTTTTACTATTACACATGATGATTTTGATGAATATAATATGCATGTGCTTGCTTCTCCTACTTGCAATTATTATGAGAGAGGAAGTACATCTCCGCCTCTCTATGTTTCCAACACGATAAAATTGCAAGAAACTGTTTATACTATGCATTGGCCTTTACTTGATGTGCATGAATTGTTCTTTTACGACATGCCGATGCATAGGAAGAGAGTTAGACTTCGTCATTGCATGATATATGTTGCTTGGTGCTCACTACTAAATTACAAATCATTGTTAATTAAAATTGGCTTTGATATACCTTGGGATCCGGGTGGATCAATTACTTAAGCACTATATGCCTAGCTTAATGGCTTTAAAGAAAGCGCTGCCAGGGAGACAACCCGGAAGTTTTAGAGAGTCATTTTATTCTATTGTGTGCTTTTAAAAAAAGTTTAAAAACAAAAAAATATAGAGGGGAACCTAAAACTTTTCAAAAAGAAAAGTGAAAGTGAGAAAGACGAGCACCGTTGAAGTGGGGGAGCTCCTTGAACTTTGTTCATGCCCATGGAAACTTTGCAAATCTTGAATTACAGACACTTTTCAACAAAAATAATTATCCCCTTATACAAATCCATTGTATTATAAAAATAATGTGCCAAGATTTACCGTTAGGATGTTTAAATTACTTGCTTGGTATGTGCAGTGCAAAAACAGAAACTTTTGCTGTAGTGCATGAATTTACATTTTTGTACTAGAACATGCAAAAATTCTGAAATTTTTACACAGTACTGCTATGCAAATTGTTTATTTTGTCCTAATGTTTCAGAATTTTTTGAGGTACAGAAGTATATGTACCATCTGCATCTTTACAAACTGTCCTGTTTTCACAGATTGCTGTTATAGTTTCGTTATTTGCTTATGTTTGAAATCTTGTTGAGCCCCATTGACTTGGGAGCCATAGAATTGTGATAGCATACAGTGGGTAATGTTTGATTATAATTATACAATAATGTTAGAGCAGGACATGATGGGATTTGATGTTATATGTACTAACCCCGCTAATAAAAAGTTCGGTTAAGTTTTGTGTGAATGAAGTGTTCGAAGATCGAGGAGGTATCGATATGAGGAGAATAAGGAGAGGCAAGAGTTCAAGCTTGGGGATGCCCAAGGCACCCCAAGTAAATATTCAAGGAGACTCAAGCATCTAAGCTTGGGGATGGCCCGGAAGGCATCCCATCTTTCTTCAACAAGTATCGGTATGTTTCGGTTTTTGTTTTGTTCACATGATATGCGTAAATTCTTGGAGCGTCATGTGCCTTTTATTTTTATTTCAATAAATGCACCATGCTGGTATGAGCTAGTCCTTGGTTGATTTATAGAATGCTTGATGCACTTCACTTATATCTTTTGAGTATGGCTTTATAGAATGCTTCATGTGCTTCACTTATATCATTTGAAGTTTGGATGCCTGTTTCTCTTCATATAGAAAACCGTTATTTGTAGAATGCTCTTTTGCTTCACTTATATTTATTAGAGTGTGGTCTTTTGTAGAAAGAATTAAACTCTCATGCTTCACTTATATATGTTTAGAGGGTCAACAGGAATTGGCCATTCACATGGTTAGTCAGAAAATCCTACATAAACCTTGTAGATCACTGAATATGATATGTTTGATTCCTTGCAATAGTTTTGCGATATGGAGATGATAATATGTGAGTTATGCTAGTGAGTAATTGTGATTTAGTAAGAATATTGGTGTTAAGGCTTGTGATTCCCTATGCATGCACGTAAAGTCAATAGTTATGCAACGAAGTTATATCCTACTTATGGTGCATTATTCAGTGTTAGTTATTCTCAATGCATGCTTATGACCGTTCTCGTTTTCTGGTTGGTTGCTTCTCAATCTATTTGCTAGCCTTCACTTGTACTAAGCGGGAATGCTGCTTGTGCATTCAACTCCTTAAACCTAAAGTTGTGCCAAATGAGTCCACCATACCTACCTATATGAGGTATTTCCATGCCGTTCCAAGTAAATTTGCATGTGCCAACTCTAATTATTCAAAACAAATTTCTGTTTTGTGCGCCCGTACCGCTCATGTGGCAGCAGGGGGTGGCCAATATTTTCCATGCTAGGTGTGTTATTCTCACGATGAGTGTTTATTCACTTGTCATTGCACGAGAGAGTGGCAGGTAATAGGGATGCCCAGTCCCACAATGAATCAAAAATAATAATAACAAAATTCCTTGGAAAGTGTTGGTATGGAAGGCACCCGTGGATACAGCTAGCCATGGATTGTGAAAGAATGGTGGAAAGGAAATGAATTTTATTTTCTGTTTGAGAACCGCCTATAATGTGTCTAGCATGGAAGATATTGGGAACTTTCGGTTGTACCGTTGACAGGAAAAGCATGCCTCTCAAAATAATTTTATCTCTCTAATTTAAGCTTTGAGCTCTGGCACCTCTGCAAATCTATGCTTCCCTCTGTGAAGGGCCTATCTATTTTACTTTTATGCATTTTTATTCTTATTGAGTCTCCATCTTCTCTTATAAAGCACCAACTGGAGAGCACTATTGTCATACTTGTGCATTGGGTGTAGTTAATGTTGAGTGTGTTTCATGAATGGATCAATGACTGAGCATAATGGGCTAGGGATAACTTTCTTTAGCGTTGATATTTTGAAAGACATGGTTGTTTGTTAGTATGCTTGAGTATTGATGTCTTTATATCAAATTATAGACTATTGCTTTGAATCACTCGTGTCTTAATATTCATGCCATGATTAGATTATATGATCAAGATTATGTTAGGTAGCATTCCACATCAAAAATTATCTTTTTTATCATTTACCTACTCGAGGACGAGCAGGAATTAAGCTTGGGGATGCTGATACGTCTCCATCGTATCTATAATTTTTTATTGTTTCATGCCAATATTCTACAACTTTCACATATTTTTGGCAACATTTTATATTATTTTTGGGACTAACATATTGATCCAGTGCCCAGCGCCAATTCCTGTTTTCTACTTGTTTTTTGTTTCACAGAAAATCCATACCAAACGAAGTCCAAATGCAATAAAATTTTACGAAGAATTATTTTGGAATATATGTGATTTTTGGGAGGTGGAATCAACGCAAACGGAGGCCCGCGGCCTCCACAAGCCACCATGCCCCCCCCCCCGGCGCGCGGTGGTGCCTCGTGGGCACAACGTAAGTCGATTGGGTCTCTTCTTCGGCCGCAAGGAATCTTATATCCAGAAAAAAATCATGTTAAAATTTCAGCGCAATCGGAGTTACGGATCTCTGGGAATTTAAGAAACGTTGAAAGGCAAGAAAACAGGAGCGCGAAATAGAAGAGAACAGAGAGAGAGAGAGAGAGAGATCCAATCTAGGAGGGGCTCCTGCCCCTCCGCCACCATGGCAGCCATGGACCAGAGGGGAAACTCTCCTCCCATCTAGGGGGGAGGCCAAGGAAGATGAAGAAGGAGGGGGCTCTCTCCCCCTCTCTTCCGGTCGCGCCGGAGCGCCGCCGGGGGAACCATCGTGACGGCGATCTACACCAACAACTTCGCCACCGTCAACACAAACTCTCTCCCCCTTTATGCAGCGGTGTAACACCTCTTCTCCCCACTGTAATCTCTACTTAAACATGGTGCTTAATGCTACATATTATTATCCAATGATTTGTGGCCATCCTATGATGTTTGAGTAGATTCGTTTTGTCCTATGGGTTGATTGATGATCGTGATTGGTTTGAGTTGTATGTTTTATTTTGGTGCTGTCCTATGGTGCCCTCCATGTCGCGCAAGTGTGAGGGATCCCCGCTGTAGGGTTTGCAATACGTTCATAATTCTCTTATAGTGGGCGGCTAGAGTGACAGAAGCTTACACCCGAGTAAGGGGGTTGTTGCGTATGAGAGTAAAGGGGACTTGATACTTAATGCTATGGTTGGGTTTTACCTTAATGATCTTTGGTAGTTGCGGATGCTTGCTAGAGTTCCAATCATAAGTGCATATGATCCAAGTACGGAAAGTATGTTAGCTCATGCCTCTCCCTCATATAAAATTGCAACAATGATTACCGGTCTAGTTATCGATTGCCTAGGGACAAATCATTCTCTTGTGTTACAAAAACTTTCTACTAAACAACTAACTTTTATTATCTTGCAATTTACTCATACTTTTATTATCTCGCAAATTACTCCTAGTTTTATTCTTGTTAAGTACTTCTAGTCTTATCCTTACACCCGCAAAATAGTTTCATACTTGTTCTAGGTAAAGCGAACGTTAAGTGCACGTAGAGTTGTATCGGTGGTCGATAGAACTTGAAGGGAATATTAATTCTACCTTTAGCTCCTCGTTGGGTTCGACACTCTTATTTATCGAAAAAGCTACAATTGATCCCCTATACTTGTGGGTTATCAGCCCCCAACCCAAGCCTTCCCTATCTCAAACCCCTTAGAATTGCATAAGCCCCATTTCCCAAACTTGATCATCTCAGTTTTTCTGGTAGCAAGCGGTACTACCGCTGACAGGACCGGTATTACCGCTCCAGCGGTACTACTGCCCGTGTACGCGGTACTACTGCTGAGTGCAGTACTGCTGGCCCCCTGCCACAACACTGGAGCAGTGCTACCGCTGGTTGGAACGGTACTACCGCGCTGCCGGTACTACCGCCCCGTCCAACGGTACTACCGCTTGGGGGATTTCTGGTCGGGTTAAGTGGTGGGCACGGGGAGGCCTAACTCCCCCATACCCATTCACTCTCCTCTCTCGCGAACCCTCTCTCTCAGGCGACCACAAACTGCTCCGGAGGCCGGCTCCGGCCCTCCGATTCCGTGCCGTCTTCTTCGCTTCCGTCCGGTGGGATCGATCCCCACCTTCTCCTCTTGCCATGGACACCGGTATTGCCCTCGTTTTTCTCTCCTACAGTTCTATTTTTTTGAATCTTGTTTCTAGGGAAATGCATGTGGTGTTCGTAGATTTTTGGCTAAATCTAGGAATGACACTACTAGGAAATAATTTATAGGTAGAGGATTAATAGTAGCGCGGGGATAATGGGCGGCGCTACTGTTATTTAGTAGTAGCGCGGGCTTAGCACACGCGCTGCAGGTGGATATTAGTAGTAGCGCGGGCTTGCCAAACAGGCGCTACTACTATGGGGGCCCCGCCGTCCCCCCCACGCGCTGGCCATAGCAGTAGCGCGGATCTCGGCCCAACGCTACTGCTAAACCCACTAGCAGTAGCGCCGGCCCACAGCCCGCGCTGCTATTGTGGCCAGCCCGGGCCCAGCTGCCCTTCCCCACTTAGCAGTAGCGCTGGGCTTGAACACGCGCTACAGCTAACTGAGTTAGCAGTAGCGCTGGGCCGTGACCTGCGCTGCTGCTAATCCAGCCTTATCCTCCCCGTCCCGCCCATTCCTCACTCTCCCTGTCTCACTCTCTCACTCTTCCTACCATCGCCGCCATCCCCCTGCCTTGGTAAGCCTCCTCCTCCCTCCTCCTGCCTCTTCCCTCCTCCATCTCCTCCTCCCTCCTCCCTCCTCCTCCCTCCCCCTGCTCCTCCCTCCTCTAGCCGCCCTCCTCCTCCCTCCTCCCTCCCCCTGCTACTCCCTCCTCTAGCCGCCCCTCCTCCTCCATCCACAGCCCCTCCTCCATCCACATAGCCCCTCCTCCCCCCCTCCTCCATGCACAGCCCCTCCTACATTTTGATTAGTTGATATGTATTAGTTTGATTTAGTTAATAGTTTTTAGGGTTTAGAGTGAATTAGTAAAAAATTAGACATAGTTGATAGATTTAGTCATTTTGATTAGTTGATATGTAACACTTTGATATAGTTAATATTTTTTAGGGTTTAGAGTGAATTAGTAAAAATTTAGACATAGTTAATATATTTAGTTGATATGTAACACTTTGATTTAGTATGCTTCTAGGGTTGAGTTGATAGCTTATAGGGTTTCACTAAGTCCTAAAATTAGCATAATAATCTTTTTGTTTATATTTTGTTTTCACAGAAATCAAGTATTTGCCCCTGCATCGTCCCCGCCGTCATCCCCGTCATTGACCCCCTCCGACCTCGAGGTGAGACCAACCAAATCCCCATGTCGTTGATGCCGATGATGATGTGTTGTGAATGTCAATGATGAACATGCATAGAGGTCCTGTTATATGCTAGTTTTCATAGATGTTTTTATAGATGTAGTAGTAGTAGATGAGTAGCTGTGACAATGCGAAGCTAGTTTTTTTAAATGATAATTGATTCGGATAGCATTTCAAGTTTAAACTTTTCTGAATAAAAAAGAACTTGACTCTGTTCATGCTTAAAAAAGAACATGTGTATATGTATGGACATGTCAATCTTGAGCTGCTGTGTATATGGTGCCAAAGATAGCCACATTTGACTCTTTGTATCGCAGGGAAAATCTGAGTGGCCTATGTTTTGCCGGAGTGTTGATTCATTTCCGTTCCGGCAAATTTCAGGCACTCGATATGTCCTATTTTAGCGAAGGTCATGCCGGATTTTTCCGTGAATTTTAGCATGACTTGTGCTAGAATATATAGGAAATATCGAGTGCCCTGGATTTGCCGGAAAGAGAACTAAATGACATTTCGGGTTGACTTTAAGTCTGTCGGGGCTCCATACATGACAGTCAAAAAATCAGTGAGGGAGAGTGTCCACCATATATGAGAGAAGAAGAATGCCGACTGTTGTCATGGGGGTCGTTTCTCCTTCTTCTCCTTGTGCTAGACCTTTGTTATGCACTAGGGGAAGGAGGAGTAGCGACCATCACCGACGGTCGAAAATGTCAGAGAGGGAGTGCCCACCATATACACCACGTGAGATGAGAGTTTTCAAGGAAAGACTCGACAGACCGACAGTCAATCCATGATGAATAATAATGATCTGTGTATTGAGTTCCTGTTAGTTGCCGTCGATTTATAATCTTTGAATTTTGAACACAGGAAATGTCCGACGATGATAGGATCCCGGAGTGCGACTACTGCTGCGATGACCGGGGTTTGTGCGACAGGGAGCATCACCTGCAAAATGGTAGGTTCTTCACCGTGAAGCTGGAAGAGACCTTCGATGTTTGTACGGTACGCAATGACAAGTATTTCATCGTAATTAATCATGACTTGTGATTCTTTGCTTCAACGTGTAATTTCCGGGTTTTTTTTCAATTCGACTAGTACATCCCGTGCCATGCAAGACCGTATGTCTTGCAGCAGCTCGGTTTTCAAGACCTTGAGAATATGGAGACGAGGAGGGCTCACCTTAGGACTAAACACGGTTATGCTTTTCGGGTTAAGCTCTACAATGCGCTTAATCACTCACATTTCGGCTGCTCTAATTGGGAAGCTTTCTGCAAGGCCTATGGATTTGAGGAGAATATGCAAATAACTTTTGATATTCGTCCCGAAGATGAAGATATTGAACATAATATCGATATTTGGGTCGATGTGGATATGCCTCCTGTTTTGCCTAAATGTGAGTTTTTCAAACTAATTTGTTAAGTAATTTATATTTTTTATTTAAAAATATTTGGTGTTCATCGCTACTAAACTTGTTTATTTATAATTATCAGCTTATTTCTTATCTTCAAAAAATACTCGGAAAGCTGTGGACATGACGTACTACAGTTATGGCTCCGAGCTTAATTGTGAGGAGAAAGGATATCTTGTCTCATTTATAGATGATGTTGAGACTTTTAAGACCAATCAGTTTATCAGCCCAAATTATACTGGATACGTGCCACTAGTCCATCAGTTGCTTGATGGTAACCTCATTGCCAAAAACTTGGTATGATTTTGTTAATGATGGTAACTTCGTTGCATACATTCTTCTTAAGTAATCTACATTGCTAACTATATATGTTACTATATTGTTCAACAGAAGCTCCCTAGCAAGGTTGTGCCTCACATGATGCTTACCTAAGGGAGTATGTACATGGTTAGCTTACGACCGTTTCCACCGACGGCTTACCAAAGTGCATACTCTATTTCTTTGAAAGATGGAAGGCTCAATATCAAAGACTGGAGCAAAGTAATGAAGGCACGCACGCAACCGATTGGAGACAACATGCGTGTGCGCAAGCCAGAAGTTGGCGACAGGTGGGTCTCCATTCTCCATTTTGGAGATGGACCGGTTTACCTGTTTTATGCTATTTTACCTAGGAGAGAGGACTAGGTCCTAGGTAGTAAGAACAATTAGCTAGTGTTTATTATGACTATGATGATGGTGATTAGTTATTATGATGATGATGAGTTATGTGCTACAATGTGTTAGCTAGAATGATGAGGTGTTATATGACTCATAGATGATGATCATGAGGAGTTGTTATGATGATGAGTTGTTATGACTATGATGATGATGATGATGAGTTATATATTATGATGATGATGAGTTGTTATTATGATCATGATGAGTTATTATATCATTGGGTGAAAGAAACACGAATTAGATTCAAGTGGATGGATCCAAAGTGACCAAGTTGGATTAGTAGGACGTCAATCATATGATGAGATTACTTTATAAAACATGTACAAATACAGCGCAAATACGCAGAACAAAATAAAAATACAGGAAATTGTAGCAGTAGCGCTGGTTATACACACGCTACTGCTAGGTAGGGTAGCAGTAGCGCAGGTTGGGACCACGCTACTGCTAAAGTTTAGCTGTAGCGGTGGCTCAGACCGCTACTGCTAAAGTTTAGCTGTAGCGCCGTAGCAGTAGCGCCTGTACCCGCGCTACTGCTAGGGTTTTCCCTAGTAGTGTGAGTAGGATGCGGGATGACTGCTAGATAGGAAAATAGACGTACTTTGCCAAAAATTTGAACTTCTACGTCACCAGTACTACCGGATCCACGCCGCGGCTGTATCCCCGTGCGAAGGGCGGTACTACCACTGAGTCACAAACGGTACTACCACTGGTTGCGGTACTACCGCTCGTGTCCAGCGGTACTACCGCTCGTCTTACAGCAGCACTACCGCTGTGACCTGAAGCTTCAGACTGACTGCAGTGTTATCTATTTTCACCTTGTGTATCTTGGCTTATGCAATGGCTTTACACCTGCTTTTCCCTCGTTCTCTGTTGTGTGTTCCAGATGGTGGTAGCTCCGCTCTTCATGCTCGTCGCCGGAACCCAGATCGTACAGGTGGCTCCAAGCATTTTCGCTCCTCAGAAGATGCAGCTGCCAGCTCCAGTGCACCACCAAAGCAACAGGTGAAGAGGACTGTCACTAAGAAGAATGAGAAAGAGAAGAGGACTCCTCTTGATGAGATGCCTGGCAAGGAGTTCGTTTTGTTCCGTCAGCGCAACCCTTATCGCCGTCCTCAGGATGAGGCGTTTGTTGGTTGTCCCTTCTGGACTAAGGAGCAGTCGCTTATCTATGTGGACATTCTGAAGGGCAAGAAGAACCTGTATGTGGATGCTAAGTCTATCGACCTTCTTCACATGGAGAAGGATCCCGCTTACTGTGGAGAAGCTCTTGCACTTTGTTGGCAATGGGGTCTCATTCCGATCATGACTTTCAACAAGGACTTTGACACAGAGATCGTGGCCCAATTCTATGCCACCGTTCACTTTCATTCTGATGAGGCAAGATCCATGACTTGGATGAAAGGTGAGAGGCTACTGAAGGTTGAGTGGAAGGCATTCATGGATTGTCTGGGCATTGCTGATGAGGGGCAGGACAACCCTGTTGGTCTCCGGCCTCACAAGGAAACAAGTCCTCAGCACAAGTCTAAACTAATTCATTACTCCCGGACTGTGACTACTGCCAAGTGGGCCGTTCGGACTGAGCTCATTCCTTTCTTGGACATCATGCACCGCATCTTTCGCAACACTCTTGTCCCTCGCATTGGGAACCTGGATCAGGTACACTCATATCTGGTGGATATGCTTCTGTTATGCATGAAGGAGAGGGGCAGGAACTCTACTTTGGATATCTCTCACATTATGTGGCGTGAGATTCGTTCTGCTGTGCTTGACCGGAAGGTGCCCATTTATGGCCCCTACCTCTTCAAGTTGATTGAGGAGAAATGGGCTGCTGAGTTTCCAGGAGAATCCCTTCCCACTGAGCACATGGTGACGCATGGCATTCTGAAGCTGTGACAGAAGGAGAACTAGGGCACTGCACCTACTGCCCCCAACGAGGAGATCGCCCCCACTGACTCTGATGATGAGGCAGAGCCTGATTATGATTTTGCTCCTCCTTCTGTGATGGAACCATCTTGGGTATCCAAGTTCAAGTCAAAGATGAAGAAGCTCTTTTGCATTCAGGCTCAGGGATAGTATCGGGCGCATGTAGCTGAGAAGCAGGCTCGCAGACGTGACAAAGTGGTGATGAGGCATCTCGGCCTAGAGTTCAATAGTGGTTCTGAGGAGAAGATCACAGATGAAGAGGAGTGGACCTCACAGCATTGCAAATGGACGGATTCCAAGGAGGACGATCAGCCAGCTGATGCAGAGGAGGACTCAGACGACCACAAGGATCCCTGATGGTGTTCTGGAGCATTGCTACCACCTAGGACTATCTTAGTGCTCTTTGCCTTTTTGGTGTCTCGATGCCAAAGGGGGAGAGAGCTTAGGGATTTGCCGAGTCACGAGTGCGTCTTATTTGCTGTTGCGTTTCCTCTCTCGTGAACTCATTTCTCGTTTGCTTTGATTTGGTTGTGGTTGTGAGAACCTTAGTACCTATCTTATCATATGGTGTGAGACATATGCTTCCCTATCATCATCTTTATGTTTAGTATGATGCTTGCTTGTGAGTTATTATCCTTTTGTGCGCTTATCTTTATGCTCACATGCCATGTCTTGCATACTTGCCTCTCTCGTATATCATGTTGTTGCAAGTGTTGCCTTGTCTATAAAATATAGGGGGAGTGTTGATCCTAGTGTCTGTGCTTTGCATTCCAAAAGCATACCTAAATAGTGCACACATCTAGGGGGCGTCCGTCTATATTTTGTAAATGTTGGGTTTGCTTATTATCTTGTTTTATCCCTTGTGCAAATCCCGTGTTGTCATCAATCCACCAAAAAGGGGGAGATTGTTAGGGCAGATTTCTCCCTTAGTGGTTTTGGTGATTGATGACAATGCATTTGCAGACTAATCGTGTGCATTGAGCATTTCAGATAATCTATCATATGGCACAAGACGATTGTTGCCCCTCGGAGTGTTAAAGCAAGACGGTTATTTTTCCTGCGTTTCTTTTTCGGTGGACTTGAGTCGTAGGAAACCGTACTATAAAGAGGGGGTCCGTGTGTGGAAAGGTTTGGGTGGAATCAACATGTACACAGTCACTTTGCACCCTCCTTCCTTCCCGGCTGTTGGAGCTTTTCTCTTCTTGTGCTTAGGCCTACTTGTGGCATCTAAGCGGTAGTACTGCTCTGGCGGTACTGCCGCTGTTCAGTGCTTCTCGCACTTCCGCTTGGCTATTGCGTTCTGTTTTTGAGCGGTGGTTGGGCGGTAGTTCAGAGCCCGCGGTACTGCGGCTCTGACTAGTACCCCACTACCGCAACTCTTCAGAGCTTCAGTCTTTGCAGCGGAAGTACCGCTCCTACAGAGCGGTTTCTCTACCGCTTGAAGTACCGCTTATTTTGTGCCTTCTGTTATGCTCTGTCCTTCGAGCGGAAGTAGAGCGGCAGTATCGGGCGGTAGTACCGCTTCAGGCGGCACTACCGCGCTGTCCTACTCTACTACCGATGTTCCGTCTGTCCACGCAGCACCTCGCGGTAGTACCGCTGGTGGGAGCGGTAGTACCGCTCCGGCGGATCTACCACCTCCCTGGTTCTCTCGGTTGCACGTACAGGCATGAACTTCCGTTCCAGCGGAAGTACCGCTCGCCAGAGCGGTACTACCGCTTAGGCACGGGCTGGGAGTGCATAACGGTTGGATCTTTTCCCCCACTATATAAGTGAGTCTTCTTCCTCAAGTGGACTCACCTCTTTTGTTCCAAAAGCTCCATTGTTGCTCCAAGCTCCATTCTTGCCCGATCTCTCTCCCTAGCCAACAACTCTTGTTGATTTTCTAGGGTTTGCTCGAGAGGGCCTCGATCTACACTTCCACCAAGAGATATTTGATTCCCCCCACTAATCCCTTGCGGATCTTGTTACTCTTGGGTGTTTGAGCACCCTAGACGGAAGAGGTCACCTCGGAGCCACAATCCATTGTGGTGAAGCTCCGTGGTGGTGTTGGGAACCTCCAATTTGGTTGTGGAGAGAGCCCCAACCTTGTTTGTAAAGGTACGGTCGCCGCCTTCAAGGGCACCACTAGTGGAATCACGGCATCTTGCATTGTGCGAGGGCATGAGGAGAATACGGTGGCCCTATTGGCTTCTTGGGGAGCATTGTGCCTCCACACCGCTCCAACGGAGACGTACTTCCTCTCAAAGGGAAGGAACTTCGGCAACACATCCTCGTCTTCACTGACTCCACTTGTGGTTATTTCTTTCCTTTACTTTGTGCAAGATATTGTTGTGTTGCATTGATTGCTTGCTTGTTGTTGTCTTTGTTGCTAGCTTCATATAGGTTGCTCACCTAGTTGCATATCTAGACAACCTATTTGTTGCTAATCCTAATTTGTTAAGAAAAGCTAAAAATTGGTAGTTGCCTATTCACCCCCCCCCCCCTCTAGTCAACCATATCGATCCTTTCAACACCGCTCAAATTATTGTAGCTGAGGTACAAAAGCTCTAATTTGCCTAAGCTTGCAAAATGTTCTTTCAACATCACACCGCTGAACTTATTGTGGCTGAGGTCCAAATGCTCTAATTTGCCTAAGCTTGCAAATTGATCTTTCACACTATTGAAGTTATTGTAGCTGAGATCCAAAACCTTTAAGTTGCCTAAACTTGCAAAATGTTCTTTCAATAGCACACCGCTCAAATTATTGTAGCTGAGGTACAAAAGCTCTAATTTGCCTAAGCTTGCAAAATATTCTTTTAACATCACACCGCTGAACTTATTGTGGCTGAGGTCCAAATGCTCTAATTTGCCTAAGCTTGCTAATTGATCTTTCACACAGTTGAAGTTATTGTAGCTGAGATCCAAAACCTTTAAGTTGCCTAAACTTGCAAAATGTTCTTTCAATAGCACCCCACTCAAATTATTGTAGCTGAGGTACAAAATCTCTAATTTTCCTAAGCTAGCAAAATGTTCTTTCACACTGTTGAAGTTATTGTAGCTGAGCTCCAAAACCTTTAAGTTTCCTAAACTTGCGAAATGTTCTTTCAATAGCACACCACTCAAATTATTGTGGCTGAGGTCCAAATGCTCCAATTTGCGTAAGCTTGCAAATTGATCTTTCATACTGTTGAAGTTATTGTAGCTGAGATCCAAAACCTTTAAGTTGTCTAAACTTGCAAAATGTTCTTTCAAGAGCACACTGTTGAAGTTATTGTGGCTGAGGTCCAAATGCTCTAATTTGCCTAAGCTTGCAAATTGATCTTTCAGACTGTTAAAGTTATTATAGCTGAGATCCAAAACCTTTAAGCTGCCTAAACTTGCAAAATGTTCTTTCAATAGCACACCGCTCAAATTATTGTAGCTGACGTACAAAAGCTCTAATTTGCCTAAGCTTGCAAAATTTTCTTTCAACATCACACTGCTGAACTTATTGTAGCTGAGGTCCAACATTTTCAAATTACCCGGTGCTCCAACTCCTACAGGCAGAGGGCCAGTCAACAAGTTTTCAGATGCTTCAAGAACACTAAGATTGGTCATGTTCCCTATCCAAATGGGCAGATTCCCCGTCATATTTCCACCCCGCACTGACAATTCTTGCAGTGTATTCCATGAGCACTTTGGCAATCGCCCCATGAACTCCCCTATGCTTGAACCTATATTGTTACCATTGAACCTCATCCTTGTCAAATTGCACAAATTTTCTAATTTGTATGGTATCAAACCCACAAGATCATTCTCACTAAAGTCTATGACTTTAAGGGACGTCATGTTTGCCAAATCACTAGGAATGGACCCTTCCAAGCCGGAATATGAGAGGTAAAGCTCTTTAAGGCCTGTGAGATTCCAAAACCACGCGTGCTTCAGTGAAGTGTGAAAGATGTTATTAGACATATCAAGGACCTCAAGATGTGTGAGGTTGGAATGTAGTATACTACACGACAGGGTACCACTGAGTCCACAATAAGACAAGCCAAGCACTTTAAGAGAAGGAAGCATGTTAACCATCTCAAACCAATCCCTCACAGAGCTAAGATCCACATAGCTCATGTCAAGATGACTCAACAAAGAGAGACGTGGCAACCATGCAAGATCCACTATGTAAGACCTATTCCCATAATACTCATAATTCCAATTGAGATCAAGATATTGCAACTTTGAGAGATTGCCAAGTTGGGAAGGTATTCTCCCACTGAATCGTGGCGAGGAGAGGTTGAGATAGCTTAGGTTCTTGAGAGAAGCCAAGAACACAGGGATGCTTGTGCCGTTGAAGTCATTCCAGCTCAGATCAAGATACCTCAGGTGTCGTAAAGTAGCCAAAGAAGAGCTCATCTCGCCCGCCGACAAGCTCAATGATCTGTGCATGTTCGGGTAGCTGTAGTCGTACATGTTGTAGATCATGTCATACATGGCGTACATGTCGATGTCGATGTTGCGGAGGTTGAGCTTCATGAGATGGCCCGTCCTGTTGCTGCACCGGACTCCCTTCCATTGGCAACAATCCTCACCCTGCCATGACGAGAGACGGCCAGCAGGGTCCAGGAGGCTTGACTTGAAGGACATAAGCGCATCTCGCTCACTGCCGATGCAGGTTCCCGACCCACTTGCTTGGCCATGGGAAGTGGATGTTGCTTGGGAGATCAATAGACAAAGCAGTAGTGCAGCTCCTCGGATGAGAAGCATAAGCTTAGTCATATTGGTCGGAAATGGCAGATGGAAATGAGAATGGACGGAGCAACTTCTCTGTATCCCGGTTCCACCACAACTGCAATATAGGAATATGGTCTACAAGCCCCGTCCTATACTCAAGGTGTGGCTAGAACTTGTTGATTGGGACAGCCGACCATGCACAACACGGCGGAAGTTGTAGCTGGAATTTCTATCCAGGATTCGCTCAGTAAAACCAGTAATATCCGCACATTTTGGGTCAGGTCACACATCCCTCGCTAAAGTCTAGAGAGTTTTTTTAGTGTTGGCAACCCCTCCCTCTACCTGAAATACACAAATTTAGATGCATAAATACAAAGACTCGTAGCTCTCAGTACTCAACAATCAGCAAAACGAATCAAAAGAGCAGTTTCAAAAAATTCATCAGAATTTTACCAACCACTCCCATTGTATGGTCTACAAGCAAAGCTAGTCCACGTCTTGGTCTTTGTCATGTTGTATGCATACTTCTTTAATACTGAAGCTCTTTTTTTCTTTTTTGCGGGGACTCTAGTACTGAAGTTAACCATGCGAAAACCTATAACGACCATGCAGAGCAATTGAACAAGCAAATAAGGAGCAGTGCAGATAGTGTGGACAGTGTTAGGATTAATTAACTTGTGCTGACTGTGTATAATAGCAGAGAGAAGCAGCGCATTCCCAGTCCACGTCATGGTCTTGCACTGCATGCATAGTTTTCTTCTAGTCAAGTCAAGTTATGGCTGAATGATTTGGACAATCGACCATGCTGAGCCCGGCAGACCATTTGCACGTTGGTCATAGTAATTAGGAATTTGGAGGGCAAGATTTAGCCCTCCCTGTTTCATTTTCTCCCTTAAAGATTAGGAATAGGGTAGTTTTCATATAGTGAGTCTGTGTGTTCACTGGTGAGGCACGTCATATCAGTTTTCTCCTTGCTGCTGGCTGGAAATAACAACACATGGAGCACAGAACAAAATCAGCTGAGAACATCATGCTTAGCTTAGATTTGCCTTAAATTGATGACGATGTAACAAAGGTAGAGGAACTAATCTATTGGAAACAGAGCAGGAGATGCTTCAGCTACAAGTCTAGATTAGTAATCTAGAAAGCGAACTGACAACTCTGAATTGCTCTGCTCTGCTCCCTCTGCGTGAAATAGAAAGCGAACCTGCGGGGAAAGTCGACGATGAGGCACTTGAGCTCGTCGGCGTCGAAGCAGGAGTAGAGGAGGGCCGCGACGGATGCATCGTCGAAGAGGTGCACGTCGCTTCCCATCCGCCCCACCGCGCACACCGCCGCCATCGCTCCCCAAACAGTATAAAATCATGCATAGTTCCAGCTTGTGAATTGTGACGCCAATTTGCTACGGTCTCCAAACATGAGCGTCACCTAGCTTGTGTTGCTAATTTGCCGCACTGCAGCTCACTCAACCACTGCAGTTTTATGATACCGATATTTTTTTTCTATAAAGACGGAGTTTCGTGACATGATGAACAAAGAGCCAGAGCCGTCTCTGCTAGTGACATGACGTGAGAAGTCCACATTCGACCTCTTCCTCCACTCCGTTCTTGCATAAAAGAATCGTCCGTCTGCTAGGAGGTAGAAATAGGAACAGTAATTCCATGATTTGCAAGTGCAAATGTCATTGAATAATAGACAATTCTGAAGCAAGTTCGCATATCTGCGGTTTTGTTTGTTGAAAAGGCACATATGCAATTTTATTTCTACCATGTATGTTGAAGTATAAATGCATAGCCCACCTTTCCCCATCAACTGGTGCGTGCAGTTCTACAATTCAGACACATGAATGAAAAAAGAGAAGTTGATTAGTGTTGCGTAAATCTTAGTTAATTATACGCTTAAAATTATCAACAATTTTTAACTAAAGCAACATCTTAGACAGTACCATCCATGTGCTTGATATTTTACTGTCGCATCTATTAGTTATGGCCTGCTAGCTAGACTTCTTTCCTTGCCATGTCATTCAATTTTTGTTAAATGTATGAACATTTACAACAATGGATTCCTATCATCTCCTTAATATGCAGCTTGTTGATTCTTCTAGAGGCAGCAAAGACAGACACTGACCGGAATGTGTTTGTTGTCTTTGATATCATGAGGACAAAGAAGAGTGCGAGGCGGCTGGAGAACCTTGTTAAACAGATGATATGACAGATTGAAAAGAGAATGGACAGAGCAGCTTTCTCTCTATTTCAAGTTCCACCACAACTGCAATATGGGTGTATGGTCTCCAAGCCACGTCTTGGTCTTGCCATGCATACTTTTCCTACACTCGAGGTGTGGCTAGAATTTGGCATGATCTGGACAGTACCATGCACAACACGGCAGACAAGTTGGAGCTTGAATTTCTGTCCAAAATTCACTCAATAACACCAATAATATCTGCACATTGTGGGTCAGGTCCACATCTAGCATTAAGGTTCAGAAATTTTTGAATGTTGGCAACTCTCCCTTTGTTTGCCACCTATACATCATTTTAATCCAACCCTCAAAATGAATAGACATTAATGTACTCATCAATCAGCAAAAGAAATCAAAAGGACAGTTTAGAAAAAATCATCAGGATTTGTGATGCTGGCCTGGTACCGACCACTCCGGCGCATTGTATGGTCTACAAAGCAAAGCTAGTCCACGTCATGGTCTTGTCATGCTGTATGCATACTTTTCTAACGATTTGGACAGTCCCTGAATTGCAGGCTTGCAGCGCTGCGCCCGTATGTCAACCTCAAAACGCCCCTGAACCTCGCCTGTATGCACTACCGTCACAAAGAAACCATACGAATGCTGGATATACCTCTGTCGATTCCGGCTGAAAAGTATAGAGAAGAATTGGAACAAGGGAACAATCCTACTGGAGTATTTATTCAGGACTGGAAGGGTCACTGACAAGGTTGACGGACTCAAGGTGTCTTCACTCCGATGGCGGGCAGGCTTCAGGTAAGGCCGTGAGTAAAATTGCAGATAATTAAGACGCAAGTGTGTGGATGTGATGACGCTGTAGAGGGTTTTTAAACTCCTGGGGCCTCAGCCTGATGAGCATCCAGCGTTCCATGTCACACGCACACACCTCACAACCCAGCCGGCAGCAAATGATGGAAGGAAGCAGGCCGCGTTTCGTGCGATCCGGCCGAGCAAAGGTGCCATACCATACGTACTCTGTTCTCCTCATTACTAGTAGTAGTGAAGTATAGAACTGCTAAGCAAGCATCCATCTTTTGCCTTGCCGCCGGTTTTGTCACTGCTGCCAACAAATTCTTTCTTCACACCATTTGTGAAGTCGGCAGCATCCTCGATCTAATGCTACTGTCATTGAGCTGCTCATTTACTTATCGCACTTGCAGGTAAGGGAGGCCATCTTACATGTGCCAGTCAACCGGCAAGGCTAGCCCCCATCCTTACGCTACTGTCGTTGCTGCTCATTTCTTGTGGAGTCGGCACCATCCGCTGCTCCTCCTCAACGATGACAGTCCGTGATAATAGCACGGACATGATCTCGCTGCTAGATTTCAAGCGGGCCATCACCAACGACCCAATGCAAGCCTTGAGATCTTGGCACGTCGGCGTCCCCCTTTGCAGATGGAACGGCGTCATCTGCAGCGGCTCGAAGCACCCGGGGCGAGTCATGGAGCTTAACCTTGGCAACCTAGCATTATCGGGCCCGATTTCACCGTCCCTCGGGAATCTAACATTCCTTAGGGGACTGGTCCTGTGCACAAATGGCTTCACCGGCGAGATACGTCCTCTCAATCGTCTCCAAAGATTGGAGTACCTTAACTTGGGAGACAACTCACTGCGAGGGATCATTCCAGATACTCTTACAAACTGCTCCAATCTACAGTACCTAGCCCTTCAAAGCAACTTACTAATAGGAGAAGTTCCCAGCGGTATAGGCCTCGTATCCAATCTAGTGTGGTTAAATCTTGCCTTCAATAATCTGACCGGAGAGATCCCACCAAGCCTAAAAAACATGAGTCAGCTTGAAGTGATCTCGCTTGGTGATAATAAGTTCACCGGAACCATTCCTGATGAGTTGGGGAAACTCCCAAATCTTTCTGATTTACTCCTTGCTGAAAATAGGCTATCAGGTGGAATCCCGGAAACCCTGTACAAATACAATCAGTCTTCTCTCCAAGCTTTAGACTTGAGCTCCAATATGCTTGGGAAAACACTGCCATCTAACTTTGGTGACACCCTCCTGAATCTTGCATATCTCTATCTGGACGATAACAATTTTGAAGGTCATCTCCCAGCTTCACTAGGCAATATTTCAGGGCTAGGGTGGTTAGACTTGTCGTTCAACAATTTCGTTGGTCAAGTTCTAAGTGTTTTTGGTAATCTTGGACTGTTAGACACCCTAAACCTTCAGCAAAACAATTTGTCGGGCTTCATCCCAAGAGAGCTGGATGGCTTGCAACACCTCACCAATCTGTATCTGTCTGATAATAATCTGGAAGGCGGGGTACCATGAAACGGAGTATTGCTCGGAAATAACAGTTCCGTGTCATATTCAAATGGTGGGGACTTTGTGGACGAACACTGGATCTGCTCTCATATCCAATGATCTCTCGCAGAAAAGAAACTTCCTGTGTGATAAGAATACTCATTCCAATATTTGGTTTCACGTTACTAATACTGTTGGTCTATTGTATGCTCACCGAGAAGATGGGAGAAAGAGCAGACTTATCGTTCTTGTTTTATTATTTTTCAGGGTCGGGAGTTTGTGCTAAGTTATGTGTAGTCCGTTGCATATTGTGAGTTTGCGTTTCATCGGTAAGGCACGTCATAGCAATTTTCTCCTTGCTGCTGGCTGGAGCAAAATCAGTGAGCGCATATACATAAGTTCAACTGAGAACGCGTGCTTTAGCTTAAATTGATGACGACGTAGCAACGTACAGCAACAAAAATGTAATTGGATTTGAGAACACATGACATACCATTGCAGCAATTAGATAAGTTGACAACATTTACTGAAACGTGCAACTTCTCAAGCAGATGCAGAGCCGTGACAGCCAGCTGCTGCATGTTAAGGCCATGAAGGACCAAGCTTTTGCTGTTTCAGCTAAAATGAAGTTTTCTCTTTCCTGTTTCAAATGAGCACTCTTTATGTCTATTATATTGGCCAAAATATTTGCTGGCTTAAAATCAAACACCACAATTTTTTTCTGAGCAGAGAAGCCACATAATAAAGCAGAGGAAAACCCATACACAGCAACGGCCTTTCCATAATAGTTCTTGCGAAGAACACCTCGGAATCAACACACGAGCCCCATCGACTGTACTATTTCTGCCCACTCGATCTGTCATCGCTGACCGAGTACTCTGTTGGAATAGCAACTTGTATTATGGGGAGGCCAAAGCCAACATATATACACATACATGAGGATGTCAAAAGGCTACAAGAGGATGCCAAGAGACTAGAACGCAAAAGGCCAAAAGACATCACTAATATAACACCCCCCCCCCCCTCAACCTCAGGGTGGATCCACAACACTGAGTTTGGAGAGGTGAAATCCATGTTGCGCTCCAGTCTGGGCCTTCGTGAAGAAGTCTGCTAGCTGTAACTCAGAAGGCACATGCTGAAGAGCAATAACATGATCCTGCACAGCAGCGCGCACATAAAAAGCATCAACACCAATATGCTTGGTAAGCTCATGCTTCACGGGATCCCGCGCAATACTGATAGCACCTGTACTATCTGACAAGAGGGTGGTAGGTGTAGTAACAGAAACACCAAAATCCTCCAGTAACCATCGTAACCAAGTCACCTCTGCCGTCAGAAGAGCCATAGCTCGCAACTCAGCCTCTGCACTCGAATGGGAAACTGCAGTCTGTTTCCTCGTCTTCCAGGCAATGAGAGAACCACCAAGAAAAACACAGTAAGCAGAAAGTGAACGGCGACCGTAGGATCACTAGCCCACGTAGCATCCGAATAGGCCTGAAGCTGTAACGAGCTGGAACGGGGAAAAAGAGACGATGAGAGATCGTGCCACGAAGATATCATAAAACACGTAGAAGGTGACTATAGTGAACAGAAGTGGGAGCAGAAACAAACTGACTTAGAATATGGATAGGATAGGAGATATCCGGACGAGTGACAGCAATATAGACAAGACTCCCAACAAGATGACGATAACGCGTCGGATCAGACAAGGGCTCACCATCAGAAGCGCGAAGGTGAACATTGAGCTCCATAGGAGTCTCAATGGTGCGCTCATCACTAAGAGCCGCACGAGTAAGAAGATCCTGGATATACTTTTCTTGGGAAATAAAAAAGCCATCAGAGGTAGAGGAAACCTCAATCCCAAGAAAGTAACAAAGACGACCAAGATCAGACATCAGGAACTGCTCACTGAGACGGGCCTTGACAAAGGCAATGTACTCAGAATCGTCGCCAGTGATGATCATGTCATCAACATATAGAAGAAGAAGAGTCCCACAACGAGCAGAAAGGTGGACAAACAACGCTGGATCATGAGCACTAGGCGAAAAACCAGCTGCGGTCACCACAGAGGCGAAGCACTCAAACCAGGCACGAGGGGCTTGCTTAAGGCCATAGAGAGAGCGACGAAGACGACAAACCATGCCATCAGGAACAGAATACCCAGGTGGTGGCTGCATATAAACCTCCTCACGCAACTCACCATTTAGAAAGGCATTCTTCACATCAAGCTGAGACACAGACCAATGGCGAATAGAGGCCACGGCGAGAAGTGTGCGGACAGTGGTCATATGGGCCACAGGAGCAAAAGTCTCATCGTAATCATGACCATGCTCCTGCTGAAAGCCACGAGCCACAAGACGAGCTTTATAACGCTCAAGAGAACCATCAGAGCGAGTCTTTATCTTATAGACCCACTTACAAGTGATGGGACAAACACCGGGAGGAAGAGAAATAAGATCCCACGTGCCGATGCGCTCAAGGGCAGCAATCTCCTCTGCCATCGTAAACTGCCATTCAGGATGAACAACAGCATCTCGGTAAGAAGTCGGCTCAAGAATGGTCGAAAGACCATAGCGAGAAGGAGAATATCTACCAGGGGGCGGACAAGGCCGAGAACGAAGTCCATAAGTTGGCTGAGAGGAGGAAGACGACACACCAGAAGTAGAGG
Source organism: Elymus sibiricus (assembly GCA_039707655.1). Classification (NCBI taxonomy): domain Eukaryota; kingdom Viridiplantae; phylum Streptophyta; class Magnoliopsida; order Poales; family Poaceae; genus Elymus; species Elymus sibiricus. The sequence goes on along the minus strand of CM077674.1, from coordinate 380,830,076 downwards.
GTACATCAGTAGACTCATCTACAATACGTGGACGACGAGTATAATGGAAAGGAAAGGAGGGAAGAGGTGGAACCACTGGAGGTGGTGACGAGGAATGTATCGGTGATGAAGGTGGAGAAGGGGAAGGTATCGATGATGAAGGTGGAGAGTCATGCGATGAGGGAGGAGAAGAAACCGTAGGAGTGGACGGGGTCGGATCTGCAACAGCAGGACGAGGAGTAGGAATACTGGGCACAGAGGGAGGTGTATCCGGAAACGTGAGAAAAGAGATGTCCTCCGTGGAAAAGGCCGGGGAGGATGGACGCAGGTAGAAGGAACGAGACTCATCAAAGGTCACATCCCGGGAAATACGCATCCGACGACCGACAGGATCCCAACACCAATAGCCCTTATGCTCATCACTGTATCCGAGAAAGACACACTCAACAGACTGAGCAATCAGTTTGGTGCGTTCACGAGGGGCAAGCAAAACATAGCAAACGCAACCAAACAAACGAAGCGCCGAATAATTAGGAGAACGACCAGATAGACGCTCGAGAGGAATACCACCCTGTAGAGCAGCAGATGGTTGAATGTTGATGAGATAGGTTGAAGTGGTAACAGCCTCAGCCCAGAAGTGAGACGGAAGAGAGGTGGCAATCATCATGGCACGCGCCGTCTCAAGAAGGTGACGATGCTTGCGCTCAGCCACACCATTCTGAGCATGAGCACCAGGGCAAGAGAACTGAGTAAGGGTACCCTGCTCAGCAAGGAATCCTCGCAGCGCATGGGAGATATACTCACCAGCTGAATCTGCACGAAAAATCCGAATAGGAGTGGAAAACTGGGTATAAACCATGGCAGCAAATTTTTTGTATATAGATAAGACCTCACTACGAGAAGACATGAAATAGATCCAAGTGTACCGAGAAAAATCGTCTATAAATATAATATAGTAGCGATGACCCCCTTTCGAAGCGAAGGGAGCCGGACCCCAAACATCAGAGTGAACGAGATCAAAAGGGCGCTCGGATACTGACTCGCTGTGAGGATAGGGTAGCTGAATCTGCTTACCAAGCCTACAACCCAGACAATCCAACGAAGCGTTACCGAAGACAGACCCCAGAACCCTGCGATGAACCAAAGACGAGAGACGAGAACCACATAAATGGCCAAGACGATGATGCCACTACTGAAAAGAGCTGGTAGGTGCAGCAACAGGGGCTGCGAGATTGGCGGCGGTGGCAGCGGAGGGAAGACGAAGTCAGTCAAGCTCCCAGAGACCATCAGAGCGTCGAGGGCCAGCACCAAGCAGAGTGCTAGTGCGACGATCCTGAACAGAACATTAATCAAAGTCGAGAATGACCCTACAACTAGAGTCAACAATCTGACCACCAGATATGAGTTGCATGGTAAGTCGAGGAACATGAGCGACAGAGGGAACATGAAATGAAGAAGTGCTAAGAGTGCCTCGACTAGCTACAGGGAGGGGAGTGCCATCAGCCGTAAGAACACGAACAGAAGACTCGACAGGTCGAACGGATGTCAAAGTGGAGGAATCATAAGTCATATGAAAGGACGCTCCAGTATCAAGAATCCATGGGGATATACCTGAATGAGTAGAAGGTGGTTTCTCAGTGCCAGAAGAGTCAGTCACGGAAACTGTAGAACCTGTCGGTGAAGAATCCCAAGCAGCAAGCAGGCATCGCACCTGCGCAATCTCATGCGTAGATAGAGACACGGCGGAAGAGGTCAAGGTAGAAACATCTGCCGACGATGAGCAGTCACCACCACCCGTGGAAGCCGCGTGCACAGTCGACTGAGAGTAGCGAGTCGACATAGAGCCGCATGTGGAAGCCACTGAGGGAGTCGACGTAGAGCGGTCACCGCCACGCACGAAAGCCGTGAGAGGAGTTGACGTAGAGCGGTCACCACCACCGAGGGCAGAAGCCGCGAGAAGAGTCGACAAATAGCGACCAGCACAGCCTGCTGAAGATGTCGTAGGTGACAACGTCATAGGCGGACGAGCACCAAGCACCGAGCGACGACATATGTGCGAGACGGGGTCGATGTAGGGAACACCGTCAGAAATCACCGGATGAGGATGAAAGACCTGCCCCGACAAGAGCATTTTTTTCTTTCTCCTTTTTTTCAAAACTGATCTGGATCGGGTCAACCGTCAAGCACACACACACGTTCGTCACAACACCACGCGGGCCACAACCCAGTACACAGGCACGAGACGCGGCGGCTGCGGCCCGACCTGGGAGAGCCGAAGGCCGGCGGAGGCGGCCGGACCTCGACCGGCGGCTAGAAACGCGGCGGCGGCGGCCGGACCTGAGAGAGCCAAAAGCCGACGGCCACGCGTCCTGGTAGGCGGCAAGCAGAGAGTGGCCGCAGCGCGTCCTGGGGAAGACGAGGGCCAGCGGCGGCGCGATCCTGGGTTGATCCACAGCAGGGCGGCTCGATCCAAAGGCGCGCAGCTCGAATCGGGATGGAGACGGGTGTGACACCCCCGACTTAATCATGCACTAATCATACACGCAAATGCACACGATCAAGCCTAAGGACTCACTTGAAGATATCACAACACAACTCTAAACACAAATAAAAATCATACAAGCTTTATATTACAAGCCAGGGGTCTCGAGGGCTCGAATACATAAGCTCGCGATCAAGCGTCAGCGGAAGCAACAAATATCTGAGTACAGACATGAAGTTAAACAAGTTTGCCTTAAGAAGGGTGAGCAAAACAACGACACTGATCGAAAAGGCGCAGGCCTCCTGCCTGGGTGCCTCCTATCTACTCCTGGTCGTCGGTGGTCTCCACGTAGTAGTAGGCTCCACCAGTGGGGTAGTAGTAGTAGTAGTCATCGGCTGGGGCAGCTGGCTCCTGGGCTCCGTCATCTGATCGCAGCAATCGGGTATAGGGGAAAAGAGGAGCAAAGCAACCATGAGTACTCATCCAAAGTACTCGCAAGACTTACATCAGAACTATTCTATGTATGCATCATTATCAAGGAAGGGGCTGTATCTGTGGACTAGACTGCAGAATGCCAGAATAGAGAGAAAGGCCTAGCCTATCGAAGACTAGCATCTTCAGCGTCTTTGTTAGGACCGAGAGTATATCGACCAGAGGGGGGGTGAATGGGAGATTCAAAAATTCTTGCGAATGTTTTGAATTGATCCCAAACACAGCAGCAGAAATAAGGTTCGGTAGACAAGCACTTGAACAAACACGCTGTAGAGGAGCAAATCTATCGATGTAGGAAACAGTAACTGATCGAGCGAAGAATATCACAGGTTTGACAGGAACGATGGTAACGCAAAATATGAACAGATGCAGTATCACGAGGGAAAACTAGATATGAACTATGATGGAAATGCACGGGAATAGGTGACAGGGTGAATGTATACGGTACTGAATGAAATCACGCTGACATGCATAAGAATGAAAACAAATTTGACGGAGATGACCGAAATGAATGATGAGAATGCGAAAGATAAGTATCGAACTATGAGTGATCAGATAAACCTATCGACACAGAGCACGAATGTAAACTGCTGAAGGAAATGCAGTGAAGTAGAATGAACCAGTGGTGCTCGATGGCGACAGATGAATTTGGTAGACCAGTTCGCCCTTCTGCCAAAGGACTACGTCTGGTTGGAGGGGTTGTGATTTAACACAGAAGATAAACTCTCTTCACCCTATTATCCTTCAACTCGGAGCTGATCAAACTCCAGTTGATTTCACTCGTGGTAGATACTTGTCGGCGATCTCCAAACCTTCGACAGACTTCTTCGCGAACCACAATGACTCTTGGTTGCTGAAGATCTTGCTCGGTGAAGACAATTACTCTTCGACACTCGAGCCGACACCTATCCGTCTAGAGAGTGTGCAGCTCTCAAGAGTAATAGGTACAAGAACTCTAACACAGAACTACTGTGATGCTCAACCACTGTCTAAGTTTTGGATCTTGATTTTTCTCTTGGTGGATCTTAAACTCAAATCACTCGGAGAGGGGATGCTCAATCAATCTTCTCAGAAATCTTAAGCGGAGCAGCCAACGGGCAACGTTGGAGCGGGGTGGCTATTTATAGCCGCAGCCTTCCCTGAAGGGAAAAGACCAAATTGGACATGTGGAGCAGCCAACGGCCGAACGACACGAGTCCAACGGTCGGAATTGAGCACAACGGTAACATTACTTACGGGGCAAGTAATGCTAACTCCTTAGTTCGAAAGATATCTCCTACAGCGACGAAGAACAACGTCTTCTGCTGGCAGGTGATCATTCGAAGCATAAAGAGATTTCTCTCAGTCCCGCATAGGTTTGGGCTAAGCATCACAGCGGATCTAAGCTTCGAGAACCTATACCCCTCTTAATAGTACGGAGGTCCTATGACTCAAATAAATGGAAGAGGAACAATGAAAAGAATGCTACGTCTTCACTTCGTCTTCATCTTCCATCGCTGCAGTCAATTTTTTTCGGACAGAATCACCGAACCAATTGCTTCGCATCAGCAATAAATTTTCGAGGGGTCAGCTCCTTCAAATCATTCTTGTCGTCTACAGGACTTCAAAGGATGTAGCTCATTCTTCTCTGCTGTGAAGATATTCTTCGGTGAAGTTCCTCGAACTGGACACTGGAGATAGCATTCTCTTCGGTACTGCATGGACTATTTCTCTCTGTGTGCACTAGCAAACAAATCAGTCCATGCCTGTTTCTGTCAACAATCTCCAAAACATAAGAGGGCAAGTATTGCACCAACAATCTCCCCCTTTTTGGACGATTGTTGACAAAACAAACCACATGGAAAGATAGATGAAAGAATGGAATGCGAAGGAAAATGAAAGACGAGAGATAATTACGAAGATAAAACACGCTCCCCTGAAGATATGCATCATTCTGATTAGAGTGAGTATAGAAGATTATACGGAAGGTAGCGAGGTGAATCTTCGTATGAGTGACATTGGCAGATGATCTCATTTGTAGTTTCATCCAATGTACTCGACGGTGTCTGAGGTATTTCCTGCCACACACAACCTTTGAAATAGATTTGTTAGGTAGCGAAGATAATTTGAAAAGCATTGTGGCAAAGGATACGCCATGAAGATTTTCTCAGAACACAGTTTGAATCCACAAGAGATATAGGTTCCCTGCAAGTTAGATGTTCGAGGAACAATCAGAGCAAGGGAGTCACAAGCATATTGCTCGGAGTGGATATGCTTCATACGATGTTTTCCTGCAACAAGGATGATACGATAGACATATGCGAGGGAAAACAACTTATCAGACAGACAGAAAGAATTCTCTTTTGAATCACGAGTAAACTTATTCTAAAGCGTCCTTTCTTCTCCTGCATCGTTAGATAGTGAAAGATAATCAAAGGAGTAAGATATATGTAGTTTCAAGTTCAAGGAGTAAGATCTCTCTTTTCGAGAGACATGATTTCCAATCCTCCTAGAAAAGCTTTTACTTAACCTTGCACAATAGATAAGTATCGAGGATAATCATTGCAAGGAAGTAAGCATTCGATAGCACCTGCAAACAGATAACTGGAAGCAAATATAGCATTGCAGGGGTTATTAACGGTACATGACGACGCAGTATACCATCACCACAGGCGGTGAGATCAAGTTCCACGACCAAAAGTTCAACGACCAAAAGCAAATTGTTCGAAAGAAAAAGCAAATGGCGAATGGAAGCACCCTGCAAATAACCCGCTTATCTATCTCTCGATGTTCTTCTCCCCCTTTTGTCAACAAGTGTCAAAAAGAAAAGAGAATGCATGCGAGGAACTACTTGTCCGAAGAATCCCCAGAACTTGAACTGTTCGGCGAAGCAGAACGAGCAATGGTCGAGGCCGAAGCAGGAGTTGGAGTCGCAACATAAGCTTCGGGATCAGCTTCGGGAGTAGCAGTCCGAGGTGCCTCTGGCTTGAATATCAAAGTGCCTGTTGTGTCTTCAAGTACATCATCGGGTTCAACAAACAGCAGGTCGGTGGAGGCAGAACGCTGAGGAAGCACTGGGGTCTGCCTTCGGATGCGAGGAACTTCAAACAGCTCCAGATAATCATATTCTTTCTCGATGCCCTTGGCAGATAGTTGTTTGCGAGAATAATGCTTGCGCAGAAGGGTCCACGAGCGCTTCTTCTATTCTTTCTCATATAGAAGAGCTTGGCGTGCATAATTGTGAAGCAGATTGATCTTAGTCATCATTTCCACTTTTTCTTTGCGGTCGAGCTTAATGTGACTCTCTAGAGCTTGCTGAGTACGAAGACAAATCTCATAAAGAGAGGGATTTTCTTCACGAGGGATTTCGGCTGTAGCCTTCTTGACCTTCGGAGCTTTAGCAGAGGCAGAAGCAGTAGCATCAACAGGTGTCTTCCCTTTGCCGATGTCCTTTACGATCCGGAGTGTGTCCCGTACTGGTGGCATAAAAACTTTCGAGACATGTGGGCAGAAAAACTTTTTCTCGATAAGCTGCTCAATGGCGAACATGACCCATGGTGCATATGGCTTCAAAACTTGAGGGCTACTAGCTGCGTAGGCCAAATTTCGAATGAGAAGATCTGGAATATCAAAATGAATGCCATGAGCTGTTGCTTGAAGAGCATTTGCCACGATGCCCTGAATGGTTTCGGGCCTGTTTGTTGGCGTGAGAGAGTTGCAGAGGATATAGAACAAGACTTTGTTCTCATAGGCCAGATTCCTAGGATTTGCCTCGGTACACTCATCACCAACAAGTTTGGGGTCCATCAGCATGTGAAGTTCAGCTTCGGATACATCCTAGAAGTGCAGTCTGTGTTCGCGTGAGGCATCAAATTCGCACCGAGGAAGATTCAACAGTGCCAAAAACTGGTCAGCCGAGCATTTTATCTTTTCTTCCTCGGTCATCCATTCGAGGATCCAAGTACTGCTGTTAGCAAGGTCCCCGGAGATATAAAGAGTGGCATAGAACTGAAGGATAACTTCACGATTACAGCCATGATTGAAACGAAGGAAACTCTTCAGGAAGACTTGTTCAATCTGCTCGATGGTGTGATGAAAGCAAGGTAAACTTTCGAGCTCGGCGAAATCCTAAATCTTGTGCTTGAATATGCGATTCTTGCCGTACAAGATGCGAGCATAGTACACAGCATGTTCCTTCGTCCAGAACCTTGGTGACAGGGAAGTTCTTTCTCCATCATATGGGCTGGTCCCAAAGAATGCAAGTTTCGAATGATGAAACTGCTTGTTGAAAGCTGGACCGATCGGGCCATCATCGATAGGAAACAAAGGATAAGTTTCCAGTGAGTTCCTCAGAGGTTCTTCATCGGCCATAGATTGGGTCCGAACATCATCAGGTGCAGGCACACCTTCCTCAATAGGCTTGAGAGGAGCATGAGTCTTCCTCGATTTTTCTCAGACAGATTGCTTCGAAGAACTTGACTAACTATTGTTCTTGCTCGCTGGAACTCCTTCGGCATCTTTATGACTTTCGAGCACAAGGGCCTTTTCTTTCCTTGCATTTTCCTCGGCGGGAGGCACGACAACCTCTTTCTCGGTTGCTTGAGACACAGCTGGTTAGACAGTTCCTTCTCGAGCCATCGGCTCATCAGATTTCTTTTCTTCCTCTACAAACTGTGGTGCAGTGGTAAGAGGAGCAGGATCAACATCCATCCGGGTAGGAGCACCAGATGAAGTGACCGGGGGTGTTTTCTCTCGGGAAGCGTTTAGCTCTCCCTCAATCTTGTCATTTTCCTCCTTACTTGGTTCGGAGGGCTCTACTTCCAATGTTCTCGGCGGCGATGGATCTGCCTTCTCAACTTCAATCTCTTCGTCAACTTCATCAACTAGGGATTGCTGCTTAGGAGGAGCATTTTCCTCATCAGACTTTTCCAGGAATATATCAACAACCTCAAGTTTCTCTTGGGCTTCTAGAGTAGGAATAATAACCTCCTCGGTGGCAGCTTGCTGCATGGGTTCATCCTCGTGAGGTGGAGAAGGTGGAACCTGCTGTAAGGGTACATGGGAGTCCAATGGAGTAGGATCAGTAGAGACATTTTGAAGGCGGCGGTCTTTGTTAGCTTTCGGCTTGCTCACTCTTGCCCTAGCCTTTTGACGTTTTTCCTCTTGAATTCTTCTTCGAGCAAGATCTGCCTTGCGGTTAATCTCGTCGTTTCTCCTGTCACACAACTGAGACACTTCCATGTGCAGATGCGAGTGCTATTCAACTTTCTCATTGTGCATGACACTGAGGGCCTTGGTGAGTTCAACAATTTCTTTGTTCAGCTTTTTCCTTTCGGATTCAGTTTTGGCCTCATTTCTTATTTTCTCGACAACTTGCTTGTCTTTGACAGCTCTATTCAGCTTCTTCGAGATTTTCCTCAGCTCGATGAAGTGTTTCGTTACTAATTCAGTAACATCGTCAGGCAGTCCCAGACCTCTCACTTCATCAGCTTTTGCATCATATGCAGCACTGTCAATCACATCGATCATGAATTTGAAATCATACTTCTGTTCCTCTATGGGAGCAGGAACATTTAGCCTGGACTTCTTCGTAGCCACATCAGCTTTTTCCTTAGACTGCAACTTTCTCTTCGCTGCAGTGCTTGGCAAAGTTATCGGAGCTGCAGAACCCGAAGGTTTGTCAGAGGACGGAATGGGTGCATTCCTGGGTGACTTCCTCGGAGAGGGCAAAGCTTTCAATGGAGAGGGGCTCTTGGATGGCTTGTTGAGAATGGCAGGACGATCATACAGAGGAATTTCATCAGGGGTATCTTCTCTGGATGACTCATCAGAGTCAGGAGCTACCTTCTTGATTCTCTTGGCGAGAGTTTTCTTTCGTGGTGCACGAGGGGAAACTGATTTCCCAGATTTGCTTTCCTTCGAAGCCGATGCACGTTCCTTCTTCTTCTGTACGTCTTGCTAGGTTAGCGCGACATTTTTCGCCTCAACTTGGTTCTTTTTCGCTTCTCTAGCTTCACGCTTGGCTTTGGCCTTCGCCCTCTTAGCCACTTCATCGGGAAAATCAGCGATGGTTTTGAGGGAGTCGGGGTGAGCATTTGCAGGCTGTGGTGGTCTGACTTTTTCATCATCGGGGCCAATGCAGTTTTCGGCAATGCAGTCATTCCACGGTGGTGTGAAGGCAAACAAAATCTGGTACTTCTCACGAACATTTTCATATCTGTACCATTTGCCAACCCAGTGGCGGCGAATCCTTTGGAGCCTGTTGTTGCAATCTGTCGTTGATTCACCCTCAGGTGGAGTTCTGTAGCTATCGGGATCAGACATCTCAGCAGTGGTATTCTTTTCTCTGCCGCGACCACCCTTTTTAGGATTACCATCGGAGAAGATGGTTAGGGCGTCCGTGATCAGTTCATCCTCGGGCTGACTGTGAGCAGAGGGAATTTCCTCAGCATCTTCTTCGGATACAGACTCTTGTCTCTTCTTCGGAGCCTTGGGTGGCTTCGAGGATTTTCCTCCTCCAGTCATTCTCATTCGTTCAGACCTTGGTGGAAACTGAGGCAAATATCCTTCAGAATCTGAATGCTCTTCAGAACTCTGTGCCATGACCAACCTGTGAAATAGAATAGATACAAGGGAAAAAGGTAGGGTCATAAGCATGCACAGAAAGCCTTTTGAATGAAAATGATTTTTAGTGAGACCAAAAGGAATTCATGGCAATACAGAAAGATATCCTCGATAGATTTTACAAGCTAGCCATAGAGAATTCTAGGCAGATTGATAACCATCTAATCTTTCGGGTGACTGCACATGAACCCTAGGTCGAGGAAGACAAGTACGAGGAAGATCTACAAACCATACAAGTCAACTCCTAGTGATTCCTAAAGATCTACCGCGGTGAAATAAATTAAAGAAAATAGCATCGGTAAGAACTGCCCTAAGAACAGGGAGACAGATAGAAGCAGTTCTGGATCCTAGTGTAGGAGATATGCCCTAGAGGCAATAACAAATGTTATTATTTATCTCCATGTTTGTAGTTAAGTTTATATTCCGTGCTATAACTGCTATGGTTCTCGAGTCTGCAATAACCACGAGGCTCAGAGGAAGACTCATATGCACGTGTGGAATAATAAATGGTAAAATGTATTCCTAGTCTGGCCTCTAAGACTAGCTCAAGTGTTGCATGATGGTTCTGTTTTCCTGATCATGGGCATGGATATGCCGGCAACTTTGAGGGCACAATGTTAGGAGAACACTTGTGTTGAATCGACCCGAATTGATGTTATGCTGTGAGATACATTCGTCACAAGTTAATGGTTAATAACACAGAGAAAGTTAATGTTTGCATAATTCCTTAGACCATGAGAGTATCGAGTTTCTTCATGCTTGCTTCATGAACTTTGGGGTTTGTTAAACGTCATCCGTAAATAGGTCGCTATTACGGCGGCTTACGGGTTCATGGAAAAGTATGTCAAGGGACTTGATAGCTCAAGATTGGGATTTGCTCCTCCGACGATGGAGAGATATTCTCGGGCCCTCTCGGTGTTACGGTATCCATCATCGTCTGGCCAGACACAGGGTGATTTGATCACAGCGATGCCGGAACACGAAAATGAGAAAAGAGAACAAAACTGGTAACGAGGTAACTGGCATAGTGGACAAGTTGTTGATCCACGGGGATGCAGAAAATCTCACCTCGGGTATTTGTAACATATCGCGAAGCAACAGGAATAGCACACGGCAACTGGAGGTTCACTCGAATATTCATTCGTGTGGGTATAGGGGTCAATATGGGTCTCCACGGCCCCGATGTTAATCATTGATCGGAAAGAGTTCCGGTCATGTCTATACTTCACCGAAACTATAGGGTCACATGCTTAAGGGTCATCTATCTGCTGAATACTAGACAGGGAGTCTGAGAGAAAGTCACCGGAAAATTTTCGAAGACAGCGGAAAAGTTCCGGAGAGAGAGCACCGGAATAGTTTTGGTAAAACTGAAAAGTTGTTTCAGGGTATACCATTAAGTCAAATTGGTTTCGGCACACGCCTGGAAATTCTTGGAGGGTGCCAGAATTGGTCTGGGAACTTCTGGGATTTTTTGGAGAAAAAAACCGGAAATGTTCCGGAGCTGCCGGAACCGCTTTGTTTGCTTTTCGCAGATGAAAATCACTAATCCGGAATTGTTTCGGAACGCGTCCAAAATCATTTGTGTGGGTACTGGAATTATTCTAAGACCCACAGAAATATTTTCGGATTTAACGGTCGCGAAAAAATGTTTCCGTGAATAGTGAAAGTGCTTTTTGGGTGTCTTCTTGGAGAAGCTACCTTTAGGGCCTTTTGGTATTTTTCCCCTTAGCTTCTTGGAGAAGCTACCCTTGGGCTTGGCCTATAAATAGGGGTGGAGGGGGCTGCCTAAAGACACACTCTTTCTCAACATACACAAGCCATGCATGATCTGGCCTTCTTCTCTCCCTCCCAGCGAAATAGTTTCGTAGAGCCGAAAGGCTGTCTGGGTTCCGGTGGGAACTAGTTCTGGACGGCGAAGCCCTGCCGGATAGATGACACCGTATGTGTGCAACCCCGTAGAGAGGTCGTAGGTTCGATCTTTTTGCCCGAGGGGCTGTTCGAGGGTCCTCCCGAAGGGCTGTCCGAGTTTCGGGGGTCCTCCCGAAGGGCTGTCCGAGTGACCCGCCCGAAGGGCTGTCCATGAGGCCTCCCGGAGGGCTGTCCGAGGATCCGTCCAGTGGGACTATCCGAAGGACTGTCCAGAGGCCTCCCGGAGGGCTGTCCGAGGATCCGTCCGGTGGGACTATCCGAAGGACTGTCCAGAGGCCTCCCGGAGGGCTGTCCGAAGATCCGTCTGGTGGGACTATCTGAGGGACTGTCCCAAGGCCTCCCAAAGGGCTTCCCGGAGATCCGTCCAATGAGCTGACGAGGGAGTACATCCTCGCGGTTGGGAGGTTGTAAAATCCTAGCTGCGGGGATCTGCACCGCCGATCGTCATCGACTCTACTTCCGCTGCGCTACGAGTCGGTAACAAAAAGATCAAACCTTGTATGCAGTCTCCATAGTGGTCCTGGACTGGTGCGTAGGTCGGAAAATTTTTGTTTTCTGCTACGTTCCCCTACACCTAGCGCCCTAACTTGGCAACTTGAATCAACTACGGCAATGCGGGAGGAAGGATTACCGCACCGGCGAGATCAGCTGCGACGAGACTTCACCAGAGTTGCACGGCGGAGCTTCTCGCCGGAGTTGCTTCGAGCTCGGGCTCGGGTAGAGGTGGACGAGGGTTTGAGGAACTGAGGAAGAAGACCCGACGCGATGAGGGATATTTATAGCTGGAGAGCTGAACCTCCTTTCCGAAATCTACGGCCCACAGTTGCGGGACGTTCCGCATTCGACGGACACGATCACGATCATGGAGATCGTGGGCACGTGGCAACCGTTTTCTGCGAGAAACTCGGAAAGAGAGATGGAGGTCGAAAGGTTTGAAGGGCTGAACGCCAAAAATGAATAAAAGTTCGAAGTTGATTTCTTTCGCGACCAAGGACGTCGGAGAGAGATCTTCTTCAGATCAAATTGCATGCTTATGATGGACAGCATAGATTTGGATGAGATAGAATGGAGGGATAAAAGGGTCCGAAACAAAACACTCAGTCAGACGAGAGGAAACACCAAACGAGGAGCTATGAGTGAGTTGTTCATCGGACGAAACACAAACACGGCAAGTCGAAGAGAAACAATCAGAGAACTAATAAGCACAAAGAACCAGCACCAACGATATAGATCTCAGGGCAAAGGATAAACAAATAGAATCCCTGAGAGATAGTTCCTGCAAGACGAGTTAGTTCTTCCTCGCAACCCACACTTGTGTGGGCAGCGTAGACCTCATTTGTCTTGTCTGAGCAGGGACGTTCCTTCGTAGATTTCTGTGGTTCACCTGTTCATTTCGAGAGTAATCATATGAGTAAGCATTGAAATTGTTCCCAGAGACATGAGCATAATGATTCGAGGAGATACGCATGTACTCCTTTTGTCGAAAGTTTGACTGATATCCATTCGAGGAAGTTGCAGTGCCATACTGCGAGGGATTATCATTTCCTCGAGGAGAATTACTCTGCATATTCAGATTAGCAGTGACAGATAAATTTTCAATGATGCACTTCTTCACCCAGATTTGCTTCTTGGGTGAACCAGACCTGCAGTTAGTCCCAACATACCGAGCGAAAACCTTACCATTTTGTTGCTTCAAGAGTTTGTAGTTTGAGTCATCAGACTCGCCAGAAACAATAGGAATGGGAGTGTCATATCCAGACAGGAGCGCAGGTTCGAGAGTTTTGCTCTTAGCAAGAACCCAACTTGTTCGAGGATATTGCTCGGGAGTCCAGTAGGTTCCATCAACATTGAGTTTCCTTTTGAAACCCAATCCTTCCTTTCGGGGATTTTTGTGCAGTATTGACTTCTTGAGCACATCACATAGTGTTTGATGCCCTTTGAGGCTCTTTAGCATTCCTGTCTCAAGCAAGTTCTTTAACCTGCAATTTTCATCAGAGATAGCACCAAATTCCTTGGAGGAGGGGTTAGAAATATCATTCGTAGTGGTTGCAATATTCTCGATGGCAGCATTGGATGTTTCAGCATTCGAATCAGCATTGCTACGCTCTAGGCAATTTGAGCAAGGAGGCACAAAATCATCAGGAAGGTTGTTAGATTGCTCGGCGAAGAGAGAAGCTTTTTCTTTCGCAAGCACGTTATAAGACTCTTTCAGTGACTCGAGTTCTTGATTCCTGCTAAGGAGTTCATCTGATAAACTCTCATAGTCGACTGCAAGAGAATCATATCGTTTGGAAAGATCATCAACCGTTGAAGAAAAAGCATCATGCTTTTCAGTCAACTCTTGATTCTTCTCCATCTCTTCGACCAGTAATCCTTCCGTTTTCCTGAGATTTGTCTCAAGTTTTTCTAGCTCATCTTGTTGAGATTTTGCAATCTTAACAAGTTTAACATAGGCAATGTATTCAGAGGAATATTCATTCATAGATTTTTGGTGCTTTGCTGATACCTGATCCTTTGAGGTTTTTGCCATGAGACAGAGTGTGATTGGTTCATCATCACCTGAAGCATTATCATCGGTGTCTGATTCGAGAGATTTCTCGGATGATTCATAAGCGACGAATGCATTGCCTCTTCCCAGGCTTCTCTGAAATTCTTCATCTTTTGATTCGGATTCGGATGTCTCATCTTTAGATTCCATATTCATTTCAACACATACCCTAGTCAGTTGCGATATTCTTTTCATATTGGATTCAATGGTCGCTCTGGTTTGCACGTCAGTGACTGGTCTCGTCGAATAAGATGCGACATATTCATTTTTCTTCGAGAGCTTAGTGTGACGATCCACTCGAGTGAATCCAGAGCAGTGAAGATAAATCCATCGGTTGCTAGGTTTTTCATCTTGCTCCCAGCAGGGACAGTGCGCGATGTAGTGACCGAGTTGTTTGCACTTGAAGCACTTCATTTCTTTCGGAGGCAATCTTCTCGAGGATTCAGGCAAGTCAACTTCGTCATTATTTGTGAGACACAGATTTTGTCTTCTGAGATCACTTAGTCTTTCTGTGAGCATTTCGAGTTCTCTTGTGATAGAGTGTTGATTCTCGATATCTTCTTCTTGTGAACTGCCATAGTGTGAAAGAATTTCTCCTTCGCTTTCCGAAGAAGATTCTTGATGCCCATTTTCAAGTTCCATCTTTTCTTCATGAATAGATAACAACGTCATGACCTCGACGTAGTGAAGTTCTTCATAGTCTGGTCTTTGCTTGATTTCAGCTACGATTGGATCAAAAGTTGCATCAAGAGCACTCAGTAGCTTGTTGACCACATCTCTATCGGTGATATCAGTTACTCCTCGTTGGCAAAGTCTTTCAACAATATTTGTCAACCGATTAGTGAGTTCCATAGCACTTTCCCTACGAAGACTTCTGAAACCAGCGAACATGGCACGAAGCATATCTGTGTGTTGATCTATTCTGGTAGTGAATTCTTCATGAACATCTTTGATGGCATCCCAAAGTTGCTTAGCAGTGTCAAGCTTTCGGAACCGAATGAAAATGTCTTTCGAGATACTGTCACAGATAATATCTTTTGCTTGAGCATTCAACCTCATTACAGTTTTGTCATCGGAAGTAGGAGCATCAGGGTGCTGAACAGTGTATCCATTTTCCACAATTTTCCAAAGTTCAATGTTGATGGCTTGAAGTCTGATTTTCATTCGCTCTCTCCAGTAGACATAATCATTTCCATCGAAGACAGGAAACCTTTCAGAGTGCGAGGATCTACCTGCATACGACATACTCAAAACTACAAGGTTGTTAGACCTTTAATAAACATAGAAAGGGAGTACCTGCTCTGATACCAATTGTTAGGACTGAGAGTATATCGACCAGAGGGGGGGTGAATGGGAGATTCAAAAATTCTTGCGAATGTTTTGAATTGATCCCAAACACAGCAGCGGAAAAAAGGTTCGGTAGACAAGCACTTGAACAAACACGCTGTAGAGGAGCAAATCTATCGATGTAGGAAACAGTAACTGATCGAGCGAAGAATATCACAGGTTTGACAGGAACGATGGTAACGCAAAATATGAACAGATGTAGTATCATGAGGGAAAACTAGATATGAACTGTGATGGAAATGCACGGGAATAGGTGATAGGGTGAATGTATACGGTACTGAATGAAATCACGCTGACATGCATAAGAATGAAAACAAATTTGACGGAGATGACCGAAATGAATGATGAGAATGCAAAAGATAAGTATCGAACTATGAGTGATCAGATAAACCTATCGACACAGAGCATGAATGTAAACTGCTGAAGGAAATGCAGTGAAGTAGAATGAACCAGTGGTGCTCGATGGCGACAGATGAATTTGGTAGACCAGTTCGCCCTTCTGCCAAAGGACTATGTCTGGTTGGAGGGGTTGTGATTTAACACAGAAGATAAACTCTCTTCACCCTATTGTCAGAAATCTTAAGCGGAGCAGCCAACGGGCAACGTTGGAGCGGGGTGGCTATTTATAGCCGCAGCCTTCCCTGAAGGGAAAAGACCAAATTGGATATGTGGAGCAGCCAATGGCCGAACGAGACGAGTCCAACGGTCGGAATTGAGCACAACGGTAACATTACTGGCAGGGCAAGTAATGCTAACTCCTCAGTTCGAAAGATATCTCCTACAGCGACGAAGAACAATGTCTTCTGCTGGCAGGTGATCATTCGAAGCATAAAGAGATTTCTCTCAGTCGTGCATAGGTTTGGGCTAAGCATCACAGTGGATCTAAGCTTCGAGAACCTATACCCCTCTTAATAGTACGCAGGTCCTATGACTCAAATAAATGGAAGAGGAACAACGAAAAGAATGCTACGTCTTCACTTCGTCTTCGTCTTCCATCGCTGCAGTCAATTTTCTTCGGACAAAATCACCGAACCAATTGCTTCGCGTCAGCAATAAATTTTCGAGGGGTCAGCTCCTTCAAATCATTCTTCTCGTCTACAGGACTTCAAAGGATGTAGCTTATTCTTCTCTGCTGTGAAGATATTCTTCGATGAAGTTCCTCTAACTGGACACCGGAGACAGCATTCTCTTCGGTACTGCATGGACTATTTCTCTCTGTGTGCACTAGCAAACAAATCAGTCCATGCCTGTTTCTGTCAACAATCTCCAAAACATAAGAGGGCAAGTATTGCACCAACAGACTTGCAGCATTAGAAGAGTGCAGATTAGTACATAGCAAAGTAGTAAGTAAGTAGTAACAACGCCCAGAGATCTTTCCTCGACTCCCTGCGAGAAAACGATCCCGGAGCCAACATATTATTAAACAAGTATCCTCTTCTAGTTGTAGTAGATCGGGATACCCTCTGAGCGTCCGTTACCATGGACACGGCTATTTGAATAGATATACTTCCCTGCAGGGGTGCACCAACTTTACCCAACACGCTCGATAAACTCTGGCCGGACACACTTCTATCGGTCATGCCCGGCCTCGGCTGATCGACACATCGCAGCCCTACCTAGGCTCAACAGAGAGGCCAACACGCCGGTCTACCTCCTAAGCGCTCAGGGGTTTTGAGCCCATCGCCCTTTGCACTCCTGCGCGTTGCTTACGCGGCCGGTGAGCAGACCTAGCCCCCTTAATACAAGTGCAGGCTTTCCCGGTCCAACCCGGCGCGCGCCGCTCAACTGCTGACATCTGGAGAGCTTCGGCTGATACATACGACGCCGAGTGCCCATACTTATTCCCGCGTGGTGGTTAGTGCGAAAAGGCCAGAGGCCTACTCAGATCACATATCCTAACCCGTTAATGCTCTGGGAGCTCGCGGTGACAATCAGCGATCCACGATCTGTGGTCCCGTCGCCCCGTCTCGTGGACTTACGGCAGGGGCTAGGAATGCCCGGCCGTGCCACGTAATCATCACACGGGTACCCTCATGGTCAACCTGATTCCACATTACTCGCGGGTACCCCTCGGGGCCGACCCGACTTTAGCAAGTAACTGTAGTAAAGTCAAAGTAACCGTGTGTCCAACACATCAAGGGGGAATCCAAGGAATCACCCTCGTTGGATTCCTACTCGATGTAATCCGTCAAGGAGAACCAGGAGGAATCACCCTCGATGGTCCACACTTGAGGGGTTGCACGACAGAGTCATCATCGGGAAGGGGAGAGCGAGGAATCACCCTCTGCAATCACCACCGATGTGCCATACTGAAGAGATACCATCGGGAGTGCAGTACGAGGTATCACCCTCGGTACTCGATAGTAGCCCTGCAGTGTCGTACAACTTAGGGGGGGTGTGCGGTGATGTGCTGGTCTCAGCCCATCGATCGCCTCGATCGGGGCACTGGTACTAAAGCGGGGCAACTGGAACAAGGATGGGGGCCACAGATGGTTCACTACCAACCTATACTAAGCAGTTTAGGATGACAGGTAAAGTAACAACAGCAGGTTACAAAATCAGGCTATGCATCAGAATAGGAGCAATCAATTACAGTAGCAAATTCTAAAGCAAGCATGGGAGAGAAAGAATAGGCGATATTGGAATGATAAAGGGGGGTTTGCTTGCCTGGAAGCTCTGCTGAAAGGGGCTGGTCGTCAGGGGCGTAGTCGTACTCGGCAGCAGTGTTGGTCTCGGAGTCTACCAGAGAGAAGAGGGGGGGAAGAAACAATAAATACAAGCAACAAATGCAATCACAGATGCATGGCATGGCAGTAAGCTGTGCTGGTGGTGACCTATTGCAGTACTACATGAAAGAGACGGAGCGGGAAAATATCTAGGGATATTTTCCTGGCGGTAGTCATCTGTCACACAGATGAACCCGAGGGGAAGTTTCCATGTTTGCATGGTTGTGGGCATGTGACAGGTAAACGGAGGGCATATTCGGGTTCGTCTCGTTTTTCTGATCAACTTTCATGTAGAAAACTTTTTGATCCGAGCTACGGTTTATTTTCTATGATTTTTTAAAGTTTTAAACATTTTCTGAAATTATTTTAATTAATAAATTCGTATTATCCAGAACAGTAGCTTGATGACGTCAGCATGATGTCAGTGTGATGTCAGCAGTCAACTTAGACTTTTGACTGGTCAAACTGACAGGTGGGGCCCCTCTGTCATAGACTGGAATAATTAAACAGCAGATTAAACTAACTAATTTAACTAATTAGTTAGTGGGACCCACTGTCAGTGACTGTTTAGTTAACTGATTTAATTAATAGATTAATTAGCGTTTTATTTATTTTTTAAACTGTTTTAAATAGTGTGGGGCCCGCATGTCAGTGGCTGGGCTGCCCAGTCAGCACAGTTCGCTGGGTTAACCCAGTCAACTGGACCCACCGGGCCCACAGTCAGTGTCACAGGGGGCTGCCACATGGGCGCGAGGTCAGCGCCGGCCGCCGGAGTAGCTCCGGCGAGCCCAAACGCGGCGGAGCGCACGGGGGGGGCTCGGGTTTCGGCCACAGAGGCCCGTTTGACGTGCGGCTAGGCTCTTTCGAACGGGCACTCTGCGGCGCATCGAATGGTGGTGGTCGTGGCGGCTGGGGTGGCCGGAGATGGCGCCGACGACGACGGCAGGCGGCGGCTTTTACGGGTGGAGCTCGGTCTCGTCGCTACGGCACGCGGGTGAGCAAAAGAAGCGGCCAGGGGTGATCTAGGCGATGCGGTGAACTAAACGGGCACTGCCGCGTGACCATTTGGTCGCCGGAAGCTCGCCGGCGACGAGCTCATGCGGCAGAGCGCTTCGACTACGTTGGGGACGGCGGCTACGGGCAGCAAACGGCGGCGAGCGAGGAGGGGAAAGAAGCAGCGGCTCACCGGGATCCTGTAGGTGAGCTTAGCGGGCGCGGGGGAGGCTCGAGGTGGCCGGAATTGACCGCGAGGTCGCGGTGGCCGTAGAGGAAGGAGAAGGTCTACGCGGGCGAGGCAGGGGCTCCCGGCTCCGTTCAGCGGCACGGGGAGATGTAGCGGACGGCGGCTGAGCGATCTGGCACGGCGGCAAGGCGTAGGGGCTACGGTGGCCGCGAGCACTAGCAAAGGCCGATCATGGCGGCGCTCGGGTGGGAAGCAGAGAGGGAGAAAGAGAGAGGATGAGGCCAGGAGAGGGCCAGGGGAGACGGGGCACTGCCCTTAACCGGCCAGGCGCGTCGCGCTGTCGACCAGAGGAAGGGGGGCCAGGCGCGGGCGCGCGCGCGCGTGCGGCAGAGGCGACAGGGAGGAGAGAGAGAGCGCGGGAGGTGGGAGAGGACAGGTGGTGGGTTGGGCCTGCCCGTTTGACTTAGGCCCAGGCACAGTAGCTTTTCCCTTTTTCTCTTTTTCTTTTCTGCCTTTTCTGTTTTGCATTTTAATTCAGCCATCAAATGACTTATGAAAAATATGCAGTTGGGCTTAAAAATTAGTATGCAATATTCCTCTCTGCCCCAAAAAGTTTGGGTGCGAAATAATTCCATTTGAATTTTCCATAAAGGAAATGGCATTTTAAATGCTGACTTGGCACTGTTTTCATGATGTTAGAGTCATCTAGGAAAATTTGGTGATGTTGTTTTCCTGAACATAATTCACAATGGATTATTTCCAAAATTATGAACATTTTAGTTCCTGGATTTGAACAACTTTTATTTTCACCTCATATTTGAATTACAATTTGAATTGGAATTTGAAATGAGATATGATTCCAATGTGATCAAGCGCTGTAATTGATGATGACTTGGCAAGATTAACAGATGATCACTGTGCTCATTACCTAGGGGTGTTACAATTCTCCTCCTCTAAAAGAAATTCTCGTCCCGAGAATTCAGGAGGTAGAAGGGAAAAGATCGAGGCATTCTGGGAAGTCCTTCTGGAAGTACCCTCTAGAAGTCGCGATCGACTAGAACGTTTCAACTCATCATGTTTAATGCCAAGCATGTATGCAAAAGCTTATGATATGAATGAATACGATATTCCCGAATTAAAATAAAACAGTAGGTGGTACTGAGTTAACAAGAAGAATACCCTTCACAGTAGCTGACTGAGCATGAGCTTCATTCAGATCAGCATGGTAAGCTTGACCACGACCATAGGAAGGTCTGGCATTGTTGTTGCGGGGCTGGTTGTTGCCATGGCCATATCCTCAGCCAGCAGGGGGAAGTGCAAGTTTATTCTGGTTCTGAGAGCAGTCTCTGGAATGGTGACCTGGACGGCCACACTTGAAGCAGAGCCCGTCATCGGGGCGGAGAGCAGGAGCTCGAAGCAGTGGAGCCTGAGGTCTTGGCTGTCCCGGCGGTGGAGGTGGTGCAGCTGGAGGGTACATGTCGTGAGGGATCTAGATACGGCGCTTCTGCGATGACGAGCCCGAAGATGAGCCCACTTCACGGGTGCGCTTACTATCCTTCAGACCAGTCTCAACCTGTATGGCCTTGTTCACTAAGGTGGCGAAGTCAGCAAAGTCGTGGACTAAGAGTGCCATCTTGATTTCAGAGTTGAGCCCTTCACGGAACTTCTCTTGTCTGCGAGCATCAGTAGCAATATCCTCTTTAGCATAGCAAGATAGTTCAAGAAACTCCCGCTGGTAAGCTTCCACAGTCTTGCTGCCCTGGGTAAGGTTGCGGAACTCACGCTTCTTCCGGTCCATAACTCCTTGCGGAATGTAACGGGCACGGAAAGCAGCCTGGAACTCCACCCAGGTGATGATGGTTCCAGCCGCTAAGGTCTGCCTGTGAGTGTCCCACCATTGGGCTGCAGGACCCTTCAGAAAGTAGGAGGCGAAAGTGACATAGTTGGCAGGGGCCACACTCGCAGACTCCATCTCAAAAGCGATGTCGCAGAGCCAGTCATCAACATTAAGCGGCTGACCTGAGTTGCGGAATATGGTTGGATTGAGGCGCACAAACTCTTGCAGAGTTATTGGGGCAGGTTGCTAATTCTGAGCATTCTGGTTTGGGTTTGGGAACTGAGCCATGATTCCAGTCATGAACTGATGATTCAGCTCGAATTGTTGCATCATAGCTGCCATATAGTCGGGCGGCGGTGGATTGTTGGCACCACGGCCACGACCACGACCTGCTGGTCTAACCATCCTACTAAAGATTAACAGGGGTAGTTTAGGAATGAGCATTTGTAGGGGTATGGAATCATTCATGAGGTAACACGCACAACAAAAAGGAAGTGCAATAGATACAACATCAAAGTCAACATGACATACAGATCCATACATAGGTTCGGTTACAAGCCAACGTTACAGCAACGAAAAGGAAAGCTAGACAATTAGGTGGCACGCAGGCACGCGGTGGAGGGATACAATAACGGGACATAGCGGTAGCTACATCAACGCTGGAAAGGATCACTGGAGCCAGGTAACTACAAGTGACAACGTAGGGTGCCCTCGATGTACGGATCCTGCGCTCCGTGAACACTCTGGTGCAGAAACTGGTCCCGAACTGGAAGAAGAGGACCACGTGGAGGAGTACAACCTCCAACAGCAGGCCACTCAAGACCTGGTGGCATCTCCGTCCTGCGCGGGTAAAGAATGTACTCTGGGTGCATCCGTGCACTGACTGCTGGCAGCAACTGTGTCAGAGCGTCGTAAAGACGAGCACGAGTGGCGTGTGATACGTCTCCAACGTATCTATAATTTTTGATTGTTCCATGCTGTTATATTATCAATCTTGGATGTTTTTATGATCATTTACAGCAATTATATATCATTTTTGGAGACTAACCTATTAACTTAGTGCCCAGTGCCAGTTGCTGTTTTCTGCCCTATTTTTGTTTTACAAAAAATCAATACCAAACGAAGTCCAAATGCCACGAAACTTTTTGGAGATTTTTTATTGCCCAAGATAAACACTAGAAGCTTCGGGAGGAGGCCAAAAAACCCTAGTGGGGCCCACGAGCCACCAGGGCGCGCCTGGGGGGGCAGGCGCGCCCTGGTGCCTCGTGGGGCCCACAAAGCTCCGCTTGACAAAATTCCTCCACTATAAATTCAAAAAAAATCAGAAACCCTCAGGAGAGTCCACGAAATACTTTTTACACCGCCGCAAGCTTCTGTTCCAGAGAGATCCCATCTGGGGTCCTTCTCCGGTAATCTGCCGGAGGGGGAATCGATCACGGAGGGGCTCTACATCAACCTTGTTGCCCTTCCGATGATGCGTGAGTAGTTTACCACAGACCTTCGGGTCCATAGTTAGTAGCTAGATGGCTTCTTCTCTCTTTTTGATCTTCAATACAATGTTCTCCTTGATGTTCTTGGAGTTCTATCCGATGTAATCACTTTTTGCGGTGTGTTTGTTGGGATCCAATGAATTGGGAGTTTATGATCAGATTATCCATGAAATTATTTGAGTCTTTGTTGCACTCTTTTATGCATGATTATTATAGCCTCGTATTTCTTCTCCGATCTATTGATTTGGTTTGGCCAACTGAGTTGATTTATCTTGCCATGGGAAGAGGTGCTTTGTAGTGGGTTTGATCTTGCGGTGCTCAATCCCAGTGACAAAAAGGGACATGACACATATGTATCATTGCTACTAAGGGTAAAAAGATGGGGTTTATTCATACGTGAGTTTATCTTGTCTACATCATGTCATCGTTCTTAAGGCATTACTTCGTTCTTATGGACTTAATACACTAGATGCATGCTGGATAGCGGTCGATGTGTGGAGTAATAGTAGTAGATGCAGGCAGGAGTCGGTCTACTAATCTTGGACATGATGCCTATATACATGATCATTGCCTTGGATATCGTCATGATTATTTGCTTTTCTATCAATTGCCCAACAGTAATTTGTCTACCCACCGTATGCTATTTTCTCGAGAGAAGCCTCTCGTGAAAACTATGGCCCCCGGGTCTATCAAAATCATATTACTAAAACCCTAAAAATATTGCTGCCATTTTCTTTTATTTATTTTATTTTGTATTTTTGTTTCAATCTATCAATCTATCACATACAATTTAATCTTGCAATTTACCGCCGAGGGATTGACAACCCCTCGTTTGCGTTGGGTGCAAGGGTTTGTTGTTTGTGTGCAGGTACTGCTAACGAGGTGTTGTGTGATTCTCCTACTGGTTCGATAACCTTGGTTTCGTAACTGAGGGAAATACTTATCTCTACTGTGTTGCATCATCCCTTCCTCTTCGGGGAAATACCAACGCAAGCTACAAGTAGCAGCGTGCAACTCGACAGCAAGAGCTCGGGCAGTGCGATCCAGAGCCTGAGTGTACTGAACCAAAACCTGTGGGTCATAACGACGCGACACGTAGTGAGTACAGACAGCAGTGTAGTATCCAGTCTCGTCCCAGCGGGGGCATACGGGATGTATCTGAAAGCATTCTCGTCCAAGCGACTGTTGTTCTCTCCACGGAGACGGACAATAGCAGTATAGGCAGCGTCATGGACGGCCATATCAACAGTCACTCCAACACCATGAAAGGTGTGCAACTCAGTGATGGAAATGTCCTGCCGATCAAAGATGCGAACCACAGTGTGGTACTACGCCTGGTTGAACTCGAGGTAATCCTCGTAAACAGTGTACTCGGAATACCAGCGATACCCCAGCCTGGTCAAGAGATCGACCAAAATAGCAGGGAACCCAGTCTCATCGACAGCCATAGTCTAGCGCACAAGCTGTCTTGCGGGACGCATCTGAAACAAAGGAGTGCAAGATGTCAAACGACAGTGTGAGAAGCATAAGATAGCATTGGAAGGCAATATTTGCAGATAATCCAGCTCTCCGGGTGAATGTGAACACGAGAACCTAATGTTAGAGTTAGCAAAACTTTAACCCGAAAGGAAGAGAGATCAGAGTCCCAGAGTAAGGAAGAGGAATAAAAGATCCTAATACCACCCAGTGGCAACGTGCGCCCGTAAGCCAGACAGCCATGTTAGAAAAATCGTTTCGCAAAGACTAGACCCAACTTCGGCAAAGCAGTTAGAAAGGGGGATTCCTACAGGCAGTCGGCTCTGATACCAACTTGTGACGCCCCTGACTTAATCGTGCACTAATTGTACACGCAAATTGATGTCTACTACACAACTTATTCTTGTAGACTCGTGTTGGGCCTCCAAGCATAGAGTTTTGTAGGACAGTAGCAATTTTCCCTCAAGTGGATGACCTAAGGTTTATCAATCCGTGGGAGGCGTAGGTTGAAGATGGTATCTCTCAAACAACCCTGCAACCAAATACAAGAAATCTCTTGTGTCCCCAACACACCCAATACAATGGTAAATTGTATAGGTGCACTAGTTCGGCGAAGAGATGGTGATAAAAGTGTAGTATGGATAGTAAATAGGTTTTTGTAATCTGAAAATATAAAAACAGCAAGGTAGCAAGTAACAAAAGTGAGCACAAACAGTATTGCAATGCTTAGAAACAAGGCCTAGGGTTCATACTTTCGCTAGTGCAATCTCTCAACAATGCTAACATAATTGGATCATATAACAATCCCTCAACGTGCGATAAAGAATCACTCCCAAGTTCCTATTAGCGGAGAACATAAGATAGAAATTGTTGTAGGGTACGAAACGTCGAAACCACCTCAAAGTTATTCTTTCCGATCGATCTATTGAGCCATTCCTATAAGTGTCACAAATCGCCCTAGAGTTCGTACTAAAATAACACCATATGATACACATCAACCAACTCTAATGTCACCTAGATACTCCAATGTCACCACAAGTATCCGTGAATTGATTATACGATATGCATCAAACAACTTCATAATCATAATATTCAATCCACACTAAGAACTCCAAGGAGCACCCCAAAGTTTCTATCGGAGAAAAGATAATGAAAACGTGCATCAACCCCTATGCATAGATTACACCAATGTTACCTCGGGAATCCGCGAATTGAGTGCCAAAACATACATCAAGTGAATCAATATAATACCCCATTGTCACCATCGGTATTCATATGCAAGACATACATCAAGTGTTCTCAAATCTGAATATTCAATCCGACAATAACGAAACCTCAAAGGGAAAAGATTCGATTAATCACAACAAAGATAGAGAGGGAAGAAACACCATATGATCCAACTATATTAACAAAGCTCGCGATACATCAAGATCGTGCCATATCAAGAACACGAGAGAGAGAGAGAGATCAAACACATAGCTACTAGTACATACCCTCAGCCCCGAGGGTCAACTACTCCCTCCTCGTCATGGAGACCGCCGGGATGATGAAGATGGCCTCCGGTGATAATTTCCCCCTCTGGCAGGGTGCCGAAAAAGGGCTCCAGATGGGATCTCCTTGGTACAGAGGCTTGCGGCGGCATAAAAACTCATCTAGGTTAACTTTCGGGGGTTTCTCTATTTACAGGATTTTTCAGCGTTGGAATCGGGTCAGACGGAGCCACGTGGGCCCCACGAGGTACCAGGGCGCGCCTGGGGGGTGGCGTGCCTTGGTGCCTCGTGGGCACTGGGTGGCCCCCCTCCAGTGGGTCTTGGTTCTAGTATTTTTTTTATTCCATAAAAAATCTCCAAAAAGTTTCATCCAATTCCAAGAACTTTTATTTCTGCACAAAAAACAACACCATGGCAATTCTGCTAAAAACAGCGTCAGTCCGGGTTAGTTCTAATCAAATCATACCAAAACCATATAGAATTGTTATAAACATGGCATGAATACTTCATAAATTATAGATACGTTGGAGACGTATCAGCATCCCCAAGCTTAATTCCTGCTCGTCCTCGAGTAGGTAAATGATAAAAGAAATAATTTATGAAGTATGAATGCTAGCATAGCGCATAAGTTTGATGAATGATAATTTCAATCACTTTTTCTAGCATCAATATATATCATAATCAGTAGCTCATCTCATAAAACTTCTCATGATCAAGTAGCAAGCTATTCACATGTTTAAAGTATAGGCCATAAACTTTCTTGAAAACTAACAAACTATGTTCTCAGTCATCAAACAATTGCAATTCATCTTATTTTCAGGAAGGGTCTATGTAAGAGCTTTGATCTAGCAAATTCCACATACTCAACTGATACGTCTCCAATGTATCTATAATTTTTTATTGTTCGATGCTGATATATTATCAATCTTGGATGTTTTTATAATCATTTACAGCAATTTTATATCATTTTTTGGAGACTAACCTATTAACCTAGTGCCCAGTGCCAGTTGCTGTTTTCTGCCCTGTTTTTGTTTCACAGAAAATCAATATCAAATGAAGTCCAAATGCCATGAAACTTTTTGGAGATTTTTTATTGGAGAAGATAAACACTAGAAGCTTTGGGAGGAGGCCAGAAGACCCTGGTGGGGCCCACGAGCCACCAGGGCGCGCCTAGGGGGGCAGGCGCGCCCTGGTGCCTTGTGGGGCCCACCAAGCTCCGTTTGACCTAATTCCAGCACTATAAATTCCAGAAAAATCAGAAACCCTCAGGGGAGTCCATGAAATACTTTTTCTGCCGCCGCAAGTTTCTGTTCTAGAGAGATCCCATCTGGGGTCATTGTTCGGTAATCTGCCGGAGGGGGGTCGATCACGGAGGGGCTCTACATCAACCTTGCTGCCCTTCCAATGATGCGTGAGTAGTTTACCACAGACCTACGAGTCCATAGGCAGTAGCTAGATGGCTTCTTCTCTCTTTTTGATCTTCAATACAATGTTCTCCTCGATGTTCTTGGAGTTCTATCCGATGTAATCACTTTTTGCGGTGTGTTTGTTGGGATCCGATGAATTGTGAGTTTATGATCAGATTATCCATGAAATTATTTGAGTCTTTGCTGCACTCTTTTATGCATGATTATTATAGCCTTGTATTTCTTCTCCGATCTATTGATTTGGTTTGGCCAACTGAGTTGATTTATCTTGCATGGGAAGAGGTGCTTTGTAGTGGGTTCGATCTTGCGGTGCTCAATCCCAGTGACAGAAAGGGACATGACACGTATGTATCGTTGCTACTAAGGGTAAAAAGATGGGATCTATTCATTGGGTTTATTAATTCGTGAGTTTGTCTTGTCTACATCATGTCATCGTTCTTAAGGCATTACTCCGTTCTTATGGACTTAATACACTAGATGCATGTTGGATAGCGGTCGATGTGTGGAGTAATAGTAGTAGATGCAGGCAGGAGTCGGTCTACTAATCTTGGACGTGATGCCTATATACATGATCATTGCCTTGGATATCGTCATGATTATTTTCTTTTCTATCAATTGGCCAACAGTAATTTGTCTACCCACCGTATGCTATTTTCTCGAGAGAAGCCTCTAGTGAAACCTATGGCCCCTGGGTCTATCTATCTCATATTACTAAAACCCTAAAAATATTGCTGCCATTTCTTTTTATTTATTTTATTTTGTATTTTTGTTTCAATCTATCATATACAATTTAACCTTGCAATCTTACCGCCAAGGGATTGACAACCCCTTGTTTGCGTTGGGTGCAAGGATTTGTTGTTTGTGTGCAGGTGCTGCTAACGAGGTGTTGCGTGATTCTCCTACTGGTTCGATAACCTTGGTTTCATAACTGAGGGAAATACTTATCTCTACTGTGCTGCATCATCCCTTCCTCTTCGGGGAAATACCAACGCAAGCTACAAGTAGCAGGAAGAATTTCTGGCGCCTTTGCCGGGGAGACATCATCAACATCTATCAAGTACCTTTGCACAAACTCTCATCTCCTTGCATTTACTTTATTTGCCATTTGCCTCTCGTTTTCATCTCCCCCACTTCTAAAACGTTTTTACAAAAATACAAAAATATTTTCCGTTTGCCTTTTTCTCGTTTGCTTGTTTGCTTGCTTTAACATTATGGCTAGTTCTTCGCTCGTTACTATTACTCCTGAAAATGAAGTACTTAATTTTAAACAAAGGGGAGGAGAGAATTTAAAAGATGCTTGGTATAGGATTTGCGATACTCATAATAGATCAACTCGTAAGCAATCCTCCACTATTCTTCTTCGCAATTTTTATGTGGGAATTACTACTTGGTATAGATTTGTGCTTGATACTATTACTGGAGGAAATTTCTTGACGTGTCCCTCTACGGATGCTTTTAATGCTATGGGAAATTTAGCGGGATCGCCACCTATCACTATTAATGAAACTACTTTGAATTTGGAACATGTTATGCAAGGGTTAGAGGCTATTGAAAGTAAAATGACCACTACTGAACACCTTGAGAATTTGGATAAAAAACTTCATAATCATGTCACTCAATTTGGTTCTAAGGTAGGCATCGTTTTGAAAACCTTAAAGGAAAAGGTACCGGTAATTAACGAAAGAATAGAACAAAGCCCCGTTAGAATCGATAAGATAGAAGAAATTATTATCAACCTGGGATCGGCTTTTTCCTCCATTAAGAATATTGATAAAACTCCTCCAAATAAAAATTGCAAGTTCGTATATGTTCCTAAAACCAATAGTGCTACTTCCAGTAAGCGAAATGAGGATCTTAAAATGATTAGCGTGCATCCCAATTTCATTGATATAATCAGGGAACCTATTCACAAAAGTAAAATTCTTGATTTTGTGCCTAGAAGTGTGATGGTGAGAAATACCTATGTTAAATCTATTAGGAAAAATGGATGTGTGATTGAGGAGTTGGAAACTAAAGATGACAATACTTGAAATTATGCATTATGCCTAGCTAGGGGCATAAAACAATAGCGCTTGTTGGGAGGCAACCCAATGAATAAAATAAATTTTTGTTATAAGTTTATGTTATGGTGTGTTTTTACTATCATGCTACTGGTATGATGGTGTTTTTATGTTTTTAATTAGTGTTTGTGCCAAGTAGAGCCTTTGGGATGATTTGGAAGATAATATAATTGATGCTGTTTGAAAATTGAAAGTTTTGCGTCCAGTGCTGGAATTTTGTTTCTGTACTGTTACGTTAGAACCTTCTGAATTTTTTTCACAATATTTATATATGAATTGCCCACGTTGTTCTAATTTTTCAGAATTTTTGGAGCTACAGAAGTATGACCATAATTCAGATCTCTACAGACTGTTCTGTTTTTGACAGATTCTGTTTTTGATGCACTACTTGCTTGTTTTGATGAATCTATGGATTGTATCGGGGGCTATAAGCCATGGTGAAGTTAGAGTACAGTAGGTATAATGCAAAAATAAATTATGAATGGGTTTGCAACAGTACTTATAGTAGTGATTTATTTTGTTATACTAACGGATCTCACGAAGGTTTTGTTGAGTTTTGTGTGATTGAAGTTTTCAAGTTTTGGGTGAGATCACGATGGATGAAGGAATAAGGAGTAGCAAAAGCCTAAGCTTGGGGATGCCCGAGGCACCCCAATTTAATATTCAAGGAAGACTCAAGCGTCTAAGCTTGGGGATGCCCCGGAAGGCATCCCCTCTTTATTCTACCAACCATCGGTAATTTTACTTGGAGCTATATTTTTATTCGTCACATGATATGTGTTTTGCTTGGAGCGTCTTGTATGATATGAGTCTTTGCTTTGTTTTCTTTTTAGTTTGTCACAATCATCTTTGCTTCACACACCTATGTTGAGAGAGCCACACGTTCATCAACATAATTTGTAGAATACTCTATGTGCTTCACTTAAATTTTTTGAGCTAGGCAGTTGCTCTAGTGCTTCACTTAAATCTTTTTGAGCATGGTGGTGGCTATATTTTGAAGAAATAAACTCTCATGCTTCACTTATATTATTTTGAGAGTTGATTGAAATTTTGAAGAAATGAATTCTCATGTTTCACTTATATCATTTTGAGAATTGATAAGAGTAAAATTTGGGAGAAATGAATTCTCATGCTTCACTTATATTATTTTGAGAATTGATAAGATTGAAATTTTGAAGAAATATTTGCACTCTCATGCTTCACTTAAATCTTTTTGAGAGATGATGATAGTAACGGTAATTTGCACAAGTTATGAAATTGGTCCCAAAGTGATGAATATTCAAGAGGGATATAGATAAAAACTTTCATATAGATCATTGGATATGATGAGTGTGATTCCTTGCAATAGTTTTGCGATATGGAAATGATAATATGTGATGCCATGTTAGTGAGTAATTGTGATTCAGTAAGAATATTGGTGTTAAGGTTTGTGATTCACTATGTATGCACGTTAAGTCAATAGTTATGCAATGAAGTTATATCCTACTTATGGTGCATTATTCGGTGTTAGTTATGTTTAATGCATGTTTATGACCGTTTTCGTTTTTTGGTTGGTTGCTTTTCAATCTTTTGCTAGCCTTCATTTGTACTAAGCGGAAATACTGCTTGTGCATCCAAAATCCTTAAACCCAGTTTTGCCTTATGAGTCCACTATATCTACCTATATGCGGTATTTCAATGCCGTTCCAAGTAAATTGGCGTGTGCCAACTCTAAATTTCAAAATAATTTTTCCATTTTGTGTGCCTGTACCGCTCATGAAGCGGCAGGGGGTGGCCATTATTTTCCATGCTAGGTGTGTTATTCTCACGATGAGTGTTTATTCACTTGTCATTGCACGAGAGAATGGTTGGTAATAGGGATGCCCAGTCCCGCATGAATCAAAATTAATAACAACAAAATTCCTTGGAATGTGTTGGTATGGAGGGCACCCGTGGATACGGCTAGCCATGGATTGTGAAAGAATTGGTGGAAAGGAAATAAACTTTACTTTCTGTTTGGGAACCACCTATGATGTGTCTAGCATGGAAGATAATGGGAATTCTCGGTCGTTTTCGTTGACAGGAAAAGCATGCCTCTCAAAATCTTTTTATCTCTCTAATTTAAGCTTTGAGCTCTGGCACATTCGACAAATCTCTGCTTCCCTCTGCGAAGGGCCTATCTATTTACTTTTATGCAATTTTTATTTTTTATTTGAGTCTCCATCTTCTCTTACAAAAGCACCAACTAGAGAGCACTATTGTCATACTTGTGCATTGGATGTAACTAATGTTTGCGTGTGTTTCATTAATGGATCAATGATTGAGCATAATGGGCTAGGTATAACTTTCTTTAGCGTTGATATTTTGAAAGACATGGTTGCTTGTTAGCATGCTTGAGTATTTATGTTTTCATGTCAAACTATAGACTATTGCTTTGAATCATACAAGTCCAATGTCCATGCTACAAAAGAAAAGAATATGTGATGAATATGTTAGCTAGCATTCCACATCAAAAACTCTGTTTTTATCATTTACCTACTCGAGGACGAGCTGGAATTAAGCTTGGGGATGCTGATACGTCTCCAACGTATCTATAATTTTTTATTGTTCCATGCTGATATATTATCAATCTTGGATGTTTTTATAATCATTTACAGCAATTTTATATCATTTTTGGAGACTAACCTATTAACCTAGTGCCCAGTGCCAGTTGATGTTTTCTGCCCTGCTTTTGTTTCACAGAAAATCAATATCAAATGAAGTCCAAATGCCACGAAACTTTTTGGAGATTTTTTATTGGAGAAGATAAACACTAGAAGCTTCGGGAGGAGGCCAGAAGACCCTGGTGGGGCCCACGAGCCACCAGGGCACGCCTGGGGGGCAGGCGCGCCCTTGTGCCTCGTGGGGCCCACCAAGCTCCGTTTGATCTAATTCCAGCACTATAAATTCCAGAAAAATCAGAAACCCTCAGGGGAGTCCACGAAATACTTTTTCCGCCGCCGCAAGTTTCTGTTCCAGAGAGATCCCATCTGGGGTCCTTCTCCGGTAATCTGCCGGAGGGGGAATCGATCACGAAGGGGCTCTACATCAACCTTCTGCCCTTCCGATGATGCGTGAGTAGTTTACCACAGACCTACGGGTCCATAGGTAGTAGCTAGATGGCTTCTTCTCTCTTTTTGATCTTCAATACGATGTTCTCCTCGATGTTCTTGGAGTTCTATCCGATGTAATCACTTTTTGCGGTGTGTTTGTTGGGATCCGATGAATTGTTAGTTTATGATCAGATTATCCATGAAATTATTTGAGTCTTTGATGCACTCTTTTATGCATGATTATTATAGCCTCGTATTTCTTCTCCGATCTATTGATTTGGTTTGGCCAACTGAGTTGATTTATCTTGCCATGGGAAGAGGTGCTTTGTAGTGGGTTCGATCTTGCGGTGCTCAATCCCAGTGACAGAAAGGGACATGACAAGTATGTATCGTTGCTACTAAGGGTAAAAAGATGGGATCTATTCATTGGGTTTATTAATTCATGAGTTTGTCTTGTCTACATCATGTCATCGTTCTTAAGGCATTACTCCGTTCTTATGGACTTAATACACTAGATGCATGCTGGATAGCGGTCGATGTGTGGAGTAATAGTAGTAGATGCAGGCAGGAGTTGGTCTACTAATCTTGGACGTGATGCCTATATACATGATCATTGCCTTGGATATCATCATGATTATTTGCATTTCTATCAATTGCCCAACAGTAATTTGTCTACCCACCGTATGCTATTTTCTCGAGAGAAGCCTCTAGTGAAACCTATGCCCCCCGGGTCTATCTATCTCATATTACTAAAACCCTAAAAATATTGCTGCCATTTCTTTTTATTTATTTTATTTTGTATTTTTGTTTCAATCTATCAATCTATCATATACAATTTAACCTTGCAATCTTACCGCCAAGGGATTGACAACCCCTTGTTTGCGTTGGGTGCAAGGATTTGTTGTTTGTGTGCAGGTGCTGCTAATGAGGTGTTGCGTGATTCTCCTACTGGTTCGATAACCTTGGTTTCATAACTGAGGGAAATACTTATCTCTACTGTGCGGCATCATCCCTTCCTCTTCGGGGAAATACCAACGCAAGCTACAAGTAGCATCAACCATCATTTAGTCTTCCATGATTGCTGACACTCAAAGCATATTTTTAGAACAAACCGTTTCAGTCAAACACATAGGAAGATAAGGGCTTAATGTTTTGCCTCCCAACTTATTTATCTCAGGGATAATGTCAACATTAATAACTCATGATCACCTATATTCAACTGGATATATGTGCCTGGATCATTCCCTACCACAGGATGCTTGCCAACTAGAGAATAATTGATGTTGAAACGAGAAGAAATAATATTGACTCTTGCATAAAAGTAAATACATAAAAGTAAATGCATAAAAGTAAAAGATAGGCCCTTCGCAGAGGGAAGCAGAGGTTGTCATGCGCTTTTTGTTGTTGGATGCACAAGCCCTTAAGGCAAAGGAACATCACGTTATATTGCCCCTTGTGATAGCAACCTTTATTATGAAGTCTGTCGCTTTTATTTCTTTACCATCACAAGTTCGTACAACGCTTATTTCCCTTGCAATAAAAGATCATACATATTTTAGGAGCAATTTTTATTGCTTTTTGCACCGATGACAACTTACTTGAAGGATCTTATTCAATCCATAGGTAGATATAGTGGACACTCATGGCAAGAAACTGGGTTTAAGGGTTTTTGGATGCACAAGTAGTATCTCTACTTAGTACAAATTTTTGGCTAGCAAAAGATCCTAAGAAAGCACCACATGTTAGAGGATCCATGACAATATAACTTCTATGTGAATATAAACAAACATAACTCATTACGTTGTCTTCCTTGTCCAACGTCAACTACTTGATCAAGTTTGAAAATAATTAATGGGGGCTCACAATCATAGAAGATATCCAAGATAGTATATTTATATGTGAAATTTCTCTTCCTTCAAAATTATTTCATGAATTGTTCAAGTGACCAATGCTATGTTTGTTAACTTTCAATAAATTTTACCACTTATACTTCTTGTATGTGAAGTCACTACTCCCCATGGGACAAGCATATGAAGCATATAAATTTCTGTTGGGGAACGGAGCATGAATTTCAAAAATTTCCTACGCTCACGCAAGATCTATCCATGGAGATGCATCGCTACGAGAGGGGAGAGTGTGTCTACGTACCCTCGTAGACCGTTAGCGGAAGCGTCTCACAACGCGGTTGATGTAGTCGAACAATCCTTCGAGCTCCACCGATCGAGTACCGAACGTACGGCACCTCCGAGTTCTACACACGTGCAGCTCGGTGACGTTCCTCGCCTTCTTGATCCAGCAAGACGTCGAGGTAGTAGATGAGTTCCGTCAGCACGACGGCGTGGCGACGGTGACGGTGAAGTGATTCCGGCAGGGCTTCGCCTAAGCTCTCCGAAAATATGACCGAGGTGGAAAACAGAGATCGGGGCACCGCACACGGCTATGGGACAATTGTGTGTTTTGGGGTGCCCCCTTGCCCCCGTATATAAAGGATGAGAGGGAGGAGGCCGGCCCCCTAGGGGTGCGCCAAGTGTGGGGAGTCCTACTAGGACTCCTTAGTCCTAGTAGGATTCCACCTCCCATACGGAGTAGGAAAGGGGGAAGGGAGAGGGAAAGGAAAGAGGGGGCTGCGCCCCCTCCCCTAGTCCAATTCGGTTTGGGCAAGGGGGGGCGCGCGCCTCCTCACGTGGCCTGCCTCTCCTTTTCCCGTATGGCCCAATAAGGCTCATTACTTCTCCCGGTGAATTCCCGTAACTCCCCGGTACTCCGAAAAATACCCGAATCACTAGGAACCTTTCCGACGTCCGAATATAGCCTTCCAATATATGAATCTTTACCTCTCGACCATTTCGAGACTCCTCGTCATGTCCGTGATCTCATCCGGGACTCCGAACAAACTTCGGCCACCAATCACATAACTCATATAATACTAAATCGTCATCGAACCTTAAGTGTGCGGACCCTACGGGTTCGGGAATGATGTAGACATGACCGAGACGACTCTCCGGTCAATAACCAACAGCGGAACCTGGATGCTCATATTGGTTCCTACATATGCCACGAAGATCTTTATCGGTGAACCTCATATGTCAACATACGTTGTTCCCTTTGTCTGGCGGTATGTTACTTGCCCGAGATTCGATCGTCGGTATCCAATACCTAGTTCAATCTCGTTACCGGCAAGTCTCTTTACTCGTTCCGTAATACATCATCTTGCAACTAACTCTTTAGTCACGGTGCTTGCAAGGCTTCTGTGATGCTGTATTACCGAGAGGGCCCAGAGATACCTCTCCGATAGTCGGAGTGACAAATCCCAATCTCGATCCATGCCAACTCAACAAACACTTTCGGAGATACCTGTAGTGCACCTTTATAATCACCCAGTAACGTTGTGACGTTTGATACACCCAAAGTATTCCTACGGTATCCGAGAGTTGCATGATCTCATGGTCAGAGGAACGTGTGTTTGACATAGTGAAAGCAATAGCAATAAACTGAACGATCATTTGCTATGCTAACGGTTGGGTCATGTCCATCACATCATTCTCCTAATGATGTGATCCCGTTATCAAATGACAACTCATGTCCATGGTCAGGAAATCTTGACCATCTTTTGATCAACGAGCTAGTCTAGTAGAGGCTTACTAGGGACTCAGTATTTGTCTATTATCCACACATGTATTAAGTTTCCGGTCAATACAATTCTAGCATGAATAATAAACCATTATCATGAACGGAGAAATATGATAATAATAAACACTTTATTAATTGCCTCTAGGGCATATTTCCAACAGTCTCCCACTTGCACTAGAGTCAATAATCTAGTTTACATCTTCATGTAATTAACATCCAATCAGTTCTAGGGCTGATCATGTTTTGCTTGTGAGAGAGGTTTTAGTCAATGGGTCTGCAATATTCAGATCCGTGTGTTCTTGGCAAATCTCTATGTCATATGTAGATGCTGCTACCACACTCTGCTTGGAGCTACTCCAAAAACGACTGTCCCACTTTACGTATCCGGTCTGAGACTCATAGTCTTCCGGATCGGTGTTTAAAGCTTGCATCGACGTAACCCTTTACGACGAACTCTTTATCACCTTTATTCCCGAGAAATTCTTCCTTAGTCCTTTTCAGGTACTTCAGGATATTCTTGACCGCTGTCCAGTGATCTACTTCTGGATCACTTTGGTACCTTCCCACCAAGCTAATAGCGAGGCATACATCAGGTCTAGTACACAGCATGGCATACAAAATAGAGCCTATGGCTGAGGCATAGGGGATGACACTCATCTTCTCTTTGTCTTCTGCCGTGGTCGGGCTTTGAGTCTTACTCAATCTCACACCTTGCAATACAGGCAAGAACCCTTTCTTTGACTGATCCATTTTGAACTTCTTCAAAATCTTGTCAAGGTATGTGCTTCGTGAAAGTCCTATGAGGCGTCTCAATCTATTTCTATAGATTTTGATGCGTAACATGTAAAACAACCTTTACCTAGATTTTCAAGTCTTACTCCACTTCACACCAGGCAAGAACTCATTTCTTTGACTTGATCCTATTTTGAACTTCTTCAAAAAACTCATCAAGATGTGTGAACTTTTATCAGGCGTTTTGATCTATCTCCATAGATCTCGATGCCCAATCTGTGGATAACTCAAAAACAGGTTTTTATTGAAAACCTCCTTTCAATTTTTTATGCTTTCCAGAAATTCTACATCATTTCCAATCAACAATATGTCATCCACATATATACTATTAGAAATGCTATAGAGCTCCCACTCACTTTCTTGTAAATACAAGTTTCTCCATAAACTTGTATAAACCCAAACGCTTTGATCACTTCATCAAAGTGAGTATTCCAGCTCCGAGATGCTTGCACCAGTCCATAGATGGATCGCTGGAGCTTGCATATTTTGTTAGCGCCTTTAGGATCGACAAAACCTTCCGGCTGTATCATATACAATTCTTCCTTAAGGAATCCATAAAGGAATGCCGTTTTGACGTCCATTTGCCAGATTTCATAATCATAAAACGCGGCAATTGCTAACATAATTCTGACAGACTTTAGCATCGCTACAGGTGAGAAAGTCTCATCGTAGTCAACTCCTTGAACTTGGTGATAACCTTTAGCAACAAGTCGAGCTTTATAGACGGTGATATTACCATCAGCATCCGTCTTCTTCTTAAAGATCCATTTATTTTCAATAGCTCGCCGTTCATCGGGCAAGTCTACCAAAGTCCACACTTTGTTCTCATACATGGATCCAATCTAGGATTTCATGGCCTCAAGCCATTTGTCGGAATCCGGGCTTGCCATCGCTTCTTCATAGTTCGAAGGTTCATCGTTGTCTAGCAACATGACCTCCAAGACTGGATTTCCGTACCACTCTGGTGCGGAACGTGTCCTGGTTGACCTTCGAAGTTCAGTAACAACTTGATCCGAAGTTTCATGATCATCATCATCAACTTCTTCTCTGGTCTGTGTCGATGTCACAGAAATTTCTTTCTGTGGCGTACTACTATCCAGAGGAGGTACAATTACCTCATCAAGTTCTACTTTCCTCCCACTCACTTCTTTCGAGAGAAACTCCTTCTCTAGAAAGGATCCATTCTTAGCAACGAATACTTTGCCTTCGGATCTGTGGTAGAAGGTGTACCCAACGGTCTCTTTTGGGTATCCTATGAAGACGCACTTATCCGCTTTGGGTTCGAGCTTATCTGGCTGAAGCCTTTTGACATAAGCATCGCATCCCCAAACTTTCGGAAACGACATCTTAGGTTTCTTGCAAACCACAGTTCATACGGTGTCATCTCAACGGATTTAGACGGTGCCCTTGTTTAAAGTGAATGCAGCTGTCTCTAATGCATAACCCCAAAATGATAGTGGCAAATCGGTAAGAGACATCATAGAACGCACCATATCCAATAGAGTATGATTACGACGTTCGGACACACCATTACGCTGTGGTGTTCCATGTGGCGTGAGCTGTGAAACAATTCCACATTGTCTTAAGTGATTGCCAAACTCGTAACTCAAATATTCTCCTCCACGATCAGATCGTAAGAACTTTATTTTCTTGTTACGATGGTTCTCTACTTCACTCTGAAATTCTTTGAACTTTTCAAATGTTTCAGATTTATGCTTCATCAAGTAGATATAACCATATCTACTCAAATCATCAGTGAACGTGAGAACATAACGATATCCACCGCGCGCCTCAACACTCATCGGACCGCATACATCGGTATGTATTATTTCCAATAAGTTGGTTGCTCGCTCCATTGTTCCGGAGAACGGAGTTTTAGTCATCTTGCCAATAAGGCACCGTTCACATGTCTCAAATGATTCATAATCAAGAGATTCCAAAAACCCATCTGCATGGAGTTTCTTCATGTGTTTAACACTGATATGACCTAAGCGGCAGTGCCACAAATATGTGGTACTATCATTATCTTTTGGCATTCGTGTTATGAACATATGTATTACTACGATCAAGATTCAATAAACCTTTCATTTTAAGTGCATGATCATCAATGATATTATCCAAATAAATAGAATAACAATTATTCTCTGAAATTGAATAACCGTCTTGCAATAAACACTATCAGATATAATGTTCATGCTTAACGCAAGCACCAAATAACAATTATTTAGGTTCATCACTAATCCTGAAGGTAGAGAGAGTGTGGCGATGGTGATCACATCAACCTTGGAGACACTTCCAATGCACATCGTCACCTCGTTCTTAGCTAGCCCTCGTTTATTCCGAAGCTCCATGTTTCAAGTTGTAAGCAACTGAACAAGTATCAAATACCCAGGTGCTCCTACGAGTACTAGTAAGGTACATATCAATAACATGTATATCAAATATCTTTGTTGACATTGCCAGTCTTATTATCTGCCAGTTACTTTGGGGAAGTTCCACTCCCTGTGACATTTCCCTTTGCAATGGGAGCACTAAGTCTCGGGTTTGGTTCAGCCTTGGGTTTCTTCGCGTGAGCGGCAACTGTTTTACCGTTCTTCTTGAAGTTCCCTTTTCTTTCCCTTGCCCTTCTTGAAACTAGTGGTCTTATTAACCATCAACACTTGATGCTCCCTTTTTTGATTTCTACATCCGCAGATTGTAGCATCGCGAATAGCTTAAGGATCTTCTATCCCTTGCATATTTATAGTTCATCACGAAAATCCAGTAGCTTAGTGATAGTGACTAGAGAACTCTATCAATCACCACTTTATTCGGAAGTCTAACTCCCACTTGATTCAAGTGTTTGAAGTACTCAGACATTCTGAGTACATGCTCACTAACGGAGTTGTTCTCCTCCATCTTGTAGCTATAGAACTTGTCGAAGGTGTCATACCTCTCGACCCGGGTGTGAGCTTGAAAAACAAATTTTCAGCTCTTGGAACATCTCACATGCTCCGTGTTGCTCAAAACATATTTGGAGCTCCGGTTCTAAGCCGTAAAGTATGGCGCACTGAACTATCGAGTAGTCATCTTTTCTTGTCTGCCAGACGTTCATAACGTCCTCAGACGAAGCCGTAGGGGTATTTCACTGAGCGGTGCATTAAGGACATAAGCCTTCTGTGCAGTAGTGAGGACAATCCTCAGATCACGGACCTAGTCCGCATAGTTGCTTCCATCAACTTTCAACTTCGTTTTCTCTAGGAACATAATAAAAACAGGGGAACTACAGCGAAGTCTATTGATCCACAACATAAATTTGCTAAGACAAGTAAGACTATGTTCATGACAATTGAAGTTCAATTAATCAAATTACTTAAGAACTCCCACTTAGATTAACATCCCTCAAGTTGTCTAAGTGTAACATGATCCACATCAACTAAACCACGTCCGATCATCACGTGAGGTGGATTAGTTATCAATGGTGAACATCTTTCATGTTGATCATATCTACTATATGACTCATGTTCGACCTTTTGGTCTCTTGTGTTCCGAGGCCATGTCTGTACATGCTAGGCTCGTCAAGTTTAACCCAAGTATTCTGCGTGTGTAAAACTGGCTTACACCCGTTGTATGCGAATGAAAGAATCCATCACACCCGATCATCACGTGGTGCTTAGAAGCGTCGAACCTTCGCAACGGTGCATACTAGGGGAGAACACTTATCTTGAAATTTAGTGAAGGGATCATCTTATAATGCTACCGTCGTCCTAAGCAAAATAAGATGCATAAAAGGATTAACATCACATGCAATTCAATATATGTGACATGATATGGCCATCATCGTCTTGTGCTTTTGATCTCCATCAGCAAAGCACCGTCATGATCTCCATCGTCACCGGGTTGACACCTTGATCTCTATCGTAGCGTCGTGACACCTTGATCTCCATCGTAGCGTCGTGGTCGTCTCGCCGGCTATTGCTACTACTACTACTGCTAACTTATAGCGGTAAAGTAAAGCAATTACATAGCGTTGGCATTGCATACAATAAAGAGACAACCATAAGGCTCCTGTCGGTTGTCTGATAACTTACAAAACATGATCATCTCATACAACAACTTATATCACATCATGTCTTGGCCATATCACATCACCAGCATACCCTGCAAAAACAAGTTAGACGTCCTCTACTTTGTTGTTGCAAGTTTTACGTGGCTGCTACGGGTTTGCAAGAACCGTTC
Source organism: Elymus sibiricus (assembly GCA_039707655.1). Taxonomy (NCBI): domain Eukaryota; kingdom Viridiplantae; phylum Streptophyta; class Magnoliopsida; order Poales; family Poaceae; genus Elymus; species Elymus sibiricus. The sequence goes on along the minus strand of CM077674.1, from coordinate 380,789,296 downwards.
TTACCTACGCAAAACCACAACGTGGTGTAGTGATTGCTTTTTGATCTTCTAAAAGAACCCTCTTCATTGAAACCGATTCAACTAAAGTGAGAGAGACAGACACCCGCCAGTCACCTTTATGCAACGAGTGCACGTAGCGGTGAAACCTGTCTCGCGTAAGCGTACGCGTAATGTCGGTCCGGGCCGCTTCATCTCACAATACCGCCGAATCAAGTATCAACTAGTAACGGCAAGCAATATGTATACACCCATGCCCACAACTCACTTGTGTTCTACTCGTGCAAATCACATCTACGCATAGACCTGGCTCGGATGCCACTGTTGGGGAACGGAGCATGAATTTCAAAAAATTCCTACGCTCACGCAAGATCTATCCATGGAGATGCATCGCTACGAGAGGGGAGAGTGTGTCTACGTACCCTCGTAGACCGTTAGCGGAAGCGTCTCACAACGCGGTTGATGTAGTCGAACAATCCTTCAAGCTCCACCGATCGAGTACCGAACGTACGGCACCTCCGAGTTCTACACACGTGCAGCTCGGTGACGTTCCTCGCCTTCTTGATCCAGCAAGACGTCGAGGTAGTAGATGAGTTCCGTCAGCACGACGGCGTGGCGACGGTGACGGTGAAGTGATTCCGGCAGGGCTTCGCCTAAGCTCTCCGAAAATATGACCGAGGTGGAAAACAGAGATCGGGGCACCGCACACGGCTATGGGACAATTGTGTGTTTTGGGGTGCCCCCTTGCCCCCGTATATAAAGGATGAGAGGGAGGAGGCCGGCCCCCTAGGGGTGCGCCAAGTGTGGGGAGTCCTACTAGGACTCCTTAGTCCTAGTAGGATTCCACCTCCCATACGGAGTAGGAAAGGGGGAAGGGAGAGGGAAAGGAAAGAGGGGGCTGCGCCCCCTCCCCTAGTCCAATTCGGTTTGGGCAAGGGGGGGCGCGCGCCTCCTCACGTGGCCTGCCTCTCCTTTTCCCGTATGGCCCAATAAGGCTCATTACTTCTCCCGGTGAATTCCCGTAACTCCCCGGTACTCTGAAAAATACCCGAATCACTCGGAACCTTTCCGACGTCCGAATATAGCCTTCCAATATATGAATCTTTACCTCTCGACCATTTCGAGACTCCTCGTCATGTCCGTGATCTCATCCGGGACTCCGAACAAACTTCGGCCACCAATCACATAACTCATATAATACTAAATCGTCATCGAACCTTAAGTGTGCGGACCTTACGGGTTCGGGAATGATGTAGACATGACCGAGACGACTCTCCGGTCAATAACCAACAGCGGAACCTGGATGCTCATATTGGTTCCTACATATTCCACGAAGATCTTTATCGGTGAACCTCATATGTCAACATACGTTGTTCCCTTTGTCTGGCGGTATGTTACTTGCCCGAGATTCGATCGTCGGTATCCAATACCTAGTTCAATCTCGTTACCGGCAAGTCTCTTTACTCGTTCCGTAATACATCATCTTGCAACTAACTCTTTAGTCACGGTGCTTGCAAGGCTTCTGTGATGCTGTATTACCGAGAGGGCCCAGAGATACCTCTCCGATAGTCGGAGTGACAAATCCCAATCTCGATCCATGCCAACTCAACAAACACTTTCGGAGATACCTGTAGTGCACCTTTATAATCACCCAGTAACGTTGTGACATTTGATACACCCAAAGTATTCCTACGGTATCCGGGAGTTGCATGATCTCATGGTCAGAGGAACGTGTGTTTGACATAGTGAAAGCAATAGCAATAAACTGAACGATCATTTGCTATGCTAACGGTTGGGTCATGTCCATCACATCATTCTCCTAATGATGTGATCCCGTTATCAAATGACAACTCATGTCCATGGTCAGGAAATCTTGACCATCTTTTGATCAACGAGCTAGTCTAGTAGAGGCTTACTAGGGACTCAGTATTTGTCTATTATCCACACATGTATTAAGTTTCCGGTCAACACAATTCTAGCATGAATAATAAACCATTATCATGAACGGAGAAATATGATAATAATAAACACTTTATTAATTGCCTCTAGGGCATATTTCCAACAATTTCAACTTTATGATATTCAATTCATTTCAACAATTTACTCATAGGATATAAGTGAAGCACAAGAGTAAATGACAAACTACTCCAAAAAGATATAAGTGAAGATCAAATGAGTAGTTAAGTAGTTAAGTAGCTATGTGAGAATTCTCTCTCATTTAAGAATTTCAGATCTTATGTATTTTATTCAAGCAGCAAAGAAAACAAAAGAAAAGGACATTCCAAGGATAGCACATATCATGTGAAGAAGCAAAAACTTAGGCTCAACCAAAACTGACCGATGGTTGTTGAAGAAGAAAGGTGGGATGCCTACCGGGGCATCCCCAAGCTTAGATGCTTGAGACTTCTTGAAATATTAACTTGGGATGCCTTGGGAATCCCCAAGCTTGAGCTCTTGTGTCTCCTTAATTCCTCTCATATCACGGTTTCTCCTAAATCTTAAAAACTTCATCCACACAAAACTCAACAAGAACTCGTGAGATAAGTTAGTATAAATCAACTCAAAACCTTAACATTCTCTACTGTAACAAATCACTAAAATTATAATTAAACATTGCATACTAAATGCCTCTGCATATTTAATACTCCTATCCACAAATAGAAACATTAAACTAGCAAACACATTCAAACAATGCAACTATAACAGCAATCTGCCAAAACAGAACAGTCTGTAAAGGGTGAATAAGAATTCATACTTCCCTAACTCGAAAAATTCTGAAAAATTACCAAGTGACATATAACTCATGCATGCTTACTGTGTAAAAATTTCAGATTTTTATCATGTTCTTACTATTCAGGAATATTCTGGACATAACAGAAAACTTTCTGTTTTCAAACAGCAACACATGAACTTGCAAACTGAGCATGGTAAAGGCTATAATTGGTATTTTATTGAACTAAAAGATACAAAACATGATTATTGATAACACCAAGTAAATATCAACAGAAGAAAATGAAGCTCCAAGCAAAACTCATATTATGTGACGAATAAAAATATAGCTCCGAGTGAGGTTACCGATAGTGTTGAAGACGAAAGAGGGGATGCCTTCCGGGGCATCCCCTAGCTTAGTTGCTTGGGTCTTCCTTGAATATTACCTTGGGGTGCCTTGGGAATCACCAAGCTTAGGGTCTTGCCACTCCTTATTCTCCTCATATCGATATCTCACCCAAAACTTGAAAACTTCAATCACACAAAACTTAACGGAACTTCGTGACATAGGTTAGAATGATAAAAAAAATCATCCACTTAGGTACTGTCAAGACAAGATTCATAATTGTTCTCACATAATTCCTACTGTATTCTATCATTTCCACAATTTATATTACTCAATATGAGCTATGGAAACACTAAAACAAGCAAACTATGCATCGAAAACAGAATCTGTCAAAAACAGAACAGCATGTAGTAAGCGATTTAAAAACCATAATTCTGTACCTCCAAAAATTCTGAAAAATTATAACAACGTAAAAAATTTGTAACCCAATACTTTGTAAAAATTTCAGAATTTTTTCACGTTCCAGTACAGAATAGAAATTCCAGCACTGGACGCAAAAGTTTCTGTTTTTGCACAGAATCAAATCAACAAGCATCCACACTATCCCAAAGGCTTTACTTGGAACATTATTGAAAGAAAACATATAAAACATGATTACTACAGTATCTCAATCATGTGAACACACAAAAATAGTAGGGGTAAATATTGGGTTGTCTCCCAACAAGCGCTTTTCTTTAATGCCTTTTAGCTAGGCATGATGATTTCAATGATGCTCACATAAAAGTAAAGAATCGAAACACAAAGAGAGCATCATGAAGCATATGACTAGCATATTTAAGCCTAACCCGCATCCTATGCATAGGGATTTTGTGAGCAAATAGTTTATGGGAGCAAGAATCAACTAGCATAGGAAGGCAAAACAAGTATGACTTCAAAACTTTCAACACATAGAGAGGAAACTTGATATTATTGCAACACCTACAAGCATATGATCCTCTCTCATAATAATTTCAGTAGCATCATGAATGAATTCAACAATATATCTATCACATAAAGCATTCTTTTCATGATCCACAAGCATAGAAATTTTACTACTCTCCACATAAGCAATTTTCTTCTCATTCATAATAGTGGGAGCAAACTCAACAAAATAACTATCATGAGATACTTGATTGGCATAATCCAATTGAAAATTAAAATCATGATTACAAGTTTCATATTTATCATTATTCTTTATAGCATACATGTCATCACAATAATCATCATAGATAGCAACTTTGTTATCATAGTCAATTGAAACCTATTTCAAAATAGTGGAATCATCATTAAATAAATTAATGACCTCTCCAAATCCACTTTCATCAATATAATCATCATAAATAGGAGGCATGTTATCATCATAATAAATTTGCTCATCAAAACTTGGGGGACTAAAAATTTCATCTTCATCAAACATAGCATCCCCAAGCTTATGGCTTTGCATATCATTAGCATCATGGATATTCAAAGAATTCATACTAATTTCATTGCAATCATGCTCATCATTCAAAGATTGTATGCCAAACATTTTATTGAATTCTTCTTCTATCAATTGAGCACAATTTTCCAATCCATCATTTTCACGAAAGACATGATAAAGACGAAAAATATGAGGCAACCTCAATTCCATTTTTTTTAGTTTTCTTTTATAAGCCAAACTAGTGATAAAACAAGAAACTAAAAGATTCAATTGCAAGATCTAAAGATATACCTTCAAGCACTCACCTCCCCGGCAACGGCGCCAGAGAAGAGCTTGATGTCTACTACACAACTTATTCTTGTAGACTCGTGTTGGGCCTCCAAGTGCAGAGTTTTGTAGGACAGTAGCAATTTTCCCTCAAGTGGATGACCTAAGGTTTATCAATCCATGGGAGGCGTAGGTTGAAGATGGTATCTCTCAAACAACCCTGCAACCAAATACAACAAATCTCTTGTGTCCCCAACACACCCGATACAATGGTAAATTGTATAGGTGCACTAGTTCGGCGAAGAGATGGTGATAAAAGTGTAGTATGGATAGTAGATATAGGTTTTTGTAATCTGAAAATATAAAAACAGCAAGGTAGCAAGTAACAAAAGTGAGCACAAACGGTATTGCAATGCTTAGAAACAAGGCCTAGGGTTCATACTTTCGCTAGTGCAATCTCTCAACAATGCTAACATAATTGGATCATATAACAATCCCTCAACGTGCGATAAAGAATCACTCCCAAGTTCCTATTAGCGGAGAACATAAGATAGAAATTGTTGTAGGGTACGAAACCACCTCAAAGTTATTCTTTTCGATCGATCTATTGAGCCATTCCTATAAGTGTCACAAATAGCCCTAGAGTTCGTACTAAAATAACACCATATGATACACATCAACCAACTCTAATGTCACCTAGATACTCCAATGTCACCACAAGTATCCGTGAGTTGATTATACAATATGCATCAAACAACTTCATAATCATAATATTCAATCCACACTAAGAATTCCAAGGAGCACCCCAAAGTTTCTATCGGAGAAAAGATAATGAAAACGTGCATCAACCCCTATGCATAGATTACCCCAATGTCACCTCGGGAATCCGCGAGTTGAGTGCCAAAACATACATCAAGTGAATCAATATAATACCCCATTGTCACCACGGGTATTCATATGCAAGACATACATCAAGTGTTCTCAAATCTGAATATTCAATCCGACAATAACGAAACCTCAAAGGGAAAAGATTCGATTCATCACAAGAAAGATAGAGAGGGAAGAAACACCATATGATCCAACTATATTAACAAAGCTCGCGATACATCAAGATCGTGCCATATCAAGAACACGAGAGAGAGAGAGAGAGAGAGAGAGAGAGAGAGAGATCAAACACATAGCTACTAGTACATACCCTCAGCCCCGAGGGTGAACTACTCCCTCCTCGTCATGGAGACCACCGGGATGATGAAGATGGCCTCCGGTGATAATTTCCCCCTCCGGCAGGGTGCCGAAAAAGGACCCCAGATGGGATCTCCTTGGTACAGAGGCTTGCGGCGGCGTAAAAACTCATCTAGGTTAACTTTCGGGGGTTTCTCTATTTATAAGATTTTTCAGCGTTGGAATCAGGTCAGACGAAGCCACGTGGGCCCCACGAGGTACCAGGGCGTGCCTGGGGGGGTGGCGTGCCCTGGTGCCTCGTGGGCACTGGGTGGCCCCCCTCCAGTGGGTCTTGGTTCCAGTATTTTTTATTTATTCCATAAAAAATCTCCAAAAAGTTTCATCCAATTCCAAGAACTTTTATTTCTGCACAAAAAACAACACCATGACAATTCTGCTGAAAACAGCGTCAGTCCGGGTTAGTTCTAATCAAATCAAACCAAAACCATATAGAATTGTTATAAACATGGCATGAATACTTCATAAATTATAGATACGTTGGAGACGTATCACAAATGCACACGATCAAGCCTAAGGACTCACTTGAAGATATCACAACACAACTCTAAACACAAATAAAAGTCATACAAGCTTTATATTACAAGCCAGGGGCCTCTAGGGCTCGAATACATAAGCTCGCGATCAAGCATCAGCGGAAGCAACAAATATCTGAGTACAGGCATGAAGTTAAACAAGTTTGCCTTAAGAAGGCTGAGCAAAACAACGACACTGGTCGAAAAGGCGCAGGCCTCCTGCCTGGGTGCCTCCTATCTACTCCCGGTCGTCGGTGGTCTCCACGTAGTAGTAGGCTCCACCAGTGGGGTAGTAGTAGTAGTTGTCGGCTGGGGCAGCTGGCTCCTGGGCTCCGTCATCTGATCGCAGCAATCGGGTATAGGGGAAAAGAGGAGCAAAGCAACCGTGAGTACTCATCCAAAGTACTCGCAAGACTTACATCAGAACTATTCTATGTATGCATCATTATCAAGGAAGGGGCTGTATCTGTGGACTAGACTGCAAAATGCCAGAATAGAGAGAAAGGCCTAGCCTATCATAGACTAGCATCTTCAGCGTCTTGCAGCATTAGAAGAGTGCAGATTAGTATATAGCAAAGTAGTAAGTAAGTAGTAGCAACGCCCAGAGATCTTTCCTCGACTCCCTGCGAGAAAACGATCCCGGAGCCAACATATTATTAAACAAGTATCCTCTTCTAGTTGTAGTAGATCGGGATACTCTCTAAGCGTCCGTTACCGTGGACACGGCTATTCGAATAGATATACTTCCCTGCAGGGGTGCACCAACTTTACCCAACACGCTCGATAAACTCTGGCCGGACACACTTCTATCGGGTCATGCCCGGCCTCGGCTGATCGACACATCGCAGCCCGACCTAGGCTCAACAGAGAGGCCAGCACGTCGGTCTACCTCCTAAGCGCTCAGGGGTCTTGAGCCCATCGCCCTTTGCACTCATGCGCGTTGCGTACGCGGCCGGTGAGCAAACATAGCCCCCTTAATACAAGTGCAGGCTTTCCCGGTCCAACCCGGCGCGCGCCGCTCAACTGCTGACATCTGAGAGCTTCGGCTGATACATACGACGCCGAGTGCCCATACTTATTCCCGCGTGGTGGTTAGTGCGAAAAGGCCAGAGGCCTACTCAGATCACATATCCTAACCCGTTAATGCTCTGGGAGCTCGCGGTGACAATCAGCGATCCACGATCTGTGGTCCCGTCGCCCCGTCTCGTGGACTTGCGGCAGGGGCTAGGAATGCCTGGCCGTGCCACGTAATCATCACACAGGTACCCTCATGGTCAACCCGATTCCACATTACTCGCGGGTATCCCTCGGGGCCGACCCGACTTTAGCAAGTAACTGTAGTAAAGTCAAAGTATCCGTGTGTCCAACACATCAAGGGGGAATCCGAGGAATCACCCTCGTTGGATTCCTACTCGATGTAATCCGTCAAGGAGAACCAGGAGGAATCACCCTCAATGGTCCACACTTGAGGGGTTGCACGACAGAGTCATCATCGGGAAGGGGAGAGCGAGGAATCACCCTCTGCAATCACCATCGATGTGCCATACTGCAGAGATATCATTGGGAGTGCACTACGAGGTATCACCCTCGGCACTCGATAGTAGCCCTGCAGTGTCGTACAACTTAGGGGGGGTGCGGTGATGTGCTGGTCTCAGCCCATCGATCGCCTCGATCGGGGCACTGGTACTAAAGCGGGGCAACTGGAACAAGGATGGGGGCCAGAGATGGTTCACTACCAACCTATACTAAGCAGTTTAGAATGACAGGTAAAGTAACAACAGCAGGTTACAAAAACAGGCTATGCATCAGAATAGGAGCAATCAATTACAGTAGCAAATTCTAATGCAAGCATGGGAGAGAAAGAATAGGCGATATTGGAATGATCAAGGGGGGTTTGCTTGCCTGGAAGCTCTGCTGAAAGGGGCTGGTCGTCAGGGGCGTAGTCGTACTCGGCAGCAGCGTCGGTCTCGGAGTCTACCGGAGAGAAGAGGGGGGGAAGAAACAATAAATACAAGCAACAAATGCAATCACAGATGCATGGCATGGCAGTAAGCTGTGCTGGTGGTGACCTATCGCAGTACTACACGTAAGAGACGGAGCGGGAAAATATCTAGGGATATTTTCCCGGCTGTAGTCATCTGTCAGACAGATGAACCAGAGGGGAAGATTCCATGTTTGCATGGTTGTGGGCATGTGACAGGTAAACGGAGGGCATATTCGGGTTCGTCTCGTTTTTCTGATCAACTTTCATGTAGAAAACTTTTTGATCCGAGCTACGGTTTATTTTATATGATTTTTCAAAGTTTTAAAAAAATTCTGAAATTATTTTAATTAATAAATTCATATTATCCAGAACAGTAGCTTGATGACATCAGCATGATGTCAGTGTGATGTCAGCAGTCAACTTAGACTTTTGACTGGTCAAACTGACATGTGGGGCCCCTCTGTCATAGACTGGACTAATTAAACAGCAGATTAAACTAACTAATTTAACTAATTAGTTGGTGGGACCCACTGTCAGTGACTGTTTAGTTAACTGATTTAATTAACAGATTAATTAGCATTTTATTTATTTTTAAAACTGTTTTAAACAGTGTGGGGCCCGCATGTCAGTGGCTGGGTTGCCCAGTCAGCACAGTTGACTGGGTCAACCCAGTCAACTGGACCCACCGGGCCCACAGTCAGTGTCACAGGGGGCTGCCACGTGGGCACCAGGTCAGCGCCGGCCGCCGGAGTAGCCCCGGCGAGCCCAAACACGGCGGAGCACACGGGGGGGGGGGGGGGGGCTCGGGTTTCGGCCACAGAGGCTCGTTTGACGCGCGGCTAGGCTCTTTCGAACGGGCACTCTGCCGCGCGTCGAATGGTGGTGGTCGTGGCGGCTGAGGTGGCCGGAGATGGCGCCGGCGACGACGGCAGGCGGCGGCTTTTACGGGTGGAGCTCGGTCTCGTCGCTACGGCGCGCGGGTGAGCAAAAGAAGCGGCCAGGGGTGATCTACGCGATGCGGTGAACTAAATGGGCACTGCCGCGTGACCATTTGGTCGCCGGAAGCTTGCCGGCGACGAGCTCATGCGGCGGAGCGCTTCGGCTACGTTGGGGACGGCGGCTACGGGCAGCAAACGGCGGCGAGCGAGGAGGGGAAAGAAGCAGCGGCTCACCGGGATCCTGTAGGTGAGCTTAGCGGGCGCGGGGGGAGGCTCGAGGTGGCCGGAATCGACGGCGAGGTCGCGGTGGCCGTAGAGGAAGGAGAAGGTCGACGCGGGTGAGGCAGGGGCTCCCGGCTCCGTTCAGCGGCACGGGGAGATGTAGCGGACGGCGGCGGAGCGATCTGGCACGGCGGCGAGGCGCAGGGGCTACGGTGGCCGCGAGCTCTAGCAGAGGCCGATCATGGCGGCGCTCGGGTGGGAAGCAGAGAGGGAGAAAGAGAGAGGGAGAGGCCAAGAGAGAGCTAGGGGAGGCGGGGCGCTGCCCTTAACCGGCCAGGCGCGTCGCGCTGTCGACCAGAGGGAGGGGGGGCCAGGCGCGGGCGCGCGCGTGCGGCAGAGGCGACAGCGAGGAGAGAGAGCGCGCGGGAGGTGAGAGAGGACAGGTGGTGGGCTGGGCCTGCCCGTTTGACTTAGGCCCAGGCATAGTAGCTTTTCCCTGTTTCTCTTTTTCTTTTCTGCCTTTTCTGTTTTGCATTTTAATTCAGCCATCAAATGACTTATGAAAAATATGCAGTTGGGCTTAAAAATTAGTATGCAATATTCCTCTCTGCCCTAAAAAGTTTAGGTGCAAAATAATTCCATTTGAATTTTCCATAAAAGAAATGGCATTTAAAATGCTGACTTGGCACTGTTTTCATGATGTTAGAGTCATTTAGGAAAATTTGGTGATGTTGTTTTCCTGAACATAATTCACAATGGATTATTTCCAAAATTATGAACATTTTAGTTCCTGGATTTGAACAACTTTTATTTTCACCTCATATTTAAATTACAATTTGAATTGGAATTTGAAATGAGATATGATTCAAATGCGATCAAGCACTGTAATTGATGATGACTTGGCAAGATTAACAGATGATCACTGTGCTCATTACGTAGGGGTGTTACAACGGGCGAGCGGGCGGGCGACTGGGTTGGCGGTGGAGGCGGACAGCTGCCGGACGGCGGCGGAGGCCGGAGGACGCGGGCGCCAGCAGCGGCGTACGTCAAATCCAAGCAGAGGCGTTGATCAGATGCGATTTGCGCGATGCACGAATTGAGCGGGATCCAGCGTGCGGGCGAGTTGGATGGCAGTGGAGTGCACTAGCAATCTGGATCCAAGGGAGGCATCAGCAGCAGCCGTAGGGAGAGACAGCGGCGGCAGGAGAGAGAGTGGGTGGACGGAGTGATCAGGAACAGCCACGGCGATGGGGAAGAGGCAGCAAAGACGGCCGGCAAGGATGACGGCAACGCGATTGGATCGGCAAGCACGAGTTGCGCGTGCTAAAAAAAATAACCTAGGCTCTAATACCATATTGAAATAACAACTTGTATTATTGGGAGGCCAAAGCCAACATATATACACATACATGAGGATGCCAAAAGGCTACAAGAGGATACCAAGAGACTAGAATGCAAAAGGCCAAAAGATATCACTAATATAACTCTAACATACTCATCTTTGTTGCTCTCGCTCGATCAGTGAATCGCCAGCGTGCACACGCCGCTTAGAACTGATCGATATGCAACTCTAGAACAGAAGATATTGAAATGAAAGGATGAATAACAACAATTCAGACACATGAATGAAAAAAGAGAAGTTTGTCCACTAAACTTACATATGATTAATTAGGAGGAGTGGGAGGCAATAACAAGATAATAACGGCTGTTGTTTGGTTACTGTTGCATAAATCTTAGTAAATTCTCTGCTTAAAATTATCAACCTTTTTTTTTACTAAAGAAACATCTTAGACAGTACCATCCATGTGCTTGATATTTTCTGTTGCCTCTGTTAGTTATGGGCTGCTAGCTTTTTCGACAAAGGGTGAATTTAATTGGCTCAAAATGGAGCATCATGAGGATACAAAACACAATAAGCACACACCCGGCCTCTGCATAGCTAGGATGCACACAACCAATACCAACACACGCACACAAAAACACGCCATAAAATAGCAAAGTCATACAAGACCAAAGCTATGTGTAGGCGAGCGAAAAAAAAAACAAAGGGATCAGATCCATGATCGGCAAACTACAGCAATGACCTTATTCGCACCAACCATCTCATGACACCACATGGACGACGAGGTTGTTCAACAGCAACGCCTTCAGGAAGGGGACGACGCTGAAGCGCCGTCGTCACCGGATTCATCCAGAATCTAGGTTTTCACCTTGAAAACCAGTCCGAGCATATCCGAGCAATGCCTTCAACAAGGTAACAATATAAACACATCGCCATTGCCAGGTAGACTTCTTTCCTTGCCATAGCATTTAATTTTCGTTAGAAATGTATGATAACTTCCAACAATGGATTCATATCATCTCCTTAATATGCGGCAAAGACAGACACTGACCTGAATGTGTGTTGTATTTGATTATTTATTTATTTTTGAAAAGGAGGATGTACCCCCGGCCTCTGCATCTGGACGATGCATGCAGCCACTTTATTAATTATTCACAAAGACTTTACAAAGTAATACATCAGTAAGCCTGGATCCACCATCTTGGCAACACCTGTCGCTACTCCTATCCCCTTGATGCAGGGGTGCCGAATGTCCGAGCCTAATACCAAACAGACATCGCACCAATACCTAACATCTAATGCCGGGTGCCCCATCCCAGCCACATACCGGGACTGGGTCACACACCGGTCCGGCGCACTCACCGAGGCTGTCGTCGCCGTTTTCCACCGATCCATCTCCAGAGTAGGGACTGACGCATAGACCTTGCCAAGCCTGCCGTCGACGCCACCATGGCGCCAGACAGCGCCACCGCCCTGCGCTCGTCCATCCAGCCGCATCCGTCGTCGATATCCAGCTGCACCATGGCGCCTATACTCGTCGTCATCGACGCGGTAGATACAACGCCGCACCTCCTGGCAACCTCCACACCGTCGCCGCTGCTGGAGCTACACGGAGTCCATCACCCACAGCATCTCTCCGCCGAACAGCAGAACCTCCCAAGACGGCGCCTCCATGGAGGGTACGACGCGAAGGACGCCGCCGCCGCCCAATCCAGACTGAATTTTGGACTTTCGTCCGGGAGGGGTTCGGAGGTGGATAGGAGAGACCTCGACATCGCCTCCACGGAGGGTAACGGCGTCGAGAGACGTTACTGATGCCGGACCGAACAAGCCGATCAAAGTTTCCTCCAGTCCCTATCCTATACCACCAAACCTCCTTGGCTCCGGATCCGGCAACGGACCACGAACCGAAACCTGCAGAGATGAGAGAGCCATGGGGCTCAACCCACCATGAAGGAGGATCGAGAAGAATCCATCGTAGATCTCCAGGCGCCGAATCCAGCGATCCGGCATGGTCAACGACGACCACCACCACCCCGCGGCGGCCGACGGCGTTCAAGCCCAAGACCCAGAATTGGATCCGATCTGAACCCGGCAGCGCCTATTTGATATCATGAGGAAAAGGAAGAGTGCGAGGCTGGAGACCTTGTTAAACAGATGATATAGCAGATTGAAAGGAGAATGAACTACAATATATGTGTATGGTCTACAAGCTACGTCTTTGTCATGCATATGTTTCCTACACTCGAGGTGTGGCTAGAATTTGTCATGATTCGGACAGTACCATGCACAACATGGCAGACAAGTTGGAGCTTGAATTTCTATCGAAGATTCGCTCAATAACACCAATAATATCTGCACATTGTGGGTCAGGTTCACATCTAGCATTAAGGTTCAGAGATTTTTGAATGTTGGGAACTCTCCCTTTGTTTGCCACATGTACATCACTTTAATGCAACCCCCTATATGAATAGCCATTAATGTACTCAGTAATCAGCAAAAGGAATCAAACCTCCACAAAATGTAAGACCTTTTTGCAAGCTAGGGACGGTGGGAGTATAATTTTACTGCATCGCATAGTGCACCTGTTTCACAATATGTCAATCTGTGGTTAAGCGATGGTTGCTTTCTGACGTAGATACTGTGAGCAATACTGGCCGCACTACAGAGTCATGGAATCTCGCGTCAAGAAGTCCGGAAAGACACTCCCGGCCAGTGCTGTGTCTCCACTTTCCTTGGCCGTGGCTGGCGGTTACTTCTGTCGCGATGGATGTTGTTTCCGTCGAATGGGGTGGCAAGAACCAGATGCGCTCCCCAACTTCAAATTTTGCATCACATTAAAGCGTGTATTCTCCATATGTTTCGTATGTGTTTGCGACTGTATACTGAATGTACTGTAGTGTTGGAGGATTAATTTGGAAAGTCATGTATATAGCAAAGGGTTTCTATACTAGCAATAGGTATTTTGGATGTGTGATAGTGATACTAGAAGCTAAGTTTTGTGATCAGACTTGGCATCACACACAACATGATTTTGTGGCAATGGGTGCAGTGAACAGCCTTATTCAGTAAACAACCTGAATTTGTCAATTCAGAATCCCCTTTCCTAGATGACGAGTGAAAGGCTGAAAGCAGAGCATCTCTCTGCTGGGCTGATTTGGGACTGATGCCCGAGGAGCTGATTCGAGGCGTTGCTGTTCGTTTGACCTATACACTTTGGGAGCACCTGGTGTTTCTTGATTTCTGTCCATGTGCCATGTCAATGTCACCAGACTGACCGAACCTTGAGCACTCTGCTGATCCTGGGGGGTGCTTTACTGAAACAGAGACCCTTATAGAAACAGATACCCTAATATATAAATCTGCTTTTGCTTGTTTGCTTGTGAAACAAGGTGCGCCTACTTTGAGCATTGTTTTACTTCCATATGAAGCTGCCCTCACATTTTTTCAGTTCGTCTTCTTTTGCAGGCTCTAACTGTGTGAGTTCGCATGAGACTGAAGACCAAAATGTCCTCTTCAGTTCATCCGATTTTCCGCGGGGAAATGCTGGTTTTGTTAGTAAATAGATGAATATTTCCCTTGGAAACAAGTTTAAATGTTGTTTTTGATATTACAGACGTTAGTGTTGACTCTGGGATGGTACAAAATAAATCTGCCGTCATATGACCCAGCGAACAACGCAGTTTGTGACTGCTCACGATTTTTCTCCCTTGTTCTACATGTCCATCATGAGCACCAGCGGATTTATACTACTAGTACTTGTTATCCTGTACTGGCTTCAGTTCCTGGGTGCCAAAATCTCCATTTTTTGACATGAAACAAACTGTAGGCATAAAAATAATAATTCTTTTCTTAATTTCACTTTTGCTTTTGGGGCATTCTGTAACGACCAACGACGCAGGTGTGGTCACGCTCACAGGGCTCCAGGGGATTGAACTGGTCAGCTTTGAGCTTCTCGAGTCATACTGTTTGCTGACCAAAGTAAATGACACTTCAGATTAACATCAATAAGTCTACAGCACCTATGGTGAACAGAGCTTTCTACGTCTTGCCTCTTGGCACATCTTACAAACAAGTTTGTTCACATATTGACCAACAGGTGGCGTTCTTTATATATATATATATATATATATATATATATATATATATATATATATGCAAATGAAAGCAAACCGAACAACACGAAAAGCCATAGTATATTTTTCTTCAGCTTAAACAATGCAGCAAAACATATACATACACTTCATTTGTTAAAGTACAAACATACAAATACCAATACAATACAGTACAATTGTCCAGACAAGGCTCATTTAGAGCTACAAATAGAGTTAAGGTGCAAACATACAAATAATAATACTGTACAGTACAGATGTCCAGCCAAGGCTAATTTAGAGCTACAAATAGGGATATGGTGCAAACATACAAATACTATTTAGATACACGCAATTCGCTTGCCGCGGAGTTGGGCACTTCATGGTGCACCGTCTTGAGTTTTCTCCATCACGTGAGCCCACCTTATAGCCACTTGCACATAAACCATGTCGTAAATCATATCAACAAACTGGAAGAAGGTAGCCCTCCATGTTCTCTTCATCAACATAGTGCAGAAAACTGTCCAAAGACCCACCACAAATCCCACGCTCATGGCAAGATAAACAGATGGCATATGGTTTATTTCTTCAGGACCACTTTGCTCTGAACCATGCATGTGCCGAGCAGTTCCTGCCGACAGGATCTCCACAAAGACCAGGGTTACCAATGTAGATATACATCTGGTTGTCAAGAGCTTGTAGCTGTTGTCCGGATGGTATGCAGTTCTAGTTTCTGCTTTGTTATGTGCAAAAACAAGATATGCGTGCTAAATCACTGTATGCATTTCGGTGCAACAAAACAGAAAGTACTGAACCGACGCAACCATGAAAGGAGCCTGAAACAACATGTATCTCAGGATGGTTAGGCGGATGTTGTGGTTAAGCGGCGCCACGAGCACCACTTAAAATAAGGTGGGTTTAAAATTTCAATACTGATTATATATGAAAAAGATAAGGTGGGTTTAAAATTTCGACGAAACAAGGAAACAAAAATAAGAGGTGGAATAAATGAGGATTTTTTTTTTATATTACGAACAAGATGTGTTAGCATTATAATTTGCATCTTGCCATAAACATACTGTAACAACTTGATGGAAAACTAGCGAGCAAACAACTGCCACATAGTTTTTGGATGCAGACAGAAACCAGTCACAAGGACATAAATACAAAACAGGAGATACTAAACTACAGTACCAATCTTCTGTAGCTTTCTTCACATCGGCAGCAAACAGAAGATCTATGAAGTATAAACTGCTGAGCACAACGAGGCATCATCAAGAATAAAGATAGCCTCCCGAAAAAAAAAAAAGCCTACGAGCTCAAAAAGTATATGCATCAGTTTCTCGCAGGAATTAACACAAGCTCTATGAGGGATCAAGACAGTTTCTCCCAAGTTCACAGGCAAAAGCTGGACCAGCAAAGTACTAGGAGAAGGGAACAAGAATGCAACAATGAAGTATTTGAAGCCAGGTTGCGGAGCTGGCGAAGCAGGCGAGGAGCAGAGGAAGGCTAGTCCACAGGAGAGAAGCTTATCTGCTTTTATCTCCCCAACAACCAGCTGCCTTCTTCTGTTCAGTTTGCTGAGTCTTGAGATCCCAGTGAATCACTTATAACCCTTCCTTTGACAGCAAGCTGGGTCTTGAGATTTGATTGGGTGAATCACTTATAACCCTTACTGAAGATTTATGCTCCTCGTCACGCTTTTCTGTAAAAAGATACACAGGCTGTAAGGCTGTACATTTTGACCTGAAATGAATGGATCATCACAAACTTTGGCTTAAGATTGTTTCAGACCCAAAGCAGAGTATCACAGAGTGAGTCAGTGAAACAGAGAAGAAATGTTGTCTATCACCGGGATCAGCCCCTGTGGTGAAGAGGATGAACAAACAGTTGGAGCTGTGTGCGTAATAAAGGAAGCGTTGCTGGGACCGAGGTTTGTATTCTTCATATGCTCCGTGCGTGTTTGCGACTGTACTGAATGTACTGTAGTGCTTGAGAGAATCAATTTGGAAAGTCATGTATACACCACAGGGTTTTTTGTACCAGCAATAGGTATTTTGGATGTGTGATAATGATACCAGAAGCTAACTTCCACCACCCTTTGATCTCGGGAAGTTAGTGAGTTCTTCTGTGATCAGGCTTATTAATACTATGTAAGTGTGGTGTGGCGATGCATAATCCGCTTTCTGCATGACTAGTGAAAGCAGAGCATCTCTTTGTCGAGCTGATTCAGGACCGAGGCCCAAGGAGCTGATTCGAGGCTTTGGTGTTCGTTCGATCTATGCACTCTGGGAGCGCGTGGTGGTTCCTGATTTATGTCCATGTGCCATGTCAATGTCACCGGAATGACCGAATCTCGAGCAGTGTGTTGGTCAGTGGTTTGCTGAAACAGAGACCTTACCTTGTATTATCTTCTTTTGCAGAATCTCGAGCGCCTACTTCAGCATTGTGTTTTACTCCCATATGATATGAAGCTGCCCTCATATTTTTTTAGTTCGTTTTCATTTGCAGACTCATGCATTTTCAGATGTTTTAAGTGGATTTTCAAATTGTGAGTTCGCATGAAACCGGAGACCAAAATTTCTGCTGTGGTTCATCCGATTTTTCCCAGGAAGCAAAGTTTAAATGGTGGTTTTGATATTAAAAACTGAAGATTTCCCCCGGAAACAAGTTTAATAGCTGAAGATTACAGACGTTAGTGCTTGATATTTGATGATAATTGTATATTGATTGATGCCTCAATGGGCTGTTTATATAAGTACAAAGTCTTGGAGTCCAAGTATAGAAGAGATAGATTACAATTCAAACTACCAAAACTAAACCGGCCGAATATACTCTAATATCCCCCCGCAGTGTCAACGTCGGGCGTGACGATGTTGAGACTGGAGCGTATGTCGGAGAAGGATGCATTGGGAAGCCCTTTGGTGAAGATATCAGCAAATTGCGCACTCGTTGGAACATATAGAACCCGAACCTTGCCAAGAGCCACCTTCTCACGAACAAAGTGGATGTCGATCTCAATGTGCTTCGTGCGACGATGCTGAACTGGATTAGATGCCATATAGACTGCTGAAATGTTGTCGCAGTAAACAATTGTAGCACGCTCGAGTGGTCGATGAAGCTCCACGAGAAGTTGCCGAAGCCAGACGGCCTCGGCTACAGCATGTGCAACAGCCCGATACTCAGATTCAGCGGAGGACCTGGAAACTGTATCCTGCCTTTTCGAAGACCAAGAAACAACATTATCACCCAAATAAACACAATAGCCGGATGTGGATCGTCGAGTGTCGGGACAACCTGCCCAGTCTGCATCAGAATATACCGTCAAGCTTGTTGGAGAGGAAGAATTAATGAGGAGGCCGTGGTCTAGAGTACCTTTGAGATAGCGAAGTATGCGTCTGATATGAGCAAGATGAGGAGCACGAGGATCATGCATAAAAAGACAGGCTTGTTGAACAGAGTAGGAAATATCAGGACGAGTGAGAGTAGCGTATTGAAGGGCACCGGTAATGCTGCGATACAAAGTGGGATCAGGAACGGGTTCACCATCAGCCGACAGTTTGGCACCAGTGTCAGCAGGTGTTCGACAGGGTTGACAATCAGACATGCCGGCACGTGAGAGCAAATCAATAACATATTGGCGTTGGGATAGGAAAAGAGTAGAGGGAGTATGAGAAACATTGATACCAAGAAAATGATGTAGAGGACCAAGATCAGTCATAGAAAATTCATGATTGAGAGAAGAGATTATTTGGTGTAGGAAAGTTTCGGAAGAAGCGGTTAGAATAATATCATCTACATATAATAAGAGATAGGCGGTGTGATTAGAGGAATGAAAAACGAAGAGAGAGGAGTCGGTTTTAGAAGGGACAAAGCCAATGGTTTGAACAAAGGTAGCAAAACGTTGGAACCAGGCTCGAGGAGCCTGTTTGAGACCATACAACGATTTGTTAAGAAGACAAACAAGATTTGGTGAGGAGGGATTTTCAAAACCAGAGGGTTGCTGGCAGTACACAGTTTCATTTAGTGTTCCATGGAGGAAAGCATTTTTGACATCCAGTTGGTGAATAGGCCAGGAAGAGGAGACCGCAAGACTAAGAACAACACGAATGGTGCTAGGTTTTACCACAGGAGAGAAGGTCTCATCAAAATCAATGCCGTGCTGCTGGGAAAAACCACGACAAACCCAGCGAGCTTTGTAGCGGGCAAGAGAACCATCGGCATGAAACTTGTGGTGAAAAACCCATTTGCCAGAGACAATATTAACACCAGGAGGCTTGGGAACCAAAGTCCAGGTGTTGTTTTGCTGTAGAGCGTTAAATTCATCGCGCATAGCTGAGAGCCAAAGAGGATCAAGAAGAGCTCGTTTATAAGAAGTGGGAATAGGAGAGAGGGTTGGGGTGGCTGTGAGGTTGAGGCGTTTGGTGGGTAGAAGGAATCCGCGTTTGCCGCGGGTGCACATGATGTGATCATTAGTGGGTGGTGGAATGGGTACAGCGTTGGGTGGTAGTGGTGGTTGGGAGTCTGGCGGGGCCGGGCTTGCCGGGGCCGGGCTTGCCGGACTTGCCGGGTTGGCCGGACTTGCCGGACTTGCCAGGCTTGCCGGTGCCGGGCTTGCCGGGCTTGCCGGACTTGCCTGGCTTGCCGGGCTGGCCGGACTTGCCGGGCTTGCCGGTGACGGGCTTGCCGGGCTTGCCGGACTTGCCGGGTTGGCCGGACTTGCCGGGCTTGCCGGTGAAGGGCTTGCCGGGCTTGCCGGACTTGCCTGGCTTGCCGGGATTGCCGGCCTCGCCGCGGGAGAGGGAGGGGTCGCGGCAGAGGTGGTGGTGGTTTGCTGGTGATTGGGTGATGTGGTGTTAGTGACAGAATAAGGAAAAGTGTTTTCATCGAATGTGACATGGCGAGAGACAAGCACGCGACCAGAAGATGGATCGAAACAGCGATGTCCTTTGTGGTCATCGGAGAGGCCAAGATAAATGCAGGGTAGAGATCGTGGGGCTAGTTTGTGAGCTGTGGTGGATGTGATGTTAGGAAAGCATAGGCAACCGAAAACCTGAAGAGAAAGATAGTCGGGATCGGATAGAAGAAGAGATTGAAAGGGTGTATAGCGAGGACATGTTTTGGTGGGGCGGATGTTAAGGAGAAGGGTGGCAGTGTGCAGAGCTTCGACCCAAAAACGGGGAGGAAGAGATGCTTGGATGAGTAGAGTGCGTAGGATATCGTTGATGGAACGAAGAGAGCGCTCTGCCTTCCCGTTTTGAGGGGAGGTATAGGGGCAAGAAAATAGGAGAAGAATGCCATGGGAGAGGAAAAAGGTGCGATTGGTGACGTTGTCGAACTCGCGCCCGTTGTCACATTGAATAAAGCGAATCGGTAGGCCAAAGTGTGTTTGGATGTAGGTGCGAAAGGTGAGAAAAAGTTGATGGACATCAGATTTAGCACGTAGAGGAAATGTCCATATATAGTGAGAATAATCATCTAAAATCACAAGATAATACTTATAGCCAGAGACACTAGGAATAGGAGAGGTCCAGAGATCACAATGTAAAAGCTCAAAAGGAAAAGTGCTAACAGTGGATGATGTTCCAAAAGGGAATCTAACATGTTTGCCGCATTGACAGGCATTACAGAGAGAGGGATTATGAGGAACAGTAGAACTAGGAATACAAAATTCTTGAAGCAAAGATGACAAGGTGGTTTTATTGGGGTGTCCTAGACGACGATGCCATAGATCAACTGATGCAAGCATGGCTCGGGGAGTGGATGTAGGTGTGCCATGAAGCGGATAAAGATCGCCCGTGCTATTGTACCGAGCGAGGAGTGTCCCCGTTCTCAGATCCTTCACGGATAAACCAAAGGGATCAAATGCTAGAATGACAAGATTATCGATGGTAAATTGGCGAACAGAAAGAAGGTTTTTGATTAAAGAGGGAACAACAAGAATATTGCGTAGTTGAAAATTGGCATGATCTGTTTGTATGGAAGAGTGACCGGTGCAAGAAACGGGAACAAGGGAGCCGTCGCCTATGGTGACGGAAGAATAAGCGGAAGGAAAACAAGCTGACAGAATATCCATATTTGAAGACATATGCGAGGATGCACCAGAATCGAAAATCCAATCCGTACCTTGGTTATTGAGTGTAAAGTTGTTCATGGCGGCGATGAAGGCGGCTTGATCCCAGGCTGGCTGTGGAAGAGTAGCTGGCGGCGCGGCCGCAGGCGCGTGTGCATACGGCATGGGTGAAGCAGGGCCGTAGGCGTAGGGCGCATAGGGTACCGGCAGGTAGCCGTGGTGTGCTCCTTGGACGGCAGTCGATGGAGAGGTCGTGGCAGTGTAGACATGAGGTGGTGGCCGCGAACCAAGGAGGCCGGGAGCACCGGTAGCAGGGCGAAGGCCCGAGCTCCAGTTGCCGGTATACGCGGGAGGAGCGCCGTAGGGAGACGGCGCAGTCCAGGGCATGGGCCACGCCTGAACTAGACCGGTCCAGGGGTCTTGCTGAGGCTGCCAAGACGTGAAGGCAGCGGCCGATGGAGGAGCCGCCGGTGGTGCAGCCGGTGGTGGTGAAGGAGGCGCCGGTGGCGGCAGCGAGGGAGGAGTTGGCGGCGAAGCCATGCCGAGGGCGGAAACCTAGGCGTCTGATACCATGATATTTGATGATAATTGTATATTGATTGATGCCTCAATGGGCTGTTTATATAAGTACAAAGTCTTGAAGTCCAAGTATAGAAGAGATAGATTACAATTCAAACTATCAAAACTAAACCGGCCGAATATACTCTAATAGTGCTGACTATGGGATACGACGCGGTTTGTGACTGCTACAATTTGTTTCTTTGTTCTAAATGTCCATCACGCACACCAGTGAATTTTGTTCTAAATTTTATTCTGTACTGGCTTCAGTTCCTGGGCGCAAAAAATTCTGATTTTTCTGAAATGAAACAGTCTGTAGACATAAAACATACACTTATTTTCTTCTTAATTTCACTTTTACCTTCTGGGCATCCTGTAACCACCAAAGATGCAGGCGTGGTCGCACTCAAAGGGCACCAGAGTCACCTGCTCCAAGGGCTTGGACTGGTCGGCCTTAAGCTTCTCCACTTCGCTGGCAAACACAGGCACACAGCCTCCGCCGGCATAGTCGAGTCGATACAGTTTGCCTCACCAAAATACAGAAACGACAGCTCAAATGTAAGCTTCAGATTTACATGAATAAGTCTATACAAGCACTGATGGTGAACAGAGCTTTCTACCTCTTGCCTTCACAGATATCTTACAAACAAATATGTTCTCGTATTAACCGACAGGTGCCTTTTTCTTTGCTATGCAAATGAATTATCACTCTCTGGGAATAGATGATACAAAGCAAACCGAAATCATGAAAAAGGCAGAGTGCAGTTATAGGGTAGTATATTTTTTCTTCAGCTTAAACAATCCAGCAAAACGTATACATACACTTCATTTGTTAAAGTATAGACATACCAATGCAATACAGTACAAACGTCCAGCCAAGGCTCATTTAGGGGTACAAATAGAGATAAGGTGCAAACATACAAATAACAATACAATACAGTACAGGCCGTCCAGCAAGGCTAATTTAGAGCTACAAATAGGGATATGGTGCGAACATACAAATAATATTTAGATACAAATAATTCGCTTGCTGTGGAGTTGGGCACTTCATGGTGCGCCGTCTTGAGTTTTCTCCATCATGTGAGCCCACCTTATAGCCACTTGCACATAAACCATGTCGTACATCATATCAACAAACTGGAAGAAGGCAGCCCTCCATGTTCTCTTCATCAACATGGTGCAGAAAACTGTCCACAGACCAATCACAAATCCAATGCTCATGGCAACATAAACAGATGGCATATGATCTATATCTTCGAGGCCACTTTGCTCTGCATCATGTGTTGAGCAGTTCCTGCCAACCGGATCTCCACAAAGACCAGGGTTACCGATGTAGATATACATCTGGTTGCCAAGAGTTTGTAGCTGTTGTCCGGGTGGTATTGCACCGGACAGATTGTTGTATGACAAGTTCAAGTGGCTCAAATAAGTTAAAGCTGACAAACTTGATGGTATTGCACCAGAAAATTCATTGAAGGACAGGTCAAGTGAGTCCAGCTGCCTTAAATCACCAATTCGGTTTGGGATTGCTCCAGTGAGTTGATTATTTGACAAGTTCAGATTGGTAAGCCCAATGAGTAAAGTTATCTCCTCTGGAACCTGTCCCGCCAAACTATTACTTGACAAATCAAGAACTACCAGTAGCTGGTAAATTGCAAAGGTGTAGTCACGCTTTTGGTCCTTTGTGATTACTGGGATGCTCTCTTCATAAATGTAATCCCCCGTGTCCTGCGACACCACTGTCATCATTGCCTTCAGGTTTGACAAAGACCATGGCATGCTTCCTATTATATTGTTGTGTGCTATGTCCAAATAATGAAGACCATGAAGGGAAGTGAGACTCTTAGGAATATGACCACTGAACATATTTGATCTCACTCTTAATATTTTCAAGTGTGGCATTTTTTGGGGTAACCATTCTGGCAATCCTCCAAATAACCTATTGTAAGAAAAATCAAGGAACATTAATCTTGATGACCTTTGAAGAAATTTAGGGAATTCACCAGTGAGATCATTGTTATTCAGGGCTAAGCTCAGCATGTCAGAACCAAATTGATCTGTAGAGTTTGGAACAAGTTCCTTTTGGCACTGCATAATATCTCCTGTTAAATGGTTTCCTGATAGGTCCAACCTTTTCATTCTAGTCAATCGGCATATAGACGACGGGATGGTGCCTGTGAGTTGATTATTTGCAAGCAACAACTCTTCGAGTAGTGGAGCATTTAGCCCTGATGGCAATGACCCGGATAAAAAGTTTGAAGATAGGTTTAGTCGTGCTATATTTATAGGCAACTCTGGAACTTGACCTGTAAACTTATTGGATCCGAGATGTATATAGCCAGCTGACAAGTGTAGTAGATTTGTCGGTAATGAGCCATGCAATTTGTTTCCTGATGCTTGCAAGATTGAAGCTTGGGAAAATGTCACCCAAAACCACTCAGGAATAACATCATCTAGATTTGCATCACCAAGAACAAGAACATCAATGTCAGATTGCCCTTTAAGCCACTCTGGAAAATTGGGCCCCAGTTGGCATGACTGGAATCTTGCGACCTTCAATCTAAATGGAGGAACCCATTTTTGGTTGATAGCTAATATCAAAGAGTTGTAGGACAAGTCCAGATGCTCTAAATTCAATAGGCCTGCAAAATGCTCCTCCACGATCACACTATCTAATTTATTATGGCTAAGATCCAGATGCTTTAAATTACCTAAACTTGCTGAGTGTTCTTTCAAGAGAAAATCACTCAAGTTATTATAGCTGAGGTCCAAATGCTCCAAATTACCTAAACTTGCAAAATCTTCCTTGAAGAGCACACCACTGAATTTGTTGTAGCTGAGGTCCAAAACCTTTAATTTGACCAAACTTGCAAAATGTTCTTTCAAGAGCACACCACTGAAGTTATTGTGGCTGACGTCCAAAATCTCTAATTTGCCTAAGCTTGCAAATTGTTCTTTCAAGAACACGCCGTTGAATTTATTGTACCTGAGGTCCAGCCTTTTCAAATTACTCAGTGCTCCAACTCCTACAGGTAGAGGGTCAGTCAACATGTTTTTAGATGCTTGAAGAACACTGAGATTGGTCACGTTACCAATCCAACTGGGTAGATTCCCGGTCATATTCGCATCCCTCACCGAAAATTCTTGCAGTGTATTCCATGAGCACTTTGGCAATCGCTCCATGAACTCCACTATGTTTGAATCTATGTTGTTGTTGCCAAACCTCATTGTTTTCAAATTGCACAAATTTTCCAATTTTTCTGGTATCAAACCCGCGAGCTGATTCCAACTTAAATCTATGACTTGAAGGGATGTCATGTTTGCCAAATTACTAGGAATGGACCCTACCCAGCCGGAATCAGAGAGGTGAAGCTCTTTAAGGCCTGTGAGATTCCAAAACCATGCGTGCTTGAGTGCAGTATAGAAGTTGTTCTCAGACATATCAAGGACTTCAAGATGTGTGAGGTTGGAATGTGGTATACTACCAGACAGGGTACTATTGAGTCCACATAAGGACAAGTGAAGCACCTTAAGAGCAGGAAGCATGTTAACCCTCTGAAACCAATCCCTCGCAGAACCAAGATCCACACCGCTCATGTCAAGATGGCTCAACAAAGAGAGACGTGGCAACCATGCAAGATCCACAACAGGATAAGAATTCCAACTCACATCAAGATATTGCAACTTTGAGAGATTGCCAAATTGGGAAGGTATTTTGAAGGTGTTATAGGACATATCAAGGACCTCGAGATGCATGAGGTTGGAAATTGGTGTACTAGCAGACATGGTACTATTGAGTCCACAGTCGGACAAGCGAAGCACTTTAAGAGAAGGAAGCATATTAACCCTCTGAAACCAATCCCTCGCAGAACCAAGATCCACATAACTCATGTCAATATGACTCAACAAAGAGAGACGTGGCAACCATGCAAGATTCACTATGTAAGACCTATTCCCATAATAATCATAATTCCAACTGAGATCAAGATATTGCAACTTTGACAGATTGCCAAGTTGGGAAGGTATTCTCCCACCAAATCCTGCCCGCGAGAGGTTGAGATACCTTAGGTTCTTGAGGGAAGCCAAGAACACAGGGATGCTCGTGCCGTTGAAGTCATTCCAGCTCAGATCAAGATACCTCAGGTGTTGTAGAGTAGCCAAAGAAGAGCTCATCTCGCCCGCCAACAAGCTCAATGATATGCTCATGTTCGGGTAGCTGTAGTCGTAGTCGTACATGTCGTACATGTCGTACATGTCGTACATGTCGATGTTGCGGAGGTTGAGCTTGATGAGATGGCCCGTTCTGTTGCTGCACCGGACTCCCTTCCATTGGCAACAATCCTCACCGTGCCATGACGAGAGATGGCCGGCAGGGTCCAGGAGGCTTGCCTTGAAGGACAGAAGCGCATCTCGCTCGCTGCCGATGCAGGCTCCTGATACAGTCGCTTGGCCATGGGAAGTGGATGTTGCTTGGAAGATCGATAGACAAAGCAGTAGTGCAGCTCCTCGTATGAGGAACGCAAGCTTAATCATATTGGTCGTGAAATGGCAGATGGAAAGGAGAATGGGCAGAGCAGCATCTCTGTATTCCAGTTCCACCACAACTGCAATATAGAAGTATGGTCTACAAGACACGCCTTGGGGTCTTGTCATGCATACTTTTTCAATTCTCAAGTTGTGGCTAGAATTTGTTGATTTGGACAGCCCACCATGCACAGCACGGCAGTAGCTGGAGCTGTAGTCTGTATCCAAGATTCGCTCAATAATAACACCAACGATTTCTGCACATTGTGTGTCAGGTCACACATCTAGCATTAAGGTCCTGAGATTTTTTTGGTGTTGGCAACCCCTCCCTCCACCTGAAATACACAAATTTATATGGATAAATACAAAGACTCGTGATTTTTCAAAACGGATCAAAAGAGCAGTTTATGCTAGCCCATTACCGACCACTCCCATTGTATGGTCTACAAGCAAAGCTAGTCCACGTCTTGGTCTTTGTCATGTTGTATGCATACTTCTCTAATACTGAAGCTCTTTTTTTCGTTTTTGCGGGGACTCTAATACCGAAGTTAACTATGCGAAAACTAGTGTTAGGATTAATTAGCATGTGTTGATTGTGTATAATAGCAGAGAGAAGCAGCGCATTCGCAGTCCACGTCATGGTCTTGCACTGCATGCATACTTTTCTTCTAGTCAAGTCAAGTTATGGCCGAATGATTTGGACAATCGACCGCGCCGAGCACGGCACGGCAGACGAGCACGTCCACTGGTGAGGCACACATCACAGCAATTTTCTCCTTAGTAATCTAGCGACTAGTCTGAATTGCTCTGCTCCTATTCCGCGAAATAGAAAGCGAACCTGCGGGGAAAGTGGACGATGAGGCGCTTGAGATCGCCGGCGTCGAGGAGGGCCGCGGCGGAGGCTTCGTGGTCCTAGAGGGGCATGATGTTCAAACAGATTACCATGTGACCCCATGATGGCCAAACAGATTACTGTGCAAAAGATGAGCATTTCCTGCTCAAATTAAGTTTGAGTCAGAGATATGACGATTTTCTGCTCAATTCAAGTTTAACGTAAACCGAATAATTCAATAATTCTCTTGCAGGCTGGAAGCTTACACAAAACCCCAACAATGGCTCCAATGGCCACAAGAAGCTACCGGTAGACTTGCTTTGAGTTTGATAGGTAAGATGTTCTTTTCCTTTTCCTTTGTTTTATTCTTGCTGGATGGTGTACTAGCTTGGTTTGGCTGGATGACAATGTATGAACTCCGAGTAGCATGCTGAAATGGATATTCCTCTTTACAGAAATCTGAAAAAACATGGTTAGTGCAGTACATCAGTATGACAGTATTAATTCTGAGCTATGTATGAGTGACTGATATAGAGCTTATAGATGGAGAACGGACGTTTGGCTCTCGGCCTCCATGGAGGCCGTTTTTTTTTTCAAAAATTCTAAATTCAAACTTTTTGGTTTCAAAAAAATCTGAAAAAAAATATGCAAGTAAACAAGGATGTTATGTGTATGTGTGTAAAATTTCAGGATGAAATACGTTGAAATGCGACCTGTACAAAAAAGACAAATTCATGGCCCGGGAGGATGAATAATATCATGTGTTAAAAAGCCCTAGATTTGTCTTTTTTGTACAGCCCTCATTTCAATGTATTTTGCCCTGAAAATTTACACACATGTGTGTTATGACTTCATGTATATCTGTATTTTTTTTAGAATTTTTTGAAATGTAAAAATATGAATTTCGATGAAATTTAAATTTTGAATTTGGAGGCCTCCATGGAGGCCAAGCTCCAAGGCAATTTTCGTTATAGACGACTCTAAATTTGAATTTTGCTGCCCAGTAAAACGTGGATGTCTTCCTTTCAGTTCAGTTTCATTGTTTCTGTGAAGATCTCAGGTCTCTTGCTCAACAAGTTTTTTTTTTGTAAATATAAGATGTTCACAAATAGAAGATGTTTTAACATTTTTAGTGTGTAAACTCATTTCAGTCCACATGTAGTCCATATTAAAATATCCAAAACATCTCCTAATAGTGAACAGAGGGAGTAACATTTTCTGCTCAAATCAAGTTTAACATAATTGCTGTAAAACAGCAGGAATTGTCTGAGTTTCCACAAAACCCCTTACACTTGGGTCACATTACTACTACTGCTACTAGTACATCAGAGCAAAACAGATTGCAGAAACAACAGAGCCACTTCTTTTCTTCCTCTTAACTTCACTTTTGCTTCTTGGGCATCCTGTATCCACCAACGACACAAGCATGGTCGCGCTCAAAGGGCTCCAGGGTCACCTGCTCCGAGGGCTTGAACTGGTCGGCCTTGAGCTTCTCCACTTCACTGGCAAACACGGCCTCGGCCGCCTGGGTGGAGTCGATACAGTTGGCCTGATCAAAGCAAAGAGCAATGTCAGCTCAAATGGCAAATTCAAAAAATTACAAGGCAAGTGCTTCTTGCACGTGACATGAAACTGACTAATACCTTGATGGAAATGACGAAGTGGCCACCATTCTTCAAGAAGTATGAAGCATTAAGGGCTAAGATTCTAGCCTGTGGGACAAAAGATGCAATGACAAGGCTCAGAAGTGCTAAATCACAATATTAACAAGCCACCCACATCATGCTGCAATATTCAAGCTGAGGCTTTCTTATTGAAGTATTCCAGCTGAAATTTGTGTACCAAGTATTCCCTCAATGCGAGAACGAATTCAAAATCAAGCCTCAATGTGGGTTTAATATTGTGTGCAAAGAAAGAATGTGAAGCAAAGAGATCAGATTATAAGACAACACAATGTTATCAAAGATCGAACTGGAAATAGCAACCGGACCAGCGAATTTAAAAGCAGAAAGAGAAGTGTAGTTCCTCGACGTCCAATCACAACACAAGAAATTCTGCACTGGATAGCGAGAGGAACATTAATTTCTGCTTCCCATCTCCTCATTACCCAGGAACCATACAAGCTAATTCACAGGCACGAATACTGTTAAGAGAAGCAGATCAAGACGCACAGCACATCTACGCTGCTATGTACAGCAGAAATCCCAGATACAAATCAAGAATTACTAAGACAACTCAGTCCCTTAGATGTTCTTTGACCATGTGATCATTTCCACAGGAGTCATTACAGGTCTGTAACTGTAAAATTGGCTCATCACGGTTGTCAAAAAAAATCAAAAAATCAAGAGGGAAAGGTACAAGAGATCGATGTATGTAAGAGCCATCGGTGCCTTGGGAGAGACAACTAAGAGGGCACACAAGAGTGGCGAACTCAGGATTGCTTTAACATTAGGCAGAAAAGTAGGGAAAAATTTATTTAGCGTATTTAACAAAGTTAATGAATGTTTGACTTGATGTGAGAACATGACTTATCAAAGAAGACTCTTACAAAAAGAACAGGGCTCTATGCAGAAGTATCTTCCAACCAAAATAAATACAGTTCTAGCTAAATCATATACACTGTTGTGTCACAGTGGGAAGGGTGCAAGGCTACTTGTAACCAACCATCCAAACCTAATGTTAGGCAAAACGAGGCAAATTAACACCAAGTCAGTGAAATACAGTATGTGATGGTCAAAATCCAGGAACATAGAAATGTAACACAAAAAGGGAAGATCTGGCAATGGGCATAAGTGCATCAGAAACTCGATTTTGCATCATACATTGTGATGTCCTGAAGAGGAATCCGAGTTAGCTCATCATTTGCTAAGCCCCAATACAGCAACAGAAAGAGAGGTAAACATTGCACACTCATAACAGTAGGTTGTTACACACACCAGCTACTATAAACCACTAGTATGTGGAACAATTGATATAGCATCAAATGTGATGGTAATGGATTTTGGTATGTCTGTAATCAAAATGCAGAAAATGCAGCAAACCAAATAAGTAAAGAGGCAAGAACGCATCAGAGACTCGATTTTGCATTATCCATTTGATGTCCTGAAGGGGAATCCGAGTAAAGCTCATCTTTTGCTAAGCCGCCAGCAACTCACGAAGGAGTTGCACACAGACAAACAATAACAGTAAGTGTAAACTATAACAACTGATGTTGACAGTAAGCAGGACTGTAGAAACAGAGCTCTAGAAATTCTTTGTAAAAGGTATACCTGGTCAGGCTGTGCAACATCAGAAAAGATAACATCAACCATGCCGACCAGCATCCGGTACTTAGCCGGGTGCCTAGCATCCTCAATGATGGGGATAACATTGGTCCTCTTCTTGGCCATGTTGACAAGATCCCTACCACTCCGGTGAGAGAACTCAACGGCATACACCAACCCAGTCTGCATAGTGATTGACTTCGTTAAGAAATCTCACATGAATCAAAATTCCTTGAAATACACAAAGGAAATAGCAAGGAGATCTCACCGGTCCAACAATGTCAGACACATGAGACACGGTTGTTCCAGAGGCAGCTCCGAGGTACAGCACACGAGTTCCAGGAGCCTGAAACAACAGCCACGAAGTCAGCTACTACAACAATGGTTCTAGTCTGAACTAGATCCTTGACAAAACAAGGTATTCAAACAATCCAGAATGCAAGCCGAGGCACAAAAAGGACTTACAATCCAGATGTTGTCCACTCCACCGAGCACAGCAGCAGCCAGCTTGGATCTGAAGGGGTTCCACACCCTGTACTCAACCTTGGATCCGTCCTCGTTCTGCACAATAACAAAACAATAATAAAAATCAGTCTACTGCATCTGTACAACAGTAATGAACATCATTTCACAACAGCACCAATAAGTGCATCTCTCAGCCAGTAATTGCATCATTTACATATAGGCATAAAAAAAAGTGCATCTTTCAAACAGCAATGAACATCATTCACATGCTCTAGAAGCATAACAGAGTGAACATCATTCACATGCTCTAGAAGCAGAACAGAGCATGAAAATCCATGAACAGAATTTGAAGCCAGTGAATATATCTAAAAACTACTGGCATAAGCGTATCATTTGCTCCTCAAAGAACTAACAATAGCCGAATCTAAGCTGATGAACCCGCTGAATCGAAGCTGGTTTACCATGTGCTAATCGATGCCATACCCACAGCAGCAGTAAAAAATCTAAGAAATTGTGTGGAACTGCGCATAAGCATGAGAGGCTACCGAGAGGGAGCAGCGAGAGAGCACGGACCTGGACGGAGACCCTCTTCTCGCCGTAGACGGACTCGCCGGCGACCATGTTCTTGGTGCAGAGCGCGTCCTCCTTGGCCTTGGCGATGAAGACGCCGTCGTGCTTGTGCGGCACGACGACCACCTTGGCCCCGCCCTTCATGCCTGGTCCTCCCCTTCCCCCTCCCCTGCCGCCGCCGCGGCCCCTTCCGGCGCTCCGGCCCCCGAAGCCCCTACCGCCGCTGCGGCCTCCGCCATCGCTCCTCCCGCCGAACCCGCGGCCACGGCCCCCGCCGCGGCCGCCGCTGTCGCCGAAGCCCCTGCCGCCGCCGCGCCCTCCTCCTCTCATGGGTGCCCTCATGGTGTGGGTCGTGTGGTGCTACTGGTAGCCGCCGCCGCCGCCGAGGGAGGGTTTAGGGTTTTGGGGAGGGAGTAAGGGTTTGGGTCAGAGTTTGGCGGAAGACTTATAGAGGGAGAATTAGGGTTGGGGCTTGATCTGGGCCGTTGGTGGGGTGAATGGTGGACGGACGGCTGGATCGCACGGTTTTATTAAGGACTTAGTAAAAGTGGATTATATCGGTAATCCTGGAATTCGATAATAAAATAGTCAGGATGGCCGAGTGGTCTAAGGGGCCTGATTCAAGTTCAGGTCCTCGTTGAGGGCGTGGGTTCGAACCCCACTCCTGACAATTTTGATTTTTTTTCTTTTCCTGTTTTTTGTTTATTTATTTTTATATTATTACTTTTATAGCCATTTTTAAGGAAAAAGGCCAATGTTTTTTTTCAGAATCATGAAAAAGACCGATGTTGGCTGAACCTCGCCCGTTGTAGAAAGAGTCGGAGGACCAAGACATGAAACAACATCGTCCGCTCCATCGAAAGACACCTTTGAAGGCCATCAAATATAACACGAAAACACGACTAGATCCGCAAATCCATTAAGAGTAGCGACCAGACACCACCCAACGCCGAGATCAAACCGTCAATGAGGGCTGCAACCCCCACACCCCCCCCCCAACCCCCACCCCTCTACATCGTCAATGAGACTGCCACCAACGCGGTGGATCAGGAGACGGGAAAACCTTATTCTTGATTCGCACGATGACGCGGTCGTTGTCACCACAAGGTCGCCGCTAGGGAACGAAACTCTCATTCTAAGAGAACAGACTATAGTGGCGCAACGCAGATCCTAAGTCTCCACCTCCTCCATCGCTGAAGAGGCAGAGGGAGAAGAAGAGGGCCACTGGCCTCGTGTGGCAAGAGCGGTGAAGCGTTGGTGGCTAGGGTTTTGAAGAGGGAGGTAGTTAGGAAAAAGAAGGGCCTATGGTGGCCCTTTTTTTATTTGGCATTTGTGTTTAGGTTCACCTATCAACCTTTTAAAAATTACTATTTGCACTTAGGTTCAATTCTATACAAACTCAACTAACTTTATTATAAGGTTGACATTTAGCTAATACTCCCACCGTAAAATAATATAAGAGCATTTAGATCACTGCTTTAGTGATCTAAACGCTCTTATATTAGTTTACAGAGGGAGTATACCTTAATTGTGGATCCCCACTAGTCCATTTCTCTTTGTAATATGCATACATGCCACCTCACCATGCATGAAATCTTATGAATTGCATGTCTCCTAACCTTCGCATTGTGCGTCTCGCGCGAGGGCAACCAAGGATATCGTGCTTGTCGTCGGCGCCATCGTAGATCGACTTTGTTATCTGTGGCCTCGGGGCCATGGAGGCACGGTGGATCTCGGCCCTTGCCGGGGAAGGGCTCCAGCTCCGTTTTTAGGTGTTTTTTTGTGTCTGCTTAGGGTTTGTGTCCTGTTCAGAAAGGCGAAACGGCGACGGCTCTCTGAAGTTGGAATAAGGTTCTCCCCGCCTAGCCCCCGTCCTATTGGTGCGTCTAGCACCACCAGAGGGCGTGTGGAGGTGTGTCTCCTGCGGATCTTGCGAGATTCGGTCGGCGTTTATCTTTGGTGGATCCACTTGGATCCGGTCTTCGTTCGTTTATGTTTGTGTGTCTTCAGTTTGGATCCTTCCGATCTACGCTTCTCTTCATCGGCGGCGGGTGCTGTGTTCTGGTGCGCTGGTCCTATTGGGCCTTAGCACGACGACTTCTCGACAATCTGCTACAACAAGGTTCGCCTGGCTCCAAACAGGGAGGAGCGATGACGGCGCACGCCTTTGGCTCGCTCAGTGCTTGTAGTCGTCGCTAGGTGGTCTACTGACCTGGATGTATTTTTTACTTCTAGTGTTCTTTGTACTGCTTTAACAGATGGTGAATAGATCGGAAGTTTTTCCCGCAAAAAAAAGAAACCATATTAATTATCTCTCAACATACAACAATATTATGTTATCTCAACATACAACCATGCATGAAAAAGACCCATATCTACATGCAACCATACATGAACAAGATTAACCATTTCTTTTTTATTGTGTTACATATATTCAATAAATATTTACAACTATACAATAAACTATATGTAATTCTCTTATTATGGACATTCATGTTCCGTATGATATCATTGAAATACATGTTGTGATTGATTCCCGTAGTAATGTGTCGTTCCAACCGAATATATATTTTTCCTCATCCATGCAGCTCTGCCAGATCAGAAAGTCGTGCATCCCACTAGCTTTTTTGTGCTACCTCCTTACGCCACGTCATGAGGTTCCACAAATCCTCTATTCTTAAATAGTTGCAACTGACTACCTATTTTTTTCTATCCATGCTACCTTGCCATGTCATCAAGCCATGCACTCCACTAGTGTTTCTTGCTATCTCCTATCAAGGTCCACAAATTTATACTTTCAGTAAATTGGCATGTTCACTGTCACACTTATATTTGAGTGGTTGAGTCAACACATGCTTGGCCTACCTTTATGTTTAACGTCATAGGTAGCCTTTATCTTAGATATCAAAAGATGTGTATAGTGTGCTTTTTTAACAAGGATATCACCAATACTTTTGAATACAAATCCCATCTAATGATTTCACTCTACAACGCGTGGGGTAACTTATAGATTCATACCAAGTGGATAATATGAAATGTAATACTCATTGATGTGTTGCTAATTGCCTGGTAAGTGGACCAGGAATGTTGTCGATTGCGCGCAGTGGCGGACCCAGGAATTGAGCTGAGTTGGGGAGAAATATTTAAGGTCAAAAAGTAATTTACAAATGCAAGTCTCTTAAGCAAAACTCATGAAATTCAACTGCTAAAAACATGGAAACGCATACAAATATCATTAAAACTACTAACATACTGTTACCACTTGAAATGCTCGCTTGATGCCATCATACGACACAGAAAAGGGCGGTTTAAGAAGCAGCAACATGAAGCGGACGACGATGCAGCAAGCATCAGCAGATTAGGGCTCCGAAAGTTGGCCAACTCAAAAAGGGGTCAATTTGGGGGAGAGACAATATTGTATTGTTTTCCTGGTCGATTTGAAAGCAAATCTGCTATAAATTTCATTGATTAAAAGAACTTATAGCAGGGATATAAGTGGGTCATGAGCAGTGGCGGATCCAGGAATTTAACATTGGGTGTTCAAAATAAAATAAAATTCACCCTGATAGAGGAGCCAATTGGTTCAAGACAATGCAATCTGTAGCTGCTGTGGATTTTGAACTGAAGTGGAGCTCATAGTGGTATGAAGTTGATTGGATAGGGAATTGTTCTGCACCTGCACTTGCTGCTCAACCTGAATACATGTCTTAGATTTCTTTCCCGGCTCTACTCTAGAAAGTTTTCAAATCAATGTTCTTCCTCTTGAGTTTCAAATGCTCTACCGCCTACAATTCATTTGTTATTCACTGGGCGACTTGTCCGTGGCCGTGGTGAGCTCCTGCGCCGGTGGCTCCCTCGACTGCTGGGGCTGCTGGATGTGGCTCGCCATGCCCTCGCGCCGCCGCTAGTCTGTGCCTCCGTGGGAACTTTTGTTTTTGTTTTTTGAGCAAGCCTCCGTGGGAACTGGGAGAAGGAAGCGGCTGGCTGGCTAGGTCCTGGCATCTCTCGTGCGCAGTGCGGCCTGGTGGACGGAAGTGGTTCGGCTGCCGGGCAGCTGCCAAAGTGGGCGTATTGGTGGGCCTATAGGATAGGATCTCTGTTAGACTGTTACTCTCTCATATATGCCTATATATAAAAAATAAATTGCAGAAATTTTTGGGTGTACATCTGTACACCCTTGCCCCATGCTGGATCCGCCCATGGTCATGAGGAACCCCTGGCAAAAAATGACGACCTTGATGTACAATGCCAAAATTTTGCTAAGTTATGCGCCTCATAATTAGCTACGATCTTCATGTAAATTGTGTAGGACTCAACTAAGGAAGGAGAACCTCCATCAATGTGGTTGGTTGGTTTCCTATGTATGGTCCGACCCACATTGGGCCTTAAGTTCGATCATTGCGGCCCAGTTTAGTGACCACTCTAGCTCAAGCCCAAAATATTCTTTCTCAACTCACATACCTCTTCACAGAATCATAGAATAGAAATACCCAAACAGCAGCGCCTCAGCGTCGAAGGAAAATTGAGAGGACCGGAGAGGACCATAGGCAGCGGAGAATCACTGCTCCGACGCCGGTGACCCGGGGCGGTCGCCCCGACTCACCCCACTGGTAGATCTGCCACTGATTGTGGGTGTTATGGTCATTATGCTATAAGATGACAATGTGAGATACATGCAACACATATTGCCATGTGTAAGACATGGATGGGTGGGCGGGCGAGGTGAGTGTGAACTTGTTTTCGTAATAAATGGGTAATACGTGACGGTTAGTCGGTTAACTCTGACCACTCATTGTTGTGTTGTTGATTCCACAGTTGATGGGCATGGAATGTAGTGGATTTTAGGTGTTGTGATTATTCTAATGGTGGCACATACACATAAAATTTGCCACCTCTTTAAACATGCACGGGAGAGTGAGCTTATGTGTGACCTAATCTAAGATAATACATAAATGTGCTCGACCCGATGTGGAACCTAGCTAGATAAAACAGATGTTGCAGTTCAAAGGATTGTGTTATAGGTGGCCATTAGAAGGTGGTAAAGGTACATGGTTTCTCACCGACGAGTGAAGATAGGTAAGGCGCACCTGCACAAAACACATATATTGAATCTTGCAAGGGATGATGGCTTAACAACGCAGGAGCCAAAAGTTATGTCAAGATGATGGCAACCAAAGTCTATCAGCACTTCTATGTGGGAGAAGGAACCTCAAAATGAAATACAGGATGCTCCAAACACTACCGGAATTAACCCCTATGCCGACGGCCTTATGCCGTCGGCATAGGCCTTTTACCGTCGGCATACCCCTATGCCGACGGCTGCCGTCGGCGTCGATCTCGACGGCGTAGTCTTGTCAGCCCGTCGGCATAGAAGTGCCGTCGGCATAGACGTCTATGCCGATGGCACCCGTACGGCCGTCGGCATAGAAACCCCGTCGGCACAAAAAATCCGCCGGACGTCCACTGACGGCGCCGTGACCTGGCGGCACCAATAAAAGGAGAACACGTGGCGCATCTAAGCCGACGGCATGGCCGTCGGCATAGATATCCACCACGTGTCGCCTTGCACAACCTTCGGCCAGTGTTCTATGCCGACGGCCTGGCCATCGGCATATACATGCCACGCGGCAAGCGCTGAGAGCTTCTGGCATGAACACACGCCGACGGCCTGGCCGTCTGCCACGTGGCAATCGCTGGCACATCCTGGTCGTGGCTATGCCGACGGCAATGCCGTCGGCATAGTTCTCCTCTGTTTTTTTAGAGCTGCTCTGTTTTTGCATTTTGCATTCAAAATCACAGAAAGCAACATGTACATACACAGAAATATATTCAATGTCCAAAACCTCATCTAGATAATATGAAAGATCATCATCATCTCAAGATCATCAACATCTAAAGATCATCAACATCATCATCGTCGAAACTTCATAAACATAAGTATGAGACATGGACATCATCATCGTCATCTAAAGAACACTAGGAAGAAGTATGGAACATGAAAGCATAGCAAAACATGGAAAACATCATCATCTAGCGAAGATTAGGATCATCGCCGCCAGCACCGCCAAGACCAGCACCACCTAGCCAGACTGGAGTGACTGGGCTCTCTGAACCAGGAGTCGAGCCACGAAATGATCCATCGGTTCCCTACATGTTTGAAAAGAGATTGCAAGGGTAAATATGATAGTGTTGAATCAACGAGAACTAGTTGGTGAATAATTAGGCAATGTACTAACCGGAGTCCCACTGCCTAGTGCCACCCATTCATCGAACGTGGGCACGTATGGGGGTCCTCCAGAAGGTGGTGGTGCGGGTCCCATTGATGGTGGATCCGTGCGGTTTTGCATAGACGACCACATAGCCTGGATGTTAGTTAACCAAGCAAACACGAAGGTCAGAAGAAATGAAAGTGCAAAATTTAGGTTGGTTCTAAGTGGGCAAAACTAACCGCCATCATCCGACGGTTGTAATCCTCGTTTGCCTGAACTCGTTGCAAGTAATCCCGCACCTCGATATGCTTAAACTCGACAAAGGCCTTATATGCCTACAATATGACATGATGTAAATAATAAATCATGGCAATGCTGAAAATAAAGTGAGAAAGAAAGAAGATAAGGGGGGAAATACTTACAGCATGCTGGCTGGCTAAGCTAGGATGCGAACGGCCCGAACTGCCGCTCGGGCTCGGGTTGGTAGCTCGGAGCCGTGTGTAGGAGACAGAAGGAGTGATCACGCCATCGAGGCACGGGTAGCGGCCATGATACTTCGGCTGGATGGCCACCACCGCCGTCTTGTCGGTCTGAGACAGGATGGGGTCAGCAACATCCAAACCAGGATTTAACCTGGTAAACGACTCCGTGTAGGACTCCAGGTTCTTCTCGGTATTGCCGTAGTACTCGCTTTCACCGTCCTTGCGCTTACTCCGCGCACGGGCCAGCTTCCACGACTCCATGTCTGAGAGCGGCTTCTTCAACTTGCCCTCCTGCAACGTCAAACAGAAGTTAGCCATACATAAGAACATGACGGTAAAAAGAAAAAAAAAGAATGTATCATGTATATAGATAAGAACATGATGGTAAAAAGAAGAAAATGAATGTATCCTGGTAAACCTGGATGGCCTTGTAGCCCCAGCGTTCCTGTTTCCTTGGCCGTGTGTTTCGTCGGTTCCACGATTAGCCCGGTTCTTTGTGCTCTTGGCAGCAAACTCTGCATCCTCACCGAGCCACCTATCCACCAAACTCGCCCATCCGTCACCCCTTCCGTAGTACCAAGTAGGGATAACCTAAATAATGGAAGCATGACATGTCATCACGAAACAATGAAATTGACTGTTTATACGTCGGAATGAAAAGTCTGTAATACTTACCATCATGTACTGCTCCCTGCTCAAGGTAAGCCGCTGCTTCTGTGCTTCTTTCTTGCTCATCTTTCGACCAAGGTAGTTGTGGTAGTAGTGCGAGATGGCAACCCAGCGCACCTCGTACTGAATCTAGCGAGCTTTCTTCCTCGCAGCCGCCACCAAGACCACGTCGGCTCTGGCCTTGTGCTCCGCAAGAACCCTATAGAATTGCTACAATCATGCATAAAACCAGAATGAAACAAGGCATGAGTTAAGTGATTCGATGATAAACTATGAACGAAACTCAAGACGAGTGATTCTGAAGAGAACTTACCCAAAATTTATTGATCACGGCCTTAGCGGCCATCCCGTACTCCGCGAGGCTGGCAGCCTCGTAGTGGTCCCAGGTCATGGCCAAAACCCACAGCTCCGGGTCCCTGTCTGGCCGCGGGCAGAATCGGCCCGGCCAAAAATCCTTCAACAGGATAGTGATAATGTCGTTCGGTTTACGGCCCTCTCCAAGAACTTTCCAATTGCTGCAAAAGAATCAAAAAATTAGCATGTGTACAATGAAAATGTTAGTATGTGTTCAAACTATGATTGAGAGGCACTTACTCTGTCCCCGCGGGTTCAATGAGCCACTTCTTCTCCTCGGTAGTAGGAGGTGTAGGTAGTTCTGCAGCACCACGCAGCCACCCCTTCGGATCACCCGGCGGCAAGTTACCCCACACCTCGCCACCACCCTCCCCTCCAGAACCCTCCTCCTCGCCCTCCTCCTCCTCCTCCACCTCCTGAACGAACTCCTCCTCGCCCTCCTCCTCCTCCTCCTCCTCGCGAACCTCCTCCTCCTCAGACTCAGAGGGTGCCTTAGTATAGGAGGGCGTCGAAGACGACCCCCCTATGTCGGACACGGACCGCAGTTTCTTGACCCGACCGCATCTCGACCCACCCCCTCCTCCTCTAGGGGCTCTCCCACCACCCCCTCCTCCTCTAGGGGCTCTTCCCCCGACCCCTCGACCTCCCTGTGAGGTGTCATCCTCAAGTAGTCGGGGGGGAGGCTGACAGGGTCGTCCACTTCGACTAAGACCTCCTTTTAATTTGCTTAGGAAACCCGCGCCGCTGGACTTGCCCATGATTAGCAAACCTGCATTGAGAAGAGAATAAACAGTTAGTAAGGATAACAAATAAATAAGCATACAAAAAGCACATTAATAACAAAAAAGCACATCATCACTATCACACACACACACACACACACACACACACACACACACACATATATATATATATATATCTTTTTTGGCAAAGGAAGGAAGCATATTAATAAACCATACAAAAAAACTTACATTTCCTAGAACCCATATGAATCATCACTATTGTAATCTATTTGTCGACCGGTCTCATCATCACTATCACGCATATCGTCTTCATTGTCTGACGGAGGTGGAGGCTCTTCCTCGTCATTAGCGTCTTCATTTAACTTTTCAAGCATAATTATGTCTCTTTGATTCACAATTGCCTCACCATCATTCCGTGCATCATCATCGTTTGGGTCCACATCAACATAACCCAAGTCATCATCGTCCTTGTTTCGGACCACATCATCATGTTGCTCTTGAAAGAACACTCCCTCGTATGTCATGGGGTTTATGTTGTAGTAATCATCATCGTTCGAGTCCGGTAGCTTACCGTGTGGCGACACCTTGAACACAACTTCCCAACCCTTTAGATAATCTTTCTGGCATGGGAAGGGCAGATAATAAACTTGTGTGGCTTGGGTAGCCATGCTACTTGTAGCTTGCGTTGGTATTTCCCCGAAGAGGAAGGGATGATGCAGCACAGTAGAGATAAGTATTTCCCTCAGTTATAAAACCAAGGTTATCGAACCAGTAGGAGAATCACGCAACACCTCGTTAGCAGCACCTGCACACAAATAACAAATCCTTGCACCCAATGCAAACGAGAGGTTGTCAATCTCTCGACGGTCAATTGCAAGATTAAATTGTATGTGATAGATATATAGATTGAAATAAAAATACAAAATAAAATAAATAAAAGAAAATGGCAGCAATATTTTTAGGGTTTTAGTAATATGATTTAGATAGACCCGGGAGCCATAGGTTTCACTAGAGGCTTCTCTCGAGAAAATAGCATACGGTGGGTAGACAAATTACTGTTGGGCAATTGATAGAAAAGCAAATAATCATGACGATATCCAAGGCAATGATCATGTATATAGGC
The DNA here is from genome assembly GCA_039707655.1 of Elymus sibiricus. Classification (NCBI taxonomy): domain Eukaryota; kingdom Viridiplantae; phylum Streptophyta; class Magnoliopsida; order Poales; family Poaceae; genus Elymus; species Elymus sibiricus. The sequence goes on along the minus strand of CM077674.1, from coordinate 380,748,322 downwards.
ATCACGTCCAAAATAAGTAGACCGACTCCTGCCTGCATCTACTACTATTACTCCACACATCGACCGCTATCCAGCATGCATCTAGTGTATTAAGTCCATAAGAACAGAGTAATGCCTCAAGAACGATGACATGATGTAGACAAGATAAACTCACGTATGAATAAACCCCATATTTTTACCCTTAGTAGCAATGATACATATGTGTCATGTCCCTTTCTATCACTGGGATTGAGCACCGCAAGATCGAACCCACTACAAAGCACCTCTTCCCATGGCAAGATAAATCAATCTAGTTGGCCAAACCAAATCAATAGATCGGAGAAGAAATACGAGGCTATAATAATCATGCATAAAAGAGTGCAGCAAAGACTCAAATAATATTCATGGATAATCTGATCATAAACTCACAATTCATCGGATCCCAACAAACACACCGCAAAAAGTGATTACATCGGATAGAACTCCAAGAACATCGAGGAGAACATTGTATTGAAGATCAAAAAAAGAGAAGAAGCCATCTAGCTACTGCCTATGGACCCGAAGGTCTGTGGTAAACTACTCACGCATCATCGGAAGGGCAGCAAGGTTTATGTAGAACCCCTCCGTGATCGATTCCCCCTCCGGCAGATTACCGGAGAAGGACCCCAGATGGGATCTCTCTGGAACAGAAGCTTGCGGCGGCAGAAAAAGTATTTCGTGGACTCTCTTGAGGGTTTCTGATTTTTTCTGAATTTATAGTGGAAGAATTAGGTCAAACGGAGCTGGGTGGGCCCCACGAGGTACCAGGGCGCGCCACCCCCCCTAGGGCGCGCCCTGGTGCCTCGTGGCCCACTCCTTCATCTTCTGGCCCTCTCCCGAAGTTTCTAGTGTTTATCTTGTCCAATAAAAAATCTCCAAAAAGTTTTGTGGCATTTGGACTTCGTTTGGTATTGATTTTCTGTAAAACAAAAACAAGGCAGAAAACAGTAACTGGCACTAGGTTAATAGGTTAGTCTCCAAAAATGATATATAATTGCTGTAAATGATTATAAAAACATCCAAGATTGATAATATAATAGCATGGAACAATAAAAAATTATAGATACGTTGGAGACGTATCAGCATCCCCAAGCTTAATTCCTGCTCGTCCCCGAGTAGGTAAATGATAAAAACAGAATTTTTGATGTGGAATGCTGCCTAACATATTCATCACATATTCTTTTCTTTTGTATCATGGACATTGGACTTGAATGATTCAAAGCAATAGTCTATAATTTGTCATGAAAATATAAATACTCAAGCATGCTAACAAGCAACCATGTCTTTCAAAATATCAACGCTAAAGAAAGTTATCCCTAGCCCATTATGCTCAATCATTGATCCATTCATGAAACACACTCAAATATTAGCTACATCCAATGCACAAGTATGACAATAGTGCTCTCTAGTTGGTGCTTTTGTAAGAGAAGATGGAGACTCAAAAAATAAAAATTGCATAAAAGTAAATAGATAGGCCCTTCGCAGAGGGAAGCAGAGATTTGTCAAATGTGCCAGAGCTCAAAGCTGAAATTAAAGAGATAAAAATATTTTGAGAGGCATGCTTTTCCTGTCAACGAAAACGACCGAGAATTCCCAATATTTTCCATGCTAGACACATCATAGGTGGTTCCCAAACAAAAAGTAAAGTTCATTTCCTTTCCACCATTCTTTCACAATCCATGGCTAGCCGTATCCACGGGTGCCCCCCATACCAACACTTTCCAAGGAATTTTGTTGTTATTAATTTTGATTTCATTGTGGGACTGGGCATTCCTATTACCAACCATTCTCTAGTGCAATGACAAGTGAATAAACACTCATCGTGAGAATAACACACCTAGCATGGAAAATAATGGCCACCCCCTGCCGCTTCATGAGCGGTACGGGCACACAAAACGGAAAAATTATTTTGAAAATTAGAGTTGGCACACGCAAATTTACTTGGAACGGCATTGAAATACCGCATATAGGTAGATATAGTGGACTCATTTGGCACAACTTGGGTTTAAGGATTTTGGATGCACAAGCAGTATTTCCGCTTAGTACAAATGAAGGCTAGCAAATAGATTGAGAAGCAACCAACCAAAAAACGAAAACGGTCATAAACATGCATTGAACACAACTAACACCGAATAAGGCACCATAAGTAGGATATAATTTCATTGCATAACTATTGACTTGATGTGCATGCATAGGGAATCACAAACCTTAACACTAATATTCTTACTAAATCACAATTACTCACTAACATGACTCACATATTATCATTTCCATATCGCAAAACTATTGCAAGGAATCACACTCATCATATCCAATGATCTATATGAAAGTTTTTATTTATATCCCTCTTGAATATTCAGCACTTTGGGACCAACTTCATATCTTGTGCAAATTACCGTTACTATCTGTAGGAGATATGCCATAGAGACAATAATAAATGTTATTGTTTATCTCCATGATCATAATTATGTTTATGTTCCATGCTATAACTGCTATGGTTCTCGAGTCTGCAATAACCACGAGGCTCGGAGGAAGACTCATATGCACGTGTGGAATAATAAACGGTAAAATGTATTCCTAGTCTGGCCTCTAAGACTAGCTCAAGTGTTGCATGATGGTTCTGTTTTCCTGATCATGGGCATGACTATGCCGGCAACTTTGAGGGCACAATGTTAGGAGAACACTTGTGTTGAATCGACCCGAATTGATGTTATGCTATGAGATACATTCGTCACAAGTTAATGGTTAATAACACAGAGAAAGTTAAAGTTTGCATAATTCCTTAGACCATGAGAGTATCGAGTTTCTTCATGCTTGCTTCATGAACTTTGGGGTTTGTTAAACGTTATCCGTAAATGGGTGGCTATTACGGCGGCTTACGGGTTCATGGAAAAGTATGTCAAGTAACTTGATAGCTCAAGATTGGGATTTGCTCCTCCGGCGATGGAGAGATATCTCTGGGCCCTCTCGGTGTTACGGTATCCACCATCGCCTGGCCAGACACATTGTGATTTGATCACTGGGATGCCGGAACGCGGAAACGAGAAAAGAGAACAAAACCGGTAACGAGGTAACTTGCATGGTGGACAAGTTGTTGATCCACGGGGATGCAATAAATCTCACGTCGGGTTTTGTAACATATCGCGAAGCAACAGGAATAGCACACGGCAACTGGAGGTTCACTCGAATATTCATTCGTGTGGGTATAGGGGTCAATATGGATGTCCACGGCTCCGATGTTGGTCATTGATCGGAAAGAGTTCCGGTCATGTCTATACTTCACCGAACCTATAGGGTCACACGCTTAAGGGTCATCTATCTGCTGAATACTAGACAGGGAGTTTGAGAGAAAGTCACCGGAAAAGTTTCGGAGACAGCGGAAAAGTTCCGGAGAGAGAGCACCGGAATAGTTTCGGTAAAACCAAAAAGTTGTTTCGGAGTATACCATTAAGTCAAAATGGTTTCGGCACATGCCTGGAAATTCTTGGAGGGTGCCAGAATTGGTCTGGGAACTTCTGGGATTTTTTGGAGAAAAAAACCGGAAATGTTCCGGAGATGCCGGAACTGCTTTGTTTGCTGTTCGCAGATGAAAATCACTAATCCGAAATTGTTTCGGAACGCGTCCAAAATCATTTGTGTGGGTACTAGAATTATTCTAAGACCCATAGAATATTTTCGGATTTAACAGTCGCGGAAAAATGGTTCCGTGAATAGTGAAAGTGCTTTTTGGGTGTCTTCTTGGAGAAGCTACCTTGAGGGCCTTTTGGTACTTTTCCCCTTAGCTTCTTGGAGAAGCTACCCTTGGGCTTGGCCTATAAATAGGGGTGGAGGGGGCTGCCTAAAGACACACTCTTTCTCAACATACACAAGCCATGCATGATCTGGCCTTCTTCTCTCCCTCCTAGCGAAATAGTTTCGTAGAGCCGAAAGGCTGTCTGGGTTCCGGTGGGAACTAGTTCTGGACGGCGAAGCCCTGCCGGATAGATGACACCGTATGTGTGCAACCCCGTAGAGAGGTCGTAGGTTCGATCTTTTTGCCCGAGGGGCTGTTCGAGGGTCCTCCCGAAGGGCTGTCCGAGTGACCCGCCCGAAGGGCTGTCCGTGAGGCCTCCCGGAGGGCTGTCCGAGGATCCGTCCGGTGGGACTATCTGAAGGACTGTCCAGAGGCCTCCCGGAGGGCTGTCCGTGGATTCGTCCGGTGGGACTATCCGAGGGACTGTCCCGAGGCCTCCCGAAGGGCTGCCCGGAGATCCGTCCGGTGAGCTGACGAGGGAGTACATCCTCGCGGTTGGGAGGTTGTAAAATCCTAGCTGCGGGGATCCGCACCGCCGATCGTCATCGACTCTACTTCTGCTGCGCTACGAGTCGGTAACGAAAAGATCAAACCTTGTATGCAGTCTCCATAGTGGTCCTGGGCTGGTGCGTAGGTCGGAAATTTTTTATTTTCTGCTGCGTTCCCCTACAGTGGCATCATGAGCCGTGCTATGCGTAGATGCAGGTTACGATCTAGAATACATGAGATGTATGGGTATTGCACAATATAATTTGTAGTAGATGAGTTCTACTGCTGATAATTATTTGTGCGGGTAGCAGATGAAATCTGTTACCCGATGTTCTTGTTGCTTCCCCGGAATTTGCATATTTCTGATCTTGATAACAGCATGGTGGAGTTTCAAAGTTCTGGCAATCCGCGATCCTGATTGATCAACGAAGTGCTAACAGTTCTTTGAATTCCACCATAGTTAAAAAGAAAGATGAAATTTCGCAGACGAAAGGGCAATGCAGATATGATCTGCACGGGGGTCATGCGTATAACGAAGTTTAGTATGGGGCTCGAGATTTAATTATCTTGTGTTTCATACACCCCGCGATGTTAATCTAGCGACTTGAATAATCATACTTGATGATTAAACGTTGGTAGCTGCGGTTTGTTCGAAACCTTAGAAGCCACGTAAAATGAAAATTTGCATAAACCGATTAGAGGCGTCTAACTTGGTTTTGCAGGATGGTTTGCATGTGCATATGATGTGGTATAGCAGTGCTCATATTAATTTGATTATGTATGAGATGACTATATGATGTAAATTAACATGACCTGCGTGTCATGATTCGGCATGATGGCTGGAGCCATATGATTGTCACTTTAATGACCTGCGTGTCAACCTTTTGTAATGCACTTATTTTATTAGCTATAGAGATAGCAATATTATCTAGTGCATCGACAAGGTGGTGGCAAACTTCGCAAAGGTGAACACTGACGCGAATGCCGAAGACGAAGAAATACAAGACTTCTCCGTCAGAAAGGGCTATACCATATCATGCTATTATGACTTGCCTGAGATGTTTATCCCTTATGATGCACCCTTCTTGATTGCACGGTAGTCGCTTTTATTAGGGTGATCTCTCACTTAAAATATCAAGTAGTTAGTGTTCTCCCAAGTGTAGCACCGTCACGGCACCTATCTTTTCGGGGTGCGCCGTGTCACACGGGTATGAACGATTAGAGAAGTGTGAGGCGGGTGAGTTGAGACCTCACAGCGAGATCACTTGGTTGTCTTGACGTTCAGGCATGACCGTCATGAGCTCGGAACACACGCATCGAAAGATGAACAAGAATCACATAGAGATGTGATTGGCAAGTTGGCCTACCGGTTGAGATTTTTGTCATCAGTGGTGTTACACCAATGGCGAACAATTGAAATGCGGGTCTTGTATCACTCACAATCAATTATGAGAGATATTGATTTGAGTGGGAGCACACTGTAGAATTAACTAGTTTAATTCTCAGTGCAATTAATTATGGACTTTGTCTAAGTGAAATTTGCATAATAGTTATAGAAGAATGGCTCGCGTTTCCACCTTCCCTATTAAAATTGAATAAGCTGTTAAATATCTGGTTAAAACTTTACGGTTGGTAACGTAATGTGAGGATTGTCCTCAAGAGTGCCGAGAAGGACTTTGTCCTATCGCATGCTTTTGGTATTCTCCCGCTAATGCTATGGATAATGTGACTCTCGTCCTTCGATCCAAAAGCTAGAATTCCGTTACGGTCAAGTGCAATATGTTTGCTTCCATGAGACCCGAACTTCAAAATTTTGGGATAGCTATGTGATATTCATGGAACTGAAAATCATTTTTCAGACACAAACAAAGGCTAAAAGATATGTGATATCCAAAGCAATGTTTGTTTTGCAAACTGTTAGTAAAAGTGTTTACTATGCGTTTGACTAATAACAGAGGGATCCAGAAGAACGCCTGTCATATGATGAAGGTGAATAAAACAACAACTTAAAGGAAATGTCCAAAGGGTGTTAGTGTGACTTACACGCCTGGGAAGTCCGGGGCTAACGCCACTCTTAAGTTGGATGTTTCTTCTGAGAGTAGGAGAAATACTAAAAGTTAAACTGTTAGAAGTATAAAGGCAAAAGGAGAGAAGACTGGAATATCCAGCTCATGTATGAATGTCATACAAGTTATTGATGTATAGAAGGCTGGTCAAAGATATAATTCTTGGGAATTATGATTAAACATGTTAATCACTAATTCTTGGGTATTGTGAGTTGATCACAAAAGATACCCGCTCGATTGCATTCTGCTGCGACTCGATGCAAGGACTACTACGGCCTAAAAGACTTGCCGGAGTGAGGTTTAGATATGCGCTGGGAACATAGTAAAAGTTGCTATACTCGGTACATTACCTATGTATTTATTTTCATAATTCATTTTAGAGTTTTTATACACTCTAGCCCATTGCATAAAGTATCTTGCAAGAAGGTTGTTCATAAGAGAACTTTTGATGTTCGGTGTTATGAATAACATAAGGGCCATGCTTCCATCATGGATGGGATGTATGTTATGAATATTGATAATAATATATTACCTTCAAATTTACTTTCATAATTCATTTTAGAGTTTTTACACACTCTAGCCTATTGCATAATGTTTGTTGCAAAAGGGTTGTTCCTAAAAGAACAATTGTTGTTCAGTGTTATGAATAACATAAGGGCCATGCTTCCATCGTGGATGGGATGTATGTTATGAATATTGATGGTAATATGATACATCCATAACACTGACGCTAAATGTCGCAAGACTAAAAGAATACCACACATGTGTGGCACTGTATTTGGTCACATTGGAGAAACCCGCATGGAGAAATTCCATAATGATGGATTTTGAAGTCGTTTGATTATAAATCATCTGACACTTGCAACTTTCCTCCGAAAAGTGAAGTGACTGAAATACCGTTCATAGGCCATAAGGAACGAGCAACAAATTTATTGGTGATCACACATTTTGATGTGTGTAGTCCAATAAATGTTGTTGCTGGAAGTGGATTTATCTATCTTCAGAAATGACTCAAGTGGATATATGGATATTTACTTGATGAGACGTAAGTCTGGATCTTTTGAAATCATTCATAAGGTTTTCAATATGAAGTAGAAATTATTGTAACAAGAAAATTATGTTTCTGCAATTTGATTGCGGAAAGGAATATTTGAGTTACAAGCTTAGCGAATGTCTGATGAGTTGTGAAAAAGGTTTCATAACTTACACCTCCCGGAACTCCACTGTGAGTGGTACGTCCGTGAAGATGTATTCAAACCATTTGTGACATGGTAAGATCAAAGATGACATAAATCAATTTGCCATTATCCCTTTTAAAGGTAATGCTTTAAAGACTGCGGCTTTTACACTGAAAAGAGCACCATCAGGTCTGTTGAAATGACGCCATGGTATGGTATGCCCAACCATGCTTTGTCTTTTCTTAACATTTGGAATATGGGGCTTGTGTAAAATATTTACAAACCTATTCCAAATCAGACAAGTACTACTTTGTAGGTTATCCCAAGTAATTGGGAATTCCTCCACCACTATACCGAGGCAAAAGGTTTGCCACCGAGAACGGTATGCTTTTAAAGAGAATGGTTCTTGCAAAAAGGTGAGTGGGAGAACAGTGCAACTCGACAAGATAACAATATCTTCGTCATCAGATCAAAGGAAAGGAACCTTGGAAGTGATTCCAGAGTTTCCTACTGCGACTGATACGGAAGCCTCTACATGAGATGTATGGACTTCGGTCGAACTTGCAACTGAACCACGTAGGCAAAACTCGTGCAAACCTCTCAGGTGCGCAAGCGAGATATTGTTGTTAGACAACAGTATACCTACGATACACAAGGAAGCGTTGATGGGCCCTGACTCCGGAATTGGCTAAATGCCAATATAATCCGAGATAGTTTCCATAAATGATTCAAGATTATATCTTGATAAACCCTTCGGAAGACTTAGAGTCTAACGAACATTAATGGAACTATAAACTGATGTGGATAAAATGTTTTATCCATAAAGCTCGACTTGTTGAATAACAAGTTCAAGGAGTTGACAACGATGAGGTTGTCTCACCGTAGCGATGCTTAAAGTCAGATCGGGTTAAACTAGCAATTAATACATATTTCAATCTTGAGATATGATACATGGATGCCAAAAGGGTTTCCATGTGATGGAAATGCAACCTAGGACCTGCATGTGGTACAGTCCAAGGTATTTTGTCAATCCAGAGGATGCTAGTAAGTATGCAAACTTCAGAGTTCCAGCAATGGACAGAAGAGAGCAAAATGGAGTTGGAATCTTCAATTTTGATGAAACAGTCAAAGGAGTTTGATTTCATCAATGGATAACGAAGATGCTTGTCGTTTCAAGAAAGTAAGTGGGAGCATAATAATATTTCTAAAAACTTTGTGTGCTTGACACATTGTTGATTGGAAATTTCTTGACACGAATTAGGACTTCATTAAAAATAGTTTTTCGATGAAGTGCTTGGGCTAAATACCCTTGACATTAGGCATATTTATCTACGAGATAGAATTGCCTAATAGGCTAAAGCCAAAAAATACATATTGACAAGATGCTAAAACATTTTAGCATTAAAACGCCAAGGAGTGATTCTTGCCGAAGTCACATGGAAAGGGTTTTTGCAAGACTCGGTGTCCCAAAACATTGATGAGCGAAATACATGATGGAGATTCCACACACTTTCGTGTTTGGATTAATCATGTATTCCATGGTATGTAAAACAACCAGATATGTCCGATACTCCCAAAGCTGTTGCGAGTATAGATACCAAAGTGATCAAAGTACTGATCATGGGACAACAGTGAAAAATGTCATGAGTACTAAAGTAGCACTGATGACATGTTTTCTCGCAAGCAGAGATTATGAAGTGCTCGTTGTAAGTAATTACATCGATACAGTCTTCATCAATGCTCCATGCGATTTTCGATTTAAGTTAAGGGTTTCGTGTAATACACGATATGGTGGCACGGTGTTTGGAAATCGTTCCAAACAGGTTACTGTGGCGAATTCTATAACAAAGGCTAAGTATGTTGCCGCTTTCAAAGCGACATAGAAGATGTTGAATCGTGCAGTTCGTTCATGAACTTAGTATGATTCCAAGATGGCTTTGGTCAATGGAACACTATTGAAGATAGTTGCTCCATAGCTCAGTCTGAGGAATCAAGGTTTGACCAGTGATTCACATATATACGAAGCCAAGTCCACACAAAATATGAATTTTGTAAAAGCGTGAAAATGCGAGGACATGCAAAGCTACACACGGAACTGAAGTTGTCAGATCCGTTGGACATCAGGCTATACCACATGCGAAGCATTTTTTACACCGGTATGCCATAGGTGTAATGTGCATTAGCATTGACTGGATTATTGACTCTAGTGCAAATGGGAGTCTGTAGGAGATATGCCCTAGAGGCAATAATAAATGTTATTGTTTATCTCCATGATCATAATTATGTTTATGTTCCATGCTATAACTGCTATGGTTCTCGAGTCTGCAATAACCACGAGGCTCGGAGGAAGACTCATATGCACGTGTGGAATAATAAACGGTAAAATGTATTCCTAGTCTGGCCTCTAAGACTAGCTCAAGTGTTGCATGATGGTTCTGTTTTCCTGATCATGGGCATGACTATGCCGGCAACTTTGAGGGCACAATGTTAGGAGAACACTTGTGTTGAATCGACCCGAATTGATGTTATGCTATGAGATACATTCGTCACAAGTTAATGGTTAATAACACAGAGAAAGTTAAAGTTTGCATAATTCCTTAGACCATGAGAGTATCGAGTTTCTTCATGCTTGCTTCATGAACTTTGGGGTTTGTTAAACGTCATCCGTAAATGGGTGGCTATTACGGCGGCTTACGGGTTCATGGAAAAGTATGTCAAGTAACTTGATAGCTCAAGATTGGGATTTGCTATACTCGGTACATTACCTATGTATTTATTTTCATAATTCATTTTAGAGTTTTTATACACTCTAGCCCATTGCATAAAGTATCTTGCAAGAAGGTTGTTCATAAGAGAACTTTTGATGTTCGGTGTTATGAATAACATAAGGGCCATGCTTCCATCGTGGATGGGATGTATGTTATGAATATTGATAATAATATATTACCTCCGAATTTACTTTCATAATTCATTTTAGAGTTTTTACACACTCTAGCCCATTGCATAATGTTTGTTGCAAAAGGGTTGTTCATAAAAGAACAATTGTTGTTCAGTGTTATGAATAACATAAGGGCCATGCTTCCATCGTGGATGGGATGTATGTTATGAATATTGATGGTAATATGATACATCCATAACACTGACGCTAAATGTCGCAAGACTAAAAGAATACCACACATGTGTGGCACTGTATTTGGTCACATTGGAGAAACCCGCATGGAGAAATTCCATAATGATGGATTTTGAAGTCATTTGATTATAAATCATCTGACACTTGCAACTTTCCTCTGAAAAGTGAAGTGACTGAAATACCGTTCATAGGCCATAATTCATCTATATTGGTGAAAACTAGCACATCACATAAAGATTTTGGAATTGTGGAAACGCTAGCACCCAAATCACATAAAGCATTGCACTCATAATTTTTAATTTTAACTTTAATGGTGGGTTCCCATTCATCATATAATTTTTTAGGAATTGAAACTTCTAGTTCCAACTTTTCTTCTAACGCTTTCATCATTGCTTCTACGATGTGTTTAGTAAAAGCCTTGTTTTGCTCATAAGCGTTGGGTGAGTTTAATATGGATTGTAACAAAGAAATGCACTCAATCAAAGAACAATTATCATAATTAAAATCTTTGTAATCCAAGAGAGTGGGCACATCGCTATTTAAAGTTTTTACCTCTCCAAACCCACTTTTAGCAATTTTTTCATTAAGATTTTCACCCTCCGAATTATGGGGATGCTCTTTAGCTAAAGTTGACTCTTCTTCAGTCCCCTTTTCATCAAGTTTTATATTGCTAAACAAAAAATCCATAGATGAAACACCAATCATTTTATTATCCTCATCATTACTACATTCTAATGATTCCGGCTTAGCCGCCATTTGATTTACTAGCGTAGCTTGCGCATCAGAAATTTTTCCTAGCAAATTTTCAGTAAGAGCAAATTGAGATTGAAGACTAGCAACTTCTTTACTAACATCATCGAGTTGTTTTGCAATAGCATCCAATAAAGTAGAGTGTTCTTTGAGTTCCTCGGTAAAAAATTTGTTGTGCTCAAACCGCGTAGTCATGTAATCTTTAGTATTTTTCTCAATTTCGGACAAAATTTTATAATAAGAACTATCATGATAATTCTCTCGGGGCATCATGATTAAGCAGACAAGGTAACAAGCAGGCAAACAAGCAAACAAGAAAAAGGCAAATGGAAAATATTTTTGTATTTTTGTAAAAACTTTTTAGAAGTGGGGGAGATGAAAACGAGAGGCAAATGCAAATAAAGTAAATGCAAGGAGATGAGAGTTTGTGCAAAGGTACTTGATAGATGTTGATGATGTCTCCCCAGCAACGGCGCCAGAAATTCTTCCTGCTACTTGTAGCTTGCGTTGGTATTTCCCCGAAGAGGAAGGGATGATGCAACACAGTAGAGATAAGTATTTACCTCAGTTATGAAACCAAGGTTATCGAACCAGTAGGAGAATCACGCAACACCTCGTTAGCAGCACCTGCACACAAACAACAAATCCTTGCACCCAACGCAAACGAGAGGTTGTCAATCTCTCGGCGGTCAATTGCAAGATTAAATTGTATGTGATAGATAGATAGATTGAAACAAAAATACAAAATAAAATAAATAAAAGAAAATGGCAGCAATATTTTTAGGGTTTTAGTAATATGATTTAGATAGACCCGGGGGCCATAGGTTTCACTAGAGGCTTCTCTCGAGAAAAAGCATACGGTGGGTAGACGAATTACTGTTGGGCAATTGATAGAAAAGCAAATAATCATGATGATATCCAAGGCAATGATCATGTATATAGGCATCACGTCCAAAATAAGTAGACCGACTCCTGCCGGCATCTACTACTATTACTCCACACATCGACTGCTATCCAGCATGCATCTAGTGTATTAAGTCCAAAAGAACGGAGTAATGCCTTAAGAACGATGACATGATGTAGACAAGACACTAGTAGAAAACAGGGCATTAGTCCCGGTTCCTAAGGGCCTTTAGTCCCGGTTCTGCAACCGGGACTAAGCAATCGGGACTAAAGGCCCCCACTTTTAGTCCCGGTTGTGTTACGAACCGGGACTAAAGGAGCTCCACGTGGCCGCTGTGGGGCGCCCGGGCAGGAGGACCTTTAGTCCCGGTTGGTAACACCGACCGGGACTAAAAGGCAGCCACGCGTCAGCACCTGCCAAGCGCTGGGGTTTTTGTTTTTGTTTTTGGAAATGAGGGGTTTAAGGTTTTGGAGGGTTTAGGGGTTTCATATTGTGTTTCCCCCTTTTCTTTTTGTGTTTACCATTCAATTCTTTTACATTTAGGGTTTTTGTTTTTATTTTACGTTTTCCATTCAACTCGACGCTAGCTACTACATATAGCAATGAAGGAACCATTACACAAATCGTCATGAATATAGAGAGAAGTGACCTCTCTTTCTCCGTGCTTGGTCGAACAACAAGTTTTCGTATATCTATTCGACGCTACTACGTATAGTACACGTTCATGCATATATACAATGTAACACCTCTTACAATCCCTAATATCTAATTACCAACATTCACTACCAATTTTCGATGGTATTCTCCAGTTTTAGCTATGATCTCTTGAAGGAAGAATCCCGCCAATTCCTCTTGAATTGCTCGTATGCGAGCCTTTGGTAGGAGTTCGTCCCGCTTCCGTTCGGTCTAATTTAAAGAAGGGGTTCAATATATATATATATATATATATATATATATATATATATATATATATATATATGAATGAAACTCAACACAATTGATGGTAATAAAATAAATTTGTGAATATTGTTTACGTACTTCAAGTTTTTCGAAAAATCTGCCCGTCTCAGAGGTCGTCTGGCGAATGAACTCGCAAACGTAATATCCACATAAGTTATTCCCGGATCCCTGCCTCGAGCACTTTACGAGAATAGAGTTCAATTAAAATAATAATCAAGCATGATAGTGGTATTGAAACTAGAATCAAAGAGATGCGCGGACCTAGCTAGTACTACTTACACTGAGTTGTTCAAATCGCAGCTCCTCTCTCCATTCACCCCTAACCTGCTTGGTGAACTCTTTCCAAACCCTGCCCAACAAAGAAAATGAATAAAGGAGTTATTAATTACTTGATATCAGGAAATGAACGATAGTTGCCGATATAGTGCGATAATGATTGAAATTACCTCTGGAGAATTTTTTTCAGGTCCGCCCACATCTCAGTGTCTTCATGTAACGAGTCCATGACAAGTACTTTTCTTGCGTCAAACTGAATGACTAGCAGAATAAAGTGGAACTTGCGCACGCATAGCTCATCAATTACACTTAACATCGAGTAAGCGAAACAGAATGATGTGTACAAGACAGTATAACACTCACTGGAAGTTGTAAGGAAATAGTATTTCCCTTTTGGTTTGTTGTTTAATTAACGCCCTTAGCAAGATCTTCTCTGTATCCTTGGCGTTCCATTTTACCGTAGCTTCATGAATAGTATTTGGGTTAATGAACCCAATGTCATAGATTCGTCCTGTTTTGCATTCGAGGATCTTCTTTCTGCATAATATATATAGTGAGGATAATTATACATGCAATGAACGAGTTGAGCTAGAGACTTAATTACAGAAATGATACTTACAAACAATAGCAACTGACGATAGATTTGTCGATGGCGTCTTGATTGTATAACTGAAATAATTCTTCAAATTCAATGAAAATCTCCTCGTCTCCATTGAAGTAATGCTCATCTTTAATTCCCGCAATGATATAGTTGCTCCCTTGCTTTGAGGCTTCCAAGTACCAGTCATGCAATCTTCGCATCATCGTTGGTAGATGCGGGAGCTCCTCAGGTCTGACGAGAGGATTCCCGTGCTCGAATTTAAAGGCTAACTCAGCCATTTCGAACTGTACCTCATCGCCTAAGTAATCACCAAGAGTGAAACCAGGATTAGCGGCCGCTAGCCCCGGATCATTAGCGATATCGGTAAACACCTTGAGCGGGGGGCACGATTGGTTTTTCTGTTCGCCGAGCTGGGGAATTGTTTTTCCCCTTGCACTACTGCTACTTCCCGACCGCTGCTGTGGATCTCTATATGACTTTACAATAGAGCGGTCATAGTTTGATAGCAGCGGAGGCGGCGGTGGTTTTGTAAGGTTTTCCAGCAAGCACCTCGCTTTTACCGGATCTATTTTCTTCGTTGGATCTGGACGGGTCGGTGCAAGCTGGCGTTTCACGTCGGCAGCCACGATCTCCTTGGTTTCCTCCTCAGTCATGTCGTATGGTAACTTGGCAGGAGCCTTCTTGACGCTACCTGCTCTGGATTTCTTCGCTGTTGTACTACTAGCCGCCGGAGTGGCGGCGGATCTCTTCCGCCGGTGCTGAGGCGGCGGAGTCAGCTGACGCGGCGGATTCTGCTGAGGGGCCTCCTCCGGCAGAGTCCGCTGACGCGGCGGAGATAGCTGAGGCGACGGAGTGTATTGACACGGCGGAGACGGCTGAGGCAGCGGAGATGGCTGAGGCAGCGGAGATAGAGCTGGACTGTGAGGAGTCTGCTGAGGGGCCTCCTCCGGCTGAGTCTGCTGACGCGGCGTCCAGTATGGAAGCACGATGTGTTCCTTTCTCCATAGAATGGTAGTCCTTATGGCATCTCCCAGATGAGTCTCCCCTTCACCTGTAGGGTACTCAAGCTCCAGCTGCTCAAATCCGTTGGTAACTTCATCCACCCCGACAACAGCATAGCCATCTGGAATCGGCGAGCAATGGTAAGTTCCATCAGGTATACGACGTAAGGCATAGCCGACCGCCACCTTCAAGGTTATGTTCATGCATTTCGCATGTAGATCACAATGTTCCCTCTCCGTGATATCAACCACGGGGTAGCGATCAGGAGCCGTGATATCAGGCTGAACGAGTGGAAGCCACGCTGCTTTTCCGCTGAGATGGTGGGGTAGCTCCGTGGGCAGTATCGAATGAAGGATCTTCGTGCCGCTGAGATGATGGGCCGGTAGCTCACTGGCTGGTAAGTGCCTCTATTTGCTTCTGCTGCAACGCTACTATTTCTTCTACCTTCTGCAGCCGGTCTGCATCCTGTTTCTTCTTTCTCCCTCGGCTTCTGTAAGTGTCACTGCTGTCGGGAAACCCAACCTTCCACGGAACGGAGCCTGATGTGCCTCGTGTTCATCCAGGGTGTTCAGGATTCCTGAGGGCGCGTGTCATCTCGTCCTTCTCTCTGTCGGGATGGAACTTCCCCTCCTGCACGTCCTTCATTGCAGCTTGAATGGCTTTGACGGGTGTTGCAAGTTGAGCTTTCGTATAAACACACTTCCCTGTTTCTGAGTTCAAAGTTCCCCCATGCCCGAAGAACCAAGTCCTTGCCCATTCGGTCCAGTCCAATGTCTCTGGATGGATCCCTTTATCAAGCAGGTCGTTCTCAACTTTCTCCCACTTAGGCCGGGCAGCCTTGTAGCCACCTGACCCCGTAACGTGGTGATATTCCTTCTTTGTAGCATTTTGCTTATTTATATTTGACCTTTTCTTACCTGCCTCCGATGTCTTGTACTCCACAAATGTGGGCCAGTGATCTTTTAACTTCTCATCTGCTCCGGTGAATGTTGGAGTCTTCCCTTTCAGGACATACTTTTCGTGCAATCTTTTCTTCCAGTTGTTGAATTGTTGGGCCATCTTCTTGAGAGCCCACGCCTTGACTTTTTGCTCCACCTCTGGCGGTAGGGTGAAATTTGTCATGAGCGTATTCCAAAGCTCATCTCTGGATCTATCGTCGACATAAGAAACTCCATCCACCTTTGGCTTATTCCATTCTTGAATGCTGATCGGGATGCTGTCCCTAACAACAACTCCGCACTGACTTATAAATCGGTCTGCGGTCCGCTTGGGAGCAGTCGGTTTGCCATCTGCAGCGAGTTCTTCGATCGTGAACTTTTCATTCTCGCCCAACCTTTTCTTCGGGCCTCGTCTCTTTATAGAAGTTTGGCTCGATCCGGAGGGCTAAAAGAAGAAAGAAGCGTTAATATATGTACATACAAATCAATTAATGCATCTAGTCAGCAGAGGCTTAATTAATATACCTCGCCGGACTTTGCAACAGTTAAGGCTCCAACACCGCCAGAGCCGTCATCTTCTCCCTCCATTCGATCACCGGAGCCGTCATCTTCTCTTCCCTCACCATCGGAGTCGTCGTTGAGAAACTGTGAGGTGATATCATCATCTCCGTCGCGGATTATTTCCCCCAACATCTCTTCTTGTTCTATGTCTCTGTCGTGTTCCATAGTTTCTGCAAAGACTTGCAAGTTATTTCAATGCTATAAACAAATTATTAAAACAAATTCACAATTCCATGTCTATTTGCATCTCGATTAAAAAAAATCACATTATTAAAACAAATTCACATAATATCACTAATACATCTCGAATAATCCAGTTAATGCAATAATATTATCATATAATATCACTAATACATCTCGAATAATCCAGTTAATGCAACAATAATATCACATAATATCACTAAACATCTCGCCCAATCAAACTGGACGTCGACTCCCGGTTCCTGAGCCGCGGGCGGTGAACACCCAAAGAGAAGGAACCATCATAGGATCATAGCTCGGGTGAGATCCCTGAAGAAACTGCCAGGTATTGGAGAAGATGTCGTCCAACGCAACCATGTAGCGACGGACGTGCTCGTCCTCCTCCCTGACACGGCGACGTACCACCCTCTCGGGGGCCGGCTCCCTCTGCACCGATAGTGGCCCACGCGATCGCCACCACAGAAGCTCCGGGTCGACGACGAGACCCCGATTCCTCACCAAACTGCGCGCCCCGGAAGGTAGCACCTCCCAGTGCCAGCCCGGCGGAGCCCAGTCCCGGACATGGCGCCTCTCATACTGGTTGTCGCCGCCGAGTCGACGACGAGGATGCGGGCCGGGCATCGTCGCCGAGAACAAATTCCTATGAAAACAAATCAGGTCTATTTCTCGTTCATTGTGAGACGTTGCTCTAGCTCGCCTTTATTTCACTGTTTGCATCGGATTTCTTTAATTTTTCTTTTTTTCTCTCACCACATGTCTATATTTTTTATATACACGATTCACATTTTTTATAATATATGTTTTAATACCAATTTTTATTCATACACATTGTACATTTTTGTATACATCTAAAACATTTAATACACATCTAAGTGATTAACTTTTTTCAAATAAATATCATTGAATTTTTTCTAGTGACAAAAAAAAAAAGAAGAGGAGGTGAAGGGGGATTCGTAGCTCACCCTCGGCTGTAGAGGAAGTAGTTGATCAGCGGAGGGAAGATCGGGGACCAACAGCTCCGACGTCGATAAACACTCCTCGGAGATGCAACACCACAAATCTGTAAATTGCACCGATTTAAAAATTTAGACCATCACATATCATATAGCTTTTAACAACATCTCAAATTGCAAAATAAGCTTCATCAATTATTTACTACATATTCGCATGAGAAAAATAGCTCCAAAAATATCTTCTCAAATTACAAAATGGCAAATAATGTATCTTATGAATCAACATGACCTAACACTAACTTGATCAACATCCATCCATCCATCCATCCATCATTAACTTGACCAACATCCATTCATCAATATTTTACAAACTAAGTTTCAAAAAAATTTGACCAACATTCCATCCATCGATCCATCTATGAATCTAACAACATCCATGCATCCATCTAACACAAATTCATCCATGCATCCATCCACCTAACAAACAGTAGTTAACAGTAACAAGAAACTAAAAAAAACATGAAAAAAATGAAGAATGCTCACCGGCCGGGGGTCGGAAGAGGGGCGTCGTGGGCGCGGGTGCAGCGGGTCACTCCGGGGAGATGCGACACCACAAAGTCTGCAAAATTCCACCGAGTGAAAAAAAATTAGATCATCACATCACATACAACATTGACACATTATCCATACTTCAAATCCTAAATTTTCTCAAGTGTTAATTTCTTTTGCATTTTTGTTACATTATCATCATACCTTGACATTGTAATCCATAGCAAGAGCAAGAGCAAGATCAAGATCATCATCATACCGTCACATTATCCATAGCAACACCTAAAACATCTATGAAAACTTGCATATAACAAGACCATTTAGCACATCATCTCCATCTAGACCTAGAACTTGAATAATTTCTAGAACTTGAAAAAATAGCACCAATAACACCAATGCACAGCAGCAAAAATCTACAAATTCATCCATACTTCCATCTAACAACATCCACAATCAATCCATCCATACATCTAACAAATTCAGGCATAAATCTATCTATCTAAGCAACATCAATCCATCCATCTAAGCAACAGGGAAGGAGGGAGGAGGGAGGAGGGAGGAGAGAGATATACCTTGGTGGAGGAGGAGCGGGGGCGACGGCTGCGGCGGGCTCGGGCGGCGCGTGAAGGCCGGCGACGAGGAGCGGACGGGCTCGGGGGCGGCGACGAGGAGTGGGCTCGGGGGCGGCGACGAGGAGCGGGCTCGGGGGCGGCGACGAGGAGCGGGCTCGGGGGCGGCAATGCTCGGGGAGGAGGGCGAGGAGGTCCGGCGACGGTCAGCGGGCTCGGGGATGGCTCGGAGGCGACGGCGATCTCCGGCAGCCTGGCGGCGTCGTGGTGTGGTTAGGCGTCGGGGGTTGGAGTGGAGAGGAAGGAGAAGGCGCGGTTATATAGCCTGAGCTTTAGTCCCGGTTGGTGGCTCCAACCGGGACTAAAGGCCTACCTTTAGTCCCGGCTGGAGGCACCAACCGGGACTAAAGCTAAATTTCAGCAGCCCAAAGGGCGCGAAACCCAGGCCTTTAGTCCCGGTTGGTGGCTAGGACCGGGACTAAAGGTAGGCCTTTAGTCCCGGTTTGGGGCACCAACCGGGACTAAATCTGTTTTTCCTATTTTTGGTTTTAGACCTTTTTAGGATATTTTAGTTTTAGTTTTCTTTTAAACAGATTCAAAAACAGTAGCATACATGCCTAGTTTTGATTTAATTCTTTTTGCTATTAAAGTTTTTAACAAAAAATACTTTATGAAAATTTTAGTTGCACAAATTTTATATAATTTTAAGTTAATATTATTTTGATCATAACTAGAGTTTTATAAAAGCTTTTTAGTTGATTCTTTTTGCTATTGAAGAATATTATAGTTTTGTTTTAGTTGATCATAACTAGAATTTTATATAACTTTATTTGATGATATAGATTTTCATCAGATAGTGACAAATAGTTCTATCAAGTTATTTTTCATAGGTACCATTGCCGCAACATTTCGCATTGAAGGGCCAGCATCAGGTTTGTCAATATGTTTTTGAAAATATGACACAAGGCGATCAATGCTGTCAAAATCTTTCTTCCAGAATCTAAAGCCCTTTGAGTATAACCCAACATACTCATGATGTGGGTTTGTACTCCTGATGTAAGATAATATAAAGGTGCCTGGATGTTCATGAGATATGCCAAAACAATAGACTATTCTCGAGAATGGCCATCTGATATGTTGTCCTCAGTTTCACCAGAAAGCAACCAGAGAACTCCTCATCTGGACCTCCAACTTTATGTCATACAACGTTTCTCTCTTATCATCTCCGATGCTTCTGCTGTATTCATCTATGTCAAGACGTTTAAGCCATGTCTATATTAACCTTGTTATTTTATATGGAGCCACCAACCGGGACTAACTGCGTATGATCAACCTTGCAAAACTTGGGACTGAAATCACTAGAACTGGTGAGGGTGTGTATGGCCTATGCCTGTCAACCTCAAGCGACTTATCTGGAATGCTCAGAAGACATTCTATTTTGTTTGGACATAATTGCATTGATTAACTCCTCTGTATAATTAAAATACTAAAAGGATAGGAATAATTGAAATTTCATAACTTAATAAATAATTATTCTAAAATCATGTTTCAAATGCCAAAATGCCCTAGCTAGCTCTTACAAAGATTCCCTCCGGTTTGTCCGAAGTGGCACTTTCCAGCTAAAACTTTTTCTTCGCGTGTGTCCCTTGCTTATTGCGCCGTAACCATGGATAATCTTCATCATTTAACAGGATGCTTGGGTCAGTCTTCACTATGAAGGGAGGAATTTCATGAAACTTTTCATAATCTTCTGACATGTCTGTCTTGTCCTCCACTCCCACGATGTTTCTTTTCCCTGAAAGAACTATGTGGCGCTTTGGCTCATCGTATGATGTATTCGCTTCCTTATCTTTTCTTTTTCTCGGTTTGGTAGACATGTCCTTCACATAGAAAACCTGCGCCACATCATTGGCTAGGACGAATGGTTCGTTTGTGTACCCAAGATTGTTGAGATCCACTGTTGTCATTCCATACTGCGGGTCTACCTGTACCCCGCCTCCTGTCAGATTGACCCATTTGCACCGAAACAAAGGGACCTTAAAATCACGTCCATAGTCAAGTTCCCATATCTCCTCTATGTAACCATAATATGTGTCCTTTGCCCTATTGGTGTTTGCTGCATCAAAGCGGACACCACTGTTTTGGTTGGTGCTCTTTTTATCTTGGGCGATCGTGTAAAATGTATCCCCATTTATCTCGTACCCTTGAAAAGTCAATACAGTCGAAGATGGTGTCCTGGCCAACAAGTACAGCTCATCTCCAACAGTGTTGTTACTCATGAGATGTGTTTGCAACCAACCGCCGAAAGTCGACATGTGTGCACATGTAATCCAGTCGTCAGATTGCCCCGGGTGTTGGGAGCGTACAATATTCTTGTGTTCATTGATATACGGGGCCACCAAGGTAGAATTTTGTAGAACTGTGTAGTGTGCTTGCGCCCAAGAATGCCCGTCCCTACATATTATTGCTTTCGGTGCTAGCGTGCCTTTTGCACTCAGTCTCCCCTCATGCCGCGATTGAGGAACACCAATCGGCTTAAGGTCAGGAATAAAGTCAACACAAAACTCAATAACCTCCTCTGTTTCATGGCCCTTGGAGATGCTTCCTTCTGGCCTGGCACGGTTATGAACATATTTCTTTAAGACTCCCATGAACCTCTCAAAGGGGAACATATTGTGTAGAAATACAGGACCCAGAATGGCAATCTCGTTGACTAGGTGAACTAGGACGTGCGTCATAATATTGAAGAAGGATGGTGGGAACACCAACTCGAAACTGACAAGACATTGGACCAAATCATTCTGTAACCTTGGTAGGATTTCTGGATCGATTACCTTCTGAGAAATTGCATTGAGGAATGCACATAGCTTCACAATGGCTAATCGAACATTTTCTGGTAGAAGCCCCCTCAATGCAACCGGAAGCAATTGCGTCATAATCACGTGGCATTCATGAGACTTTAGGTTCTGGAATTTTTTCTCTGCCATATTTATTATTCCCTTTATATTTGACGAGAAGCCAGACGGGACCTTGATACTGAGCAGGCATTCAAAAAAGATTTCTTTCTCTGCTTTGGTAAGAGCGTAGCTCGCAGGACCTTGATACTGCTTTGGAGGCATGCCGTATTTTTCGCTCATACGTTGCTGGTCCTCCCGTGCCTCCGGTGTATCTTTTGTCTTCCCATACACGCCCAAAAATCCCAGCAGGTTCACGCAAAGATTCTTCGTCACATGCATCACGTCGATTGCAGAGCGGACCTCTAGGACTTTCCTATAGGGTAGCTCCCAAAATATAGATTTCTTCTTCCACATGGGTGCGTGTCCGTCAGCGTCATTCGGAACAGATTGTCCGCCAGGACCCTTTCCAAAGATTGCTTTTAAATCCTTGACCACATCAAATATATCATCACCAGTATGGGGGACAGGCTTATTCCGGTGATCTGCCTCACCTTTGAAATGCTTGCCTTTCTTTCTTAAGGCATGCTTGGTCGGAAGAAATCGACGATGTCCCAGGTACACATTCTTCTTACATTTGTCCAAATATATACTTTCAGTCTCATCTAAACAGTGCGTGCATGCATTGTATCCCTTGTTTGTCTATCCTGAAAGGTTACTAAGAGCAGGCCAATCATTGATGGTTACAAACATCAACGCTCGTAGGTCAAATTCCTGCTGTTTGTGCTCATCCCACACACGTACACCTTTGATATCCCACAGCTGTAAAAGTTCTTCAACTAATGGCCTTAGGTACACATCAATGTCGTTGCCGGGTTGCTTAGGGCCTTGGATGAGCACTGGCATCATAATGAACTTCCGCTTCATGCACAACCAAGGAGGAAGGTTATAGATACATAGAGTCACAGGCCAGGTACTATGATTGCTGCTCTGCTCCCCAAAAGGATTAATGCCATCTGCGCTTATACCAAACCATAAGTTTCTTGCGTCATCTGCAAACTCCGGCCACTTTCTCTCGATTTTTCTCCACCGCGACCCATCAGCGGGTACTCTCAACATCCCGTCTTTCTTACGGTCTTCTTTGTGCCATCGCAACAACTTGGCATGCTCTTTGTTTCTGAACAGACGTTTCAACCGTGGTATTATAGGAGCATACCACATCACCTTGGCAGGAACCCTCTTCCTGGGGCGCACGCCCTCAACATCACCAGGGTCATCTCGTATGATCTTATACCGCAATGCACCGCATACCGGGCATGCATTCAAATTCTCGTACTCCTCACCGCGATAGAGGATGCAGTCATTAGGGCATGCATGTATCTTCTGCACCTCTAAACCTAGAGGGCAGAGAACCTTCTTTGCTTTGTACGTACTGTCAGCCAATTCGTTATCCTTTGGAAGCTTCTTCTTCATTATTTTCAGTAACTTCTCAAATCCCTTGTCAGATAAACCATTCTCTGCCTTCCATTGCAGCAATTCCAGTGTGGTACCGAGCTTTGTGTTGCCATCTTCGCAATTTGGGTACAACCGTTTTTTGTGATCCTCTAACATGCGATCGAACTTCAACTTCTCCCTTTCACTTTCGCATTCTCTCTGTGCATCAACAATGACCCAGCGAAGATCATCAGCGGGCACATCTGGTGCCTCTTGATCTTCAGCTTCCCCCGTTGCAGTATCACCG